>OW285240.1:112999667-115399667 GCA_935421215.2 Melolontha melolontha
CGCATGTAAAATGAGATTTAATAATTATTAATTCTCATACACATGAAGTTAATTACAGTTCGTATATATACACGTAGTATAGAAGTGAATATCATGTCTGTCTTCGGTAAGGTGCACTGATGATCTGTAAAAAACAGTGAAATATCGATATATGCACATTCCGCGCAGATAAGTTTTTCACAAAATTTTTCATTTGTACTGACAACTTGTACAGTTGATGTCGCGGCTTGTTGCGTCTACAATCTAGGGCAATAGTGATTTGCCGAATTGTAGAATTAAATGCAACAAATTATAGCGACAATCGCATGTAAAATGAGATTTAATAATTATTAATTCTCATACACATGAAGTTCATTACAGTTCGTATATATACACGTAGTATAGAAGTGAATATCATGTCTGTCTTCGGTAAGGTGCACTGATGATCTGTAAAAAACAGTGAAATATCGATATATGCACATTCCGCGCAGATAAGTTTTTCACAAAATTTTTCATTTGTACTGACAACTTGTACAGTTGATGTCGCGGCTTGTTGCGTCTACAATCTAGGGCAAAAGTGATTTGCCGAATTGTAGAATTAAATGCAACAAATTATAGCGACAATCGCATGTAAAATGAGATTTAATAATTATTAATTCTCATACACATGAAGTTCATTACAGTTCGTATATATACACGTAGTATAGAAGTGAATATCATGTCTGTCTTCGGTAAGGTGCACTGATGATCTGTAAAAAACAGTGAAATATCGATATATGCACATTCCGCGCAGATAAGTTTTTCACAAAATTTTTCATTTGTACTGACAACTTGTACAGTTGATGTCGCGGCTTGTTGCGTCTACAATCTAGGGCAAAAGTGATTTGCCGAATTGTAGAATTAAATGCAACAAATTATAGCGACAATCGCATGTAAAATGAGATTTAATAATTATTAATTCTCATACACATGAAGTTCATTACAGTTCGTATATATACACGTAGTATAGAAGTGAATATCATGTCTGTCTTCGGTAAGGTGCACTGATGATCTGTAAAAAACAGTGAAATATCGATATATGCACATTCCGCGCAGATAAGTTTTTCACAAAATTTTTCATTTGTACTGAGAACTTGTACAGTTGATGTCGCGGCTTGTTGCGTCTACAATCTAGGGCCAAAGTGATTTGCCGAATTGTAGAATTAAATGCAACAAATTATAGCGACAATCGCATGTAAAATGAGATTTAATAATTATTAATTCTCATACACTTGAAGTTCATTACAGTTCGTATATATACACGTAGTATAGAAGTGAATATCATGTCTGTCTTCGGTAAGGTGCACTGATGATCTGTAAAAAACAGTGAAATATCGATATATGCACATTCCGCGCAGATAAGTTTTTCACAAAATTTTTCATTTGTACTGACAACTTGTACAGTTGATGTCGCGGCTTGTTGCGTCTACAATCTAGGGTAAAAGTGATTTGCCGAGTTGTAGAATTAAATGCAACAAATTATAGCGACAATCGCATGTAAAATGAGATTTAATAATTATTAATTCTCATACACATGAAGTTCATTACAGTTCGTATATATACATGTAGTATAGAAGTGAATATCATGTCTGTCTTCGGTAAGGTGCACTGATGATCTGTAAAAAACAGTGAAATATCGATATATGCACATTCCGCGCAGATAAGTTTTTCACAAAATTTTTCATTTGTACTGACAACTTGTACAGTTGATGTCGCGGCTTGTTGCGTCTACAATCTAGGGCAAAAGTGATTTGCCGAATTGTAGAATTAAATGCAACAAATTATAGCGACAATCGCATGTAAAATGAGATTTAATAATTATTAATTCTCATACACATGAAGTTCATTACAGTTCGTATATATACACGTAGTATAGAAGTGAATATCATGTCTGTCTTCGGTAAGGTGCACTGATGATCTGTAAAAAACAGTGAAATATCGATATATGCACATTCCGCGCAGATAAGTTTTTCACAAAATTTTTCATATATATATATATATATATATATATATTGCAACACTCACTTCATTTCATTTGATTTTGTATAAATATGCTATTATCCTGTAATTGGTTATTGTGACTGTTGGATAATAAACATATTATTATTATTATTTTATTATGATGGTTCAATGTTATTTTGGTCCGATCTAATAACAGCTTATTATGTTCATGCTACTCTGAGCTGATATTCAGATAATAACGTTGAAATTATACTCAAAATTGCCAATATTCTAAATTCTCTAGAACTATTGCCTACTGAAGACCTTTGGGCAATTATTAAACACAAATTGAAGAAGACACAAAAAGTGCAGTAGATTTTATAATTTCTTAACAAAGGTGGAATAAAGCGAATAGAACAGTGGTTAGGGAGAATGTTTAAATATTGATGCGAAGTATCAGAGAAAAGTTAATGCTTTTTCCAAGCTTAGTCTCTTTTACAGTATTATGTTTTTGGTTTAAACGTTGCTCCTGACATACGGGTGTGAATCATGAGTGTTGCTAGAGAAAGATAAGAAAAACATAAGAGCAGTGGAAATGAAATACGTAAAGACAAGGTGTAACGAATTTAGATAAAGTAAGAAACGGAAAAATAAGAAACGACCACAAAATTGAATCAGTTGAAGACTATATAGAGCAACGACAACTCGGACTGTGGTTGTTCCAAAGACTAAACAGCACAGTACAAATGAAACGAATCTGGGAATGTAGGACATCGTTCACGAGAAAGAGAGGTAGGCCAAGAGAAAAGTGGAACAATATAATTGGAAATATCCTAGAAAAGAAAACCAAAACCTGTTCAGAAGCAAAGAAGCTCAGAACAGAAAAAAATTGAAAAAGTTCATAAAGAATTAGCGTAAAGTGTAAGTTGTAATTCTTACACCCTCTGGGTGCCAAAAGGATTTGCTTGTATATATATATATATATATATATATATATATATATATATATATATATATACTTCAACAACTTCCATCCAAATTTAAACTTTAGCATTGAAATAGAAAAAGCAACTCCATAAATTACTTAGACTTAACACTAATAAAAACAAACAACAACATACAAACAAAATGGTACACTAAACCAATCACGTCCGGCAGATACGTAAACTTTTATTCAAACCAACCCCTATCCCACAAAAAAATGTTGTAACAGCGTTAGTGGATAGGGCTTTAAATCGTACCAATCCAGTTTTCAGACCAACAATACTGAAAAAAGTAGAAACAATTTTAACAGAAAACAATTATCCACAACAATTTATACAAAACATTATAAAACATAGACTTAATAAAATATATAACAAAACTAAATGCCAAAATATAAATGAAACAGCCAATGAATTATCATATATCCCTACACCCTATATAACTGGATTATCCGAAAAACTAAACAATATAGTTAAACCATTTAATTTTAAAATAGCACCTCAAAGCGGAAAAAACCTAAAATTCCTACACACAAAACTAAAAGACTCAACACCAACACTTAAACAATGACATACAATATATAACATACCCTGCAAAGACTGTGACAAAGTATACATAGGCCAAACAAAACAGTTACTACAGGAAAGATTAAAAGGACACAAATACAGAAAAAATCAGACAGCTTTTAAAAAACACCAGATAACATTAAAACATAATTTTGATTTTGAAAATACAAAAATAATAACCAAACAAGAAAATATAAAGGCTAGGGAGGTCTTAGAAATGATTCATATATTCAAAAACAACAAAACAATCAACGATCGAAACGCAATTGATGGCCTTTCTAAACTTTATTATCCGCTCATTAAACAATAAAAGACAACCCCAACCACACAAAAAAATATTTTTTTTCCCAATGTAAATATACTGTATTTTCCCAAACATATGGCCTGACCAAACTAATTTTAAAACGAAATAAACAATTTCATTTCTGCACCAAGACATTTAGTTACACTAAATATTCTGAGAAAGGCAGATCGACCCTAAAAAGGTCGACATGTCTGAACCATACATATTACACAAAATATGTGTTTTAACACGAAATAAATTGGTGAGTTTTGTATCCTTTAATTTTCCTTACTTTAATTATTATTTTAATTTTAATTCATTCATACAAATTGTAAATATATTTCTTACCTTTCGTTGCATTAATTTTTTAGTTCTAATCACTTGAAAAAGACTTAATTATATAAAAAAAGTCGAAACGTCGTAGAAAAAACTGAAATTCATTAAAGGTCGCTAAACCAAGAAAATGTCTATTATTTTAATATATATATATAATAACTTCGTGACCTTGGTATGATATGGTAAACCTAATCAGTAGGCGATTAAAGGTCTGTATATTACTTCAAAATATATGTATTTAAAAAACTCTACATGTTTCGGCTGTATACGCCTTTATCAAGAGAATACAAAATATGAATGACAGGATATTTTATATCCTGTCATTTTGTATTCTCTTGATAAAGGCGTATACAGCCGAAACATGTAGAGTTTTTTAAATACATATATTTTGAAGTAATATACAGACCTTTAATCTCCTACTGATTAGGTTTACTATATATATATATATATATATATATATATATATATATATATATATATATATATATCTATATATTTAAATGTAGGTTGCTTAATTGCTTAATTATGTATCTAAAAGTAAAAAAAAATGCTATATTTAGTCTTTAGTCGCTTAATATTTTCACTTTTTGTTGACTATACTTTTCGTGGACAGTCTAAATTATCGAAGCATATTACAATATGTACAAATCATACAATCGCTTTTCATAATTGGTTTTCATTATTCGTTCATAACAAAATATGCATCGCGTATATTACAAAATAACAACAGAAGATTTGATACGATTTTAAAATTGGGTTGACATAACAACTTTCAATTTCCCCGGATAACCTAACGTACCATTGGGAATAGGCAATTCGCTGGGAACAAATGCTATTGCAATCGGCGCGAGGGAGGAATCATTGCTAATCTTTTTCTCCGATATGTGTCACATACGTATAGCACGCGAGTTCGAGAGAGATGAAGTTTTAGATAATGGAAGCGATAAAACATCGGAAACGGAAGCGGAAATGTCTCGAATGGATGAAAATGACATGCTGTAGCAATTGAATTGTTTTATTTGTGATTTTTTAAAAATTATTTCGAAGGTTATGGATATCAACGGCTATTAATTATTGTTATCGATGTTGTTTAAGTAATTAAAAACATAACTAAAAATATAGAAATGCTTAAATATAACATTGTTTTTAATCAACATTTAATACGAGGGCGGATTGATATATAAGGTCTCCAACAACGCCATTGTGTGAGTAGTGGGGATAGAAACAAGATCCAACTTTCAAACGATAGTTGCGAGTATCTCATCTTAGCATGCAAAGTTCAATTTCTTCTATACCGTCGTTGAGTAACAGGTTTTAAGACATAATATTTTGCCCTCCAAATAGCGTAGTGGTTAATGTGCGTGATTTTGTGCAAAGTTTCAAATTTCAGACCTGGTTCGAATCTCACACGAGTACATTACGCGATAAAAAAAAATTGGGAAGTCAAATATGTCAGACATAAGTTTGGCAAGAACTGGCCCTTCTCAGGGCTACCCTGAAGACAGCAGTATATTGAATATTGAAACGTCGGATTATTCAAATCCTACAAACGATGGAAATAGCCCAAACAAATATACGACTAATCATTCATCGTCAACAATTTCTCGTTACGAGTAACAGGTCATTTATCATGTTCCATTTCTAAGATAACCAATCAACGATCCGTGATAGAATTTTTGAAGCTGGAAGGTTGCGCGCCCATCGAAATTTATAGGTGTTTGAGCTGTTTATAGCAGTCAATGGAATATCGTCGCCTTTCCAGGTGTACGAAAATTCATACGAGTTCCATCGGTGGAGAAAGTCATACTCATTATTTTCTCGGATGCAAAAGGGGTCATCAACTACATATTTATATAAAACAATTTTGCATTTTTCAAATAAAAATTATAGTTCAAAAATAAAAATTTGGTTTACTATCCATTTTTTAAAATAACTCCGGAACTGGAAGAAGTTCTTAAAATTTTATTTTTTAGTTTAATTTTTCTGTTCTTTCTCTTTGTCTCTTATGACACTACTCCCCAATTCGAGACCAGGCCTCCATCAGTTTTCGCCTCCGCTCCTCTTTGTCTCTTGTGGTCCTCTTCCAGTTCTTGGTCTCCAACAAACTCTTACCGTTTTCCCTCATAACATCCTCTCAGCTCTTTCTCGGTCTTCCCACCGGTCTCTTTCCCTGCATCCTGCCGTTTATAGTCTTTATTCGTCAATATTTCCTCAACCACCGTAGCCACGTATCCTGGCCACTGCAGCCTTTGTATTTTTATTATACCGTTTAAAATTTTTAAAGAAACTCAATATTGTATTGATGCTGAAGTTATAATTCTGAAATGTTTTTTTTATCATAAATATTAAGCAGCTCATACGATTTTGCTGAAATTCGATACGTCGACATAGCTTAATTAAACAAGAAAACCCATATCAAAACTGTGAGTAACATCATTCCATAGGCGTAGAAATTTTTTAATTATTTTGCATTTCAAATTTCAACGCCAATGGAAGGAACTTATTTACTACAGAAAAGGTACTCTTTGCTACTACGATTACTGTCATGGTTTTGGTGAAATTTGTATTTTAATAATTCAAAGTAACAACTAACAGAAAAATTATGTTACTAAAATATGCAGGAAAATAATAAAGATGTCGTAGAAATTGTTGAAATTTTTCACCACGGACAGAAAGATTTACACGACGAAGAAAATGTACTTTTTACATAACTTCGCGCAATTATTAAAAAACCCAAGTTCTGCGCCTATGAAATGATGTTTCCCAAAATTTTGATCTGGGCTCTTTTCTCTCATAAAACCATGTCAACGTACCATATTTCAGTAAAATCGAGTGAGACGTTTTATATTTATAATAAGTTTCTGAAGTGCCGTATAGCGCCCAAACTAAGCAACTTTGTACTAAGGTAAGTTCCCTTAACTCGGCTTATTTTGCTGTAGGGAGCATATACGAGCCCTAACAACTATATGTTCGGACGATGTACGAAATTACAAATGAAACAGTCATGCAATGTACATATCTGTAACTGTACACATGAACACTAGCTTGACTGACGACGCCTAGATGGCAGAAACATGTGTCTTAAGCAGAAGTAAATTTTGAAAATACTAGGTGTATTGTCCATGTGTACAGTTACAGATATGTACATTGCATGTCTGTTTCATTTGTAACAAATGCCTAATGCGTGCATAACGTATTGATATACTTAACCTTTTGTATATTTACCGCCATCTGGCCCGTGTTAATGGACTACACCTATACGTATTGTTTCGTTTATGTAATAGCTTAGCTATTCAAGCGAAAGGTCGCCTTTTTCGGCAAAGTCTCTTTCGTCCGTCAGATATCACTTATGAAATAAGTGCCACCTTATAGGATGAAATTTGCTTTATCTTGTAGGCGATTTCAATGAAATGTATATACAGATACAAATCTATTCATAAAGATTTGTTTCATTTGTATTAACATTGCTTCACTAGCTTGACTGACGACGCCTAGATGGCAGAAACACGTGTCTTAAGCAGAAGTAAATTTTGAAAATACGAGGTGTATTGTCCATGTGTACAGTTACAAATATGTACATTGCATGTCTGTTTCATTTGTAACAAATGCCTAATGCGTGCATAACGTATTGATATACTTAACCTTTCTGTAGATGTACGAAATGTTAGAAAAATGCAGTTATGTTTATTTTAAAATGTTTTTTTCTTCTTCCCAATGTGAAAATTAAGACAAATACCCTTCATTTAACAAGAAATTCGATTGTAATTGATTAACATTTTATTTTGCATAAACTACGTAACATTACAAAGAAAATATAACGAATTTACTGACAAATAAATATTCGGACGCATTTGAATCTTTATAACATTAATAAGAGGTAACGTCACCTTTTGCAGCAATAACGGCTTGTATACGTTTTGACATGGAATCTATTAAAGTTTTACAATATTGGGGAGTGAAAGAGTTCCAAATTTGCGTAATTTTTGTCTTTAATGCTGGAAGTGTACGTTGAGGATCATTACGCAAAGACTTTTTCATCTGATGCCATAAAGTTTCGATGACATTCAAGTCGGGACTGCTTGACGGCCACGATAAAACTTTTACATTATGGTCACCAAACCATTTTTTTGTTGTTTTCGCAGTGTGACAGGCTGCACCGTCTTGTTGAAATATATAACTTTCGTTTCCAAGATATCGAGATGCTGTTGGGACAAGGTTTCTTGATAAAATATCTTGGTACTTTTCTGCATTTACAGTGCCATCAATGAACTCATATTCACCAACTCCTTTACTACTCATACACCCCATATCATAACTCCTTTTGGAAATTTTATAGTACGTTTTAGGCAATCCTTATGAAAGGCTTCAGATTTTGTACGAATGACTCTTTTTCGAAAATCGCCTACGCACACATCAAATTTAGATTCGTCGCTGAATATGACATTTCTGTTGTCCAGGATTTTTTTGATTTTGCCCAATCTAAACGTTTTTCTTTTGAATAGTCGTTAATAACGACTTTTTCTTTGCCTATAAAGATAGTGGATAAAAGAACATCATTTGTTTCCATATTGTAAGACGCAAAATTATAAACATACTTTATAAAAACTGTAACCAGACTTATGCAACCATAGCCTACAGCATTCCCTGGAGACGTTTAAATTTATCTCATGATTCCATTGGGCTTGTATTTGCCGCAAGGTACCTCTTCTATTTGTTCTGCAAATTTTGACCAGAGCACGACGTTCTCTTTCAGTGATAGTACGGGGTCGGCCTAAACTTTTGCCGCGAACATCAATACTAGCTGTATCGCCAAACTTTTTTATAATATCTCCGACAGTAGATTTGGCAAGATTTAAGTCATTTGAAATTTTTTGCATTGATTTACCTCGGCAATACTGTGAAATTATAATTTCTGGCAGTTTTTTATTAGTTGCTATAACACGCGTCATTTTCTTATTACACAAAATGGCGAACATGACTTTAACTGACTACTATTCATCAAAGCCCACTTTATTTATCAATCAACGCGTTCATAATACTAATTTCAAAGCCAATAACGATTATCGTCCGAATATTTATTTGTCAGCAAATTTGTTATATTTTTGTTGTTGTCTTCCGTAAATTAAGCAAAATGAAATAGTATAATCAATTACAATCGAATTTCTTGTTAAATGAAGGATATTTGCCTTAATTTTCAGATTGGGAAGACGAAAAAAACATTTTAAAATAAACATAACTGCAAATAATAAAATAAAATAAAATAACTTTGTTTTACCACTTTATTCACATATAATCGTGTCATTATCAAACTGCAAAAGTTACAGACCTACATAGAACTTATAAATGACACAAAAATATATGGGGGTGGTTTATGATGTTATTTAAAATTACTACTATATACTTAACTATTATATACAACATTGGAAAAGAGGTGTATATATAAGATCCAACTGGTCGTTTAAAACGATATCTATTGTGTTCTTCCGGCTTTTAAAAATCTCTAGGGCCTCTAAAAGATTTAATTTACGACCTTTCTCGGCCAAATGCAATATTTTACGGTGACCAAATGTATGCCTTTCTGTAATAAGATGGTTTGCGAATGTTGAATCTGTCTTCTTTAGTTTATATGACCTCCTGTGTTCTTTTTCCCGTATAATAACACTTCGACCAGTCTGACCTATATATACACTTTTACAATCATTACAATATAATTTATACACTCCTGATTTGTTATTGATATCTGTTTTAGGTCTTGCGTTAAAAATGAAATTACTTGTTTTTACATATGGTTTGTAAGCTATACTAACATTACTATTATTTTTTGAATTTTTTAATTTTCTTAATCATAACTGCATTTTTCTAACATTTCGTACATCGTCCGAACATATAGTTGTTAGGGCTCGTAGTAGGTTTTTGTAATGACAGACACTTTGTATATGTTAATAGGATCAGTGTTATTTCGTAATGTACGAATAATGAAAGTCCATATACTTTCAATACTTCTCCAGAGTTCTTCCATTTATCACTAACTATTTTCTTCTCTGCTTCTTATGCTCTTATGCCATAGCCTAACATGGCATGTTATTACAGCGAATTTTCTTGGGACCTCGATTACCAGCTATCCTTCCACTTTTTTGGAGGTCTTCCTGGTGGTTTTCCATCTCTTGCGAGTTTTGCATTCCTTCTCCGTTCATTCTGTTTACGTGTTGGTTCCATTCTCTTCTTCTTTGCCAAGATCACCGAACAACATCTTGTACTGGGCATGTTTCTCTGATTTCATTATTTCGTATTCTATCTCTTAGTTTAGTTGTCTGTGATAGATCGTAATGTTCTCATTTCTGTTGTTCTCAGAGTTCTTTTGGTTTCTGCGGTATCTGCCCTTGCTTCGTTGCAGTCGAAGCAAGGGCAGATACCGCACATTAAAAGCGGTTTTACACATGTTTTATAGATGCGGATTTTACTTTCTAAACCGGGGCTTTTGTTTCTCCACACCATATCCTTCAGGCATCCTGAAACTTTCGCCGCTTTATTAACCTGTTTACGTACTCCTTTTAGGTTACTAATGTTACGCTTAGCATATAAAAATATTTTAATCTATTTTTAAATATATTTCTTCTTTGAATATCTCGATTTAAAATTATATTTATCTTAAGACATTTTCTATGTATTCGTGTCCAAAGAGAAAGTATTTGACTTTTGTTATATATCTTAACCGATACCCTTCTTTTTCTACCTGATTCTAACGTTACTGTGGAATTTCTTTCTATTTACATTTCGTTTTAGATTGTTGTAATTTACTTATTAATAATATTTATGCCATCGGTAGATCACATCTTCAGGTCGCGCTTCTTATTTAATTAGAATTCAAGATATCGACCCCCTCTTCGACTCAGATCATAAAACAGACCGTTTTCAAAACCAGTGTGTTCTTTTCGATACAAAAAACTATCAGTCGATCTTCTCTTTAGAACCTTCGTGAGTTAAAACAACTCCTCGTGCTGTTCAAGGGCACAATGCAACTCACCACGCCGTCCGGCCTCTTTCGCTTCTAGGGTAATTTTGTATTGTTCAATATATATTATTCTTTTAAGCGAATTCATATTAATTTAACTAATTAATTTCTTATTCCTCCGTCCAAACATCGCTCTACATATACTTGACCAAGGTATATCTTCGAAGGCCACGTGACCATCATCGCCACTCGCAGGTAACTCTGTATTGTCCGATACAGAGATTATATTATATTAATCCTAATTAATTAACATTTAATTTACTGCTCAATTAAACGTTCGTTTCTGAGTATTTTGTGTTAATTTTCAGTTACTTAATTACCGCTCCTCGTGTATATATTACTTTTGTTTAATTACTTTTAAATATACCAATTGCATTTCTTCTTATGTAAATATAAATACAAACTTTAAGGACAACGCTTTGTGTTTTATTTAGTAACGAAGTTGTAGATTTATTAAAATTAACCCATACCACGCACGTTCTGGACCTTTGAAGGTACTTCACCAGCAACACCAATTAATTAATTTATATCAAATAATTTCCTTATGTAGCCGCCGTTTGTAATTCTAATTATTTTGGTTAAATAAATTTATTCGAATAGTTTCTATTTATTCACAAGAACCTAAACATTGTTGCAACTACTTCTTCTACAGCTTATTCTTAAAATATGCGTTGTAAAAAATGTTTTGAATAATAAAGAACGAAAACGGAAACTTAGTTGGGTGTGTTGCAAGAATGTTGGCTTATGACTACGAGAAAATTTAATATATACACCAATATAGCATATCGTTCCGCATAGCACAAAGTGTAATGCATCGCTAGCGCACGAGATCGACCTGTATTAAGGTCCCGGAGGAATCCGGAAAGTTGGTCGCCGTCGCGCTCGCACTGGAGATCGGAATCCGTTCGGACTTGTGGGGATACATTCATTTAACGTTCAGCCTGCGGTGACTCCAGGGATTGTGTATACGTCTAGGTACGAGAAGTCGTCTACCTTACGACCCATGAAATAAATACATTTTCAGTTATTGTGAACGAGTACCTTACGCCATCAAGAGCATGCAAGCGCTTGTATATGGCATAAAGGAGAATACTGCTGTCTTATATTTTATAGTAGTCAATATGCGAATATGAATACATTTCACAAATAAATAAAACATACATAAGATGTTTTAGATTTACACTTTATTAATAAAATAATGACAGCTGTTACGCTAACACAGTAGCTTCTTCAAATTCAACTTAAGACTAAAGATACATACAATATACAGCGTTAAATCAGGTAGTTGATCCAAGTTAAAACTCTAGGAACTATTACATTTATATTTAGCTTTTTGAAAACTACACCATGTCCTACTTGTGTGAGGTTTAAGTTTAATAATATAACATAAGCAACTAAGAAACAATATTTCAATGGGTGAACAGATTTAACAGTGGGGATGAATTCAAGTCTAATTTATCGTTTAGTAATATTTCTGAGTTTTTGAGTTTATTAATTTCTAAAGACTAAAGACAATTTAGTTTTCTACCTTTATTTTCTACATATATGATATCGAATTGTAAATTAAATTCGTGTTCATTCTCTATTAAATGATTAGAGTAGGTTGAGTCAGCTTTCTTATTGATATAAGAATGATAGTGGTCTTGGATTCGTTTTTTAAACATTCTACCTGTCTGTCCAATATATGTTTTGGTACATGATCCGCATGATAACTTATAGACTCCTGATTTATTGTCTTTGGTAGTTTTTTCTTTATTATTTTTAATATATTTGGCTAGATTATTATTAGTTTTATAAGCAATATTAATGTTTTCTTTTTTAAGGAATTTTGATAATTTAAGTGTTGGGCTGTTAACCTATGCAAGTAAATGATTTAAACTGCTTGTCTGGCTCCACTCTAATGATCGGGTACACCTCCCTTAATAATTTATTGACAGATTTTTTTTAAATTAATTTATCTATTAGATTTGGGTCATATCCGTTATTGTGAGCGATTTGTTTTATAATATTATATTCTTTATTATAGTCTTCATTGCACATCGGGATGTTAATAAGTCTATGTGTCATGCTGTGAAAAGCCGCTACCTTGTGTTGGACCGGGTGGTTAGATTTATTATGTATCGTAGTATCTGTATGAGCTACTTTGTGGTAAATAGAAAAATGGACCCTATTGTTTACACGTTTTAAAGTGAGATCCAGAAAGTGTATACTATTATTAAGCTCCTTTTCTATCGTAAACGTGATAATAGGATCAATGGAATTGATAAATTCATAAAGAGTGTTCAACTGCCTATCTGTACCTATATATCCTATCAATATATCATCAACGTATCTGTACCAAAACAAAATGTTCTTCACGTATCTGTCATTATGAAAAATCATATTTTCCAGGTAATCCATATAAATTTCCGCAAGTAAAGGAGAAAGAGGATTTCCCATGATAAGACCTTGTTTGCAGAGGTAGAGTTTGTTATTGAAAGAAAAGTAATTTTGTTCTAGGCAGACTTTTAGTGAATCTAAGATCCCTTCTTTTATTATGGGGTTTGTTCTATTGTATAATAACATTTTATCAATTAGATCTATCGTTGTATTGGAGGGGGGATACTAGGAAATAAGTTCTTGACATCAAAGGATATGAGTTTCGTGTTATCCGGAAAGTTGCGGTCTTTACTGTTATTATATTTAAAAAACGAATCCAAGACCACTATCATTCTTATATCAATAAGAAAACTGACTCAACCTACTCTAATCATTTAATAGAGAATGAACACGAATTTAATTTACAATTCGATATCATACATGTAGAAAATAAAGGTAGAAAACTAAATTGTTTAGAGTCTTTAGAAATTAATAAACTTAAAAACTCAGAAATGTTACTAAACGATAAATTAGACTTGAATTCATCCCCACTGTTAAATCTGTTCACCCATTGAAATATTGTTTCTTAGTTGCTTATGTTATATTAATAAACTTAAACCTCACACAAGTAGGACACATGGTATAGTTTTCAAAAAGCAAAATATAAATGTAATAGTTCCTAGAATTTTAACTTGGGTCAACTACCTGATTTAACGCTGTATATTGTATGTATCTTTAGTCTTAAGTTGAATTTGAAGAAGCTACTGTGTTAGCGAAACAGATGTCATTATTTTATTAATAAAGTGTAAATCTAAAACATCTTATGTGTGTTTTATTTATTTGTGATATGAATTTACATCAAGCAAAGGTCGAAACAATGAAAGAAATGAATACATTTGTTCTATTTTAATTAAAATTAGTATATTATTTAGACAATTCTTATTTAATAAATATAAGTAACATTAAATTAACTTTACTTTTATAGTTTATGTTGGATGAGAGGGGATGATAATACAGTAAAGCCTGTCAATAACTGCCACTAAAAAAAGAAACAGTATTGGCCATTTATAAAGGTGGCCGTAATTGTCGGGTTTTTCGTCTTACAAATAATATACATAATTAGCTTTTAAGATTTTTTCTTTATTTTATTAATTAAAGTAAATATTATAAATACACATATCTCTGTGTACTTTATTTTCAAAATGGGCGCCAATTATTAAATATGAATCGTCAATTATTAAACATGAATCATCACACACATACTCATAGTTTAGACTCTTGAAAATGTTCTCAGGGCTTTTGTTTTCAAAAAGTTCCTTGCAACTAGGCCTAACACCCAATGTAACAAGGAAAGAAATAATACAATAGCATGTTTAGTTTAATATATTTATTATTCACACTTTGCAAAAATATATATTAATTTTCAAATGTGAAATATCATCACTTATATTTTTCGTTCTCAATAAAACATGGTACGTAAATCTTTATATCTTAGTCAAAATAAACTCAGATCTATATATCTAAAAATATGACTTTGAAAATCTTTGTTACATTTCAATAAGTCTTCAATGAGTCTTATACTCTACAAAATACTAAAGTATGACACAGTATTTTTATTTGAATTTGATAAATTGTAAAATTTATGGATTTAGTAATTTTATTAAGTGATAAAATTTCAAAAGAGAATTGTGTTATTTCATATTCATGTGGCGAGACTTTACCCTACTACATAAGATACTCAATAGCACACAAATTATTTAATTCAATATTTCGACTATATAATGAAAGTTTTAATTGCGATTTAAAAAAACAAACATCCTTAAAAGTTCGTGAGACCTTACTCTATTTACAATTTAAGGAATATACGTGTTGTGTCTTTTGTTTTAAAACAGTAATTAAAATTATTCCCAAACAATCAAACATCCATACAAACAAATGATCTTATAAATTTATTTTAATGAATTTCTAAGTCTTCAATGCCTTTATTACATTATTGACCTGTCGAATTTATTATTATATTAAACAAAGTAAAGTAATAATTCTCTTTAAACTAAAGATATAAAATTCTAATGATGAATTAAATTCAATATAATATATAATACAAATTTCTATTTGTGACCACCGCTTTAAGACGATTTTTCGGTAAGTGTCCTCTTCTTGAGAAATTTTCTATATCTACCAATCCTTTTTCAAATACATTTTGTAAGTTATATTATACTCTTCTAAATGATATTTTCCATATTTAAAAACTCTTTTACTTATATTGATTTACGATTTCTTAATATTTCTTTCTAACAGTGTTTAATAATTTAAATATGTTCTTATTTTAATTTTAGTGTTCCCTTTTTTTTTAAACCGTATTTTATCTGCTTCCTTCTCTAACGTCCGACGCTATAATGATTTCTTTATTTGGAATTTACTGCAAGTGAGAATTAATGAATATTAAATCACATTCTTACATGTAAATGTCGACTTATTTAATGCGTTCGTAACTACAATCCGACAAACTAAGTTTGTACCAGTATGCAGAACACACCCTTTCGCGACAACGAACTTCCTGGTGATTAGGTTAATTAAGAATTAAGAAATACTGAAAAAACAAGTCAATCAACGGGAGGAAACGTACAGACGACGTTTCGTTCTAGTTGGAACTTTTCAATGTACGGTATTCCCTCGATGACGGACATTGCTTTTTCATTTCTATACTTTCTGTATATATAGTTAACATTTGGAATTTACTGCAAGTGAGAATTAATGAATATTAAATCACATTCTTACATGTAAATGTCGACTTATTTAATGCGTTCGTAACTACAATCCGACAAACTAAGTTTGTACCAGTATGCAGAACACACCCTTTCGCGACAACGAACTTCCTGGTGATTAGGTTAATTAAGAATTAAGAAATACTGAAAAAACAAGTCAATCAACGGGAGGAAACGTCCAGACGACGTTTCGTTCTAGTTGGAACTTTTCAATGTACGGTATTCCCTCGATGACGGACATTGCTTTTTCATTTCTATACTTTCTGTATATATAGTTAACATTTAGTTAACTCCCGTTGATTGACTTGTTTTTTCAGTATTTCTTAATTCTTAATTAACCTAATCACCAGGAAGTTCGTTGTCGCGAAAGGGTGTGTTCTGCATACTGGTACAAACTTAGTTTGTCGGATTGTAGTTACGAACGCATTAAATAAGTCGACATTTACATGTAAGAATGTGATTTAATATTCATTAATTCTCACTTGCAGTAAATTCCAAATGTTAACTATATATACAGAAAGTATAGAAATGAAAAAGCAATGTCCGTCATCGAGGGAATACCGTACATTGAAAAGTTCCAACTAGAACGAAACGTCGTCTGTACGTTTCCTCCCGTTGATTGACTTGTTTTTTCAGTATTTCTTAATTCTGATTTCTTTATTATTCACGTTTCCATATTTTAGATCTATACGCCATATCTTTCTTCTCTTATTAATCAATTGATTGTCCTTTATTATCTTCCATTTGATGTGTTTTTCCTTTATCGCAACTTGAAACATATCTAACCTGTGGTTCTGGACTTGGCTGACAGCTACATTGCTTACAATATATAAACAAATATATTTATCTCTAATGGATGGACAAATATATTAGACTCTATTATGTGTACTTTAAAATATTTTGAGTTGTTTTCACTGGTGCTGATATTCTATGCAGATTAATAATACACATTTTAAAACGAATGGTATGCTTGTTCTTATAGATAAGTATTACAAAATGTCAATTTTAAAATGCACATTCTATCATGTGTAGTTTATTAAAACGTTTTTATTGCCGGTTTAGGATATTCTGATTTTGGTACATATCAAATAATAATATATATGCCCTTAATGTTTTTATTTGAAATTTCACGTGCTTCTTAACAGTTACAATAAACAACGTTTACGTATTTAAGAAATTTGCAAAATTCAAGTATTTTCCACCTCTTTAAACTGCTTTCTGCATCCAGTGCTTTTTGTTTAAGTAGCGGTCCAGATATTGTAATTGCTTTACTTCTGACTTTGAAAAACCAACTGTAGAAAACTTGATCCACTGCCAATCCTTCCCACTTTGGAAATTTTTGTTTTTGTTCTAATTTAACACCTTCCTTAACAATATTTTTTAATTAACCTTTATTGTTCATAATATCTTTAATTTATGTGTTTCCAACCCCATATTTTTCGGCCAACTTTCGCGAACTTAAAGCATACTTTTCGTTTTCCTCGATTATATTTATTTTGTCTTTTAGCGACAAACGATTTTTTCTTAATTAAGAATCTTTCAAATACGGAGATAACTTTAAACTAATCAAGTAACCGAAAGAACTTCTCGCACACGGAGAAAATTTTAAACTAACCAAGTAACTCAAAGACCACATTATGTGTAAACTCAAACATAAATATGCACGTATTGCGCCGGCAATTTGCTTTCGGGGCGTGTTTGGGACTGAGATCGTATTCATTTCTACAAGTTTACTTTAAGTATGTGTACATACTAGGGATACATAATTGTGGTCAATTTCGCACAAATACGAAATAATATTGGGTATTTCAATCAATAAAGATACATCATAAATAGTCCGGGCGATATCGAATTTTTCTATGAAGATATTTGTCCGAGGTCGTTTTATAAGGGTGGCCGTAAATAACAGATTTTCGTATATGAGAACTTTCTTACAGTCGGTTATGGGAACTTTGAAACTGTTCCCTACTTTAGGTGGTCGCTTTAGATAAGTGGTCATTAAGACAAGTTTAACTGTAATACAATTAATAATAATGATAAATTTTAATAAACCTTTCTGGTGTTGCTGTGGTCTTCTATTTACACCTAATGATTCATTAATTATCAGGGAAAAATCAAGAGTAAGCAGAAGACCGGGAATTAAATAGGCACTTTGAACAACTCAATTTAAAAAAACACAATTTCTTTATTGCTGAATTAATACAGAGTATTTACAACGTTTCATTCGTACATTATCCTTACTACAACCAGTTACAATGATAATCTAATATAGAATAGTAAAAGAATGTATTATGATCTAAAAAGTCGCCTCGGTGGTGTGATATAGTAATGTGCTGATTCTTTGAGAACAGAGTTAGGAATCGTTTCATTCTACGAATTATTTATAATATGTATATACAACTGTTATAATATGAGAGTATAATGCGATTTTTGATTCATATCTAATTTATCTTTGATGTTTCCCAGAAGAGATTTGTTTGAGCTGCAAAATTATTACAGATTCAACCAAATAAATCAAGACTGTATAGTATTCCTAACGAAAATTTAAACAAACGTCACTGCATATCCTCTTTATTAAATAAATATTATTATTACTCTCTTGATTTAAATAGAGCGACGGTCGCATATTTTCGGAATTCATTTTAAATAATTTCAGCTAATAAACGACAATAAATAACCTTTAAGTCAGTGAATCGAGTAGAGTTCGATATTCTTTTAAAGAAAAGTATAATTTTAAAAGGAAATCATACCGAAAAAATTTAAATAAAACTTGAACAAGAACAAATAAAATGAACCATTTATTTTATCATTTCTAGAAGTTTCGAAACACTCCTTATAAGTTAAAAAGGTTTAAATATTTTAATACGAAATTTAAATGGAATAGTAATGTAGAGTATAGAAATTTGAAAATAAGATAAACAAGGGAAATAATAAATTTCTCGGAAACCTTCGTCCAATTCCATGACATTTTTGAATATCGAAGGTGTTTCTAAAACGCACTGTCTAATGCTCGAAGAATCATTGTCAATAAACGTCATCTTTTCATAAACTTTGTTCGGACAAGTAATATAAATGAATAAAAACTTTGATACATCTTACAATTTTTCTTTCGATTTTGTTGTTTGATATTGGTTTTCTTTAAAACGTATCTGAGATGAGAAGTGTTATTATTCTTCATAGACATGAGGAATGTACGTATACGAATTTCAGTGTGACATTTTTATTATATATGTTGTACAATTAACAAAAGTGATTCGATAGAAAAGCCGTTATTGCATTTTAAAATGATCATTGTTTGAATTGAACCCTGTAAAATAGTGGAGCTTTTTCGAGCAATAATTTTGAACAACTTTAAAAATGGACTATACTAGCAAATACTTTTCGATGAACTGAAAAAGGTATTTAATAGTGGATCTTGTTTATTCAACTCATTCCAAGAAAACTTGGAACCAGAAATCCCTAATAGAATTACTTTATTAATTCGCGCAATCGTACAGAAACAAATTTAAATAAACAAACTTTATTTTTCTACATAATCTCCTCTTAATTCGATACTTTTGCTCCATCTGTGTTCGAGCGTGTTTATTCCGTTATGAAAGTGATTTTCTTCTAACCCTGCAAATTAATCGCCCACTGTTGAAGATAGCTTTTCATTTATACAGAATATTTTGCTTCTGAAAAAAATTTCTAATTTAGGGAATAGATGAAAGTCAGATGGGACAAGGTCTGGCTAATATGAGGGGTGTGGTACTATTTTAAATCTTACTTCCTCAATTTTTTTGCAGCATCAGGGCGAAAAAACACTTGCTTCTTCGTCATTTCTGGAGGCTTTTCAGTGATAGCTATCTTTAAACGATCTAGAGGATTTGCGTAATATTCACCGCTTACGATCTTGCCCTTTTAAAGATAGCCTATCGACAATATTCCTTTTCTGCATCCCAAAATACCGATGTCGTCACTTTTTCTGCCGATAAAACTGTTTTGGCCTTCTTTGGAATTGATCTACATTTGGTCTACGTTTGGTCTGCATTTCGAGAAACAACAAAATTATTGTCGCTAGTTTACTGAAACTTTGGAAGATGATAATTTGGATCGCCTTCCTTTCTGATGAAGCCTGCTTTCATTTAACAGGAAATATCAATTCCCAGAATTATCGTACATGGTCAACTGATGATCCACATGCTTTTGTGGAATCTAGCATCCGCCCTATTAAAGTAGGTATTTGGATTGCAATGCCAAGAAAGCGAATTACACAGACCAATTTTTTTCCTCTACGCAATAAATGCAGTGCGATATAGAGAAATGCTACTGGAACTTTTTATAAATAGCTTAGATGACGACAAACTAACTCTTGGGTATTTCCAATAAAGTAAATCTCCAGCACATGCTGCACGTACTACATTAAATTATCTAGAAGAATTTTATGAAGACCGTTTAATTTGTTTCAATCAATTGCCAACAAATTCACCAGATTTGACACCCCTTGATTTCTATCTGTTTGGTTATCTGAAAAATAGATTTCACAATTTACATCTACAAGCTGTCATTACAAATGAAGTGCAAAATATTACAGAAGAAATGCTGCAGAATGTGTAATATGAGATAACGAACAAATTTATGTTTGCAACAAAATGGTGAACATTTTAAACATTCTTTTGTGAAGTTATTTTAACTAAGATAGATAGATTTATTGTCCAGTAAAATACATAAATTGTACAATGGACTTGTACAATAATTTAAACACATATAACTTAAAATAAAAAATAGAAAACTGTCACTGCTCAAGGACGGTTAAAAATTCGTCAATGGAATATATGTGGCATTAAACAGTAATGTATCAGTACACCATTTGCTTGTTAAAATTTTAAAAAGTTACAAATTCTAAAACGATGTTTTGCGGTCTTATTTTGGTGTTTTTATTTCTTTGTATAAATAAAATATGTTCGAAAGATTAAAATTTCATTAATAAGAAATCTTTTATTATATTTTCGACTTCTAATTTTCCATTAATTGTTAACAACTTAAGATTTATTATTGACCTGATGATCAAATTCTTAAATTTAATGATTATCAGTACTGGTTTTTCTAAAATTAAAGATTGATATTAATTCGGGCAATAATACATTAAATTTAAAGTTATACAATACAAACTGTGCTAAGATAACTTTTACCCATATATTAAATGTTCATTTTTAATAACAAAACAGATAATAACAACAAGTTACCTAGTCAATCTAGCCAACATTATAGTCCTACCAAATTAAATCTAGCGTTGCCAACCTGGATCACATGATCTTGGACTACTTATACTATGCCAATGCGAAGATTTGACAAGAACAAGGTTCGTACAAATAGGAGGTCAATATCCTAAAGGTAGGTGTAAAGAGACTTTATTTAAAAGAATGGCTTTCGAAACTGCTGAGCTTAATTTAAAAAAAACAGGGCTAGAGAAAGATGTCTAACGAGACGCGAATATACTGTCTACAATATATCTAGAAAGGTCGCAGTAAATTAAGCCTTACTGACACCTCAAGTAATCTAATCAAATGTAATTGTGTTTTCTACACCTTATTCTTATCAATATTCTTGGTATACTAAAAATGTGTTTGTTTTATATAAATTGTGAAGTTTTATGCTTTTAAGTAAAATTGTTCTTGCTGTGTGCGCTCTCGGAGCTGGTCCACTGTGTTCGTCCGATGGTAACCACTTAGTCTTATACTTGTTACGAAGATGGCGCTGGTTGGTTTGGTGTTTGAAATATTGACACTAGCAAAATTTTAAATAATAATTTTGTCAAAATTATATTACTTTATAAACTAAATATTATACAAAAGTATTTTTAATAATATAAAATATTATTAAAAATCTGGTGTGAAGAACACAAATACAAGTTCAATATTAATATTTTTTGTGAACGTGTCCAAACATATCCTTCCCCAGAGACGCAGATACGTATTTCATTTTTCTACAGATTCATCAGTACGCCCCTCATGGAGAAAGGATAACTTCAGACACATTCACAAAAAAAACGACTTCGCTATCTCACAGAAATTATTAAGACCGAGCGTAGAAGTACATACAGCGCTGCATATTGTCAGACTGCCGAAGTACTCTTGCTTTGTATACATAACCAATGCAGAACTAACGAAGTTTTTCCAGAGGTGGCACTGCCTTGTCTCTAGAAATTGTATTTTGTTTGTGTCTTTACTCATACTTACGGAATAATTACACGCGTAATATAACAGAATAATTGAAACATACATGAGTGGGTAAAACCTCACCAGTTGTGTATACAAAAGTATTTTTAATAATATAAAATATTATTAAAAATCTGGCGTGAAAAACACAAATACAAGTTCAATATTAATATTTTTTGTGAACGTGTCCAAACATATCCCTCCCTAGAGACGCAGACATCCTTTCTTCAGCAGGGGCGTACTGATGAATCTGTGGAAAGATGAAATACGTATTTGTATCTCTGGGGAGGGATATGTTTGGACACGCTCACAAAAAATATTAATATTGAACTTGTATTTGTGTTTTTCACACCAGATTTTTAATAATATTTTATATTATTAAAAATACTTTTGTATACACAACTGGTGAGGTTTTACCCACTCATGTATGTTTTAATTATTCTGTTAAATTAAATATTACAATAATTAACAATAAAAACTTAATCTTAGTAGGCCATTATTTTCGATGGTCCTCAGTTTTCTTCCGACTTGTCCCATCATCCTCTGAACAACAGGAGGATCAATTTCTCACATTTTTCTAAAAATTCAACGTCCGTAAATGGTCTTCATTTCCAGCTTCCCATCCATTTTAATACATTTTTCTGGTCGATATTTACAAAGATTCCTCTATTGGCCGAGCTTGAGATACATTAGAAGGATTGTCTAATGTAGGAACAAAGTTGATGTTGTTTGCAATCAGTCTCTACATACCAGTCTCTAGTAACTTTATCAGGCCAAAACATAATATAATAATTGCAATGATATGTATTTAAAAACTGAAGCAGTTTAGAAAGCCATCTTTGAATGTAAAGTTGTGCAGTTTAGGCTTCTCCTCGAACACGTCCACTGTACGGATAAATCCGACCTCAGAAATGATACACCACACTAAAATTTTGTCCTAAAATTTGTATTTACTTTTCAATTTGACATTGTCTGGTGTGTTTTCTATTTCGCCAGTATAAAAGTTGTCGTTTCCCTTCACATTTGAATGGGACAAGGTGAAATATTTCTCGTCGTCCATTACAATCAGTTTATTGACTTTAGCACACGACAACACAGTATTCTTGCTAATTGGGCCGCGATATATTTTGGTGCTTTCCTTCGTTTTCGAAACACTACGTTATTTCGGGAAATTGTTCGAAAAACAGTGGTCTTTGAAACGCCGAATCTTCAACCTACTTGTCGATGTGAAACACCAACTCTGTCCTTAACGGTTTCAAGCATTCTTTGTTCCATCATTTGGCTCAAAATTCTTGGTCGACCAGTTTTGGGGAAATTAACGAATTCCTTCTTCACGTCCCTTTGTGGTTTGATAAACTGTTGGTAAAGAAATATCTTGTTCACGATAAATGGCAACAATATCACGCTTGGGCATTCGCCAAACTAAACTGTAAATTCCTTTACGAATATCTAGCTCATAAGACATTTTGCTGAACCAGATGACAGAAACTAAACTGTCGTAATTAAAGCAAGTTAATTGCGACATATGACTTCCAGCGACAACTTAACCAAACATCATTTAGACCATGCGTTATGTAGAATATTGCCTCTTCCTATAAAATAAATTTAATGTAGTTTTGCTTACCATACTTAAAAGAAAAGTAAAAGTAATTTATATGCATTTGAATATACGTCTATAGATAAATTACAAAGTAAAAAATGTACTCCTTACTCTTTTAAATACACTTTTGCACTTAACAAGCATTCCTTAAGTACGTAATTTAAACGGAATTTAGAAAGAAGGTAATAAAAGAAATGTAGCTATAAATCAAGAACATTTAAAAAGCCCCTCGAGTTCATGATCTGTTTAGGAAGTTCTTAGGGAGAAAGCGTAGTTCTTAGATATTCATGGTCTGAAATGGAAGCCATGAAATACGCACTGGCTGTTTATAATTCGTTTCAGGTTATTTCCGAGACAATAGAGACGCTTCACCACGCAGCTACCAGAGAGGAAAAATCGTATAAAATACAATTTCGTATGTAGAAATATTACGAGAGTTTTATGGCAATAAAATTGATGTTAGTCATTGAAACTGTTTCAAAAGTTGTTCCTGGTTTAAGTTCTAATGCAGAGAAAACATCTGGAATTGCCGAAAGTTTTCATTTATTATCGTATTTTGTGCTTTTTCATAAAATTTTTGTTGAGGAATTATAAAATTCGAAATCATAAGTACAACTTGTTTATTCGAAACCTTTAAAATATATATTTATTTGCGTAAATTATATAGAAGTTAAAAATACTTAAAATACTGTAAAGTTTGTCTTTTCGGGTTCTTAAATAAAACTAACAATAACTTTAGACATACACTATATTAATACTAAAACGTATAACAAGATTAAGCTAACTATTAACAATAAGCACATTTATGTATTTATATTTATGTGTACTGCGCGAGACTCTAGGATTCAATGAATATCCATTCCTTCTTCGACGCGGCTTTTATATCGTGGTGAATACTCTTCGAGAGTGTTCCCGTAGGCTTCGAGAAAACACCAGAGGCATGACGCGTGACGCGTTATTGGATGAGTCATCACATTGCCCCCTTCTTAAAAATGAAGTTTCGTCCCGAAACATGTCATGGTTTGGTTCCCTCAAACGATGGCGAAATCGACAGGTAGGGCCTTTGTTACATTGTGACGTCATATCGAAATAACAGTCCACGGTCTTATCTTGCCTGGATGGACAGGAATATTCAAGCCGGTAACTGCATACCAGAATTTCCATACCAGTATGTCGGAAGATTACTTCCATACACGCCGTCAAAAATGTCTCACTTCTTGCATCCATTCTCTGCAGTAATTACTTGTACATTCCTACAGTCTTTCCCATGAAGAAACAATTCCTCATTATTTATTTTTAAAGTGCCTTCTTTCATGTTTAACTGGAAGCCGTAGGTGTTCATGATGTCTAATCCCAAGATTATTTGTTCTTCTATGTCGGCTACGAGAACACGATGTCGGATTGATGTTGGTCCTATGATAAAGTTGACATCTACTTCACCTGCCACAGAAGCTGCTTCTCCTGTTGCTGTCCTAAGTCTCCATTTGCTAGAAAATAACTTTTTATTTCTGGGAATTAAATCGGGTCGCACAATGGTTTTCGTCGATCCAGTATCTAGCAAGCAAGCATAGGTCTTTCTTTCCATAACAGCGTCCACATACAGGCCGTTGGTTTGATGTTGCAGGGATGCGACTTGGCCAGGCGTCCTTGGGGCTTCCTGATGCTGGATCGATGATTGCCCCCGCTCATCGACCCGCTTTAGTTTTCCTGCTGCTCAGACGATGCTTTCTTGGCCACCTTACCACATTTACTCCGAACGTGACCAATCTCTCCACAATTCCAGCATCGCAGTACCCTTTTATTAGATTTGATCTGGTTTAGAACTCTACTAACCACCTGCTCCATGAACTCCTCATTTTCCTGCTTGTCAACAGTGCAGACACGAGCATGGTTCCGAGAGGCTTGCTTTGCAGTCTCAAACTCAAGCGCGTGCGCCAAAGCATCGATCAAGGTTTTCGGTCTTGCCAACCTTAATGCTTGCTGCGTATCAATATCCCGGAGACCATCTATGAACGTCTGGACCACTAGGTGTTCCATGAAATTATCTGGCGCCATCGGATATGCAAGTCGAACTAGACGAGCAATATCTGCCTCAAATTCCTGAAGATTCTCGCGTTTCTTCTGTGATCGATTCTTCAGTTGGGTATGGTATACTTGCTCCAAATGCGCATGGCCATGTCTCATCTCCAAGCGTTTAATGAGTTGAGAATAATCTTTACGTTCCTCAAGAGGCAATGTCTGCAAAATATCGCTAGCATCACCCCTCAATGCTATGACTAAAGCAGTCGCCTTCTCGGCAGAAGACCATGCATTTGCTTCTGCGGCCGCTTCGAATTGCGTCAGGTAAGTTGCCCATGACGTCTTTCCATCAAGGGTTGATGGCTTGATTCTGGTCTTTGAAATAGCCACAAGTTCTTCTTTTATTTCGATGGGCCACGGTATGACTTCTTCGTTGACCTGCTTGGGATCAGAATGACCCGTGGTAGCGGGTAATTTCATCTCAATCATTATTGCCTCTAAAAGTCTAGAATGTTCTCCAATTCTCTCTTCTACAGCTATGAAAACCTCTTCTTTTAACGCTTCTGATTTTTCCGCTAATCGCTGTTCTAGAACTTTCTCCACTTATTCCAGACTTTTTTCGAAGTTTCTAGGATTTTCTAGTAATTTCTTTTCCAGATTTTTCTCGATGATTCTAGCGGTTTCTAGGTTTCTTTGTTCCATTTGTTGCATTTGTATTTGCGCATTCTCTATTAATCGTTGTTCCATATTTTTAGCGCTATCCAGATTCTTCTGTTCCATTTGTTCTAGAGTTTTTGCTAAGTTTACAGAAGTTTCCAGGTTCTTCTGCTCCATTTGTTCTAGAGTTTTTGCTAAATTTCCAGAAGTTTCCAGACTTTTCTGCTGCATTTGTTGCATTTGAATTTGCGCATTCTCTATTAATCGTTGTTCCATATTTTTCGCACTATCCAGATTCTTCTGCTCCATTTGTTCTAGAGTTTTTGCTAAATTTCCTGAAGTTTCCAGCTTTTCTGTTCCATTTTAGTTTGTGAATCTATTATTCGTTGTTCCATTTTCATAAACAGCGAATTCACGTCAGAATCTCCGCCTGGAACTTGAAACACGTAATTCTCTGGATCCTCGCCTTCTTGGATCAACACATTGCGAAGCCGTTGCTGGAGGATCGACTTTTTGCCTGTTGTATCCTCATCCCTCTCTTCTAATTCTCGTTTCAAATCGGTCACTTTTAATTCCGTCAGTTTCATTCTGTTGGCCATCACGATATTTAAAATAACGTCTTTCCGCACTGTATATTTATTTAATCGAATACTTAATTAACACTTAATTGTCTACTTAATTTATTATTTATTAATTAGTCCACACCTGAATACCACTGTAAAGTTTGTCTTTTCGGGTTCTTAAATAAAACTAACAATAACTTTAGACACACACTATATTAAAAAATAGATTGCATGTCGATGCGAAATTCACATCAAGCTTTGATACAAAATAATACAAATCTGTATAAAAACAAATTTGTATCTGTATATGCATGGACACACAGTACGTATTTACCAGCTTTTGCCTCAACTACCAGACGCATGCGTTTCTGTGTAACCACTTTGTCAATGATAGATTTACGAAGCAAGAGACTGTAGTACACTTGCGGTCAAGTAGTAAGTTTTGTCCTATCCGAAGACAACAGATAACCTCTTGCCATCTGGCGGACAAAACCGACCACGCCGGTGCAAAGTGTTCTTCTCGAATAGCGAAGCTATTACTGATAAAGAAGAAAAATACGCATATTACTGTGAGTCCATTAACTCGTCGCCAGGTGGCGTAGTATAGCAAAAAATAGATTGCATGTCGATGCGAAATTTACATCAAGCTTTGATAAAAATAATACAAATCTGTATAAAAACAAATTTGTATCTGTATATGCATGGACACACAGTACGTATTTACCAGCTTTTGCTTCAACTACCAGACGCATGCGTTTCTGTGTAACCACTTGTAAGTTTTGTTCTATCCGAAGACAACAGATCTGGTCTGGCGTTTGGTAGTTGAAGCAAAAGCTGGTAAATACGTACTGTGTGTCCATGCATATACAGATACAAATTTGTTTTTATACAGATTTGTATTATTTTTACGTCAGCACCCGGATATGTTTTGGCAGATTTAATTGCATTCCGATATCGTTTATTTATTAATACGAAATCTATTTGATTTCTACTAATATTATTATTAATGTTATCAGCTGGAGACTTCCATGTATATAGTCTTCTTTCATGGAGTTTAAAGTAAGTGTTTGTTATAATCATGTCCTGTTCTTGGCAGAATTGTGCCAATCTATCCCCTCTTTCATTCCTAACTCCCAATCCGAAGTCGCCTATTATGTGTGATGACATGCCATGACGTAAAAGCAAATCCTCCTGGGATGCACCACGTTCCGGGTAGATACCATCAGTCTTGAAAGTGAGGTACTTCAAAAACTTACGGTGAGCACGGTCCAAAGGAATGGAATCGCAAGCATAAATGGGATACCAAATTAATGAAGCGTATTCCATCTTGCTCAAAACATAAGCATGGTACAGTGATTTAAGGCAAGTGATGTCTTTAAAGTATTTTGATATACGCATAATAAATCCCAAACTTTTGTAGACATCGGAAGACATATGGATTATATGGGATCTGAACGTAAGATTAGAGTCAAATAAGACTCCGAGATCCTTTATTTCAGCTTTACTGGTTAAGATATTGTTTTTAATAAAATATAAAGACTCGTGGGGCGTATCAGAACGAGTATAAGTGACCACGCAACATTTGTCGATATTTAATTTAAGTTTGAAACGGTCACACCATGCAACTAATGCAACTAAATACATAGATAGATAGACCATTTTACAGAGAAACAAAATAGTATATTAAAAAACAAGTTTCATAAGGCACCATTTTGCCGCACGAGATCAGTTTAGAAACCGAGCCGCGATAGCGGCGAGTTTTCTAAAGAGCGAGTGCGGCAAAAGGCCTTATGAAACGAGTTTTTTATACTATTTTTTCTATTTTGCATTTTTTTACATTAATAAATTGGAATTATTTAATTTGGAAGTTCAGAGTTTAATTTTTATATAAAGCATGCAGTTGGTCACATTGATACTTGACATTTTCAAATTTAAATCTTGCTATCCGCGAAGTATATTATATTACATATTATTTACTAATTTTTGTTAACATTACTTGATACTTCATTTAAAAATATAAACATGAGTAACATAGAAACATATATATGTTGTTGTCAATTGTATACAACATACGTTGTTTGTGTAAAATACGGACATATATCATATCTGTCAAATGTACATAAATTCTTAAAATCAAATGACAGCAATGATATTTATTTCTGTATTCGAACAACGCCAACACTGAAAAATGAAAAAAAGTGTATCGAAATGAAGCTCATTTCGATACTGTTTTGGGTTTCATAATGAGTTCATTTCGAACGCAAAATAGAAAAAGTATATTTTTAGGATGAATTAAATATGTTATTGGAACAGTGTGATACTTGTATTCAAAAGCAAAACAACTATATTGAAAAATCAATTTTTACTGATGCTCTAGTCTTTTGTTTTCATACCTAGCCGAGGAAGATAAAAACGTAACCTTGTATATAAAGAAAAATGACAGCGAAGAGAATTTCTCAGATAGCGGATTCTGAGGAAGATGACAGTCTAAATATCAAAGCGACAATTATTATAATGGCCACACCCAAACTGGGAAGAATTATTATTTAAATGAACTCTAGGCCTTAAAGTTGATGCCTTTTTCTATAGAAAAAAAGAAACTAATACCTATTAAATAGAATTTCTTAGTTTAATAGAAGGTAGTGTGTATATAAAAATAAATTACTCTTATTCATGACAATTTGGTTAGATAATTCGACAGTTACATGATAGTTAGAACTGATATTATATTAATAATCACGAAATCACTCTGACAATCTATTAATGATTTACCGGCTAAATTGTGACGTGATCTCAGCTCAAGTTACACGAATGCATATTACTTTCGCCTTGGTTCCCTAGAGGCCCAGGATATATTCTAATGAAGGAAATATCGATATGGGGACTAATGACGGGATGGCAAGAAATTCCGGTAACGGTAAACCGTCTGAGAAGATTAAAGTTCCGGTGTATTCCTCCTCGTAGGGTACGATGAAGCCAAGGGTATAACATAGGCGACGCCAGCGGTAGCGGTTAATCTGAATATTGGAAAAATAGAGATATTTCGATATGTAAATTACCATCGCCTGGAGCTAAAGACAAGATATAAAGCGAGAGAGAAAATTTCCGAAACGAAACGCGTCAAATCTTGCTTGAAGGTAATCCTGTCTTATCTAAGGATTATTTTCTCTTGTCAACTGTTCAGGTAAGTTATCTCATTTGAGTGATTTATCTTAAATTAATATTAATTTCTAAAGAGGTATAATAATGAAATACACCTTAATTGAAATACCCTTCTCTGGAGTAATGAATAATTTTTATTTGAGTTAATTTAGGACGGATATTTTTTAAATAAGGTTTGTTTTTGAATAAGAATAAAAATATTGTAAATATCATTAGAATATCATCCCTTTTTCTCCGGGAAGCTAGAATATTACTGATTCCGAGGGAAGGACGTATTTGCAATACGTCGGGGATCAGCAACGTTACATATGGTGTACTGCAGGGGTCAGTTTTGGGTCCGACGCTTTTTATATTATTTATTAACGACCTTGCATTGTTAAACACTCATATTGCATTGTTTGCAGGTGACACATTGTTGACTTGGCACGCTGCGAATCCGCGGTCAATAGTAAACCTAATATACGAAATTTTAATCATTCGGAATTGGTTTAATGCTAACGGAATTTTAATACACAATTAAAGTTCCTTACATATAAATGTTGAAGTTGGAGATACTATTCTATAACCTGTGTTCTCTTAAATTCCTTGGTCTGGTCGTGAAGCCTGGACCTAGCTTGACTGAGCATGTTCACCGCCTCTCGTGCGGTAGGGCGTAGCTTAGGTGAGGATACAGCCAGGATTGTGTATTTCTCGCTGTTTGATAGCCGTCTACGCTCCTGCTTGGCGTTTTGGGTGTTCACGGCTATTTTTAGAGTACAGAAGCGGACTCATGTGTGCGGGAAAGCAGCGGACGCCAATTGTCGACCCTAGTTTGCTATTCGTGTGATTTTGACAATTTATTCGCTTTTTCTATTCGAAACATTGTCAATAATTTTTAAATATCAGAGTAATTCCCAACGTAGATCAGATTCTAATGATATACGCAGTAGCCAACGGATCCATCTTCCAAAACCGAAGACGAGTGCGTGTCGTAATTAATTAATTTACGTGGGCTTGAAATATTTTAACAGGCTACTGTCGTACATCAAGCAGTCACCAAGCAAGCTTAAGACAATTTCAAGCGAAAATGAAGGTGTTACTTCTGGGGCGAGTATTGTACTAATTGGATCCATTCGTTGCGAATTGACGTGGGAATCTCCTGCGTTTCTGTTTTGTTGATATGATGTGTGAATCTCTTATTAATTGTGCCTGTGCTTTATTTATTGTGTAACATGTTCATTTTATTTGTAATATTATGTTGATGTACCTAACAGCCATCATGGTACCATTGTCAATGAGAACAAGTTCAGTTTTCACGTACAGTGAAATGCCAGCCCAAACCAGAATACTGCCCCCCCCCCAAATTCCATTCTTGGAGATATACAACACGCTGAAAATCGTTCACCAGGCCTTCTCCATACACGTTCTCGCCCATCTGGTGATCGTAGAAAAAGACTAGACTTATCCGTGAACAATACGAGGCTCCATTAATCCATTGTCCAATGTTTATGGTTCACGGGCAAATCGTAGTCGCTGAACACGATGAACTGGGAGCACAAATAGACAAGCAGTAGGTTTTCTTGACATCAATCCAAATTTCTTCAATCTTCGGCGAACGGTTGGTGCAGAAACCGCAGTACCGTAAACATCTGCCACTTGGTAATGGTAAACTACGATCGCGTAGTGTAGATAACACCATAAAACGATCTTCTCGCCGGTTTGTGGTGCAAGGTCTGCCTGCGTCCATTGTCGTTCAAAGCTATTGCTTGGGCTACATTTTCTGCTCACATTTTGTTAACCAATAAGTGTCGGTACTGACAGTTCAAATGAGCTTTCAACACAACAGATAAAAGCTGAATAAAGAGCATACCAAGATTTGGAATAGATTTTATTACTCTTTTTAATTGTTCTGGCGTGATTAATGACGCCTGACAATTAGACAGAGTTTGTGGAGGCGTGGCATATACTTTTTCTTTTAAATAACCCCAAACAAAAAGGTCTGAGGTATTAAGATCAGACGATCTTGCGGCCATGCAATTAAACTGTTACGTCTAATCCAGTTGTTACCTAGATGATTATTTAACCATTCTTTTATCACCAGAGCATTGTGAGCAGGAGCATTATCTTGCATAAATAATAAACATCCAAATACTCTGGCGCATTTAACTTATTAGGTAGAAATATTGTCCCGACAACAATGTTATTAATAATACCCAATCACACATTAACTGAAAATTTTCGGTAATGCCCATATTCGTGAATTATTTTTGGATTTTCATCCACCCAATAATGCATATTGTGACTATTAAAGATACCATCTCTGCTAAACATGCTTTCATTACTCCATAAAATCGCATACGAAATGAAGAAGTTTTCTTCATTTCTTGTGCGATTAATTATTTCATTACAAAATGCAATTCTGTTGTTGTTATCATCACCTTCATAAAAGGGTTTTATCTTTGTAAAACGGAAAGATCGCATACCTTGATCTTTCAGAACTGAATGAATAGTTTTAGCTGGGAATATTCATGCTTCGCATGGGATTTGATGTTTTGGGTTCATTATTCTTTTTGTTTTTCTTTTGACTGTTTTGATAAATTAAGTGTTTTTATCTTCCTTAATTTCCAATTCTTATTTCATAGATAACATTTTATGTCTTGTCAAAAAAACAAAACAAAAGAAAAGGAATTTTAATTATGATAGACATATACTTCAGCGTCCGGAATTGTTTGTCCACGAGGGTACATCTTTAAATAAGGAGAAAGAACTAAAAACATTTATTTTACAACTATAAACAGGTTAGTATAGTTTTTTAATCTTAACTTCTTAATTAGTTTCGAGAGTTAACATTAATTTTATTAAATATTTCTTTTATAATAAAGTCTTACACATTTAATCTTCTTATTTTATTTTAACACTAAACAAATAAATGACGGATATGTATTTACATCCACGTATTAGTAATACTGATCGTAAATTTTTATCAAATATTTGTTCTTTAAATCAATTTCGTTAACTTATTATTACTTAAACGATTAATGTATTCTCATTATGAATTTTGTTTAATCAGGCCTTCAATATTTGACGTAAACCTCATTTGGATCACAACGTGTTTATATAATATTGGATACAGTGTATATATTTGCAATCCTTCCTTCCTCTCCTTGCTATATGTATGTACATGTACCTAGGCAACAGGTCGGTAACTAGACATCCAGTTACGTAATTCGTTTAATCTTGTCGTTCTATTACCCCATCGTCTTATGTGTAATTTTATAAGTTGTTATTTGTTAATGGTATTACTTCTATTGTCAAGTCAGATTCTCTGATTTGGAAGGATTATTTCAAGTAAGAACTGCAATCCAGGATCGTGGCAATTATCATTTCATATAATGGTATAAAATTAATTTAATCTATACCTATAGTTATGTATACAATTAGATATTTATATTTTCCAGTTCTAAGAATAAATGGCAAAATATAACACGTTGACACAATTTATAGAATCGGATTGATTCGGCTTATACTTGATAATATTACAAATACAGGGGGCTCGGCTATTTATAATAATAAAATTATTTGATAGATAATAAAATAATTACGGATGCTGGTGAAGTTCCTTCAAAGGTCCAGGACGTGCGTAGTATTGGTAAATTAAAATAAATATACAACAACTTAATACATAAAATAAAACACAGCGGCGTCCTTAAATTTTGTATTTATATTTACATAATAAGAAATTGAAACTCGTATATTTAAAAGCAATTAAAACAAAGTAATATGTACACGTGGAGTGGTGGATAAGTAGATTAAAATTAACACAAAAAATACTCTGAAACGAACGTTAAACGGGGTAGTAAATTAAGGGTTAATTAATATGTATATAAAATAACCTCAGTATCGAAGAATACAGAGCTTACCTTTTGATTTGCGGCGATGGTAGCCACGTGGTCTTCGAAGATATACCTTGGTCAAGTATATGCAGAGCGATGTTTTACCGGAGGAATAAGAAATTAGTTAAATTAATATGAATTCACTTAAAAGAATAATATGCATAGAACAATGCAGGTTACCTTAGAAGTTGAAGAACACCTGGTCGGCGTGATAGCGTCATGACTTGGACAGTACACGAGGAGTTGTTTTCTCACGAAAAGGTTCGAAAGAGAAGAAGGAACCATTAGTTTTCGTCGATAGAAAATGTCTAGAAACGGTTGGTTTATGATGTATCGAAGAGGGGGTCGATATCTTGAATTATAGTTAATTAAAAACGCGACCTGAAGACTTGGTCCTGTCGATGTCAGAATTATTCTTAAAATAACCCTTGTGACATAAGCTCTCTAACGATATCAAACACGACACATAAAAGAAGATGTAAGTAATATTAAATTAAAACAATTTAAAATGGAATGTTCTAGACGAATTTCGACATTCTAAATTCTACATTTCGGTTATCGGTTGACGGTGCAGGTAATAAGGGTCGTCGGCGGTTGGGGTTATAACAAAAGAAAATACTTTCTCTTTGGAAACGAATATACAGAAGAAATGTCTTAAGTTTAATATAGAGATATTCAAAGAAGAAATATTATTTAAAATTACATAAAAATATTTCACATGCCAAGCGTAACAATAAAGATCTATAATTTAAAATAGAAATAGAACTAATAGTTTAATCTTCACTTTATTAGGCAATATATGTATAACTAACAATTCTTTCAAAACAGACAGAAACAAGAAAAAACTCTAAATACGTATTTTGTTGCCATCACTATAAGTTACCATTTTCTATATGAATCTGAAAAACGGTGATTTAAAGATATTCTCTTCGCCAATTTGCCAGTAGGATAACATTAATATTTATGAAGAACATATATTCAAAGGTTGTACCTTGATTAACATTAGTTTTCACATTGTTATCCAGAAGATGGCAACTTAGGTTGCCGAAATACATATTTAATTAAAGTTTATTCATTTATAATTTTTCTTCTTTCTGTCTGTTTCAGACAATGCAAAAAGAGCTTAATATTATTCATGGTGTCTTTAAAAGTAATTTACATAAATATTCGAATCAAGATATGTGACCCAGTTGGTCAGCCCTTACTGTTATGGAATTGCAAAAGATGTTCACTAATAGAAGCGCTGTGAATTTTTATGTGAATTTGTATTATTGTCTAAATGGTCGCTTTAAATTAATAGATTTAATAATATTAGTTTATACAACGAGTCAATAATGACGGTTATTATTCCTGAGTGCTGAATATACGAACCGAGCCGCGAAGCGGCAAGGGAGTAACTCAGCTCGAGGGAATAATAGTCATTATTGCGAGTTAGTATACAGTACTTCATCTACGACTAATTGAAAATTACTTAAAGAAAAACAAACAATGAACTACTATTTCGATATGGCGTTTGATGTATTGACAGTTAGTAAAATGGCTAATGGCGTATCGTTACTATGGCAACGCGGGTAAGACTATGTTTTATTGGTGGAACGCCGGGAATAATGAGATATAACGTTATCATTATTCCCTGCATTGCAGGGATTAATGTCAGTCTTATTATTAACTAATAATCACTAATGTAATACCTACTTTATTGTTTAGTAGTAGATAAAGTAGAGTTATTTAAATCTAGTTGATCATTAAGTAAAATTTGTATGTTTTAATTTATTAATTTCTAACCTTTCCAGTAAATTTAATTTTATCCTTTATTCTGTAAATGTAGAATTTTAAATTATTATTGAATGTATAGTATTCTGATTGGCCAAATTTAATTTAGAATAACACATTTTATATAAAACCCTTTAAAAACGAAATTATACTATGCACATACACTTAAAACAAGAATAAAATTATTTATGTATATTTGAGCCCATTCACAGGAACTTATGAATTGTTTTCTCTTCATTTTTTTTGTGTTACCTACATAAAGACGATTTTCTTCACATTAGTAGTGTTTATGTATTTGAAGATAGGATGGATATTTAGTCGTTCAATATATTCGAAATTTAAAATCGAACCATATTTTTCAATTCGTAGAAATTTGTTCATTCGTTGAGACCAATTGGGTGACATTTACTCATTAGATTTTCGTTTTTAGTTATGGTCTGAATTTAGATATTTCCTCTAAAAAGTAGCTTCCTAAAGAAACATGCTTCCTAGAGCTTCTTCTAGGTTTGAATTTAATAAAGTTCATACAGTCAAGTTATAATATATTTGGTAGTGAATTCACCATATACATAACAGAAACTGTTTGGATTATTTATACATGTACGCGACATTATGAAATAAAAAGACGTTCAGCTATCACAAACTAACTTACGTTGAATCAAAAGGGCCGTGTGTAACACTTCCTATAGCCATATAGCCAGATATTAATTATTAATTTGCTGGGTTCCAGAGCAAAAATGGGTGTGGTTTGACGTAGGCAACGTGCAAGGGCATGTTCAGGACATGTCCACTCAATGTTCGACAGAACAATATTTTTAGTAGTACCTTTCTTATATAAAAGTAACTTTGAAATTTTGTAAAATTTAATGCGTTTTTTGAAAAAACTATTTAAGAAAATATTTCAAAATCCTGACGTGGAACAAATTTTCAATCAAATTCAGAATCAGCATCACAAAAGACATAAACAACACGTATTGGTGTATAAGAAAATCAAGCTGTATTGACTAGTGTAATTTTATTTATTATACCGTCTGGAAACGTGGTAAGTTAACAGCGGAGACGTGACCGATACCTCACCAATACACTAGATAAGAGAGAAGGGAGATACCATACCAGGCGCCAGGCGTGTCTGTGCCCAGTCTGATCAGATACGTCGACGATGGATGCGATAGAAATACGAGTACAAACACAATTCTTATGTGTATACCACACCTACTTCTGACCTATTCCCATTGCTTATCCAGTCAAATGCTACACTATACATTGAATAAACATATCGGGGAAGTGAAGTTGGCGGGGACGCGTCTTGCGCAGCAGTGTCGATAATTTACCACTTTTCTAGACGGTATATATTTTTAGTACGTCCTATTCTTAGGTGTTATCTGTTGGGTATTAAAGTATATTTATTTATGAATTCGTCACGTCTAATTTTAATGTTTTATAAAAATGTTTATTTACAGTTACATATTTTAGTTCCCTAAATTTTATTTTAATTGAACCAAACCAGATAAAATATTAAATTCTGATACACTATCAAAGATGTTTTCTTGAAAATAGAATTGTTTTCTCAGACATTAAAATTTAACGCATAAGTGATATAATGCAAGAGAAATCTTCCTGAATATTTGTAAATGTTATTATAAATATAGTTTTCAACCCCTTTTGATTATTCTGTGTCGTAACCTAGATAAAGTTTCCTTGGAAATCTCGAGTAAGGAGATTTCTGTTTGATTCTACCCTACAGTTTGTTGACCACATTTATGCTGTCTCTAACGCTGCTTCAAAGTCTTAGTAGGGCTTCTTGTGTGTACAATTTATGCGTATAGTACCTTTCCTATATAAAATTTAATAACCCTTTGACTTTGAAGTGCTTAATCTATACATTCATTAGAAGACACTTAATATATGGCGTCTTTATATATTATTATATACAGTGTGGTGATAAAGTTTGGAACAAAATTCATAAAAGCGTTCTATCATGTTTTTTGGGGAATTTGGTTTTTGAACAAAGACGTCATTATCTATTTTTTTAATGACAACTTCCTCTTTTTTTCTAATTTTGTTATACATTCTTGCTGTTTAAACGGTGACAATTGACAGTTTACATAACAATTTTCTTGAATAAATGACACATTTACTCCAAAACTTCAATGGTTATAATTTAGTAAAAGTAATAATAAAAAACCAAACATGCAAAAAATATTAAACAAATTAATCAATAAAACTTAACTCAATTGTTCAAAGTGCTCCCCCTACAACCATTTGGCATTGATCGATACGCAATTTATGCGTACAGACAGCTTACAGCTCTTTAGCTGTACACTGCTGGGAATCTGGCAGGCTAGTGATTGAGCCTCTACGACCAATCCATCGATGGGGGAATTGCTGATTCAGATGAGCTGTTACCTCATGGTAGAAGTGTGCAGGCGCCCCGTCATGTTGGACGTATATTTGGCGTCTTATTTCTAGAGGAATATCTTCAAGAAGCTGCGGTAACTCTTTTTGTAAAAAGTGAACGTACATCGCACCAGTTAAATTTCCCGGGAGAATGAATGGTCCTGTCAACTGGTCACATACAGCACCACACCAGAGATTGACACTGAATAAACACAGTGCTTGTTGATACGACAACCACTCGCCCACTCGATTGCCCTACGCAAACATGTCTAGCGCACCATTCACTATGAAGCGTCTCAAAAATATGTTATAACTCCTTAATTATGGATGACATCCCATTGTTGTATTTACATTTTTTGCTCAACATAACACCAAAAATCATCTCTATAAGCCGGGGGAAAACCTCATGATACATCCTGTATATGAAGTAAATACGATGAAAGCGGTATTCTATGAAAGTGAAATTCAGTAAATTGGGGCAAATTGGTCACGTGGAGGACAATAATTTTCGCTCGCACAATATTTGACATCATATCTTACTAGATTCATTTAATATTTGGCTTTAAAATATTATGAATTTAATTTTAATATACTTTATTGTATTAGATATACCACAAGTCTAAAAGTTAGGTACATATATCATTAAGACTTTTAATATAACAAAGTTCATTTAACAATATAATCAATATTATTCCTTTTCAATATACCTGAATTTAAATTCCCCTTTTATAACACCGCACCGGTATCCTATTCTCGCTGGCAATCATCGGATCCCAGCTGGTAATTAAAAGCATATTAGCGTTTTCTGTTCTGATATCGTGAACGCAGCGCGGCAGAGATTTCTTTCACTACGCGAGAGCCCAACAAAGCCCAGATCACCGGCAGCAATTTTCCATTCTTCAGAGAAAATTTGCCGAAGGGTTTGTAAATTTTATCCCTCGATTCTTTTAATTACTGTTTACGTCTGGTTCTCGTTAATGATTAACACGAGAAAAATGATTATGGCGGGATCTGGATCGAGTTCGAGATTGGGGATAATCTGGCGCACCCGAAGAAATAACAATAAGGTCCTCTCTTAATTATAGGGAGGCTTGTGTACATGTGTTATCTTAATTGTCGGAAAATAAATAAAGGAAAATGTTTAAATGAAGAAGACAACGTTTGTTTTGTGACAAATTATAACAGAAATAAAGAGGAGTGTATCCAGTAAATGAATTATGAAAAAGAAATACTTCTTTGAAAACACCAAGCTTTTTTTGTACACAAACTCAGGCTTCTAAATAAGTTTTAGCATTGAATCCACAATCTTAATTCTAATATTATTTCGAATAATTAATTAGGATGTGTATATGTACATTTAATCTTTTTCTTCTCCTTTGCTATATTTTACAACATACATTTGTTAATTATTTCTGAATTTAGTATCAGTGTTCGTTATACAAGAGATGCTTTTTAGTGTTGCTATGTCTATATGCAACGCTAAAAAGACATAATTAAATATGAAAACGGAGACACGAAAAGTTTTAAAAAGACCTTAGTTAATTTACTCACCTTCAGATGATCGAAAGGTACAATAAATATGCAGCCTAATCAAATGCGACGCACCAATATTTAGAATTGCGATATAACAACCTCCGCAGTCTCTAATAATCCAATTAATTCAATGAAACATATCTAAGCTGCTAAACGGTATCGTATACGCACACAAGTAACAATACTAATCACCTACTAGTCTACAATGGATATTCACGTTAAACAACGTGTGCATCTAAAAATGCTTCCCCGAAAAAAGCTGATGACATAGCGATACGTTATATTAGGACGGAATATGCCAGGGCCGTCCAATAAGTCACTAACAAAGCGTAACTATAGACGTAAAATCAAACAGTGGATCGACTCAAAGTGGCTTTACTACTTTTCAAAATATTATCCACCAAAAATTGATACACTGCATTCGCTCAAATCAATTCCAGTTTTCAATTGGTATAGTCAAAATTACCGTTTTGAAGGCATCTACTGCTTCTTCTGGCGACGGAATTCGTCGACCACGCATTCTATTCTTGATCTTTGAACGTAAAAAACTCGTTGAGACTTAGATCGGGACTATATGGATAATGATCTAGTGATTCGATATTTTGCTAATCCAAAAATTCAGTTGTCTTTCGAGCCGTATGCGAACTCTCATTGTCAGGATGCCGGATAATAATTCGCTATTGTGGGTTGGTTTCTCGAAGCACGACGAATATTTCTGGCAAGCAAACGGTTGTGTACCAACCTGCATTAACCTTTCGTCAATCTTGCAAAGGAATTGTTGCTACATGATCTGATTTTCAGACAAACGTTGCAATCGTTTTCGGTACATTTCGCGAACTGATAACTTTTGTCGGATTCCCTTCACCTTAAAACACCCAAATAGCAAATAGCAGATTGACGTTTATTTTGGGGTTCATAGGAATATATCCATGATTCATCGCCACTCACTAACTTCGATATTAAACCGACTCAATATTTTTCGGCACCAACTCACGCGAGACAACATTTTCTCTTCGGTTAAAAGATGTGGAATAAATTTCTCACACCCAGTTCATCATGTAGGAGCGTTTGGATTGAGGTCTTTGAAATATCCATGGAAGTCTTAATTTCACGATATGTCACAAGTCTATCTTCCTTAATCAGGCGGCGCACAGCATCGATGTTTTTCAGGGTGACTGCTGTTGACTGCTGTTCCCAGTGGACCTGTTCTGGGATCGCCGCTGATACTGGTGCGTCCACGTTAAAATTCACAGTACCAACGTGAAATTGTCGATGCATCTTCAAAAATAGAAAATCAGCGACATATTGTAGTTGAGTTAATCCTCTCCGAAAGTGGTAAAAAGTTACTGCGCAAAAAACTTTTTGATTCAATTCCATTTTTCGGCCAACTTATAAACTTAAAAATTCATGGCTTCTCGTTTAACGAGAAGCCGTGCAATATAGCGCTCAGTGAGTGTTGTGTGTTTTTGTGCTTTCAAGTGTTACACTGCTTTTTCTATTGAGGATGACAACGTGGTTGTCTAAATACGTATATAGAATTGTTAAATTCTATTGTGGTAAGGGTTTTTAATTTTTTTATTCACTTAAAAGCCAATCTACGATTTTTCATTTAAAAATTCATTATGATTAAATTACTTGCCGTATCTTGATAAAAGTTTAGTTTAGGTTAACGAAAAATTGAGATTAGTTTTGACACATGACGTTTATTGCTGACGCCCTCTGTGTGGATATATATAAAACTAAAAAGACATCTCTCGTACTGTTTTCAAATGCATGACAGTTTGTTGGGTTATTATCAGTCTTTTTCTTAAATTTGTTACATTTGATTATGCTTTCTGACCTTTTTTCTCCTGTGTGATTTTCATGTTTTTCCTTTTTGCCAAAATGTATTTCTTTTTTCAATTCATATTAGATTTTATATGTTTATACCGAGATCAATTTAAAAGTTATCCTATTTTCCTTGATAGATTCCATTTAGTGCAGTCTACGTGAATTTGTGTAGTTTGTCACTCAGCAGGACGGGCCCCTTCGGTGTTGAGCAACTCCTCTTATTCCGTTCCCTTTATTTTGAATTTATATTGAAAACAATTCAAATTAAACGCTACTTATCTAATCGTGATGTAAATATTGAGAATGATATTTCTTACTATCTAAATAACGCAGCTGTCATTTCAATAAAAGGTAAAATGCATTAGAATGCGCATGCCTCCTAAAATATATGAGAAATTTTAGTAAGATTAGAGATGCACCCGTCTCAAATACGTAAGAAGCATGGGAAAAACAAAGAAAGCAAAATACAAAGGACATCCAACAAAAAACACAGTGGATTTCTGCAGGTTGATACATGAAAACTAGGTCAAGGCAGAAACTTTGTAGAAATCAAAAAAGTAAAATATAAAAAATCTTGAAATAAAAATGAAGACCCCATAAATTACCACAAATAAGTATGTAGAGAAAATAACCAACAAAGAAAGAACGAACAAATTTGCATATAATAGGTGGATTGATACGAGGATCGAAATGGAAATAAAACACGAAATAAAATAAAAATCGAAATTAAATACGAGAAGTGGGAGAGAAAAGATGGGCGTTTACTGTGAAATAAAAAGTACCCAGTATAAATTGGTGGAACAACGTCAAGAAAAGGACATTCATCGCTCATTCAACATTCAGCAATTACTTTGCTTTTAACAGTTTGAATAAAGTTAGATTTCTATTAAGAAAGTAATCAATAATTTATTGTATATCTACGTTAACAAGTTGAAGCATTTTTGGTTTATAAATGTCAATATAGTGTTAAATATTTTCTTTATACAATTAGTTTAATTTTAAATGGTATTAAAATTCAATTCACGTAAAATATTATGAAGAATAGGAACAAAACATGAATAAAATAAGTACTATTTTATTTGAAGTCTATAACCAAAAATCAAACATTGTAAAATATATATGAATTTATTAATTTGAACAAATTAGTAATAAATACACCACTGTGAGTGTAAATTCATGCGAGATATCTGAGAAGTTAGATTTCCACGAGTGATCTCATATCTTTGTAATTGAATTTTTACAATCAAATATTCATTGATTCGATATAAAATACTACATATATGTAGTTTTGATGATAGACGTCTTGTTCTGTAGGAACTCGACTTCCACTTAAACAACCATGGAATAGTATGCTTAAGTAGAAACAAAATATCATTAGAATCAAGATATCCATATTCTAAAGAGCATAGACACCTTGACTCCTAGTTCAACGATCGGAAGGTAAATACTCCCTTGGTTAAGTGAAATACTTGAACGTGATTTTTGAAAGATTCAATAGAATCTAAACAACGACTTCAAAAATATACGTGTCTTTTTAATAAAGAATTTGTATAAAACTCTCTGATGATAACTAGGTTTTTAGTTTAAGTATTGAGATATCTTAAGTTTAAATAAATGACTTGTGAAAATACAAACAGACAATAAAGGAATTGTAACATATTACATATTGTATTATTTCCTTACATTAACATTGGATGGGAGGCCTACTTAAGTAGAACTTGAAAGATATGACCTGAGATATACAAACAATATACAGAGTCTAAAGAAATATATCTAGAGCAACTGCCCACACAACAATCATTTACTTCATTTATTAACCAAGCAAAACTCGCTGCAATATGTTTATGTATTTGTATTTTTATCTGCTAAGTGGATTTATTATCTCTTGGATAATAAAGACTATTATTGTTATTATTATTATTATTAAGTACTAATAAACATCAATTATCGTCTTTTTCCTTTTCTTAGCTTTCGACTCTTTGAAATAATAATACCACGCGTAATCAGAGAAAGGTAGGTGAGGTTCAAAATAAATCAAAATTGTCTTAATAAGGTATTAATTTCAGACTTTTGCGACTTAAAAAAAAACCACTACTATGATAAAAAATATCGAGGCATTAGATAAAACGCAAAGTATTTGTCGTTCTTCCAAATGTATTTCACCTCCTTGGCGTTAGTTCCCATTTGAAACAGTATACTTATTCCTACGTTTTTTCAATTTCGATAGTAGTTCTGAAAGCCGATTTCCGGTATAGCTTTCAGAGCGTGTTTGTGAATTCCGTTTTATCTCTTGGATGGATGAAAAACTATGTCCACGGAGCGGCGTTTCGAGTCGAGGAAATAGAAAAAAAACACGCGGTGCTTAAGCAGGCGAATACGGTGGCAACAATGTGCGGGAAATGCTTTGCCAAATAGTCTCGATTAAGCGAGGAAGTGCGACATAGTGTATTGGCGTGATGCAAAAAGTACGAGTTATCTTTTCATAATTTAGGGAGTTTTAGGGAGTTTTAGACATATGATTTCGCCCAAACAACGCATAACACTAAAATAATATTCCTTGTTAACAGTTTGGGCGAAATTGTTAGTAGGCGCTCAAAGTAAATTGTTAACATGACTTTGATTTTTAAACGACTTTAACGTAGCTTTTTCGATCCACCTTTGGCACAATAATTCCTGAAATGATCGGCTGTTTCGGGATCGTAAGAATTGATCATGCGTTCTCGCTTGTAATTATGAGTTTTATGACAAACTGGTAATTAGAAATCATTTCTGGACAGACATTCAAACTTCGTTCTTTCTCAAAAAAATTGAGCAATTTTGGAACCAATCAAGACGACACACGTTCGAGACTAAAATGTTCTTTAAAAACTGTCTGGATTAATCCAAATCCAATTCAAGTATTATCTACAATGTCTTTAGTTGTGAACTGATTATTTTTGAGCGCGAGATCCTTTTATTACTATGGTGGGGTTTTAATCAGTTGATGATGAGTGCCATCATCTGTACCATTCAAACACTCTTGTTCTTTATATGCACTCGTTACTAAAACCTTTCTCTAATAAATTTCATTCTGCAAACAAAATTTTATGGAAATTGTTTACTTAAGAAAAAAAGTGATCGTTATCACTTTCTTTGTGCCGTTAGAGATAGTGCTACCAACAAAATATGAGTTCGATCGAACTAACGTGCGCGGTTTAACATTGTTTTTATTAAATAACTTTAGAGTAATATCTCTAATATTACAAGTTGGTTTGAAATTCAACAAGTAATTTAATTTTGAGAAAACATAAAATAAAATTATAAAGTCTGAAAATATTATGAGGATACTCTTTCTGTTTCTCAGAAACCATCATCTCAGTATTTAATCAACATAATTTTTCACTCTTGATTTGATTGATGACAGTCATGAACAAGAAGTTAGATACTCTAGATACTTTTATAACCGTTTGTTTAAAAACTAATCAGGATTATGCGTCCAGTTTCGAAGTGCCGTCACTAACATGTTCGAACTTCAGCATTTTCTACTTCTAATTCTACTTCTAATTTTTTGGGGTGGATGCCAGTATGTCCAAGCACTTGATCACAGTGCTTGGACGTGCGAATTAAGTATCCATCTGTAATTGTCGTCACGTTTGGAATTTCTTTGGAGAAATTGTCACAGAACTGGTGTTTTAAATTGCATTAATTAATTAACATTTCTCCAAAAAGTATCATATTGTATCATATAGTATCAGGGGCAGGGGGTGCTGCCACAATTATTTTATCAAAAACGGGTCTTGTTTAGGGAAGTTTGGGAACCAGATCACTGAACATTTAGAATTGACAAAGTTAATGCCTTATTTATAAATTTAAAACAAGTAAGGCTCTATCTCTGTTAGAGTTCCTGGAACAAATTAAACTAAATTCTCCAGTTATATAACTTGTTACACTTCGCATATATTAATAATTTTTTTATCCCATTTTTAAATTATATTATTTACAAATACATCAAATTTAATGATGTTAAAAATTTAAAATTGGAGATATTGTGCCATATACAAATCGTATTTACAAGAGAAAAGTTTTTTTTGTAATGCGCTGGTCATAAACAACAGCCTTTCGAGAATATCTACCGACGGTAAGCCCTCTAATAATCTCTTAATTAGCAATTTTATTTATAATCAAGCTATTATTGATATAATTTTAATAACCACATTTAATATATATTTTAATAAATATTTTAATGAATATATTAACGATATTTATCGTATTGACGTCACAACCCTTTACCTATCGTCTTTAATTAATTCTTAACTCTTAGACATCGCAATATACAATACGATTGGTTAACCTTAAACTAGATTATAAAACTGTTATTCTGCCACACAAAACTCTCTCTTACTACAAAAGGCTGTTCAAGCATACACAGCGAAGTGCTGTCCAGCTTTTCTCTTGTTTCATACCACATGTTCGATCACGATATCACTCAATAGTAATTTCTGTATTGTCGATACACATATTATTTTAATTACATTCACCAAGCTATTAATTTATGAAATAACTAAGTTAGTTTTCAGTTTGTAAACATTTATTTGTACATACCTATATATATATATATATATATATATATATATATATATATATATGAAGGTATAGTTTCTCGGATTCTTGGCCGCGTGTGAGTTTTGTCCTGAAAAGGACTATTTACTCTACGTTTCAACGAGATCGCACTCCTCATCTTCAGGAGCTAGTCGGTCTGTCGCTGGTTAGATCTGGAGATCGTCTAATGTGCGCCTAGCACTACCTCTTGTTATATGCTGCTGTGTCGGGAGGGGGCGTCCCACTATTGACGTCATGCGTGCGCGGCTTCGTGTAATTGGTCCGAGTGCCTGTAAGCTCCCTGGTCGGTCCGTGTATCTCTGTAGGGGTTGCGATCTGTCGGGATTTGGTTGTGTTTTTATCTGTCGGTGAACTAGGAGTGGTTTCCAAGTATGCAGCAAGCGCTGGCCGTCGTCACGTTTATTTAAGCACTTAGGACGCTTTTCTATTTCTATCGCTTCTCTTGTAATTCTCGTCGTTAGGTTTTCACTTTTGGCTAGGATCTTCGTGTTTTCAAAGTCGATAGAGTGCCCTGTCAGAAGTTTATGTTGTGCTAACGATGACGTTACTTCTTTCTTGATGACCGCGTTTCGGCGTTCTTCTCTTCTCACGCTAACTCGCCTGTTTGTCTGCCCCACATATAATTGATCACACACTGAACATGGTATTTCGTAAACGCCCTGATCTTCTAGAGGAATTCTGTCTTTCGCATTACCTATTTCATCGGCTATTTTTCTGTGTGTTGTGAAAACGGTGTCGATGTTCTGTCTTAATAATCTACTGATTTTGTCTGTAGTTCCCTTTATATATGGAAGGAAAGCTCTGGACGCGAACTCTTGTTTTTCTGTTGACGTTAAACAGAAAAAAAAAACAAGAGTTCGCGTCCAGAGCTTTCCTTCCATATATAAAGGGAACTACACACAAAATCAGTAGATTATTAAGAAGACACAACATCGACACTGTTTTCACAACACACAGAAAAATAGCCGATGAAATAGGTAACGCGAAAGACAGAATTCCTCTAGAAGATCAGGGCGTTTACGAAATACCATGTTCAGTGTGTGATCAATCATATGTGGGGCAGACAAACAGGCGAGTTAGCGTGTGAAGAGAAGAACACCGAAACGCGGTCGTCAAGAAAGAAGTAACGTCATCGTTAGCACAACATAAACTTCTGACAGGGCACTCTATCGACTTTGAAAACACGAAGATCCTAGCCAAAAGTGAAAACCTAACGATGAGAATTACAAGAGAAGCGATAGAAATAGAAAAGCGTACTAAGTGCTTATATAAACGTGACGACGACCAGCGCTTGCCGCATACATGGAAACCGCTCCTAGTTCACCGACAGATAAAAACACAACCAAATCCCGACAGATCGCAACCCCTATACAGACACACGGACCGACCAGGGAACTTACAGGCACTCGGACCAATTACACGAAGCCGCGCACGCATGACGTCAATAGTGGGACGCCCCCTCCCGACACAGCAGCATATAACAAGAGGTAGTGCTAGGCGCAAATCTACGAAAAAAAATCTAACAAAAAAAAAACATCATAATATATTTTTTTTGTTATATAATTATATATCTTAAGTTACTTAAATATCAATTACATTTAAATATGATATAAATTTGCTTATCATGCTGACTGTTCCGTATTTTGATTCCTGTCTGGTTGTCCGAGTAGGTTTTCGTGGTTTTCCTTCTCGTTTAAGGCGAATGCCGACAACTTTGCATCTTAAGACGCTCCACGGGCGCATACATAATAATAACACATGTCTTGCTTTTCCCTGTTCATTTATATTTTATATCCTTCATAAAGGCATCATTGCCGAAACATGTAGGGTTGTTTTAAATATATATACTTTAAAGTAAAGCCAGACCTTAAATCGCCAACTGATTGAATTTACCATACATATATTTATATGTCTTATTTAATTATTTTAATATATTTCAATTTCTTTCATGTAATTATTAAATAAAACTTTAACTTTCTTTTATTTAAAAAGATGTATGTAATAAACGTTTATTCCAGTATACTACACACCTCTGGACCTTTGATGCTAATAATCATCATTATTTGTTATACTTTAAAAAATTTTCATTATTGTTAGGACTCTACAGCTAGTCCGCAACAAACCAAGACAAGCCACAAGCATACATCTTATAACAAGACTTATTTGTAAACACTTTATCCTTATTCAATATGAACTGATCGAAGACTTCTACCGTTCCACTTTTGTAAATAGAAACTTCATCCATTATGGTTCGATCATCGTATTCCTCATCAAGTTTCATAAAACAGACTCATTACCACATGGTTACTAGTCCATAACATCCCGAGCACACTACTCATAACCTCATCACCATCAACATCGTCCGTATCAAATAGACGTCGGCTGGGCAATCGCCGGAAATTTTCCGTTATTCCCGACAGTTTATCGTCCTTGCTCTTATCGCGTCTCCCGCTATCTGACTCGCTCTCTCTCTTTCCCTCTCTCTCTCTACTTAATGTGACGTCTGTAACGATCGACGCGACCTCTTGAGTGGCTTTCATGAAACATACCGCCTTCAATATAGTGGAATGTTCGTTCTCATTATCGAAGATCGATTGGTTGATAACAAAAAAAGGAAGCGAAATGAAAAAGTGGAATCTCGTATAAATGACGATAATCGCCAACCGGAAAGCGATTATTAAATCTTGATTAATGGGTGTTTTGCATCATACTTTTATCAATTTCGATTTCACCAGGGACTTGCTAAATAATTATGAAATTGCTAATGTAGTGCCTAGAAAGTTACCCATTTACGAGAATAAAAACTAATGTGTGCTTTAAATCTGTATATATACTAAGACGTACTTTCCCTATGGGAAATTGGTTTTTATTAATGTCGAAGTCATTTCCTTTATTTTGCGTGTTTTACTTTGATTGACGAAAATAAATCTTTTTGTTAAGATGAAACACATCAAAAATAAGAGAAAAGAAACATAAGTAACAAAGATCAGTTTGGTTTAATTACACAGGTCTGCAATTTTTTTTCGCATAGGATGTTTTTGGTAAATATTATATTTTCTAGTCTGTTAAATCCAAAAATGATCTCCATTTCCCTCAATCACATATAATTTGTTTGCAAAATACAAATGCAAATTTATTCGTCACTCAGATTAATCATAGTCTCTATTTCATAACAGTTCTTTTTCTATTCCGGTGTCGTAAAGTGCTAATTACGATACCCCGTTGCTTGGTTACACAGTATCGTAATATATTACTTTACGAAGTTGGTCACAAGTGTAATAAGTAACTAAATCACAAAAAGTTTTAAAAGTTAGATATGGTTAGATATGAACGTTTGATAGTGACAAAAATGTAAATAAAAATTATAGAGAGAATACTAAAACTTTATTAGTACTAATTATACATAATAAAAGACGTTCGAAAGACTCTTGCTAAAGGAGTGTATCTACAAATTCGTTAACAAAGCTAGACGCTATAAATACTTCTATTGAGATTACTTATCATTGTGAATACTGCAATTGTTATATACTTTTACTGTAACACTAGAAGATTCGTCCGCATTAATAGATATTCCAGGCAGATTCTGAGAACACACTATATTTTGTTTGAATCCCTGCTGATTCACATTAACTAATAAATCACTGTCCATTGAATTAGTTGAAGTTGATGGATTCTCTGTGATTTTAGTAGACGTATTAGGTGCAGTGTTAGATAGTATTTCAGCAACGTCTATTTTTTTCTTGATGGAATTATCAATGTAACCTTCAGCCACAGCGGAAGATTTCCATCCTCCATGGCGCTTAATTGTAATTAAATTGTAATTAAATCTCCTCCACTATTAGCCAAATGTGTTACACTGGATCGTCTGAAGGAATGTCCAGTGAAGAGTTCAGAATTAGGTAATTTCAAGTAAGTAGCAATACTTTTTGGTACTTTTCCTATTGTATTAATACCTATTGGAATATTTACAGACAAGCCATTTCTATATTGCAGAAACAAAGCGCCTATGTGTAACATGACTGGGACGAAGATGATAATATTTTTTCACCAAATCAATCCATAACCTTTGAGTTATAATAAATTGTCTAGGAACATAAGTTTTAGTTTTTAGCACGTCAACCATTATGACGTCATTTTTAAACTGTATATCATCTATAATCATGTTTGTTATTTCTTCACGACGGCAAGCTCCATTAAAGCCCATTATAAGAATGACCTAACAAAATTTTAATATGACTATTATAACAAAATAATGTACAAAATTAGTAAAATACTACTATAACTATGTTTTTATTACTTACTTTCATTGCTAAATATGTTTTATCATCGGCTTCTATTATAAATCGGTTAATGTGCTCTATTTCTAAAATCTTCACTTTCTTAGGCTCATAGCCTTCAGACAATCTTTTTAAATATGCTATTAGTTTAGAAAATTTTGAGTGATCTGTATTTTTATAAATATTCAAGCAACATTTTAACATCGAATAATTGGATCACAAGGAAGATGCCTTTTTTACTTTACCTTCTTTGTCAAAATAAGCAATCATAATGTTTTCTGTAATAGTCACGATGTTATTTTCTTTACACCAAGTTATAAATTGGTTATATTCCTTTTTATAAATGTGTCGAGATTTTTTTGGCGGAAGATTTTCGAAATTGTCTTCTGCAATTTTCCGAAGCTCTAACGGCCTACAATTACTTTATTTCGTCCATTTTGATGTTAGATAGTTACATAAATTTGTCTAAGATTTAAATTTCAAAACACATAACAATATTTCAAATATTTGAAATGTTCAAATTATAAGCCAGTGTAACCAACGTCAAAAAAATAAAATATCTAAAATATTCGTATTGAACATGACTATTATTTTAAACATTTTTTAATATTTAAAAGGCGGAATAGAAAAAAATAGTATAAAATACACGTTTCATAAGACATTTTTGCGCACTTATTCATTAGAAAACTTGCCTACGGCTCGTTTTCTAAACCATGAACTCGTGCGTAAAAATCATGTCTTATGAAACTTGTATCTTAATATACTATTAGTTGAGCATCACGATAAAAATGAGATTTCCTTCTTTGGAGAAAAATTGAGTGAATTCTCTCTCTGCTTATCCCTACCACGAAAATGTGGTTCCAGGTGACAGCAGACCTTTATTTTTTAATCTTGACCCTTGTGTAATTTATATCCGGCTCTCGAAGGACCAAAATGTATGATTTATATCCGGCTCTCGAAGGACCAAAATGTATGATTTATATCCGGCTCTCGAAGGACCAAAATGCTTGTTGGGGATTCGGTTTGTGAAACCAAATATTACGGCTCAAAGTCCAAATTGATGCGGCTCGTGAAAGCAAATCTTTGCAATGTATCCTGTTTCTAGCGGTGATGTTTCAACACCAATTACTAGAATCCCGACCCCGATCTTTGCTTCACCCTGTGCACAGGTTGTAAGGCTGCACACACCTCACATTTTAAATCTTTGGTGATTGCTGGTTAAATGAATAAATGTACTTTAATCTAAATATATTTAGTTACACTATATACATTTACTTTTGGATCTACAACGACTTATACTAACATAAAACTGCTGTTCAGACTAGTGTCCCTTGTTAAAGTATGATTGTTATGTTCTGTTGTTGAGTTGATACTGTGTTACAAGTAGATAAAAATATACTACTACCCCTACAAATCATTAGATAGATGACGTCATAACGGGAAATATTTCTGTGTTCATTTCGTAGAAATTGGATCTACTGTACAATTTATACGAAATTAAACAAAATCAGGTTTACGATAGGGTCTAAAAAAGCTAATCTTAACTAATAAGTACATAATAAAATATCATTACTAATTAAGTATTAGTTGGTATTGCAAATCTTAGTATGTAATTGCGGCTAACCCACTGTTAAAGTAATAAAACTTGTACATATTTAGGGAACGTGATGTTAAGAATAAGTATACAGATTAAACCCTTCGATTCACTGTAATTCAAGGTGATAAAACAAGTGGTCTAATATATAAAGTAATAAAAATAAATTTGCAAATACACGCTAATTCATTTTGACCCTCACCATTGGAATCTCGCTTATAATTAGAGATAGAGGGTAGGTTTAAGTTTGGCAGAGTTTCCAAATTTTGTGTTTGTTATGAAACCGAAGAGGAAATGGAGAGATTTCGAGATTTTTTTACTTCTTGCACGTTTATTCGGGATTAGAGAGGAAAACTAAAAACACATTCTCGATGCCACTTTCGATCTATTATATAATGATAAACTCGAAATTTTCATATGACGTTTTTGTTATATCTGGCCATCATCAACTTTAACATTTCTTATGGGCACTGTGTCGGATTTTGGTACTGCTAGAAAGAGTTTTTTCTCTGATTTCAAAGTTTTTGATATTATGCTTCAGTTCACGAAGAATACATTTTAAGATTAAGTAAGGTAACCATGTAATTTCAAACTGTCAAATATTTCAATTATTGTACATAATTCTACGAAAAAGAGTAATCTACCAAACACACTTGAAGTGTGAAATAAACAATGTTTGGATTGATACAAAAATTCTGGTTTACAAAACAAGTTTCATACGGGCAAATATTTTTTACATAATTCACTAAACACCTCTTAAAAAGGAGATATAATTCAAAAACATATTAAATTTTATTTAATAAGAATAACACCTCAATTGAGGAAAAACGAAAGATATACATAAATATATATTTGCAAAACTAAGGTAAATAAAATCATTTTCACTTTAGTACACATATTTGGGGAACTTTTTCATATTCCGTTGCGAACCTGCGGATTTTTCCGGGTCACCGAGTTAAAGATGGAAAATGTAACCGGGTAGAATTTACAAAATTTAATCCTCTCCAGGGCTCTGGAAGTTTCCCGCTGAAAAGATAAACATTCCCTTAGTCTGATTACATTACATAACAGTCGAATAAGTGAATGAAGTGTTAAACCCGATGTTTTCTTATCTGCTTGCAGCTGCTCGACGTCACTATTATCCTTTACAAAGAAGATACTATCAAAATAATAAAATGCCGGTTAAAAACTAGAATATTATTTCTTAATATTATTTAATTCTTTCTAGGAAAATTTTATCTTGAATTCAATATTATTTTTCTATAAGTAGCTAAGAATATATCCGGAACGTCAAATTTTAAATGAGAAACTATTGTTGATTCAAAGAAACGTTTTATTTTTCTACATCATCCTTTCAACATCATGCACCAGTGATACTCCAATTTTTATATGCCTTCTAAAATGTAGAAATTCTGAAACTTTACAAAATGGCTTTCTGTTTCAATGATGACATCCTCGTTTGATATGAATCCTCATCCGCTAAGATATTTCCACATGTTCAGGACAAAAGTCACTGGTGGACAGATTAGAATAGAGGGATGGGACAGCAATTCGAAATGTAATTAGACTAATTTACCGGTTACCATTATAAACAAATAAGTTTGTGCATTATCATGGGCACCATCGATCAAGTGCATCGCATCACTGATGTAATTGAAAGATCACTTGAAGAGAAAAAAATCTGTGCAACGATATTCCTTTATATGGCCCCAGCATTCGACAGAATGTGACACCAGGGCCTGGAATACAAGGTAGAACAATATTTGCCACAACAAATGAGAAATGAGTCAAATTCTTCGATCAAATATCTCTAAAATAATAAAAAAAAAAAGAATTTTAATTATGATAACAGACATTTATTTCAGTGTCCGGAATCTTTTATCCACGAGTGTATTAACAATGTCGACTTGACAGAAGAAATGTATGTACATTCTGTCAACAAGTAGAAGAAGCCGTGATTAATGTACTAGGTCAATGCGAAGGCTGGACAAGAATCCGATTTTTACAAATGGGAGATCAATATCCTAATGCGAAACTGTATTTCAAAGAATCACTCTCGAAGCTGCTAAACTTAATTAAAAGTAGGGCTGGAGAAAGTACTTTAACGTGACACAAGGACCACAATAGACACAGAAAAGCAGTAGTGGAACAAGTTTTATGGCCATCTCGCCTAATCAATCTAATCGAATCTACAGTAAACTTTGCACCCACCTTGGTGATAACTTTTCATACCTAAATGTTGAAATACACGTTCGGTAGAGAAGTTTACAACATAAATTACTTTACGCACCTTGAATCAGCGATCTTTCAGCGCTATATTACTTTAATAATAATTCCGTCAGTAGTCGCTGTAAAAAAAAGCCCGTATGATGACAATGAACTGCATCGAAGCACTTTCCAACTATTCCATGCGAAAGCTCAGAATTCCCGTAATTCATTTTTAACCTTTCTTTGGTGTTTTTACGTCTGCTTTTTTACGTAGATCAGCGCAAATTTCCTTTGCTTCCATATTCGCGTTTTCAAGGCGTGTGAAGCAATAACTTTTTGATATACTACTTGAAACTTTGCATGCAACTTTGTTCGAGTTATCAAACGCCAAAAACATATTAATCTTGATGATCCTAGTGTCTTCTATCGAAGTCACGGTACAACACATCTCGCGCAATATTTGGATTATTAATTTAAATAAGAGGGGATAGTGCCTATTGAATTAAGGACCGTTTGATGCAGACAATTTCCACAATAGTTATGTATCGCTATAACAATATTGTTATCTTCACTAATTGGTTATTTTATAAAACGCATTGGATGAAATAAGTAACCGGAGAACCTATAAAAATTATATAACAAAATTTATATCCGAACTGAAAGTAAATAAAAAAGTAACATTCTTGTACTACAACATGAAAGTTTCCAAGGAAATTTCCAATTTTAAATAGCAGTGTCATACCTAGGCTCGGCAAAGAGAGGCAATTTCCAATGCAGTGCCTAGAGCAACGTACAGGGGAGAAACGCGCGGCACGGAAACTCAAGCGTCCGTATCAAAGCACACTTGTTCAGTATTATTCCACTGGTCGTTGTGAGTGCATGTCAGTACACACATATTTAGAAAATGTCGCATTTAGGTACGTTTCGGAAACGGCGTATTTCTAAGAAACTAGAAAACGTAATAGCGAGTATGCCGGTTTTAGAATACGAAGGCGATAGAAGTAAATGTGTAAAGTGCGATGATTATTTGACGTGTACCAGCAGGTGGAATTGTGGATGATGTTCACTAACACATATATGCGGCGGAATGCGAAAAAAATTAGTGTGTAATACGAAAATTAGAAAGTGTTATTGCAAGGATTCAGATTTTCTAATACTAAGACAAATTTGTGAAGGTACGTCGAAAGATCCATTAAGTTGTCACAAGGATTACTATAAATTTGCAAATACAGGGTGCGGCAAAACAAACAGTGCAGTTTTGATGGGCTATTAAAAAAATTACACAACTTACGAAAAAGTGGTTTATTCTGCTTGAGTCAGTACTACGCCCCATTTTTTCATTTAAGTTTTAAAGATCACATCAGCAAGATAATGTCCTCCAGAAGCGATGCACTGATGTAGGCGATTTCTGAAGTTTTCAACTGCGTTCTGGCACATATCGATCGGAATGGCGGCGATTTCCTCTGTAATACGGGTCTTCAGTTCTTCCAAATTGTGAGGACGATACTGAAAAACCTTTTCCTTGAGGTAGCCCCATAGGAAGAAATCGCAAATGCTCAAATCCGGTGATCTCGCCGGCCACCCCAGATCGCCCCTCAGAGAGACGAGGCGCGCAGGAAACATCTGCCGCAGTTTTGTCATTGAAATCTGCGCTGTGTGGGCCGTAGCCCCGTCTTGTTGGAACCAAATATCCCCAAGGTCTTGTTCTTCAGCCAACCGTGCCAATTGTGGATCTAAAAAATTTTCGAGCATCGAAACATAACGCCGAGCGGTGACGGTTTTTGCACGCTCATCCTCCTCAAAAAAAGTATGGTCCAATAACCCCAAATTTGGAAATGGCACACCATACAGTGACTTTTGGGGAGTGGAGAGATCTCTCGTGAACTTGTCGTGGGTTATTGTCCGACCAATAACGGAAATTCTGATTGTTTACGGCTCCAGAGAGATGGAAGTGGGCTTCATCACTACTGAAGAACGTTGACCTTGGTCTACGGTCTAACATTTCTTGGGCGCGATTCACACGGTTTTGAAAATCTGGAGGCATCAACTCCTGAACCAGCATAATCTTATAGGGGTGGAAGAAGAAATCTTTATGCAAAATCCTCCTTACGGAGCGGTCGGACATGTTTAATGCAGTTGCATGTCTCCGGTCAGAGCGTGTTGGTGATCTCACTAGAGCTACATTTTCGGGAGTTCTCACTGTTCTGGGTCTTCCCATACTCCTAGGCCTTTTTGTTGAACCAGTTTCTTCCAGCGCACGAACCAAACTCGCGATAACATTGCGCTGCGGAAGGGGATCACGAAGTGGAATGTTAAAGTGCCTTCGGAAGGTCCGCTGAGTGATGATGAAAGAACGACCGCTTTCAGAAAACGGGCGAACGGCGAAGCCGCAATGCTCTCCGTTCCAAACCATTGCTACGACTGAAAACGGGGTGAGTTACCAGACACAATGAATCCCCTCCCAGGTTCCCATCCTCACCACAGCGGATGTAGTCGCCCATCGCAACTGCACTGTTTGTTTTGCCGCACCCTGTATAACATCACTCGAAGTGGAACGGTCGTTTTCATCATTGATAGATATTTATACCGCACGCCGTACTCATTTAACTGAAACAAGTGTGGAAACATATTTAATGATTCAAATATTTAATAGATGCCACCCAGTTTGTGATTTCATGAAAGCTTTTTAAATCAGTAAGTGCTTCTGTACGTTATATAATATATTTTTAATTATTATTCTATGTGTAAACATTCATGCATCCACATCGCCTATGCTCGCTTATGAAAGTCACGAACATAAATGTTGCGAGTACGTAAACGTTACTGAACGCTCGTCTTGATACGGCCGCTAGGCCCCTCCATATTGTTCTCCGCACTGCACTAAAACTTGTCCCTCTTTGCCGTCTCTAGTCATATCTGATCTAAATTTAAATCTTATTAAGTTACTGAGCTAAATTTAATTCTGCTATTTAAATTTTTAAATGTCAAAATAATAAATATCACCAATAACTTTGTCTTTGCAACATGCTTTGTAGGTTATATTTTAGATTTTTCGTTGAATGTTAGCGAGCGTATATTCATTTTCTTCACCTCTAGATATCTAGCGGATAAAGTTATCCACTATAAGAGGGATATCTTTTATGTTTTGCATACTGGGACATAGAGGTCGCCACTAATCAAACGTCAGTAGTACTAAAAATTAACCACCATATTTAGTTAGCCTAAATCCAAAGTTTCAGTGTTATACGTGTATTGTTGTAGCTAGAACGAACTGTCAAAATTGACAGGTTAGTTGAAAAATGAAATTAAACAGTGAAAATTTTCGCGCAATATTTTTTTATAATTTTCGAAGACAATTATCTCAACAAGAATACCTCGCCGATTTGGTTTCTCTTTTCGGTAATGAAGCACCACATCAGTCAACAATTTCTCGTTGGTATGAAGAATTCAAACGTGGGCGGATTAGTGTTAGCGACGATTCAAGAGCAGGTGCACCAAAAACGATAGTCAGTCAGGAAAACGTCGATGCTGCATGTAATCTCATCAACGAAGACCATAAAATTGAGGCATCATTGGGAACTTCAAAAACCTGAATTCGAAAAATTTTGCATCAAGAAATTGTGTGAAAAAAATTAGTTTCCCGTGGGATACCGCATCCGTTGACAGAAGAACAGAAAACAGCTAGGGTGAATTGGTGTCTAAAAATTCTATACCTAGGAAACTCTAAAAACGTGTACAACATCGTGAGTGGTGATGAATCTAGGATTTACTCATGTGAGCTAGAAAATAAACGCCACTCGTCTGTTTGGGTGTTCCAAATTGAAGAAAATCCATAATTGCAGCTTTCCATTTATCAAATGTTGTCTCTTTATTTCAAGGACATCCTGAATAATAATAATATCACAGTTAGGTGTATCGAGAAAACATTTTCCCTCCAATCAAGTAATTTAATAAGTGGATATTCTTATTTAATTTACAATGGCGCAAAAATTGAATATACTGTTTGCGATATGTTTCTAATGTACTGGACGAAAACCCACTGCGAACGAGATGTGAAGAGAACAAAGTATATATAAAAAAATACTGGCTTAAAATCGAACGAGGAATTTTTATTTCATTTATGTGGAATAATGATTTTGTGTAATCTACCGTTTACTTTATTATCCAATGAACCGTTTTTTTCATTCTGGAATAAATAGGCAAAATATTTGTTACCTAGTCAGACAGCGTTACGAAATTGTCTACCATCCGTCCGTCAACGTATTGAACTTAGAATTAAACCCGAATTGATAAATAAGATACTGTGGTTATATGTGGACGAAACAACAAATCGTAAAAAAATATATAACCACACTAGATGTAGAACCCTCTTTTCTGCATATAAACACATTTTTATCCACGCCGCATTCAGTTTGCTGAAACAACTTTGCTGAAAACACACCTAATGTTACAAATATATAACTGATGTTATCTACCTTGTGGCGGAAGACGTTTAAAAGGGTATATATTTCACTACGTTTTATAATAAATTTACAAGTGATTATTTCTTTTACGTACATTCTAAGCGCACGCGCGTCAGGATAAAGTAATCTTCTTATATTGTTTAATATAGGTTTGGCATTTTTGCTGAAGATGACATCTTTGTTAAAATCAAAAGAAAAACTACTTCTTAATTTTAAGAAATAAAGTATACGTTCCTAGTTTAAGGAGATAAAATAATAAATTATTAATTTAATTAATACGACGTATAATGCCCATCATTAAATGTAAACTAACTCGTCTTTAAGCGAATTTTGCTAATGAGGTAACCAACTTGATGCTTGATATTATATGACAGATAGTTTATTCGCAAATTTACCTGTACAGGAGATAACCCGTAAGAGAATTAACAAGTTCCAAAGGGTATCCGAAAGACGAAAACAGTTAAAGTTTAAGCGCAAATGCATTAATTAATTTAGGCAATGACGGTTTAATTGCTTCGAAAGCAATTAAGAAACATTTAATTATGAAACTTCGAAAATCGTTTTAATTAATTCTATTATCGGATTTATTTAAATAGCAGATTTCGAAGTTGTTTACTCGAAGAGAGTTTCAAAAAAATAAACTGTTGGGTATCAACACAAATCTTTTAGTATATATCAGTACCTCGAATAATCGTATTAAAACTTATTTGTTTGTAATATTATGTACTGTATGACCAATAATATGTACGTCAACTAATTAATGAAAATAAAGATAGATTAAAAGAAGTTTATATCAACTTCTCTTGATCTTTATTATATTATTAAATGGTAGTTTTAGCTATGATTTTAGCGTTAAAGAAAACGAATTAATAATAACAGTAATAATATTAATAATAGTTAATAATCACAATGATAATAATTCGACGACGCCTAGTCTAATGTAAATTAAGAGACTTTATTGTAAGCGAAATAATCTGTGAAACTGCTTCTTTCATTTTTCTAGTCAATCGATTGCCAAACTTTCCGTTAAATAAAGAAAAATTTGAAAAAGGATTAGATTTCCTTAAAAATATCACGAGATACAATGGTTTTGATATAGGAATAATTCATAAATCAATCAGAATGACTAATTTAAAGAGACAATTCGCGATTTAACATGTTTGTTACCTCAACAAAATTGTGACAAAAAGTACATGTGTTTACCATACCATCAAATTACGAAAAACCTAAGTAAAGTTGTTAAGGAACGAGGCCTCCAAGTTGCATTTCTGACCAAAAACCAAATAAAATGTCTTCTGGGTAACGCAAAGGATAATTTACATATGAATGAGAAATCGGGTACATATGAAATAATTGCCGCAATTGTAATTTGAAATATATCGATCAAACTAAACACCCAATAATAACCCGTTATACAGAACGTATATCGCATATTAAATTCAATAGAGCAGAAAAATCGAGTGTCGCATGCCACGCATTAGAAACTAATCACAACATCATGCTAGATTGCTGAAAACTTATTAAAAATATAAACAGTCAGCTGAACAAATACGAAAGCATCCATATTATTAAAAACCAAAAGAAAACGTACAACAATGAAAAAGGTCTAATGTCAGTCCATTTTTAGAAACGTAAATAAGTAGAGGATAACAACTTAGTTGTCGAAGTACGTATTCAGGATACGAATATTGTGGTAAGTGGTTTTATGCCTTTTTTAAGTGTGAATAGTGGTTACACGCTGTCATAACTTCAGTGTAGAAGCCAACCTATTTAAGTCTTTAATGTAGCTGGCCACTCGGTATCAATATGTTAGTTGCTCCCTAACTGTAGCAGTGTAATCAGTTCGCTATGTCATCTTGGTCAAAAACGGAATGCCAAGGTCAGTGCTCAGCACGTATGCTAGAAGATTGTTATCCATTTTGTACAACCGTATTTAGGTGGTATAAGGAGTTTCAGAAAGGAAATTTTGATTGAGATTTTGCTCTGGTCAAAACGCACCACCTCGGTCATGCGAGGAGGGTTTACAGCACGGGTGACAGCACGATGCGTTTCATGGTGCCACGAATTGCTCGAGAAGATTAATAATGTTATGTTAACAGTAGTGATGTAACCTGAATTTCCTATTATGACATGCCCACTCAAACACATAACAAAGTCTGGTACTTTGAAGGTGGAGGCATGTCCATGTTTTTATGAAAACCTAGATTTATTGAGACAAAAATCACAGCCGTTTTTATGGTGAAAGAAGTTATAATGCGCGTGGCACAGAAAATACGAAAGATAGTCACCACAAAACTGTTACATCGGGAATGTCTATCTAGAGTTGATGAAGCACACAGACACGCATTCATCTTCTCTCGGAACAAGGCATCTGATACTGAGTATCTAGCAAAAACTGGGCAGAAAATGCTAGAATATCCACCCTACCGACTAGATGACATACCAATGTGAAGAACAGGCTGAAAGAGAAGAAGTTTTGTAACGATAAGGATCTTCTTAGGGCGTAAGATAACATGAATCCTCAGTCTTCAGAGAAAACGTGAAATACTTGATTAGATAATTGGTACCGAAGAATGGATAAGTGCATAGAATGTGATGCAATCTACTGTAAAACTTTTGTAATTCCCTATGCATAGTCTGAACAAAGAGCAAATGCAGATTCTACACTAAAATTTCATATTCTTTTCATTTTCTTAAGAAAGTTCCTTTTACCATTCAAGATCACTCAAACGATGACTTTTCAACAAAGTTATTACGTTATTGCAAATACCTACTCATCGAGGCCAGTCAACAACTTCCTCCTTCCTTCTACCAAAGATAATGTAGCAAATTTCACGTCAATTATTAAATAACAGTCTCTTGGACAGTTCTAATAGCTCCTGTACAGTTTCTGAACAAGCTTTGAACAGCTGCTTATGGACTGTCCAGACGCTGTTGTGTAATAATCGATATGAATAATCGAAGTATGAAGTATGAAGTAATTACTTTCAAATTGCAGATTTGTGATTATGATCTGAATATAATAAATGTTAATGCTATATATCCAGGTTCATCACATGTTTCTTTCATATGGAGAATGTCAGCAGTGCAACGATTCTTGCAAAATATATATCAAAATGGTTGGTATATATACAATAATAATATTGAATGTATATCTCACATAAAAGTTGTATTATAGGTAACACAAATTCATGGCTAGTTGGAGATTCGGGTTATCCGCAACAACCATGGCTAATGGTACCAATACTCAATGCAGCCGAAGGGACACCAGAATTTAGATATAATCAAAGGCATATCCAGGCAAGAAATTGCATAGAAAGATATTTTGGTATTTTAAAAGGGCGTTTCCGTTGTTTACTCAAGGAAAGGTGTTTGCGTTATGAGCCAGATAAAGTGGGAATTATTGTAAATGTTTGTTGTATACTTCATAATATATGCAGACATGGCCAAATTGAAGAAAATTTTAATATTCCTGTTGAACGTAACAATGAAGATCCTGTCAATATTGGTATCAATGAACACGAAGGAAGAGCAGCACGAGCAAATATTATAAGAAGATACTTTAATTAAAAAAGCAATTGTACTGTATATACCATATAATGAGTAAAATAATAAAGATGAAGACATTAGTTTCATGTTATTTTATTTTTCAAATTACATATATATTATTTCTTTAATGCATTTGCAATAGCCTGCAAAGAATCTGCAATGCATGCCATAGCAGTCGCCATTTTTTCAACATTCTTGTCAATATTCTTTAGTGTATTTAATGTTGCTGTATTTGCTTCTATAAGGTGACTGCTTAGTTTCAGTTTTTGAATCTTTGTACGATTCTCTAGTTTTTCTTTTTTTGCAGTGTGCATGCTGGTTGAAGTACCTTCGAATAACCTCTTCTTACATTCTGCCTTCGGTGTGCCATAGTTACATCCTTCCAAAGATAGACTGATACTTGAAGAAGGTACATCATTCCTTAATGTAAATAACTGAGGAATGTTACAGTTATCCTAATGAAGAAAGAAATAAAAATAGACATAATTTTATTTGTTAAATATTACTTTACCTCTACTTGGATTTTGTCTAATGTATCATTAGTGTTTGGTGTTAATGGCACTGATTGGCTAGGCTAAAGATTATATAGTTGTTATGACTTTAATTTCACAATAAAATTTACCTGTGAGAAACCTAGTTCTTGCACATTATCTCCATCTATACTTTTTCTGCCTAATATATTCAGCAGCCGCTCTTCACATTTATTTAGAGGAGGTTGCTTCTGTTCACCTCCACCAGTTTTCTCGATTTCTTGTTTCGCTTTTGCAGCCTTTGGCTTCACTTTGTATTTCCAGTCAGTTACAGCCTAAACAAATAAAATTAGTTAAAATATTGCAAGAAAAATTCATAATAATATGTATTACTTTTCTCCACTCTTCTATTGTTTTAGTTCCATAACCAAGACCGTTCAACATTCCCTCTAATTTAGACCATAATTTTGAGGCCTCACTTCTCCGGAAACGGTACGTTTCGCCGGCAACGTTTCGCCGGTAACGTTTCGCCTGTAATGTTTCGCCGGGAATGTTTCGCCGGTAGCACGATTCGCCGACCTCACGCCGGTGGGTTCCTTTAGTTATCTCTTCCACAGATATTGTGCCCACAAATTAAGACAACAGAAAGAAACAACAGAAAAAAAAACCATCAAGCAGAGTTAAGGTGGATAAATAGGTATAATTAAGCTTGTATAACAATGTTAATGTCTTTTTCCCAGTAATCTTACTAAGTAGAACTAATTGCAAACCCAAAATCAGATTAAAGTTGAGAAACTTTCTATTCTACTTTGAAGGGTTGTCGGATTAACCGATAAACAAATGGGGATACCCAACAAATGGGGATATCCAACAAATGGGGATATCAAACAAATGGTATTAGAGGGCATATAATGCTCCAAATGCTGATCGAGTTAGAGCCTTTATTAAATTCATCAAGAGTGTCAGTCGATTTTGAGCTTGCAATACACAATGCTTTCCGTGCAATATTTTCAGGAATGTCTATTGATGGATGCTTTTTCCACCTTGTGAAAAATTTGAAAAAAGTTATTGGACAAGAACACTTAACAAGGTTTGTAGTAACTTTACAAAAACAAAAAAAAAATTAACTTTTTTATTTTTAGAGAATATCGAAATAATGGAGATTTTGCGATACAAGCTAGAATGATCACTGCATTGGCTTTTGTGCCTATTCCAAATCTAAGTGATTCTTTCGACTTACTCTATAATCATCTGGAAGAAGCATTATTGCCTGTTGCAAACTGGTTTGAAACAAATTATTTGGGAGTTCGCAATAGAAGGGGAAATGGTAGACGTATTCCATATTTTCCACCAGAAACTTGGAACTTGCATAACCGGGTTTTGAATGCAATAGAGGTAAAATAATGTAACCAAAATTATTAAAAATAATAAAAGATGTGTTTTTTAGAAAACTAACAATATAGTAGAGGCTGCGCACAGAAGAATTCAAGCACAACTGGGCTCGCAGCACCCCACAATTTGGAAATTCATTTCGGAACTGAAGAAGATTAAAAAAAATAGGGACATTTTCTACGAAAAGTTAGTTGCTGAAATGAACCCAATAAAAAAAAAGACGTTTATATTAGGACAGACCGACAGATTCTCACAATTGTAGAAGATTTTAATAACAGAAATATATTAGATTTTTTGCGAGGGTTAGCTCACAATTTTGAAATGATCTAAAATACAGTTTTTTATAACACTTTTGTACATAATATATTTTCTAAGTATTTTCAAATAAAATACTTGTGTGGAAATGAGTTATTTCATAAATGCACTGCTGGCGAAACGTTACCGGCGAAACGTTGCCGGCGAAACATACCCTATCCCACTTCTCCCATTAGGGTTAGAAAATTTATTGGTTAATATGCACGGATTTATTTCAGCAAAATCCAAAAACGCACTCCAATGGTCTTGATTCACCTTCATTTTTGAATACCTAAAAAACCAAAAATTGGAACTGGACTTTTCAATATAAATTATACGCACAAAATATTTATAAAAATTTAATAAATATTTACAAATAGTTCGTTTAATGTGTATTTATTATTAAAATTTCTACAAAATATACAAGACTAAAGTAAAATCGACTTACCTTATATGCCAACGAACATAAAATAAAACAGTCGCCATAAAATTTCAAAAGATGTAAAATACGTGATATTTTCAAATTTGTACAGAAAATTATTATTCATGTTCTTTCTCTTTCTTATGCGTGTTTAAAGTTTCATAGCTTGTGTTTCTCTGTTCAACGCGACACCGTTTAACCTGTCGCTTTGAAGCGATAGTTTTGTTATAGTGGGGGAAGCGAAATCTACAATAGATATACACACAGAGTATCTTTTTAGATCGTCTTGAGTCGACAATAGATATCGATAGCAGACAGAGTCCCACTACTGTACTCAAGTTTACTCACAACAAACGCAAAATATATCGTTTTGAGGAGATCGACATTATTGCAATATTTGGCAGATGCTCGAAAAAGTACGCGAAAATTGGACGTTCAGACTGCGGCATCTCGTATTCGGACCAGTCGCGGCGTTCGTATGCCCGAAATCATATCTCAATACTAAATATCATAAAATTATCTACCCTATAAAGCCAAAATTGAAGTCCTTTCGACAATATTTTGTGTTTTATTTCAATTTGAAAACACGACACTGAAAAAACACCGATGTATCGACGTAGTCGGAATATCAAACACTACCTCTGGTGTCGTTGATACATTTTCACATGAAAATACATTCTAACAAAACCGAATAACGTAACATTGGCACAGACATGGAAATATTCCCCACGTGTAAGTATAAATCAGCGTGAAAGCTGCACTCTTTGAAAATAACAATACTGTTACGATAACATATTCTGTTTATTCGGTAACGCATATGTGAGAAATACATCATAAAACTAGGTAAACATGTTACACGAAACAAAACATAATATTGCAAGTACGTGAATTAAACATAAGTTTACAACTGTATAAAAATTTCTTGAACAAAGTTGATTATGAATAAATAATTCTTGGAAGTTCGTTTAAAGTTATCCTCGAACATACTTTCTAGATTATTTTGAAGAGAGTTTATAAAGTTTCAAACTTTATAATGAAGGACTTGTTTGTGGATTGACAAAGAAAATTTTTTAGCCCAGCAAAAATGCACGTAGAATTAACGGGGATATTTGACGAGAACATGACTTTCAAATTAAAAACGATTGTTTATAACAGAATATACCACTCAGTAAGCCAAACGTCGTCGCTAAAAAAGGTTCCGTTTGGTTTGTGTGAATTTTTTAGTGGCAGCTGTTTGGTGTGTTCGTTGTTTTTGCAATGGCTGATTCCCGTGATCAGCGCGTGCTCGTAAAATTTTGCTTCTTGCTCGGAAACTGGCACAGAAATTCTTGAAATGTTAAAAACGGTCTAAAAAGATGATGCTTGCCCGTTTCAGAAGAGACGAAATATCATTTAATGATAAACCTCGCTCTAGTCGTTCTAACAAGGCCCAAACCGATGAAAATGTTTAAAAAAATTACGAAATTGTCCTGAAAGATTAACAACGGACCATTGAAAAAGTTGAATGGAGTGCCTTAGAGTTTTGTTCAGCGAATTTTAACAGAAAATTTGAAAATTGCTAAAAAAAAAAACATATACCCGCCCAAAATCATTAGGCTAATTAGTCTTAGAGTTTTTCATCCACCTGATGAAGCCATTGTATGGCGAAACTATATTATAATAAATTTCCAATAAAATTTTTGAAACTAAAAGTTTAGTATTTATTTCTTAACGTTAATTAGTTTTACCTATTTTATGTTGAAAACTATGGAAAAATGATATACTTAAATATTAAAGAAGGGGCTCTGGGTAAATCTTCTCTACACCCACTGCAATGGGAATACCAGATGGGAAAATCAGGAGTGGCTGCCCTGCATAACCTGGTGAGGGGTCTCGAAAGGAGCCTAAACCACAAGGAAATTGCGCTTGCAGTCTTCTTAGACATAGAGAGAGCTTTTGATAACACCCCGACGTCTTCCATTATTCGATCTTTAAGATATCAAAAATAAAGAGCACCACATGCAATTGGGTCGATAACATGCAACGTAGCAGAATAGTTCATGCCCAAATACAAAACAAAACGATCTCCATGAGAACAACAAAAGCGTGTCCTCAAAGAGGCGTATTGTCACCGCACTGTGGAGTCTAGAAGTGGATAATCTCATCAGGACATTAAATTACCCACAGGGCTTCGCCCATGACATTGTCATTGTGATCTCTCCAGAGACACCTAGATACACAACAGAACAGTCGATCATTTTACAGATGCCACTATTCAGCTTGTGAGGCTGGCAAGAGATGGTGCTAGCAATACTATTTTAATACAGTGCCTTTATAATACTACAGTAGAGATGGGTGTCTGATAATGTCAAAACAAATAACAAAATGATCACTAACTAAATATTATGGGTTTAGATAGATTTTGGCCCTTGGGAAGTTGTGGCGCAATTAATGTGGCCCTAAGCCTGAATAGCTTGGAGACTCTTGTTGTAGACAATTGCCGAATTCTTATATTTTAAGACAATAGTGTGTTATAAACATGAACATGCTACCATTGGGTATCTAACATCCACATTAGGTGTATTTGCATTTGAAACTTGAAAGGAAACACAAGAGATTCTTAAAATATCTTGCATTTAAGTCCACTGGTGAATATCCATCACCTGGTCTAGATTACGTAACTCTGCTTCGTGGGTATAATTTTCAATTGCTTCATCAAGACGAGTTATTTAGCGTTAATTCTTAATTAAACTAATCAATAATGCAACTGATTCTGTTTTTATTTTGTCACAAGTGACTTTCGTGTTCCACGAGGTTCAAAAGACGAAATAATGATAACTTTTTTTATTTCAAGAGCTAGAATATATATTTTATGTAAAGCTCCTTTAATACATATAAGCAAAAATGTTAACGCTTTATTTCGACCAGTTTTAGTTTTATTATTATTATTTCCTCCATTCACAAGAACTTTCAATTTGTTCTTGGTTGCCAGTATGTTAACCCATCGGTTCGTTAGAACAAGATGGTTGGCATAATTATCATATTATTATTATTATTTATTATTTCTTATCTCCGGATACTTTTCCGTAACCTGTCTGCGCAGCTCTACTCCATATGGAATCCTTGTTGTTTCATTCTTACTAAGCAGATAATAACACCTCTATACGTCGAAGTTGATTTCTTTGTTCCATAGGTTCCGGCGCTTTAATTGTTGTATTGACGAAGTGAGTTGGGATGAAGGTATCTCAACATCATCACCTGCGTTCTTTGTTTCTGCCGATAAAAGCTGTGTTTGTGTTGCATGCTCATGTTCGTTGTTTTGCTATTTGCAGGTTAATCATCACGACGGTTCCTACCCGGGTCCTGCTGCTCCGATCCACAAGAGTATCTCTTTCATCTAATGTTTGGAGCAAGTATAATATTGAGAAACAACATGAGAAAACTAAATGATCTAGGAAACGTAAGGCTGTTTAGACAAGAGTAAGAACTAACCAATGAAGCGAAGTATTTAGGCATAGCACTTGATGCGAAACTCAATTAAATTAGACACCTAGTCAAAATGGCAGACAGGGCGACGCAACTCTTCTGGAAATGCAGAGGTGTTGGCAAGACCTGGGGACTAAAACCAAATGTGGTACACTGGTTGTATACAGCAGTAATAAGACCAACGATTACCTATGGACAATTGGCTGGCCGGAGCTAATATAATCGGTGCGACTCTCCCGCGACAGGCTCTGTTGGGAATCACGAGAGCTATGAAAAGCACGGGAACCGCCTCCGCGGAGACGACTGAGTCTATCGTGTTTCCCTTCGCTGAAACTATTTGTAAAAGCGGAGACCATGGCTGCAATCCTGAAGCTGAAGGCCAATGGCATATGGTGTCCTAATAAGGTTGTAGGGGGCCATACAGATATCACGGTAACTATACTGGGAAAACCGATATTTCGAATGCCGGTGGATAGTATGGCACTTGAGATTATGCTTACATCTAAGCTGAACATATTTATATCGATCAGGAAACAGGCAAAAAGGCAACAGGCAACTTATAAACTTTAAAAAATTCACTATAGCTAAATCACTTGCCGTATCTTCATGAAGCTTTAAATTTAGGTTAACGATAGATTGACACTTGACACTTGACGCTTTATTACTGTCGCTCCCTATGCGGCTATATGCGACATTAAAGAGACATCCCTCGTACAAGAGAGTTTTGGGCATATGTTCATTCGACCCTTTTAACTTGAAATTGCTTCAGTAACACATCCTTAAACTGCGGGAGTCATGTCATGGAATGCCCGGTATATAATCATATATTGAGGGTGGTGAATTCAAAATCGATTGCTATTTTTGCGAAGGCATGTAAAAAATAAAACTATAGTTCTATCTCTTTCTATATTAACTTTCCCTTTAGCAGGGCAATACTAAAATATTAAGACTTTAAATTACACAATAATAGACAATTCTATTTACCATATAACGCCATAAGCGTCTTGATAATTAAATTACTGTTAATAGTTATTCCGACCGCATCGGCAGCATACCACGGCCTGTAATAACAGCGGCATGTGGCCGAGCAATTTACTTCCTCTTGCACGCCAATCAAACAAGGGTCCATCCGTCCGTCTGTGGATTCTAGTGAACGCTAACGTTCCACCGAAACGATCCTCCAAATCGAATTATAATATACGATTTCCTGTTCTATTTGCGCTGATGCCGGTACGATTTGTGCTTTGAGTGACGTACGTCTGATGGTTAACATCAGCAAATGGTCCGAGAGATGCGGTCGGCCTTCGATGCATCCAAAATTTATTTTCTATGCGAGCTTTGTTGAATGCTCGGGCGGTTTTCATATGCGGACAGCGCTAATTAATTTACTGACCACTTGGTTTTAATCAACGTTCTAATTTAGAAGTGCACATAAACTTTACCAGTAAAATATTTGTACGCGTTATGATTTGTGAATGTCATTAAATAATTGCATATTAACCCGTTGAGTACAGACACTAAAAATAATTAAAAATCTTATTATTAAATTCTTGTAATACAATCTTCTTGCGGGTTTCGCCGTGTTGTCGTAATTTTATACGACGTTTCGCTGTTCATACTGCCAGCGTCTTCAGGATCTGATATCAGATTAATTCTCTTCACGGTGTTTTTCCTTATATATGGCCTTGGTTCCACTGGTGTATAACCTTCTTGCTCGATTGGTCATGACGGATTTGTGTAATAGGCTCTTCCAGTTGTTGCTGAGTCACAGCTATCCTCGCGGTTGAAGTTAGGAAGTTTTTCTATATCAATAGCTTCTATAACGATGGTAATTCTTCGTTGTAGCTAATACTTTGTGTCCGTTCTGGTGTACATATTCTGCAACTGCTGATTGTCCAATTCTTTTCTACGTGTGTCGCTCTGATGTTCCTCAACTCTTTTTCCAATCGATCTTCCTGTTTGTCCGACGTAACTCTCCCCACACTCGCATATTAACTTATAGACTCCTTCTCCCTTAGTTCATGGTAATTTATCCTTAGTCCCAGAAATGTTGTGTTGGATTTGGACTTTTTCCTTCTTCTTAGTTAATATCCTTACTACACTCGTCGGCAAAATTAACGCATAATTTATTAAAATGCTTTTTGTTGCAATTTAAATGTTTCTATTTAGCTTCTTCTGATATAGAATTAACTTTAGGTGCTTTATGTGTAGACTAAAATCCAAGTAGGCACCTGTCGTGAACTAAGACAGGTATTTTAATTCAAACAATCAAAGAAGCGCTAACCATTGGAATCTCGTAAACCGTAAGAGATACGAAGAAGATTAAATTGGGGCAAAGTTGCGAAAATTAATGGGGATTAATATGCCACAAAGAAATTTACATTATCATTTTTCGTTTTTGATATTTTTAGGAAAAATCAAATTTTCATATTTTCTTGTTTCTTCAATAATTTGGTTGTTAGGCATGGAATTGCAAAAACAAAAGCACTTCTCCATAGCAACTTTTTCTACTGCATGTAGCAGTGCTCACCATTTTTCGGTGCAACATTTCATCACTTTACAACCGTCATCAACTAAAAAAATTAAATACGGACCTGGATTTTAAAATCGTTTTTATGATTGCTACTATCTTTATAACATTAGTGTGAGAGTATTTCTTGATATTTTCACTTATCTCTCATTAAAATTCAAATAAATAAAAAAAAACATCACCGGCCAGGATTGGTTCAAAATAAAGAATTTATTTTTGAAAAGAATTAAAACAATTGTTAGAAAAAAAGACATGCTATTTCAATTGCTGGCCAACCATTTAAAAACTTATAAAAGACTTAAAAATATCAGATATGCCTTGGAAACAAAAATCAAATATCTTTGTTATGATTAGTTAGTCAGTTATCTGAGTTTGTTGATCTATCATCCTGCATTGAAAGTAAAAATGAGTTATACAAATGAAGAAAAGCGCGTGACATGTTGAGACTATATTTCATACACCTCAGAAATTCTGTCGGTACCAGTGAAGCTTATCTTCAACAATTCCCGGAAAGACGTCAGCCGCCTAGCCGCAAAAATTTTACCCTTCTTCAAAGAAAGGTAGAGTCATCTCTAAACCTTATCGGAAGATATGAATAGATTGCAACATTCAATATAATAAATACAATAAATGAAATATAACAATAAAACTTATGCTATTATATAGGTTTACATCCGCAAATGAATGAATTTACAAAAAGGATTCTACCTGTATTGAGTAAAGAGTTTTATGATCGTAGGAAACAAGACATAAGCAATATAATATCTGACTACTTACGAAATTAACAAATTAGATATTTGGGAAACTCCAAGAACTTTCTGTACACTTAATATTTACAAATAGTCTAAAATTAGAACCTAAAATTTAATACGTAAAATAAATACAACTAAATCTATTTGATTATACTTAAATAAATCTAAAATATAAATCAAATCTATATAGACGTAACACCAGCCCTAAGTAATAAAAATTAATTTCGTATTAAAAATTGTCAATGCATTTTAGAATTCCCTGTACAATATCCTCTTATTTTGTAGTACTCGAAAATGTAGTTAATAATTTCATATCTTTTTTAATAAACAATTATTAAGATCGAAACCCCCTCCTAATAAATACAAAACTAGATTAGCAATTTATCAATTATTAAATGTGATATTTACATCACAAACTTTTTCAAAATACCGCTATGAAAACTAGAACCTGTGTTCCGCATATCCACTCGTGTTTTTCATAATTTCCTCTAACACATTTTTATTATGTTACTCATTTTGTAAACACATACATACAGCCGCGCGGTGCTGCGCCATTTCCCACAAACTGTGCCCAGCGAAATGTATTATTTGTTTGTAGAACAGCATTGGATGCTACATTACAACGTTACTTTGTAAGCGCGTCAGTACTGACCTGATATGAGCACCAACACGATCCACATAATCCCAACCAGACTCTTCATCCTGTCATTTTGACATCACGTCCACATGACGCTGTCTTTCACCTGAAAAGAAGTAATTATAGAGATATAATATGTAAGCGAAATATATTTGGAATTTAATTAATGTACGCGATTAACTAAAACGCAATAATAATAGAAACGTTCTCGTTGTCAGATCAGCACAATTAAAATCGCTTACTCACAATTGACGTTGAGATAATGATATTCGTCAATTTGATATGAGAAAATATTGATGTACCATGGAGGATGCGGTAATTTCTGTGTTATTTAACATAATAGTTTTGGTTATTAAATGTACATTATACTCTGACTCTAGCGTTTAAGAGTGGAAATAGAAATATCACGAATTAATGTCTAATCAATTATATCTAACATATTATCAAAGTTTTTGGATCCATGTTATTGCAACATTTATACATTTATTTATATTTTTAGTTTAAATTTACCACATCAATTTGTGCTTATTTGTTAATTACGTATTAGATTATCTTGACGTTCGCATTCAAGTGGACTGATTTTTATAATGCTTTCGCCCAGGTTGAACGTCCTACCTCATTTCTACTTAGCAAATAGAAATAATTTTGTTTAATGCAGAACTAGATACTTTCACACCATGTGAGTCGCTTGCCATCTACTCTGTATCACAGGAAATTGGTTTTAGACAATCCACCGAAAGCAATCCACCGAAAACAATTCACCGGAAACCAATTCACCGAAAACCAATTCACCGAATGGAAAGTTCACCGAAATAATAGTTTGTGAAATTGTTGTATTCTTACTATTATCAACTTTTCTTCTCACTTTATCCAGGCTTAGGACTGGCAAAATAATTTAGGCGTGTTTAGAAGTTGGAAACGCTTTCATTCGTCTTATTTCGTTTATTCTATTTTTTTTTTCTTATTTTCTTTACAGGTCACATATGGTCACAAGTCGTATCATGGTAGATTGATGACAATGCATCATATTGGCCAATTTCCAAGTCAATTAGTGTAGATAGAACATCATCTTTAATTTAAGCATTCAGACGATCCTCTTCAAATCAAGAAAACTTTCCGTGCTGTACTCGTCCTAATTACGTCTTCTATTATCTCCTCTGTTGAACTCCAGCCAAAGAATATGCCGGAAAAGCTGTTTTCTTCTACTTGACGCTCCATTTTTTCAAAGGCGAAACGCCTGGCGGCAAAATGGCAGGTGCGAAACGGGTGCAGCGGAATGTCATAGAGCTCGTATTCTGGAAACAAAAGATGCTACGAATTTACGCAAATAGTGTTTATCAGGGTGAGCATCTTAGAGCGTACCCTAATATACTTATAAGCAAACAAGTTTATATCATCCTGGATCTCAGCAACCAATAAAGCTTTTCGATGCGGTGCTTTTTTTTAAGTAATCCTCATATATACATAATAATTGACGTCTGTCACTCTTTTTTACGAAACTGCACTAGGGCTCGGCTGCGGCATCTCCCATGGTATAAGTGGTATAACACCCTTATAGCTACAATTATTATTGTTAACGCATTTAGTATTTGATTATATTAATAAATTTAATTTTATTTTTATTTAGTATTTGATTATATTAATAAACCTAATGCGAAAAATTAATTCCCTTGTCATATTTTCTTATTTTCATGTCCTTGTCATTCCTGTTCATTTAATATCTTAAATTATATATGCTATGCCTCGAAGATAATCGCATATATCGTCCATGATGTTGTAATTATGAATTAGTCGCGCTACCCTTGCCGCACAATCTTTATATATTTTTTCTATTCTGGTGTCGTAAAGTGCTAATTACAATACCCCGTTGCTTAGTTACACAGTATCGTAATGTATTATTTTACCGCACTCTAATTTTTTTTTCAAAGTTGGTCACAAGTGTAATAAGTAACTAAATCATAGAACTAAATCGTTTTAAAAGTTAGATATGGTTAGTAGATATGAATGTTTGGCAGTGATAAAAATGTAAAAAAAAATTATAGAGAGAATAGTAGAGACATTTGCTAAAACTTTATTAGTACTAATTATACATAATAAAAGGCGTTCGACAGACTCTTGCTAAAGGAGTGTATCTACAAATTCGTTAACAAAGCTAGACGCTATAAATACTTCTATTGAGATTACTTATTATTGTGAATACTGCAATTGTTAAATAGGTACTTTTACTGTAACACTAGAAGATTCGTGCGCATTAATAGATATTCCCGGCAGATTCTGAGAACACACTATATTTTGTTTGAATCCCTGCTGATTCACATTAACTAATAAATCACTGTCCATTGAATTAGTTGTGAATACTGCAATTGTTAAATAAGTACTTTTACTGTAACACTAGAAGATTCGTGCGCATTAATAGATATTCCCGGCAGATTCTGAGAACACACTATATTTTGTTTGAATCCCTGCTGATTCACATTAACTAATAAATCACTGTCCATTGAATTAGTTGAAGTTGATGGAGTCTCTGTGATTTTAGTAGACGTATTAGGTGCAGTGTTAGATAGTATTTCAGCAACGTCTAATTTTTTTTGATGAAATTACAAAGGCCTGCATAAAATTTGTGATGACGTCATTTTTGTTTGTTAAGCTCAGTTTTTATATAGCAATAACTAATTAAAATACAGGTGGTCTCTACCACCCACAGATTTTCTTTTGCACAAAAGAAAAAGAAAAAAATATAAAAAAAATCTTATAATAGGCGTTTTAATACATTTTAAAATGAATGTACTACTTCAAATTCTAGGTATTAACCCAAAAATGATTTTCTGTTGTGGTTTTAAAGAAATTTGTTAAATAGGCTCTCATTACCTGATGTAAATCTTTTATTACATGTATTAATTTTGGACAAGATTTCCGGAAATTTTTACCTGCTAAATCCTATTTATTATGCTTTCACTTTATTAGTACTGCGAAGAAGGATTTCAGGTTTATCACTTCAAACAAAATGTATATTTTAATGTCATTTACTTCATTATAGCTCTGAGTGTCGATCAGTAAACAAGTAAAATTAATTTGTCTTTAGTGTTGTGCGTGGTATTTGATAAATAAACATTGCTTAAAAATATGTCTAGCCGGTGTTGCAAAAACAAACCAGATGATTTCTGTTATATTTGTGGATATTTCGTCTTGAAAAAGGTTAAGAGACCAATTGGTGAATTTGTGAAAAATGCATATTATGCTTAATTCAAAATCAAATTAGGAGATCAAGATAAAGATTGGGCACCGCACGTTGTGTGTAAGGTATGTGAAGAAGGTTTAAGACATTGGACCAAAGGGAATAGAAAAAGCCTTCCTTTTGGAATACCGATGGTTTGGAGAGAAGCGCAAAATCATCATAAAGATTGCTACTTTTGTCTTTGTGATATTAAGGGGCATAATAGAAAAACTTTGAAACATATTTTGTACCCAAACAATATTAAATCAGCTATCAGACCAGTTCCTCACAGTGATCATGTACCTATACCTATACCCCCCCAAAGTACTACTAGAAGATATTGAAACCTCTTCAACTTCCGGCTCCGTACAGATGGATAGTGATTTTGAACCATCAACCTCAGGTCAAAACAACCTCAGCTATTTTCACAAGCCGAACTGAATGATTTAGTAAGAGATTTGGGACTTTCAAAAAATCTTTCTGAAGTACTGGGGTCTAGGTTGAAACAAAAAAATTTGCTTGCCCCAGAAACTACCTTCAGATCTTCCTTTAGCTGAATATGACAGAAAAGCAACCAAACGAAGCTTTTCTGAAAAACGGAAACGTTTTTTTAAGAAGCATAAAGAATAAGTAGCTATTCCTAATATTTTCTATGTGTATATTTTTGTATTTTTTTAAATATAATATAAAACTAGCTTATAAATCAAATAAATCGTGTTTTTTCTATTTTTTTTTGATTTTACTGGTTTGAAAAATAACCTTACGTGATATAAAAAAAATAAAAAGAAATTTGAAATCAGCGCTACCCAATTACTAGAAAACAGTTAAAATTTTTAAATCAACATTCAAAGAGTTGAAAAATGCAGGCCTGTGTTATTAATATAACCTTCAGCCACATTGGAAAATTTCCATCCTCCATGACACTTAATTGTAATTAAGTCTCCTCCACTATTAGCCATAATGTGTTACACTGGATCGTCTAAAGCAATGTCCAGTGAAGAATTCAGGATTAGGTAATTTCAAGTAAGTAGGAAAAATACCAAAAAGTATTTGGTATTTTTCCTATTGTGTTAATACCTATTGGAATATTTACACACAAGCCATTTCTATATTGCAGGAAAGAACGCCTATGTGTAACATGACTGGGACGAAGATGATAATATTTTTTCACCAAATCAACCTTTGAGTTATAATATATTGTCTAGGAACATAAGTTTTAGTTTTTATCACGTCAACCACCATGACATCATTTTTAAACTGTATATCATCTATAATCATGTTTGTTATTTCTTCACGACGGCAAGCTCCATTAAAGCCCATTATAAGAATGACCTAGCATAATTTTAATATGACTATTATAACAAAATAATATACAAAATTAGTAAAATACTACTATAATTATGTTTTTATTACTTACTTTCATTGCTAAATATGTTTTATCATCGGCTTCTATTATAAATCGGTTAATGTGCTCTATTTCTAAAATCTTCGATTTCTAAGGCTCATAGCCTTCAGATAACCTTTTTAAATATACCATTAGTTTAGAAAATTTTGGGATATCTGTATTTTTATAAATATTCAAGCAACATTATAACATCGAATATTTGGACCACAAGGAAGATGACTTTTTTATTTTACTTTCTTTGTCAAAATAGGCAATCATAATGTTTTCTGTAATTCACGATGTTATTTTCTTTACACCAAGTTATAAATTGGTTATATTCCTTTTGATAAATGTGTCGAGATTTTTTTGGTGGAAAATTTCCCAAATTGTCTTCTGCAATTTTCTGAAGCTCTGACGGCATGCAGTTACCTATTTCGTCCATTTTTATGTTAGATAGATAGATAAATTAGTCTAAGATTTAAATTTCAAAATACACAACAATATTTCAAATATTTGAAATGTTCAAAATACACAACAATATTTCAAATATTTGAAATGTTCAAATTATAAGTCAGTGTAACCAACGTCAAAAAAATAAAATATCTAAAATATTCGTATTGAACATGACTATTATTTTAAATATGTTTTAATATTTAAAAGGCGGAATAGAAAGATAGTATAAAATACACGTTTCATAAGACATTTTTGCGCACTCGTTCAATAGAAAACTCGCATAATTAAATTTATATCAAACAAATTCTCTTGTTTCTAAGTTAAACACAATAGCAACATACTTGATAAAAGTAAATTTTATATTTTAATCGTGCCTTATAATAACGTACGGGTTTTTGACAGAAGAATGAAATTGTCAACTTTCATGCCTACTCAATTGTCTGAAATTGACAAATTTTTACTAGTGTCGTAGGAAAATATATTCTTTCAGGGGTATCGGTAACTCATCTCTAAAATACTCGATCGCCATGCGGGCGGCCTGCGTTCGATTCCTTGAATACTTAAAAATTCTCGAAAGTCGACGTATTGTCTAAGAAAACACTTCTCGACCTTTGGTACCGTAGTGTTTCGGGCAATACGTCTCGTATAATCGAGTATTTGCAAGCATCTAGTTGTATAATATGTGATTATATTATCGAATGTCCTGGTAAAATCTACAAACACCAAACAAAGTGTTGCATTTTTCACCAGTGTTTCTTCTATTATCAACCTAGTTACTGCAATTTAAAAGAATTATGTATTTAATTATGTAATACTAAAATTAAGGCATTATATCAAAGCAAAACGTTTTTATGGAAAGTCTAGTTTAAACATGATATTTTCCTTTGAACGATGCCTTTACCAGTGCTTTTATTATATCGCGTTCAATTTAAATATGAATTTCTATGTGTGAAAAAATATCCCCAGGAAACAAACTGTCATCATTTCACAATATTACATTCCATAACAAAACTCTATAAGAAAGAGACACGGTCCTGTTCGGGATACCAGTTTGAACTGATGCTGCTGTATCACGTAAGATATCCAATTTAAATATGCATATACGTATGTATGTATATATCTGGGGGGTTTTGAAAAGATACGTTCGCGACGACAGGACCCGAATATATATGTACTTCAGTATTTCAAGGGTGATACGTTTAACGAAAAGAATGGAATGAGCAAGTGCGCACATTGGTAAGAAGTCTAAAATTTCAAAGCGAATATAAATCTTCGTTCCCCGATTGTGCCGTAGTAGAAACCAATAAGATTTGTAATGTGCATTTATTTTTGGGGTACTTTCTTTGTTGTGAAAACAGTTTAGCATCTTTTTTGTTTCCGATATCATGTAGAAAGTAACATTAGAATGGATGAAATCAATATGTTTACTATAATCATATATATTTCAATATAAAAGGTTAATTTTTCTTGGAATTCGGTTTTAGTAAATTACTCTTCAGTTAAAGTACTTATTTTGACATTTCGTCATTTATTGTCTTCTTGAGAAACTTATTGAAACATATAATATAATAAAATTGAATGCATTTTATTTACATTTTCTACTGATTTACTAAATATAAAATATTTACAATTTCGTAAATATGCAAAATAAATCTCTTGTTTAAATTGAAATAACTAAAAATTTCGTGAATTGGAAATAATCTTATGTTATTCCAGTTGTTATGATAAATAAATACAAGATCGAATTTTGAAAATGTAAACATATTAAAAACTTTTTTTTTTGCTACTGGCAATTATGTGTAAATTAATTAATAAGACTACCAACGCTTAACTTCAGCTGTAAGTTTTCTTTTTTAAATATATTCGTATACAAGTAAAGTGTATATTGCAGTTTTATCGCTTCTCCTGATGAAGTCATCAATATATTGACAAAATATTGAGTAAGAACAATTTAAATAGACCGATAACCCAAATATCAATGAATTTATATTAGTACGGTCAAGAAATTTTCTATAATTATATATATATATATATATATATATATATATATATATATATATATATATATATACGAGTATACAGACTGTCCCGTAAAAAACGCCAACATTCATAATTCCGTTATTTATTGTCCGGTTTTATTTAAACAAAAAGTAAATTTAATAGCATCAAAAACACTATAAGATAGCAGTGTTTTATTTGTTTTCAATTGTTTTCATTAATGTCAAACGACAGTCAAGTTTTTTATTTTAAATGACAACATATATATTTTTGGCTATATTCGGATTGGATTTTTTTTTCTGAATTCAACGATGTACAACATGTTTATTTTTGATAAACGTTTATTGCAAAAAAAAAAACTTTATAAATTTCATCTTTGTCTTCCATTATTTATAAATATTCGAATGTGTCATGAAACATTTGAAATGTAAGTATTATAAATATTATTATAAGAAACAAAACACTTTACAATAAATGTTGAAATTGCCCGCCACCTTGTTCAACACATATCGCACATCTCCTAATTACTCCAAAGGTCGCATTTAAAAGACAAGCGGCAGGTACTTCTTGACAAGTGTTAATAATTCTTTGTCTTAAAATGTCAACATTTTCTGGAGTTGTTAAATAAACTCGATCTTGTAGATAAGCCCACAACCAAAAATCGAGGGGCGTAAGATCCGGTGAACGCGCAGGCCACTCGATAGGACCGGATGTTCCTATCCACCTATTTCAAAATTGGGTGTTCAACAAATCAGTATTTACTCTGGCGTTGTGCGCGGGAGCCCCATCTTGTTGAAAAAATATTCTATTTAAATTTGCCAAAGGTAATTCATCTAAGAAGTTTTGGAGATTTTCGTGTAATAAAGTGTAGTATTTTTCTTGATTTAAGCAACCATCTATGAAAAATGGCCCAATTAATTGATCACCTAAAATGCCACACCAAACATTTACGTTGAAACGTCTTTGAAAATTATTTTCAATTACAAATCTCGGATTGTCTGCACTCCACTGTCGATGTATGTTTCTATTAAAAATACCGTTGTTGCTAAAAGTGCATTCATCAGACCAAATTATCCTTCTGTAAAAATTCGGGTCTTGTTCTAATGCATTTAAATAAAAACGACAAAACTGGATTCTTCGGCCAGGATCATTTTGTTCTAATGCATGACCTTTTCGAGCTATGTACAGTTTAAGTTTGTGTTTTCTTAAAATACCATGAACTGTAGTTTTTGATACCCCAATATTATGTGCAATTTCGCGAATCGAAGTTCGTGAATTTAGCTGTACTGCAAGAAGAACATCTAATTCCTTATCTTCGGAGAATTTCCGTTTTTGTGTTTTTGGTTTGGTAAATGATCCATAATTTCTTAAATTCTTTTCAATTCTCTGAAATATTTTCGAACCTGGAACTTCTCTGTCCGGAAAACGAGCACTGTACCGACGAACTGCTTGAAGGCGATTTTTATTACATTCAAAGAACACTTGTCACATGTCCGTTAATTCATTGTTATTCATTTTTAACGAAAATACGCTTTTTGTTGCGGCAAAACGTTCAAACAGGATAATACAGAAACCTTAATAAAGTCAAACTGACACTCAAGGCACATTGACATAATGCTAGTGGACTGGGCCAAGTCTACAATAATGAAAGATGAAATTTATAAAGCTTTTTTTTATTTTTTATTATTAGGAGATGTGCGATATGTGTTAAACAAGGTGGCGGGCAATTTCAACATTTATTGTAAAGTGTTTTGTTTCTTATAATAATATTTATAATACTTACATTTCAAATGTTTCAAATGATACATTCGAATATTTATAAATAATGGAAGACAAAGATGAAATTTATAAAGTTTTTTTTTTGCAATAAACGTTTATCAAAAATAAACATATTATACATCGTTGAATTCAGAAAAAAAAATACAATCCGAAAATAGCCAAAAATATATATGTTGCCATTTAAAATAAAAAACTTGACTGTCGTTTGACATTAATGAAAACAATTGAAAACAAATAAAACACTGCTATCTTATAGTGTTTTTGATGCTATTAAATTTACTTTTTGTTTAAATAAAACCGGACAATAAATAACGGAATTATGAATGTTGGCGTTTTTTACGGGACAGTCTGTATATAGATAGATAGATAATTATTTCTTGACCTTTGTATGTTAAGTAGATTAAATTAGTCGGCGATTTAAAAACAAACAATTAAAAAACGAATCCACCAAATATACAACACTGCAGACACTAATAACAATTTAAACAATGAAACAACATACATCGCGATTCCATATGTTTCACAATTATCAGAAAAAGCTAAATATACTTTAAAAAATATGATATAGCTACAACATATACTAATAAACACCTATTTTCAAACCTAAAACCTAAAATAGAAAAAAAAACGAGAAACGCATGTTATCTATAAAATACCATGTCGCGATTGCTATAGTTACTACATAGGCCAAACTAAACAATATTTATACAAAAGATTACAAGCCCACAAATACTCCAAAACAGACAAAACTACTTTATTTACACACAAACTACGCGATCACCATTTCGATTTTGGAAACACACTCAACCAAGTGTAACTAACCAGAATGCTAAGCGGGTAAATAACCACCATCCTGAACTAGACTACGTCAGTTTACGAGTAACCAGAAGCAGAAGCAGACAGTTATCGCAGACCTGAAGATGGCAAATGTGATTTTGCCGAAACGTCGTCCAGAAACCAGCACCGGTCTTGCTGCACTGGTCTACGAAGACCAAACAGTGGAAACGCGGAAGAAAACCCGGCATCCAGTTACAACACGTACTACTACCCGCGAAAACCTAAAGAAAACATATATAATTATTTATATATATATATATATATATATATATATATAGTATAGTCAATTTAATTAGTTGGCGATTTAAGGTCAGGTTTTACTCAAAAAAGCATATATTTAAAACAATCTTACGTGTTTCGGCAAGTGATGCCTTTCTGAAAGAATATAAAATATAAATGACAGTATATTAATGTCATTAATATATTTATATATTATATAAGCACTAAAATGCAAGTATATTTATCACTGGCATAAACGGGAACACTTTTTAATTGTATGGTGGTAGCGAAAGGGCTAATATTATTTTTCTGGTATCTCTTTTAAATGGTTTATTTTAATTAAGATTCAATGTTTTAATTGTCGTCGTAGACCAGCCCAATGTAGAACAGAGAAAAGGCAGTTTTTGAAATTTTTTATACAATGCGAGACTTGCTAGAGGACTGATGGTTTGGAGTGAAATTAGTAGAGAAAGTAAGACTCCTTAAGTATTCCTTGAAGCTCATTTAAATGCTCAAAGGTACATTTACAGAGGTCTGGAACATTCGCTTTATCATATATCCAAGTTCTAAACAATGCTCCATTGCAGTAAGACAATACCCGTCCTCATCTTACAACTGTTACATTACGATTTTTACAAGAGAACAATATTATATTATCAACTGACCAGCGCGGTCGCCAGACCTATTGCCCAGAAAAAATGTTTGGGATATGATAGGTCAAAAATAAACTTACAACACAGCTACATGTTGCCCTACATGTTACTTGAAATGAGCTACCACAGTTGTTCATAGATCATTATTTAAGAAGCATGCGCAGGGAAATATCAGAATATATTCGTCTACGTGGATCTGAGATTCATTAATAAATTTTCTCCATAAAGAATTCAACTTTTATTTATTATTCTCAAGACAAAATTGGATTCAAAAATATATATTTTTACTTGGTGATTCGTTTGATATATTGGACCTGATGCTTTCGCAGTGATACAATGTGTGTATGATCTTCCTGGTGCAGTACGGCCTTGAAGAATGGTCCTGAATGGGATTCTTGGTAATCTGACGTTTCGATGAATTCTTCTTCATACTCCCCACAGCTTAAATATGTAATGAATCATACTATAGTCTGATCCCCTTATATACAGGTGTAGAGGTCGTGGCGCGGCGCGAGCGCCTAAGTGTGAATGATCCAACAGAGGAGATCGAGTTCTTTGCTTGATACGTTTGCATTGTTTGTATCTGTGATACTGTAATTTCGTTGTTATTCCTTAAATTAGTTATTGAAATGCCTTTATCGCACAACACGGACTTCCATATCACCGGCAGTCCGAGAGCATCATCTCTTTTATTTAGGCTGTTCCAGCGTTTATTGATTTCGATCGCCTCTTTTATTATTCAAGCCATGTAGTTCGTGCCTGGCTAAAGTACTTGTATTGTGGAAATCGATCGTGTGTCCCTCTGTTTCTCTATTGTACCAGCAATGAGGTTTTTTCTTCTTTTTTCGCTACGGCGTTTATGTAAACGCATGAATTTTTGCTGTCGTGTTATTTCTATCAGTATAGTTTGTTCCACCTAACAGTTTACAACCTCCTACTCTATAGTTTCTACGTACTTCTGACGTCTTCTACATGCATCTGTATTTATTCTTTCCTTCAATATATACTTTCGGCAGTTTCTAGTTGGGATTACGTTAATTTCTATTGTTAGAACCAACATGAAACTGTTTCTGGGAAAAAGCATCTTTTGCTAACGATTTGTATGCTAATTGCTTTTCTGTGTTTATATCTTGGGTGATATTATAATGCTTATCGTTGAGTACTTTTCTGGATCAGTATGCTTTCTTATTCTCCATTGTGGTGACGTGGGTTTGTGGGTGATACATTATCACCCACAATTTCATAAATATAACATAGGATACCCGTACCTTAAACCGTTTTCGAGATATTTGTAATTATGAAAAAATCAACATTATTAAAGTAAGCTATGAAAATAACAACTATTACATTTGATAAATAACGTTTTCTTAATAAAATAGTCAAAATGATTTACAGTTTTAACTTATCCATAATTACAGTAATAATATAACAAGTGCTCATTTGAAAAGTCAATCTAGTAGCATGTGATTTACTGAGAACATTTTGAAGTATGTCGTAAATTGAAATTTACTACTTAACCTACGAAGTCGTATATTTTGACAGTCTCATACATACAAATAAATAACAAATAATAGGTATTTATTGAAAACTATAACAAATGTTGAAAATGTTGTCCTTCAAGATCAATGCACTTTAAAATCCTCCGTTCAAAGCAATTTATTTAAACCAGAATCGACGCACGATTATTTTATGCACTAACTGATATTTGTGATTGACATTATCAGATGTCATTTGGATTTACGTTTACGGAACAACAACACATACTAATATATGCGTCTTATTCTATCAAAATTTCAAAGTAACCTAGATTAACTTTTCAAATGAACACACGTTACAGGCTATACCATTAAAAAAAGTTATATTTTTTTGTATGCCGTTGAATCTGCATGCCACTGTGTTTTGATGGCAAGTTACATAAACTCAGTCAGTCATAGCCACACAACTTTTATTTGAAACATTTTTTTTACATATTGCTGTGAGTTTTGCTTGTTGAATGATATATAATAATTGATTGTGTGTGGCCATTCAATCATGAATATTTTTCTTTTGACTCTGTAAAATGTTTGGGTATCTCACGGTAATCTTTTTGGACTCAACTTAACTAAGCCTAGCATCCAGTGTAAACGTAAAGAAATAATACAACAAGATGTAAATTGTTAAAATTGCTTTTATTGTTTATTTTTATTTTCACAAGTCATTTGTCTTTCAACTTAAAATATCTCATTCTTAACTTAAGACTTAAATATCATTTTAGAAAGTTTTGGACGAATTTATTCATGAACAACACACGCGCATGTGGTCTTTGGAGTCTTTGTCATGGATTCGATTTAATCTCTCAAAATATCACATTTGAGTATTTCACTCACAAAAGGGGGTATTTTCCCTCCTAACGTTGAGTTTAGTACTCAAAGTGTATCTCCGTTTTCAATTATGGATATCTGGCTTCTACTGATACTTGTTTCTAAATCGAGTATGCTATTCGCCGTCTATTTAAGTGGAAGTCTAGTTCCTACATAATGGTACGCCTATTTTCACACTGTATATAAAATTGTATTTTACGTCTATAGGAAACGCATGAAGCAATCCATTTTCGTCATCAACCTACTACAGTGACGTCTGTATTGCCAGTCTCATACTAACCAAAATAATAGTCTTATATATTACTAAATTTATAATTTTATTAATCTGGAATATATTATATGTATATAATAGTAATTGTAGGATTATTTCGACCAATAATATTAATTATAAATTATAATTTTGGCGTCATTTCAACTAGTTTTATAAAATATATTAACACAAGATGTTGACCATCATGAAAAATCGTTTACATATAACCGCCAAATCATTTGACGGTATTTGGTTGTTAAAATAATAAACTAAAAATGTAGTTTTATTTACTTATTTACTATAGTCACAAAATACATTAGTTTGTTGCTTATTTTCTTTAATGAGAATGTACTTATTTGCCTTTAGAAAATTTGTCAATTTAGAAATAAATATAACCTAATTTAGATATAAATATAACTTATAAAGAAAATTAATACTGGTAGCCGTAACTTTGTGGTAATTCATTTTGAAAATAAAATAAAATAAAACAATAACTTTGTTATATATACCACTTTATTCACATATAATCGTGACCGCGTCGAAACCGCGGTCACTTTACCGTAAATTTTATAAATAATCGACACAAGGCTCACATACACGTACTACAACTATTATATCATAGATTTTAATGACGAAAGTAGATCACTTCGTGCGTTTTCCTCAATAGCACAGATATCTTGAGATCATTCGTGGAAACTTACTGCCTACTTATCAGACTCAGATATCTGGCATGAGTTTACACTTCAGTAGTGCATTTATTAGTAATTAATTCAAATTAATAATCCATATGCATTTTCGAATAATTTAAGTTTTATAGACTCCAACTACTATCGTCTGCAAAGTCTTAGTTACTCAAAGTTAAGTTCCGCGTACATATTGTCAAATTCTTCTTGGTACATGTTGCGTCTGTAATATGTATCTTTACAAATCTGTGAAAATTACACAGTAATATATGATATGGTAACGATACTAATTGCAATAAATATATTGTTCACTCTTATACCGTTCAATTTAAATAAAATGCTAACGTCTAATGAATCAAGCACCGAACATAGAAATTAATTCAATTAATAATAATAAATGAATGCAAACGAATGATAAAAAATGTTAAACAATAGGAGTAAAATAAAAATACAAGAATATCACTTCTATCGCGTCAAGCTTTTTATATATGCCGTGTTTTCTGCTCCTCAGAATGGATTTCCAACCACTTTTGACTTATTTCAAAGGTTCATCTTCCTCTGGTTTATATTCCGTCTTGACCCTTGTGTGTATCTGCCTATTATATGTAGTTTTGTTTTTTCTGTCATTGTCTGCAGTTATTTTGTCTACTCTAACATTCTCCTTTTTTTGTCATTTCTGTGTTTTACACTTTTAATAACAAGAGTAAAATTTTCTCCCATTTTTTCCAGGAATTTCCTATTTTTTCGTGTTCAATCGTGCAAGCAGTTACACGTATTTACACGCGTCTTGATTAAATATTCTCCGTGCTTCTCTCTCCTTGTTCTTTTCCTCGTCCTTCTGTATTTATTTCTCTCACCTCTAATCCTATTAGCCTTGATGTAATCGTATAGTTTGCACGTTGTGGGCATGCGCATTCTAATATACTTTTGCTTTGGACACTTTGTGCTTGTTCACGTGCTTAAACGTTAGTATTTTCGATCGTTTTTTTTTACATAACAATGTTTTGTTCGCATTTGTTATGGCTGTTTTTATTGTTTTCAGATTACACTGCTCCTGTTGTTGATATTGAATATTTGATTTTCTTATCTCTAAATGCATTCTATACCTACATGTCTACATGTCCTTTAGGAATGATATTCATAAAATGTGAACAGATCTGAGATAAATGTTACTAATAATGTGATTAACAAATAAAGAAAAGCTTATTTTGTATCCTTTTCTATTGTTTTGGTAAGTAGAGTATGCTTTCTTATCTAATTAGATACTAATTGAAATAAATGCTTTCTACATTTTACAACGCTAATTATTCGAATTTTTTACCGAAAAAAAAATTCTCCCTGAAGTAGGATTCGAACCTACACCCATTAGTTTGCCGGACCACTGCTTTTACCATTAAGCTACTAAGGACTTAAATTGCATTAAGAAACAGATATTAATATTGTTGAAATTTGTGCAAATCAATTGCATTTTCGCAAAGTAATGTAAATGAAATAAATGCTTTCTACATTTTACGACGCTAATTATTCTAACTTTGTACCGGAAAAAAAGCAGGATTAATGCTTAATTAATTAATAATAATTAATGCTTAAGGCTTAATGGTAAAAGCAGTTGTCCGGTAAACCAATGGACGTAGGTTCGAATCCTGCTTCAGGCCGAATTTCTTTTCTATAAAAAATTCGAATAATTGGCTGCGTTCGCCAGAACTTTGATGCAAATAAACAGTTCCATGAACATGTTGGGGTTGGGTGAACGATCTCTTTCCGCATGTCACCAAAAACAAAACAAGTGGAGAGCAACATAACCTATTTTTTGGTTATATTAGTTAAAATTAAAATGGGGTCCCTGAACTTATGTAGATGCTCGTGATATTGGTTTACAAGTAGATTTGTGGATTTCTCCGTCCATTGAAATTTTAAAATACCTAAAATAATTAATGATTTATTTGTTTATGTATTGAATATTATGTACAATTTGTCCATTAACCTTAATCAGCCTAAGTGTTGTTGGTTAAATCGCTAATTTGCTTTGTTACATGCGCCATTTTTATTTTGAGCAATTTGTGCTGAAACGAACTTTGGAGCGAAATATTTTAACCCTACAAAAGACGGCGACCGCTTCCTAAACATGTTGAAATAAATCATGAAAATAACCGCTGTTCACCAGAATTTTTTGGAACAATTCCATCTGGTATCGTAAAATGTAGGAAGCATTTATTTCGTTTACATTACTTCGCGAAAATGCAATTGATTTGCATAGATTCTAATTATTATTGAAATTTACGATAACGTTTAAACTATCTACACATTATTAATTAAATTATTTACATAAAGTTTTTAATGTTAAATTGGAATGTTGTAAATGAGGTGCATTTTAAAAGACACAACCTCTGTTGATGCCTTTTTATTTTTGTTTATGTTATTCAGGCTCCGTATGATTAATTTATACTTCATTAAACTCTAATTTTATTTGTATACCAAAAGGAAATTTCACAGCAATATGTAATAATAACGATTGAAAAGGGTGGCTAATTTATAACGAATGACCCGGCACAATAATTTTTTATTGATCACTATATTTTCGATCAGATTGAATTAGTTGTGCCCTCCGTTTTCAAATTTATATGCAAATTTGCCAAATGTATAAACAACAAACAAAACAATATCCAAATGTGAATTTTGTATTTTTTTTTCGTACAGAAGTAGCTCTCAGAGCGCTCGTATAACTAGTAATTAAATGAGAATAACTTTTTTGTCGCGTTAATTTAAGAAACATAATTTTAATTAATTGGAAACTTTTTAACTTCGTTTACGAATCTTCAAAAAAAAAACTCGCCGTTCTTTTCATTTTATTAATTAAATTGCAGTTCTCTAAAATTTTCGTGCGGTTATATAAATTGAATAAATAATGAACATGGCAAAGAGCAAGTGTAACAATTGTTGTTTTTCCTCGTATCAAATTAACTCTCTCTGTACACATATACCGAACAACGTGGACCTATGTTTAATATTATTACAAAGTACAATCTTATATTTTCGTTGTTAGGAAGTTTGTTGGTGCTTTTGGAAGAATGCCTAGAGGGAATAAATGCAGAATGCAGAAGTACATATTTTATGTTAATTGCTATTTTTTGAATGTACTTGTATAGCAGTTCGAAATAATAAAAATAAACTGAGTATCCACATTAGCATTTGAATTTCACACATTCACTGAATAAATACAACATTAAAATGTCAATGTGTTGACTGAAGGTCCTAATTTAAATTTATTTTGTGGATGTCGATTATTATTTAAACGTAAAATATATGAAAATTTAAGCTAATTTTAAATGTAAGATAAATTTTTCATTTTCTTTTTAACTTAATTTGTAAGTGGACAAAAAAGTTAGTTTAAGTTTAGCAATTACCATAACATGACGTGTATTGACATGGAACACACAAACATTTATAAACAATGTAAGTACAATAGATTTTGAAAAGTTAAATATTTTTAACAAAGACAGAGCGACATTTAAATTGACAGTAAGAGAAGAATTGCGGGAAACCGAAATATTGGAATTCATAATTTCCAAATATGGCTCTTATACATTAGTTATTACTGGTGTCTTTAATCTGAGATTCTTGGACGCTGATGATCCGGATGTCAGGAATTTTTTGGATATTTTGGCTTGTTTCGATTTGACGACTACTGTCTCTGAACCGACAAGAATCACAAATAGGTCTGATACTCTGCCAGATAATATTATCACCAATTCTAAGGGTTATGGTCATTATGAGTGTCGTGTTGTGGACACGGCGTGGTCGGATCATAAGGGTCAGGAAATTAGTTTTACATATCTGAATCTTTGTGGTCCAGAGCCGGTCAGGACCAGGATGAGACATTATACCAGATATAAGTTAAATTTAATTGCGGAAAAAGTTAGTAGTGTAAATTGGATCAATTACTTAACGATAGAAAACTTAGAAGATTGCTACGAAAGTGTATGTAGTGTGCTTTTGGATATTGTCAATGAAATCTGCCCATCTACGTTCAAACAAACAAGAAGAAAAACGAAACTAAAGAACTCTATAAAAATTACGCAGATTATGTAAAAAGTGAAATCAAGAAGGCTAAACGACATACAATTCCAATTATATTATGTTATCGGATAATAAAAGTAAGGCAACATGGGCGTTGGTGAATAACATGGCAGGGAAAAAGAAGGAGCAACGGAATTTTCTGGCTACTGTTAAAGTTGCTGGAATAACAGACCAAAAAGAGCTCTTGGACTATACCAACAGATATTTCCTGAGTATAGTTGCTAATATTGATGATAGACAGCCAGCACATTTTGAAGAAATGTCCTGTAAGAAGACGTGTTTTATGGAACCGACGACACCGTCAGAGGTCTTCCACACTATAATGGCACTGAAGAACACCATGTCTGCGGGGAAGGACGAAATATCCGTTCCCGTACTTAAGGCCGTCGCAGAGCATCTGGCTGACCCACTGAGTCATATTGTCAATAGATGTTTCGAGACGTCCACCTTTCCGGATGCTTTGAAGACGCCTGTTGTGTATCCGGTGTACAAGAAAGGAGATGTCCATGACATCACAAATTATAGACCTGTAGCACTAATTTCGAATGTAGCCAAGGTATTTGAGAAACTGATATATAGAAGAATGAATGGGTTTCTTGACAAACATAAACTTATCACAGATAGACATAATGGTTATCAAACAGGAAAATCGACATGTTCAGCCGTATTTCAGGTGATTTGTGAAATACTTAATGCCTGGCCGAACAAAGAGCAAGTAGCAGGAATTTTTATGGACTTGTCCAAGGCTTTTGATAGCGTTAATCACAAAATCCTTTTGGAGAGATTGGAGAACTTGGTATTTAGGGAAAATTGTTGTAGCCTTATTAAATCCTATCTAGAAAACAGAAGACAAAGTGTCGTGGCAGTGAATGGGGAGGGAAACAGAATTGGGTCTGGGTGGCTCACTGTTACCAGGGGTGTACCACAGGGATCCGTGCTGGGGCCTCTTTTATTTTTAATTTACATAAATTGGTTACCACTAGTATTTAATTATCCTATGGCCTTATTTGCGGATGATGTTTCATTGGTAATAAGATCAACGGAAACAAACGTCTTGAGCGAAACTATTGCACAGGCATTGTCCTCTGTGAGCGCATGGTTCAGAGCGAACGAACTTAAATTGAATGTGGGCATGACCTAAATCATCCATTTCGCTGTTTCTCAGAGGGAAGATCTTGTTGTAAACTTTGGAGACGGTGTACTGGCCTCGTCGTCCGAAGTAATGCTTCTCGGCATAAGGGTCCATTCACAACTGAGTTGGAAGTCCCATATACACTATTTATTTCGGAGGATTTCTCCATTTCACTATGCCCTGAGGGTTATCGCCGGCTCAGTAAACAGTCAAGCCAGTTTGTGGGCGTATCGAGCTTACGTAGAATCGCGGTTGCGGTATGGTTTAGTCTTCTAGGGGAACAGTGTGGATGTGGGAAGACTTTTTATTCTGCAGAAGAAATGTCTTCGTGCAGTTTTTAAATTGGGACTTACTGACTCGTGCCGAGAAATATTTAGAACAAGAAAAATACATACGCTTACCGATCTCTACATTCTGGAGTGTATATTGTGTGCAAGAAAGGATATGAGCAGTGCGTTTGGCAGGTATGTCTTAAATCATAAGTACAGTACTCGCGGGACGGAAAGTGTCTATTTTGCGTTGCCACAAACAACTCTGATCAGGGTACAAAAGAACGCAACCAGTCAGGTCTTAAATATTTATAATCATATCCCAAAGTACATTAAGGACTTGAGCAGGGAAAAGTGCTTCAAGAAAACATTAGAAAATTTTTATATATACAATATTTTTATTCTTTGGATGAATTTGATTTAAAAACATTTTAATGTGGTGTCTGTGTTACATTTTATTTTGTTTTTATATATTTACATGTACTTGTATACATATACTTGACGAGTTCTATACACTTGTATAATTTTGTACAAATAAATATATTATATTATTATATTATATTATATTATAGATAAATATTGAAAAATATTGTATTTACGAAGGATGTTTCCAAAGTTCTGGGAATTTAGCTAAAATTTGGTTATTTTGTCAATTTTCATCAATATTACAATGTAGTTTTTCAACATAATCGTCACATTTGTACCCACGATAAATTAATTTCTTAAGCCATCCTCAAGGAACTTTTTCGATGTCTCCTCAACCCACCTATTTATGGCACGTTTTACGTCAGTTAAACTCTGAAAACGAAAGATTTTTTCAATTTGGGAATAGATAAAAATCACTCAGTGCGAAATCCGGTGAAAATAGTGAATGCCATCGTGAATCGATCAAAACATCCTTCGTTTTTCTTGCGGTGTGCGGTCTTGCATTACCCAATAACGGACGCGTATGCAACTTCTCAGGCCGTTTCCTGATAAGTACCTGCCGCAGTGGTCCGGATGATAAGTTCGAATAATATTCTGCGTTAATTGTAATACCTTTCGCCAGATAATCCATAAAAATAATCTCTTCACAATCCCAGAATACAGTAAGGATTACCTTCCCAATAGACGGAACTAGATGCGGCTTAAGTAGAGACCCTTCTTCGGGTTTACACCATTCTTTTGATTGACTTTTGGTCTCAGGATTGAAATAAGGAATCTAAGTTTCGTCAGCGGTTATTATCCGCTGCCAAAATTCATCACTGTAACAGGCTAATAGCGCTTGAAGTTGACGACAAATCTCAGATCTACTGAGTTTCTGTTCCAGTCCCAGCAGCCTTAGCACCCAGCGGGCTGAAACCTTGCTTGCGCCCAAAGAATCATGTAAGATCTTATGAACTTGTCGTGTATCTATTCCTAGACATACACTAATTTGAAAAATAGTCATTTGTCTGCCCTCGTTCAGTAGGTTCTCCACGTCAGTAATGTTTCTTTTATTTACTGACGCGCTCAGGCGACCACTGTGTGGATCGTCTTCTAATGGTGTACTACCACTTTTAAAATGATCGATCCACTGATATATAGTAATTTTAGATTCTGCAGATTCACCAAATACTCCTTGTAGACGTTTAATAATTTCTGAAGTATTCACACCCTTTTTCCACAAAAAATATTGCTCTTCGAGATTTAGCCATGTCTTCCATAGTTACATACATAAACAGTGCTACGAAAATGCGTCTATATCGGTCGAACACCAATATCAGACTGAACGATATTGCACTCAGTGTTGACAGAAAATTTTCTTGGCCCGTAACAGATCTCTATAGGAAAACGTAACAGATTGAATTGAAACTCAGCAGATCGCGCCAGACGTTAGAAGAAGGTATCTATAAAACAGTACAACTTCATTCGTGTTATAGAACCCGATTGAAAATTAGCTACTTTTATATATCGGAAAATACACAATTTGTGACTAAATATACAAAATATGGCACTAATCAAACATCATTTTATTTTGTTATTATTTACAAATGTTTCCCAAAATGTTGAAGGATTCTAATAAGCTGTGCTCTAGAGACGTTTTTCATGTTCCACTGCGGCGTATTTTAAAATTGCATTCATATATAAAACAAAAATAGATAAAAAAGGATTTAATTAACATTCAATTTTAAACATGTATAATAGAATCCATGATACAGTAATAAATCAGCAATTGTAGCTATAGATATAAACTTACGCTTCGATTTCATTTACCCACAACCCACAACAATGCTTCCAAACCGAAACACAACCGGCATATTTTTGTGTGACTTGAACTCTCAAAATGTCTAAAATCTACAAGCAACGAAGCAACATCTATGGGTGTTTATAACAAGCAGCAACTTCTGCTTATTAGGTCATATCGTTAATCGATGGTAGTGAATAAAATGGAGGATAATAACCATATTTTTCAGAATAATTGAAACATACATGAGTAGGTAAACCCCACCAGTTTTGTATAATACAAAGGTATTTTTAATAATATAAAATATTATTAAAAATCTGGTGTGAAGAACACAAATGCAGGTTCACTATTAATATTTTCTGTGAACATGTCCGAATATATCTTATCCCCAGAGACGTAGATACGTATTTCGCTTTTCTACAAGCTCATCGGTACGCCCCTGCGGAGAAAGGATATTTCCAGACACATTCACAGAAAAGAACCACCTCGCCCTATCACCGTAATTATCCAGACCGAGCGCAGAAGTAAATTCGGCGCTACCTGTTGTCAGACAGCCGAAGAACCTCGCACACCGTCCACATAATTAATGTGAAGTAACGACGCCCTTCAAAAGGTTAGCACAGCCATATTAATAGTGAACCTGCATTTGTGTTCTTCACACCAGATTTTTAATAATATTTTATATTATAAAAAATACCTTTGTAACCATATTTTTATCTGCTTATTTATAAAATGTAACAGACTGGTTAAAAGCGTAACAGCGTAACAATTTGGTCAAAAACGTAACAGATTTGTTACAATTGTAACAAACTGGCAACGCTATTGCACTTGATAGCTGCATAAACATGTCAAAACTTGTCTATCACCAATAGCATCGCCTAGAAGTTCTGCGTATTTTAATCAAAGCACAGTTCCCAGTACTTTTAAAACATCCCCCGTACAATATACGAGGTCTGTTTAGCGGTACGGTTATTTATCGATAGAGGGCGCTGCCATCATCAAAATTACGAGTACGGATTTATATATAAGGTCCCAAACGCCAAAAAATTAGAATAAGAAAAAACAAAATAATTAAGTAAGGCAGTTTCAAAATGAAGCAAATTTATTTTACTGGCAACGTACATAGGTAGTAAGTACTGTACAGAGTTATTCATTATAAATTCCCCACGCTTTATCATCGTTATTATTGCATATATGAAAAAATGTTTCAAATAAAAGTTTTGTGGCTATGACTGAATTTTCTTTACATGCCATCAAAAACACAGTGGCGTGTAGATTCAATGGAATACAAAATAAATATTTTTTATTTTTATTTAGCCTTAAATGTTCATAATGGTCCTTTTTTTTATTTTAAAAATATAACACATAATATGCGTATCTTAAACCGTTTTCGAATTATTAACTGTCGAATATCGTTGTTACTGTAATTATGGAAGTTTACATTATTAAAGTGAGCTATGAAAATGAAAAACTATTATGTTTGATAAGTGACATTTCTTTAATAAAGTAGTCAAAATAGTTTACAGTGAGGATGAAAAATATTTACCTGTTTTATACAAAATAACAAAGATTTAATCAAATAAATGCTTTCTACGTATACGACGCTAATTATTCGATTTTTTTAATGAAAAAAAAATTCGCCCTTATCCAGGATTCGAACCTATGTCCTTTGGTTTGCCGGACTACGCTCTTAACCCTTGAGCTAGTATGGGACTGAAGTTCGAATGGTCGGGAAATGCCTTAAATTGTATTAAGAACAGATATTATATTGAGCCCGTCCTTGTCAAATCTGTGCAAATCAATTGCATCTTCGCGAAGTGATGTTAATGAAATAAATTACATACATGACGTTACATATATGACGTTAATTATTCGAATTTTTTAATGAAAAAAAAATCACATCGTGAAAATGCAATTGATTTAACAAAGATTTATTTAAGAAATTGAAATACAAATTATAGATTATAAAAGATATTCGATATGTTCACCATTATTTTCAATGTATAATTGATAACGTCTTCTTAAATTTATAAATGTATTGGAAATGGTTTCATTATCGACATTTAAATTATTTATTTCAAGCCGAATTCGAATGACTTAAATACTATGCTTATTATTATCGACAAATCAAAAATAAATCCATAGGTTCAACTCAGGACTATTAGATAGCCATTTAATAGTTCCGTTAATTTCCTATCCATACCTGGAATGCATTGTTCAAATAATCTTTAAGATGTAGGGCACTATACGGAATTATGCGATTTCTAATCCTAACCATATCATCAAGTTCGGCCTCGTTTTGGCATATCGCTGCGAAATCTCCCTTTGATAGAAATTAAATAAAGTAAATGACGTATAAATTAATCAAGCGTGGCGTAAACAAAATCAAAACGAAATCAATACAAATCGTGTTTTTGAATGCACCTGGTATATAACATGATAAATTTTGCATTGAACACATAATATAAATAGATTAGAGGTTATAATGAATTGCGACAATAATTATAAACTAATTAGATATATAAAACGCATGCTTACGTACCAAAATTTATAAAAAGCCTACTAAATAAATCATTCTTTATATATAAACTCTGTTCTTTATATTAGATTTGTTAATATTGTATGAAACATATTAATTGTTTATGATAGGAATTTTGTATTGTCAAATTCTTTTAAAATACGAGTAAATCCATATAAAAACATCTGGTATTAACAGCAGAAACAGTGTAACCTGAAAAACAAGAACGTCTATAACAAATGCAAACCGGATTTAGAAATATTTAGAATAGCAATTGTAAATTTCTTACTTTCGAAAACGTAAACAAAAGAAAACGTCAAAGCAAAAGCTAAAATGCATCAGAACGCGCATGCGCACGCTGATCAGATGTATAAAAATTGTCGAGTTAAAAATGGTCCGATAAATATTCATTGATGAAATGAAGAAAATAAAGAAAATAAGTAAATACTGGAGAATCTCTAAGAGAAGACAGTGAAATCTTTGCGTTGAGACATGCAGAACTACGTCAAGGAATAAAATTCGTAGAAATTGAAAATGGTAAAATAACTTAATTTTGAAGTAAAAATGTAAAAACCATAAATTACCACAGAATAATAAATTATGTAGACAAAATAACTTCAAATAACAAAAAAAAAGAACAAATTTGGATACTGTAGGTAGATCTAAACGAGGGTTGAAATGGAAATAAGATACGAAAACAAATAGAATTTACAATTAAATAAGTGGGACAAGAAAATGAACGTATTCCAAGAAAGGAAAAAGTACCCACTATAATAGGGTAAAACAGCATCAGAAGTGGTCATGCATTGCTCACACTAGTCTTTTTCCCATTCTTCGAAATACTTTCGCTTAAGTAGAGTTTCGATACAATTATAAATTAAATTAATTATATAAAGAAATTATTTAATACTATATTAACAATTATAAATAAAAAATGCTTGTAAATTTTAAGCGTGGATATACAATAAATTGTTTATAAACTTTTTAATAATCCCAGTTTTCTATAATGTGCCAAAAAGACGCATAAAGTAACCAAAAACAATAAAACTTTGACATTAGGGAAGGCACAGGGGATTAGAATTTTGCTTGGTGGACTTATGGGCAAAGATCCTGGAAAGCTCTTAAAATTAAAAAAAAACTTTTTAATATAAATCTAAGTTTATTCAAACCGTTAAAATGTAAATGTTGAACGAATCTATGTGGAATATTCAAAATGACGCACAATTGCATTTGAAACCTATAAACGAAAATCAAGCATTATAAAACTTATATGGATTATAAATGAGAACAAATTAACAGTAAATACCCCATTATAAGTGTAAATTTATGTCAAGATGTCAGAGCAAGCCAGTAGGAAATTAGATTTCCACGAGTGATCTCGTACGCATCTTATACGCATATAATAAAAACTTATATACAATGTGGAGGTAAACTTTTACTTGAACAACCATCGAATAACAATCTTAATTAGAATCAAAATACCAGTAGAACCAAAACATCTATATTCGAAAGGGTCAAACAGACGCCTTGGGTAACCTTGCTTAACGTTTGGAGGGTAAATACTCCCTTGGATAACGGAGATACTTGAGCGTGATTTTGAAAAATTCTATTGAATCTAAATAAATATTTCAAAAATATGTGTTTTAAATAAACTATTTATATAAAACTCTCCGATGAAACCTAAGTTTTTAGATTAAGTTAAAGAAATAAGATTACTTAAGTTTTAAAATAAATGACTTGTGAAAATACAAATAGACATTAAAAGAATTTTAACAATTTACATCTCGTTGTACTATTTTTTTATATTTACATTCGATGCTAGGCTTAACTAAGTAGAACCTGAATATACAGGGTGTCCAGAAACTCTCCTGACAAACGAAGACCGGAGATTCCTCTGATAATTTTAAGACAATTAAACCCAAATTCACCTAGTCCGAAAATGCTTCCTAAGGGAGCTAGAGTTCTTTGAAGATGGCGCCTTGTATTTATTTTTTTTTTAATTCCTCCAGGACGCTTCTATTTAGAAAAACAAAAACTGGTATGCTTATTTATCCTCCAGAGATGAATCGATTCCATCAATTTCGGCAATTTTCAGGTATTCCAGTACTAAAATGTACTCTTACTTTAAGTCGGTAGGATACACCGTTTTCTAGAAAAATCGATTTGTAAATTTTTCGTTTTTTCTTCATTAAAGTTCAATTTATTATGTACCTACTTATTTTTAGCGACGAAGTTGGCTTGGACTATCAAGGCATGGATGAAAATTAATTTAATAAATTAAAAACAAATTAATAATCTACGAAGGAGATACTTGTTGAAACTTCATTATATAGATATAATAAAACACAGTTGTATAGTTTCAAAATAATATATATAATGTTAACACACTACATATGTTTCACCACAGTGTGGCTTCATCAGGTGGATGAAAATACTTCAGTATTATATATATAATACAGTATTTTCATCCACCTGATGAAGCCACAGTGTGGTGAAACATATGTAGTGTGTTAACATTATATATATTATTTTGAAACTATACAACTGTGTTTTATTATATCTATAAAAACAAATTATTTATTACAATGGAACGAAACTAACAAAAAAATCAATGGTAGATTGTTACAAAAGTTGCTCGATGTGATGACCATTAGTCTCTATGCATAAGTGCTTAGAGAACGCCGAATTCTTGCAAAAATTCCAAAGTTATTTCTAAATTCGTTGCAAGCATCTTGTATCCTTAGCCAGAGTTGTGCGCGATTTTGTATCGGAACGGAATAAACAAATGCTTTTATGTATCCCCAAACACAATAATCGCAAGGATTCAAATCCGGCGACCTTGCTGGCCAAGCAACTGGACCGCCTTTTCCAATCCAATGGTCTTCGTAGATATTATCTAGAAAGTCTCGTACATTCCTGCTAAAGTGGGCCGGACAGCCGTCCTGTAGAAACCATAAGTTTTGCCGAATATTTAAACGCACCTCATCTAACAAATCAGGTAAAATATTTTGCAGGAAATGTAAGTAATCAGCACCATTTAAACGAGCAGGTAATTCCACAGGTCCAAGTAGATAATCGTCAACTACTCCTATCCAGACGTTTATGCTAAACCTATGCTGATGCTTAAATTCTTGAACAACGTGGGGATTGTCACCAACGTACGAATAATAATGTGCATTATGTACATTAAAAATTCCATTTTTTGAGAATGTAGCTTCGTCACCAAACAAAATGTTCCTGAAGAAATTTTCATCTTGATTTTTCTGATTTTGTAACCATCTAGCGAATTCTACGCGAGCAGGAAAATCTCCTTCTAGCAGTGCTTGCACCTTTGTAAAATGAAAAGGATATAAATTTTCTTTGTGTAAGATATTTCCTACTGAAGATTTTGAAATTGTGGGATACATGGCAGATAGTCTTCGAACGCTAATTTCTGGATTTTCCTCAACTTCCATTAAAATAACATCTTCATGTTCTGCTGTTACATCATTATGTCTCCCTGTTTCATTATTTTTTGGGACCACTGAACCTGTTTCTCTTAATGGTTGATGAAGAGCTGTAAATGTTGAGTGAGTGGGATGCTGACGATTGGGAAATTTTTCAGCGTATCTACGTTGCGCCACTCGAGCGTTACACCTCATTTCGCCATAAACTAAATGCATATCGGCGTATTCCTCATTAGTAAAAACCATTTTTTTTTAAATTGAAATCGTTGTGTTTGAATAACACAAAGTAAAAAATGAAAAGATAAACTTCGCGAACTGACAATAATTTGACAATGAAAAACGTAGGTTTTACTTCTGTTGGCAGTTCAGAGCTAACTATTGCAAAAAATAAAAAATTGAACTTTAATGAAGAAAAACGAAAAATTTACAAATCGATTTTTCTAGAAAACGGTGTATCCTACCGACTTAAAGTAAGAGTACCTTTTAGTAGGGAATACCTGAAAATTTAATAATCTAGTGTCACAAATGCTTAAAAGTTAAAGACAAAAAAGTTATGCCTTAAAATAACCGTTGACCTAACCAAAACGGACGCCTATGACCGGTACTAGAAATTCGCAATTGATGGAATCGATTCATCTCTGGAGGATAAATAAGCATACCAGTTTTTGTTTTTCTAAATAGAAGCGTTCTGGAGGAATTTAAAAAAAAATAAATACAAGGCGCCATCTTCAAAGAACTCTAGCTCCCTTAGGAAGCATTTTCGGACTAGGTGAATTTGGGTTTAATTGTCTTAAAATTATCTGAGGAAACTCCGGTCTTCGTTTGTCAGGAGAGTTTCTGGACACCCTGTATATAGCCCTGAGATAGAATATACAGAGTCTAAAGAAATATATGCTTGAGTAACTGCCCACACATTCATTTACTTCATTTATTCACCAAACAAAACGCACAGCAATATGTCTAATAATATTTTTCAAAGCACTCCCATCCTAGGAATCAACAACACAACAAGCTTATACATCAATGTAATAAATCAAAAATTAACGTTAATAATTGAGTAAGAATACAAAAAATGTAAATTGAACGACCACAGGAATTAATGTCATTTATCTTCCGTGCAAATTTTTCACTGGATAAACTTGTTAAACAAACATTACAATATCTGTTGAAAATTAAAAACATCACGTGCGGAAATCGACAAAATCAAAAATCGAATCGGAAAATAGGTCATATAACAATTACCTCCATGTTTCAGGACAACCATGTGGATTTAAATTTGAAAAACCCTCGACGGAATATATATGCGTATTACGTGTATGTCTGTAAGCATGTCATTATATCCCCATTTAGGGGAGAAGAGTCAGATGTAGTGGCCGCATTAAAAAATAACGGAATACCTCCGAAATGGTTCTCGATCTCTCTCTTTTTTTTTGTTCTTGCAAAAAAGAGAATGAATATGTATATATACAGAGAGAAGGTTTTTGAGGTACAGAGACCGATGGAGAGGGAACTATAGCTCGGGTGCGAGGTTAAAAAGAGAAAAGACGGTCTCTTAGCAACGCTTCACTTCAATCGATGGACTACTGTATGTGCAATGTGAATCGAGCAGGCTATGGATAAATGGATGAAATGGCTATATGCGAATTCAATTTTAGTTTTAAAAGTTTTATATCGATAAAAAGAAAATGTTATATATCGAACAGGGGGTTATTTTTTAGTGGAATTCGGTTTGTGTTGAAATACAAATTGAAGCAAGTTTTTTTGTTTGTAAAATAAACTAAACGGAATTAGAATTTTAATCCACAATCATTTTTTATTTTAGAAAGAAAAAAAAATAAAATGAAGAGATCTAGAAGTGTATATTTAGCGGAATGATTCGTAAGTTCCCCTGCAAATTAAATTAGGTAAATGATGTTTTATGAAAAATATAACGACCAATCAAATAAATCCTTAGTCAAAGTAAGTTCTGCACGAAAAAAACGTATTTTCTAACTTAAGCATATGTAATATCAACATAAATAATTATCAATTTATAAATTTTGTTCATACAAAAATCAAATGTCATCTAACGAAATAAAACGTTTATATTGTAACACAATTGGCATTTATTTATAAACTAGAAAATTAGACATGCAATTTTAAGAATTAATAAGCATATTCTACAAGGCATTTTGGGCATCTCCTTTTTGGGCTTTCAAAAATACTGTTTAACATATTATTGTTCACTGATTTCATTAATGTTTTATGTAATGTATCCAATGGTCAGATCCAGCCAGTGAGGTCTCTTTGCGTGCCTATGAGCGGCGGCGTGCCTCAGGACTCCGTGCTGGGTCCTGTGTTATTCAGCATTTTTATTAACGACATCGTGCTATTTCTGTCGGATGTTTGCGTGACACTGTATGCTGATGACATATCGTTGCTCATCACACCGAGCACTAGCAGCCATGTTGGATTTCTGTCAAATAATATATTGAGAATCCTCTGTCAGTGGTTCGAGGAAAATAAGCTCACATTAAGCCTGGAAAACACCAAATACATGTTGTTTCACACCCGCCAAAGAAACGTTGGTTTGCTTGACCTGCATATCAACGACCACAATTTAACGGAAAGCCATGCCATTAGATTTCTTGGAGTTACTCTTCAAGACACGCTGCTGTGGACGGATCACTGCGATGGCCTTTCTAACAAAATTTCAAGCAAATCTTATGCTTTCCGCTGTTTAAGATCGCAAGTTTCGACGTCGACTTTGATGTCACTGTATTACTCGGAGATCCAGTCGCGACTTCAATATGGTGTTCTATTGTGGGGTCTATCGTCGGGTGCGCGCCGAGTGTTCTTGTCTCAGAGGGCAGTCGTGAGAAACATCGTTGGAGCCCGTTATACCGATTCATGTAGACCTATATTCCGGAGGCTTAACATATTACTTTTGCCTTGCTTGTATATCTTGGAAGCTGGTTGTCATCTTTACAGGAATGTCGAGTCATTTCAAAGAAACTCAGAAATTCATGACTACGATACCCGATCAAAAAATCAGATGCATTATCCCAAATGTACGCTACATGTAACCAGCCTAGGTGTCAATAACATTGGCATTAAAATTTACAATCGTATTCCCAAACATATTAAAGAGATTAGGAGATACAACTCCTTTAGAGCTAAGTTTAAAGCGTTTCTGCTTCAGCAAATGTACTATTCAGTCGACGAGTTCTTGTTGTAATTTGTTTCCGTCTGTACTGTTTGGGAGCGCTGTACCTGCCACAATTTATTACGTAGAGACGAAAATCTTTTTATTTCAAAAAATCTTTTTATACTGATTCTCTATGCTTTTTTTTCTGTTGTTCGGTTGCTACTATAGTTGCTTTATGCAGCTGTGATTTATCATCAATTATTAGTTTTGATTTTTATTGTATTGCTATGTATTTTAATGAATCTTGTTCATTATGAATTTGCTTGTATCTGTTTCTTTTCTTTTTAAGTAGAGTTATACCCTAGTATTATACTAATATGTTATATAACTAACTTTTAATTTTTCTTATGTGACGAGTTGTATTCACATGTAAGTGTCTTAAAAACAATAAACGTATTATTATTATTATTATTAATTTGCACTTGGAGGTGTGCCAAATCTGAAATTTGTACGTTGAAAATAGAATTTTTTAAAATAGACCATAAAAAGAAATCCCCTGGAGTGATATCGCAAGATCTTGGAGGAAATTCGTGACCGCTATTCAAGCTAATCAAGCGATAAAAATTGACGAAACATGTTAATTGTATTTTGTGCTTTGTGTCTTCTTGCTCTGTCTTGCTTAAATTATCCGAGTGTTAACTCGTTTACATTAAGTTGGTCAACAAACGGCATTGAAATTTCCTGTTGATATCTTTATGCATTTACAGTTCCATTAAAAAAAATTGGACCACTAAATCTTCTCCTATTTATGGCACACCAAACACCAACTTTCTGAGCAGCAGTCTCAACATAAAAATTGTTGGGTTCTTCAGCATTCCACATTCCAATATTCTGCGAATTGACATGCCCATTAAGATGAAACTATACTTCATCTGAAAAGAAACTTTTGTCTAGAAGGTCATCGCCGAAATTATTCAAAAACCATTTACAAAATTCTAATTTTCGCTGACAGTCAATTGGATAGATTTCTTGATAGCAAATTAGATAATAAGGAAATAGGTGTAGATCCTTCTTTAATATTTTCTGGCAAGTGCTCCATGAAAATGTAAGGTGCAAGGTGCATGTTTTATTTGTGAGTTGCTAGTTACAATTATGTGTAAATTAATTAATAAGAATGCCAACGCTTAACTCCAGATGTAAGTTTCCTTTTTTGAATATATTAGTATAAGAGTAAAGTGTATATTGCAATTTTATAGCTTCTCCTGATGAAGCCATTAATAAATGACGAAATATTGAGAAAGAACATTTGAGTTTTAATGTAAACAGACCGATAACCCAAATATTAGTGAATTTATATATATATATATATTGATATACGCTGACGAGCTGTTGAAAATGAATATAAATTTAATATTCCAAGTAGAAGTGGTTTTCAATATTAAATATATTTTAAATATAATCAGCGGCGAGCTGATTTTAAGTATAATCTCAGGAATACTATAGATGGCGTAGTTCGGTCGGTAGAGCATGTATTACAGGATCATCGTGAATATCCCTCACTTATAGTTAATCAGATCAAATTTAAATAAAATAATGACATAGACTGTGCATCACATATTCCAATAAAACACAAATTTTTAAATCAACAAATATATATTATTTATTCAAGCTAGAATTCTGTACAAGGTAATATCTATACTTCTATTACGGTGAAATACTGAATTAATATTTATGATTAAATTACATGTCTACAAAATAGGTCATGATTTGAAATGCATTTTATCAAAATTAGTTATTATAATAGAATAAGTGACACGAAAATGATCAAAATGGTGAGTACTACTAAATATAAATGATATTTAGCTTGAAATTAGAGTGCTGTTATAGCTATTTATATTGTAAGCAAAAATGAAGTTGTTTAATTAAATGTGCATGAATGATTGTAAAATATAATATTGGCGTCTATAAATGTTTTATTAAAAACCTATAATTCGTAGATTGGACGGCTGGATAAGGAAATTGGATTCAAAATACGGCAAAGGCTGGATTCCAGGCGTAGAAATGGTTAATTGAAGCTCTAGAAGTTCTCTATATGGCATCGTTCAGGAGTCCGAAGATTGGATAAGGTTAACGTAGTCTTGGCAGGTATGATACGTTTGAATATTTTCACGTCGGTGCTATCAAACGACCTTCGCAAAAGATGCTATTGCGTTTTTCAGGTAGTTAATCGATTTTTTTCATTTAAAAACTATTTCAGATCGTAGTTTGGCACTCTATATTACTTTTCTGCATATTTTTATATTTGTAACACTAGTATTTCCGCAGATTTTTAAATTTAAAATCGAAGAAAAATATTTTAATACATCTACTAACGATATTGTCGGGTGACGCTCTCTTTCAATTATTTCTGTTCCAAAGCCTTATTAGAAAGTTTATAAATGTCTTAATTTGTGCGTACTCATTAATTAATACAAAAGGAATTTACATGTTTTTGAAATTTTAAATACAAGATTAAATTAATTTATGATTTTGCACATTAATAAAAGTTCATTTTAAATGCTAGGTTATGTGTGATATCCCTAGTAAATACTGCGCTTTCGCGAGTTAATAAATTTTAAACGATGGGCGTGGCTAAATAATACCGGAACACTGTTTTAATGTGAATAAATTAAATATCTTTTTAATTTCGAGTAATTGAATTTAAAATGAGATTGACAATGAAAAATAGAAAAAGCAAAATTTAAAAAAAATGTAAATTAATTTGAAATAAGCAAAGTTATGATATTCATTTATTGACATCTCGATATTATTTTCACAATATGCGTTCATCTTATCTATTTATATTATAAGAGGTTGTTTGAATAATTCCTGCTTTGTCAGTTTCAGAGGAAAGAACACAACCCCTTGATTAAACTACAACAATATATATATATATATATATATATATATATATATATACATGTGAACACAATAATCCTTAAATATGGTATACGATGAAATAATCTTGTCAATCTGACTAGAGCTAGAATTAACATCTTCGGCAGGGCACCCCTATTATTGTTATTATTATTATTATTATTATTATTATTATATTATTATTATGATGTAGAGTTATCTCGCACTTCCTCAGCCTGTAGCCGGGAAACAATTTACTCTACCAACATATCTGAGGGTATGAGCTCGGTGGCTATTATTATTATTGTATACGTAAATAAAATAGGATTTCCCTGTTGACCTGGTATATTTATAATTTAATATTACGGCTTTGATAATTTAAAGCAATTACTTTCGTATATTTCATTAAAATGCAATTATAGTTTTAGCGATTCAACAGTGACCCTAAATATTCCCCAAGGAATAAATTCATATTCGACTCAGATATCCATTAATTCCGATTCGGGAAACTTGCCGCCAGTAATTCGAAGGTCGAAGGGAAATTTTCCGTAGCAAGGGGTATCCGGCAAAGAACCAGAGACATTTTAAATTATGTTAATTTGACGGCGAGGAACGCAGAAACGAGAGAATAGGGTATAGGCGCGCTTGTGAGCTACGAGGTAAACAAACGACGTGGAATAATAAATTTTCATTTATTTAAATAACGAAGGCCTTCTGTTTAATTTCCATGCATATAAGCGATGAAACACGGGACATGCCTAGAAAACCGCTTGCGCTCCAGATATTTTAACGAAAACACCGGCCGTTATAAACTGTTTATTGTAATTCTGCATTTGCTTCGACAGAATCTGTAGAACAGAAAGAGTTTTTTTGTTAAAAAGAAACGTGACATTTTCTCATACATTAACTGCCAAAATATGTAAATACATAATACGGAGACTGTTGGAAAAATTTAGAAATCTACTAGTTTAACTGGTTCCAGCGGTTTTTAATTATCATTTTCGCATAATTTGATATTTCTAACCAATAATTTAGTTAACAGTTCGTATTTATCCGAATTGGTGGAGACGGTGGCTTAAATCTGAAACAGGCAGAAACAATAAAAACCTATGAAAAAGAAAGATAGAGTTAAGGGTAGCGTCTTTGGCTTAGGTACAACCTGTGAAGTCTTAAAAGAAAGATTGTGTTAAGCGTAGCATCATTGGCTAAGGTATAACCTTTGAAGTGTCATCCCACTGCGATTTGGTGAAGAGCATATCTTCACGCTTCGCTTGGTACAATCTTTCTTTTTCAGATTGTTATACTGAAGATGGTAACTTGATTGCCGAAATACGTATTTACAGTTTTTTCTGGTCTCTTTGTTTTTTTCAGCACGATTTAAAGAGAATGGTTTTTGAAGACAGCGCTCAAATTTCTAGAATCTAAATGATATGATAACCAAACAAACTTATCACCTTGATCTTTTCGTCATGCTGTCATGAATTAATTTTTGAAGCTTATGTTTCTTAATTAGGTTCGTTACGATTTTCGAGTGGAAACCATTGTTTACTGCAATGTTTTTGATTAAACTGAGTTCCTTTTCATGTCTGTCTTTTGTAAGCGGAAATCTTAACAACCGATGGATAATAAAATTAAAGGATGCCGTCTTTTATTGAAAACTATGATTTGAGTCCCCGGTCATAAACTTGTTAACATTGATGTTGCTACCTAAGAGCAGATGCAGTTCTGACGTAATGAAGATGGTCGGTATGTTGTCGAAATCAGAAGTCGTAACGCACAATTTAAGGCAGCCTATATTTGTCGTATATGCCCTTAGTCAGTGGAGACGCGTGTAGATTAAATAAATCAGATAAAAGCTAGCGCCACTTATTTTTACGTACGGAGGCTCAAAACTGAAAACTAAGTAAAGGGTTTGCGTGTTTGTAGGCGCATACGCTGACAGACTACTAAATGGTACCAAAGCGACAAACTAAGCTCAGAAAGGTACCTAGATATACATAAAATAATAGAATCGGAAATAGTTAATTCGTATATTGAGATAATAGCAACAAAAAAAAATATGTAATTAACAAGTAATTAACAATTGAATAACAAGCCGCAAATAATATTATATAAAAATTAAGTTATGAAAAATTGACACTGGGATATGAGCAGCCGATTTATTAGATCCTTAAATTAGTGAACAAATTAAAAAAAAAGGAAATTACACGAGTTTATACTGTATCAACTTAAAACACCAAAATCAGTTACTTTAAATTAGTCAGCAAAATGCCTCAAAATTATGACAATTAATTAATTAATCAATTTCAATATGCTTTAACCTAAGATCAAAAACTCATAGTTCGACGGCAGATCTGTTGTTGAACCTCGCATTTGGTTTTATACACCCAGTATATATAACGAGAATAGTAATAAAATTCAATAGAAATTACAATTTAAAGTCATAGTTAAAAAAAAAACATTGTATAATGTATAACTCTGGTGTCTCACAAGGTTGTTGCAAAAAAAATAAAGAAATACAATAACAAGAGTTAAGTAGTTTTCTTAGATTGCATGAACTCAAGCAATTAACCAACAATTCAAAATTCACAATTACGTGAAAGCAACCAAATATAATCATTAATTTAATTCAAGTGTAATTAAGAGCAAATTTTTATAACGATAAAAATGTAGGAGAATTAATTTTATAAATGTTTATTTATATGAACGTTAATTATCTGGACAAATGGTCAATAAACAAATAAATTATTTTACAAATTACGTGTATCACGTAAAAAAAGCAATTTAACGGAAATCCATATACATATACGAATGTAACTAAATTTATTTGCTGTTTTCATTAGCATTAAAACTTGAAATCGTAATTATAGCAAACAAAATATCCGAAGATTCTCAGTTCACTGCATTTATAAAAAGGTTTAGTACAGAAAATACCTCATCGTAAGACGACACAAAAACGGTGGTCTTGATCCAGATAGTCGGCAAAAACGAGATGGCCTTGACTTTCTAGATACGTTACATCTTTGATTAATTTGGATTTTCTCTTCGATTACAAAATGTATTGTCTCCCAACAAATGGACATACACAAGAATAGCTTGAAGGCTATACACCTTCTGAATTGTCTCGGTGGATACGGTAATGAGCTTTCTTTCTTATTTTTTATGTTACTACGCCCTTGAATCCGCAACTGCGTTAATTTCTAAACCACTTAGGGCTGTTGTGAAACATATTTCGATTAACGAAGTTCGCCAAGATATTGACCTTACTCAACGGTAACAATGTCTTTTCGGAAAATATCTATTTCTAAATTATTATTATTCCTAATTAATAATATTCCTAAAATCTCAGAATTCGTATAAAACAAAACCCCATTTAATAATATCAAAATACGAGGTGCATATAGCATATGCATTGTTTTAAAATGAGCATGCGTTCGTTGTCAATACGTCACAGAGATGGCAGCACTGTACGGCAGATGGAATTGTAGCGGCAGCGTCGAGAATGAGAACTGTTTTAGATACTTAAAATGGCTACGTTTTCCTTACTTGAACAGCGTGCAATCATTCGTTTTCTGAATTTGCGTTGTGTGACACCAATTGAAATTCATCGACAGTTGAAGAAGACATGTGGTGATGGAGTTATGGATGTGTCGCAAGTGCGTTCGTGGCTGCGACAGTTTAATGAAGGCAGAACATCGTGTGACAACAAACCGAAACAACCTCGGGCTCGCACAAGCCGGTCTGACGACATGATCGAGAAAGTGGAGAGACTTGTTTTGGGGGATCGCCGAATGACAGTTGAACAGATCGCCTCCAGTATTAGCATTTCCGTGGGTTATGTGCACACAATCCTGCATGACGACCTGAAAATGCGAAAAGTGTCCTCCAGGTGGGTGCCACGAATGCTGACGGACGACCACAAGGCTGCTCGTGTGGCATGTTGCCAAGCAATGTTGACGCGCAACCAAGGCATGAATGGGACTTTCTTTTCGTCGATTGTGACAATGGATGAGACGTGGAAGCCATTTTTCAATCCAGAAACAAATCGCCAGTCAGCTCAATGGAAGCACACAGATTCACCGCCACCAAAAAAATTTCCGGTAACCGCCAGTGCTGAAAAAATGATGGTGTCCATGTTCTGGGACAGTGAGGGCGTAATCCTTACCCATTGTGTTCCAAAGGGCACTACGGTGACAGGTACATCCTACGAAAATTTTTTGAAGAACAAGTTCCTTCCTGCACTGCAAGAAAAACGTCCGGGAAAGGCTGCGCGTGTGCTGTTGCACCAAGACAACGCACCCACACATCGGGCTAACGTTACGCAACAGTTTCTTCGTGAAATCAACTTTGAAGTGATTTCTCATGCTCCCTACTCACCTGACCTGGCTCCTAGTGCCTTTTGGCGGTTTCTAACAATGAAAGACACTGTCCGTGGCCGCATATTCACCAGCCGTGCTGCTATTGCTTCAGCGATTTTCCAGTGGTCGAAGCAGACTCCTAAAGAAGCCTTCGCCGCGGCCATGGAATCATGGCGTCGACGTTGTGAAAAATGTGTACGTCTGCAGGGAGATTACGTCGAAAAGTAACAAAAGTTTCATAGTTTTCGGGTGAGAAGTTACTTAGAAAAAAATCGGAGGCCTTAGAACTTGAATTCACCTCGTATTATTAAAAATCGGGTGTGAAGAACACAACTCAAGTACATATTTGCATGAAAATTGCTATCCTGCCATGCAGACACGTGTTTTTCCATGCTATGGACTCGTCAGTACATGATGCTTGGATAGACAAATTTCACAACACTTATTATACATTATTGCTGTTCTAATGATGCCTAAAAGAGAGTAGAAATATCATAGATGTTTAAAATTGATACATTTTTATCATTCCGTAATCTGTTATGGAATATTACTATGGAGTAAATATTAGCATCATCCGAACATTTCAAATAAAGTCGTATAACAAGATAAACCACTTGCCTCAGTACTGCTAAATACAGTGACTAATCTCGTGAAAGAATGATAGCGTATTCTAATGTGTTAGCTTGTGTGTTATTAGTGCATAATAACAAGACTTAGAAACTGTATTCCCTTTGATTTAATAAGCAGATTCACGGCATGATATATAACAAACTTATTGTAAATTACTTGTTACTTGTTACTTTTAATTCTAGTTTCGGGAATGTTAGTTGCGACAGGTATATTGATTCACTGGAATCAATATATTTGTCGTGTGCCAAATCTAACTCTTAATTAGTCTCAAGGGATAATTTAATAATCTCCATTTACTTATCCGCCTTTGGTGAAATATTTAATTACTCGAATTATGAACAGTTGGTATATGATGTTGTGTTGAGCCACCATATTACGATCATTATTTTTAGACCCTAATGAATAAAGGGACTGACTCGAATTGGAAGCTGTAAAGAAGAATTAATTAATATCTCAAATGAAAAATAAATCTATTCTATACACGAAGGATTTTGTTATATTATATAACCTCTCGATTATAAATATTTGGTTTTAATTAATTAATTGAACATAAAACCACAAATGTATCTTTACTTTCCGAACATTTGCTGCCTACATATATAACCTTCGCTGAAACAATTTTATACATATAACATCATCTCGTGCTTTGTGGGGCAGATGTGGACATTTAAATATAAGGCACATGTTGACTATACACATGGCACTAAGTACCAGATCATATTGACGAAAATGATGTAAGAAAATAAATACAAGATGTATTAAAAAACGAATTGTCAATTAGGGCATATGCCATCAAGTATTTTTAACAAAATCTATGTCGTTCAAAAGGGTGAAGACTGCAAGAACCCAATCAAATTCTAACCGCGGTGCAGACAGCGAAGGAGAAACTGCAATACCCGCTAATGATAATAAATATGCATCAAGCCAAGTGTTTAACACCAACGAGGAAACCATGTTTATAACATACTTATTAAGATGTTCGTCAATACATTACTGGTTGACATATAAACAAGAACAAACTTCAACAGTATATACATATAGAAGTGAAAAGTCACATCTGTCTCCGGGATACCGTATATTGACAAACTCCAATAAGAGCGAAACGCGTCCGTACGTTCCGGTGATAGACATGGTTTTCACGAATTCTTAATTATCCTAACAATTTTTATGTTTAGATTCAATAGTTATATTTTAATAAATAAAATTTAGAATCTACGTACCAAATAAAATTATAAAAAGTATATTAAGATCATTTTAATATTTAAAATCCAGTATTTGGAAAATAAATTGCAAATAGATTATATAAAATTAATACTTCATAAAATAACTTGTTGACAATGTATGATTAGTTCATCAATTATATATATATATATATATATATATATATATATATATATATTGATATATAGCTACTAGAGTTTGATAATAAATACAAAATTGAATAATTAATATAATGAAGCTGATAAGGTAATATTTATAAAAGGATTATAAATATTTATTTTTAAATGTGATATCAAATGTTACACACAGATGGGGTTGTTTAACATATTAAATCTGTTACTTGCGTATGATTCAAAGATACATAATCGTTTAATAACGAAGCATACATAACCTAAACAGCTGTACTTGTGTATAACTTCTTATAGTTATTTTCTGGCGGGCTTAAATTTGGGTTAACTGTCCGGCTTCTGAGAACAATGAGACTCTTGGGTTGTGCATGGAAAAATACACTCTAAATGCAGGTTCGGTGCTTCCAATAGAATACGTACAACATCAGATGATGACAACACAGTTAATAATGGTATTTTTATTATTCAAATCTACTAAATAAAACGAGTGAGTTAAGGAATAATGTAAAAGGCTTTAATGAACGTGTTAAATAATAGGTAAGTGATCAATATAATAAAATTATGAATAATCAAATGTATCATGTCACGTGATAATATTAACATAATATAAATTCAAGGTTAAGCATAACGACTTGATGAAAGTGAAATTAATTAGACTAAAAATATAAATAATACTATTGAATTAAATTATTGTAAACAGGAAACTGTATTCTTCTTGCTTTAAACTAAATTATACTAATATTAACTGTACCCATAAGGTATATTTATTAAAAAAAAACTTTGATAGAGGTTTCATTTTGTGGAATGAATTAATTCAACATTTTCAAAAATTTGTAGGAGGATAAAAGAATACTTATTTAGAAATAGACAGGAATAGGTTAGTCTGGAGTCGGCTTGTGGATCCGAAAATGCAGGATGCAGGTTTGGACGGGCAATCGGGCGGCGTCTCCACTTAGCTTCGGGCTAGCTGCATGCTTTTCCCGGTAAAATGGTATTTTCGGTTTCTGAGGCACTGGTTGACGTCTGAACACGCAAAATGCGTCAAAAAGGAGCTGGATAAACAGGTAATGTTTTTCTAGGTTTGTTGTATAGGATTTCTAATTTAATTTATAATTTTTCTATTAATTTCCAGAGAGGCACTTAAATACGTCGAGGTGTTTTATGGAACACTTACTTAGTGACGCTATCTCTCGTTTGTTCCGAATGCTAGCTTCTTATTCGTCTAATTTGTATGTATTAATATAATCTCGCTGCTTAATTTTAATGAAAATGATAATTTAATCACTCAAATTACATTTATGCATAATAAAAATTACATATTTTATTTTGGTAAATAAATAATTGTCGTGTAAATGTTAATAATTTTATATAAAACTAATTTATGGTTGGGATATTTTTCGCTGTAGTCATTTCAAATAAGTACAGTTTTCCCTAAATTAATTTATGTCATTTATTATTAATCAATTAAGTTGAAATATTATTGGAAATACAAGATATCGAAATAAAATGACTAACGCAAATGAAAAGATAAAAATAAATAAATATGAGAATATATTTTAAACAATTTGAAACGCGAAATCAACTTTATTGATATGTTAGATGAAGAATTCAGTTTCAAAAATTTCTTATTTTCTAAATTTTTACATATAAACGTTAACAATCTGTACTTTATAAACTAGGCTTTCTCATGTGTAGGCTTGACCTACATCAATATATATATATATATATATATATATATATATATATATATATATATTGTAATGATGCAAGGCATACACATTGAGCTGCATCTGAAATGGGAAAAATAAGATATACAAAGTAAGAAAAGGGTAATAAAAGGTTATGTAAGTGATATTATTAAGTATTAGTAGTGTCGAAGTGCATACGAATTTTAATAACGATAATATTATTTTCTTAAATTTCTATATTTATATTTCTTTCATTAATTTCTTTTTTATTATTTCTAATTCAAATTTCAAATATTAACGCGAAAAACACATATTCAAATTCATATGCAACTTTAATTTATATCGACGCTAGTAAGCCACGCCTACTAATTGACATCTCGCAAATGTAAATATTTATCGTGCGCAGTACTCAATTTGTAACATTAAGTTTTACATTAACCTAACTTGTTAATTTATCAAATAATTTTTAAAATCTGTAAGAATAGTAAAATTAGTCAAATTCCATCTATTTAAATATGTTGATAAGGTAAAACATCGAGACTTTTTGGCATCATTAGATAGCTAAGTTTGGTAAAACAGACAAGCGCTATCGGCATCATCTTTTGAAATTTATAAAATAGTAGACGCATTTTTTTGACCGGTCCTTAGAAATTTTTATATATCATTAATTAAAATCGCTAATTTAGTAAAAAAGTAATTAAAAGTATCCTGCCTTTAAATAAACCCGATCGACGAGAGAAATTCTTCAAGAAATTTCGATTTTTAACGTATTTTCGAACAACCAGGCGTCATAGATGTAATTTCACCATAATCGCAAGAAATCAAAAAGAAATATTGTCAAGAAACAGTCACAGAACATCTACGGAATTGATTATCGTTCATCTACATCGATACCTGTAATCCAACAGCTAGATAAGAACGCAGGGAGAAATTAGGCATCAGAGACCAAGACCGAAGAAAATCTTCGAAAGCGTCATTAGAAACAGCCACCCACGCCGCCAACAATTCGAACAGCAATCGGACTTTTTTTGATCGCCGAGAATCATCCCATTTGATGCGTACGTTCTACAAAATAAACATCAGGATTATTATAAACAGGTTACAGATAAAACGTATTTATTTTTCAAAATTTTTAATTCTTTAAACTTATAAACCAATAAAATTCTCGATTTTGTTTACCTAACCTAAACGTCCTATACTTGTATTAAAATTTAATAAACAACCAATTTAAACGTAGAAATAGTAATTAAAAGGTACTCACCATTATCGTTAAAAGATTATTTATATTGTTATCCACATTTTTATAAGTTAAAACACACATAACCACCTTATTTTCTTAAGTAACACCTTGTTGTCTTTCTTATATGTAGTTTCGTTAATTTCACCCTTTGCAATACATGTTATTTTATTACAGTTTTCTTTTATAGCAATAAACATAATATTTTTATTATCATATCAATCTTTTATTTGTCTATATTTACTTGTAGGAGTTATTTCTTTAAGCCTTAACATTAATAGTTTACTTTTATGGAAGCAACTACTTATTACTAACGAAGAGCCTGAGATTTCACATTTAATTAAGCTTTTTAATTTAGTTTCATGCGATCCGACTAGTTGGCAATTTAGAACACAGATAGAACAGTTTGAGGAGTTATATAAAGGCGCCCATCTTTTTAATTTTAAAATTAATATTTTTGAACTCTTTCATTATATTTATTATCACCTCCTCAGCTATTCATCGTTTGCCAGCCCAACGAGAGGCTCAGTTATATATCAATATATATATATATATATATATATATATATATATATATATATATATATATATATACAAGCCATAAATATTAGTAAAACCCAGTGTAAATACCATTCATGAACAGCCCAAAAGCAAATAAATAAATGTAGTAAATGCAAACAATACGTTTAAATGCATTAATAGCAACGTCTTAAATTGTAAACACAACTAAAGGAGAAATCGAATTCAACAAGTAAAAAGCTGCATAAAGTAAATTCGACAGACATCAAAAGGATCCATTTACTGCAAAAGAAGTTCCAGGACTCGTCATAGCAATCATAAGATTTCGCAGCAAGCACAATCTGAAGAAGGAAAGAAATAAAATAAAAATAAACCGAAATATGTCGAACGTACAGGAACGAAAGTAAGGTACCTTACCTTCGTTCGTGTACGCACAAATTGAGAGTAAAATGCACCAATGGGAGTGCGTACAAGGAAAGCAAGGGAAAGCCAATTCCAATACGCAAACTTGAAAATTTTGAACGCGATATATCAAAAAGCCAATGGGAAGACAAAAAATAAATTCAAACAATCCTTAAATCTGATTTGATGAAAAGAATTTAAAACGAAAAGAATTTTAAGATATTAAATTACGACAATTACGACACTTTTATGTATTACTATAGAAAATGCTATGGAGGGAATGGAAAAGAAATATTCGGACGCTCTAATTTTAATCATTAAGTCATTTTATCATCAAGTTATTAAACAGTATACGTGGAAGTATTCTATTTTAAACAATTAAACGTTTTAAAACAATTTGAATCAACCTTTATGTGTTTTTTATGTTCACATTTATGTTAATATAAATAAATTGTTATAGTTAAAGTTTCAATTAATTTCATACTATCACTTAATTAAAATTTCTTTTTATTTTAAAATAGCGAACTTAGTAATATAAAATATTCCGGAAATATATTATATCGAATTATATATGAAGAGCAAGGATTAATGTAAGTAAAAAGTTTACAATAATTTGAAGGCTATAAAACTTAAGAATTTTAGAAAAATATGTGTATAATTAGCTTTGAAGTAATAAATCGTAAATTAAATAATGAAATAAACATGTATAAAAGATATCTGGCATTGCAACGTAGGCTTAAGCCCCACAAAACAAAGCTGGAGAATTGTCATTATTGAAATTAACGTGAAAAATCAAAATTCCTAAATTTTGATTTATCTCGTATATACATGAATTTTTTGGACTCGACTGATATGTTCTTTGATCTAAGCAAAGTGTGTTATTGACCATATGCCTTGTGAGAATGAACCCTATGCAACATAGCGTTAATCTCCACACTGCATATTGTTTTAATTTAATTCCTAAATTAAATTAAAGCCATATACAGTGTGGAGATAATGAAATATAAAGTTACCATCTGAAGAACTTTCCAAGACCGAAGGTAGCACTACATTTTCCAATAAATTTATATATATATATATATATAAGTCCCGTTAATCGTTCTTCAATTTGATAGCAAATCCTTAATGTTTCAGAAGTTATCCATGCCCACATGTTAACGGAGAATCTGCCGCTCGATCGATCTTGCTGAACATATCTTGCTTGATACCGAGAATTTGGAGGTCTGTAAACACGTAATTTCCCATTATAAGTATAGCTATTCATCGCTGAAAACGACAGTACTCCAAAAATCTTCGTCAAGATTTAAATAGAAAGTAACGAACTCTAAACGTGCCTCTTTATTTATGACACTAAAAAATGGTTTCTTGGCCGCAATTTTACATCTTAATCCATGCTCCTTTATTCTTCTCCAAGCAGTCCACTTAAATCCAGGAAATTGTGTTAAGGATTTCGCTTCAACAACTGTTTGAAAAAGATGGTCTCTCATTTGGTTAATTAAAGCGAGGTCTCGAACACCAGAACCTGGAGCTCTTTGAACCGCGTGGTAATGCTCCCAGCGTTTTTTTTATGTGTTCTATACAAGACTTACATACATTAAGGTACACTTCATTAAGATAAACTCTAGGCATATTTCTAACTGTCAATGAAACATTAATAAATGTCTAATCTCAATAAATTTCTAAATGAAAGGCATATATACAGTAGCCAAATATTTGTGTCTGAAATTCCATGCTCCTAGCTGTACATATATTCAAACAAAATGTCCAGACACTTTAGATAACAGACTAATATAAAATATAGTACAAACAAAAGAATTTTAATTCAAAATACAATAGTTCCATTAACATTCAACTTTCCTTCACCATTATTCTAAGTTACACGGTTCCAATTTTAATTGTAAAGGAGAGGCCTTTAAAATACTTCATTTCGCTTAATTATATTATCCCCGACCATTTTCCAAAATACCAAGCACATGACTAGATCTGATCGATGGGCCTCTTTCTGTTGTCTTCCGTGATTCCGTCAAACTTCATCCGACAATGTTTCGAGGGGGATTATATACTGTACGCGATTCAATAGCGAAAGTCTACCGACTCTTTAGCTTTTGTCTTCTTTACTTATACAAACTGTCAAGTTGGTAGTGGTGTACGCTCCAACGTCATCCATTTTGTGCGTCGTACATGCGATGAAAGTGGAGAATATATATGTATACGCAAGAGAAGGTACTGTACATCAAATGGAATGATCAATAGATTAAATCTTTTGCAATTCATTCTCCGATATTATTTGAATTGAAACTTAAATGAGATTATAGAAAATATAAATGTAATAAATATCAAAAAACCAAATGATATGTTCTTATAACATAATAAGGCTATGAAACAGAAATTTTATATGTTATCTTTGAAACTAACTCTTTCGCTCAAATTTGGAAAGTTTCTAAAATTATACCCGAAATGAGAAGATACTGTAATTACTGCGTAATTCCTTTATTATTTAATTTCCTCAAAAATTTGGCAAAAGACATTGCTACACACAAACTTACCAGCTACATGCACTCAGTACTTTGTACGGACTGGAATCATGGGATGAAATAGATTCCATTTACGAATTTGCTAAGGCCATGTATGGTATTGATTATAGTGTTATTGCATCAGACAAACTACAGTAAACTACAGATCGTCAGACGATCCCCAACTCTAACCAGCGACAGACCGACTAGCTCCTGAAGATGACGAGTGTGATCTCGTTGAAACGTAGAGTAAATAGTCCTTTTCAGGACAAAACTCACACGCGGCCAAGAACCCGAGAAACTACCCCTTCATATATACACATATATATATATATATATATATATATATATATATATAATAACTTCGTGACCTTGGTATGATATGGTAAACCTAATCAGTAGGCGATTAAAGGTCTGTACATTACTTCAAAATATATGTATTTAAAAAACTCTACATGTTTCGGCTGTATACGCCTTTTTCAAGAGAATACAAAATATGAATGACAGGATATAAATGTCAAGTAATTAATGTCAATTACTTGACATTTATATCCTGTCATTCATATTTTGTATTCTCTTGAAAAAGGCGTATACAGCCGAAACATGTAGAGTTTTTTAAATACATATATTTTGAAGTAATGTACAGACCTTTAATCGCCTACTGATTAGGTTTACTATATATATATATATATATATATATATATATATATATATATATATATCTCTATATATATCTCTATCTCCAATAATAAGAGACCCTATATATATATACAGTGAAATCTGGTTATAACGACGACGATGGGGACCGAGCGAACCTCGACGTTATAACCGATGGTTGTAATAAACGGAAGAACTTCACGAATTTTGAAATATAAAATAATTTAAACATATGAACATACATGTATATTTTATGAATATAATCTTATTAATACAATAATTAAAACATATAAAGTTACAATAATTTGCTGGAAAAAAGTCTGTAATTTGACTCTGCTTATTACATTTGGTCTGACAATATAAATGCTGAATGTTATTATCGAGAATGGCAATACTCTCTGACAATTTGTTATCACTTACTACTAAATAAAAAAAAAACATTTTTAAAGTGATAACGGCATCGAGAGCTTCTGCACAAGATGGGACTTTTACATTTTCTTCTGCTTCTTCGTCTACATTTTCTTCAATTTCTTCACTTGCATCACTGAACAAATATTTCACATCTGATTCATTTAAACTATTGCATGTTTCTAAGTCTTTATCGATGTTAACAAATTCTAGTACTTCATCACTGGTAATTGTTTGGCCAGTTGTACAACTAACTACTTGAGCTAACGGAATGTAGTCTTCTTGATCAAATCTGTCTTCTTCTACTAAATTACAATTTTCAGTGTTTGGTGTAATAAATCCCGCATGTGAGAAGCAGCTTCTAATTGTTTTGGCGGATACCGTTTCCCATGCAGCAGATATCATAAATATAGCATCCAAGAGTGTATTCCCACATTATCTCTTAAGTTCTATATTTTAAACAATTTCTGTTATTTGCAATTTGCGGTAATTTGTGGTATGGACCTTGGTCCATCGGCTGTAATACCGAAGTACAATTTGGTGGTAAAAAACACAATTTAATAGCTTTTTAAGTTTCAATTCGTGGGTGAGCGGGACAGTTATCTACAATTAACAAAATTTTCTTACCAGATTGTTTAAGTGTATTGTCCCAATCACGAACAAACTTAGTGAACAGTTCTGAAGTCATCCAGGCCCTTCTATTGTGTTCATAAATAACAGGTAGGTTCTTATCTGTAATGTTTTTAAAACATCGTGGTCGCTTGGCTTTCCCTATGACAAGTAGTTTGCTCTTTTCACTTCCTGTCATATTTGCAGCCACCATGACAGTGATCCTTTCTTTCTTGAACTTCTTTGAAAGTTCAGAGTTTAATTTTTATATAAAGCATTCAGTTGGTCACATTGATACTTGACATTTTCAAATTTAAATCTTGCTATCCGCGAAGTATATTATATTACATATTATTTACAAATTTTCGTTAACATTACTTGATACTTCATTTAAAAATATAAACATGAGTGACATAGAAACATATATATGTTGTCAATTATATACAACATACGTTGTTTGTGTAAAATACGGACATATATCTTATCTGTCAAATGTTCATAAATTCTTAAAATCAAATGATATCAATGATATTTATTTCTGTATTCGAACAACGTCAACATTGAAAAATGAAAAAACGCGTATCCAAATGAAGCTCATTTCGATACTGTTTTGGGTTTCATAATGAGTTCATTTCGAATGCAAAATAGAAAAACATTATTTTTCTCCATACTCTATTTAATTCTTTTCCATCTTCTTGAACATCTTCAAAATATATCATAAAATGTAAATTCAAATGAAAATTACAAACAAACGTAATTCGTATAAAAATATATTTAGGATCTCTACCAACTCTTATGCCAGATGAATTTAATGAAATACAATAGTATTTTCAAAAATTGTATAGTTTGACGTTTGAGAATATGACACTATCCAGTTAATATTAATCTAAAAAGTCTACAACTAATAATACAAAAAAAAAGATAAAACTATACACTATTATCCATAGTCCTAAATGCTAGTTACACAAACAAACAATAAATCCAACGAAAGTTTATGACATATAACACGGGCACGAGATCACAAAATTTAATTACGGCAAATACTAATCGACCAAGATATCCAACATTAAATTGTTCGTTAATATATTAAATTCCTACACCAGAACAACTTCTAAACGCAACACCCTTATGATGTTTAAGTTGCATAACTAATTTCCTTCCCTATCATTTGATAAATCTTGGAAATACGGCTATACATTAAATATTTAGTTAGGATGTTATTTCGGGAAGTAATGTGAAAATGTAAAAATTGCTATCTACAAATTACAACGCTAATTAGCAAAATTTTTTGAAAAATTTCGTCCTTGGGTGGGACACGAACCCACGACCTTTAGTTCTCTAGACTATCGCTCTGACCAACTGCGCGACCAAGGCCCCTGCGTTCGAGTGTTGTTAGAAATGCCTTAAGCTACTTATTAAGGAACAGATATTAATATTATGTTGTCGATGGAATTTTGCTAAATTTCATCCATTAGCTATTTGATAATAATCTATTTCTTAGCAGTACAATTAATATATATCATTTGATAAATCTTGGAAATTCGGCTATACATTAAATTACATTAAATATTTAATTAGGATGTTATTTCACGAAGTAATATGAAAATGTAAATATTGCTATCTACAAATTACAACGCTAATTAACGAAATTTTTTGAAAAATTTTGTCCTTGGGTGGGACACGAACCCACGAAATTTTATCAAAATAGTGATATATTTAAAAGTAAAATCAAGGTGTACTCATTTAATATATTTTTGATTGGTTAAGAAATAGTTATTAATTAGGCTTTTACAAAAAGAATTAAATTAAACTAACCTGTGTCTTGCAGGGAGCGTTAAGGTATCAAGAAAGGTTTCGGCTAATCAGGATATTCATCTGAATAGGATCAAGAGAGGTATTCTTGGGCTAAATGATGCAGGTATGTAGAAGCTTATTCTGGTATGTAGCTATTGGGTCGACGCTCTGCGGCCAAAAAATGCTTTCGTAGTTTTCTTGCCGGTGTCGGATCTTGTTCTCGTAAAAGGTGCTTTAAATGTTGCGCCAGTATTAATTACACCTTTTCTATATATTTTTATTCTTTTAACACTAGTATTTCAGTATATAATTAATTTAATAGACCGGAGTATAACTTTTTTAGGAAACTCGTGTAAAAATTCTGCACCCACGCTAACTATCAATTATTTATTTTTCAAAGCCTTATTAGAACGTAAAAATTGTCTTGATTTGTACTATTACAATTATTTATAATAATCAAAATGTAGACAAAATGTTAATTTTTACAGAAAGACAAAATTATAATATTAATTAACAAGTAGATATGACTGGCTTTTTGATGTTAGGTTATGTACAATTTCCAATACAAATATAACCTGTTCGCGGGTTTTCCTTATGATTTGAAAAGTGGGCGTGTTCAATTAGTATCGATATAAAATTCACATGTAAATAAATTAACTATCTTTTTTAATTTCGCGTAATTGACTTGAATGACAAAAATGAAAATTAAAAATATGAAAAGTAAATTTTGAAATAAATATAATTTAATCTGAAATATACAAAGTTGTGATATAAATTTATTAACATTTCGACACTAATTTTACAAGTTGTGTCCACTAAATGCAGCTATTAATTAAGTGTATTTCTTGTATTAATTCTTACTTTTTCATTTACAGATAGCTGGAATAACCGAGCTGTTTGTATCATAACAATATATATATATATATATGAAAAATTTTGTGAAAAACTTATCTGCGCGGAATGTGCATATATCGATATTTCACTGTTTTTTACAGATCATCAGTGCACCTTACCGAAGACAGACATGATATTCACTTCTATACTACGTGTATATATATACGAACTGTAATGAACTTCATGTGTATGAGAATTAATAATTATTAAATCTCATTTTACTCAAAAGTGATTTGCCGAATTGTAGAATTAAATGCAACAAATTATAGCGACAATCGCATGTAAAATGAGATTTAATAATTATTAATTCTCGTACACATGAAGTTCATTACAGTTCGTATATATACACGTAGTATAGAAGTGAATATCATGTCTGTCTTCGGTAAGGTGCACTGATGATCTGTAAAAAACAGTGAAATATCGATATATGCACATTCCGCGCAGATAAGTTTTTCACAAAATTTTTCATTTGTACTGACAACTTGTACAGTTGATGTCGCGGCTTGTTGCGTCTACAATCTAGGGCAAAAGTGATTTGCCGAATTGTAGAATTAAATGCAACAAATTATAGCGACAATCGCATGTAAAATGAGATTTAATAATTATTAATTCTCATACACATGAAGTTCATTACAGTTCGTATATATGCACGTAGTATAGAAGTGAATATCATGTCTGTCTTCGGTAAGGTGCACTGATGATCTGTAAAAAACAGTGAAATATCGATATATGCACATTCCGCGCAGATAAGTTTTTCACAAAATTTTTCATTTGTACTGACAACTTGTACAGTTGATGACGCGGCTTGTTGCGTCTACAATCTAGGGCAAAAGTGATTTGCCGAATTGTAGAATTAAATGCAACAAATTATAGCGACAATCGCATGTAAAATGAGATTTAATAATTATTAATTCTCATACACATGAAGTTCATTACAGTTCGTATATATACACGTAGTATAGAAGTGAATATCATGTCTGTCTTCGGTAAGGTGCACTGATGATCTGTAAAAAACAGTGAAATATCGATATATGCACATTCCGCGCAGATAAGTTTTTCACAAAATTTTTCATTTGTACTGACAACTTGTACAGTTGATGTCGCGGCTTGTTGCGTCTACAATCTAGGGCAAAAGTGATTTGCCGAATTGTAGAATTAAATGCAACAAATTATAGCGACAATCGCATGTAAAATGAGATTTAATAATTATTAATTCTCATACACATGAAGTTCATATATATATATATATGCATCATATATGCATCACATATATATTTATATATATATAAATATATGTCATTTGATATTCCCAATACACCACCAGAAATAGTAAATCAATCTGAAGGCTTATTACGAAAAAAATCGAGAAAGAGGTATGAAGAAGTCTATGTAAAATTCATTGAATAGAGGGCTGATAATAGCGTAAATTCATATTTGGAAATTGTGTTACTTGCATATTTTGCAAAATCGTGGGAAAATTTGAAGCCGTCAACCTTATGGTGTACATATTCTATGTATCAATGTTTAAATCATAACTAATTTAAATATGATCTATAGTTTTGTAATTTTTAATTGAAAATAAAGTATTTGTTTACATAATTTTTTTAAGTTTCTTATAATGCCATAGGCTAGGTCGTAGAAAAAGTATAGTGTTTAAGTCGTCGAAATAATTTTTAAGCTCGCGAATATTATCAAACTCGGCTTCGCCTCGTTTCGTAAACTGTTCTCTCACTTAAAAAAATGTTACTTTCGTCACACGTTACACAATATACTATTTTTCGTGCAAATCCTACTTCGACTCGTTATATAAATATTACTAATACCAGTCGTTATTTCTGTTTACTTTTCTTGAGCCCTTAAAAATTAAATTTATATGAAATCATATAATACATATATTGAGGTCAAATATCAATTAAAAAAAGAATTGACTAGCTCAACGGAAAAGCACTTATAAAGCAACATAGAAAGGCACTCTTCTACCCGTTAATACCATTCCGCATGACGTGAATTTATTAATTTGAAACTAATACAATATATGCTCTACGTCTCACAGAATAAATATATTAGACGAAAGTCAATAAATAAATATCTAAGGAATAAAATAAAGTGCGTATCACACAATAAATACCTTAGATGAAAGTTAATATATCAATTTATAAATAAATATCTAAGAAATAAAATAAAAATCTGACAAGGCGTTTTAGAAAGAATTCAATTATGTTTAATCTGGATTTGCTCTGAAATGCGTTATCGCACCCTCAACACTCCAAGTTTCTCAATTTTTATTTCCATTACTGAAAAGGGAACGATGATAGTGGCTTAATGTTGATTCACAAATTTGCCGATAATAACACAATGTATTTCAAGAAAAGGTAGCGTCGCTTAAGCAGCATTCACGAAACTGTCAACATTAACAGATAGAAAATAGGATTGCTCTATAAGTAAGATAATATCAGAAAAGAATACCTGTGTGACCTTAAAAATATTGCATTTAAAAGTAATTTAAAGACTCAAGTTAATAATGAAAGTAACATATCAGAATAATTGAAACATACATGAGTAGGTAAACGGCACCAGTTTTGTATAATACAAAGGTATTTTTAATAATATAAAATATTATTAAAAATCTTGTGTGAAGAACACAAATACAGGTTCACTTTTAATATTTTTTGTGATCGTGTCCGAACATATCCCTCCCCAGAGACGTAGATACGTATTTCGCCTTTCTACAGGCTCATCGGTACGCCCCCAATAGTGAACCTGTATTTGTATTCTTCACACCAGATTTTTAATAATACTTTGTATTATTAAAAATACCTTTGTATTAATGAAAGTAACAACAATTTTTAATTGACTGTGTCTATTATTGTTGCATCTGTATGTGTAAATTATGTTTGTGTGTTGGTTACATTCCCTTTCCTTTGAATGGCTTCCTATATTTCTAGTATTTCCATTATACGAGGAAATACAACCCATCGCTCCGGCAGCTTCTATATTCTCATCGAAGAAAATTCTTTCGGTTGACGACGTAACCAATTTTGCACCGCATCCTTCAAACAGCTGAACTAAACACAACCTTTGTACTGGTAATCAATCCATCTACATCTGGCTAATATCAACGAATAGTTTCTGCCACCATATGCAAAACATGGATTTTACACGTAATATGTAACAATTTGGACCCCTTTGCTCCACCCCTGACGCACTCACAATAAAAAATTAGCAAATATCCTACTTTTATTTTTCAACATAGTCTCCATTAAGGTTAACAGCATTTTTCCCATCGATGTTCTAGCATTTCTAATGCTTCTCGAAAAAAATATTGTTCAACCACTGATTTGCAGCACATATCACATCATTATCTGACGGAAATCGTTTACCACGCAATGGTATTCTTAATTCTTAATCTGAGAATACTCTTGATTACCTCTTATCAGATTATTACCTTGTAACCAACGGTAGTAGTAACATAGGCAAAATCCGAATTATGTGGCTTTCATTTATGTAGCAAAGAAACCAGCAAAGAGGTAAATGTTGAATTTGGTGCTAGTCGAATCAACCACAACCCCCACCCTAAATACCTGGGCGTAACGTTAAGCCAGTCTGACATTCAAAGAGCACATCTATAAAACTAGTCAAAAGGTGAAGACCTGTAATAATATATTACATAAACTTGCCAGTAATTCATGGGGAGCGAATGGGTAGGCCTTGCGAACGGCAGCCATTACACTAGCTAAAGCGGGGCACAGGCATAGGCGGTAACAGCGGTGGCGGTGACGGTCAGACTCGGTCCGTTAAATCAAATAAATCCTTGCAAACATATCATTACATGTTTGGCGTTACGAGCAGTGGTACTGCGTTCTAGCTAGCGGTGACGGTAAGATGCTGCTAGTTTTATTTCACCGCTGTTACCGCTCACAAACTTATATGCAATGGCAAGTGAAAAATGTAAGAAAAATTCCTGTTCTATATGATATGTCACATCCGCAATACAAGAATTTTCGTATTAAGAACAAAAAATGGGATGAAATTGCGATTATTCTAAAGATTGAAGAAAAGGACGGTAAGTAGTATCTCCAAAACAATTTTATTGAAGTATATTGCTGGATACTAAGAAAAGTATAAAATATTTATGTCTTTGTGTAGTAATTGTTCCATTTGCAAATTGTCTACTCATATTTGGTGTTTCAAGTATTCCCCAATCACAATTTTTGCTCAACCTCCAACATCTATGTCAATGAATTTATATTCTGGATCTACAAAGCTATTAAAGCTACAAAAAAAACTATCCAGGTGACAGCAATATAGTGAACCTGTTTTTGGTGAACATTTAATAGTTTTCCATCTATCCTTCCAAGACAATTAGGAAATTAACAGATATCATTAAAACCGCAAATAGATTTTTCGCATATGGAAACATTTGAGAGATAATTACTCGAAGCATTTAAGGTCAGAAAAAAAAACATGCAGGGCAGAAAAGGAAATGTATAATATTCGTCGTTACAAGGCTTGGCCATGGGCACAGCTAATGGAAACATTTCGACGATTTATCGGTTTTGTACAGACACACTCTAATACATCCCTATCGGCTACCTCACGTGGTCCTTTGCAGCTGAGTGACGATGAGAAAAGCACCAATATTGACGCAAACACCTCCAAGTATCATCAAATACCTACTTCGAAATCGACTGTTCCAGCACCAATAGCAAAGGTTAATGAATCACCTGAAATACTACACGGAGTTTCAGGTGATTCAACTGATATCAGAAAACAGAAAAAATAAGAAAATATTCGCACATTACCCGGAATTGAAAATCTTTTTTCGTCTAATCTCAAACAATGGAATTCACGTTCTCATTCCGAGGTTTCCGATGATCCTAACTGATATGCCCTTTGAGTTTAACCGAATTAAATTTCCGATTCGTCTTGCATTCGCCATGACGATTAACAAATCACGAGGCCAATCCTTGAGTGTTTGTGGTCTGAATCTATTAAATGCATGTTTTTCTCATTGTCAATCGTACGTGGCATGTTCACGTGCCGGCTTTATTTGTTCTTGCGTCTGATAACAAAACGAAAAATGTCGTATATCACAAGATCCTTCGCTGAAGAGAATCAACCCGAGTGCAACCCATGCAGCAAAAATACATAGCTTCAATACAGCAAATATCTTGCTGACACGCCATTGAAATACTTGATTTTTGTACTTTTATTGAATTTTTATTTTCTTTATATATATTATCCTAATAAACAACCAATGGAACTTAATAAATTTTTTGTATTAATTTTATTACGTTAATAAAATCCTAAATTAAGTTTAGCTAAAAGTTAACACGACATTTATTGACTGTTAGGCGGTATAAAGTTCGCCGGGTCAGCTAGTTTAAAATAAAAATCTAATTTGATAAGTAACTAATATTTTAAATATGTATTTTGTAAGTAATAATAATGACATTTTGATTGTCATGGATAACCTTTTTGACGAATTAGACATTTAGACTTCATGAAAGTCAAATTTACATGACAAGAATTCTAAAAAATGGGTATATTGATTTTTAAGGTGTACTCGATTTCATTGAAATGAACTGTATATACCTGTTTTTAACATGCATCTTGTTCTTCGTCGTCATTTAGAATTGCTAGAATCAAATCTCCTTCTTCCAAATTCATTTCAATAAAACATGCAAACAAATGAAATGAAATTGTATAAGTAATCACTAGACTGCGGAACAGACGCTATCCTCTAATAAGTCATGCAGGCGCCGAGACAGAGTCGGTCCCGTTTAATAATAAGATTGATGCAATGATTCGCTCGTAGCCCTGATTTTAATGTCCTGAAAGGCTTTTGTAGTAATGTTGATAATACGGAAATCGGTAGATATATTAAATTTAAAGATTATTATTTCTATGCGCTACTCACTAGCTCTGATGTTGAGCGAAGTTTTTCTATATTTAAAGTTATACTGTCCAATAAAAGAACGCACTTTACATAACAAAGTTTAGAATATATTGTAATAACTAATGTGAATCAAAAATGTTTACTGTGGTGCGACTAAGCATTCACTTTAATTATAGGTGAAATAATTATCTTCAAGTTTATACTTTTTCAATATTTTGAATTGTTTCACTTTATAAAGTAAATGCATTGTATATATATATATATATATATATATATATATATATATATATATGTATATTGATATTAAGGCAGCGCTGGTATGTTAAATAGGCCCCACGTTCGTGTGCCAAATGATATTACGCTGAGAAGATCTAAATATGAATAATAAATGTATGGTGAATTAAAGTATCAGAAAGTAAAAGTTAATAGATTTGAATTTGTAATTGGGGGCCTTTTAATATGAAAATATGCTTTCTTAATATGCCAACTAGCAGTCGTGAGCATGTAATAATAAAATATGACTCTTCAGGATCTTCGTAGATAGAATGTGAATGTTTATTTCTTTCTATGGTGTTTAAATAAATAAATCTAATATAAAATAACTCTTACAACCAAACACTATCAAATAAAAGAGTGAATTAGGTAATAAAAATAAAATAATATATTGAAATAAATAGGAAACTGCAATACGAACAAATAAATGTGTCTAGCGACAAATAATATTAACTACTTATAATGCGCGTGTGTTTTATACTTAAAAGGTTATGTGTAGTAAAAAATATGATCTTATATTAATGGTTTACATATCAAATCAGGCAAGTACTACTATGTTTTTAATTATTCATATAGGATAACTATAATATGAAGGTTTTAGATATGAATAAAAGTAAAATTCTGGTTTTTATTTTATTAATAGATTAGTTTTTATCAAATAATATTAACTATTTCGACTTTGTTGTTGAATATAGATAGAAGTGAACCTTTTATCCTATGATCTTTGTAGTTGTCCAGAAAATGAGCGAGATGATCGGGAAATACAAAGTGTGGGTCCTCCAGATATTTGATGTCGACGTATGCGGTGTATTCGGCTTCAATTCTGCCTCCTCGTCGGAACTCCAATTTTAGAGATGCTCGTCTCGAATTTTGTAAATTCCCAAGCATTCAGGTTTGTTTTCAAATGTTAGACCAATTATTAATTTCTTGATTCAGCATAAATTTATTATTATATCACTGGTATTTTAACTATTATATAAATTTTCTTCGGAGTTGTACAAAATTGCGGCCATACGTTATAAGATTTTTAGGAAAAGACGCCGATAGCGGTTATTTATTTTTCAAAGTCTAGTTAATAATATGATATAGCCCCGAAGTTTTACTTTTACTATATCCATTAACAATAAATATATAAACAATTCGATAATTTGGTCTTAATAATAAAATTTATAGAATATTTTTCAATCTTACAAAACATGTTTTCTAATGCTAGGTTATGTTGTATCTGCGTATAGTAAATAACATTTTCGCGGGTTAATTACATTATAAAAAGTGGGCTTGTTTGACTAGTATCGATACAAAATATTGATGTAGATAAATTAGATATCTGTTATTTCGCGCTAAAGATTTGAATTATGAAATTGAAAATAAAAATATAAAAGTAAGTTTAGAAATATAAGTAGGTTAATTAAAAGTACACAAAGTTATCGTCATATTAATTTATATACATTTCGATACCAATTTTACATATAAAATCCGCCTAATTAACCCTTCTTCTATGAGTTTTATTATTGTTAAAGCTGTTTTTCCTATTATAGTTGCTGGTATAAGGGTTCTGTTTGCCCCATTACAATATATATATATGAAAAACAATTGTTGTTGGGGAATCCGGCAATCAAAAAACCATTAATTAGTTAATGTTCTTTATTTGTTTACCCTATATTTCGCTCTGAGGTTTAGAGCTTCTTCGGGGGTCACTTTAATAAGAAAAAAATGTACATAACTTAGATATTTAGTCAAACAATCATAAGAAAAATTCTACTTACAAATGTGAACACTTATTATGCGAGAATTATATATTACAAAACATGATAGGTCGATAAATTTGTCAATTGTCCCACGTAACACAAACAAAACGTCATAATTAATTTAAAACTCTTTAAAAAAAAAACTATTATAATTTATAATATAACAACACATCTAAGAACAATCATGAGCAACGTGTAGTGAATCACTACACGTTGCTTAATTAATGGTTTTTTGATTGCCGGATTCCCCAACAACAATTGTTTTACATACTTGTTTTAACGGCAAAGACTCCTTGTCTACATATATATATATATATATATATATATATATATATATATATATATATATATCTTGAATTAATTTCAATTCAAGTAAATTTGAATTCATTTAACTTCAGTGTTTTATTTATTTTCGTAAAAATAAATTTCAGTATATACGTTCATTGCCTTTATTACGACTCTGGCGAAATGTATTTCACACTCCGTCTGTTTGCATTGAAAGACGTACAAACAGACAACTTTTATCAATACCATCGCGCTATAACATTCATATATACTGTTAAGTTGATCGATTGTACATTGTCGATGAATCACACCCGATACGGGATAGCGTCAGTTCCGCAGTCTAGTATTCACAAATGTGCCACCGCCAGCGCGTATATATGTTCGCCGAACGCTACCGCTTACCGCCACCGCCACCGTTGTGAGCGCGAATATCTGTGCTCCGCTTTACTCTCCTGCTGAATACTGTGTTGTTGTTTGCTATCGAAGTTTAGTTTACATCCATTCTTTCCCAATGCGTTTTTCGCATATACGATTTTTGCTGGTTTATTTTTAATCCTTATTTATTCATGTTGCGAATAGTGCCTATCGTAGCAAAAACAATATGTAAAACCTCTTCAATATTATTTAATTATGCTTTGTACACCAATTTCTTAAATTATTTTATAATTCATTTATAATTTTTACAAATTTCCCGGTCTCATTTTCAATTAATTTTTCTTTTTAACATTCACAATAAATTCGGGTGAAGAGTTCCATAAACACTTCCCGTAATAAACTTTATTTATTTTCATCCACGTATCGATTTATTCACGTGCGTAAAACTACCCAATTCCGAAACTCGGAATTGTATTTTTAACGGAAAAGTGTTAATAGCTTTTCTACCATCAATAACGGAATAGAAGGTGCATGTACTTCGTGGTCGAGAATCGAAATGTTCCACCATCAAGATAACGGCCCTTAATAAATGATCTCGTGCGTCGGATGGCCACGACTTCCTAAAGGGGGAGTTTTTCGAGACAACAAATCACGCCATCACAACCGTGCAGTTACATGATAATAATTACCGGATTATTACGCGTCGGCATGCGATTTGGTGTGTTTCTGGTTTTCGGAGTTAGAGCCCGAGGCGTATGTGTGTAATATTCTGATATATCTTGACATTTTGACAGACAGAGAACATGTTTCGTGCAGGCGACTGCTAATTATCAAAATATTAAGATATATACAATTTCAAAGACTATTATTTAATAATAATCAAATTATTAAATTATTAGGAAGCTGAAATGTTCATATAATCATATTACATATTTCTACATATATAGGGTATAAATGAAATATATCGACGTACGCTAATATATAATAGATACGTACGACAGCAATTCAAATCTACAACAAATTTTATTCTATCGAAACTTTAATTTTTGCGAAAATTTAGGAACAGAAACTTTTAAAATACAGTCCTGTATTTAGATTAAATCTAAATAAATAGAAATTATATGTTTATACTTTGTATATTCAACAAACAAATAGGCATTTATTTGTTCAAGTTCACTCAAGTTCAAACCCCTTCAAATTTTAGTAATATAAATGCGTCTTTGTGTGAAAAGTTTATAAACACGTATTCATTCATTTCGTAGATATAAATTTTCTTATGCTTCAGCTTCAGCTGTTCTGTTGTTATTTGTAAGTAGGTCATTGGTCTGATCTTTGCAATGTCCCGAAAAATGTACAATATCGAGTGTCTAAAAATCTTAATATTAAATTCATGCCGAGAAATAGTAAATTACATTTTAATTGAATGTTCATATTTTTTTCTCTGTTTTATTTGCCTTTTTCTTTTTATTGACAATTTCTTTGTCCTAAAAGAGTAGATCTCTATGAAACAAGTGGAATGCTGAAAGAAGATGTTCAATTTGACTGCCATTTGCATAAATACAAGCTTCTAACCGATCGGTAAACTTTCGGTCTTCACGGATATGGGCTGCATCTACTACCCCATGTGGTCTTTCATGGCCACAGCTTTCGTAACTTGGATTCAATCTCTCAATCTGTACACGAATCTCTCAATCTGTACACGAATAAAGGATTGTTTTTTCTTTATTCTTGCATGACATCCGTTAATTCTTGCTGGGCCCATCTGACCCAAATTTTTCTGTAAGTCCACGTCTGAAGAATGTACTAGACTTGCTTAATCCGGCAGTTTCCTTGAATCAGTACATTCACTTGTCTTTTATTCTTCTCATACATCACTAATACTGATCGCTTTTCGTTAAACACCTATTCGTTTGTGCAATTAATGTTAAAACAGTTGGTCTATTGTCGCAATAAAACGGAGATTTGAATTTGTTTACTATAAACCCGAATGTAAGACATGCTAGCGAATGGCTGTTGGCAGATCGTATAACGACAGATGGTAGCTTCAGAAAATAAACTTACTAATGTCACTTCTTCTAATTACCAATTCCGGTTTATGTACTCTACATAAGGAAATTAACTTCTGATCTTGTCACTAATCCAAGGCGTTTTTGGTAATTTGTTAACAATATTAGATTATGATCTCGAATTCCTGGATATATGTTTTAGGGCAAAGAAGATTTGAGTGAACTACAGGATATCGTATAATCAAAAAGTCTTTGGATCGCTATTGCCGTGAAATTTACGAGACATCTATGAAATTATTTATTTCAATTAGTTTTGACATTTACTTGACAACTTTTAAGTCAGCTGGCTATAAAATATACATAAAACGCAACTAATTACCATAACCTACTATTTTATTTGTGACTTATGTGTACTTCAAACTACAGAAGTAAATAAATCTATAGATGGTTTTTACACTTCATGGCTATCACGATCCAAAGACTTTTTGATCATATATTATTCAGCCACGGCAGACCTTGGTTCAAGCTATTTAGAAATGCAACGATGGTAAAGCAACGGTCCAGCAAACCGTAGACTTGGGTTCAAGTCCAAATGTAGACAAAATTTTTCAATTAAAAAAAAATTCGTATGATTTGCTTTGTAATTTGTAGAGAGCAATGTTTACATCCACACTTACTTCGCATACATACTAATTTGATAATATTTGTAAATATTTCATACAAAAGCCGAAAAACTCCAAGAATTTATCAATTGATATATATATATATATATATATATATATATATATATATATATATATAAAAGCTGATTCATTTTCGGTCCTCACCATAGGGATCTCTCTTATTATTGGAGATAGAGTATAGGTTTAAATTTGGCAAAGTTGTTAAATGTTGTGTTTGTTATAAATCCGTAAAGAAAATATACCTGTGACAAATGACCTTCGTTATTTAAAAAAGAAATGCGAAAACCCCATTTTCTTCTTTTACCTGTAGCACCGAAATTTGGCCTTGTAGAGAAAAAATAAAAACACATTCTTGTGGCCATTTCTAAACCTCTATCCAGTGGTGTACTTTAAATTTTTATACGACGTTTCGTTTCTTTCTGGCCATCATCAACTATCTAATTTCTTATAGGCGCCATATTAGATTTAGACATCTTCAGAAAGAGTTTTTTCTCTGATTTCAACCATGTACCACATGCTGACTATAGTTTTTGACATTAGGTTTTATTTGAAAGAATAAATTATAAGATTAAATAAGGTAGCCTTTGGAATTTCAATCTGTCAAACATTTCATTTATTGTTCATTAATAATACAAAAATGTCATACACTAACGAAGAGAAACGAGATAACAAAAACATTAATAAAAATACATAGAAAAGTAAACAATAAACAATTACAGTAAATGTTCAATTATCTGGCCATCTTCGGTAATGCACAATTGGGCACGCCTTCTGGCATTTTATACTGCCCTTTGTATAGTTCTTCCAGGAACTGCATCGAAGGCATTCTGAAGTCTGTCTCATAATTCTTCAATGTTTTGTGGCGCATCTACTTTATAAATATTATTTTTAACATATCCCCATAAAAAAAAATCTAGCGGACTTAAAACAGGTGATCTCGCAGGCCATTCAACAACTCCCCTATTTCCAATCCAACGGTTTGCAAACTCTTGATTTAAGAAATTTCTAACAACAGCTGCATTGTGTGCTGGTGCGCCATCTTGTTGCCACCATAAATATTGTAATTGATTTAATGGGATATTGTCGTCAAGATAGTCAGATACGTATGTACGTAAAATGTTTAAATATCTTTCTCCATTTAAATGTTCTTCATACATAACTGGTCCTAAGAGACGATTTGCCAAAATACCCATCCAAACGTTTATTCCAAAACGATGTTGTGGTCTTCTAGCCCTGTTTTGTCGGGGATTTTGTACTGCCCAATAGTGCTCCGTATTTCTGTTGAATATTCCAGAATTTGTAAATTTTGTTTCATCTGACCAGATGATTTTGCTTAAAAAATTTTCGTCATTTTCTATCCTTCCCATTAACCAATTACAATATTCTAGCCTTCTCAAATTATCTCCAGGCAGTAAAGAGTGACTAACATGGATCCTGTATGGTTTAAACCTACTTTTATGTAAAGTTCTCCAAACTCTGGACTGGCACAAATTTAATTCTGATGCTACTTCGCGTGTAGAAATTGATGGATTATTATTTATCTATAAAAATACAAGATTAACATGAAATTTGAAAACACGCTTTTAATTTACCATTTGTAAAATATCTTGTCGATTTTCATTTCAATTCCTGTTGTCTTGACCATTACACGGCTTAGTAAACGATCCATTCTCGACCAAATTTCCGTCGAGATCTAGAAAAATGGTACGATGAGGCTGTTGTCGTTCTGGATATAATTGTAGATATCTTGTACTCGCTACTGTTGAATTTCGGTTTGAAGAATAAAAAATACTTATCATATCTCGTTTCTCTTCGTTAGTGTATGACATTTTTGTATTATTAATGAACAATAAATGAAATGTTTGACAGATTGAAATTCCATGGCTACCTTATTTAATCTTATAATTTATTCTTTCAAATAAAACCTAATTTCAAAAACTATAGTCAGCATATGGTACATGGCTGAAATCAGAAAAAAAAACTCTTTCTGAAGATGTCTAAATCCAATATGGCGACTATAAGAAATTAGATAGTTGATGATGGACAGAAAGAAACGAAACGTCGTATAAAAATTTAGAGTACACCACTGGATAGAGGTTTAGAAATGGCCACAAGGATGTGTTTTTATATTTTGTCTACAAGGTCAAATGTCGGTGCTACAGGTAAAAGAAGAAAATGGGGTTTTCGCGTTTTTTTTTTTTAATAACGAAGGTCATTTGTCACAGGTCTTTTTTCTTTACGGATTTATAACAAACACAAAATTTAACAACTTTGCCAAATTTAAACCTATACTCTATCTCCAATAATAAGAGAGATCCCCATGGTGATGGCCGAAAATGAATCAGCCTGTATATTATTTCTAAATATTTTGAGGTAATGTCCAGTATTTATATTATTATATTTTTTGTGAATTATATCTAACTTGTTATATTTGGTCTTTTAAATGATTTGGGACTGTTAAACAAATTAAGAATATTATTAATGTTATTGTAAAAAATGATGTTACAAATATTTACTACCAATATATCATTATAATACAACGATGTGCTAATAAGCATGTCTAAATTTCTTCTTACATGAGAAGGATATATAGAAAACATCTGGAAAATACTGGAAACAGCAGAGATAAAAACAATGCTCAACGTCGTTTATCACCATAGCAGTCAGTAGGGAAGGATGATAATTCGCGAGGTAGTAAACAGAGTATGAAAGTGGCAGAATAACACGCAGGAGGGACAATTCGAAGTGTTTTAGGTGAGAGGAATGTTCGATTTGGGTCAGAGATCCTACGAATTTGACCTTTAATCCGACACTCTTAAATTTATGTATCTACAGTTAACATGTAAACGTTCCAATTTATGTCTTTGTAAATGTATAATCAAATAAAATGCAAATGTGTACATATAATGTTTTTATTATAGAAGATACAAGAAAAATTACATTTTTTATAGTCTAATATACATTAATTCTACCATAAAACCAGTACATTCAAATTTTTGTGTCATGTTATAAGCTTTATGATCAGAAACAAGCATAAATTTTTAAATAAGATCCCAAAACACTGGAATAATCTTTATGGAAGATATACAAATTTTAAACGTTTCAGTTTGATCGTAAAGCTTTTTTACAAAATATGAAATTTTATGAATGGTATAGGTCACCTTGGCCTTTTCCAATTTGTAACGACACTTGTCGTTTTGCTTGTGGCGCCTATTTGACATCTGACAGGGTAATTACTTATTATTTAATGACTGTTATTCAGGCTCATATTTATTCATTTATTTAATAACTGTTGTTCGGGCTTGTTCAGTTAAATAAACTTCTCAAAAATGAATAGGGAATTAGATCTTTTTTTAACAGATCTAATTAATTCGATTAAATTTAACGTATTTTCTCAAACTATAGATAAATTAGAAGGCTCACAGTCGTTTGTGGACATTTTATTTGGTAAATGTCTTTTCCGTGTGATAAAATATTGAATCTTGTATTTTAACCATAAATTAATTTAGAATACAAAATTATAAAAAAAGCATTTTTTGACAAGTATTATTCATTTTAAACGCCATTTCACATTTTCACGATGCCAAGACGTCATTTAAATAAAGAAACTTTTGATTTAATTGCGTTATTGCATCAGCGAGGGCAATCTGGAGCAGAAATTGCCGCAATTTTTAATGTGTCTCCAAGTGTTGTTAGTAGGGCTCTAACAAGATTCCAACAGTTAGGATCTGCAAGGAGAAGACCCGGTAGTGGATCTGAGAGGAAAACAAATCAGAGACAAGACCGCTACATACGAATTCAGACAAGGATGAATCCGTTTAGAAGTGCTGTATGGTTGCAAATACAGTTACGTGCCGCCGCTGGACTTAGAGTTTCGGATCAAACAATCAGAAACCGTCTGAGGGAAATGGATCTTCATAGCTGCAGGCCTGTGAGACGCCCAAAATTAACTAATGCCAATAGAATGGCTAGAAGAACTTAGGTTAACCAACGACTAGCAGAAAATTTTCAACGGGAGCATGGTTTATACACCGATGAATCCAGATTCTGCTTATTTAGTGATAATCGTAGAGTAAGGGTCTGGAGAACTCGAGGAGACCGTTATAGACGCGAGTTTACAAAAGCTGTGGTGCCTTTTGGCGGCGGTGGCATCATGGTGTGGGCGGGCATTAGTTTGAATGGACGTACGAACCTCCATCTCTTTGAAAACAATGTCAATTGACACATATACAGAGATGACATTATTCAGCAATATGTGGCCGACTTTCGTGAGGCCGTGGATGAAAACATGGTTTTTATTGATGATAATGCAAGACCTCATCGTGCACAAATTGTAATGCAAGCAATAAATGACCTCCATATTAACCATCTACCTTTACCACCAACGTCTCCCGACTTGAATCTAATTGAGCACATTTGGGACAGACTTCAAGAACAGCTCAACGAACATAATCCACCCCCAGTTAACGTGCAACACTTGCGGAAAATTTTACCGCTGTGTTGGAGAAGAGTGTCACAAGAACACATTAATAATTGCATTATGAGTATGCCCCGAAGATGTACAGCTGTGAGAGATGTCCGTGGCCATTATACACGATTTTAGAATTATTGTTACAGAAAAATGTTTATTTTAGCTATTGTTAAAAATGTTGCTTATTTCATTTTTGATAATTTCTTAGTATTCTAACGATTTTTCTGAATAAATATACTTGAAAATTTTAAATTGTTGTGTACAATTATGTATCTAATATAATACACTAGAAATATTTACCCATACTATCTAAAAAATACAAAAAAGTAAAAATTCCTTATTTATTTTTGAGTAGTTTATATTCTCAATGCTAAAGGTACTTATGTGGTTTATTACTTAAATCGTATATTAATTAAGTAGTAAATACATTTACATTATTTAACCGCTTCGACGCAAATTCAGTTTTCTGTCACTAGAGAGTAACTAACATTTACCGGTTGTGCATTATTGGTCGCGGAGCTATGTCATCACGGATATGACGAGCGCGTTCAAATTTATATTTTTAATGTAGAGAATATTAACTCCATAAGCCAAGCCATTCTTTTGACAGATCTGTCGCGAAACTAGGTTAATTTACTAGTTTTTCTTTAATTCCGAAACTAGATATTTCATATATTTTTAAACACATGTGTGTATTGGGTTTTTATTTAGATTAATGCTATTTTCGTGCAGTGCAATAATAACAAAAAGTTGTCAAACAATGTGTTTATTTACATAAATAAAAACTAAACTAAATAACACTGTGGTTGTACAAAATAAACTTAATATTTTTTCCTAAATAAATAACACGTTGCGAGATATGAATACTACAAAATGAAATATTACAGAACTATTGCTTGGCGCAGTGGTAAATTACTGTTCTGTCATACCAGGCTCTCGGAATCTACCCAGGAGCTTGCTGTTCGAGAAGGTTTTTGTGGTTTTCCTTTTTGTTTAAGGTTAATGCCAATACCGAAATATTATTACAACCATCCATGAGCGCGCATATAATAATAACACAGCCCTGCTTAAAATTTGTGATAACGTGATTTTTGTTTGTTAAGCTCAGTTTTTATATAACAATAACTAATTAAAATACAGTTGGTCTCTACCACCCACAGATTTTTTTTTTGACAAAAGAAAAAGAAAAAAATATTAAAAAAAACTTATAATAGGCGTTTTAATACATTTTAAAATGAATGTACTACTTCAAATTCTAGGTATTAACCCAAAAATGATTTTCTGTTGTGGTTTTAAAGAAATTTGCTAAATAGGCTCTCATTACCTGATGTAAATCTTTTATAACAGGTATTAATTTTGGACGAGATTTCCGGGAATTTTTACCTGCTAAATCCTATTTATTATGCTTTCACTTTATTAGTACTGCGAAGAAGGATTTCAAGTTTATCACTCCAAACAAAATGTATATTTTAATGTCATTTACTTCATTATAGCTCTGAGTGTCGATCAGTAAACAAGTAAAATTAATTTGTCTTTAGTGTTGTGCGTGGTATTTGATAAATAAACATTGCTTAAAAATATGTCTAGCCGGTGTTGCAAACACAAACCAGATGATTTCTGTTTTATTTGTGGATATTTCGTCTTAAAAAAGTTTAAGAGACCAATTGGTGAATTTGTGAAAAATGCATATTATGCTTATTTCAAAATCAAATTAGGAGATCAAGATAAAGATTCGGCACCGCACGTTGTTTGTAAGGGATGTGAAGAAGGTTTAAGACATTGGACCAAAGGGAATATAAAAAGCCTTCCTTTTGGAATACCGATGATTTGGAGAGAACCGCAAAATCATCATGAAGACTGCTACTTTTGCCTTTGTGATACTAAGGGGCATAATAGAAAAACTTTGAAACATATTTTGTACCCAAACCAAATCATCTATCAGACCAGTTCCTCACAGTGATCATGTACCAACAGGTCAAAACCAACCTCAGCTATTTACACAAGCCGAACTGAATGATTTAGTAAGAGATTTGGGACTTTCAAAAGATCTTTCTGAAGTCTGGGGTCTTGGGGTCTGAAGTACTGGGGTCTAGGTTGAAACAAAAAAATTTGCTTGCTCCAGAAACTACCTTCTCTTGGTATAGAAATCGTGAGGCTGGATTTGTAAAATATTTTGCACAAAACGGACCACTCGTGTACTGCCAAGCAATTGCTGATCTACTTACTTTCCTCGGAGCTCCTGAGTACACACCTTCTGACTGGAGACTTTTCATCGACTCTTCAAAAAGGAGCCTTAAAGCTGTTCTTTTACAGAATGGCAATGTTTTTGCTTCTGTTCCGGTCGGCCATTCTGTTCATTTAAAGGAAAACTATGAAAATTTACAGGAATTACTTTTAAGAATACAATATGAAAATCACAACTGGGATGTGTGTGGAGATTTAAAAATTTTAGGCCTTCTCTTGGGTCAGCAGTCTGGATATACTAAATTTCCATGTTTCCTGTGCGAGTGGGATAGCAGAAATCGAGAACAGCATTGGATAAAAAGAGACTGGCCACAAAGGGTGACTTTAACACCTGGAACCAAAAATGTAATTCGCGAAAGTCTTATTGACCCTCAGAAAGTGTTACTTCCACCGCTTCACATAAAACTTGGACTTATGAAACAATTTGTTAAGGCATTAAACAAAGAAGGAAATTGTTTTAAATATTTGTGTAAAACATTTCCGACTCTGTCAGAGGCAAAATTAAGGGAGGGAATCTTTGTAGGCCCGCAGATTAGGAGCTTGGTGAAAGAATCAAGAATTTGAAAATGTGATGGAAGATAAGGAAAAACATGCATGGCATGCTTTTAACGAAGTTGTACATAAATTTCTAGGGAATTATAAAGACACAAACTATGTTGAGATCGTTGAAAATATGCTGGAAAAATTCAGGATTCGTGGTTGCAATATGAGCATAAAAATTCACTTTTTACATTCCCATTTGGACTATTTCCCAGAAAACCTTGGGGACGTGAGTGAAGAGCAAGGAGAAAGATTTCACCAGAATATTAAAGCGATGGAAAAAAGATACCAAGGGCGCTGGGACACAAAAATGATGGCCGATTACTGCTGGACATTGAGAAGAGATCTTCCTTTAGCTGAATATGACAGAAAACCAACCAAACGAAGCTTTTCTGAAAAACGAAAACGTTTTTTGAGAAGAATAAAGAATAAATAACTATTTCTAATAGTTTTTGTGTATATTTTTGTATTTTTTTAATATAATATAAAACTAGCTTATAAATGAAATAAATCGTGTTTTTTCTATATTTTTTGATTTTACTGGTTTGAAAAATAACCTTACGTTATACAAAAAAATAAAAGCAGTTTTGAAATCAGCGCTACCCAATTATGTACTAGAAAACAGTTAAAATTTTTAAATCAACTTTCAAAGTGTTGAAAAATGCAGGCCTGTGTAATTTATGGCCTGCTCAATGCCCCTGTAGTTAGCGCTAAACTATTGCCTCCAGCATCCTTAGCAACATCTTTAGCATTCGTATGCTAAGGCATTTTATTAGAATATATTCTAATATCTCGTCTACTGATGATAAAGTTAAAGTATATCGTAATATGATATATTTATTATTGGTCGAGTGGTGCTAGCTGTCTGGGTTCAACTTCAATATTGGCAAACATTGTATAGTCAAGTTCAATAGGTCTTCGTGTTTCATCTCCTCTTATTACGTATTGGTTCTTAATTAACACCCCTAAAAGAATTTAAGCAAATGGGACTACTGCTTGATTCAGGCTTTACCTTCGAATCTCATATAAGTAATGTATGTATGTGTATATTATGTAGCTTTTAAGTCTCTGTGATTTATATTAGTCGGCGATTTGTTTTATTTCAATATGTATATATTTAAAATAATTTAATTCTTACATGTTTCGGCAATTACTGCCTTTTTCGAAGAGCTTTAAATCATAAAAAATGACAATATATTACTGCCATATTTATATATGTGAAGTTGTCATGGTTTTCTTATGTTTGTGAAAATTATATTATTAAATTTATACATTATGTGCATATTCATGATGGTAAATGGCAGATCGCTAGTCTACATTATTAAATTATAATATATACTGCTTAGATTTTAACAAGAGGAGTGACATAAAAAATCTAAGCAGCATATAATATAATTTAATAATGTAGATCAGCGATCTGTAATTTACCATCATGAATATGCATATAATGCATCTAGACTTGAATGTATAAATTTAATAATGTAATTTTCAATAATCATAAGAAAACAATGACAACTTCAAATATATAAATATTATTGTAATATACTGTATTTTTTTATAATTTAAAACTCTTTGAAAAAGGTAGTAATTGCCGAAACATGTAAGAATTAAATTATTTTAAATATCTGTATATATATTGACGTAAAATAGACATTTAATCGCTGACTAACAAAATCTCCTACAATATACGAAGGTCAAGAAAAGAAAGAATTGATAAATTCTTGGAGTTTTTCGGTTTCCAAAATAGACATCTGCTATCAAAACAGACATCTGCTTTCAATAACTGACATTTGCTTTCAATAACTGACATCTGGTTTCAAATATTATCAAATTAGTATATAATTGCGAAGTAAATGAGGATGTAAACATTTCTGTCAACAAATTACAAAACAAATCATACGAAATTTTTAATTGAAAAATTTTGTCTATGTTGTGACTTGAACCCAAGTTTACGGTTTGCCCGACCCTTGCTTTACCACTTAAGACATGGTAGACCTTCGTCCAAGCTATTTAGAAATGCATTATAAAGTAACAGTGTTAATGATTCAGAGTCAGTTATTAAAAGTAGATGTCAGGTTTGAAAGCAGAAGTCAGTTTTGAAAGCAGATGGCAGTTTTGTAAATATTTCATATAAAAGCCGAAACACTCCAAAAATGTATCAATTGATATATTTAATGAACGGCTAAGAAATTATCTAAACGAATATATATGCTAAATACAAGTAATTTTTTAACGACCTTTAATGAAATAAAACAAATCTAGTTATGAATACGACGTTTCGATTTTTATTAATTTTTAATCTTTGTCAAGTTTGTATATATAAACTGTAAAGAAACAAGAAATTCTGTTTTTAATAATATTTTATATGAAAATTTTTTGTACAACTAAACTCACCAATTGTTCTATTATTAATAAATGTTTTCCATGAAATCAACTATCTTAAAATTATACACTTCAAAAAAAATTTTTTTCTTTTTATTTTCATAGTTGCTTTTTAATGGGATGTGTGTGTAAACTGAGATATTTTGTGTGCTAATTTCTGTAAGCGAACCTAACGGACTTTTTTATTGCGTTTTTGTGTGAATTGTTTTTTTGAGTCGCTTGTTACTCGCCTCGCTTGCTCGGCTCATATCTCAGACTCGTTCAATAAAGTATCCCTTTACTGACTAGGTATATAAATATCTATATAAAAAAACGGGACATAAAAATTATTAGTCCTTTTAAGACGTATTGTAATCACGGTGATTTGTTTTACTATCCGAGCTAAGCAACTGTAAAGTAATTTAATTAGAGTTCACTAGGTGTCGGATGCTGAGAAAAGCGGGACATGTATTTAAAGGAAACCACGGTATTTCCGCTTCGATACGTGCTTAATTGTATTTTATGAATTTTAATTAACTTTTTAATTGTACTGAAATTCAAGTACGACGATAAAGCTCTTAAACGTTTTAAGTTTAGATATTTTGCTCTCAGTAAACGTTACTTAAATTCTAATTAATGTAAAGATGTCTTCAATATAAATAATAATAACTAAAGTAAGAAAATTCAAGCGTGATTTATCTCAAAAAGAAAATGTTTTTATATTATTTTGTACGCGAAATAAGTTATTACACATCTAATTCAAGTTAGCATAAGGCATTACCGACTTCGTTTCCGTTACGACTATCGTATTTATGTGACTGACACTTTCCTTATTAACTTTCATTAGCGGAACCCCAGATTTGGTACACTCGCTAACATTTTTCAGAATCACCAAGAAATTTGACTCGTAAATTACAAAGCTCATTTTCTACTTTCCAGACTTTTCGTCGAATACACTACGTAAAAATACTTTGTAACGTATGACAATACAATATGCATGTGACTATATTTAATCTAAATCAGCTTTTTAGGGTGTAGAGGGGTGCAAATGAGAAAAACTAAAAAGAAATGTCAAGAAATGTCCCTTGGTTGTCTGCACTAGCTATAAAAATTTCATGAATTCACCTGTACTGTATAACATTGCTACATATTATTTCCGGAGTCTATCAGTTCTGTGGAACATGTCACTAGGTTTTATTTAATATCAATTCATATTGTCTAGTGCCTTAGAGATTACAAGAAATTTACATTTATATTAACTTTTGCGATTCGATTTCCGTTATGACATAAAGGGAGCGTATCTATCACATTAATTCAGTAATTATTTAATCTCAGTTTCCTTCTTTTAATTGCATTTTTATTAGCAATTTACCCTATTGGCAATAATATAATTTTACACATTTAATGAATATTATATAAGCACTTGATTAGTTTCACATGTTCTATTTACAATATTATGTCGATATTTCTATGAAACAGACAGAAACACGAAAAATCCCTAACCACAATATAACTAAATAAACTCTAAATACGTATTTCGGCAATAAAGTTGCCATCTTCAGTAAAGCATTCTACAAAAGAAAAATAGCGTTAAAAATCGTAGTATCTTTGGTTAAGGTACAACCCTTGAAGATATACTCTTCATCAAATCGTCAGTGGAATAACACTGGCTGAGTGTTATCATAACATGGAGATAAAACTGGCGGACTGTTATGCCCCTGGCAATTTGGTGATGAGCATGTCTTCAAGGACTGTACCTTAACCAAAGACACTACGTTTAACTATTTCTCCTCTGTAGATTGTTCTATTGAAGATGACAACCAAGTTGATATCTTCAGTTCATCTTAAATAACACTGGCGAAGTGTTATCATAACATGGAAATAACACTGACAGAGTGTTATCTCACTATTAATATATTTGCATAGTTTATAACTCGGTCCCACCGGAATATTATTTTTGTGTAATTTCGGCTGACCATGTAAAAAAGGGGATATGTAGTGTTACAAATTTTTGGTGGGTGCTGTATATATCCGTTGAGCCCTTGCTATCCTATGCATGCGTTATCCGTATTGTGGAGACAATATAATTTTGTGTGTATGACCTCGACACTAGCGTAAAGAATCTCGGCCAGAGCAGTTGTGTTTATTTTTGGTGCCGTTGGATGGTTATTTGTTAGAGAAATTTACACCGAATTAGGTGGTTTATGTGGTGGCATTCATTGTTTGTTGAGTCTCAATTTTTGTGATTGGGTTCACGTTGTCTAGGCTGAAGATTTATTGTACCCTCGAACAACTGTAGGTGAGTGATTTTCCTGCTTTGAGATTTTTTTGTGCCTCAATCTACGTGTTTCGTCAGTTTTAATGCATATAATAACTTCTGTAGCGTTTTTTTACCGGTTCCTGAAATTGATTTTGTAACTAGTTAATGTTGAGATTTTCCATTTAAGTTTAAAATAATCAAAACTGAAGAATCTGTTGTAGAAGTGAATCAATCCACGTGGACTGGGAGTTTCATCGAGGACCACGTGTGAAGTGGAAACGACTCTACTGCTGTGGATTATCTTCGAACTATATCTACAACTCGCAAGGTTGTACTAATTACGCCGTTTCGATTGATTAAATATTTCTAAAAGGCTTGCATTTGTGCCATAAATAACATCTTTATCGTCACATATCGAGAAAAATAAGGAATCATTAACTTAACCCCCTTTTGTCTTAAACGTTAAATAATTCCTTTGTGGTCAAATTTGTATTTGTCTTGGATATTTTTGCAGTTCTTTGTTCATTTAAAAGTTTAATATTGATAACACCGATTTGTAATTATTTTTGTGTATTTAACATTGACATGATGCAGATAGACTGTCGTTTCACTGTAATTAAGAATAACGTGCATAAGTTTGGGTGCAAAAGGCTTAATTTCGTTTGTGAATGCGTACTTACACAAGAGATCTCTCGTAAACGTATACCGCCTTCTTTTTTTTGTACACGTAATATATACAGTCTAGTATTATACAGGCCCGTACAAGAGTTTTTTTTTGCATTTTGAGATTTATACGTGGAAATTGTAGATGTTTAACAATTATGTACTTATTTGAATCATGTTTAAATTATTATATACTTTAATTTAATTATATACAGGGCTTCACCCATTCAGATATTTTTGAAACATAATACCCTTTTATCTTCTAAGTTTTCTTATCTACGGAAACGTTTATAATAAACTGGATTCTTTTCCTTTAATGTGGGACGTTTTCTTTTACTTCACTCAACTCCTGTGTTCAGACTTATTATTAATAGTGGGTGCGTTAACGCAAGTACGTTCTCCGCGTGACGTATAACACCTACGGCAAGTATCTCTTAAATCGCGGTGGCTTCCTTTTTAATTTATAATCAGTTTAACAACGTTTCGACAAGAATCGCACGACCATCTTCGTTGAGATCTACGCCGTTAGCACTGGCTAGCTGTCTTGTAAATTTAAGATTATCTCGCCCACGCAAAATAAATCCGAGGTGAGTGATTGGATTGCGCAAAATTTAATAAAACCAGTTTTCGTGGTCTTTTGTTGCTTGTATCTGAGTGTAGGTAACAGTGGAATCATTATATTTAGTTTCTTATCCTACAGATTTTTATTTTTTTTTGATATTTGGTGGTAGTACCTTGATTTTCTACAAAATCTGCACTTTCTAGTAAACTGTTATTTTTTTCTGTAGATTCTGAATTTTTAAAAGGGTTATTGTTTTTTCTATATCTACTTTAGTTATGTGGCTAGATTAAATTATTCATTTTTTATTGTTATCTATTTTTTTAAATTTTTTATAAACAATGTTTGAACAATTTAAACAAACGCCAACGAGATCCAATTTTATATTTGACAAAGATACACACAAACAAGAATATATAACTTCTTTGCTAATGGACTGGCAGTAACTCACATTTAAACCCTAATTAATTTTATGTAACCTAGCGTTAGTTTTAATGATTAAAGTTTAGCGTTTAATTTTCTAACATAAATTTATAAAGAATGTATATTCGTGATATGTAGAGAATTCCATCATTTTAATTAGTATGTGGTGTTGCTGTTGTCAGGAAAATTAACAGGACAGGCGTCAGGATGATAAGACAGGAAATATTTCACACTGGAATACTTGGCTTCTTGCATTACTGTGAGAATATTTAAAGAGTAATAAAGAGTAACGTTACTAACGAATCGCGGAGAATCTACATTAGAACTTTGTAGAAAAGTTTTACAATAACTTTATCTTCGAAAGACTTACTATAAACAATTGCTTGGCATATGTTCACGAGAACTTTATAACCACTTTATATACTATAAGTTTGTTTAATGACAGTTTTATGTTTCGTTTAATTAAGCGATATAATTTGGAGAATTTTAATTTCAATTGTGTTGTCATTTTTTTTAACAATGTGGTCTTTCTAAGTTAGATCTTTGTGTAAGAACGAAAATAACACTTGAACGTGCATCTCTACGAACCGTGAAAGTCACATGCCTTTTACGTTTCCAGATATTTGTAAGATAAACTAGGTATAACAGCATAAAGAAGGAAGCAAATATGGTATTTTTGTAACTCTACATACCAATTTTTGTCTACCTGTTCTAAGATTTTTGAGCACGTGCATGATAACAAACTGCACACAATGGCACAATTAACCGCCCACTTTTTGAAATTACAAATATCTAACATTTTCTTGTTATTTGTTAGTAGCGTTCTTTATTGTTTAAAATAATAAAATGCTAGCTCTAACCATGTAACCCATCGTGTAAGAATTGGCTGCAGCGGTTCCGGGATGTTAAGACATTGTGAATGAAAGAGCCGAATTCGTTTCGGAGATTTAATAAAAAACCGCTTTCGTCTGTCCTATTAGTTGATCCACATTGGGATAACATTTTCGTATAATGTGTGCTACAAGATGTAAAGCATGAAGCAGACATGTAGCGTGTAGTAAGTTTGGCTGAACTTCTTTGAATATTTGTCCTACGCGATGCATTACTGCGGCAGCATCGGTAACCATCGTTAATACTGGCTTTGGTAAAATTTTAAAGTTATGTTGTGTTCTAACTAATACATTATGAAATGCTTCAACATTACATTCTCGCAGTTTTTTACAGGCTAACAAATAAAGGTGTGACGGTCCTTGCGAGGTTATTGTCCATACAAGGATCGATACAATGGATTTTTTTTTCAAAAACTGACGAAAAATTCTTTGTCCGATTTTTTCAACCGGTATATTAGATGCACTTAACATCATACTTAAATCACAAAGAAATTCATTATATAGTCTTTCTCCGCTTTTTACTTAGATTTGTGTGTTGCACTATTCACATGTTTCCTACACAAACGTGGATTCCAACATAATAAACATTTCTCACAAACTAAGTGTTCGGGCAAAATAGATTTAATTTTGTATTTTTAGTTTCATTTAGATGTAGGTATATTTATGTTAATGTATTCAATCCTAGTTTAAAATTGTAAATATTGTAAAGTGTATATAGAAAAGGTTCTTGGAGTTCGGATATATTTAATGTTGTCAATTACCTAAGGCCTGGTCAGGTATTACATTTCTTTATTCATTGACTTGTTTTCTACGGTCATAAAAACTATTTATTTTATTACAAGCTCAACCTTCTTGTTAACCTATCCATTTGGTAGTTGTAAATGTAATGTATAATAGAATAAGTTTTATTGACATATTTTCTGTTATAGATAAAGTATTATAATAGGTTAAATAGTTTTGGTTCGATGCGATTCTGCGAACTATTATGTTATCTCTCTCTGCGTATTGTATATTTATTATTTTAAGAATTATTTTATTTTCTATAATTAAGGGTTTCCAGCGTATATTGTTAATTTTAATACATTGATGACATTGGAAACTACAGCATATATTTTTCTTGGAAGGAAGGTAAAAATGGTTGTATGGAAATTTCCGTATAATCAATTTCGTTGTTTTCTCCCTCTCTTGTAACTGGCAGGGACAAAATTTTCTTGTCGGAAAATAAGTAAATGAAGAAATAGTTCCAAACCAGATCTCTTAGAGCTCACTACAGTTCCAAGTACGATCTCTTCGAGTTAACTACAGTTCTAGTTTAGGTCTCAGTGATCTAAATAACAGTTCCTACTAAGATCTCAGTGATCTAAAATAGGAGCAAATATTATTTATTAGCCAGTTTTCTCGGTCTTTAGTATTAAGACCAGATACTGCATTGGTATTAAGTTAACGGAACTCCAAGACTAAATTTGTAAATATATTATTGTCATTCAAAAACTATTGCATTATTTCAACTCATACTTCGGTCGATACATACCGAACTTCCTTCAAACCAGGAGGATAAAACACTAAGCACCGCACTCCTCTACTATTATATCTTAAGTTAGGGAATTGCCGTAAAAATCTGCTTACTTTGTTAGCAAACAGGCGAGTTGATGCATTTCTATAAACTTTCGACATTTTCAATGTTTTGTGTTTGAATTACACATACGCGTATTTGTACATATATCTACGCATTATGATAGCTGTTCACGTACTAAAGTTGGAAACGCTAGACGCACAACTTGAGCCGACAACAGCTCTGAATCACTTAAACCCCTCGCTAGTCTACGCCAGTGTAAGCCGACCGAGAATGCCTGTCTCAAAAAATCATCTGATTTTGTACGAGGTTATTGACCTTAGCATATAAAAATGTTATAAAAGTTTTTATAACATCGGTTTGTAAAGATACGCTGCAGCGTATCTGTATGTGAAACTTCAATAGAGGTATTTATTGTTTATAAACGTTCTGAATATCTGAATTCATAGGCGGAACATGATACAATTTTCAGGGAGTTTTTAATTTTGGGTTCGGGTCGTAATTGACAATATTTGCGATTAATATTCTATATAAATAGATCTTTCCATTTTTCATACGTTGTATATGCAAATGAAGAAACTTAGCTTGAGGAAGAAACAATATGTCTTATAGGAAACGTCGTCTAAATTTGGAGTATCTGAAACGAAATATTCTTAAAATTTCAGAAAAATGTCGTTATAAACAGAGAGTAAATCTAAAACGAATCGCCCAATTGTGTGGATGCAGAAGGCGACCATTTCTAATTAATATACAATACTTTTCGAACATATTTATTATAGTTTTGTTCGTTGGCTTATTATTTTGATGCGCCATTAAAATAGTGATAGTATTTATTGATAAAGTGTGTATTTTACCAAGAAGTGTTCAATTTAAATAACTATACATGCCACACGATACTTATTAGAAAACTGACAAAAGATGAAGCGAAAATAGAATTTGTATTAATAAAATCACGGCCAATTGATTAAGTTCGATATTATAACAATATTTCCCGTATTATTACAAATTGTTACTATTAAAAGTTTTTAAATATATTAATAGTTATGAATGATACTAGTTCGATATGAGCACTATACTGAAACGCGTGTAATGTTAAACAAGTTAGTTACACAAGTTTCATTAACTAAATTCATATCGAACGTGTATGATTCAAAATTTAATCTACGACGGTGCAAATAGATTTTTTCGCATAGATTTGATTTTTCTTAAATACCAGAAACGTTTCCATAAATTAAAATTTAAAATTATGAGGTGCCCATATTAGTCGATGTGTTGACTATTTCAATTTTTACCTTGGTAACTTTGTTAATGACGTCCAATTTTGTGCTACACATGCAGTTTTAGTGAAAACCAATATTAATATGAGTGATTTTGATTCCGAAAGTGTCCCCTCGGATATCGAAAGCATTGCGCAAAACATTGTCGATTCCCTACTTCCCAAAAAATCAAGACAGACGTACGAGCAAGCCTATGCAAAACTTGAAGATTGGTGTAAAGGGAAAGGAATTAATAATAGCAGCAATGTAAAAGTTCCCCTGGGATATTTCGAATATCTTTCAAAACATAGTAAGGCTTCGTCGCTTTGAGCATAGAATAATACCGCCTGATTCTGAGCAAACGCAACGGCCTGAATGTACGAATATTTCTCCCGCTCCGAATAAAAATCCCCTGAACGCGTTAAGCCAATCACAAAACAGTCTATTGCTAAACCCCCTCCTCGCGCCAGCTTAATTGGCGCTTGCTATATGTATGACATCGATGTTAAGCCAATCACAAAACAGTCTGTTCCTAAACCCCCTCCTCGCGCCAACTTAATTGGCGCTTGCTATATGTATGACAATGTTGACGCGCCTACAGCATTCAGGGGAATTGTATTCGAAGCGGGAGAAATATTCATACATTCGGATCGTTGCGTTTACTCAGAATTAGGCGGTATATCTATGCTACGTTCAGTTATATCAGTGAAGAAAAATAAGGATATTAGTAAGTACGTCCATTTAATTGCATCGCAAAAGAAAATCGATAAAAAATTTAAAATTTTAACAAAAAAAGACGTTTTTTGCTGGAAGCCGATGATAGAACTTATTTTATGATCAAACTTGCATTGGTAGTGGAGCTTGCGGTGCCTGTTGGCGTCCTGAATTGACAAATCTGCAGCTGCAAAAAGTTAAAGATGAAAGATAATGCATTCACATTATTATTCCATTTACGAAAACAAAGATACAATGAGATTTTTTAATCACAAACGGGAATGTTGAAAGAATAAATATGATGGAAATGGTTCGAAGATCTATAGCGATACAGCCAAGCAATATAGATCACACTCGATTTTTTTGTGGGGTACAGAAATGGAAAATGCATTAAGCAACCAGTTGGCATTAAAACTTTTGGAAAAATGCCGTATAATATACCATCGTTCCTATGTCTTCCAAATCCTCAACAATATACTGGACATCGTTTCCGCAGATCGTCTACGTCGTTGCTTATAGATTCAAGAGTCGATTTATCAACCTTTAAGAGACAGGGTGGTTGGCGCTCCAATACAGTGGAAAGAAGCTATGTAGATGATTCCAAAGAAAATAAGAAGAATGTTTTGGGTAACATTTCAGGATTCTCAACAAGTTCAAGCACTCGAGAAATAAACTTAATTTCTAAAAATTCAGCCCACTTGTCATCTGCTGGCATTAATTTATTCAATTGTTCAGAATTTGATACTGAATATTTAAAATACAAGTTTGAATATTTATGTACAAATTATTGAGAAAAATGGTGGTGGAAACATTTTTACAATCTTAAATTTAGTAGAGGTGAGATGTTTAAATCTAATTGATCATTTAAAGCTAATCCTAAATTATTACATCTATTAATTTCTAAGTCTTCTTATAGAGTTTGATTCTTTGTCTATTTTATCTTTGTTGTTTTTAATAATGTTCTGCATAGCATTGTCTGTTTTAAATGACATATTGTTGTGTACTTTGATTTTCAAAGAGGGTGCCAATATATTAAATATGAATCGTTAATCATTATACACACATATTTTGTATTTTTAGACTCTTAAAATTGCTCTCAGGGGTTTTGTTTTACAAAAAGGGTTCCTTGCAACTATGCCTAACATCCAATGTAATAAGGAGAGAAATAATACGATAGCATGTTAAGTTTAATAAATTTATTATTTACACTTTGTCAAAACATACATTAATATTCAATTGTATTAAATATCGTCAATTATTAGTAAAACATAGTACGCCAATCTTATATCTAGTCAGATAATATTCACATTTATATAGATATATAAATAAGACTTTGAAGATTTAGATTCTAATATTAATATTTCAAAACATTTATTACTTTAGACCAGAAAGTTTTTATACCCTACAAGATGCTAAAGCATGAAACAGTGTTTTTATTCAAAAATGAATAAATTGTAAAGTTTGTGGATTTAATAGTATTAAAGGTTGATAATATTACAAAAGAAAAATATGTTATTTCATATTTATGTGGCGAGACTTTACTCTGCTACATAAAATCGTCAATAACACATGATATATTTTAATTAATATATCATATATTTAACGAGAGTTTAAAATTTCGAGTTCTAAACCCAGATATCTTTAAATGTTCGTGAAATTTGTTTTCCCTACTTACAATCTAAAGATAGCTGTATTTTATTATCGGTTTTAATACAGAAATTGAAATTACACACGATCAAATAAAATGTCCACATAAAACAAATAAACTTGTAAATGTAATTTTAGTACTTCAAAGTCTTTGTTACATAATTTACCTGACAAATTTATTATTATATTATCCAAACTCAAATAATAATTTTCTTTAAATTAAAAATATAAAAATTCTAAAGATGAATTAAATTCAATACAATTTACAAAACCAAAATTTAGCCGTGACCACAGCTTGAAAACGATATTTCGATAAGTGTCTCTCTCCTTGAGAAATTTTCTTTATATATGCCCCGTTGCGTCAATTCTTTTTCAAATACATTTTAAGTTAAAATACTCTTCCAAATAATATTCCATATTCAAAAGCTTTCGTTCTTATACTGATTTAAGTTTTCTTTAATATTTCTTTCTAATAATGTTTCATATTTTAAGTGCCATCTTATTTTCAAGTGTTCCTTTTTTTTACCGTCCGACGTCGTGTTTTCTTTACAATTCACGCAATTCATCTTTGTTTGAAATTTTACGTACATCGTAACTGTTACAAAAACAATATTTATGTATTTAAGATATTTTTCAAAATTCAAGTATTGATTTCGAAGCTTACTCATACTTAAAAATATTCTTTTATAAATTGGTATGTATAGCATGATTTATATTCTAAGTTATTAATAATCATAAACCAGAACGTAAAGAAATATAATGCCTTCCCTGACATACAATATAACTTTACTAAATATACACAGATGTCTTTTTCTTAACAAGATCTGTATCGTTGCATATAAAAACTTATTACAGAAAATAACAAGAAAGTTTACATGAAATTGACTATGAGATTTGTTTTATGACGATATTCAAAATTAACTTATTTTAAAATTTTCATTACTGTTTTCAACTTTATTTAATTATTCAATTTATCTCGGTTAGAAGAGAACACTGCAATATGTTCGTTATTGAGTTTTTAATGAAAGTATATTTTTTTTCCAACATTTTTCCTATGTAAGTGATTATATTGTAGGTTAATAATGATATAGTTTTTTAATTTTAAGTAAACTAAAGAAAGAGTTTTAGATTTTTGTTGACTATTCAGGATGTTATTGATAATATTAATAGAGTAACCATTGTTGAATGCTATTGTGTATATCTTGTTTAGTTCGAGGTCGAAATTACTTTCACTCATAGGCACGTTCATTAATCTATACACTATTGATTGGTATGCTGATAATTTTTGTGTTATAGGATGAAATGAATTATTGTGTATTGTGGTGTCTGTATGTGTTGGTTTATGGTATATAGCGAACTCGTGTTTATTAGTTATGTGTGTTATAGTTAACCAATTAGATTTAAACAACTCCCCTCTACTAAAATTAAGATTGTAAAAATGTTTCCACCACCATTATTCTCAATAATTTGTACATAAATATTCAAACTTGTATTTTAAATATTTATAATTAATTTTTACAATAAATAAATCTAATCAATTTTTTTATAAAAATAACAAGTAAAAGTACTGACTAACTTTTTTTTATTTATTTTTTATTTTAAAATTTCCATATTATTATGAATTCATAATGGCACTGAGTGTTATTATGAAGATCATAATGACATTCAAATGACAATGCTAAATGTATCACAATAACACCGTCGTAGATAAAATAAACTAAAACATTCTCGAAATGCAAAGCAAATTTCGTTTAAACACGAGAGGCACCTGCAAAACAACTGCGTTTAACCCACGACACTGGGTGGTAAACGTTAAAATGTATATTTGTTGAGTCCTGCCTAGTGGTATATATCTAATTAAACATGCTTTAACAATCCAAAAAGAAAGTTTAATTTTGTCTCGACCGCTAGCAAATATATCTTTTAAGGCTAACTTTCCGTTCCATGAGTCACAAACAGCCGCCGGCAGAATAAATGAAATTCCATCTTCACAAAAGAACTTTTGGTGGTCTGATGGTCTTTTCATTGCTTTGTTTTTACTAAAAATTTAATTTCATTGCGTTATACAGGCGAGACTGAGGCGGAGTTTCGACACCTTTTTAAAATTCCACAGAGATTTTTTTCCTTTCCAAATTTATTGGTTTTTTCTTAGAATATTAATAATGGGCAATTCTCTATCCACGATATTGTTGAACATTGGTAAAGGTAATAAGGAAAAAACAATATTGAGAAAATTGAAAGCCCTATTTGCTAGAAGTGACCTGATCCTCATCTTTGCGACGGACGTAGTGTTGATAAATTGAAATAAAAATGAATTAAAAGATAAAGAAATCTTTAAGAAAAAGGACTGGTTTACAAATCAACAAAACTAGAGCCAATTACGTGAAGATAAGAAACAAATAATACGGTATAAAAGCTTAATGTCTAAGGAAGATTTTGCTCTTAAATTAGTTTAATAAATTAATTAAATTTTAATTCACGTTCGGTCTTATTAAGGTACGAGGGTAATTCCAAGAAGTTAATATACAATATACAAGGTGATTATATATATATGCGACAAAATTGATAGGCTGATTCCTAGGGTTTTTATGATCATAAAAGTTTATGTTAATGAATATCTCAAACGGCTTAGTTTTAAAGTTACGGGATGTCTAATAGTAAATTAAAAGTTCATACAATAAAACGTACTGATACAGCAAAATTAACTTCTAAAGATTGTTGAAAATGACCGCCTCTAACTGCAATACAAACTTCTATCCTCCGTCGCAGTTATTGGCGAGTGCGTTCAAGAATACCGGAGTGTTTCGAATTGTCGAAAATGCTGCAACAATACGATTCATTTGTTATAGTATAACTAACAAGATTTAATATCACACCTTAAAAAACTTCTGGTTTCTCGTAAATTGAGTTTACTAGTAACCAGAAGCAGACAGTTATCGCAGACCTGAAGATGGCAAATGTGATTTTGCCGAAACATCGTCCAGAAACCAGCACCGGTCTTTACAAAAACCAAACAGTGGAAACGCGGAAGAAAACCCGAAATCCAGTCACAACACATACTACTACCCGCAGAAACCTAAAAGAAGACATATACATATATATATATATATATATATATATATATATATATATATATATATAGCAATTGATAAATTATTGGAGTTTTTCGGCTTTTATATGAAATATTTACAAATATTTGATATTTGTAAATATTTCATATAAAAGCCGAAAAACTCCAATAATTTATCAATTGATATATTTTATAACGGCTCAGAAATAATCTAAATAATCTAAACACTCATATAGCTATGGAGTAATAATTAGCAATTTCAAACCTTCAAAACTGACATTTGCTCTCAAAATACTGACATCTGCTTTCAATAACTGACATCTGCTATCAAAACTGACATCAGCTTTCAAAACTGACTTCTGCTTTCAACTTGGCATCTACATTCAATAACTGACATCTGATTCATTTACACTGTTACTTTATAATGCATTTCTAAATAGCTTGAACCAAGGTCTATTGTGGTAAAAGCGACAGTCCGGCAAACTGAAGACTTGGGTTCAAGTCCCAACATAGACAATATTTTTCAATTAAAAATTTCGTATGATTTGCTTTGTAATTTGTAGACAGCAATGTTTACATCCCCACTTACTTTGCAATTACATACATACTAATTTGATATTTGTACATATTTCATATAAAATCTTTAAAACTCCAATAATTTATAAATTGTTATATTTAATAAACGGCTAAGAAATTATCTAAACATATATATATATATATATATATATATATATATATATATATATATTAGTAAACGGCAGTGGGAATCGCAATCAAAAGGCGGAATTAAAGTAAACTTTACAATTTCTTCATTTTATCAGAAATACTCACAAAAAAGGTTAAGTTAAATAAATATATATATATATATATATATATATATATATATATATATATATATATATATTTATAAACTGTAATGTTAATAGAAATTAAAAAATGTTCGTTTATTTACTTTCCTTTGGAAATTCAAAATTACAGCACTATATTAGACAGTTTATAATTACTAACTTATTTACTCACATTTTTTACTGAGAACTCGATGTATTACATGCAGGCTTGAAGTTGTTAAATAGTTTCTAGTACAAAGTATAAAGAGCTTCCTTACCGCAAAAACTTTATATTTAAAGGAATTCTATTGATTCTAGCGAACTGTCTAAAACTTCCTTCTTCATATACAAATACAAATTTATCCAATGTGGTGACGTAAACTACTTGTATAAGTTACGTCCTCATCAGTGAAACTAGTAAGAAAGTAACTTCCGTAATATTAAAAGTACTAGGTTTGACGAACGAAAGAATGAAACGTTTTAGTTCAATATTCCAAGTTGATTTTATGTATGATATAAAAGAATATGTTTTCTTCAGTACTTTAATAGCACATTGATTTGCTGTTGGTCACCGTACTTAACTCTCTTAAAATGTCCGCTCTAATGTAAATTAGAGCGGATATTTTGCTACAGGTAAATAGCAAAAATAAATATCTCGAAACTGGCTTCTGATACTTTACGATATAATGCAGAAGTCCAAAGACTTGCCTGAATGGGAGGGTTGGTGGTAACGATACAATTTAACTAGCCGGCCTAGACTACGCTCAGTGAAGATGGCGGAGTTGTTATCGAAACGCTACTCTCTGACTATAATAAAAGATAAAAAGCGCGCCACCTTGAATTACGGTCAACGTACCCACAATGCGTAATGTCTATAAGAGGTATTTCAATACAACATATAAATCAATAACGGCACAAAGACATAATACTGTTTCCCAAAATATCATAATAAATATATATATATATATATATATATATATATATATATATATAATTATAAATGAACGTGTATATAAGAATGAGTTATATTGTAACTTTAGCATTCCTGAAGGCAAAATAATTATTATGGTCATTGCCTTCGTCAATGTACATATGGTACATACAAAAATTTGCTAAAATAAATGTGAACACAAACTATTTAAAACTTATGGGAGAATCTATAAACTATTAAATTCAAAAAACCTTTCTGCATTTAGCGTATCAAAAAAGGAAAACAGGTCAATGATTCGTGTATTTAAAATTCCGCACCACACATTAACTTTCTGCGAATATTGCCTTTTACAATTGACGACCTAGCTGCAAGAAGGACGCAGCTCCAAAATTGAAGCTTTTGGGAAAAGTGCAAAAAACGTTGTACGAGTTTGGTGTAACTTTAAGACATGCCCAATTTTTACTGTATCCTAATCTCACATGTTAAGAGTTAGAAAAATATAATAAAATCTTCGATACAATATATACATATATGGCGGGGGAGCATAATTTTTTTGTGGAGCTACCTCCTTCTTGCACCAAAAGGTAAAAAACTACTAAAGACACAAATAAAACTGCTGTAAAATAAAATTTATTTCTAAAATGAATATTCTAATCTTTTACATAACTATTAACAAAGAAACAAAACTGCTACTAAATAAAAAATAATAATGTTCTAACTTGTTACACAAGTATTACTTTAGGTTACATGTCAGTGTTTTCATCATCGTCGGTCAGTTCGGTTTCGGTATCGTCCCGCATATTTAAATGTGTAAGGTTTTCATAATATATCAAATCGTTTCTTGGGACATACTCCTTGGCGAATAGCATGACATTGTCGTACTTCAGTTTTTTCAATGGTAGCTCGTCAATATACAGTAGTTCTGGTTTAGTTTCCAAATCAAAATTAGATTTTTGTATATTGAAGGTACTATAGACTGGCGTTTTATATGTTTCGCTACACTGTATTCCAGCACTGCTATTCTCGTATAAAATAAGCCTGTACTTACTTATCGCAAACTTTTGTCGATGCTGGTTTATTACTGTCTTCTTAAAATAAGGTTTTAGAAGATTCACGAAGTCAAAAATCATATTTTGGGATACAGGGATAACCTGAAACTGTTTGCTGCTCTTGCCATATCGCTGCATATACTTCTGAGGAGTAAATACTCCTTCAGCTCTGCGCAATGCCTTTTCTACTACTCCAAAAGACCTATCACAAGGCATAAATGAATGTCCTGGTTCGGGATAACGGTGAAGTATTGTGTGGAATCGTCCAGATTTTGCCAAAGTAAATAGATATTGCACTAAGCTACTATTCTTGTTTTGCGCAGCGCAGTTATCCGAGAATAAGTAGAGTATGTACCTTGACATCTTTAGATATAATATTTTCAAAATAGTTATGGAAAAAGCTTATTGTTTCATTTGGCGTTTTCTTTCCTGTAATTTCGTCATATATATAAAATGTGAGATTCCCGTTTTTCCGGAGTATATACAAAAGTTGTAAACCCATAGTTGTCTGAGATAAAATGCGTCTCCAGAAGGCACCTTTGGCAAAGGTGCGTTTTATTGGTGGTCAAAACATAAGACTTCAATGTCGAGATTATCTTTTGCATCTTTACATTTTTCCTTTAGTTCTTCAAAGAAAACGTCAGCTCTGGAGAGATGCATGTTTTCATTCAATTTTAACACAGAAAGTTCTTCTTCAGGAAGTGGCAATTTCAATTTAATTTCCAGCTCATCACATATTTTGCAAGTATCTGACCTAGGACTTCCAAATGATGTATTGAAATTTGCTTTGAAGTACCTGAAGTAGAAATCGTACATGACTTTTGGGCGAAAGAGATGTTTTTTGTCTTTTACGCTATATATTTCAAACATTTCTTTCTCGTACTTTTCTAAGTATAGTTCGTATAACTTCTTTACATTTATTCAGATGACAGATTTATCATTATTTATTTATCTGACGGCTATAGTGAGAAGATCTTCCTGGGAAAGTACGAATGTGTAAGTCAACCTGTTCCAGTATTTGTGGGGGTATAGCGTTAGGTCTATTGTGATGTTTTCCACGACCTTCGAGGGGAGAGGCAATACATTCTTTTTTGAAGTGTGGTGCCACGCGGTCAACTATTTTAGAAGATATACCGTGAATTGCAGAGAAAGCTTTCTTGCATACTTTAGTACACTTCCTCCCGACACGTATCTAAAATCAACAATAGCATTAAACAAAGTATTATTTATTCTAAAAATAAAAGCAACACTTACACTGTATTTGTGAGATACCAATCGGCCATTTCCTGTTTTCGGGCGTTTACGAACAATTTCTGCATCTGCTGTTCCCCAATTTTGTTAAAACTTGCTAAAACCGTTTGTCTATCTTTTTTTTGACTTGCTCGAAGCATTTAAATTTACATTTGCAATCTTTTCCGATCACTCTAGGGCCCTTTACTTTATTTGCTGTATTAAGATGTTTCTTTCCACTTGATAACATTTCCTTTCTACGGTTTCGTGCCCATTGAGATTTGGTTACTGACTTTCTTTTCGGCTTAACCTCAAAATCTTCGCCATCATCTGCACCACTATGATATGTATAACTTTCTGGCGCATATTCGTTACTAGAACTACCATTATATGGTTCAGATTCACTTTCACTATTAATTTCTTGGTCCATATTACACTGTTATATAATAGTTATTAATAAAATAAAAACCAAACACGATGCGTTCCACCACAACAAAACAAAATGGTACACAATTAACATACAGTTAACGTATTTACCGGCTGTCAAAACAATATGATTCGCACGTTTGGTGCAAGAAGGAGGCAGTTCCAGGAGCTGCATCTTTCTTGCACCAAATGTTGTAAAATGCAGGTCCTATTTCGCTAACTTACGGCACAAGCAATGATAGGATCTGCGTCGTTCTTGCACCAAACTATAGCACACGTTTCGTATAATCTGATTAGTATAAAACCTCAATTTACTAAAAAATTGGAGCTGCGTCCTTCTTGTAGCAAGGTCCTAAATTGATAACCCATTTTGGGTTTTCTGTTGCCCAGTATCTACAGTTCTGGGACCAAACAACACCATTAGTAGTAAAGGTCACTGAACACACACATCACTGAACATTTTTTTTATTCTCTGTCATTTAGAAAATTGCCTTGAGTCCATAGACAACACTTCATTCTTCTAGTGAGATCTCCTTCTTTAACAGTGTGTAAATATTTTGGCTTATAAAGTTTCAAATTGTGACGACGGAGACATCTCTAAATTTTAGAGTAAGAGATATTTAAATTTCTAGCCATATCTCGTAAACTCGTGTGAGGATTATTACGATACGTTGCTAATATCACTGCATCGAAATGGTGTTTTCGATTGTTCAATTCTCCTTGACGTGGTTTAGCAACATTTCCAGTAGTGTTGAAAATGTTACTCAAGTATGTTCGAATGCAGTTCGATGACGGATGGGTGGACGTTCAGGATGTCTCGCGTTAAACCGTCTAGCAACCTCTCGAGTGGAACATACATTATCACCAACAATTTGATTAATTTCTACATTTTGAGCAATACCTAAGTGTCTATTAGCCATTGCTCAGCAAAGTGAATAATAAATAAAGATTAGTTGTTTTACCTACTAATGATGACAACTTAGTTGTCGAAATACGTATTTAGGATACGCTTATTAATTATGGTAAGGGATTTCATACCTATTTTGAGAAAGTTAAATAGTTGCAACTGAAGTAAACTGTTTTGGTGAACTGACTTTTGACGTTTGAGCTGACAAATTATTTTGTTGCTTCATGGCACTCTTATTATTGCAATAACAAACTATTATCTAGATAACATAAAAATATAGAAAAATTTAAAAATTAAAAATTGTCAGCGAAATTTGGTCTTTTTTGCTCTACCTTAATCGCTAGTATGATATTACTGTTTGTTTTAATTAAAGTTGGCTAGATATTGACTTTATAAAAACTTTATTCATACGAAAAAATGCATTGTCGTGACCTACACAACTGATAAAAAATTTATCTTGATTGCTTTCATAATAAACAAGTTATTTAGGTGTCCTCATGAAAAGTGAAACACCGTGTATATCGTCACATGTAACCACATTGTTTAAAAACTGTGGATTATATTGCAGTTGCCTTTTCCACTGCCGACAAATTGTGATATACCCTCGTAATACACTTTTACTTCTATTAAATCCCCATTTGTAACAAAAAATAATTTCGTATGAGTCATCAATAAAACACCGAACAGCAATTTTGGAAATGTTTCTGTATCAAAATAACACAGAGCAAAGCCAACTAATTGTACACGGATCATTTATATATGGGCATAAATTGCTCAAAAAAAAACGAAAAACTACTTTCGAACAAAATCACGAACTAACCGAGGGACCTGGTATGATATTAGAGCTTTGAAGCCCTGTGCGACGACGGCAGGAACTTTGGTGTAAAAGGGTGTGCGTCCACTGTTTACCAATTCTCTGTGTTCTACTTTTGCTGCGTTCCCCTCGACTCTGTAGCATTTTGGATGCGGATCGTGTTTCCACCGAAAAACCGTCGACTCGCCCGTGACACTAGGTAGGGGAATAAGTTCGCTTCGAATTGAAGCTAGTAGCCGTTGGAGGAGTTTACGATGTACGAAAGAGCGTCAGAAATGAAGGTAAAGTGTACTAGAAGCCTGAGAAAATGTTGAAACTTTAGTGACAGTGACAAAATTCCCTATGGAGAACGCTTAAAACGTTGACTATAGATTTGCATTTGCGTCTAAAATCCGCTTTTAGCTACTGGTACAAATATACAAAGAGATGACATACAGTAAAGCTATCATTTATTAGGTCTCCATTAAGGAAAATAACTTCTTGTAATACATATAATATTTTTCTTTGTAAACTTAAAAGCCCTAAAAATTGGATTAAATCGGCTTTTACTATTTGAACATTAATTACAAAATATATGCTCAATAGTTCCAATCAGATTCAGCCATCTACTAGACTGTTAAATCTGATGCTAATGTAGCGAGTTATACAGTAGAGACTCTATGTTCCGGATCAATTAATACCAAACTCATCCGGATTATTAAAACATTCGGTTTACCGGGACATTGTACTTAACAATTTAAATAAAACGGCATCCCAGTTATAATATTTTTATTTATTTAATGCAATAAGTCTAATAATCAGGGTTAGGCTAATGTATGGATCCATTCGAATATCTTTGATATGGCTGCTTAGATTTTACCACCAACTTCTACACTAAACTATGATATAAGTTGCCAATCAGTAGTCAGAATGTCGAAGCACTAAAATATCATCCGTATACACCACATTTAGTGCAAGAGTTATTGAACGGGGATTATGATCGTAGAATTGATCGCATATTTTACATGCAATTTGCTTTTTTCCGACGATACTAGGTTTCGTTTGAAATAATTGTCGATATTGGTCAATAGATAACCCTCGCTGGATGCTAAAAACGCATACACAACCTCTGCAGAAATTAAATGTTTGGGCTGGTATTTACAGGAACCGTATTATTCGTCGTTTCTTCATTCATGGTACACTAACTGGACAGAGATATTTAGATCTTTCACGTGATCAAGTTGTTCCTAATATTGAGGAAGATGGAGAAGATGGCGAGTTTAGATCCCGGACTAGGCTGTCCGAGTAGGTTTTCGTGGTTTTTCTTCTTGTTCTAGGCGAATGCCGACAGGTTAACCTCTTAAGTCGCTCCACGGGCGCAAACATAATAATAACTCATGGCTTGCCAATCTCTCTGTAATTGGCGGCGAGCTGTTGGGGATGCTAAGGCATGAATTATTATTTTGAATAATTTAATTTTATCTATGACAACTTCACATATATAAATATGACATTAATATACCCTCATTTATAATTTATAATTTAAAATTAAAATTCTTTGAAAAAGGCAGTAATTTCCGAAACATGTAAGAGATTATTTTAAAAATATACATATTAAAGTAAAACAGTCCTTAAATCCCCGACTATCTAAATCTACTATAATATACGAAGGTCAAGAAATAATTATATATATATATATATATATATATATATACAAATTAATTGCGTTTTCGCTAAGTAATGTGAATGTAAATATTATTTTCTACGACTCTATTTTACGACGCTAATCCTTAAGCAGGATTCGAACCCACGTCCATAGTTTGCCGGATCACCGCTCTACCACTTGACCTACCAAGGACTGTGATTTTGAATATATTTGTGAAGCCCTAATCTGTTTAGGAAACCAGTTGTTAATATTTTGCCTGTAGTGGGCAATTTTATGCAAATTAATTGCTTTCTCTCGAAGTAATGTGAATGTAGTAGTTAGTTTTATATTAAGTGCGCAGAGCATAGGATTTTTGAGTTTGAGAATGTTGAGTTTTTGTGTCAAGAAATTGGTGCAAGTGGGTTAAAGTTTGATTGCGAAATTTTTGGTCCCAATGGAATCCAGTGATGCAAGCGAAAACCTAGAGGTAGATGAAATCGCCAATCAAGGAATTTCTAGCATTTTGCCCGTCAAATCGAGACCCAAATATAAAAAAAAATTGCCAATGAAAAAAGTTTCTTTAGCAGTGAAAAAAAACTTTTTTAACGATTAAAAACTGACACACTTTGCATACTGAGATTCATGAAAAAACGTCACCTTTTTGGCAATTGAAGAAAAATATTATTTTCTACATTTTACAACGCTAATCATTCGAATTTTTAATTGAAAAAAATTCGCCCTGAAGCAGGATTCGAATCCACGTCCATGAATTGCCGGACCACCGCTCTACCACTTGTGCTATCAAGGACTGTCATTTCGAAGACATTTAGGATTTAGGAAGCCATAATCACTTCAGGTAAGCAGATGTTAATATTTTGCTTGTAGTACGTAATTTGATGCAAATTAATTGGTTTTTGTCGAAGTAGTGTGAATGTAAATATTATTTTCTACATTTTACGACGCTAATCATTCGAATTTTTAATTGAAAAAAATTCGCCCTGAAGCACAATTCGCACCCACGTCCATGGTTTGCCGGACCACCGCTCTCCCACTTGAGCTATCAAGGACTATGATTTCGAATACCTCTAATCTAGGGACTAAACTTATATAATGGTGATACAATCATAAATACATCGTTAAATATAAAAAAATTAACAAAAAGTATTTAGTTTGAGTAGCATACAGATTATTTAATTGAAAACAGCCTACTCAAGTCGCTTTGTTATAGTATCAAACTAAAACATTATTACTCTTATGTACAGCACCGCGCCGCACAGTGCGAAATTTCTTGAGTTTACCGGAACTTAATTATTCAAAACAGTAAAACAGTTCTATTTGTTGGTTTTTAAAATTTCTAATAAAAATTAAAATGTTTTATTTAAAGTTTTTGAGTTTATTTGTGTTTTTTATTATAGAACAATTAAAAAAACATTTTGAACACCTATTCAGAACTAGACTCATGGCAATCGTCTGAAGACTCGCAATCATTACACGGGCCTGCAAATCTTTCTAACAACACTAAAACTTCTGGCGTAACTTCACTATGCTTGGTTTTGGGTGCTTTACGAAGACTAGCGGTGTACGGATTCGACGAAATAAGCAGTCGATAAAATAAATCCGTATATGTGTCCATTCTTGACGTTTTTCTAATAAAAAGTTCTGCAATCTTTGTTTCTTGCCTCCTGAGCTTCTTCTGAAAATTGTCCGATCGGAAGAATGCAAGAGGCTATAATATCCTTTCCATGACAAAGGACTTTATGCGCACTTACGGGCATTGAGTACCAGAAATATTCTTTCAAATACAATTCCAAAGTTTCTCTTGCATATTCGCCGAACTTTTCTGAATCAATTTTAAGACCATAATTTAGGCTCTCTAACAGCACATGAAAACGTTTGATCATTCTAAGTTAACCCCAGTTATTTCGGCAGACTTTTCGGCATTTCTAAAGAATTTCCTCGCGGTATTACCATCGTTTGTGTTTCCGGTCTGCTGTTTTGGCATATCTATAAGCAAGCCAAGCTCCTCTTTGAATTTTTGTTGAATGTATTTTTTCTACTCTGCAACTTTTTTTTTATTTTCTGCTCCACGAGCTTGTCATGCTTTAATATCAAGTTTGTACGATATTTGTAAAATACATTCCAAAAACCTTATCCATGCATGGAGGGGCGATAGTCCAAGGGATACAAACGATTCGTTTATATTTTTTTGAGGTATATCGCAGATGTTGTTCATTTCACTAGGTTTAGCCCCACATAAGTAGCATGTTTGTGATGATGCACAGGATGATACAGCATTGAATAGTTTACCGTCAATCATACAAAAGATCATATTTGCTGTAACCTGAAATTGCTTGCCATCTACAAATATAGTGGTTGGAGTAAGTTGAGATATTTGTTCTTTCACTTTGTTTACTGCTGAGGTAATTACACTGACTGTTTCTTTGGTAAAAACGAACTTACAGCATTTAAAAACGTTACATTATTTTCAAGCCAGACAGCATTTTTATTCAGAAATGATGCTAAATTTCGACTGGATTCCCTCCACCTTTTTCGTATTTTACAAACCAGTGCGCGAAGAGTTGCCTTTAAACTGCAAAGAGCATCGGATCTTAACATTGGTGAGCCTATTTTTTCCAAAACAAAACCAATGATGGCATCCGATGTCGGTTCTTCCTTCCACTTTTGGAATATACAGTTATATGAAACTTGCAAAGTCATTCTGGAAAATGTTTCATTTAAAAGAAGATCGCAAAATATCGCAGAAGATCTTTTGAGTTTTCAACAGAGAGAAAAAAAACTTTAAAATGTTGTGCGTTTCAAGCTGGTATTATGTGGTATCACTTTTTAAAATCTCGACTAAAGTTAAAAATGTAAATTTAACTTACTTCTTAAAAATCACTTTTTTCCACGAACAAATCACACACGAGCAAGGAAAGATTTTGCAATTAATTAAATACCAATAATTGACAATTTTCTAATAAAATACATGAAGAAAAAATCATGGCTTACTGATTTGCCATTTCTATGTATCCCTCTATTAACTTTAACAAATCGAATAGCTTTCTATAGGCAAAAAGTATGATTGAATAAGTAATGCGAATTTCAGGTGCATTTTGCGGTTCTTTCGCAGGGTAAATCCCCAAACTGAGTATGAGGTTTTAGAGGCGGGGTATTTACCTAACAAAATAATAAATAGTCTTATGCATTTTACGTATTTCAAAAATTGAATAAAGTTCCGCTAAACTTCCTAAATTTCGCACTGTGCGCCGTACTTTTCGCCGCCGGTATATATGCATAAATTTGCCGCCCCTAATTTTTTACTATTTGCACATATAATTACATTTGTGTTAAGAATGCATTTAAAGACAAATTTAAGGAATTACGCGCAGGATCCGGAATACATATTTTCAAAATTTCAAATCATTCATGTGTTAAAGATCACGAGAAATATGTGTAGTCCAAACTGTTACGAATATTATTATTATTGTATATTCGAGTGCATATATAATTTTATACTAACATTGCAATAATACAGATATTATTTATTGATAAATCTATGAATTTCCGAACCCTGATTAAGCGTATGTACTTATTGCTATTTTGCTTACTCCGGGAAATTTGTTTTTACGTTTGTCTATACATTATATTTTTATCCACTCTTACATACATATTATAGGACACAAATTAGGAATAAAACATTAACAGCCATAGCAACCATTCTATGATCTGTCAGTTTTAACTCGATGTGGGCAAAATATTGTTACTTGTTATGGATTGTATTGTTATGGGTTACCGAAAGATAATTAGTAATGCCCAAGTAAAACAGACCGTAATATAATAACATTTTCAACACTAACAAGTTTAGAGCCTGGAACACATGCTTGCTGATGCATTTTAACATTTTAAAAGACTTGCAAAAATATATTCGAGTAAACCAAACAGTGTTATATTTTCTTATCGCAACCATAAATTGCCCAGTCACCGATAATATAACACTAACAAGTTTAATGCTTGACGCCCTTTAAATTCTATACACACGCAAAAAATATAACGATTAGAAGAAGTATGTTATCGATGGTATGGCTGTTTAAAGTAAACATAACCGGTCACCCACTTGAATTCTTTCTCTCGATAGGCCCGCGTGTTCTTTAAATTACACGTTAGTATTACCTTAACCTATTTATTAATGACCAGTGTCTCTAGTAACGTCGAATAATTTTCGCCGCCCTTTGATTTGACCGCCTGTGTGGCTTGCACGCGTGCACACAATTACGGCGGGGGACTGCTTATTTAGATATCTAAATAAAGGGAGTTAAGTAAAAAAAAAGACCACAATACACAGATACAAGTCGACGCAATAATGTATAAAAAGAATTTTCGGAAATTACAAATTCAATCCATTACTTATATTAATAAATAATTTCATGTTTCGGAAGATACGGGGACACATCGATACAAGCTGACACACTAAATTCACAAGTATAAATCAATATGTTACAAATTATTCCTGAGATGATTTACGATCTTCGACTGCATCCAGTAGGATTGCCCATCAATCTTATCGTCTTTCTCAGTGTATGTTTCACATAGGAACGTAGACACACACATATATGTGAAGGGTATAAAATGTTTCTTCCGCTTTTTTTGATCACACCGATGCGAACACCGAGTAAGTGTTAAATTTATATCTCACAGACCATTTCTACAGTGTGACGTTTTCATTTTTCTTTATTGAGAAAAATTAACCGTACGTGAATGATTTTCAACGCCTTCCATAAATCAGAATTTCTATAAATTCGTAACACTTAATAGATATGTTCTTGCCAATATATTACTTTATAATTTCCTAATAAAAGCAAGAGATAAACAAACAATAAGGAACAAATCAACAAAAAATTAGAGTTTGACAAGAAGACTTAAAGAATCCCATACAGACATAACTATACATAATTCGTCAACACATCGCACACAAAACAAATAATCATAGAAATTTTAGTATATCGATAGGTTAAGCACGTTACAAATGAAACAGACATACATTACACACAGCAGTATCTGTACAAATAGACATACACCCCGTAATTTCTCCGTTTACTCCAGTCAAAGACACGTGTTTCTGTGTCAATAGACTCAATAGACGTCAGTTTGGTAATGAAGGAAAGTTTGATAGATCCCCTGACAGGTAAGTAGCAAATTTTGTCCTATCAGGTGGCAGCAGATAATCTAATGACATCTGACGGACTACTCCGAAAATAGCTATTTTCTCTAGTCCAGTTATGCTGGTACTGAAGGGAAAAAATACCTTTATAGGTGTAAGTCCATTAACACCATGCCATCTGATACCGTGTTAAGCCACTGCATAACATAATTTTATTATCTAATTCAAATTATTATAAAACTTTCTTTAGGTTTTAAAACCTTTTACATTTACAATTTTATTACTTCATAATTTAGACCATTCGTTTTATTACCTAGAGTTACCAGTGAACAAAGTGCTCAATCTGGGCGTCTTTTGTTAAAACTCACGATTCCTAAATATGTATAATAAAATTCTTTATTGATTTATTACTACTATTTATTTAATTCATTACTGGACAATGGAATTCATGCGGAATTACATACTTAGATTTATAACACCAACTAATACTTAATTAGTAATGATATTTATTATTTATTTATTAGTAAGATTAAAGATCCAATCGTAAACCTGGTATTGTCGGCAGTAGGTACAATTTCTGCGAACTGAATACATAAAATTCCCCATTATGACGTCAAACAATACAATATACAACGAATATACCCATTTAATTACGTAATAGTTTGTAGCAGTAGTGGTGTATTTTTACCTATTTGTAAGGCAGTACCGTATCAATCAGAGTCCCACACTAGTAACAAGAGACTTAACAGTATCAACTCAATAATAGAACATATTTTTTTTTCAAAACATTTATTCAAACTGTAACATATTAACAACAAGAGACAACCAGTCTCATATAAGAGTAAAGAATTTAAGTTTTAAGTTTACGTTAGGTGTTTCATTTGTGAGATTATCTTAATAAATTAGGTTTAAGTGTTTTTTGGTTAATTAAATAAAATATTCAGAAAACACCAAATTTCAATATAACTGCCTTTCGGTTATATTGGCGCATTTATAATCGAATCATGTCTCACGGCTGTTCATTATTTACCTTTCTTGGAAAATTACTTTCCAACATTACTGAATGACGTTCATCTTACTGTAAGACGACGAATGTGAATACAGCACGATGCCGCACCTCTGCGCTTTGGTTGACAAGTAATAGATCTTCCCAATCAAAATTATACGAATCATTCGTGCTGATCCCGAGACTGTTAGCAGAGCTATCTCTTAAATTATAAGAAGAGCTTGATTATGTGTATAACAACTGCGTGGACATTTTGAACTACTAATTCAACAAGGCTCCTTCTCTTTAATTTTTTTTTTGCAGCGGTATAAGACATCCTCATTAGTAGGGTTATCTAAAATTTCAAACGCTTGTGCCTGAGTTACGATAGAATTTTGGCCATATCTTCATTGGACATTTGAATTTGCTTCATAACACATCCTTAAGCTATGGCAGTCATGTTAAGGGACACCCTGTATATTGCAGTGGAGTGGACGAAATACGAAGGCGATTCGTAAAGTAAGTTCCGCTTCCCCCTAGTAAGCAGAGAAGTGAGTATATCGGCGCGATCGTAGCGCTGCGGTGTAGTCTGGTTCAGTGTGAGCCTGGCAGTGCCAGTGAAAGAATCGTTTGTACAATTTTTTGTGCTATTTTGGTCGTTTAAAATAACTGCTGCAATTGTAAATTTCGCCCACTGTGAATTGCGTGCTGTTCATTGCTGTGGTAAATTGTGGATTTTTTATAAACTGTCTTATCTGAGAGCCATATAATTTGTCTACTTTCAGTTTTTTTATGCCAATCCCAGGAAATTTACGTATTAAGTACCCAAAGTAAAGTCCATCTTGATTTAACGCCTTCACAAATTGCTTCATGAATCCCAACTTGATGTGCAAAAGTCGAAATATGATTTTCTCTCTCGCGACCAAAGGTTCGCTGATTACGTTTCCTTTTCCTGGAACCACGACATTTCTAAGGGTCTTCGTTAATCCTGTGCTCTTCTGCCTCAAAAACAAAAAACAAGGATATTTTGTGTAAAGATACTATTATTTCTACTTATTATTAAAACTAAAATGAATTAGAATGTATTTCAAAAACTAGAGCTCCTATGAAGAAAAGTCAGGTATTTTTGGAATTAGCACATCAAATACATATGTATATACAAAATCAGTTTTCAGTTTTAAAAAAAATTAATTTAGTTGGCTTGTGTTATTATATAAAGGAAATTGCAAAAGTTTTGCAAAAAAACTCTAACTTTTACAGGATATTGAAATAATTTCTAGTAAGTACGGTCTCGGTCCATTTCGTAGAGCACGAAGGTAGATACTTGTAACCAACAGTTCTAACCAGTAACCAACTATATTCATTTTTTTTATAATGACTTAAATTATCTTCTACCAAAGTAAATTTAAGAAAGATTGTAGAATTTGTAAATCCTTAATGAATGTGTGGTTGTCTTCTAGTTGGTGACTAGCGGACGTGGAATCGTGTTTCTTATTGCTAAACGAAGAACAATGTGCACCAATACGTTTTTTAAACGATCTTCTGGTTTGTCGGTTTAATAATGCTACGCTTAGAGCCACATTCATTTTCACAAAATGAGTAGGGATTTCTTTGAGACGTGGACACATTCTTAATCCGATTTCTGTGTGCAAAGTACATGAAGGCTGCTGAAATTCATCCAGAACTTTGTTCTGTTAATAGCGAGAATGTAATGAATGACAGTATGGTTAGAAGATGATGCCGTATCTTTCGAGAAGGACAAACTAATGTCCATGATGAAGAACGGAGTGGAAGACCAACTGTTGTAACGAACGAACTTGTGGGTCGCTCTAACTCGCCTACGAGGAAACCTTTAAATTACCATCAAATCTTTTCTGCAAAAAAGGTCATAGTTCCTATTTTTTGGGGCAAAAAAGCGTCCTTCTCGTAGATATTATGGAACGAGGGACCACAATAATCACTGAAGTCTACTGTGAAACTTTGAAGAAGCTCAAAAGAGCTATTCGGAACAAGCGACGTGGATTATTATGTTCTGGCATCGTTTTCTTCATGACAACGCCCGCCCGCATACCACTGCTCATACGTTAGGTCTACTGGACAGTTTTAAGTGGGAAGTGTTTAAGCATCCCACCTCCTAGCGACTACCATCTCTTCCCTAATATGAAGAAATGACTTGGAAGTCAACGGTTTGAGAGCGATGAAGAGCTACAAGACAGTGTTACAAATTAATTCACAGGCAGTAGAGTTCTAGGAAGAGGGCATTAAAAAGCTAGTTCATCGCTATAACAAATGTGTTAATCTTAATGGCAACAAATAGTATATAATAGAGGAACTTACTTTACATATATTAAGAGAATTCAAAGAAGCAAAGAGACAAAAACATGTTGTAGCTAAATCTAGAAATGAAAAGAAAACTAAATTTGTAAATGGAGTTGAGCAAGAAGAAGGAAAAGAGAAATTTATGCTTAAAGCTTATCTCTTTGATCTAAAAATATATCACAAAAAATCAATAAATCTTAATGCTATCAAAATAGGTATTGATTATCGAAAAGAGATACGAAAAATTTAAAAATTCCTATCTCGTAGTTACACAAGTGGGTAAAAATGAATTCACGGAAAGAAATAGAACTTATAACCGCATTATCCTTATTTCTCCTTCTAGAAATAATACTGAATTCAATTATATCAATCTAACTTAATCTTTAGCACGCAGACAAAAAAATTAATTCACTTTCTACCGCGATCTTTCTCTTTCGCCGCAGATTCCGAATCACGTAAAGTTTCGCCGTTTTTGTTGTTATTGTGCTCCTTCGACCACCTCCCATTATCATCACCATGGGAATCCATTAGCCCCAGACAAAAGGGGCCCTAAAAATCAATTAACTATCTCAGGTTGTGGCGCAATAATTCTTCCCGCAAGTAGCTCCACTCGACTCTGCATTATATATTAAGAAAATATGGCTTAGTATAAGCACTTTCAAAACTAAACTGTAGCACAGATGATTTGTTTTACACATCCAAAAGTATTTATTAAATTGATTAATATAAGAGTAAGTCAAATAATCCTTAATAAATGTAAAATGTATGAAGGACTTTAGTATTTAGATTTGAAAAGAAAACTCTAAGATCGATAATTAATTTAACCTGGAAACTAGTTGAAGGGAGAACACAGAATAAATTATTCAATATTTTCCCGCATTATTATCTCCGACGAAATAGCTCATGGCATTTGTAAAATAGATTCTACAAGCCGATAATAACTCATGGAGCTTTACGAGATGATATGAGTTTAAACGTTTCACATTGTTATAATAATAATAATTTATTAAATGTCCAACAGATTATATCCAGAATATGTAATAACACCCTCGGTTCGTAAAATAATGTAATAGGACTACGATAGAAATCTAAAGAAAGATGTATTGAATGATAATAAAATTTAATATTATAATATGTTTTTTTTTATTTTCTCAAATATCGATTAAACAATGAAAATAAATAATTATTAATAATTTCTTATAAATGTATGTCGGTAATAATATGCTATTATATTTAAATCGATATGTCTAATGATATATCGAGGACTGCAATATCAACAGTACGTCAATAAACAAATCGAAACTATATTCAAGCAAATTGAAAAAAAATGTCCTCCGAAACTTATCTTGTTGTAGAGAAAGAGAATTTTATCTTTCTCAGGGTGAGGTTCTCTATAACAATGTTAATTTTAACAGGTAAAGATCTTTTAAATGACAAACTTTGTAGGACCAACTAAATTAAATTCAAGAATGTAATACTTCAATAATGTATGTTTATTTTCTATATGAAATTAAATTTGATATAGTCATTTATTTCTGTGGCTATTTCTAATATTAATAAAAAAAAATATTATTTTAATCTTTCAGATATGACAAAATTTATGAGGAAAAATAAAACCTACGCAAGAGCTTTGAATCTAAGAATTATTTAACAATAAATGACCATACTAATTAAAACTTATAAATTGATATTATTCTACACTTAATTATGAATTCTTGGTCTTAAATATTTTTAGTTTATCACTTATATGAATTGATTTATTGTGACAATACTTGAAAAAATATAAATAGACTCGGGCCAATTGCAATACTGCTTCTACTACGAAGAAAATTTACAATTACTTCCAATTATCAGAATAATTTAAACATACATGAGTAGGTAAACCCCACCAGTTTTGTTTAATACAAAGGTATTTTTAATAATATAAAATATTATTAAAAATCTGGTGTGAAGAACACAAATACAGGTTCACTATTAATATTTTTGTGAACGTGTCCGAACATATTTCTCCCCAGAGAGGTAGATACGTATTTCGCCTTTCTACAGGCTTTTCGGTACGCCCCTGCTGGAGAAAGAATATCTTCAGACACATTCACAAAAAAGAACCACATCGCCGCATCACAGAAATTATCCAGACCGAGCGTAGAAGTAAATTCAGCGCTGTCTGTTGTCAGACAGCCGAAGTACCTCGCTCCGTCCACATAACCAATGTGAAGTAACGACGCCCTTCAAAGGTGACACAGTCATCCCTCTAGAAACTGCATTTTGTTTGTGTCTTCACTCATACTACGGACTAACCGCATGTGTAATGTATCAGAATAATTGAAACATACATGAGTAGGTAAAACCCACCAGTTTTGTATAATACAAAGGTATTTTTAATAATATAAAATATTATTAAAAATCTGGTGTGAAGAACACCTACTCATGTATGCTTCAATTATTCTGATACATTACACATGCGGTTAGTCCGTAGTATGAGTGAAGACACAAACAAAATGCAGTTTCTAGAGGGATGACTGTACCACTACAGTCATGAGCGTCAGTTAAGGGCGTCGTTACTTCACATTGGTTATGTGGACGGGGCGAGGTACTTCGGCTGTCTGACAACAGGCAGCGCTGAATTTACTTCTACGCTCGGTCTGGATAATTTCTGTGATGTGGCAATGTGGTTCTTTTTTGTGAATGTGTCTGAAGATATTCTTTCTCCAGCAGGGGCGTACCGATGAGCCTGTAGAAAGGCGAAATACGTATGTACGTCTCTGAGGAGAGATATGTTCGGACACGTTCACAAAAATATTAATAGTGAACCTGTATTTGTGTTCTTGACACCAGATTTTTAATAATATTTTATATTATTAAAAATACTTCCAATTAGTAAGAATCTGTTAGTTAATTTGAAAACAACCAATCCTTATTATAATATGAATGAATAAACTTGAACAAACAGCTATTATGTATCCAACTCGTACGTTCGTAGACCAATTAATAATAACCTTACGTAGACCAGGAAATTATTTCACAAAATGCAGCAAATGTATCTAAATGTTGTTAGATATTTAAATGAACGATGAATCAGCCGTCTGGGTTCTTCTTCAGGTATTTTGAAATAACAAATTTACCATAATATAAATTATTCAAGAAAATTGCATATCTATTAGGTACTTATTAATTATTATTCGATAATATATTAATCTGTGATATATCTACATCGATTCGCTAGTTTTTTATTCACATTCAAAATTTTCTGTCCATTTTATTTTTTACAGAAAAAATAATAATCATAATTTTTTTCAATTGCTATGGATATTCAACATACTTTCATTTTATCCAAGTAAATTAGTTTTTAAATGCCAATTTTATATGCAGTAAATCGAAATACCTTTTTTAACTTTCAATTTGAAAATGAAATATTCATATGGTTAATTATCAATTTTAAACCACTCACTTGCATATGTTAAATTTTACAATTATTTTATATAAATTTACTAAATATTAACACTAAATATAATTTTCAATATTAGTCAACTTTCAAAATATAATTAACTAAGCATATCTACCAAGATTTAACTCTAATATATAACGGGTGTTCAGAAACATTCGAAGTCAAGTGGGCTCTGAACAAAAAATCGTATATCTTTACTTAAGTATCTGATTTGTAATAATTATTAAATGTCAACTGTTGTCTGTCAAAAATCAATCTATCTCAGACATGACTTCATATTTTCAAGGACTACTTTGACTTCGAATGTTTCTGAACACCCGTTATTTACAAGCTAAGTTACTAAGAATAAGATTATTAATTAATTTTAATTAGATAATTAATTTTTTATAAACGGAATCACTGGCAATGGACATACAATCAGTTTGATCCTTAATCCAACTCGCCATTGTTTCACGATGCCATTCTCGACGTCTAAATAAATGAAAATTAAAAATGTATGCACCAGTTACTGAAACTTAACGAAATTCACTGGAAACTTACGCCAAAATAATTGGGAGAAGTAGATTCGATGAAACGCTATTAAAACAGGATCTATTACATTTCGAAGTTTGTAATTATGTAATTATCAGTTAAAACAATGAAGAAAAAACTAACTCACCGTACTTTATTTATCTTACGAAATATAAACTAATAAATAAAATAAATTCTAAAACCTCCTCACGCTTCCATCTACGCCCGTGAAGAAAGGATTTTCACTGTAATATTGAAGTAATTGCGTCACAATTCAAAGACAAAAAACAGATGTGCGGTTAACCGAATGAATAGTGCTATTCAATAACTGCGTGTTGTACTTAGCGATGTTATAGACTATTTATATGATCCATCGTAATTTCGGCCTAATGCTTTCGGTCTTTAGTAAGAACCAATGAAACTAAAGAATAGATTTCTGAATTATTAAATCCATAGCATCCATTCATAAATGCATATGCGACGTTTATGACGTACTACATTTTAAAATATGTAATATCATCCTTGAAACTAAGCAAACAGTAACCAGAGGTAAGAGTGAATAAGCAAAGCGCATTTCCCAGAGGCAAATTTTTAGGGGTATAAAAGGTGGTTGTTTGATAGCAAAAGGACGTTCACAATTCCTTTCAAGGCTGTGTGCTGTGAGAGTAAAATATACTCGCTAAAAGCTTTCGGGAAAGTTTCGAACGACTCAGATCGATGGATTCTCCTCCATTTTGTACCTCTTTCATTTTCTTTAAGATTTCTTTCCGCTCTGATATTTTTCATTAGCGTAGATATTGTGTTTATATTGCATTTTTTCTGTCGATATCTTGAAACAGTACCTTAAACTCAATTTAAAAATTTAAAATATACGAATAAATTTTCGTAAAGATCGTGCGAAGTTCTAAAGAAAATTAATTCAAGCAAAATTAAAAATGTAAATGCGGATATACAGGCTTAGTTTAAAAGTATGGGGACGGCGATTTATTGTCATTAATATCCATTCTAGGAAATATTCCACAATACAAAAGTTTTTTAAATAATTTTTATCTAGATTTGTGAATACATACTTTAATTTTTTTTTAAATTGTTTTTATGTTACACCATTCTACTATTTTCTTTTAATGAAAACATGTTAGGTTTTTAGGGTTTTTCCATGTGATTATTGTGTTGGAATGCCTAATCTCTTCCTTTCTTTGTTAACAGCTTATCGTTTCTTTCTTCATATACCTGTAATTACCAAATTTATGTGCATACACTCATTTCATTTGTAGAATAATCATTATACCATCGTCGTTTGATAAAGCTACAGGGTTAGCGAAACGCGTCACATTTTTGTAAACGTTTAGTAAATATAAGTTTTATATAGTGAAGATTAAACAAATTAATTGTTTTGTTTTATTTCACATCGTATGAAAACATGTTACTTTTACGCCACCATTTAATAGAAAATTTTTTTCTCTTCGCAATAGTATTAAAAAAATTTAATTTATTTTAATAACAATATGCATTAGTATTAAAAAAATTATTTATTTTAATAACATTTTTTCTAGAAAACATCCGTTTTAGTATAATTAAAAATTGCTGAAAAGCCACGTCCATCAACGGAACGTACAGACGCGTTTCGCTCTTATTAGAGCTTATCAATGTACGGTATCTCGAAGACGGATATGGCTCCTCACTTCTATACTTTGTGTATATATAGTTAACATTCTGAGCTTACTGCAAATGAGAATTAATGAATATTAAATCTCATTTTTACATGTAAATGTCGCCTTATGTGATGCGTTAATAACTACAATCCGACAAACTAAGTTTGTACCAGTATGTAGAACACACCTCGTTGCGACTCCGACCTTCCTGGTAATTAGGATAATTAAAAATTGCTAAAAATTGCCGTTGATGGACGTGGCTTTTCAGCAATTTTTAATTATCCTAATTGCCAGGAAGGTCGGAGTCGCGACGAGGTGTGTTCTACATACTGATACAAACTTAGTTTGTCGGATTGTAGTTATTAACGCATCACATAAGGCGACATTTACATGTAAAAATGAGATTTAATATTCATTAATTCTCATTTGCAGTAAGTTCAGAATGTTAACTATATATACACAAAGTATAGAAGTGAGGAGCCATATCCGTCTTCGAGATACCGTACATTGATAAGCTCCAATAAAAGCGAAACGCGTCTGTAGGTTCCGTTGATGGACGTGGCTTTTCTGCAATTTTTAATTATCCTAATTACCAGGAAGGTCGGAGTCGCGACGAGATGTGTTCTACATACTGGTACAAACTTAGTATTGTATTTATTAACGCATCACATAAGGCGACATTTACATGTAAAAATGAGATTTAATATTAATTAATTCTCATTTGCAGTAAGTTCAGAATCCGTTCTAGTATTTAATAAATAGTTTTTAATGAAATTGTCTGTCATTTATTCAATTACAAGGTTATATGTTGAACTTAATGCAAATGAGAATTAATAATCAATTCAATCTCATTTTACATGCATTTGTCTTCAAATATATTGCAATAATTTCTACAGTCCGCCAAACTAAGTTACTAGATCGCAGACACAACACAACGCGACGTCAACCTTCCTTGGATATGAGGATAATGCAAAAATGTGTCAAACGCACGTCCATCCCGAAAAGCATAAATAGCATTTCATTTTTATTAGAACTCGTCAGCACACGATATTAGGAGACAGACATGACTTTCACTTCTAGATTGCATGTATATATACTAAACAAGCTATATCGGTCAAGCTAAACGTTCAATTTAAACTCGTTACAAGGAACATATTTCGTATTTTATATTTAATAGACCTGAAAAATATAGGGTTTCATGACATATTTGGAACACAGGCCACTCTATGCTTCTTAATAATCTTAGATTAAAATTGTAAATAACACTGACCGACAAAACAAATTAATTTTTGTAATATAAAACTGAATAGCATATTGTATTAACCTATCTAAATACGAAAATGCGTAAAGTTTTCTTGTTATATTAGACAAACCACATGTAGAACGGTACAATGTAATATTTATTGAAAAAATAATTTAACAAGTTTTTTGACCCTTTATATTGACTACATTTATAATTTATACAGGGTGGCCCAAAATGACCGAAGGGGTTTGAGTTCATTATAACTTCTTATTTAAGACATAATTATTATTAAAAACCTGGTGTGAAGAACACAAATACAGGTTTACTATTAATATTTTTGTGAACGTGTCCGAAAATATCTTTCCCCAGAGACGTAGATACGTATTTCACCTTTCTACAGGCTCATCGGTACGCCCTGCTGGAGAAAGAATATTTCCAGACACATTCACAAAAAAGAACCACATCACCGTAATTATCCAGACCGGGCGTAGAAGTAAATTCAGCGCTGCCTGTTGTCAGACAACCGAAGTACCTCGCCCCGTCCACATAACCAACGTGAAGTAACGACGCCTTTCCAAAGGTGGCACAGTCATCCCTCTAGAAACTGCATTTTGTATGTGTCTTCACTCATACTACGGACTAACCGCATGTGTAATGTATCAGAATAATTGAAACATACATGAGTAGGTAAACCCCACCAGTTTTGTATAATAATTATTAAATTTGTTTTATTTTAAATACAGTATATTAATGGAAAATATTTTGAATTTAATTATGAAAAATTATATCTCGCAATGACCGAAGGGGTTTGAGTTCATTATAACTTCTTATTTAAGACATAATTATTTTTTTTTTTTAATTTTAAATACAGTATATTAATGGAGAATATTTTTCAAAAAATTAAATCTCGCAATGGATCGTTGATTTGAGAAATAAAGGTCAACGATTTTGGCACGTTGTTCAATTGAGTCCTGTTCCAATTAATTAATTAATTAAATTAAATTTAAATTCCCCAAGTCTTCTTTACAAAATACTGAAAACAAAAAAAAAATTATAATAAAAAAGTTATAAGGAATTAAAACCCCTTCGGTCATTTTGGACCACTCTGTATTAGGTTAACATCTAAGAAAAGCAAACATTAAAAATATTTATTTGGAACAGGCTAATTCTACAGTAATCACCAGAGAGCGAATTGAAGCGATTGAATGACTAATTGCCCCGATATAACGTTGTGGCGGTATCAGGTATAGTATGCATGTTACAACAGCCCCACTATTTGCTTGCTCAATTGCATTCGTCGAGCAGATGTTCTTATCTCCGTCTTTATGAATAGTACATTGTGTGCATTCCTTCATAAATTAAATTTAACAGTGGCTTGTAAGACGGAATATACATTTATATATTATTTCGATGACTTCGTTGAAATAATCACTTAGAAAATTGTATTCGCTAATTTCCAAAGTTATTCTCGTGTTTACATGCTGTTATAAATGCATATATATGTATTTATTGTTCTTGAGATAGTATATTTTCTATTCTCTTCTATAAGGGATTGTTTCTGGTTTCGCTTCTTTCAGTGTTATTTGGTTACAACGTTTAGTATTTTTAAAAATCAGTTTTATATTGTTATATTGTAAATTGATCCTATAATTTTTTATAAATATTAAGTTTAATTTACTACCTTATTTTTTGAGTGGTTTTCGTTTCTTCTTTTTGGTCCATTTCTTTCTGTTCTTAGTATATCTCTTTATTTTCATTAACTATGGAGAATTCTCGTAGGGCAACCATAGTAGGATGGATTAAACGCCATACAGATTGGTTGCATATTCGTAATGATACTGAAATATATTGCAGTGCTGTTCATTAAGTTTAAGGCGTCCACAAAAGTGTAATGTGCTGAGACATGTTTCTTTGAAAACTCATCAAGATAACATGACCATCTGCACCTGACACTTTTAACGAAAAACTGTGTGAAACTTTCATAGTGGCCAATATCCCATTCAAAAAGCCTAACAGCCCAGTCCTCAAGAGGTTTCTTAATACCAGAGGAATCTACTTTACGTAAATACTATTTACCAAAATGTTATTTGAGAACCATTGAAAAAATACGACCCAACCTATCTGGTCATTATCTTTGGATAAGTGCAGACAAAACAACGCATGTAATGGGACGATATGTGTTAAATTCATCTGACATCATACCAACAATATTTAATTGCAACTAAAATATTGCCAGTCGTAAATAGTGAAACAATTGCAGAAGCAATTGATCAATGTATTAATAATATTCTGTCATCGGATAACAACTATAAAGACAAGATGCTATTATTTTTTACTGAGCCGGCAGCTTATATGTTAAAAACAGGGAAGTTATTGAAGCAATCTTATCCCAATATGCCTCACGTTATCTGTGCAGCACATGCACTACACAGAATTTGTGAATACATCAGGGGTCATTTTCCAAATGTTGATAAGTTAGTTTCATCATTTAAAATGATATTTCTCAAAGGTAAGACAAGAAGTTCATGCCATGTTTAGCAGAAATCCAGATTTGAATATATTATATCAATTCTGCAGAGCCGGTTGGAAAAATCTATAGATTCGAAGTATGGTGCTCTTTTGCAACATTTTAATCACGCACCCATCACTAGTTGTGATGTGAAACGGAAATTTTTCTATTAATAAAGACGTTTTAATATCTAAAAGAACTAATTTAACACAGGAACACCTTGAACGAATTTTAGTAGTTCATAATAATCTTTAACACTTTCAATGTTTCACAGAAAGTACATAGTTTTGAGTTTTGTTCTTTGTAAATTATTTTTATTCAGTATGTACCACTTATGCAGTGCCCACACGTATCAAATTTTTCGAAATTCACAGATAGCTACAGAAACAAACCTATTGCGTATACAAGGCAGACGCCTATGAGCTATGAATCATCAATCTCTGGTAATCACCCGTGATGGCTGGATCCAATTGTCCTTGGTACCAAATTTCCATTGCCCTTTTATCTTGATGGAATCTTTCGCCATGCTCGTCGCTGACAGCGTCCAAATTCTTAAATATGATAAATGTAAATGGAGAAAGTAATTTTTTAATCATATTCGGCAACCAAGCGATTTCTACTCATTAACTACTTTTTCGTAGTTAGCATCCATATTATTGCCTAAAAATCCTCTCGCTACACTTACAAATGAATTCCAAGCTCTGAGTTCCTGCGCGGTGAGCTTTTCTATAAAATTAAAATCGTCCAGAATTTTCTAGTTTGTGGTCCAATAAAAATAGCTTCCTTTAATTTGGCGTTACTTAACTCGCGAAAGACTTGTTTTAGCTATTTAAATCCTTCACCCTCATTATTCGTAGCCTTCACAAAGTTTTTCATCAGTCCAAGTTTAATGTGAAGAAGAAGCCAAAGAACATTTGGTCTGCAAGGGGCACATACTTAACATTTTGAGTTCTCGGTTGAAATTCACTACTTTCCGCCCAAATATTAGTTACATAATGTTCAGTCACTGCACGACTGTCCCACATACAAAGAAAACAGCAATGATTTGTAAATCCTCCCTGAAGTCCTAGTATAATAACTTTTAAATCCCACACATCTGCCATTAGTATCGGTTGTAATTTATTGCATCTAAAAGGAGGCGCATATTTTCATAGGTTTCTTTCATCGTCACTGAATGGGCATGTGCTATAGATGATTTTAAATTTCCATTATGTAAGAACACAGCTTTTAAACTATATTTCGATGAGTCTATGAACAAGCGCCACTCACAGGGAGAATGCTCGATGTTGAGTTTCTGCATTGAACCGTCAATATCAGTACATGCATATAATGCATTTTCCATTGTGTAAAATGCAGAAAACGTAGCATTTCTTTTCCTAAAAGTAGCAATTTTTGTTTCTTTTCATAATAAGTTTCACCAGTTAAGATGGGAAGCTAGAAGTTCTGACTGTTGCTTTGACAACCCCAAATCACGTACTAAACTATTTAACTCACTTTGAACAATCAACTGTGGCTCGCCAGAACTGGGACCTGGAGTAAAATTGGAATCGGTACACTGTTCTTCGGAGCTGCCTGATGATGCATTACGAAGCTCCATTATCTCCCAAAACAATATCTTGCCCATATGTATGCGCAGTCTATACTGGTAAGTCTGCATTGTGAGGAACAGGTTTTATGGTAGAAGGCAAATTCGGATATTCGATCTTGCGCTTTCCTTTTTTGGAATAACTTTCAGTCTTTGTCATGTAAAAATGGTGATCTCCACCAATTGAGAATTTTTTATCATTACTTTTCGTTATTCTAGGTCTACCACTCCTTAACAAATCTTTAACACTACCCGTTTGTCCAAAGCGTTTAAAGTTTTACCAACAATGGATTAATAAATTCTATTTAGATGCGTGCTTTTAAATAAATTACAAACGTCTTGTAAAGTTCTGCGTCTATTTCCATAACCAAACATCATAAATATTTGAATTCCTTGACGTTCACCTTAACTTGCCATTACTAATATTAACAGCAATAAATTGTAATTGTATTTAAAGTAAGCAATAACCATTGGTAAGATTTTGACTATTTTGAGATAACTTATTGCAAAAAACGTTGCGTGTTTTAGATGTGCCTACTGTTAAAAGCATTTATTAAATCTTTGAACCACGTTTTCTTGAAAAAATATTATTCAAATAAATTATTATTATTTTTTAATACTATTACAAAGAGAAAAAGTACTTTATCGAATGGTAGGGTAAAATTAACATACCTCTATTAAAAAAAAATTGCATAACGGTGTAACTCAAAAGTGAAGCAAAAAAAATGAATTATCCACAAATGTAGATCTCGGTTTCCGCGTCGAGTTAGGCGTAATTGCCAACGTTTCGTCCACTGTCACAAGGGACTATAAGTAGTTATTTGTCGATTCGCAGTAGCTTGAAGAATGCTAGGACAGAGATCGGCACGGCACAACTTATACATGGGGTAGCGGATCAGATAGTGGCCTGCCAATCGTATGGGCGTGGGACTTCGTAGTTGAATTCAATAGAGTTTGCCACGTTGGATGTAATGTATAGCCATCGTCTCTATTAAGATTGCGGGGGTGTTTGTAAATTTCAATTGATTCACTGATTTTCCTAGGGAAGTAATGCGTTTCAGGGGACAGAAGCTTGACCATCTTTGAATAGAATTTGACCGGAGTTGAGTTTGTATTCTGACAGCGCTGAAGCGGCTATATTCAACAGTCCAGTACAACGTTCATGTTCGAACACACGCAGGCCTATTAGCCGCTTAATTTCGCCAATGTACACACTGCCATACGAACACAGAATGCGATACACTCCTTGTGCTTGGAGCTGAGATATTTTGTCTTTAACCGAAGCTAAGAGATCCGAAACTTTAGAATGAGGTCTGAAGATGGTTTTGATTTTATTTCTATGTAGAACCTTTCCTACCAGATCGGTGATACCTTGAATATACGGTAAGAAGGCGGTGCTGATGTTAGGATCGGGTTTGCTACGTAGTTTGAGGTTACGATGTCTAACTATCGTACGGTGTATATCGTGGGCGTTATAATTATTCTGAAGTAGGGTGCTAGAAATATGATTAAGTTCAGAGTGTAGTGCCCTGTACAAGAGTATTGATGACCGCTTGTTTCTGTGCCGGGTGATGATGGGAAAGCGCGTTCAGATAATGCTCCGTATGAGTCGGTTTCCTGTAAACCATGTGCCCAGTTTGCCATTGATATTGTGGGTCGCTGAGATATCTAAAAACGGGAGACTTCCGTCTAATTCCACTTCTATGGTAAAGCGAATGTCACGGTGCTGGGAGTTTAGGAAAAGTAGAAACTCATCTAAGGACTGTTGCCCATGCGGCCAGGTGACGAATGTATCGTCTACATATCTAAACCAACATTTTGGTTTGAAGATGTCCCTTGTAACAGTGGAGAAACGTTGGCAATTACGCCTAACTCGACGCGATTCCAACTCGGAAACCGAGATTAAATTTCGAAAACGACGGTGGAAACTTACACCTACGTTTAATGTAGATAGACATTACAAAAGAAAACTTTTGTATTTAACATTATTTCCTAGAATTAATATTAACGACAATAAATCCCATTCTCCATACTATTAACTAACCCTGTACATGTAAATTCAAAAACAATTAAAACTGCAGACGCATTTTGAATATTAAATCCACTTCTATCGAGATTAAGAGGATTTACGTTTTAGAGATATTGCCAAGTAAAGAAGGGCTCAGGGTTGTACTAATACAAATGCAGCACGCGTTTTAGGAAAATTAGATCAAAGTTATTAAATAAATTTAATGCTGTCTCGGTAATCCCTTAAATATAATCTTACTCTATTACGGTAAGAACTATGACGCAAAGACTTTAAGAGAAGACGTTCAGAAAGGACGGAAACCTTTCATATTCTATCTTCATGATATTATAATGTGATATCTTAAGCAAAGTACTGTGTATAATTAATGAAAGACAAAGAGGACAAGTAAGTATGGGCAAGGACTCTTAGTATTAAATTTGTATTATACTAATTGTTCAATTTTATTTGTGTAAGTGATAAACCGTATAAATAAAATACAAAAATTGAAACTTTTCTTAGTTTAGTGAGTTCCAAGAGTTCGTAACCAAAGCGAATATTAAATACTAGTTGAACATTATGTTATATTTCTAATCTATCTATTTACTTTGTAATTTTACTTACTAAAGATAATATCAACTCTACCAGCAATGTATATATATTTAATTAGTCGGCCTTTTAAAATTTGTTTTACTTTAATATGTATATATTTAAAATAATCTTATATGTTTCAGCAATTAATTGCCTTTTTCAAAAAATTTAAATTATAGATGACAGTATATTAATGTCATATTTATATATATGGAGTTGTCATGGATAAAATTAATTATTCAAAAATATATTCAAGTTTAATAATAATAATTCATGCCTCAGCATTCCCCAACAGCTTGACGCCAATTACAGGAGAATTGGCTAGCCATGAGATATTATTATGTCTGCCCCAGTGGAGCGGCTTAAGATGTTAAGCTGTCAGCATTCGCCTAGAATGCCGACAGCATTTCTCAGGGATACTACGATAAAATATAATAAGGAAATTAGATATAGGTATACAAAACAAAATATTAATCTACAAAAAAGTGACTCCTGTATGGAAAACTACACAACTAAACATAATAACTAGAGAATGGACGCAATTTCCATAAAACGCAATCGGCAATTGGAATTGTGTATAACGTCGCTCAGTACATCCAGGCGTAATTCAATGAAGTATTTGTTTGACTTACTCGGACACCTGGTCTCGCCGCGATAACAATGGACAAGCCAGCTATTGTATTCGGAAAATATAGTGTTTTCATGAGCGTAGATAGAAGCGGGGTTTTTATAATGTATTTTATTTATTAGCTTATATTTCGTAAGATAAATAAAGTGCCGTGAGTAAGTTTCTTGTTTTCATAGTTTTAACTGTTAATTACATCGTAATTTTTGTGATAGATCCTGTTTAATATCGTTTGATTGAATCTATTTCTACCAATTATTTCGACGTAAGAGTGTGCATTGAATTTCGTTCAGTTTCAATAACTTACCCACACATTTATAGTTTTCATTTATTTAGATCTAGAGCATTGTTTAAGTTACTTTTTCAGACATGATATGGAAGAATGTCGAGAATGGCATTGTAAAACAATGGCGAGTTGGATTGACGGTCATACTGATTGTATGTCCATTGTCAGTGATTCCGAAATTTATTACAAAATCCGTAAAATATCGTCAAAAATTCGTCACTTAGGATCGCAAACACATCTGAACTCTATAAAACTTTTATGACGGCTAATATTCCATTAAATAAACTTAGCAATCCCACTTTAAAAATATTTCTGAAAAAATGTACTGGCCGAAATGTTCCTGATGAATCAACTTTACGCAAATATTATGTTTCTAGGTGCTATACGAGAACAGTAGAACGCATTAGAAGCCATCTTTTAAATCAGTACATATGGATAAGCGCCGACGAAACGGTGGATATGTTAGGATGCTGTGTGGTAAATGTTGTAGCTGGTGTACTACATCCAACTATTCCCTATAACTCATTTGTAATAGCAACAAGTGTTATAACTAGAGTTGATGTGGAAACAGTTGCTGATGCCATTAAGGAGAATATGCAAGAAATGCTTCATTCGGACGCCACGTACAAAGAAAAAATACTTTTATTTGTCAGTGATAGTGCTGCGTATATGTTAAAAACAGGCAGACTATTGAAGAAAACATATCCTAATATGCTGCATATTACTTGTGTAGCACATGCTCTCCACAGAATCTGTGAATATATCAGAGACACTTTTCCAGAAGTCGATAGACTTGTATCAGCTTTTAAAAAAGTTTTCAGAAAAGCACCAGTGAGAGTAGCTCTTTTCAGGGAAAAATTTCCATCTCTGTCACTGCCTCCCACTCCAGTAATAACTAGATGGGGAACATGGCTAGAAGCTACTAGTTATTATGCTGAGAATTTCGATAGTCTAAAACATTTCGTAACACTGCTAAAGGAGGATGCTAGAAGTATTGGTGAGTGCAAGGAGCTCACACAAATCCTAAATTTAAAAAATCAGTTGTACTTTCTTCACGAACATTTTGGAAAATTGCCAAAACTAATCACTTATTTTGAAAATCGAAATCTCAAATTAAATAACGGATTAACCACATTAGATGTGGCTATTAATAATTTGAAAAGTATTCCAAGTGACTTCGGATGTGGCCTTCGGCAAAAGTTTGAAGCAGTTTTTAATAGAGATCCAGATTTAATTACATTGCAGCCATTATGTATGGAGACAATTCCACAAAATCTAACGGCTAAATATGAAGAAATAAAAGAATATTTCCAGTATGCACCTATAATCAGTTGCGATGTAGAAAGGACGTTTTCTGTTTATAAGGATGTACTTAATTCAAAGAGAACAAAATTGACAGAAGAAAACCTTGAGAAACTATTGCTAGTCAATATTAATACTCCTTTACTCAACCTGAACGACAAAATGAACAAATAAAAATGTTCCAATTATAAAAATAAAATTAAAAACTTTAAAAATACAACTTTTCAACAAATAAATATGTATTTCGTAATTTTATAGATCACCACCCGTTCGTTTTCCAATTATATAAATAAAATTAAATATTTTAGAAAGACAGCCTTTCGCCAGTACTGCACTGGGTGGTAAGCGTGTCCGTTCTCTAATAATAACACATCACCACAGGTTGTCTAGGCTAAATATTCCATAAATATATCAAAGAGCTAATAAATTTGGGGATATCAGTACAATATCTTAGCAATGGTTTACGCTAATATTCTAATAAAAAAATGATAAAAATTTGACAGTTAATCGTAAATACTAGAGATTTGGCAATGCCATCTATTGTGAATAAAAATAACTAGACTTCTGTAAAACTGAGCAGATTACTTTTAAATATAATTACCGATCTAATAGGAATAAATTATTAATTTACTAAAGAAAACAGTCGGTATATTTGTTTCACAAAATATATTTATTAGATCTCTAACATATGTTTCGACTTTTCAGTCATTATCAAAGAGTTTTTAAACTAAAGTAAAAAGTACACTTCTACCACTATTTATGAGTTTTTACAAGACTTTATGACGGCATCAATGGTAGGGGTGTTGAAATTTGGGGTGTTGAAATTTGAAATTGTGTGATAAGTCAGGTGTGTACGAATTAAGTTGCAGTGATTGTGATGCGATATACATTGGCCAATCAGGACGCTCAATAAAAGAACGGATAAAAGAGCATAGAAGTTCTATTCTTTATGGTAATATGAATACGGGATTCGCCGAACATTGCATTGTAAATACACATTTGTTCAATACTAGTAATTTTAAACTTTTACATACTTGTAATAAAGGATTCTCGTGTCTTCACTACTTGTCGGCGTGAGCCGAATGTGTATATGACAACATAATTTGAAACATACTTGAGTGGGTAAAACCTCACTAAATTTGTATAATACAAAAGTATTTTTAATAATATAAAAAAATATTATTAAAAATGGGGTGTGAAGAACACAACACAAATTGTATTATACAAATTTAGTGAGGTTTTACCCACTCAAGTATGTTTCAAATTATGTTGTCATATACACATTCGGCTCACGCCGACAAGTAGTGAAGACACGAGAATACGGTTTTTTATAGATACGGTGGTTACCGACTATAAAAAACACGTCTAGTTCGGCTGTTATTATTCAGACAGCGCTGAATATTCCTTCACGCTCTGTCTGAATAATTTCGGCTAGATAGTAACGTAGTTATGTTGTTTTGAATGTGTCTCTTCTCCAACAGGGGCGTACCGACGAACATGTAGAAATGTGAAATACGTATCTACGTCTTTGGAGAAGATACATTCAAAAATATATAAATGAACTTGTATTGTGTTCTTCACACCCCATTTTTAATAATATTTTTTTATATTATTAAAAATACTTTTGTATTATACAAATTTAGTGAGGTTTTACCCACTCAAGTATGTTTCAAATTATGTTGTCATATACACATTTGGCTCACGCCGACAAGTAGTGAAGACATGAGAATACAGTTTTTTATAGATACGGTGGTTACCGACTATGAAAAACACGTCTAGTTCGGCTGTTATTATGCAGACAGCGCTGAATATTCCTTCACGCTCTGTCTGAATAATTTCCACTAGATAGTAACGTAGTTATGTTGTTTTGAATGTGTCTCTTCTCCAACAGGGGCGTATCGACGAACATGTAGAAATGTGAAATACGTATCTACGTCTTTGGAGAAGATACATTCAAAAATACATAAATGAACTTGTATTGTGTTCTTCACACCCCATTTTTAATAATATTTTTTATATTATTAAAAATACTTTTGTAATAACGAAAATAGTATGAATTTCAGGTCGGATATACAAAATTTAAACATAATTTATTCTATAATGTATCGAATCCACGGTTGGCTCTTGGTGAAACATAATGAATAATTTACTAAAGAAAACAATCGGTATATTTGTTTCACAAAATATATTTATTAGATCTCTAACATATGTTTCGACTTTTCAGTCATTATCAAAGAGTTTTTAAACTAAAGTAAAAAGTACACTTCTACCACTATTTATGAGTTTTTACAAGACTTTATGACGGCATCAATGGTAGGGGTGTTGAAATTTGGGGTGTTGAAATTTGAAATTGTGTGTTACTACGTTACTATCTAGCCGAAATTATTCAGACAGAGCGTGAAGGAATATTCAGCGCTGTCTGAATAATAACAGCCGAACTAGACGTGTTTTTTATAGTCGGTAACCACCGTATCTATAAAAAACCGTATTCTCGTGTCTTCACTACTTGTCGGCGTGAGCCGAATGTGTATATGACAACATAATTTGAAACATACTTGAGTGGGTAAAACCTCACTAAATTTGTATAATACAATTTGTGTTGTGTTCTTCACACCCCATTTTTAATAATATTTTTTTATATTATTAAAAATACTTTTGTATTATACAAATTTAGTGAGGTTTTACCCACTCAAGTATGTTTCAAATTATGTTGTCATTTTCGTTATTATTAATTTGAATCATTTCAAAAATTTTCCTAATTGTTTTGTTACCATTAGAACTTAAGATAGATGTATCTTCAAAACGTGGATTATGATCAACTTCCAACATATATTTGGCTAAAGCGCATCTAGTTTTTCCTGTCTGATGTCACTCTTGTGAAAAGTTAATCTCGTATACAGCCAATTACCGGTCTGGCCGATGTATACCTTATCACAACTTGAACACGGTATAAAGTAAACAACACTGTTTTTATATTTAAAATGTGTTTTATCTTTTAGATTAGAGAAGAAGTAACTGGCAGAAAAGAATACTGTTGCTGGTAAATCTGTAAGCACTGATTAGTGGAATAAACCCAATCTCCATTTTACAATTTTTGGCCATTTCTATAGTAACTTTAAGTAATATATATTTTATGTAGTAACTCTAACATTATAATGAAATAATTTTAAAAATATAAGCGTTTACAATTTATTTATATATGACAACTCAGAATTTGAAGTTTTCTAAAGCTTCGTATCTGCACCAATCTTTTATTACTTAATTACTTAAAAAACAGACTACTGTAACGAGGAAAGTTTCGAAGGCGCGTTACTATATCTTCTTCCCTAAATGTTTTTCTATTTCATAATTAATTAGTTTTCTAGATATGATAACTAAATGAAAAAACATTTTCTTTCGTTTGATACTGTAGTATTCGATTTGGCATAAAACATTGCCCAAGTCACCTACTTTCACCTAACAACTGACAACGTAATCCCTGCGAAAAATGTTAACCATTTGTATATTCTATTGTAAGTGAAAATTTGAGGAAAACTCGCAAAATACTTTTCCGATCCAACGACCCCTCGTCATGTAAAGATGCGACATAGAAGCGAACGTAAGGGAACATTAAAAAGTTTTTTCTGCGCAGAAGGAAAGCAATTTAGAATATTACGTGTGTTTCAAGGTACATCGCACCCGAGAAAATTTCATCCACAGAGACACGAAAGATTCTAGATTAAAGAGGGAGACGCTCTAAGACAGGAGGAATGGAACAGATTGGAGACGCCGATTATTTGTAACCTAAAGTGCGTAGAAGAAAAGAACACCTACCGCGGAAAAAAACGGGGCAAAAAGTGTTTTTTTTTGCGTACAAGGGTATTTGGATGAAAGGGCGAGTCGAGTTGGGCGTTAAAAATAATGATTCCTTCAGAACTCGGAAAGAGTATGATGGCGGAATTGATACCATTTCCTGGCGACTGTTAACCTAAATAAAATATGAGCTTGATTTTTAATTTATTTACAATTCGCAGTTTATTTTTGTGTGCCTGGTATTAATCTTGATTTATAAGGTAATATATTGCAGGAAAAGAATATTTTTTGTATCGAGGATAAAATGAAAGAGCCTTGATTTACAGTCAATCTACCTGTACAAAGATTTATAATCCTACATAAATGTGCACAATAGAAAAAAGGACATGATTTAAACGAAGTTATTTATCATAGTTCTACCCCTATCGGAGTTTCGATCTCAAATTCAGCTTTACATTTTTTTAAGGTCCAAATTTATTTACAAGTTGTACGAGAAAATACAATAAGTTAACTGTGTGAAAATTAATTCCATTTTCGGGAAGTAATGTGAATGTTTGCTTTCTACATTTGACGACGCTAATTATTCGCATTCTTTTAATTCAAAAAATTCTCCCTTAGGCAGGATTCGAACACACGTCATGGTGTGAAAATGTAGAAATCAATAGGTACTCTACCTTCACATTACTTTGCGAAAATGCATTTAATTTGCAACAAGTGCCGATTCCAGGCAAAATATTAACATTTGTTCCTTAATGTAAATTAGGGCTTCCCGTGGTATTCGGATCAACAGTACTTAATAGCTCAAGTGACAGAGCAGTGGTCCGCCAAACCATGGACGTGAGTTCGAAACCTGCTTAAAGGCGAATTTTTTCAATTAAAAAATTCGAAAAATTAGCGTCGTGAAATGTAGAAAGCAATATTTACAAGTAAATTGTGTATTTGAAATATTTAATATGTAGGACTATGTAGGTCCATTGACAGGTTCCTGTACAGTATAATTAAAAAAGAAAATTATTTATGGTGGATCTAGAAGATTAAAATTAAAAGCTCGTGTGTGGTTCGATGGGATTAAACCGCTTGAGTCTACGCCTTCTGATGAGTCTAGTCATTAAAGTATTTGTCAGAAACTTGGGATGATTAGTTAATCTTTCTCCGTATTTTTCGGAGAAAGCTGTGATGTCGTCCTTCACTGTTTTTATTTTCAAGTCATGGACTACTATGCTATTTGGGACATACCAAGGAGCCTTGGTAATCATACGGAGTACCTTGGACTGAAATCTTTCCAGTATTTCAATATTATATATGGAAGCAGTCTCCTAGACCTGTATTCCATAACTCTAAACGGGTTTTAATGTTACTTTGTAAACAAGCACTTTTGTTTCCAGGGATATGTTGGATATAGAATAATGAATCCGAAATATTGTCAATTATGACACGAACTCCAAAATTAAAAATCCCCTGAAAATTGTATCATGTTCCGCCTGTGAATTCAAAATATTTAGAATGTGTATAAATAATAAATATGTACCTCTATTGAAATTACACACACCATATGTTTACATAGGTAACAGTTGTCAATATTAAACAAACTATAATATCCTGTATGCAATACCTTGTACAAAATCAGCTTTTTATACATTCAAGTGAATTATTAAAAACTAATGTGTGTGCTACATTAATTTTCAAACCCATTTTAAAAATCATTTGCGGACTGTATAACCTTCATTAGTAAAGGTTCGATAACCTGATACGAAAGTCAGCTGTTGAAAATTTATACAGCTTTGTGAAATTTTCAAGCAAATGTATTGAAAGAGCATGTAAGGTGTGTGCTTTGCGGGCATTTAACGTCCTATTTGGTAACAATCTATCTTTAACCCATTAAAGCCCGGTGGCAACTAAAGTTGCCACCTAACTAAATCCGGCAAGTACGCCTATGTATGTAGTTAATGAAGGGAATTTTGTGTTGAAGTGGTGGCACAATGTGTAGTGTATGTAGATTTAATGCTACAACGTTAGAAGTGTGCTACAAGTCTTGATAATCACAAGTGTTTTCAAGTGCGTCGCTAAGCTCGATGGCAGTAGATCAGTCTTTGTAAGTATATAATAGGCTTGTAATCATATTTATATTAGTATTAGATAATTTAGTAGTCTTGCTAAAATATGTTATTTTGTACTTTTATAATTAGTTTATCAATTCAGTAAGATTTTACAAAATGGCGGCCATTTACATTTGGATGGCAACTTTAGTTGCCAATGGGAAAATGAGGTTATATATAATATATAAAGTTTTTTCGTTAGGTATATCCGCGGAAGAGATGGAAAGGGGTTACTTTTTCATGAACTGCTGGACATGATTTCAGAAGATGACGAAATACCCCAGAGCATCGCAATTTGTCCCCCGTCTGAACCACCCGATGCAGAAACTGATAAAGATTCCGATTTATCCGATGAAGAAGTAGAGGGAAACATTGATCGTCTACCTGGTCGCATACTTCGCGCAGAAATTGCTGTACGGTATGATGATAACGTCGAAATTGATAACGCTTCAGACAACGAACCAGTGGACACTGGTATGCCTTCGACTAGTGCACAGCCAAACAAAAAGGGTACAATAAAACGTAAAAACTCAAATAAAAAGCAGCCATCGGCTAAGCGTTCTAAGGCTTCGTTAGCTCGGGAAACAAAGTGGTATGCTAATATTACCGAAATAAATTCTGAAGTACCAAAATTTGATGACAGTGTGATTCATCCCAATGCAGAAGATTTGCTAAAGGAAACCGTTAAAAGTCCTTTTGAGGCAATGAAAACGTTTTTGAATCAAGAGATGTTAGTGCATATTGTCCGTGAAACAAATCGTTATGACTCGCAGAAACTGCTGCACAATTTTAATGCTTCAGAGCAAGAAATTTGGACTTTTATTGGTGTAATGTTGCTTTCTGGATATCATCCACTACCGTATCGGAGACTTTATTGATCATCAGAATCCGATGTTCACTGTGAACTTATTTCTAATGCAATTCGTCGAAACCGCTTCGATGAGATTATGGCTCATCTGCATCTTGCTAACAATGACACCAATGACGGTAATGATAACTTATATAAAGTGCGCAAGTTTATTGATATATTGAATGCATCATTCAAACTAATAAGTGCAGGATCAACTGTTAGCATAGACGAAAGTATAGTACCTTATTATGGCAGACATGGACTGAAGCAATTTATAAAAGGAAAGCCGATTCGTTTCGGATTTAAATTATGGGTAGCTGCAGATCCTTCTGGCAGAATACTTCATGCCGAGCCCTATTGTGGTGCTTCAACACATCTTCCGACAACAGGTTTGGGTCAAGGTGGAGATGTGGTACTTGGTTTAGCTGATTACTTAGAAGCCAAGGCAGGTACTATATTTTACTTTGATAATCTTTTTACTTCAGTTGACTTATTACAAAATAAATGAAAAAAAAATAGGAGGTACCGGCACACATTACATGAAAATCGGTGCAACCCTCTAATGAAGTTACCAGACGAACAAGCTTTTAGAAAAACACCACGAGGAGGACTATCGTCATCTGGTACCGGTAATATTCTCGCAGTGCGCTGGAATGATAATAATGTGGTCACTGTTCTCAGCAATTGCGAGAACATGTATCCCTTGAAAATATCAAATAGATATAACCGAACTGAAAAAGCCAAGATTCCAGTGAATATACCTAATCCAATTGATCGCTATAATAAGTGCATGGGCGGTGTTGATCTGTCGGATCAATTTGTAGCATCTTACCGATCCAGAATAAGATCTAAAAAAATGGTGGTGTCCATTCTTTGCTTGGGGAGTTGACATTTGTAGTGTACAAGGTTGGCTTATGTACAGGAAATTTGGCCATAACTTAACCCTTTTGAACTTTCGGAGGGAATGTGCCATTTTCATTTTGAAGTCTTTTGGGGAATCTCGCAAAGCCACAGGTGTTCGTTCTTCTTTGCAATTTTCCCCGGCCTTGGAAGAAATTCGGAAAGACCGAACTGATCACATTATTGAAAAGGGAACTTCCAAATATAGAAGATGCAAAGTATGCGCAAATCGTACACATTATATTTGTAGCAAATGTGATCTACCATTACACCCAGAAAACTGTTTTAAAACATTCCATAAGTAAAAAATAAAATTATTTAAATTATATCATTTTTTAATAAAAATTTCCTATATTATCCCATTGGCAACTTTAGTTGCCAGGACGAAACGTCCTTATATAAAATTAAAATAATGCTTCTTTTCGGATAAACTGTATTTAAATACATTCATTATTAAACACATAAAATATTAAATAAAAATCAGCAAAAATGAATTACGGGCTTTAATGGGTTAATCGAGGCATAAATGTAAAACATATCGAACAGAGTCCTTAAAACGAGATCAAATAGAAAAACTATTCTTTTTGTTGTTGTAGATCAACTTTTAGATATCGTCTCTCTTTATAATATAATGAATCGCACAGTGGCGTATCAATTATTTTAAGTATTTTTGTCATTTTCTTTTCGTCTATGAGAGGGAATTTTGAAAAAATATTTTGGATATATTTATTCTATATAATAACATACGTTATCTTATTTCAAGGACATCCGCTATAATTAAAAAGGTTTAAATCGTTAAGGTTCGGAAATGTTGCCTGGGTTGTCTACAGTTATGAGTGCGGGAAATAAGTCACTTGGGGCTAGACCTGGTGAATAGGGTGTGTGAACCACAACTTGACAACAATTTCAATTAATCCCATTTTTGTCGAAAAGCTTGAGTTATGTGAGAAGGCGCATTGTCAAGATGAAATATAACTATCTTATGGGCGGCTGTCCCTGAAGATTTTCGCGGTTTTCTTCTCGTTTAAAATGAATGCCGATAGTTAAACATCTTGAGTCGCTCCACGGGCGAGGGCATAATAATAGCTCAAGGCCTGCCAATGCCCACTGTAATTGGCGTTGAAAGATGCTAAGGCATGAATTATTATTATTGTTTTTTTTTTACTTTTATTTCTTTATGGTTGCATTATGTTGCTTATTCGATAACTTTAGAAAAGTGACAGCTTCTCAATTGATTCATTTGGTCAATAGCCTTGCATTTATTTCTAAAATAATATGAAGTCTAACAACCTATATAATTTATTACAATTAATTATCTACGATTAAAGAAACATGTTTAGCCATAAATATAATTTTAATCGTCCCCTATACATAGCCAATTCTATCCAGATATACACGTTGTCAGTCGACCGAGCTGGCGTCCTCGGGTGACCCTACTCTTCTCAATATGTACGATTGCTTAGTGAATTCGACCGAAGTTCGTGTATAACAAAACCAATGTGATTTAAAAACAGATCTTGGTCCACAGCCCACTACGTATCGTTATCGTTTTGTAGGTGTTTAATTTCTATTAGGCTTCTCTAAGAATTTTATTTCGGTATATTGTACTATTACCAAAATATTTACTCGACTTGCGAATGTGAAGGTGTAACTTTTACATTGGTCAAACCATGTTCAGTTAACGAATTAAATAATCCATGCCAAATTATTCGCGGACAAACAGATTCTTGATAAAGGCGAAATAAAAGTTAACGGAAAAATTGTATCATGTTCCGCCTGTGAATTCAAAATATTTAGAATGTGTATAAATAATAAATATGTACCTCTATTGAAATTACACACACCATATGTTTACATAGGTAACAGTTGTCAATATTAAACAAACTATAATATCCTGTATGCAATACCTTGTACAAAATCAGCTTTTTATACATTCAAGTGAATTATTAAAAACTAATGTGTGTGCTACATTAATTTTCAAACCCATTTTAAAAATCATTTGCGGACTGTATAACCTTCATTAGTAAAGGTTCGATAACCTGATACGAAAGTCAGCTGTTGAAAATTTATACAGCTTTGTGAAATTTTCAAGCAAATGTATTGAAAGAGCATGTAAGGTGTGTGCTTTGCGGGCATTTAACGTCCTATTTGGTAACAATCTATCTTTAACCCATTAAAGCCCGGTGGCAACTAAAGTTGCCACCTAACTAAATCCGGCAAGTACGCCTATGTATGTAGTTAATGAAGGGAATTTTGTGTTGAAGTGGTGGCACAATGTGTAGTGTATGTAGATTTAATGCTACAACGTTAGAAGTGTGCTACAAGTCTTGATAATCACAAGTGTTTTCAAGTGCGTCGCTAAGCTCGATGGCAGTAGATCAGTCTTTGTAAGTATATAATAGGCTTGTAATCATATTTATATTAGTATTAGATAATTTAGTAGTCTTGCTAAAATATGTTATTTTGTACTTTTATAATTAGTTTATCAATTCAGTAAGATTTTACAAAATGGCGGCCATTTACATTTGGATGGCAACTTTAGTTGCCAATGGGAAAATGAGGTTATATATAATATATAAAGTTTTTTCGTTAGGTATATCCGCGGAAGAGATGGAAAGGGGTTACTTTTTCATGAACTGCTGGACATGATTTCAGAAGATGACGAAATACCCCAGAGCATCGCAATTTGTCCCCCGTCTGAACCACCCGATGCAGAAACTGATAAAGATTCCGATTTATCCGATGAAGAAGTAGAGGGAAACATTGATCGTCTACCTGGTCGCATACTTCGCGCAGAAATTGCTGTACGGTATGATGATAACGTCGAAATTGATAACGCTTCAGACAACGAACCAGTGGACACTGGTATGCCTTCGACTAGTGCACAGCCAAACAAAAAGGGTACAATAAAACGTAAAAACTCAAATAAAAAGCAGCCATCGGCTAAGCGTTCTAAGGCTTCGTTAGCTCGGGAAACAAAGTGGTATGCTAATATTACCGAAATAAATTCTGAAGTACCAAAATTTGATGACAGTGTGATTCATCCCAATGCAGAAGATTTGCTAAAGGAAACCGTTAAAAGTCCTTTTGAGGCAATGAAAACGTTTTTGAATCAAGAGATGTTAGTGCATATTGTCCGTGAAACAAATCGTTATGACTCGCAGAAACTGCTGCACAATTTTAATGCTTCAGAGCAAGAAATTTGGACTTTTATTGGTGTAATGTTGCTTTCTGGATATCATCCACTACCGTATCGGAGACTTTATTGATCATCAGAATCCGATGTTCACTGTGAACTTATTTCTAATGCAATTCGTCGAAACCGCTTCGATGAGATTATGGCTCATCTGCATCTTGCTAACAATGACACCAATGACGGTAATGATAACTTATATAAAGTGCGCAAGTTTATTGATATATTGAATGCATCATTCAAACTAATAAGTGCAGGATCAACTGTTAGCATAGACGAAAGTATAGTACCTTATTATGGCAGACATGGACTGAAGCAATTTATAAAAGGAAAGCCGATTCGTTTCGGATTTAAATTATGGGTAGCTGCAGATCCTTCTGGCAGAATACTTCATGCCGAGCCCTATTGTGGTGCTTCAACACATCTTCCGACAACAGGTTTGGGTCAAGGTGGAGATGTGGTACTTGGTTTAGCTGATTACTTAGAAGCCAAGGCAGGTACTATATTTTACTTTGATAATCTTTTTACTTCAGTTGACTTATTACAAAATAAATGAAAAAAAAATAGGAGGTACCGGCACACATTACATGAAAATCGGTGCAACCCTCTAATGAAGTTACCAGACGAACAAGCTTTTAGAAAAACACCACGAGGAGGACTATCGTCATCTGGTACCGGTAATATTCTCGCAGTGCGCTGGAATGATAATAATGTGGTCACTGTTCTCAGCAATTGCGAGAACATGTATCCCTTGAAAATATCAAATAGATATAACCGAACTGAAAAAGCCAAGATTCCAGTGAATATACCTAATCCAATTGATCGCTATAATAAGTGCATGGGCGGTGTTGATCTGTCGGATCAATTTGTAGCATCTTACCGATCCAGAATAAGATCTAAAAAAATGGTGGTGTCCATTCTTTGCTTGGGGAGTTGACATTTGTAGTGTACAAGGTTGGCTTATGTACAGGAAATTTGGCCATAACTTAACCCTTTTGAACTTTCGGAGGGAATGTGCCATTTTCATTTTGAAGTCTTTTGGGGAATCTCGCAAAGCCACAGGTGTTCGTTCTTCTTTGCAATTTTCCCCGGCCTTGGAAGAAATTCGGAAAGACCGAACTGATCACATTATTGAAAAGGGAACTTCCAAATATAGAAGATGCAAAGTATGCGCAAATCGTACACATTATATTTGTAGCAAATGTGATCTACCATTACACCCAGAAAACTGTTTTAAAACATTCCATAAGTAAAAAATAAAATTATTTAAATTATATCATTTTTTAATAAAAATTTCCTATATTATCCCATTGGCAACTTTAGTTGCCAGGACGAAACGTCCTTATATAAAATTAAAATAATGCTTCTTTTCGGATAAACTGTATTTAAATACATTCATTATTAAACACATAAAATATTAAATAAAAATCAGCAAAAATGAATTACGGGCTTTAATGGGTTAATCGAGGCATAAATGTAAAACATATCGAACAGAGTCCTTAAAACGAGATCAAATAGAAAAACTATTCTTTTTGTTGTTGTAGATCAACTTTTAGATATCGTCTCTCTTTATAATATAATGAATCGCACAGTGGCGTATCAATTATTTTAAGTATTTTTGTCATTTTCTTTTCGTCTATGAGAGGGAATTTTGAAAAAATATTTTGGATATATTTATTCTATATAATAACATACGTTATCTTATTTCAAGGACATCCGCTATAATTAAAAAGGTTTAAATCGTTAAGGTTCGGAAATGTTGCCTGGGTTGTCTACAGTTATGAGTGCGGGAAATAAGTCACTTGGGGCTAGACCTGGTGAATAGGGTGTGTGAACCACAACTTGACAACAATTTCAATTAATCCCATTTTTGTCGAAAAGCTTGAGTTATGTGAGAAGGCGCATTGTCAAGATGAAATATAACTATCTTATGGGCGGCTGTCCCTGAAGATTTTCGCGGTTTTCTTCTCGTTTAAAATGAATGCCGATAGTTAAACATCTTGAGTCGCTCCACGGGCGAGGGCATAATAATAGCTCAAGGCCTGCCAATGCCCACTGTAATTGGCGTTGAAAGATGCTAAGGCATGAATTATTATTATTGTTTTTTTTTTACTTTTATTTCTTTATGGTTGCATTATGTTGCTTATTCGATAACTTTAGAAAAGTGACAGCTTCTCAATTGATTCATTTGGTCAATAGCCTTGCATTTATTTCTAAAATAATATGAAGTCTAACAACCTATATAATTTATTACAATTAATTATCTACGATTAAAGAAACATGTTTAGCCATAAATATAATTTTAATCGTCCCCTATACATAGCCAATTCTATCCAGATATACACGTTGTCAGTCGACCGAGCTGGCGTCCTCGGGTGACCCTACTCTTCTCAATATGTACGATTGCTTAGTGAATTCGACCGAAGTTCGTGTATAACAAAACCAATGTGATTTAAAAACAGATCTTGGTCCACAGCCCACTACGTATCGTTATCGTTTTGTAGGTGTTTAATTTCTATTAGGCTTCTCTAAGAATTTTATTTCGGTATATTGTACTATTACCAAAATATTTACTCGACTTGCGAATGTGAAGGTGTAACTTTTACATTGGTCAAACCATGTTCAGTTAACGAATTAAATAATCCATGCCAAATTATTCGCGGACAAACAGATTCTTGATAAAGGCGAAATAAAAGTTAACGGAAAACGTTGGATCTTCATTTTAAAGGTAAACGATAAATTTTGCTAAATTTTACAGAAAAATATTAAACGTGGTACCTGGCAACAAAATATTTTTTCTATTGCCTCGGTAGCCTCTGCGAATATATTTATGTTTGAAAAAAATATCTCGTAATATATTATTGCAAAATTAAATATAGACTGGTTATTCCAGCGTTAAACAACTCTTGGTAATAGAGGACAGTATTTGTCGGAAATAGGTAAGAACGGAAACTGTATCAGTCACGTGTACAGTGTTACAGTTTGCTTACTATCGCCCACACTTAGCCTGGACGATATGAGCTACATCCTCTTTCATCAGGCAACTTCTTTTTTCTATGATATTTTGAATTAAAAGGTCAACAAGTTTTAACCCCGCAGCGGTTTGTTTTTTATATATTTTTCTCTTACCTTTAAGGTGATATTCATTTTAGAAATGTCAGTGTTACAGCATAAAGTATAAACAACAAAAATTACTTTGAAATTAAATATTGTTATTTTTCCATATACACTTTAAATACTAAAATGATGTAACGTGTTCATTTGAAAAGTCAATCTAGGTTACTTTGAAATTTTGATAGAATAAGACGCAAATATATTAGTATGTGTTTGTTGTTCCGTAAACGTAAATCCAAATGACATTTGATAATGTCAATCACAAATATCAGTTAGTGCATAAAATAATCGTTCGTCGATTCTGGTTTAAATAAATTGCTTCTCAGTTTTAAAATGGCTTTCACTTTAGAACATAAAATTTTTTTAGTCCAGCCTTATTTTCGAAGTGGTAATAAAATTGATGGTTTATGGGTTTATTCAGTTCAAGATTGCATGGGTGTCAGATGGATGGGCACTTACGGACCTATTCGATGGCCTGCTAGATCGCCAGATCTGAATCCACTGGATTTCTTTCTGTGGTCTTACATTCAAGATCATGTCTATTTGAGTCCACCTGATACCAGAGATGATTTAGTAAGAAGGATAGTACAAGTATGTCATGAAATACCACCAAATCTTATATTAAACGCAGCAGTTGAAGTTAATAAAAGGTGTCAAATGTGTCTGGAACAAAATGGGGCCAATTTCGAACATTTGATTCATTAAAATATATGATAGCTTGATTTCTGTAAATTTCGTAGTTTTTTTTAATAATAAAAAATTTGTCACTCAATTTAATGGAGGTGTCTTCAGGAAATAAATGTTTATTAGAATAAGTAAAAAAAAATATGTAGTACAATTTAAAAAAAAATTACTACTGTCTGTCAAAAACGAAATGTCAAAAAATTTGTTTTTTAAAAAACAGGTTACAGTGCTTTAAAAACGATTTAGTTTGACATATCATTCATTAAAATCAGATAAAATATAAGGAAGCTACAGCCCCAAAGGTTTTTCATAATACACCCGGTATAAACTCTTCAACTCTATAAAATAAGAATAAGAAAAGGCAAAATAATGAAACCAGTCTCGAAATCAAGTAAATTTATACTTCCAATGTACATAATTATTTCTCCAGATAATCACCATTTAGTGCCCAAATTCCGAATACATTTTTTCATTCCGTCCATGAAAAAATTTTCTTGTTTAATGTTGATCCAATTGCAAACAGAAGCTCTAACTTTTATGTCCGGTGAAAAATACTGACCCTTTTAATACTTTATTCAATTTTGGGAACAAGCAGAAACCAGAAGGTGTTAAATCAAGACTGTCCGGAGGGTGCAAAACAACAGTGAATTTCAGGTTCGCCACTGTTTTCGTTCTCTCCGGATACGATTCTTTAATGATCGTACAGCTTTTCAGTGTCCTATTCAATTAATAGCGGATCTTTTCGGCGAATATGCTGCATGCATGACTTCCTTTGGATACCAGAAAAAGGTGAGAATGTCTTTCTGAGCTGATGAAACTCAATTTTTTTGCCCGTCAAACCTGCTGATGAACATTTTTCGCATACAATCGTTGCCATAAACAGCTTCCAAACGCCTATAAATATCGATGGTTGGCCCATCGACCTGCCAGCATTAAAAATTATGCCACAGATCGTTATTTGGTACTTATCTCAGAAAGCGAAGTCAATATAAATGACACTATTACTCAATGACGCTACACAGGAAAATGAAACTATGCATGCTAAGACGAGATACCACAAATTACTGTTTGCAAGTTAAAACTTGTTTCTATCTCGAGGACTCACACACTGGCATTGTTGAAGACTTATATATTCATATTCATATTTATATTCATCTTTATTAATCCTCTCGACCACAATAGTGGTATGGGACAAGTCCAATATTTACACAACATAAAATAATACATGTATTAGTATATCAAGTATGTCAATAGAAAATAAAATAAAATAAAACAGACCATTGCTCAAAATCAATCACAAGAACAACAATATATAAAACATACAATACAAAATACAATAATAATAAATATCAAAATCAATAAATATCAATCCGCTCTCGTATTAAATGTTCAAATTATAGCCTGCAACTGTAGTAAATAAACAGTTAGTCTTTAAATGTAAATCCTATTCTTAAACAAACACATGCTTCTAAAATCAAATTATGCGAACTTCCAGGATATTGAAATCAATGAAAAACAAAGCTAATTTATAATGTAAATACGAGTTTATTAAGAGAAATATTTTAAAATATAAAAAAAATAACAAGGAAACCAAATAAAATTCGCAATTAATGAAAAAAAAACAATATAATCTTTATCATCCAATAAAGTACAAGCTAAGGTCTGCAGTGGTCCTCCCTAACTAGTAATAGGGTTATTATCGTGTCCCCTCTCTCTACGTGTATCGCATGAGTCCTGAATTTATTTATATTTCTATTATAGAAGGCAAATATTGAAACGGTGCATGTGCATTTTAACAGGCATCCTCCTACAGTATTTTCCAGCTCCGTACAAATAAAATATACTATTAATTTACGGGAAATGTACGTGAATATTAAACAAAAGACAGTAAATTGTTATTTAAATAAATTAATATTTTTAAATTTAATTTGAGAGGTGAGATATTTTCGATAATTTACGGTAGATTACTTGAGTCAGGCGCGGCTCATGATGACGTACTGTTGGGGCACGTACAATGAGTGCTTCGTGAGAATACACGAAGCACTCGCATCATTGTACATGCCCCTACAGTACGTCATCACATCACTAGCCGCGCCTGATTGGAAAACCTTAATTTCATACTTTCTATAATATTATTGAGTCCCCTTATACGCAGGAATACGTTCAATATTCAGCGATATTCTTAATTAAAAGAAGAACGTTAATCATACAAGTACTACGACATCTTCATGCCACAGATGAATTTAAAAATATCGAATAAATGTTAAAAATTTATTGCAAATGAAAATTAATGACTATTAAATCTCATTTTCATGCAAATGTTGTATAATGTTAGAATAATTAAAAATTACTGAAAAGCCATTTCCATCAACGGGAACGTACAGACGCGTTTCGCTCTAATTGAAGCTTATCAATGTACGGTATCTCGAAGTTGGTCATGGCTTTTCAATTCTCTACTTTGTGTATATTTTGTATATGTATGTGTATGTATGTATGTATTTATGTATATGTATATGTAAATGCATATGTATATGCATATTTAATTTTTAATTATCCTAACAACCAGTAAGATCGCAGTCGCGACGAGGTGTGTTATACATGCTAGTACAAACTTGGTTTGTCGGATTGTAGTTATTAATGCATCACATAAGGCGACATTGACATGTAAAAATTGGATTTAATATTCATTAATTCTCATTTGCAGTAAGTTCAGAATGTTAACTATATATACACAAAGTAGAGAATTGAAAAGCCATGACCAACTTCGAAATACTGTACATTGATAAGCTTCAATTAGAGCGAAACGCGTCTGTACGTTCCCGTTGATGGAAATGGCTTTTCAGTAATTTTTAATTATCCTAACAACCAGTAAGATCGTAGTCGCGACGAGGTGTGTTATACATGCCAGTACAAACTTGGTTTGTCGGATTGTAGTTATTAATGCATCACATAAGGCGACATTGACATGTAAAAATGGGATTTAATATTCATTAATTCTCATTTGCAGTAAGTTCAGAATGTTAACTTTAGTTGTATAATGTGTTATGTTAATTATTACAATTCAACAAACTAAGTTTGTCCTGATTGATAGAGCAATGAAAAATTCGTGAATGTTACGTCTATTCCGGAACGTGTGGATGTATTTCGTTCTTTTTAGAACTCGTCAGCACACTATACCCTAGCTTCCACTTCTATACTACTTGTATATATACATAACATATTGAATGTATGTCTCCAATATATTGTGGAGACGGACATTGGAGAAAGAAATTTTGCTTTATTACGGATTTTGATTTGAAATGTGAGGATTTCACGAAAGCAAATGAAATTTCTATATTTCCGTGCACTAGTGCACGGAAATATAGTAAGTATTGCAGCGCTTTGTTTGTTCGAGAATGCGACTATTTGTATTTTCTGAGCATTTATTTATAGCCGTTTCTTTTTAAGTCAGTCGTCTACCACGTCCCCGGACTACAATTGCTAGATCGTCTGCCTCTCCCAGTCAGTGATTGCATTCATTAGACCTGTAAAGTTCAGTTAATTAACTATAAAAAATTCAATAAGATTTCAGTTAGATGATGACAAATAAGTTAGCAACAAGGCAGAGCATTAACCCTCGTATGTGTTTACATATACATATATAATATGGCTATATCTATACATATCATGTTATCCATATCCTTCTTTCTGTTTCTGAATTTCCGTCACCGAAGTATATTTAATCTAAAGAGGATGATTGATAGCGGCGCAAACGACCTGGATAAATTCTTCTTTTGAGGCGGAAAGTGTAAAAAAAACTATGATAAGTTAGCAAACAAAATATAATACAAAACTTAGAATTCAAAGTTGGTCGATATACATAACGGGTGTTCATTTGAAAAGTCAATCTAGTAGCATGTGATTTACTGAGAACATTTTGAAGTATGTCGTAAATTAAAATTTACTACTTAACCTACGAAGTCGTATATTTTGACAGTTTCATACATACAAATAAATAACAAATAATAGGTATTTGTTGAAAACTATAACAAATGTTGAAAGTGTTGTCCTTCAAGATCAATGCACTTTAAAATCCTCCGTTCAAAATTTCTGATGATATTCTGCAACATTACTGGATTGTTATTAATTTCCATGCATTTCTGTTCGATTCTCTGTAGCATATCTTTCAAATTCAATATAGGTGTTCGAAATATGTTATTTTTTAGATAAGGCCACAAAAAGAAGTCGCAAGGTGTTAAATCGCATTAACGTGCAGGCCAGGTAATTTCAGTATTTCGACTAATTATACGCTCATTAAAAAATTCTCTTAAATAAACCAAAGATTCTGCAGTACAGTGACAAGGTGCTCCGTCTTGTTGGAAATATGCATTTTGAAGTTCATCATCATGCAACTGATTGGCAAATAGTTGTAAAATTTCCGTACGGTACCTTTGAGCATTTAACGTTCCCTGAAAAAACATTGGTCCAATGATTCGCCTTTGGCTTATCGCTGCCCAAACACCAATTTTCTCTGGATGTAGCGATTCTTCATTAATTACATGTGGATTTTCACTACTACAAATTCTTGTATTTTGTGAATTTAGGTATCCCATTTTATAAAACCATGCTTCATCAGTAAAGAAGACTCTTTGCGAAAGTTCTCCATTATTGTTCATATTTACAAACCAATTACAAAACTGTAGTCTACGTGGGTAATCAATTTCTAACAATTCTTGTACTGCTGTGACAAGGTATGGATAAAGTTTCATATCTTTTTTTAATAACTTGTGAGTTATACTAACAGAAAGGTTTATTTGTTGACTCAAATGTCCAACAGATGTTTGTGGTTCATTTTCCATTATTTCTTCAACACAATTGACAACTAGAGGTGTACGTTTCTTAATTGCTCCGCTGCCTGATTTTCTTAAGAGACTACCAGTCTCAGAAAAAGTTTTGAAGTTTTATCCAAAGTATTCTTAAATTGTATATAAACTATTACAAAATGTGGAAACTCAACTTGAAATTCTACAAAATAATTATTTAGAAAATCAGTATTCATTCGTACATTATGGGGTGTGGCACCGTCCTGTTGGAACACCATCCTGTTTAACTCAGCAAGTGGCAACTCATCTAAATAATCGCCTAATTTATTGCGTAACAAATTATAATACTTTTCTTGGTTTAGATTACCCTCCACAAAAGGCCCTACTACTCTATCGCCTAAAATGCCACACCATACATTTACACTGAACCGATTTTGAAAATTGTGTTGCATCACAACATGGTTATTTTCAGTGCTCCAATGGCGATGATTATTTCTGTTGAATACACCATTTTTCCCAAAAGTGCATTCATCTGACCACAACACACGATGATAAAAAATTGGATCTTCCCTTAGTTTATTCATGAAAACCGTGCAGAATTGAACCCTTCGTTGAGGGTCGTTTTCACCGAGAGCATGCACCTTCCGTGGTTTACAAGGAAAGAACTTGTGCTTCTTCAGAATGTACTGAACTGTAGAATGTGATACCTGCATGTAGTGAGCAATTTCTCGCGCAGACGTATTAGGGTTTTCTTCCACATAGAGCAAGACACTTAATTCTAAATTTTGATCTTGAATTACACGTGCGTTTATTTTCGGTTTTTTGAATGATCCAAAATTTCGTAAATTTCGCACGAGCCTTCCAAACTTATCGGCACTTGGACGCAGTCTGTCAGGAAAACGATTTCCATAAAGTCGCAAAGCAGCTGCAGAATTTGTTCCGCATTCAAAATATGCTTGAATCGCATCCACACATTCGCCATTATCCATTTCAATAACAAAATTTAGAAATAAATCGTTGAAAATGTTATAATGAATGTGTGACTGACAGATGTCACAGCTCTCTTCGAAAATTTGGAATGCACTTTTATCGTTCAATATGACTGCTTGATTTTTAAATTTTTAAAATAAACACTGTAAATGTTGTTGTTGACCCACCGCTCACTGATAACATTGGTTTGTAATCCTTTATGGGCTTAAAAGGTACACACATTTGCTGGTAATAAAATGAAATAGAGTATTTAAAATGCATTTAGGAAATCTCTGTGTTCGGAAAAACCAGAATAAATCGAACTAAAAAAAAAACCTTCAATTTCTCGATTTTTTTTTCATACAAGGATATCGTTGTTTACAGTTTCATATTCAGAAAAAGTAATATATTTGAATAAGGAAAAAAAAAATATAGTGCAATTTAAAAAAACACAGTTTGCAGCTGTCTGTCAAAAGAAAAGTGTAAAAAAAAAATTCAAAGCGGATCACGTTACAGTGTTTTTAAAACGATTTAGTTCGACGTATAATTTATTACATTCGGATAAAAAATAAAAAAGTTACATCACGAAAGGTTTTTCATAATACACCCGGTATATCAATCGACCCTCGTACATTATATCGAATTAATTTAAGTTTAATTATAAAATGTAAAACGTATTTTGGATTTAGTAAATTCATTTATTTAAACGATGGATTTTATTTATTTTTTAGAAATTCACCTATTTATTTGTTCGTATTGTAATGTGAGCCATCGTGAGAATACGTCAGGCGAGCTGCATCACGCGCCGTGTACGTCATCAAGGCTCCCGGCCCTCCTAGAAAAGAGCTATTGAAAATCTCTCGAATGAGATATAAACCTATATAAGAACTCTAAATGGAGGGAGATATTCATTCAACGAGTAATCACCGTGGTGTGATATTATGTAAATGTAAATACCCACATATAAATATATATTGTGAAATATTGACATAAATATTATTAATTATCAGCTTTAAGTGTTATTTAGTGTATTTTGTTTTATTGTTATTATAGTAGGTATTTAAATTACCGTTAGTTTTATTTAAAAGAACACAGAAACACAAATATTTTACAGTATTATTATGGTAAGATGTCAGCTTATTTTTCTAATTAAACTGATTGTGTATGTTTTATTCGTTGACACTAATATTATTAAATTTAAGTAAACTATTCTTGTTTTATTTTGAAATAATGATTATTCGAGACTGTCGATGAGATAAAAATTTCGATACAGGACCTAGCTATACTGGTGTCCAACAATCACCTACTTAGGATTGTCTAGGGAAACTAAGTGGTGGAGCCCATAAAAAGCATATGCATGTCATAGGTCCACATACATAACGTATTACATATACCTATTACAAGCGGCAACTGTGTTAGTCATGTGTCAACTTAACGATACAATGAGGATCTTTACCGGATATCAGACGTCTCCCTGCAACACAAAATGAATGGGCTAAGATTTCCAATAATATTGATCTTCCCATACAAAATTATTTGTAGAGCATCTTCAGAACCCAACTGAAATCTAGGGGACCGATTTGGCTAGATACAGAAGTTTAGCATCCCATCAACGTGAATAATAGCTGGATAGCCTCGAACAACACCTTGAAGTAAGGAATAGAGATTTAATTCCTAATCCTTCAGAACTTGTGCCGCACGTAACCCTCCCACATAAATTAAATAGACTCAGCACAGGTCACGGAAGATGCAACTCAATGCTGCAGACACTAGCTTTTGCGACTGCGGAAATGTGGAACAATCTATGGCCGACATAGTAAAGAACTGCCCCAGAAGAAGTTTCCTTGGTGGCATCCACGAGATGAACAAGACAACTCCTGCAGCATTGAACTGGTTGAAGAATTTAGATATTAGTGTATAAATAAGTTTTACGACTATTTTTTTCTCATAAAAATAATTTATACACTAATATCTAAATGTCGATTTCGCCTCTCATGTGAAATAAATAAAATATGTATGTAAAGAACGATTTATATATTCTTACCACCCCGGTGTATATTAATTTGAGAATAGTAAATTATCACAAACCCGTAAGTTAATTTAAAGTTAATATAGTGAAGGCGACAGTCTCTTTAGACCTCGACAGACCCTAATTACAAAAATTTGTCAGCAGTTTTCATTAAAATTTAGTCAAGATGGGGACTTCCGAAGAGTTTCTATTTTAATATCAGACCAGTTCTTATTAGAGTTCGTAACAACAATTCCGTCTATAGCTTGCTTTCTTTAGCGTCCACTTCATTGACTTAATTACGTAACAATTCCCTGTTTGATGAGCTTTCCGTTAACCTAATGTTGGGATGATTTTTTTTTAATTCATTTAGAATCTGCCAGATCACAATTTACTTGAGAAATTGGTAGTTATCAAGTCAAATTGCTTCAGTAAAACAATTACTTTGTAAAATAAACTTACAACGAATTCTAATTTATCATTACTGCATAATATATACAACGTGTTCACACTTAAACCCGCACCATTGGTAACTCCGTTATTATTGGAGCTAGGAAGTCGTCCAAATTAGCAAACTAGTAGGATTTTTCCTGGCGGTTACAACTATTGAGCGTCGCGTTTTTTCAGATATTTGACAAAATGTAATTTTTAAAATGGAACACCCAATTTATTTTTATGCGGATGAATAAATAATTTAGTTCTGAATAAAAATATTTCAATGCATTATCTCAAAAAAATTGAAAATAAGAAAGTTATCACGTGATTTCTTAATCATTGCATTTTGTTTAAAAAAATTGATGAAAGACGTAGCATGTTCCACATGTTTCTCCAATTGAAGTCATCTTCAGATATTAAATAAAATAATATCATAAACATCCTTAAAATTTGCTTACTTTATAACTAAAACGTAAGTTTTCAAATGAGATACCGTGCATTTTTAGGGATTTAGGATTTGTTTTTAGGGATGCCTAACGAAATTTGTAATTAAATAATATCTACCGATTATTGAAGACTATTCTCTTGTTGAACGAATGAAAAAAATTTTTGTATAGGTCCGAGAAGGTTTGTTCATAATATTCAAACGAAACGTTGTGTTTTTAACGAAATTTATTTTGATTTCGTCCACGAAACTTAAGAATAACAAATAAAAGAATAATTAACACTATCAATCAACATACATAACTAAAATAATTGGTCGAAGGTACCACCTTCTCGTTCCAGACACTTGCGGGCTCTTTTCTGAGTGCAGCGCGTGGCTTTGAGAAGGGTCCTTCCATCAATATTCCGAATAATGGCCGTAATGCTATTTTGAAGTTCTTCCACATTTTGGTAACGATGTTTGTAAACTTCATTTTTCACTCGGCCCATTAAAAAAAAATCTAGCGGAGTTAGATCTGGTGAGCGTGGGGGCCACAGAACTGGTCCATGAGTTCCAATCCAACGGGGTCCAAACAGTCTCTCCAGTAATGCGTTAACGATATGGTGATTATGAGCCGGTGCACCGTCTTGTTGGAAGTATATCCGCGGCCTATCCATCAAGTTCACGTTGTCCACGAAATCTTCCAATACATGAGACATAAAGTCCTCATATCTCTCTCCCGTCAATGAGCCGCGGTAAAAAAATATCAATATAAATTTATATTTTTTATATCCTTGACAAAGGCATCATTGCCGAAACATGTAGGATTATTTTAAATATATACACTTTGAAGTAATAACCAGACCTTTAATCGCCGAGTAATTAAGTTTACCTTATCATACCAAGGTCACGAATATACTATATATATATATATATATATATATACAAAAAAAGTCTCATAATTTCTACCTACAGTTATGGTAATTTGGAAAATAATAGACATTTAAAATATAAAAAGAGACATGGAATTTCAGAATAGGTAATTAAAAATCTTGGAGAAGAACTTGAGCATGTGTAATCTATGGAGAGACGAAAGAATATCGAATGATTGGAGAAATGTCATTGTTTGCCCAGTATTTAGAAAAAGGAAACTGTATGTTGCATTGTTTTGAGGAACATAACGTATAAATTGTAGCTTATACGAGGGTTGTCTTTTATATTTTACTTATAGAGCTAGAATCAAACAATAGATTATTACTATTACAATTAGATTAAAGACTTAACAGTTTTTCGAAGTATTCTTCACGAAGATTAATGTACTTTTGCATGCGCTCGACCCAAGAGTTCCAAGAGAACCAAGAGAACAAAATTGCGTTTTTGAAAGCCTCGACTGCGCCTTCTGACGACTGGAACTTTTGACCACTTAGTCCGTCCTTGATTTTCGGAAAGGTAAAGAAATCGTTGGGACTTAGGTCGGGACTGTACGGAGAATAGTCAAAAAATTCGACATTATGTTGCGTTAAAAATCCAATTGTCTTGCGAGCTGTGTGCGAACTTGTATTGTCTTGGTGGAGGATAATTCGTCATTGTGGGTTGGTTTCTTGAAGCTCAGCGATAACTTTCGGCAAACAAATAGTTGTATACCAATCAGAAGTAACAGATCCTTGATCTTGTAGAGAAATTGTAGCTACATGACCTGCTTTCAAAGCAAATGTCGCGACCATCTTCTTGGAAACACTTCGAGAACTGATGACTTTTGTCGGCTTTCACCTTGGAACACCTAAACAGACGACTGGCGTTTGTTTTCTGTCTTGTATGAGTAAATCCAAGAATTATCACCACTCCCGATGTTTTTTTATACCAATTCACCCTAGCTGTTTTCTGTTCTTCGGCCAACAGATGCGGTATCCAACGGGAAACTAATTTTTTTACACGCTATTCTCAATGCAAAATTTTTTGAATTGAGGCCTTTGAAATCCCCAATGAAGCCTCAATTTCGCGATATGTCGCATGTCGATCTTCGCTGATGAGCTGGCACACAGCATCGACATTTTCCTGAGTGACTGCCGTTTTTGATGCATCTCCTCTCGGATCGTCATTTAGACTAATCCGTCCACGTTTGAATTCTCCATACTAACTAAAACTACAGTTTTGACAAAACTACACATATTGCACCGAAACTTAAATTTAGGCTAAAATGGAGTTTAATTTTTAGTACTGACATTTGATTAGTGCCGCCCTCTATGCCCAGTATGTAAAACATAAGAAACATCCATCGTATAATTCGAAACATTCAAAAAAAATGTCATGAAATAGCTGTAGGTGAATACCAAGGTAATATTAAGCAGGGAAAATCTAGGATTGACCAAATTTTTACATTCTAAAATCCTACAGAATCTCATTTACAAACAAAAATTAAAATTTCACCTTCTTTTTATTGATTTTAAGCGGACCTACGACACGACACCATTAACAGTTGAAAGCTTTACGAAAGAATGAGAAGATTGGATGTCTTGCCATTAATTAACCTGATAGAGATAACAATGACAGACAAACACAATAAAGGTCAATCAAGGGAAGTCTATTCAAGGTTTCAAAAAAAGTGTTGAAACAACACTGTCCATATCCCTTGTAAATATTATGTTGGAGTTGATATTAAAACAAAGTGACATATGGACAGGATCTACTTTTTCCTTGTAAGCGTCAATGTTTGGCATTCGTGCACGACTTCGTTCTTAAGGCAAGAGGTACAAGAAATTGGAAAGGATTTTTGGTTTCTGGAAAAAGAATAAACAGTGTATGAGTTAAGAGTTAATGAACAGGAAACGAAATATGTGAAGATGATGGAAGAGGTCGCAAAAGAAGCGTATGTCACATTAAAACTGAAAGACCTGCATATTAATTCTTTAGCAAGTAAACGCCTCTCTTCCTAAAATGAAGCAAAAATCGAATCGACTACCCATTTCTGATCAAAAACGGATTTAATATTCCAGTCTGACATCTAGATCTCCATGACTGCTTACAGAAAAGTTTTGACTAGAACAACTGTTTCTACAAGGGCGATTCGTAAAATAAGTTCCGTTGGGTTATTAAAAAAACACCAATACGTGAAGAGGTTTTTATTATATACAAATTAAAGCTACTATTTACTGTTGCAATTAAGATTGGGCCATTTGTCATAGCGATGAACCAACTTTTGAACACCCTCTTCATAAAAGTCTGCCACCTGTGAATTAAGCCATGCTGTAACACTGTCCTTGAGTGTTTATTGTGTTTTGTTCGTCCCATAAAGTATGCAAAAAGGACACATTCCTTGTCTCAAAAGACAGTGACTATGACTTTCCTCGCAGAAATAGTTTGACGGCAGTTTAAAGGTTTCCTCGTAGGCAAGCTAGAGCGACCCTACTGCATTAACTGTCTTTTTGTCTCAACGTTGACATAGGCGATCCAAGTTTCATCACCTGTGACGATATACCTGAAACAATTTTCATCTTCAACATCATAAACATGTCAGAAAATTTAATGCCGAACCAATCTCCTTGTTTTATAGTCTTCGATACTTACTTTGTAACGGACCTCGCCCGCCAGCTTAAGAATACTACGAATGTTTGCACTTCTTTAATTCGATAAGAATTAAAAGCACAAAATATTCTGAAGTTTTGCGGAGTGGTGTATATTTTTGTAAATATATTTGTAGAAAATGTTATGTAATTGAAATTTGCTCGTACACTCAGTTCGTGTGCTACACGAAAATATCCAACCCCCTCGTTAATGTTCACGCCGGCGTGGAGTCATTCCACTAAAAATTTATAGAAGTGGAACCCCTTCCAATAAGGACCGTTTTTACTCAATATTTATCATATATAAACCCAGAATTTCACAGTAAAGAAGGAATTATTCAGCTAGACACTCCGAGACTTCCTGACTAATACTAGAGACACCCTCGACCTTTACATCTACCTTAACTAGTAGTCGATATTGTTTGGAAATTTGTTAAGGAACCACCTTTTTTTACCTATAAGTCGATATTGTTTGCCGAATTAGTAAATATGTAAGTCGTTCTCCAGAGACGATATTGTTTGTATCACCGCTGTCACAACCTACTTCTATATAAAAATTCTGACACCGTTTTATGTCTCGTTTGTACGAACCGATTCCGTTAATTTTCTGTACAAAACGAGACATCCGTTACATTCAGAAGTCTTCTGCAGTGACCGAAATATATGAAACAAACCCCTGTCCATTACTACGAAAGGAAGGTCGAGGGAGAAAAAGAAAAGAACCGTAAGCATAAAATATCTCTAGTATTAACGTCGCCAAAACAAACACACAAAATGTTACATTAATGCTGAATGATTCAAAATACCAGATTTTCTGAAATAAAAGTTTAAATAGAAATCCGCATTATTTTATAATAAAATTTCCGAATTGTTAGTAACGACATTAGCCGAGGCATTCATTTAAAATTCCGAGTTACTAACAATTCACCTGTATTAAATTTATTATAACCGTTTCGTATATTTTAGAATCCGTATTTCATGTTGTAATTAACATTCCCGAATTACTATTAATTATAAAATAATAAAGTTATTATCATAGATATATTTAGAATCCCATCATCCGCCGAATTCTTATATATATTTGAATTCGATTAAGCGAATTCTTCTCCGCAATATTTAGAACCGAAACGACCGAGTCATCCATTCGTAATAATTCTCTCGAGACTGGTCAAACAATCCAAACTACCCGTGAACGAACAGTAAATACCTTCGTGTTATTTTTTGCTTTCAGATATGATATGTAAAACACTATTTTTATTAAATTGATATTATTTATGAATTATTAATTTTTTATATACAGGTGTCCAGAAACTCTCCTGACAAACGAAGACCGGAGATTCCTCTGATAATTTTAAGACAATTAAACCCAAATTCACCTAGTCCGAAAATGCTTCCTAAGGGAGCTAGAGTTCTTTGAAGATGGCGCCTTGTATTTATTTTTTTTTAATTCCTCCAGAACGCTTCTATTTAGAAAAACAAAAACTGGTATGCTTATTTATCCTCCAGAGATGAATCGATTCCATCAATTGCGAATTTCTAGTACCGGTCATAGGCGTCCGTTTTGGGTAGGTCAACGGTTATTTTAAGGCATAACTTTTTGTCTTTAACTTTTAAGCATTTGTGACACTAGATTATTAAATTTTCAGGTATTCCAGTACTAAAATGTACTCTTACTTTAAGTCGGTAGGATACACCGTTTTCTAGAAAAATCGATTTGTAAATTTTTCGTTTTTTCTTCATTAAAGTTCAATTTATTATGTATCTACTTATTTTTAGCGACGAAGTTGGCTTGGACTATCAAGGCATGGATGAAAATTAATTTAATAAATTGAAAACAAATTATTTATTACAATGGAACGAAACTAACAAAAAAAGAACAAGTATCAAAGGTAGATTGTTACAAAAGTTGCTCGATGTGATGTCTCTATGCATAAGTTTACCCTTTTGATTAGAGAACGCCGAATTCTTGCAAAAATTCCAAAGTTATTTCTAAATTCGTTGCAAGCATCTTGTATCCTTAGCCAGAGTTGTGCGCGATTTTGTATCGGAACGGAATAAACAAATGCTTTTATGTATCCCCAAACACAATAATCGCAAGGATTCAAATCCGGCGACCTTGCTGGCCAAGCAACTGGACCGCCTCTTCCAATCCAATGGTCTTCGTAGTTATTATCTAGAAAGTCTCGTACATTCCTGCTAAAGTGGGCCGGACAGCCGTCCTGTAGAAACCATAAGTTTTGCCGAATATTTAAACGCACCTCATCTAACAAATCAGGTAAAATATTTTGCAGGAAATGTAAGTAATCAGCACCATTTAAACGAGCAGGTAATTCCACAGGTCCAAGTAGATAATCGTCAACTACTCCTGTCCAGACGTTTATGCTAAACCTATGCTGATGCTTAAATTCTTGAACAACGTGGGGATTGTCACCAACGTACGAATAATAATGTGCATTATGTACATTAAAAATTCCATTTTTTGAGAAAGTAGCTTCGTCACCAAACAAAATGTTCCTGAAGAAATCTTCATCTTGATTTTTCTGATTTTGTAACCATCTAGCGAATTATACGCGAGCAGGAAAATCTCCTTCTAGCAGTGCTTGCACCTTTGTAAAATGAAAAGGATATAAATTTTCTTTGTGTAAGATATTTCCTACGGAAGATTTTGAAATTGTGGGGTACATGGCAGATAGTCTACGAACGCTAATTTCTGGATTTTCCTCAACTTCCATTAAAATAACATCTTCATGTTCTGCTGTTACATCATTATGTCTCCCTGTTTCATTATTTTTTGGGACCACTGAACCTGTTTCTCTTAATCGTTGATGAAGAGCAGTAAATGTTGAGTGAGTGGGATGCTGACGATTGGGAAATTGTTCAGCGTATCTACGTTGCGCCGCTCGAGCGTTACACCTCATTTCGCCATAAACTAAATGCATATCGGCGTATTTCTCATTAGTAAAAACCATTTTTTTTTAAATTGAAATCGTTGTGTTTGAATAACACAAAGTAAAAAATGAAAAGATAAACTTCGCGAACTGACAACAATTTGACAATGAAAAACGTAGGTTTTACTTCTGTTGGCAGTTCAGAGCTAACTATTGCAAAAAATAAAAAATTGAACTATAATGAAGAAATAACGAAAAATTTACAAATCGATTTTTCTAGAAAACGGTGTATCCTACCGACTTAAAGTAAGAGTACATTTTAGTACTGGAATACCTGAAAATTTAATAATCTAGTGTCACAAATGCTTAAAAGTTAAAGACAAAAAAGTTATGCTTTAAAATAACCGTTGACCTACCCAAAACGGACGCCTATGACCGGTACTAGAAATTCGCAATTGATGGAATCGATTCATCTCTGGAGGATAAATAAGCATACCAGTTTTTGTTTTTCTAAATAGAAGCGTTCTGGAGGAATTAAAAGAAAAATAAATACAAGGCGCCATCTTCAAAGAACTCTAGCTCCCTTAGGAAGCATTTTCGGACTAGGTGAATTTGGGTTTAATTGTCTTAAAATTATCTGAGGAAACTCCGGTCTTCGTTTGTCAGGAGAGTTTCTGGACATCCTGTATAAATGATAATATATGTACTAGATGTTTCGAATAAATATGTGTATGTCGACTGTTTCAAATATCCTTCGGGTGCCGACGACAACATAATATGTATGTAAATTATCGCCGAATTCATCATTTTGTATTAGCACTGAATTTTCATCTTATTTTATTACATTTTCATAATATACGAATTTTAGATTTCATTTATGTATGTAAAAATATTACGAAAAAAATAGATAATAAACTTATTTTTTGATATTGTTATCCAGTTGTTTTATTTTATAAAAAATGCACTAGTGAATCAAAAGATTACACAAAAAAAACGATCTCATAACTTGAGAATAACACCCACGTGTTGATAAGAATAAGTAGATATCTTAAAACATATCATCCGATATAAGTTAATAAATATTTACCGAACCTTTACGACTGAAACTACTCGTAATTAGTGCAGAAATTCACGATGTTTCTTGTTAAATTTTGACAGTCGTTAGTTCCAAATAAATTTAATTGTGACTTTCGGTTCCTGTATCTAACTGTTAAATTCAAAATTCGACAGTATTTTGAATTACCGATTTATGTTCACTCACTGACATAAGTTTTTTGTCTATTGTATTTTAATTCCCTTTAAAAAGTGAACGCTAATATTATAATTAATGTATTGAATTATACCGGTACCGATTAAAGTACAAAGCAACCGATATGTGTAATAATTCGACAATTCCGAATGTGGAATCATCCAAAGAGAATCATGTCGATCTATTAAGTAGTTAGTAAGTTTATTTTAATTATAATTAGTTATAATTAACCGAAAGTGAGAGATACAAACCGTCCACGTTACAATTTGACGTTCTTGAGCAGGAACAGATAGAAATAGGTTACAATTTGGCATGCCCGAATTGGGACGTAATAAACCAGGTTACAACTTTACGAATCGTCCCCGTATTATAAAACAATATCCTTTTAATGGTGTTGTTTTAACACTCTATTCGATGTAATTTATTCACTTTATCTAGATATCTATTTGATGCTAGTAAATAGTTCAACGAATTACTGAGTAACTACAAACAAGCCACACAGATTTATCAAGCGAAAATACACAAGAACTGCTATTATCGAAAAGCAAAAATACACTTGCATGTGATAAATCCCAGCAAGTCTTTTCGAGCGTATTTATACTAGAGGTGTCCTTATTCCCTCTTCGTAATCACGAATTTTCAGTTGAGTTGAACCCAGTTGCAATTTAATGGATAGTTGAAATTACTTCGTCTTACACTGTGATGTGCATACACATATATAATGAATGAATGTATTCGATGCAATGCACCGTGAGAAATCTCAGATCCTGAAAAGATTCTGACAACTAGCATCGATCTTCGCGTAACTTTGCTTCGTACTAATGCAAAAGGCGTGCGAAGTAAAGGGAGATGTTTCGATGTTTCTTTGTGTATCATTTGAGTTTTCTTCGGATTAATCCATTTGTCTTTTTCATTGACTTTTTTTTGTGAAAGAACTTTATTCAGAAAGAAGCGTCGAAAAATTTTACCTAACATTGGTCACATTATTGAATGATTTTGCCTTGACTTTCGTTTAAAAGTCATTACTACAACCAAGTACATATTAAATTTATATCTTGCGAAACCCAGTTAGGTTTTCAATAAAAGACAACTCCATTTTTTATTCGTTTTTTTTAATTTTTCTTAAATTATAATCTGCCTACATGTACGAGGGATATTTGAATTGTTTCCGACTTTACCGATATAAAGTAATTGTAGAAAAATATTTCTTTCGCCGTCCGATAGATGGCCTCGGCATTGTAAACTGTCAAAATTGCAAGTCATACTGATCATTAATTTGTCTATGGTACGCTTCTAAAGTTGTCAGTTACATTTGTTACAAATTGTATTGTCCATGTGTACAGTTACAGATATGTATATTGCAAGCCTGTTTCATTTGTAACAAATGCGTAATACGTGCATAACGTATTGATATACTTAAACCTTTTTGTATATTTACCGCCATCTGGCTCGTGTTAATGGACTACACTTATACGTATTTTTTCGTTTATGTACCAGCATAGCTGGTCAAACGAAAGGTCGCCTTTTTCGGCATAGTCTTATTTACACTTATTAAATAGTGTCACCTTATAGGACGAAATTTGCTATATCTTGTAGGCGATATCAGCGTAAATGTATATACAGATACAAATCTGTTCTTAAAAAGATTTGTATCATTTGTATTACATTGCTTCACTAGCTTGACTGATGACGCCTATAGATGGCAGAAACACGTGTCTTAAGCAGAAGTAAATGCTGAAAATACGAGGTGTATTGTCCATGTGTGCAGTTACAGATATGTATATTGCATGTCTGTTTCATTTGTAACAAATGCGTAATACGTACATAACGTATTGATATACTTAAACCTTTTTGTATATCATAGGGAATGTCATTTTCGTGACAATATTGTGTTGCAAGCAACAGTAGTGCAACATTTTTAGGGGAAAACATGAGATTATTTTTTCAAGTGGATTGAATAGTTAATTAATCGTTGCATTAGATGCACCGAACTAAAAATAAAAATTATGAAATTTTCAACACTTTATTTATACATACATATTGCCATGGACTTTTCCCTGAAGAAAGAAATAAAAGAAACCATAAAAGACCATATATTTATGTACATTTTATTTCAGAAAGATATTTATAAAAAGTTGATATTTTATATAAAAATTTATTATGATATGTATTTTTGTCCACGACTGTAGGATGTAGGGGCCTGTGTGATGTTTGCAGTTCGGGCCAATTTAGAAGTTGTAATAATATATAAATATATCTTGTAGTTGTTTTGATTTATTTTTATGTTAGGTAGGGGTATTGATGGCGTTTCCTGCTTCTTCATACTTTTAGAGACTGGGTGGTTTTTATGCAGATAGGTTGTGTTATTTGAAATTGGATAAAACTTAATTTTATTCAATTTAACTTTGAATAATTACGGTGTGTGTTTTTTGATAGTGTTTGGATGTGTTAAATTAATTTTTCGTTTGTTTACGAGTCTTTAAACTTGTAATTTAAATTAAATGATCTATCTGGAGTCTCTCTTATAATAGTTTTTGTGACGTGACGTATACAAAAATGAATGTATGTATATTTTAATATTATATTTACGTATTTAGAAATAAGTGTGTTACAATAAGGAGCTCAGTAAATTTGATAATTCTAGTTTATAATATTTTTGTACTCAGAGAAGATATTAAGAAAACTTATCAGACTGTTTTTTTTTAGTATAGTTTTTGTTCATATAAATTATTGTAATGTGTTAGAAAGCGGGAAAACTTCTTTGTTACATGCTTGATTTTTGCGCATGGTCAATTTTGGATGCGTGCGAAAAATAGAGAAAGTTCTATTTGACGTTTGATTTGAGGGGGTAATGTAATTGATGACAGCTGATAAATTTTGTTTATATATTTATATTTAAATCTTTGTTCGTGGTAAATCAATTGGAGGTTTTTTATAACTTTTACCATCAGTTGGTATGAAAGTTTTTTTATCCTCATTGCTGAAAATTGTATCAGTGCAATTTTACACTTTGTAAAGTTGATTTTTTTATTATTTTTTTTTTTTTATTAAAAAAAAATAAGACGGGAAATGTTTGTTTAAATGACTTATACCTATTCTTTTCAATTATATTTCCACATATCCATGAGGATAAGCCCTGAAGATTGAGAAGCTCAAGGAAGGCGACCCAACTGAGATAGTCCGGCAAAACTACTGTGGATTGTGAACATAAGTCGATTAAGCAATTAAGATCACAATTCATAGCAACATATCGCGAAACATCAAAGAAAAACCCTTAACTCTCCTTTGTAACATAGTAACGTATTCTTTAATGAAACGTTGCTTTTAATATCAGTAATAAAACAAAGAAAGTCGAGAATTACAAACAGTAAAGTTATCGAAGCGAGAAATATCGTCGAGATAACAAGAAAATTGTTCTCTAATTCTCTAGTTTAAATCGCCTGAATAAGTTGAACTTGGTTGTAATCATGTCTGTGTTATCATCATTAGAACTCTAGGAAAATTATGATAATTTGATACTTACTAGTTGTCTCTACAGTATTGTAGGAATAGCGTTTGAATAAATTTAGAACTAAATAACAGGGAATACCATGCTGACCTCTCGATGAATATGTGTATTTCGGAGGATATCTACAGTCTAGTCCTCCCGGACGAGTTTTATTGAGGGCGTAATGCCCGTCCTCTCTTTGCATAATTTGAGCTCGGCCTTCCAACTTGTTATCCACTTAAGGCATGATATATTTCGCAAGTTTGAAAAGATTATTGATGAGGTTTTTCGGTATTTAAGGATTACGTTTAGAACTTTCAGGTAAATAACTTTGTTTCAAATTGAGTAGCAGTTAATTTAGCAAGCTTAAAGTTATTTTAAATTTGTTTATTTGTTACATATTAAATGTATTTTAATATATTATATTTTAACAAACAGCGTGATAATTTATTAATGTATAGTTCAAAACTTATCTTACTAAAGTAATGAAAGGGTATGAGGGCGATTAAAATCCGACCTGTATTTTATTATTTTTTTTTGGTCGATACGACAAACTAAGAATTAATATTATAACGGGTGGGCCAAAGTAATATCAAAATGTGAAAATTTATTTGAAGGTATAAAATTGATGGCACCCAGGCCTCATCAGTTGTTATGACACTAACTTTACTAAAATTAAGCTTATAGTGGACCATAGTGTGAACACTACAAACATTAGTGTTTACAATCCTAGCAATTTCCTTCACAGATATTCGCCTATTGCTCCGGATCAGCTGGTCAACTATTTGAATGTTCCTAAGATTCACAGTAGATATCGGAGGGCGGCATGCGGCAAATTCAACACGCGTTTACGACCATCTTGGGAAGACCATCTTGGGAAAACTATCTATGATGAATATATGAATAACAGTCGTCTTTAGTCCTTCATTGAAAAGAAATTTAGTAATTATACGTTGCACAACCAACAGAATTTAACACATTGTTGGTCGACATTGTTAATACAACTGAGAGTAATGACACCATCATGATGCAATTGTTTATCGCGTTAAATAAAATTGAAGACAAATTTGAATTGCTCTCATAATACAGATGGTTTCCTACAAAAGATGTAAATATTTGCCTTGTGGTATCCTGCACATGGATTTGTTGTCATTGTTGGTTGTATAATGTGTGCCTTTATTTATTTTTCTAATATTTTTCTCAATATTCTTAAATCCCATATTTTTCTATGTTTTTGGCCGCTATTAAATTTTTTAAATCAAATCAACGTGTATGAGAAAATCAATGTTGTTGTAAATCTTAACCCATTGATTCTGTGCTGTAAAGAGATGTCTGATATTCGGCGGGGCAATATTAGAAAGAATCGGTAACCAGAGACTAGGAGTAGATCTACCAGTACCGGTAATGATCCTCATTGTATCTTAAGTTGAATATCTACTAGTTTAGTGTGAGAGTTTCGATATCAGAGAGCAGCACAGTATTCAGCAGGAGAGTAAGCCGCCGTTCACAACTTCTGCAAAAGTATGAGATGATCAATTGTGTCAAATGCACTTGACAAATCCATGTACATAACATACATCTGTCCACCATCATCTAATTCCGATGTAGCTTTCTGAGTTATTATCCGAGAGCGGACTCGAGCGATTGATGATTCATAGCCCATAGGCGTTTGTCTTGTATTCGCAATAGCTTTGTTTCTGTAAGAGATCCGTGGGTTTCGAACAATTTGATACATGTGGCCACTGCATAAGTGGGACATTCCTACATATGCAGTTAATATATACCTATCAATGCACAATAGAGCGAATTTAATAAACGGTTTGGTAACCGGCAGCAACTACTGCTGAAACAAAAGTAATGCTGACAAGCGAATTCCGTATATAATTTTGAATAAAAATAATTTACAAAGAACGAAACTCAAAACTATGTATTTTCTGTGAAACATTGGAAGTGCTAACTTTTAATTACTAACAACAACTAAAATTTATTCAAGGTGTTCCTGTGTTAAATTAGTTCTTTCAGACGTTAAAACGTCTTTAAAAATAGAAAATGTCCGTTCCATATCACGACAGGTGATGAGTGCGTGATTACAATGTGGCAAAAATGCACCATACTTCGAATGTATAGATTTTTCAATCGGCTCTGTGCAGAATTGATATTTAATATATTCGAATCTGGATTTCTGCTAAATATGGCATCAACTTTTTGTCTCAGCTTTAAGAAATATCTTTTTAAATCATGAAACTAACTTATCAACATTTGGTAAATGAATCCTGATGTATTCACATGCTCTATATAGAGCATGTGCTGCACAGGTTAACGTGTAGCATTTTCGGATAAAATTGCTTTAATAACTTCCCTGTTTTTAATATATAATCTGCCACATAATACCATCTTGTCTTTATAGTTGTTATCCGATGACAGAATATTATGAATACATGGATCAATTACTTCTGCAACTGTTTCACCATTTACGACTGACAATATTTTAGTTTCAATTAAGTATGGTTGGTATGCTGTCAGATGAAGAATACCAACAACTACATTTAACACATATCGTCCAATAACATCCGTTGTTTCGTCTGCACTTATCCAAAGATAACGACCAGATAGGTTGGTTCGTATTTTTTCAATGGTTCTTAAATAACATTTTGATAAGTGGTATTTACGTAAAGTATATTCATCTAGTATATGATGATCAGTATATTTTGTGAGAAACCTCTTGAGGACTGGATTTTTAAGCTTTTTGAGTGGAATATTGACCGCCATGAAAGCTTCACACAGTTCTTCGTTAAAAGTGTCAGGTGCTAAGGACAATATGTTATCTTGATGAGTTTTCGAAGAAACATGTCTCTGCACATTACACACTTTTGTGGACAACTTAAACTTAATGAACAGGCACTGCAATATATCTCGGTTCCCACGTTTTTTGAAAGCGGTCGTTCTTTCATCATCACTCAGCGGACCTTCCGACGGCACTTTAACATTCCACTTCGTGATCCCGTTCCGCACCGCAATGATATCGCGAGTTGGGTTCGTGCGCTGGAAGAAACTGGTTCAACAAAAAGGCCTAGGGGTATGGGAAGACCCAGAACAGTGAGAACTCCCGAAAATGTAGCTCTAGTGAGAGCAGCTGTTGAACAATCACCAACACGCTCTGCCCGGAGACATGCAACTGCATTAAACATGTCCGACCGCTCTGTAAGGAGGATTTTGCATAAAGATTTATTCTTCCATCCCTATAAGATTATGCTGGTTCAGCAGTTGATGCCTCCAGATTTTCAAAACCGTGTGAATCGCGCCCAAGAAATGTTAGACCGTATCCCACCAAGGTCAATGTTCTTCAGTAGTGATGAAGCCCACTTCCATCTCTCTGGAGCCGTAAACAAACAGAATTTCCGTTATTGGTCGGACAATAACCCACGACAAGTTAACGAGAGACCTCTCCACTCCCAGAAAGTCACTGTATGGTGTGCCATTTCCAAATTTGGGGTCATTGGACAATACTTTTTTGAGGAGGATGAGCGTGCAACAACCGTCACCGCTCGGCGTTATGTTTCGATGCTCGAAAAATTTTTTGATCCACAATTGGCACGGTTGGCTGAAGAACAAGACCTTGGGGATATTTGGTTCCAACAAGACGGGGCTACGGCCCACACAGCGCAGATTTCAATGACAAAACTGCGGCAGATGTTCCCTGCACGCCTCGTCTCTCTGAGGGGCGACCTGGGGTGGCCGGCGAGATCACCGGATTTGAGCATCTGCGATTTTTTCCTGTGGGGCTACCTCAAGGAAAAGGTTTTTCAGCATTGTTCTCACAATTTGGAAGAACTGAAGATCCGTATTACAGAGGAAATCGCTACCATTCCGATCGATATGTGCCAGAACGCAGTTGAAAACTTCAGAAATCGCCTACATCAGTGCATCGCTTCTGGAGGACATCATCTTGCTGATGTGATCTTTAAAAGTTAAGTGAAAAAATGGGGTGTAGTACTGACTCAAGCAGAATAAACCACTTTTTCGTAAGTTGTGCCATTTTTTAATAGCTCATCAAAACTGCACTGTTTGTTTTGCCGCACCCTGTACTTAATATTTAGAAAAAAATATAAGATAAATATACAATATAACAATAAAAAGGATTTTTGAAAATACTGAACGTTGTAGCAAAATAACACTGAAAGAAGCGGAACCAGAAACAATCCCTTATAGAAGATAATAGAAAATATGCTATCTCAAGAACAATAAATACATATATGTATATGCATGTATAACAGCATGTAAACACGAGAATACACTTTGAAAATTAGCGGATAAACTAAATAATATATAAATGTATTTCCATCTTACACGCCAGTGTTTAAATTGAATTAATGAATAATGAAGGAATGTACTATTCATAACGACGAAAATAACATCTACTCGACGAATGCAATCGAGCAAGCAAATAGAGGCGCTGTTATAGCATGCATACCATACTTGATACCGCCACAACGTTTTATCGTGGCAATTTATCATTCAATCGCTTCAGTCTGCTCTCTGGTTATTATTGCATAGTTTGTAATAGCTAAACGTCCAATCATGAAACCATGCTTTAATGGAAAAATATCTTACCTTTGCCATAATAAAGCAGTATATCCAAACTCTGGCATGCTTTAGAAAAGTTTGACAAAATAACCACAGGTTATAATTCTTAACATCAGTAGCATCACCCTTCTTGAAAATTAGACATGAAGGTAGAAATCTAAGCAAATCTTGTAAATTATTACTTGAAAAAACTAAATTAATTAATTCGAAATTACACGCTGCATGCCAATTGGCCCATTATATTCTAATATATTTACAATAATTACAACAGTGCGGTTCATTTCGACAGAAGTAATGTTATCCATTGTGAAATTTCATTTTATGATACTAAACTCTACAAAAACCATCCAGCACGTTTACATATCAATTTTATTATCCAATAGTTGTAATATGTTGAAACCGCACTCTAGAGTGTTATTCTCACAAAGCAGTATTTCGCTAATGCAATCAAAGCTTAATAATTGCTGTTCATCGCTGGCCATAATTGCAAATATTTGGCTTTTAGTGTCGTAATTAATGCTTTATGGCAACAGATAGATTCTAATATAGTATTCTGGTTTAATATTGGGTAAAATACTTTAAATTAATATATACGAAGGTGATTCAAATATGAAGGAGGCTTTCTGTAATGTGATAGTACCCCTTAGTCCGCAGCAACGAAACATCACTAATAATAATAATAATAATAATATATTTCGTACCATCAGACAAAACGCATAGAACATGTCAAATATAAAAAATATGTCAAGTATATAAACAAATATAAAATAGTGTTTAACAAATAAGTAAATAACAAATACACGATAGGAAATGACAAACATTGACACATATACACGTTGTCCCTGAAATTTTGAATACGGGCTTTTGAATGCATTACTTGGCGCTTAGCTATAGGTCTTTCACGATAACAGACGAGACACGTGATAAACAGTTACTTCGGAACAAGTAACATTCAAATTACAATAATACCTAATAATCCTAGTATTTCTCTCTATTAAGTGAATATATTATGTTACCGTAATTGGCATGGTTGCCGGCTTGAATTCCGTCAAATGTCATTCAAATAAGTTGTTTACAATTTCATATTTAGAAGTTCCTACCTATTTAATTTTATTTATAAATCGATATTATATATAAGATCAGTTATTTTCGCAACTAAATCATTCCTAGACCGTTAGGAAAACAAGCGAAAGAAATCATTCGATCATTAATATTTCGAAATAGAACGCGATAATAATTAACGGGCCATTACTCCCGCTCTCTGCTTGTGTCAAAAATGGGGGTTAAACCATCTAGTCCAAAGCGAAAACGGACTAAAGAAAAAGCCTGTCATTGATATTGATGATTTTAATCAATATGCAATTAGAAACACAGTTTATGACATGTATAAAAACAGTAAGTTTAAAGTAATTTAGTACTTATATTTATAAAATAAATATTTCAATTAATTACAGAACAGCATATTACGATTTCATCTTTGAATACCCTCAACGAAAAGGAACTTTTTTCTGTTGATAATACATCTTTATGGAGAATATTGCATGGAATAGGTTTTCATTACAAGAAGGATGATCTAAATCGAGCATCAATGGAATTCCCTCATATTGTATTAATACGTGTTATGTTCTTGCAACAATATGTTCATATGAAACATGAGCATTTATTGTTTGGTTTCTTCGATTAAACCTAGGTTTTCCAAGATGGAACTATTTGCCAATCTTTACAAAATGAGTCAATATAAACAGTCAAAGCTACAAAAGAGGGTGGTAAAAGGTACATTCTATTACTAACAGAATATTATTAGTACGTAGAGTGTATTTATCTTAACTGAATTGATTCGGCTTTTACTTGATGTAGATCCAGAATTTAAAATAGAAATAAAACTCCGGTTCAAATATTCAGTTTTTAATATTTAATCATAACACAATTATTTCGCCAACACAGTGGCTTCCTCAGGTACTTACAGCTAAAGAGCACGTTACAAACTAAGCCACTGTGTTGGCGAAACATTTGTCGTGTTACGATTAAATATTAAAAAATGAAGATTTGAACCGTAGTTTTATTTCTATTTTGTATTTATCTTGTTATAGGTACATTGTATTACATGCACGCAATTCTAATAGATTTATTCCTGAAGCTGAATTAATATTTACAACAAATAGACAGCATCTGGGCCACCACTACTATTAAAAATAAAAGTGATATTCAATAAAAATTATATTCATTGGGTTTTGAAAGGCAAGACATATTGCCATTTATAATCAATGAAAGTAATTCTGATTCTGAAGACAGCATAAATGTTTAATAAAATTAGTATTTCATATTAATATGGTCTTCTTTTTATTTATATCATATGTTTATCACAATGTTACAAGCCCTTAATCTCTATGTATTTTGATTTTCTGTATATTATTTTTGTATATGTAGTCCAAAATAAATCAATTGACATATACATTTTTATTTTGTTTGTGTATATAGTAACAACATAAAGCATATTATAAGTTGTAAATATTTTAAAATGACATAAACCTAACCTCATATATTATTTGCTAACAACAGCTGACTCAAAGCAATGTAGATTTGTCAACCCTGTTTTGTAACTATTTATCACGTGTCTCGTCTGTTATCGTGAAGACCTATACCATGCTCGTTTTTTGCATAGCTGAGAATATGAGTAATGTAATGTGTTTGTAGGCACTGTGATTTACACTCGATTATTATAATAGGTTTCCATGGTTGTTATTGCAAAATGCATGTCAATTTGACTTATTGTTAGATAGCTTCAAATTTGATACTCTCTGATACAATTAAGTGTAGTTAATTTTTCTTTTCAAAATGTTAACAACGGAACAGAAAACTTAAATTGTTAAATGATTTTATGGAAGTCAATCGATGAATGAAATCGCAAATAATTTGTTTGTTTTGGCATACGATGTGACAGTAAACGCCAGTTCGGTCTTCCATGTTATACGTTTGTTTAATGAAACTGGTTCTGCAAATCCACCATGTAAGTGCTCAAAGGAAAGGAGGCCCCAAAGTGAAGAAACTGAAATGCGGGAAATTATGGTTCGCAATATGATAACAGAAAATGACACTTCATCAACAAGAGACCAAAAAAAAGCAGAAATTAATACCGGAAATCAGAAGTGCATAGAATACTTAAAAGGCGTAGTTTCAAGCTTTTCAAAATTAAAACATGAGGGTTTCCCGGCTGATCATGGTCGTCGAATGGAATTTTGTGAAGATGTGATGGATAGAGTAAACAACAATTATGAATTTCTTCGCAATATTCTGTTTGTTTACTGACGAATCGACTTTCCCGTTACATGATTGTTATAATCCTTCGGCAGTTAGATACTGGTCCCAAGAAAACAAGCACCGAAGAAGAAGTTTAAGAACTCAGTACCCCCAAAAACTTAACGTTTGAACTGGTATTCTGGGGGGCACCATCTTTTATTAACGAAAATCAGAATTGCCTAAAGTATTTAGAACTAATTGAGAATGAAGTGATACCATCAGTACAAGGCATACATAATATTGATATGGCTCATATCTGGTATCAGCACGACGGATGTGCTACTCATAATGAGGCTCGTGAATATTTAAATCAAATATTTTCTCGTCGCATTATTAGCACCAACGAAGACATAAAATTGCCACCAAGATCTCCCGATTTGCCCCGTATCATTTTTTTTGGGGGCCATATAAAGCAAACAATTTATACCCATCAGCATCTAAGACCTAACAAAGTGAATGACCTCAGATTAAAAATTCGTGAAGCTATTCAAAATATCACTCCTGCGATGTTAAGAGCAATGCGACAACAATTTTATGATTGTCTGGGATATTGTTTGGCTCAACAAGGAGATGTTTTCGAACATTTAATAAGATGAATGTTGTAACAATTTATTATTCGTTAGCTTAGCATTGTGTTTGATATAATTTAAGTATAGTTTATAATATTAAAATATTTTATAAATATTTTTCACTTTGACTCTCTATTTTATTACAAATTAGATATTACTAATTATTTCTCGTTGCTTAGTGAATTGAAATATTTGACTAAGCTAAGCAAAAAATGAGCATTGTATTCCAAATCAGTATTGTCTTCATTGTAGGTCGATGAATCCTCGAAGTAGTTATTTAAAGCAGCGATTATCTCGGAATATGTAGCATATTTAAGCTATATGTAGCTTAAATAGAGGTATTAAGAAACAATATCATTTCCCCAAATAGGGTAGTGGTTAGTATTCACGCGTATATTTCGCAAAAAAGAAATGAAAATTCAAATCTGTCAAACGCGAGTTTGGAAAGATCAATAATTCACATCCCACAGCCGATGAAAATAGCCCAAACAACTACTCAATTTATTTTCTTCTTAACGAATCGATATTTCCGAATAGATCTGGGCGTACTCTTTCTTCGAAGAAACTTTGATCTTGCTTTAGTATGTCATTCAAGTAAAACCAGGCTTCGTCACTTGTCAAAATGCTATTATCGTAACGGAAAGTTCTATTTTTAAACCTCTTGAACATCTTGAGGCAGCATGAAACAAGTCGAGTTATCTGCTTGATGTTTAAAGTATTAGATATCCAAAGGAACCAAATGTTTCTCACTCGAAAATGTTCATACGGAATAGCAGGCGCGGCTCGTGATAACGTACTGTAGGGGCACGTACAATGATGCGAGTGCCTCGTGTGTTTTCGGTGTTTACTAAGAAAACGTTATAGTTAGTACACGAGAATACACGAAGCACTCGCATCATTGTACGGGCCCCAACAGTACATCATCACGAGCCGCGCCTGCGAATGGTACGAATTACCGATTTCTAAGTGCGCGTTGATACAATTTTATGTACAATTATTTTTACTTCGTACGGAAAGCCATATAAATGCAAGAAAGAACTAACAAATATATCAAAGGTAAGTTCAAAATAGGATACAAACCATAAAACCGAAGAAATTAGATAAAATATCATATACGAGGGTATATCAAAATATAACGGGACTGGTACTATAACTTCTTTCACAACTAGAATTTTATAACACGAAGAACATAAAACACCCATCTCTAATGTACTTATCCTCAAGTAGGCTTTGATTTACCTTTTGACGTTTATTACAAATTAATTACTGAATTTTCATTGTTTGACGTACTATTTGAGGACATGATATTATTTCTTAAAACCTCTATTTATGGTACATATAGTTTAAACAAAGATTTTTAGAAATAAAATCCTGCGCAGAACATATTCTGTACAGGTACAAGTAGCTTAAGTACATGTTTTAAGAAACCATATTCTGTCCACCAAATAGCATAGTGGTTACTGTGATTGATACAGTTAGAGAGAGAGAGGGTGCATAATGGAGATATGGGACGGTAGGAAGTAGGATCGGTGGGATTCTTGCCGGGCTTGGGTATCGGAATAACAATTGATTTTTTCCAGTCTTGAGGAAAATATTGAAGCCTGAGGATGCCATTAATTATTTGTGTGATATGTACTATAGTTTTCGTTGTTAAAAAACATCCCCAGGAAAACTATAGTACATATCACACAAATCATTAATGGCATCCTCAGGCTTCAATATTATCCTCAAGACTGGAAAAAATCAATTGTTATCCCGATACCCAAGCCCCGGCAAGAATCCCACCGATCCCACTTCCTACCGTCCCATATCTCTATCATGCACCCTCTCGAAAATAGCTGAAAAAAATCATTAACGAGCAGATACAAGACCACTTAGCAGCTAACAGCATACTGCCAGATGAACAGTTCGGATTTCGAGCGAGCACAGCACCATTCATCAAACGACTCGGATCTCAGCAGAGACGACCAATGCCTCCAACAGAAGGAATCACACAGCGTTCGTACTGATGGATATGGAGAAAGCTTTTGATAGGGTATGGACAGAAGGGCTCATTTACAAATTAATCAAATTTAGATTTCCGAGCCATATAGTCAGACTGATCCATTCCTACCTTACCAACAGAGAATATCAAGTAAAGATTAATAATACCTTATCTGATCCGCTGGTGGCCACGGCTGGAGTTCCACAAGGCTCTGTGCTGGGGCCTATTTTAAACAATATATTTACGGCAGACATTCCAAAATTCCACAACAACAACGTCGCACTGTACGCCGATGTTGTAGCCATATATGCTCACTCATTTTCCCCGATAGTCGCCATGCAAAAAGTACAAAACCACTTACACCATCTTCAGAACTACGTCACAAAATGGAAACTTTCCGTAAATCCAACAAAATCTTCTTCCATTGTATTTACCAAAAGAACCCGACCTGTGCGCTTGCCAAAGCAACTTCAGTTTCAAAACACCCATATCCCAATTCAAGACAACATCAAATATCTCGGAGTACAGTTAGACAAAAAACTGACATACAAAAATCAGATAGAGAACAACAGCAACAGAACTATAGCTGCTCTCAGCAAAATCTATCCAATAATCAAGAATTCAAATACGACCTTCGAAAACAAAATATTTCTTTACAAACAGGTGTTGCGGCCTATCCTAACATACGGAGCACCTGCCTTCGCAAATGTAGCCGAAACTAAGCTCACCACACTACAAGGTTTATAATTTGAGTTTATGTATGACGACTGTCAGAATTTGAATTTTCTAAAGTTTCGCATTTGCACCAATCTTCAATTACTTAATTACTTAAAAAACAGCCTACTATAATGAGAAAAGTTTTTAAAAGCACGTTATGTCAGACGCGAGTTTAGCAAGATCTAGCTCTTCTCAGCGCTACCCTGAAGACGAATTGACTGCCAAAACGTCGGATTATTCAAATGCTATGAACGATGGAAATAGCTCAAACAACTAATTAATCATCCATCATCAACAACTTCTCGTCATAATTAGTATAATGAATGCCGTCTTTATTTTGAAAAATTGTAAAAATCAAACTTCTATTCCTAAACTGTGTCAGTTTTCTTTGTATATTCAAATCAGCAACAATTACCGATGGAAAAGAGAACTTTGTATTCTTGTATACGTATTTACAGTAAATTGTCTTTATTTATCATCACAAGATTTAATCTACGGTGATATTATAATCCGCTTCTAATGCGTGACGGGCCACACTCGATTTTTCCAGTGTACTGTATTTGATATGTGATATATGTTTTATAGTTGTTGGAAAATATTATGTGAAACAATAAATATTATTATTGCTGCTAATACTATTAGCACAGAACATGTTCTCTGTTAGTTCATTAACATTAACTTCATATGGATTTTCGTATAAAGGAATTCAAATATGATCAATTTCACGTGTATATCCAGAACTATTTAGTTCTACTACGAAAATCATCTAGATTAATAAAAGGAAACTGAATAATCTTCATAAACTCACGACATTTACGTAATTTTGCCCTAACATCGGTACAAACGGATTTCAGACATTATTAACTTTCAGCTACACTACAATCTGCAACTCAACGGGAGGTTTCTGTAAATGACAACGTCTAGTGGCAAACATCATCTTGTATAATTTGTTCTCGGAATGGTAATGGCTGGAGGAAATCTGATGAATGGTGGTTATTAGCTACTAGCGCATTACATCTTAAATATGTATACACAATCGTTTACGAGTTAACGACATGAAATTGGGAATTCTTTCCACCGAATTATAGTAATGCGAGTTTCTGTTCGATTCGAAGTACTTTGAATAGTAATAAAATTGCCAGGGGTGAATGTCAGAATAGAGAACCGAATTAAAGACTCTTGATTCTGTAATGTTTATTAGTTAAATAGTTAACCTATAAAAATACATACATTTTACTAAAAGAGATATGTTCTCTATTCTCTGGTTAACAAAGACGAAACTAGAAGAATATGAAAGAAAACTCACACTTTATTGGGGAAAAAATATTAATTATATACGGGGCATGACTATAAAATAATGAGACAGACACTATTATAGACAAACTACGCATGCGCGGAAGTCGTGTGTCGTGTGTCGTGTGTATCTGTGTATCTGTGTATCTGTGTATCGTGAACTCTTCTCTTACGATTGCCACCCCTTCCGTGTCTGTAAATAAAATAAAGGTTGTTTCAGCCTTTAGTTGATGGAATTCCATTATAACTATTATCGGGATAAAATAAACAAATTTTAATGAATTTCACTACTTTTTACTTCAAAAGGTAAGATCGCTTCACTCACACAGAAGCTTCGTCAGACATGCAACTAACTTATGAACTTGGCATTTCTTTACATAAATATACCGCAACACAAACACTTGTTTTGGATAGTTGAAGGGATGGATAGTCATTATTACTAAACTAAGGTTTATACAATACAGTTCGTAAAGTGATAAAACTAACTTATGTTAAAGAGAGGTAGAGTAACACTTTTAAAAAAATACAGTGTGTGACAGTGTGAATAATCAGATAAATGAATTAAATAACGGTGAATTATTAATTTCTAATTGATCATTGAGGATATCATCAGTTTTCTTTAATTTATTAATTTTAGGTGACTAATAAATTAAGCTTTTTGCACTTATTTGCTACGTGTAGTATTTTAAACTCTTTGTTAAAGTTATGGTTTCTAAATTAATATGAGACGCGTGTGAAAAGTCACTTTTATTGTTTCTAAAGGAAGAAAAATTTTCTTTGATGCGTATTTCAAACGATCTGCCTGTCTGTCCGATATACGTCATTGGGCAACTATCGCAAGTTAACTTATAGATTCCTGACTTTTTATTGTTATTTGTTAAATCTTTGTTGTTTTTTATAAATTTTGATAAATTTTTGTTAGTTCTATAATCGGTATTGTCTAATTTTCTTAAATATTTACTAATTTTTATGGTTGAAGAGCCTATAAAAGTAATCATTTTAAATTTTTAGGTGTTATTATTATTTAATATTGGGTATACTTGTGATGGCTTTTGTCCGGTTGTTTCATATGTTACAGCTCCGTCCTACAAAGTCTCGAAAAGACTCATAGATATCATTATTAAACATACAAGATTTAAACCTAAATTAAGCATAAAAAAAGATTTTACTTTATTTCTAACACAAAACACATTTCCTTTGATGTCCAAAATTTATTTCCTAGTATCCCCCAGAAAAAAAACGGCTGTTTAGTAAAAGATATTCTTTAATAAATAGTAAAATATAAATTTATAAAAAGCGATGGAACACTTACCGTTTTAAATGTCTTCCGAGAAGTCATAAACTGGGTAAAATCGACTAAATATTTGCAATATCCGATGTGTTTCCACAGTAATTTCCGCAAATAAAGTGCGTCGCTAAGAAAAAATGTGCTTATATGCAGAAAACGAGCTTTCTACACCTACTGGTGTTATATTTGCATAATTAACATAATTTCTAAAACAACTTCGGCGTCAACAGTTTTGTTGACCCATCTTCACAATTTTGTTGTAATGTGGCAAAATCTGAATCTTTCTTTACGGTGGTTAAGGAATATCGGGACACAGTTTGTAAAATTGACGAACGAGTTTTGGGGATTTGAGAAACATGGCCTTTGTAGTTGCAATTAATGAATCTACATCTGGATAACATGTACACGACTAGTTTATGCCACCAGATATAAAGCATGGATTTAGAGCAATCTTGTTTGGTTAATGGACACCTATGTACATATCTTTTCGCTTCTGTACCGGCATAGCTGGTCGAGAGAATGTTGCTATTTTCGGCATGGTCTCCTTTAGGACAGGACAAAATTTGCTACTTACCTTTAAAGCGAGCCATTAAACTTTACTTCATTAGCCAAACTGATGACGTCTATTAAGACAGAAACACGTATTTTTGGCTGAAGTGAACGTTAGAAAATACGAAGTGTATGTCCATATGTACAGATACAGATATGTGTAATATATATATCTGTTTCATTTGTAACAAATGCGTAATGCGTGAGAACATATTGATGTTCTCAAATTTCTTTGGTATATGAAGGATTATCACATAAATGAAAAAAAATATTACATTATTTACGTGTTTTTCGTAGTGAAATTTTGTTGAACACATTAGCGATATATTACACACTTTACACTTTATTATACTGCCATTGAACATTAAATCCGGAAATCCCTTAATCAATTTAGGCGCACCATAGTAAAATGGTCTCTTTCTGGCTATTTGTGACATTATAAAATTATCATTTATCACTGTAAACCAGCGACTGACAACATATATATAAGGTGTCCCGTATCGTTATGTTCAAATTTTGGGAGTGTAAAGTAGACTTCATTTCAAGTAACAAAGACGCAAAGCTTGTATATCCATTTTTATTTGGTTCAAAGTTACAGATCTATGACTGTGATTGTCAGATCATGAAAAAAAATATAATTCTAAAGTCAATACAAACTGATTTTATTTAAAAAAAGTTATATGATTCAATAACAGGCCTGTGATTGTTAACGTTGCATAATAAAATCTTATTCTAAAATAAATAAACACGCGTCGTAGTGCATACAGTAATTTCTTGGAGATCTTAGACTGAAGGTTCTTACTTATTTTGTAAGTGCTGAATCATGAATATCATACAATAAACAAATATTCAGATGACTGTTAACGTTGCATTTTTGAATAAAGGATTACATTACGTTTCAGTTCATACAAAAGCTTATTAGTGAATGGACACGTTTTCTTTATTCAAAATGCCTTACCGATTTTCTTCTCAAAAGTATGCAGACATGCATTTTGTGTATGGTTACTGTAACGGCAGTGCACGTCAAGCAGTTATTGAATACCGACATCGGTTTCCCGATAGGCGCATTCCTCATTACAGAACGTTTCTGGAAGTACACAGACAATTTCGGGAATGCGGACTGCGTGATTATCTTTTCGACCGAGGGGTAAATTTGCCAGCAGAGTTAGAGGAAGAAGCAGTAGCTATTATTACAAGAGATCCAACTCTCAGTGTACGTCGAATCGCTAGACAACCAGGAGTGCCAAGAACGACAGTTTGGCGAATTTTAAAACGTGTGGGCTCATATTCATATCACTATCGCAGGGGACACGGTTTGCTTGAGGCAGACCACTATATCATCTAGTTTATTATACCTGGATATTAGGACAGTCACGGCTTTATTTTAATTTCCGCAGAACAGTCCTCTGAACAGATGAATCTACGTTCACGAGAAGTGGTACAAATCTGAGAAATCTGCACAAGTGGTCATCAGAAAATCCCAAAGCTATACGCCCATCTAAATTTCAACATGAATTTTCTATTAACGTTTGGGCGGCCCTAATCGATGACTTATTTATTGGTCCTGTCGTTCTTCCTGGGAGGTTAAATGCGGAGAATTACCTTCAATTTCGTATTGACGAACTGACAGGTCTTTTAGAGTATGTCCAACTGAATGTTCGACAAGACATGTGGTTTCACATGGATGGAGCACCACCATATTTCGAAATTGCTGTCCGAAATTGGGTTAACGTCAATTATCCAAGATGAATTGGTCGAGGTGGTCCTGTTCCGTGGCCACCCAGATCACCCGATCTTAATCCCCTTGACTTTTATTTATGGGGGTACATGAAAAATTTAGTCTACGCGCAAGTTTCGAACACAAGAGAAGAGTTGTTGGATCGTATTCACCTCCTAGCAAATCCGACAAACCAAGTATGAAATTCGGATAAGTACTTCTTCTGTTGACTTACGGGCACAAGCCTGCATTCAACAAGGAGGTGGACATTTCGAAAATATTATTAACTGAACTTTAAATAAAAACTTTTAAATAAAAGTTTTTATTGACTTTGGAATTACATTTTTTTTCATGATCTGACAATCACATTCATAGATCTGTAACTTTGAAACAAATAAAAATGGATATACAAGTTTTGCGTTTTTGTTACTCGAAATGAAGTCTACTTTACACTCCTAAAATTTGAACATAACGATACGGGACACTTGTACACGCGCTAGGAGGAGCCGTTGATGAGATGTGACTCGAATGAACCCATACTTAGTTATAACAATACTTAAATAAAGTTAAAATCCTACATACCTCATAATTTGAATAATTCTTTATAAGAACACATCAGTTCCTCTTAATACGATTACAACAACATCATCAGATATTTTAATGTCAGTATTTTCCTTACAAGATTTTGGATGTTAATTTCTGTGTGCACACACCATAAATACATTTAAATAATACATATAGAACCAATACAGTACATTTACTGGAAAAAATAAATGGATAACTCCAACACTGTACTCTAGATACGAAATAGAAATAATGTATAATTTTCGACCCTAGAACTGAGTAAAACATTTAGTTTAAACAGTCAAAGCACTGCTTCTATATTTAAAAAATGTCATCTCCAAAAAATAATCTCGTGTTAGTGACAATAAAAAAAAACATTTGTTCACCGCGAAAAATGAGTCCCACTCTTCCAAAGAAATAAAACTATTTTACTTTATTCGAGGTTCATTTTATTCGGTCCATCAACTGAACAGTCACATTTCCGCCTGTGTTCGCTTGATATGATAAATTTCATGATGTAACCGAGACAACACGTCCGTTTGAGTTCTGTTCATTTCATTTCATGCTGCAAATTGCACCGCCAACCAACTTTACTCCAGTGCCTGGTTCTTTAAAATTGCGAAACATTTTCTAAAATGTTCACGTTTCTAAACTTTACTCTTCGTTTTACGATGCATGTATGGATGTGTATATACAAACGTAAGTACTAGAACATAAGTAACACGAAAGCGCACTTCCTATCAACTTGGAAATGAGGTCCATGATTTATATTTCGTTTGGTTTTTAACACAATACGACAAATACATACTGATTGATATACAAATATAGGTTTTAATTAAAAATTACGTGCCTTTTTTTTCTTTCACAGTAAATTCTAATAGCATTTCCAGCATTCGGCTTAGGAAGTATGTATTTACGAGGATTATGCGAAAACTACGTGGCCTAACACAGAGATGGCGCGAATTCGTTGGAATATTCTTTACCATTCTGTAGAATCATTCTTTAATAGGTTAAATATGGCAGCATAGAGCGATATGTCAATTAGTCTGTTTTTGACAGTACGCCAAAGTGAACGTCTTGGGTGATCTTATAATAGGAGACTCCCTCTAATTCGGTGGCCGGCCCTTAGACCGATCGAAAAAATCGCCGAACGAACCGAATAAAGACAAAAAAATCAATAATTATCTTCTGTGTATGTAATACTCTAAGGATTTTTTATTGTATACAAAGCAAATTACATACTTAGTACTTAACCAAGACACAAAATCAAAAACAAAATTAATGTTAACGTTCTACTGGCTTATAAAAATAAAATACATCTGTATGGATGTATATGTAACCATAAAAGAAATCAAATTTTTTTTTCTGAACTTTTTTTCTATTGATGTCACGCCATGTTTTGACAAATATTACATCAAATGCTATTGCCTCCGTCTACTACTGAATAACGCGTGTTCATTTGAAAAGTCAATCTAGGTTACTTTGAAATTTTGATAGAATAAAACGCATATATATTTGTATGTGTTTGTTGTTCCGTAAACGTAAATCCAAATGACATTTGATAATCTCAATCACATTTGTTATTTATTTGTATGCATGAAACTGTCAAAATATACGACTTCGTAGGTTAAGTAGTAAATTTTAATTTACGACATACTTCAAAATTTTCTCAGTTAATCACATGCTACTAGATTGACTTTTCAAATGAACACCCGTTATACATAGCAGTTAACTATAGTACTGCCTTTCCCTCAAAGTGGCTCAATTTCCCCTGTCATCCTCTTTCCCTTCCTCGACAGCTTCATCTTCTTCGTTTTCCTGGTGAATGACTGACTGAGCGATTTCATTTAAAATTTAATTGTCTAGCACCTTTTCAGTAGTTATCCAGTCTAAAACATCTTGCTCAACAATGTTTTCACCATTAGTCAGTAGCTGAAGATCCTGTAACAAAGCCGCGCTGTCGTCTAGTTCAGAATTAAGAAGGTTAGGCTCATTTGCAGTATTGTTGTCTTCACTTCTTGCAACAATGTATTCTACATTTAGCTATATTTTTCTCCAAGACTTCACCATTATTGATGGCCATATTTTGTTATAGGCCGTAGCCACTATATAGATAACGTCTTTCATGTTGATTGCCCGTAGGGCCTTTACATGATCTGTGCTTTTGTCGTTCTCCAGTTTACCAAGAATTTCCGAAAGCTTTTGGCGATACTTTCTCTTTAAACATTCTATAACTGGTTGCTGAAGGCTTGTCATATTAGGTGTCAGAAACAAGAGCTTTATGTCACTCGCACCCTCACTTTCAAGTTCGTCAGAGTGGGTTGGCGCATTGTCAAGTATAAGAAGTGCTTTTGCAGGCAATTTTAAACTCGACAAATAATTTTTCAGTTTTGGGACGAATTCCCTAACGAACTACTCTTTGAAGAAATATATGTCCATCCATGCCGATTTTTGTGCCCGGTAGTGCACTGCGAGGGTTTTGCTGATTTACCAATGACAAAGAGTGGTATCTTATGGGTTTCTGAAGCATTAGAGAAAAGTACCACCGTGACTCTGTCGTTACTAAATTTGAAGCTTGGAGCTGATTTTTCTTTTGATATAGCAAATGCTTTTCTGAGCAAAAGTTTAAAGTTTGATCCAGTTTCGTCGATGTTATAGACTTGTGCCGCACTTATTATTTCGATTATTTTTTCACAAAAGCACTGGCTACTGCAGGATCCGCTGATAACTTTTCACCATAAACTCCAAGAAAATAAACTCTGTATCTTTTTTTCCAACGCGAAAGCCATCCTTCACTAGCCACGAATGCCTCCTCCTCTGGAAACTTGGGATCTAGGATAACGGCTTTTTCTTTTAAGATTGATCCGCTGATAGAGGTACCTCTTCTACGTTTTTGTATGGACCACAGCCACAGTGCATCAGCCACCAACTCGTATTTAGGCTTTTTCAAAATGCAACGCCTCGAAAGCACTTTTTCTGTTTGTGTTTATGTTTGTATACAAAAACTCTCTATTGATTTTCTGTTTCGGCACCAGTCATTCACACTGCCTTTACCTACTTTAAAATCATTACAAATACTTTGGACGAATTCTATACGCCTAGAGCTTGTAGTCTTTGTTCCATAGTCACTCAACGAAACGATAACGAAAAATACGTATGTACTGTATGTCAGCACAACAGCAAGTATAAACATGTAATCGTTTTTCCAGTGCTCTATTAAATATGACTCATAGTCGGTTGACTCAGGTAGCCGGCCGAACCATCCGGAGGGCGAACCAACTGAGGCCGAATTAGAGGGAGTCTACTGTAATGGAAAAGACTGAGTTCAGAGCAGTAATAAAGTACTTTCATTTGAAAGGTTGACACCAACCGAAATCAAAGCAGAACTGGATTCAATACTATTATTTTCAATTGTTAAAAATAGGATTGCCGAATCTAAGCGTGGCCGTATGAGTACAAATGATGAAGCCCAAAGTGGACGTTCATGGTTGAAAAAGTCCACCGTATTGTCTTTGATGATCATGAGTAAATATGTGTACAGTCTGCACAGAAGTTTAACTGAAGAATTAGAAATAAAAAAATATTCGACGCGTTACTCACACCGGAGCAAAAACTGGATCATTTGAGTATTTGCGCGACCTTTTGGCGCATTTTCACCGCAATCAGAAGGGCTTTGTACACCGTTTCATTACTGTTGATGAAACCTGGGTCCACCACTATACCCCCGAAACCAAAGAACAATCCAAACAATGGCCAAAACAGGTTCTCCGGCACCAAAGAAGAGAAAACGGTTTTGTCAGTAGGAAGAGTTATGGCAACTGTTTTTTTGGGATCTCATAAAATTATCTTGGTCAACTACTTGGTGAAAACAATAAATGGGGAGTATATGCCAATTTGTTGCAACAATTAAGCGAGAAAATCAAAGAGAAACGGACTCACTTGGCAAAGAAGAAAGTGCTTTTCCATCAGGATTACACACCTGCTCACAAGCCTGCGATTGCATTGGCAAAAGTTCATGAATTGGAATTTGGATTGTGCCTCATTTGCCCTATTCCACAGATTTGGCCTCCAGCGATTATCATCTCTTTCCAAATCTGAAAAAATCGCTCGACGATAAAATATTTTCGTCTGATTCCGAGGTAATCGCTGCTGTATATAGCTATTTCGAGGACTTGGATTCATCGACCTACATTGCAGGCATTACTAATTTATAGTATCGTTGGAATAACTGTGTTAAGAGAGCAGGGAACTATATTGAAAAATAAAATGTTTGTTGTCAAAGAAATTTGGGTTTTCCTTGTTAAACCACCTAGTTTCAGGACTACCCTCGTATTATAAACAACATCAATCGTGAAAACCTATGGAATATCTATTGTGTAACAATAGTTTTACTAATTTGCTCCCATTAATTACAAAACTAAACATTTTCTAATTATTAGTTTGGCAGTAAGTTTGGAACAATATCGATAACTTTTACAGGGAAAAGCACATTTATAACGCCACACTAAATTCAACTTCACCTGATCCGAATAAAAAAAATACGCGATTCGCGATGTTTATGTGTTTTCCAGTGCGAAAACTTATGATTTATAATCGTCGTTGCTTCCATAAAATTTCTAGCTCAATCCCTTTCTGTCTTTCCATCTTGCGCTTCTCTTTTTACTTATTTCCTTTCTGTATTAGGGTCAAGATTTCCCTTCTGGTAATCGTAATCGCCTTCCGCATAATGCAGAGATCATCATTAAAACATTTCTGGTGCTATACATCTCCCTTTTGCCGAAGACTTCGAGAACAAACTGGAAATTAATTCGATTCTAGGACGACCGGGCGCAGAGGCGATCCCGGTATATTTCAACTGCTGGCAGATTAATTACGACCCAGAAACGGAAAGTTTATCAATTCTCGAGATGGTGGAAATTAATAAAATATATTCAATATCGATTTTGAATACAAATATACCATATGCAAGTTTGTTTTCGATTTAGTATTATTGTTAATATTGTTATTTATGTACATGCGAAGTTTCACATTAGAAACGCATTTAGTTTATTGTTTTAGTATGACTAATGTACAACAATTAAATTAACTAAAGCCTCCACTTCAACCCTAATTATTTTTGCGTATTCTAAGGTTCTCACACAGACTGCCAATTCACCCCCAACATACGCGCCAGCAGAAGCTCTTTCCTTTCGTATAAATTGCCGCCACGGAATATTCATCAACCTCCTCCAGTGCAACCACACACATATACACACGCAAGCCGGATATTCCGGTGAATAAATCCGACGATTCCAGACGAACGACACAATACACCCTTTAATATATGGGTATACATCAGATATATCACAGGCATCGTTAACTTTTACCTAATGAACAGTCTTTCGCTTTTTCACGGAACACCTTCAATGTGTCCCTTGTTGACAATTTAAAATTCAAACATTAATCATGTGGCATTTAAAAGACCCAGCCCAAATGCTACACAAATGCTGAAAGGGTATTAAAGGTAAAAACTCTGCCGTCCAATTAGATCAATTATTTCGGTACATTGACGCCCCCAGTTGGTAGGGTTGACTGAGCAAAATATGTAATGTAGGCAGGAAAGTGCCGATTGAATTACGATGAGATAACTTCACATTAGGTGTTGTTTTTAAGTAAATACAAATAAGCAAATTACAATATATATTAATTGATATATACTTGATTATCTCGAAACAAATTTCGTTATACAAGGATGCAGTAAAATGTTCACATAGAAAATAGTTTTAATAATAGATTTTTTCCACGGTCGGGAGTAGAAATCAGTTTCTATGACATCAAAATTAAAACAGAAGTAGTCGATTATTCCCAAGGGAGTATAATGCTCCCAAGGGAGTTTACATTATGGAGAACGTTTGTGATTCATGCAAAAAAAAGATAACATTGAAATTATTTATTGACATTTAAATTAAATGTTACATTTGTACAATTTTCAAAATTAATATTAGAAGGAATATTACTTTCGCTTACATGTACAGTTTTTGTGTTTGCCCTAGTAGTGGTACCTACTAAAACCTGATTAGCAATTTTGGTCTTATTTTCAATGGAGTTCTCGACATAACCCTCAGCGACTGTCGTTGATTTCCAACCAGCATGACGCTTTATTGTCTTGATATCCACACCAGCATCTGCCAGTAATGTCGCTGAAGACCTTCGTAAGCAGTGACCAGTATAACATGCACCATCAGGTAATTTTAAATACGAAGCTACTACACTCGGAATTTTTCCCATGGTATTCTTGCCAACTGGCTGCGAACTACATTTTCCTGCTTTGTAGTACAAAAAAAGGCGCTTATGCTTGACGTGGGGAGGACGACGGGACAGGTATTTTCGAAACAACTCAAGCATATTTTCCACATCGGTAACCACAAAGGTTCGTGGAATCTTTGTCTTAGTGTTTGGAATTTTTACAATCAAGGAAGAGCCTACATCCTCAATATCATCTACAGTTAAATTGACTAGTTCATCAGTTCGACAAGCTCCGGCAATCCCCAGAATTAATCCAACCTATAAAAAATCAAAATACTTAATAATTGAAATACCTAACAACAAAAGTAATCTTACCTTAATCATTAAGAATTCTTTGTCATCTGCACTTGATAGAAAACGGTCGATTTCACCCTTTCTCAATATTTTCGATTTTTTCGCTTGATATCCGTCACCGGTTCTTTTCAAAAATGCGATCAGCTTGGGGAATTTGTTTATATCTATGTTGTCGTAAATTATCAAGCATGACTTAACCATAGAATATTGCGCCCATAATGTGGAAGACTTGTAATTCTTTGCATTTTCACTGAACTATGCCAACAAAACATTCTCGCTGTATACTTGAACATTTTTCTCGGCGCACCACTTTTTGAACCGATTGTAGGCTATATCGTATAAAGATCTTGACTTCTTGGCAGCAAATTGCTTATTGCAATATATGCAGCCTCCACAATCTCTTCCGACTCACAATTATTCTTGTGCACTAAACAAACTTTAAACTAAACCAAACTAGCACCTTAATTTGACAATTCTTTTTGTTTGTTTATTTTGTAGTTATGACAATAACTCAACGACTACTAAATAAATGCTCAAATCCGAATACAATAATTCTGGTGCTACTTACTTCATAATGACAAAATATGTGTTTTTAAGTTAATGAGACAGTGGAAAAAATAGTATATACCATTCGGGAAAGATGCTATTTTGTCCTCGGTGCATTGTAGAGGTGCAAATTGCACCTCTGCCAAAATAAGGCATTTCTCTCCCTTATAGTATAATATACTATTTATTGTCCAACAGCCGACTCATTTATATGAGAATATAATTTCGACAAAAATCAACAGTGTAAATTCATTATATAGGATTGTTTCAGACTTTACTTGATGAAATTCCATTATAAGTATTATCGGGATAAAATAAAACAAATTCTAATGAATTTCACTGCTTTTTACTTTACAAAGTTACGATAGTTTCACTCTCACAGAAGCTTCGTCAGTCATATAACTAACTTATGGACATATCTTTACATAAATATGCCGTAACAAACACATGTTTTGGATAGTTGACGGAATGGGTGTCTTTATTACTTGAATGTCTACGAACAAAAGCTTTCCCAAAAATATTTAACTACGGTTTATACAATACAGTTAATAAAGTTATAAAAGAGAGAAATACTATATATGACAGTTTGAATAATCAGATAAATAAATTAAGTAACGGCGAATTATTAATTTCTAATTGATCATTGAGTTTTCTTTAATTTATTAATTTCAAGTGACTCTGACAAATTAAACTTTTTGCCCTTATTTTCTATGTGTAGTATTTTAAATAATTCTTTGTTAAAGTTGTGGTTTGCGAAATTAATATGAGACGCATATGAAAAGTTACTTTTATTATTTCTAAATGAGGAAAAATGTTCTTTGATACGTATTTCAAACGATCTGCCTGTCTGTCCGATATACGTCATGGGGCAACTATCGCAGGTTAACTTATAGAGTCCTGACTTTTTATTGTTATTTGTTAAATTCTTGTTGTTTTTGATAAATTTTGACAAATTGTTGTTAGTTATATACACTGTATTAATGTTTAATTTTGTTAAATATTTACAAATTTTTATGCTTGAAGAGCCTATAAAAGTAATTATTTTAAATTTTTGCGTGTTATTATTATTTAATATTGGGTATACTTGTAATATGACTTTTGTAAAGAGTTTTTTTTAGCTAAAGTGTTATGTATTATGTTACTTTTATATCCATTGTTAATTGCTATTTGTTTAATTAAATTTAATTCTTTTTCAAAATCTGTTTGGTTCAATGACGTATTGATTAATCTATGTATAAGACTGTAATAAGCCGCTAATCTGTATTGTATCGGATGGCAAGAAGTGTTATGAATAGTTATATCTGTATTTGATGATTTGTCGTAAATGGCAAAGTTACATTTATTGTTAATTCGAATAATGGTTAAATCGAGAAAGTTAATACTAATAAATCTTTATTAACATAAAATAAAATAGAACAATAACTTTGTTATACCACTTTATTCACATATAATCGTGACCGCGGTTTCGACATACAATGTCATTATCAAACTGCAAAAGTTACAGGCCTACATAGAACTTATAAATGACACAAAAATATATGGGGGTGGTTTATGATGTTATTTAAAATTACTACTATATACTTAACTATTATATACAACATTGGAAAAGAGGTGTATATATAAGGTCCAACTGTTCGTTTAAAACGATATCTATTGTGTTGTGTCGGCTTTTGAAAATATCTAGGGCCTCTAAAATATTTAATTTACGATCTTTCTCGGCCAAATGCAATATTTTACGGTGACCAAATGTATGTCCTTCTGTAATAAGATGGTTTGTGCAAATGTTGAATCTGTCTTCTTTAGTTTATATGACCTCCTGTGTTCTTTTTCCCGTATAATAAAACTTCGACCAGTCTGACCTAAATATATATACACTTTTACAATCGTTACAATATAATTTGTACACTCCCGATTTATTATTAATATCTGTTTTAGGTTTTGCGTTAAAAATGAAATTACTTGTTTTTACATATGACTTGTAAGCTATACTAACATTACTATTATTTTTTGAAATTATATTTCCAATTTGCTCGCTTATTTTACCGAAGTAAGTTAACGAGACAAATTGTTTCAAATTAGCACTATCTTTAGGATATACTATACTAAGGGCCACTTGTAACTGTTTTTTCTTTAGTATACTGTCAATTACGCTACTTTTATAACTATTGTTTACCGCTATTTGTTTTATAGTATTGATTTCACGAACAAAAAATTCATTAGACAAAGGAATATTTAATGCTCTATGTATCATAGAATTAAAAAATGTATGTTAAAGCGTCTTAGGGTGTAGTGAATTTTTGGGAATAATGCAATCAGTGAAAGTAGGTTTACGATATATATCAAATTTTAAGCTCTGATCTAATTTGTTTAATTTAAAATCCAGGAAGTTAATATTGTTATTCTCTTCTATTTCTACTGTAAAATTGATATTAGAATGGATTGAATTTATGTAGTTCAGAAATGTTTGTAGTTGTCTATGAGTACCCTTAAAGCATGCTAGGATGTCGTCTACATACCGATACCAAAATTTAATATGTTTTTTACCTAGTTGTGATGAAAGAATTTTTTTTTTAATATGCTTCATGAAAATTTCATCTAATAGAGGACTTAGAGGTGAGCCCATTGCCAGACCTTCAGTTTGTTTGTAGAATTTGTTGTTAAATGTAAAGTAACTTTTGTTGGTGACTAACTCCGTTAGAGATATGATTTCGTGTATAACAACCGGGTTTGTATTTTTCTTTACTAATATGTTTTCTATTAACCTTAAGCATTCTTTGTGTGGTATTTTTGAAAACATGTTGGAAACATCAAATGATACCAGGATTTCGGTCTTTTGTATATTACGATCTTTTAATTTAGCTGTTAACTGTATTGCGTTTTTTATGGAAGAGCTATCTGTAAATTCGGTATATTGTCTAATTATTATGTTTAATTTTTCGGCTAATTTTTTATTGGGGCAAGAAATAAACGAAACAACTGATCTGATGGGTGCTTCCTCTTTGTGAATTTTTACTAAACCGTATAATTTAGGGGGGGAAGGATTCATATGGAAAAGTTTGTACTTATCTGTGTTTGAGATTACTGCATTACAATTTTTGACACATTCTTTAATTTCTGCCTGATACTATTTAGTGGGGTCCTTTTTCAATTCTATGATAGTATTGTCGTCTATAAATTTCTTAACTTTATTTTCATAATCACCTTTAGTTAATATTACAGACGAATTTCCTTTATCTGCTTTTGCTATCGTGAGGTTGTTTTCTATGACTTTGTGATTAATACTTTGCAATGCTCGTCTGTCTGACTGATTATTGCGAGATGTTGAGTTGTTTTTCAGAATATTTGTAACTTTGGCTTTACCTAAGATACTGCTAATTTGATTGTTATTTGCAAATGCCAGTTCTGTTTCTATTGCTAGAATTTCTTTTTGTTTGTTACAATGGATCTGTGGTGCATATTTAGGACCTTTATTTAATAAGCAAATTTCATTGTCTGAGAAGTTAACATTCGTGAGATTAATGACTCTAGGGTAAAACTGAACATTACTGAAAGTATTGTTAACAAGTGGTGGATTGTGTAGGTTTGATAGAGACTCTAACTTCCTGTCTTGAATGAGTCGTTTCTTATGAATAATTTCACTAACTTGTTGTCTAATGTGGTCATCTAATACATCGAATTCAATGTTGTGTAACTTAAACGATAGTTCTGAATGTAATACCTTAATGTTGGACATTATATATACACCTCTTTTCCAATGTTGTATATAATAGTTAAGTATATAGTAGTAATTTTAAATAACATCATAAACCACCCCCATATATTTTTGTGTCATTTATAAGTTCTATGTAGGCCTGTAACTTTTGCAGTTTGATAATGACATTGTATGTCGAAACCGCGGTTACGATTATATGTGAATAAAGTGGTATATATAACAAAGTTATTTTTATTTTATTTTATTTTCAAAATGAATTACTACAAAGTTACGGCTACCAGTATTAATTTTCTTTATTAATACATTACAAATAAAATCCACAATTATTTCGTATGAGAAGCGAGTAGGAAATTCAGATAGAAATTTAGATATTAATGTATAAATCACCTTTATGACAAAAAGAGGGTCATAATACTAATTTATAGACTAATATCCAAATTCTTCAACCAGTCTAGAACTGCAGGAGAGGCCTTGCTCAGCTCGAGAACACCACAAGGGAAAGGCAGAAGTTCTGAAGCATTAGGAATTAAATCTCTATTCCTCAATTCAGGTTGTTGTTCGAGGCTATCCAGTTATTATTCACGTTGATGGGGTGCTCTACAAATCAGTGTATATGGGAAGATCAATTTTGAAATCTTAACCCATTCATTCTGTGCTGCAGCAATACATCTGATATCCGACATTACAATGTTAAAAATAATCGGCAACCAGATACTAGGAATGGATCTAACCGCACCGGTGACGACCCTCATTGTATCGTTAAGTTTAAATCTACCAGTTTGTTGTGAGAACTTCGATACCAAACAGCAGTACAGTATTCGGCAGCGTCTCTCCATTCGCTCCCCATGAATTGTTGGCAAGTCTTCACCTTTTTACTAATTTTATAGAGGTGCTGCCTGAATGTTAAAGACCGGCGATCTAACGTTACGCCCAAATATTTAAGGTGGGAGTTGTTGCTAATCCGACTACCACCAAATTCAACATTCAACTGTTTGATAGCTTGCTTATTACATAAATGAAAGGCACATGATTCGGATTTTGAAGGGTTTGGTTGTAAGCTCCATTTCTGATAATATTCGTCTAAAGCTTGCAGATCTTCTGCAAGTTGTAATTCTGCATTCTCTAAATTCTTAGTTTGGGAGCATAAATCCAAGTCATCTGCATATAGAAATTTTCGTGATTTTGGGAGTGGGATATCATTGATGTTGTAATTGTTGAACATTAAATAAGCCAAAACTAATCCTTGAAGAAGGCCATTTTTCAACGTATTGTTACTAGTTTGATTCTTTAGGCAGACTACGATTCGGCAATTTCTCAACATATTCTGGATAAATTTGCCTAATTTAGTACATGGGATGATTTCTTGGAATTTAAAAATCATTCCATTCTTCCAGACTGTGTCATAGGCGCTAGAGAGATTAACAAAAGCAGCTGACGTTTTCAAACCTTTCCGAGAAGCTGCTCTACTGTGCGTTATTAATACCAAAACTTGGTCACAGCGGTTCCTTCCCGTACTGAAACTGGCTTGCTTCTTATTAATAATTTCGTCGACGGTGGCCGCTACTTTACTATAAATAAGCCGTTCTAGAAATTTATAGCAAAAGATAAGAGAGCTAAAGGTCTATAGCTTCCAACATCTTCCGGGGACTTACCTGGTTTTAATATTGCTAAAATTTTTGGTTTCCAGAAAATGTTAGGGATGCCTCCAGAATCTAAGATATTGCTATAAAAGTTTCTCAGCCATTCTCGGGCATTCATTCCAGCATTTCTAATGAATTCTGGAAAAGATTTTGTCAATTCCAGGAGCTTTTCTTAACTTGAACCGAGCAGTGGCCAAATTTATTTCTTCAGTAGAAAAAGGTGGTTGCCATTCTGAGGGAGACCAGAAAAGGTATCCTTAATTTGTGTTTTAATATCTCTCTTTAATAGATGAAAGGAAAATAAACATTCTAAATTAGATTTTATTAACTGCAGTCCAGAAGCTTAAATCTACATATATTGGTAGACTGGGACGCGCGATAAATTGTTAGTTGAATGGTGCGAACGCTTTCAATTTAAGTTCTCTACATTATAAGCATATCTCATGCAATTTCATCTGAAAAGAATGAACCACTGTAACTAGTGATGAATTTATCCCATTAGACTTTATAAGAAAGATATAAAACAGATGCGAACAACTTCCTCTTCTGACCCACGAATAAAATAAAATATGATCTATTTGAACAATTTACATTTCCACCCTTTTTGCAACTAATAAATAAAATATAAAATATTATGACATCTAACGATATATGATAGCTTTTGTGCCAGTTCGTTACTCATTAATTTTCCAGGGAAATTCTGTCGTTTTTCCTTCTTTCATTCTTTCTTTCCAGTCCATATTTTTTACCTTTTACCCCTGGGGAACATTAAAGTGAAATTAGATCCAGGACTTCCGTCAAACAAAAACGAATTGGTCGCAATGCCGCTCCCACTACGTAGGCACCTTTCTCTCCTGACGATGACCGGCAAAAAAATAAAATGAATTTTATTAAGGTGAATCCGTTACGTCGGCCGCGAACGCAAAGGATTTAACACGAACAGAAGAATGAAAGGATAATATGTTGGGAAAGGAGGGGCAGAAACTTCTCATTTGGGGGATTCGGAACCTAGTGAATGTGCCTTACACAGCTTAATTTAGACCACAAAGACCACATAACATATATACACGCAAACATGTATTGAAGACGTGAACTTTGCTGCAGACTATATGGCTTTATTCCGAAACCAGAGAGGAACTGTTTTATTTGTGTTTGTGGCAGTGAAAAATATGGGGAGTTAGTTGTCTCATCTATTTAAGTTTGTCGTTCGTTGAAGGAGAAAAAACGGGAAAAGCTATTCGTATTTACAATGTCGCGTCAGTTTCACAAGCAATGAATTTTGAAAAGAATATTGTAAGTGACAAGTTTTAGTATTATTTGAAATAAAAAGTAACAGAATATTTTATAGGTCAGTGTATTAGCAATGACTTTTACTTGATGTTCGAGTCTAGGCACATAAGATAACCAAGAAACTATAATTTTAAAACAAAAATAATATAATTAAAACACGAATACATTTAAAAATAGAAATATGAAATTGTTTGACTTATCTTTACTTTCTCATTTAAAATAATAGAAAATTAAACTAATAAAAAGATTATAATTTGAATGAGGCATAAATTTATATTTTTATTTATCCAAGTATTAGCATATAAATAGTATATTGTTTATCTAGTAGTAAAAGCAATACATTCCTGGACGACAACGTAAATTGTTGGCTGAGGCGTTAAGCCGAGGCCAACAAGCAATGAAGTCCGGGAGTGTGCTTTTACTACGAGGTACACATACTTTTTTCTCTGAAATTGCAAACAACATTATTATAAATAAAAGAAATTTTCTAATGCATAATATTTTTTCATTACCATCTAATTGCCTATGAAATCGTTTGCTTGACAATCACTGTTTGTTTATTGTTGTCAAAAAGGTCAGAGATTCATTACTTATTTCGCTTTAGTACCTACTTATCACTAAAAAGAAATTTAAATGGACAGTGATGATATCTTGGGACATCACCGAAATTAGTAAAAGCTGCTGAAAATGTTGTCTGCCTGTATTTATTTACTGTCTAAAATGTATATAAAAAACCGGTACGGCAAAGCTACCGACTTTCTTTCCCGGCTTAGCAACGGACTAAAATACTAAAATAACTTATTTTGGGATCTGAAATTGGGCCGAGAAGGTAGGCAATCTTGGCCGATTTCAGAAAAATATACTTACTAAAACTATAAGCACTTACCGTAATTATAATTTTGCTTGCATTAATTCTTTGTATATTCAACAATAATTTCTCTTGAATTAATAATTCGTTTTAAAAATATTAATTTTTTATTCTAACTAAACCGTAGACTGGCTAATTCAGTAAAAAAGACTTAAAATAACCACTTAACCACAATGTAGTTTTAGTCCTGGACAAATATTTCGGCGACTAAGTTGTCATCGTCAGCAGTACGCACTTTAGAGAAGCAAATATTAATGTGACGGTGGTATACATAGTGTTATAATTTGTGTAAAGTGTGCGTTATATATGTTATATTGTAAGTAAAATCCCTGGTATTCGTTGGAATGCCCAATGTTTATATTGAAAATTACTTCCCACAGCTTCAAACCGTTACCGGTTAATATGCAGTGCAGTATATACGTAATATCTGCTTCTATATATTTTTTGTCTTTTATATTGACGAGACTTAAATCAGTATTTGATAGAAGGGTCAATAAAATTATTATTATTGTTATTTTATAACCACACCTCGTATATTCCTCAATGTACACGTTTAGAAAAAAAATTAATTTAAAATTTAAATTTGAAATTTTGAAATTCCTCGAAGCTTTCTGAAATTGATCCAGGCATCGCCTTGAAAACTGCTAACGACATTTCAATAGGTAAATATTAAAGAATGTATATTTTAAAAGATTTTTTCCATTAAGCAGATACCCTAATCCTAACCTTTTCCGTCCCTCGCATACGGCCCACATATTTCGATTATCCTTTCAATTATTCAAGTGTTTGTTTGAACTTTTCACACAGAGACCGATGAACGTATTCCGAAACAATCGCAAGGTCGAAACCATTTTCCCGACGCGTGTATCCCTATTACAACTACCCAGTCGTTTCCACTGTCAAAAAATTGATTGTCTGTATCCATTGATAGTCGGATTCAAACGAAATAGAAATGATTGAAACGACAAAATTGCTCCTGCATTTCTTCGTATACACACGGAAATACAAGAGCACTCTCATGCGAGAGGAGAGTTTCTCCGTCGCCATTTGCAACAGTCTTGACACCCGCACTCTCTCAAATGAATAATGTAAGTGTTATTGTTGGAGAAATTGCGACATTACTGGAGAAGACTCGAAGAAAAGGGAGAATGACTTGTAGAACTTGGTAGGAGAGTGACGGAGATGAATGAGGACAAAGTTCGAACTCGGAAGAAATCATCGTTGGTGTGAAGCCGCTCACGCCCGGTGAAATGAAAGAAAAGAGATTTTTCTATTGTAAAAATATACGCTCTAGTTGTGCCCGGCTAAAAAATTAGAATTCGAGGTTAGGTTCTTAAGTAACATTACGTAGTCAATAGAGTAACATTAACAACACCAATATAACAATAGTCCACTCAAATACGAGGGCGCTTTGACGGAAGAGTGACTTTTCAATTAAATACTCGTACTTATTATAGAGTAAAAATAGTTATGTATATATCAATATATTCAAGTGGAGCTTTAATCGTGAGGGAGAAAGTTTAAGTCACTAGCGTTTAGCGAGTGGCTTAAATCTCCCGAACGAATAAAGTTTAGTTTAATGTTATATACAATATTTTATTTATTACACGCATTTAGTTAATAATTTACTGAGCTTTTAACTGAGACAATTACACAGGCCTACAAAAAAAAAAATTTTTTGGTGCATCTCGGTTTGTTTGAATTGTCGATAAAGTAGGTAATGTACAGTATATTGACATACGTCATTTTAGCTCATCAGCTCTAGTTTACCTATTACCCTCATTGTGAATTGTTGTCGGTCTTGTTATGGTCTTGTTCGTAACCAGTCATTATTACAATATCATCGATAAAGTTTGTGTTACTATTTCATTAAGGCTAGTACGTCCAGACGTTGTATTAACGATCCTGATATATTTTGTTATGTTTGTGGTGAATACATACTGAAAAATCAGCGTAAATCGATTTCAAACACAGTGCGTCGTTTGTATTTTGCTTCGTTCGCTATTGAAAATCTACACCAAGATAAAGCGTGGGTGCCTCATAGTGTTTGTAAAATATGCGTTGAACATTTGCGACAATGGGAGAGAGGGAAACGTAAGTCTTTGAAGTTTGGAGTGCCTATGATATGGCGAGAACAAACAAATCATTATGACGACTGTTACTTTTGAATGATTAATATAGTGGGCATCAACAAAAACAATCGCCATAAATGGAAATACCCCAATATTTCTTCAGTACAAAGACCTGTTCCTCATTCAAAAAATGTTCCAATACCAACTTTTCACCAGGTAATGCAGCAATCTCACTAGGATGAAGCTGAAATACCAATTTCTTCCCAAGTAGATGATGACTTTCAATACTGCAGAATAACATCAGATCCTAAGCCATTTTCGCAGAATGAGCTTAGTGACCTCATCAGAGACTTAGATCTTTCGAAGGAACGTGCTGAGTTACTAGCGTCAAGATTAAAAGAAAAAAATTGTCTTTCCTCAGATGTTCGAGTGTCTACATATCGCACGAGAGAGGGAAATTTATTGAAGTTTTTTCATCTGATGAAAATTTTGTGTATTGCTGTAATGTGAGTGGTTTGCTGGCTTTCATGGGTTTAACGATCTATCAGCCCAATGAATGGCGTCTCTTTATTGACAGTAGTAAACGAAGTCTAAAAGCAGTTCTTCTACATAATGGAAATAAATATGCTTCCGTTCCAATTGCTCACTCAATATGTGTAAAAGAAGAATATGAGGTAATTTCAAATCTTTTACAAAAAATAAAATATATTGAACATAACTGGGTGATCTGCGTCGACTTGAAGATGGTTAATTTTTTATTGGGTCAACAGAGTGGTTATACTAAATACCCATGTTTTATTTGTCTCTGGGACAGTCGAGCTAAATCACGTCATTGGACTGCAAAAAATTGGCCTGTGAGAGATGCTCTTGTTGTTGGGGAAAGAAATGTTATAAATGAACCCTTAGTTTCAAGAGAAAAAATCATTCTTCCGCCATTGCATATAAAATTAGGGCTAATGAAGCAATTTGTTAAGGCTCTCGATAGAAATGGTCAATGTTTCCAGTTTATTTCTCACAAATTTCCTGGTTTAAGTACTGAAAAACTAAAAGCAGATATCTTTGATGGACCTCAAATACGTAAATTGGTGAAAGACACAACTAATTTTGAGACTTGTATGAATGATGTGGAGAGGCTTGCCTGGCAATCTTTTGTAGCAGTTGCACAAAATTTCCTCGGAAATCATAAGGCTGACAACTATGTAGAACTAGTAGAAGAAATGCTGGTGCGATTCAAAGATTTAGGCTGTAATATAAGTATAAAATTACACTATCTCAATAGTAATCTACATCTTTTCCAACACAATTTAGGAGATCTAAGCGAAGAACAAGGGGAACGTTTCACCAAGACCTAAAAACAATGGAGAATAGATACCAAGGAAGGTGGGACAGTCATATGATGGCTGACTATTGCTGGGGAATCATGCGAGATTGCCAGAGTCAGTTTCATTCTAGAAAATCACTCAAAAGACAATTTCTTGATGTTTAATGTCAATAAAATATATATTTTTTCGTGAATTGTGTTTTTTTTTTCTCGGGAACTAGAGCTGACAGAAGAAAACGGGTAACATTTTTGATATCGCCATGTAAGACATACTTAAAATCGGGTCTAAAATCTCCAGCACCAAAATGGTTGTAGGCCAGTGTTATCAGTCAAGGTAAGTATGAAGTTGAGATTGCCATGATCGTTGTCAAGGAGAATTATTTATGACACGAGATTTGCAAAAAAATTGTATGTGATTAATCATTTACACCCAACTTTAACTCCCTTGGAGAATAACGTCAATTTTAACTCTCTAGGGAATAGTCACTTTAGCAACAAGAAAACAAACAATTAAAAGCATACTTTAAATGCGTGTAATAAATAAATATATTTTATTTTTCGGCATAGTCCCATTGCATGGCATTTTACAGAGAGTTTCCAATTTCTTCAAACCATTCAAAAAGTAATCTTTCGGAAAATCCGCAAAATGTGTCTTGCAAATTGGTCATGGATACCATCTTTTCATTTGTCCGAATCTCTTTTTGCAAAGCAATTTTTTAAATTTGGAAATTAAAAAAAATCATTGGAACCAGATCTGGCGAATATGGCGGATGAGACAGCAATACGTAACCAAATTCCACAAATTTTATTGTAAAACAGCGGAAGCTTGAGAAGGCACATTATCGTGATGAAACAAGACTCTTCTTCAACAAATTCGGTCGTTTTTTGTTCAGTTCTGCATCAAAACGTGTCCGCAAATCAGCAAAATATTGGTCAGTTATCGTTTTCCCTTTTTTGATTAATCAATAAAGCTAACAGCTTTGGAATCCCAAAAAACTAAGGCAATAATCTCGTTAGGTTTATTATTCCAGTTACTCCTGTATGTAAATAAAATACGTGGGAAAGATATCAGATGTTTGTAGGACGCAATCGAGTGATTAAACATCGTAGATCGAAGCCTCTCCATCCCGATTTTTTGTAAGACCGCGTCTTGTTTTGAAACACTTCCGTTTAGCATATCGACTAGGGCGTATGTGCATATGTGTTGCTGCTGTTTCGTTATTGTGTAATGTACCATACGTTTTGATTACACACCGAAATAGGTGAATTTGTGGCTACACACATTTGTTTAATTAACACCAACATATAATTGGATTTGCGCCATCGCCTACGCTGATGTTTATTGTGCTCTTGGCCAACATAGGTGCGTAATATCGGTATCCCACCATTTTGTTTGCGACATTTCTGCGTATTCATTTACGTATTTTGCCTTTGCTAACCCCTAAAATATTATCTTCAGGGCTTTTGTCACTGGTTCTTGTTATCGGTTTCTATTGTCAGCTGTTGTCAGTAATTGCCGATAATTAACACCCATAGGAACGTGAATACCGTTTTGAAGAAACAAATTATCTAGCGTAATGTCGAAAGGAGGCGGAAGAGACGCCATTGAAGTGGAGTTGGTATCGATCTACATCTGCGATCCGAAAGACTAGTTTTGTTTGATTACACTGTTCAATCAAAATTATTAATTTGTTGAATTCGTCCTAGTATTTATAATATTTATGAACGTTTGTTTAATAATGTACCATTTTACATTCATTATTGTGTATTAAATATTTGCGTCGTTGTCTTTAGTTGTATAAATATTTAACGTCACATTTTACTTAGTAGTAAATTTCGTACATAAGGTCGTATTTTGCTTGTGAACGCATACCCGAGATCTCTAGTATATGTATATTTCTTTGCTCATATCATATAATATATACCGCCTGGTCAAATATACAGAAACGCTCAAAACTTTTTGGTACATTTATTACTGCGAAAGTTTTATGTATATTGTATTGCCAGTGGTTAACGTTGGTGTATTAAATTCTTGTTACAATCATTTAGCAGCTATATATATATATATAAGTAAAAATTTATTAACGGGTGAGCGGTCTGTCAAGTAAAAATAAAACTCCTTTATTCCACTCTATATTTCATAACGGATTAGTTACTTCATCAGGAGTGTAATTCAGAGTTAAAATTTAGCAAACAACGGCACTAAACATGTTCAAATTCGTCAAATTTAAACATCATTACCATCAAATAATAATAGTATTTGATGTTTTAAATTTGACGAATTTTAACATGTTTAGTGCCGTTGTTTGCTAAATTCCTTGAAAAAGTCGATTAAATTAGTCGGCGATTTAAGGTCTGGTTTACTTTGATATGTAATTTCATGTACTTCACATACAAGAAATAATTTTATATATATATATATATATATATATATATATATATATATATATATATATAATAACTTCGTGACCTTGGTATGATATGGTAAACCTAATCAGTAGGCGATTAAAGGTCTGTATATTACTTCAAAATATATGTATTTAAAAAACTCTACATGTTTCGGCTGTATACGCCTTTTTCAAGAGAATACAAAATATGAATGACAGGATATAAATGTCAAGTAATTAAGTTGCTATGGTTTAAATTACTCAAAGATACATTCTAGTAATAATAATAAATCATGCCTTAGTATTCCAAAAAATAGATAACAAGGTGTGAAAATATGTGTTGTTCGCTGCTAGCAATTTGTGTCTCCTTCTGGGTATGAACTTGTGTGTTGGTTGCTGCTGGCAGCTTGCGTCTCTCTATGGGTGTGTGGTTTTGTGTGAGAGCGTAAGTGTAGGGTTTTGTATGTCGGTGCGTTCGTGCGTGTGTTTAGTGATCGGTCGCATGAATTTAGAGAGGTCGGATAACCAGCCGTTGCGTAGGGCCGCCAACCCTTTCCCGACAACTTCTTTACAATTCCGTGCAGTACTTCGACGGTCTGACCCCCGCCCCAACGAGGCAAGGCGCAGACAGGCGAAGCGCACCCTGTACGGGGTTGCTCATCGCAACTAAGGGAACACTCTTAGTGGCTACCTCGGTCGACGATGGTCACACTTATGCCATCTTAACGTTTTCCACCGAAGCGGGGGCATAGCACACACGTCGAACGTGTGTGTGCTGTTAACGGCAGCCTAGCCAGGTTGTCGCCCAGGACCGGTCCTAGTGGTGTGTGCAAACATTTGGTATTGCCATGGGCTCTCCTTTAGCTGCTCCTATTGCAAATCTAGTAATGGAACATTTAGAACAAAACGTTATCAATTCATTAGACTTCCACCCCATTTTTTTCAAAAGATACGTTGATGATATCATAACATGTATTCCGACCAACAAAATAAACTATCTCTTAAATAAATTCAACAGTTTTCACAACAAATTAAAATTCACTATTGAAGAAGAATTTAATAACAGTATTAATTTTCTTGATATTTCTTTGAGCTATGATAGACAGGGTACTATTTATACAAATTGGTATAATAAACCCACAGCTTCTTTTCGATATATGAATTACCACTCAAAAAATGATTATAAATAATCTGACTGATAGGGCAGTAAAACTATCACATACTAAATACAGAAAAGATAACATCAAAAAAATTAAAACAATCCTAACTGATAATAATTATCCACCACAACTTATAGACCAAACTATTAAAAAAAGAGTACACCAAATATACAACACTGCAGACACCAATAAAAATTTGAACAATGACACAACATATATCACAATTCCATATGTTCCACAACTATCGGAAAAAATTAAACACACTTTAAAAAAATATGATATAGCTACAACATATAAACTTAGTAATACTAATAAACATTTATTTTCAAAACTTAAACCTAAAATAGAAAAAAATTGAGAAACACATGTCGTATATAAAATACCATGTCGCGATTGCGATAGTTACTACATAGGCCAAACGAAACAATATTTATACAAAAGAATACAAGCCCACAAATACTCTAGAACAGACAAAACTGCATTGTCTACACACAAACTACAACGCGATCACCATTTCGATTTTGAAAACACACAGATAATTGATAAAGAACAACACACAGTGAAAAGACAAATTAAAGAAATGATCAGTATTAAACAGGAAAAAAATTCAATTAACAACAGAAATGATATAAAAAATCTAAGCAGTATATACTATAATTTAATTTTGTAACGATCTACAATTTACCATCATATTATATTTTTTTTTTTTTTTTGTTATATACCTTATGTTATTTAAATATCATATACTTTTGCTTACCATGATGACTGTTCCGTGTTTTGATTCCTGTCTAGTTGTCCGAGCAGGTTTTCGTGGTTTTCCTTCTCGTTTTGAGCGAATGCCGACAACTTTGTATCTTAAGTCGCTCCACGGGCGCATACGTAATAATAACTCATGTCTTGCTTTTCCCTGCCTATCCCTGTTTTCTGTTTTTTGCTGATGTGGTCCTCTACTGGGTTGCAGCCTAGCATATGCGCTACAAAACTCTATGGGGGTCTGCCCGTTGGGCAGTCAGGTGCCATTCCGCCTTTCCAGCAAGAGTGAGGAACCATGCTACGCGGCGCTATCTCGTCGCCGCGCAATGCACACACCACTAGGACCGGTCCTGGGCGACAACCTGGCTAGGCTGCCGTTAACAGCACACACACGTTCGACGTGTGTGCTATGCCCCCGCTTCGGCGGAAAACGTTAAGATGGCATAAGTGTGACCATCGTCGACCGAGGTAGCCACTAAGAGTGTTCCCTTAGTTGCGATGAGCAACCCCGTACAGGGTGCGCTTCGCCTGTCTGCGCCTTGCCTCGTTGGGGCGGTGGTCAGACCGTCGAAGTACTGCACGGAATTGTAAAGAAGTTGTCGGGAAAGGGTTGGCGGCCCTACGCAACGGCTGGTTATCCGACCTCTCTAAATTCATGCGACCGATCACTAAACACACGCACGAACGCACCGACATACAAAACCCTACACTTACGCTCTCACACAAAACCACACACCCATAGAGAGACGCAAGCTGCCAGCAGCAACCAACACACAAGTTCATACCCAGAAGGAGACACAAATTGCTAGCAGCGAACAACACATATTTTCACACCTTGTTATCTATTTTTTGGAATACTAAGGCATGATTTATTATTATTACTAGAATGTATCTTTGAATAATTTAAACCATAGCAACTTAATTACTTGACATTTATATCCTGTCATTCATATTTTGTATTCTCTTGAAAAAGGCGTATACAGCCGAAACATGTAGAGTTTTTTAAATACATATATTTTGAAGTAATATACAGACCTTTAATCGCCTACTGATTAGGTTTACCATATATATATATATATATATATATATATATATATATATATATATATATATATATGTCTTCTAATATTCTCGCCGTTGTATAATGCCGAAGTGGTTTCTCGGGTATAGTTCCGCGTGTGGATTTGGTTCTGAGAGGATCCTCTCTCTCGACGTTTCAACGAAATCTGGAGCAGGTTGGCAGTTGAATGTGCTGCAATCGAGTGCATGGCCTATTATGTACCATCGCTTGTATCGCCCACTATTATTTAAGAAATTTAAAGTTTCATGGCAAATTCTTACACGCTCTGCTTTTTGGAAGTCAGAAAGTTGATGCGGCACAGAACGACTTACCACTTTTTTTTAGATGGAGGTGATCGTGTGTGATTACTTTAACAGCTGAGGATCCAATCTTGAATCAATGCTCTATTAGCGCATAAGTGGCTTTATCGTCCTCTTCAATTATTTTTTTAACGGCAGCAATATTTTTGTCAGTAACAACCGTAGGAGGACGCCCTGCTCCTTTTTGATGCTAAACAGAATTCCTTTGGGGTTCAAATTCCTTATACCACCGGTAAATTGTACCCAAGGAAGGTGCTTCTTCACTAAAAACTGAATCTAAGCGCTCTTTGCACTCATAAGCGCTTAAACCTCTTTTAAAATCATAATAAATTATGATTCGAAAGTGCTGGTTAATTCCATTTTCTTTTGCTTTAAAAAAATAAATAGCTGCGTTATAACTAACGTAACTTCAACAACAAAACGTCAAATGACAGATAAATAGTTTCTCTAAATAAACACTGTATGATTGTTTTTCACAGTCTACTAGATTTTCTTATTCTCAAAAAGTTCAGCTTATCCCTCGTATAACACCCTTACTACATTACAAAAGTTATTAAGACAGAGCGTGGAAGAATATTCAGCGCCGCTCGTTGACTATTATCAACACCACGAACGCTAAAACAACCATCGCTGTCTTCGTAACAAGAGTAAGACTGAGCCAGAGGTTTCCATCTGACTGACACAACCGCAACTTGCGGAAACTGTATTATATTAACGTGCTTCCACTCTAATAGGACATAACCGATAGCGCATAAAACAAAGAAACTTTGTTACTAAATTTTCAATGTAAAAGCCACTAAAAATGTTTAATTTTTCATCATTTCGTGAAACTATACATTTCCTGCTCACGTACACCTTTATTATTATTCGCCATTTTCACCCTTTCGTCTCTATTCACTAATATCCAACACTAACATAAATTTCACGGACAATGCGTAAAGTGTAAAGGGAAAAAAGAAGCATTCCATAAATGACGGAGTAAGAATTACCTCAGCGAACGCATTACATATGATAATATACATATATCTCATTCAGTACCCCTCAGTTTTCCACAAGGTTGAACTACACATAAACCAGACACTTTTTCCGCAATCCTAGAACACTGCGAGATCGGTTTTTTCTGCTTTCTTTCCTTTCTCTTTTTTTTTGGGGAGCAGACGAAATATAAGTGTGTGTGTATGGTGATGAAGACGAATTTATCGTAAGCCATTTAACTCCGGACATTGTGGTCCATCCAACGAAGACTAATATAGAGGCGTTAAATAAAAAAGGATTCCGTGGTTTTCTGCGAAAATCTATTCGATTGTAAGGGTGTTTACCACACATCCTTCTTAACGGTTATGATGATCGTAAGTGATAACGTAGATATTACTGTTTTGCCTTCTTTTTAATATTCGAATTTTTATTTCTGGATTATTACGTTTAACTAAATATATTGCAAGATATTAACATTCTGGTTTTACTATATGGGTTCAGAGTCGCTTCTTTAAATAATATTTTCTCTTCTTACATAGAAATGATTAACAGTAAAATACAAAGTAGATATTGGTCTTAAAGTTAACTTTTCCTTGTTCATTCTGGTAAGCATCTAGTGAAACCTGTAAGATTGTTTATTTTGTGTGGTATTAGTTTGACAACTAAATATATTTCTAGAGAAAGACAATTGTTTTGAAAATTAAATAAAACTTATATTTCGTCTGCTCCCCAAAAAAAAAAAGAGAAAGGAAAGAAAGCAGAAAAAAACGATCTCGCAGTGTTCTAGGATTGCGGAAAATTTGTCTGGTTTATGTGTAGACAATTGTTTTATCAAGTAGATGCATAAGTTTTAGTATTTTTATTAAACTCAAAATTTATTCATTTTTGAACACACAAAATACAGACGCTAATTAATACTATATTCTCCTTCATTACTTACAATTGCCTGCCAACGCAAAGCGAAACGAAATGGTGTTTTGTAGGCTTTAACATAGTTTTCAGAATTTGTTCAAATTTATTTATTTTATATGAGAAGAGATATTAGTGTATAAATCACTTTTATGAGCCATAATACTAATTTATATACTAATATCTACTTTTTTCCACCAGTCCAGAGCTACAGGAGTTGCCTTGTTCAGCTCGTGGATGCCACCAGGGAAAACTTCTTTTGAAGCAGTCATTTACTATGTGGGCCATAGTTTTTTCCACATTTCCGCAGTCGCAAAGACTAGTATATTATTACAATGTTTAAAAGGCAAGAGAAACCCCACAGTTGGGTTATATTTATTACAAGGGGGAGTATTATTTTTGTAATTTAAATGTACTGTAATATTTTTATATTTTTAAATGGAATGAGAATAGAATATTTCTTACCTGACGAAATTACAGATCTTATATCTGCAATTCCTTCGTAATTTTTGGTTCCCGGGAGTTGTTTAGCCAGTCGGGTTGCTGTGAGTTCTTGTTTTTATCAAGGGGAGGGGGGGTCAAGTGTATATGAGCCTCATAAATGCTTTGTTTTTATTAATAACCGCATTAAAAATTTCAAGATACTTAAATTGACAATTATTGTCCTTAATTTTGGTATTCTTTAGTGCTGTTTAGGTGTATTGTGCAAGAGAAACACATCAGTATGATATTAATTGTTACTTTATTTAATGTAAAACATAAGAAAAACAATGTGACAATTTGTGGTACAAGTTATGCACACGTGCTTATTTAAAATATAATCATATAACGTTCGTCTTTTTTTTTTCAAACTAAATATAATATCAAACTCATATACTACACAAATAAGTGTCTTTCGCTAATTTTTGTGACTTGCAACAACACTATTATTGTAAAGTGGTATTTATATTTTTGGACAATTGTATTTGATTCAATCGCAAACTAATTTTACTTTTGACTATCTATAAAAAACGCTTAATAAAATGTGAGTGCTTCACATATATTTTTATCAATACTAGTAATAATGATAATAATAATTTCTAGGATTGCTTTGCTAAATTTTACGTAATTCAAATGTTTTGATGTACCTGACATATATTTGATTAGCGGATCCGTTCCCGCGCGAATTTGTCGTCGGTTGGTGTTGTCCGTTGATTGGTTGCTGCTTCACCCGTCCGTGGTTGGACGATTTCCAGCCGGAGCGCCGACCAATAAGCATATAAGTGAATAACGCTATAGTACATAAAATTCACCAGACAAAATGGTGTAATCTAAGTAAGGCTCACAAGCTACAATAAAATAATGAAATATAATTCAATAATATCATTGACCAACATGTAATGAATACACAAAAAAATGAATTAAAGTAAACAAGTGACCCCGAATAAATGGTTCATCCAGTATAATAATTTCGTATATTATAACAAAATGAATACAAAAAATGAATTAAAGTAAATAAGTGACACCTAGTAAATGACTCACCTAGTATAGTAGTTTGGTATATTATAACAAAAAAAGAAATTCATGCACATTGAATATGGCTTAAAAGCAAATAACTACTGCCGTAAAAATTTAAATAACTGTAAGGCATATTACTGAACTTAGAAAAATTAAATAAATTGATACAACATAAGCACAAAGATCCCAGTATATAGATCATTAAGCCATAAATGTGTAAATGGTATGCTTAGTCTAAATAATAAACCGGTAGTTAATGTGTTTAAAGATCTTACGATAAATCTCATATCGAGATTCTTGTACAATTAGTATACTAATTATTTTATTAAGTATCAGAAAAAAAAATCAATCTACAGTTTAAGATCGTAATAAGAAAAATGAAACTATGCAATTATGGTAGTAAAATTGGCACTACCTTGGTCTTAATCATTTACAAAGATATAATTTATACTTAAACTTTAGAAAATTTTTGCAAGATAACCAATAATAATTCATAAAACAAAATCGGGCATAACCCTAGTATGACCCTTAAATTCGATTAGTCTGTATACCCAAAATTAGGGGCATCGATTACTTAAATGTTACTAAATGAAATATATAAAAAAAACATGGAAAATGAATTACTCCAAATTTACATACGACTAAAAGCCGCATAGCGAACTAAATAAAATTACTTATAAGAAGCCATTAATAATCGCATAATACGTCTTCAGTACAACGTGTTACTTAATGAAACTCAATAGCAAAAAAAGAGGACAAGATTTACTCAACTCGAGTCTTATATATGAAAAGATAAGTTTGTTCTTACAAAATCAACCGATAGGTGAAGTTACTGTAGAGAAGAAATTAATCATGAAACATATATTTAGAAAATTATTTCGCTACATCAAAATTAAAACAATAAAATTCGGAATCTAACTGACGAAGAATATTAATTAATTACGTACTTAATTAAGAATTATTAATCGAAAACCATAGTCTAAAAGAATGACCTCGAGATAACTCTGGCGCTACAATACCCAAGGAGATCTTAAATGAAAATAGTAATCACAATTCTAACTAAATTTACTACAGACAAAACCTGAAAATATTCTAATTAATTTTAAGATAAAGATTCGCATTAAAACTGATACAGATTAACCCAATTACCAAATAACTGTTTACATTATACCAGCTCTATTGTATTTATTGCGAATTCCAACGCTATCTACACGCGCAAAATATGAACAATAAACCCATAAACAAAGTTTCCTGCATCAACGTAAATTTAATCACAAATTTTAATTAAATTTTTTAAATCAACTTAGAAATTTAATATGATGAAATTTCCAATTTTAACTAACACTGGAATAAATATCCACACAAGAAAACCATTATAAAAAATTTTAACGATCAAATTACAAAAATGTATTTGAAAATCTATGACATACAGGTTCGTTCAAAGATTATAGAATAAATGACTAAAAGTGATCAAGATGATTTCAGCCCATTACAGTGTGTTAAAGCAGTTTGATGAATGAATTTTTAGACTTACTTACTCTCAAAACTTTACGAATACGGTAAAGGACAACCTAGGGATTTGTTTGTATATATAACATTGTATATCCAAGAGCATTGCAATGGATATTCAATACATCAGTAATTACAATTTATATAATCCCAAACACAAAAATAATAATGTATGTACGTAATGTATGTACGTAAATATATAATTTTAACTAAATGCAATAATTGATATAAAACTTTCATTTTTGTTGATTTATTATACTCAAATCCAGTAATAGCAACGCATTGCCGGGGTTCAGCTAATCTAATATAAAGTCTTATTTATTTAAGTTTTTATCTTATGGAAACATTGAAATTTGCCTACTCTTTACAGCAAATCAAGGAGGATAACTTCGAATTGAATCTAATTATATTTGTAATTTAGATGCTTTCTTTATATTCCTTCATTCACTGCTATTCAATCCATCAATACTTATATAGCTAACTTTCTTGTAAACATTTCCCCCGTCGAATATTGTTCTTTTATAATTTTAATCCTCTTAAAAGCCCTTCAAAACTTTCTTAACTTATCAATCAATACAAGAATAATACATTTGAAATTTTAATAAAGCCACGCGACCGTAATTCTACTGTATATACTTTACAAGGGGACATTTTTAGACATCAAACTCGACATAACATTAAATGAACTGTAAAATACAAATTCGCCAATAAAATCCTTGTTTGCGTCGTGCCAAGGTATGTCTGCAGAAAGTAGCGGTGCGAAAGCATGAAAAACTTTTCGAACATGGTAAACCGTATGATCGAAGTGACTTTATTGCCGATCGGGTCTTATGCTTGCGCGATCTCGGTCAGATTTCAGGTAAATACTGGAAAAGTTATGAACACTTTCCGACTCGCTATCTATACGGTTGTTGTTCAGTGGCTTCGCATGAGATGATATTTTCATCAATGGCTTCTTCACGTTTATAGAATTGAGTGTATGAAAAGGTTCACTGTTGCATTAATATTTTACTCGTGCATAGATTTTTTTGTATATTAAGATAATAATAATTACTGTCTTGTTCCTTAAAAAATTTTCATAACTTAATAAAAGAATTCGATATTCAGCGTGAGCCCAGATTTGCTTAATATATGGATTTTGTTTTATTTTTGTTTCTCGCCGAAAACTGCTTTTGTAGAAAACTTTTGCTTTATTCAAAAATACTAATTTCACTGTTATATTGGTCTTTACTTTTGTCTAATTGTTTAAAATATGTTTTTTCTATTGCGATTAACGTGCAACACATAATTTTCAATGTGTTGTAATAGTTACAGTAGGCATGTATCATGGTAATGTAAATATTCCTTTTGTCAGACAAATGTCAGATTTAACTGAATTTTAATTAAAAATGTATTTAACTAATGCAGAAAAGTTAGAGATTGTAGCTAATGTTATGAAGAATTTTAAGAAATGTAATCCCAATTTCTTGAGAAAGCATAACAGACAGGAGCAAAACGAAATTAACGATCAAGAATTAGATGTTGTCTTGGCTCTTCAAGAAAACCCTAAACAAAGTATTCGGCAAATGTCTCGTGATCTAAATTTAAGTATTAAATTTGTTAGAAATGCTTTGAAGAAACACAACTTTAAACTTTTTAGATCCAAAGTTATTCATACTTTCGCTACATCAAAATTAAAACAATGAAATTCGGAATGTAAGTGACAAAGAATATTAATTAATTACGTACTTAATTAAGAATTATTAATCGAAAACACAGTATAAAAGAATGACAGCGAGATGATTCTGACGCTACAATACGCAAGGAGATCTTAAATAAAAATACTAATCATAATTCTAACTGAATTTACTACAGACAAAACCTGAAAATATTCTAATTAATTTTAAGATAAATATTCGCATTAAAACTGGTACAAATTAACCCAATTACCAAATAACTGTTTACATTATACCAGCTCTATCGTATTTATCGTGAATTCCAACGTTATCTACACGCGCAAAATATGAACGATATATTAAACCAAACCTATAATGAAAACAAAGGTGCCTACATCAACGTAAATTATATCATCTAAACAAAAAAAAAATATCTAAACAAAGTATTCAACAAATGCCTCGTGCTAAAATTTAAGTATTAAATTTGTTAGAAATGTTTTGAAGAAACACAAATTTAAACCTTTTAAATCCAAAGTTATTCATACTTTAATTGAAGGCGACACTAACCATCCTTTAGATTTTTATGCAAGGATTCTGAGATAAGGAAACGATCAAAATTTATTTAAAAAAAATTGCTTTGGTGATGAAGCTGTATTTACTACCGATGAAATTGTTAGTTCCCATAATTCAAGATGTTGGAGTAAAGAAAAGCTTGTTAAACATGCTAAGAAATTTTTGCAAAAACACAAGGACGCGAGCCATCAAATGCATGGAGTCCTTAGGAGCACACGTTGAAATTTATTAATTTCAAAATTATTTTTAAGTTAATTAATTAAATACTGTAAATACTGTAAATAATTTAAAATAAATAATTACAATAAAATGAAAATCTTTTAATACAGTAGCAACGGTATTATGGAATATTCTTGACAAATACTTCGGTAATTATTACCTACAATTAACAAATGTTCACCTTTTGTTTATTTGTTAGGTTCATTTTAAAACTTCTCAAGATAAATATTGCATTTGACATCAAGCAAAATTGCTTCTTTTAAGCATTTATACACAACTCACAGCCAGCCTAAGAATTGAAATAATACTTTAAATTCATCCAAAACTCTTCTACTAAATCAATTTTTTAGAATAATCAGTAATAAGAAAAACTGCCATTTGTAAAGGAAATCTGGGCACACGTTGTACACAAGAATTTCGAAAGTATTAAATGAACTTTTTCAAACAAGTGCTTGATTTTCTCTTTTAGTTTACATGTCAATGTAATTGCTGCAATTTCCTCCAATGTACACGATCACTTCTAATTTTACATCGTCCGCGCTTTGCTATAGGGATAAAATTATAAAGATCGCAGCGCCATGGTAGAAAAATTGTGAACTATTGACGAATATATTCATTTTAATTTCCGCCTAGGTACATACGTATTTATTAGTTGTTATCACGTGTTTACCTGCATTTACCTGACTTGCAACTATATACAACATGTGTTTTCCAGTGGATATACATCTGTTTCTACTTCCACTAAATCCATTTATTTTTACAAATTTGTGTTTAAAAGTAAATGATGCTAATATTCTGTAAAATATATTAATAAAGTTGAGTAACTGTCGTGCCAGATAAATGTTTAAGTATAATGGAGTATTTTCGTTATGTAGATGCTAATACAAGCACGAGATGTGTTTATAAAGGCGAAGAAATGTCGAAAGCTGATCATATTATTTTTTGTGGAATAGTTGAATACGATAATGAAAATATTGAAGTGTATGCTCTATGTTTGCAAACCACTGTATTAAACTGTGATTTAGAACGTATTGCTACAGACACGCCGTACAGTGTCTCGACTAGTACAAGCTAGCGGGACAATATTAATGACGTAATTTCCAGGAACAACTGATAACGACTTGTAAACAACCCCCCCCCCCCCCCCCCCCCCCCCAAGGTAACGAATTCCAAGAATTAATTTGTTTATCACCTCATAGAGGTCATTTTCATTTGCAAATCAGTTGCATTTTATGCACACCTGTGATAACATATTTTAAAATTGGTAGCAAAGTGAAACGAGTTTTTTGTGATGGAATATTCTGTTGAAGGTATGTACTCTATTATGACTTATATATTTTTTAAAAATATGTATACTTTTGGTGTAATATCAATTTGTAAATGCATAGGTAAAAATTTTACATTAATTGTAAACTTTAAAGAGTAGCAACTTTTTTTATCCACATATATCCACCTAGATTTTTCTATATGTAATACCTACAACATTCAGGCACAGATTCATATATATTATAGACCCCGAAAAGGCCCGAAAGTAAAATTATTTTATTTTTTTCAGAACGAGTCGTGACTATGACGAAAATGGAGTTTTTTGAAGAATGGCTAAAACATAACAAAACTGAACGAAACAGTGGCATTTTTTATTATATAAGTGAAAAATTAAATAGGTCTGATGTTTCTGACGATTCTCTAAAACGACTCAAAATGAAAATATCAAGCCTTTCAGCAAAATTCAATCAAAAGTGGACTTCTTTAAAGTGTAACAAAGAATTGTTTCTAATCAAACATATAGATTGGTTAGAGGGATCCGGAATCGAAATAAAGATGTGTGTTAACCAGCCGTGCACTTCAACATCATCAGCGGCTCTTTCCGTAGGGCGACCCAGAAAATCTTTTGAAGACACATCAACGAAAACGAAGAGACGGAGAGTAGAAGATCTTTTGGAATCGCGAAGTGCAAGTGAGCTTATTACAGCAGCTGAGTTAGCTACTCGAAAAGAAGGGCATCGAAGTGTTGCTAAACAGATCCATAACGTCGCGGTCAGTGAAACTAGAGAAAAGCATAAGTGTTCTGAACAAAGTCGGCAGTTAACACCTACGAAGCTTTAGCTTATTATGTGGACTCGAAATCGACTTCTCACTCATATAAACAATCAATAAAGTGGTCAATGAAAGCGGGACATCAAGTGTATCCATCGTTTTATAGTTTAGGTAAGTCCAAAACTTCTTGTTGTCCTTCTGACGAATATATTTCTGTGACTGAATCTCGAGCTGAAATTATACTTCAGACGATTTTGGATAAAACGGCTGAACGATTAGTTAAAGCTCAGACGGAAGTCATTAGAAGTGTGTTACCCCGTTCATATTATACGTTCGTAAGCAAATGGGGCTGTGATGGGAGTTCGGGGCATAGCACGTATAAGCAGAAATTTGAGAACACTAAAGCTACAGACGAATTTTTGTTCGTATACTCATTTGTCCCTTTGAGACTGCTTGATGGCGAAACTGTGATCTGGCAAAATCCAAGACTTTCCTCTACTTTATATTGCCGTCCTATTAAGTTTATTTTTGCCAAGGAGACAAAAGAGTTTACGAAAGAAGAAACTTCTAATGTTTTAGATGAAGTAAGTCAGCTTCTTCCAACATTATGTAACGTTGCTGGATCCCAAATCTCTGTTAAACACGATTTGTTGTTGACAATGACTGATGGCAAAGTGTTCAATGCCTTAACAGACACTAGTTCAACACAAAAGTGTTATATTTGCGGTGCCACCCCGTCTACTATGAACGAGAAGTCAAAGAAATATCCCAGCAACAAAGAACGCCTTGCATTTGGTTTATCTACTTTACATGCATGGATTCGCACGTTTGAATGTTTGCTTCACATCAGCTATCGTTTAGAAATAAAAAAGTGGCAAGTAAGGGGAGATAACGACAAAGCTATTGTGAAGCAACGCTCACAAGAGATACAAAAACTGTTTAAAGATCGTATGGGTCTCATTGTAGATAAACCAAAACCTGGGTATGGTAACACAAACGATGGAAACACAGCACGTAGATTTTTTTCCAAAGCTGAATTGAGCAGCGAAATTACAGCATTAGACGTAAACCTTATTCGTAGACTTCATGTAATTTTAAGAACTTTGTCATCGGGATATGACATAAATTATATAGAATTCGAAAAGTTTTGTGTTGATACTAGAAAATTATACCTTGATCTGTATTCGTGGTATTCCGTGCCCGTTACTGTACATAAAATTCTTGTACACAGCGCGGAAGTTATAAAGTCTTTTCTTCTTCCCATTGGACAACTCTCCGAAGAAGCCCAGGAGGCAAGAAATAAAGACTGTAGTAGATTCCGTGAACGGCACACCAGGAAGCGGTCACGTATTTCCACAAATAAAGATCTTTTGAGAATGCTTTTAATTACGTCTGATCCTGTTATCAACTCGTATAGAAAATTACCGCGAAGAAAATTTACTTCTTTGCCATCGGAGGTTCTGCAGTTGATTATCCCACCTTCATTGCCATCCAAGACACCATCAGTAAGTCATCATCACGAATTAAATGAGGAGGATTATTTACTCTCTGAATATTCTACTCAGAGCGGTGATAACGACTCATCTGATGGTGATTAGTAGGTTTATGTATTTTTTTATTGTAATTATTATTCATTTATTATTGTGTGTTGTAGTTGCTTATAATTCATGCCTTAGTATATAAGTTATTTAATATTATATTTCTTTTACCTATACACCTTGTTATTGTAAATAATTGATATATAGATACTGTTATTGTACTAATTTATTTTAATAGAAATAATATTTTGTAAATTAATAAATGTGGGTACTATCATTATGATGTTAATTTTTTTCCTAGAAATTTCTTTGTAAACAAACATGATTGTGCTTTACACACATAACGAGTAGGTAGACGTAGCTAATTAAAGAACAATTAGCGACAATAGTGAACAAATGAGACACATTAGTAAACCACTTCCGTCTTGCAGCTACATATTTCGATTAATACACATACAGTACACATTTTTCAACTTTTTTGTTCTTAAAATAGCTTCAGATACCTGGAATATACATAAACAATTGAAATAAGTGAAGAAATAATTTTGTCCCGCTAGCTTGTACTAGTCAAGATACTGTGCGTCGTTGTGCCGTAAAGGAAGAAAACAAAAGAGAAGAAAACAAAATGTTTCGGGATCCTACAGTTGCCCCACCTACCCGCCCCTGCCAACGACTAACAGCTAAAAAGCCTCCGTTCAGGGGTGGGGAAACCCAAAGGTACTAGAAGGTAAAAGAGAAGGTGGAATAGGGCGCCACCGAATTTGGCACCGATAGTCGCCGCAAATTTGGAAAACATGATACTAATATATGGCACACCGCGCAGCGGGTAAATGGCGCAACCAAGTCGTTCGAAACGATAAGATAAAGAAAAGGAAAAAATTCGGACTTCCGCTAAATAGCACTACTCTTTATTTTTAACTTGCCATTAGAGGACAAAAAAGAATAAAAATGGTACTACGTAAGATAGGCTAATAGATTATTCGCAAAAAAGAATAAAGAAACTAAATTATTAATACAAAGCGTATTAATATATGTATAAGTAAGTATATCAGCACAAAGAAAGAAAAAAGTTTCCTGTTTGTAACAAAAACAATTCTTGTATAAACTCTACCCAGAAAACGAAATTCCGTCAAGATATGTATTTATCTGGTTCACATTTACAAATACAAAATTATAAGCCAGATTGGGCAGGCCTGGTATATGTCTGGAAGTTTTTGTTATATTTTAAAGATACACTAATTTAAAATTTACAAAGTTGAAGATTTAAATAAATTAAGCAAAAGTTTGCGGTTTTAGAATATTAAAAAAAAAGTATGAATGATTATAATTAATTAAAGTGACAAATTATAGAGAAAATGTAAATCTTAATTTAAAATCACAAATTTCACAAAATTAGAAAACTAAATTTTATTTTAACATGTAGATATAAGAAACACATATCCTTGTGCACGTTTTCGACTTTACGCAAAAGAACAAAGAAAACTCAACGAAAAGATCTTTACATATTTAATGCAAAAGTTGTTTTTTGTTAAAGAGTAACATGTGTATAATTACGTTGTACTCTTGAAATAAATTTAATCGTTTAAATATAGCAAACCAAATGAAAAAGAAGTAATCAATGATACTTTTAAATAAAGTAAAAAAAAATTATATGACGCATAGAATTACGTAGTAACAAAAAGTAAAGAAAAATTTAATATGTATGTTAAAGAAGAACATATCACTTAAAATATCTAGATATTACTAAGTTAATAAATGTGTTTGAATTTAAATTGTCGTATTATAATTTGATTTCTATTTATCTCTTTTTGATATATGTTTATTTATTTCTGGTTTTTGGATGCATTAGGGTGTAGAGCTATGGATTTGCATATATATGTATTCATTTACCATTTCATTATTACTATGATTTAATATTAGTTACTAGCTAAATTATGATTTTCATCTTGTGAATGCATCGAAAATTAATAAAAACACTGATAACAGGGAAAACAATTTGCGATACCATTCTAAAGTAAAGTTGTAGAACAAGTAGAATAATTAAGAAATTTTTTATTATTATTTTAAACGTAACAGTAAATTGTAACGTGAATAGCGTGGAGCTACATAATATAATTGACAAAATTATTTTACACACACTTCAAGACGTAATATTTATTTTATATTGCAAACAATAAGAACTAGAATATTAGGAATGTTAAATAAGTGAGAATTTGAAATAAAATTGACTGCAAACAACAAAAAACATTTTTATATAAAGCTCCTATTATTAAGCTAATATAATTGATAGATTAGTTATGCTAATATACAATAGGGGCCTGAAATATATTAAACTCACTAATGACTGGTGAAATTACTATTCCAACACGACGCCTAGTGAGTTCTAATTACACCTTTTCCTTCAACACTAAGGATTTTCTCGTTTGATATATGCGTCCGTATAATTCAAAATTGGTTCATTAACTTTAATTTATGCGTTTTCTACATATCATTTTTTGTTATCCCCTCTTGGAATAGGTATCCCTATGCGCACATTAAACCATGCGGATACATTTTTCTTGCTGAGGAAAATTTACAATTCAGAGTTGCCTGTCAATAGACAAATTGTGTGTCTGAATTATGCTGAACATTTTAATTATAAAACAGATTTTAATAATCATCAGAGATGATGATGCCATGCAACTGCAGTTAATATTTTTATATTTTCTGTATTTATGCTTTAAATTCAGTTTCTAATTCCACTTCATTACTTTGTATTTTATCTAGAAATGATGATGGAAGTGAGTTTTACAATCAAACAAAAAATATAATCGAAAAGTAAAGGAAAAATTCGTAAGTTCACTATATACGTATTAGGGGAAAGTAATTATACAAAGATGGTGATAAATATATTAGTAAGCTATTAATTTATTGTACTGTCGGTCGTCAGGTAGTTTAATTTAGCTTCAGTAAAGTTTCATTTGCTATTATTCACATATAGGTATAAATATATAAATTAAATTTTGTTGAAAAGTGCTTCAATCAGAAGTCATGCTATAAATTTAAATTGTATTTTATAATCCACAAAATTAATAAATGATAACAGATCATTCAAGAGCAGTAACTTTTATTGGCAGTATTAACACGTTCAGTATGAAGACATTTCTTTGGAACCTTTTTCAACGAATATGTTAATAATTTAGTAATTTTAATAATTAAACCACCACACAAGAAAACTCGGAAGAAGACTGTATTTATTTATTTATTTTCCAACAAATTCACAAATCCAAATAAAGGACAAAATATACAATCCAGATCTTAGTAATAATGAAAATGGTAAGTGAATACATATATATATGCTCCAAAAACCAGAAATGAATAAACATATATCAAAAAGAGATAAATAGAAATCAAATTATAATACGACAATTTAAATTTAAACACATTTTTTAACTTAGTAATATCTAGATATTTTAAGTGATATGTTCTTCTTTAACTATGTAAAATAAAAATTTTAACTAAAACACTTTTTTTTAACTAAAATCTCTTTGCTATACCAACTATACAAAGAGTCCAAATTACAATTATGTAAAATGATATTAAAATTGCGAGCAATAAGTATCAAGGGTGAATTAATAATTGTTGTTAGTGACACAGGTATTGTCTCGTGCCAATATACTGAGGACTTGTTTAGAATATTTCACCAGTTTAGACCTGTTAAGTGGATTCTTAATTGCTTTAATAGCTGCCTGACTATCAGTCATTATGTTAATTTTTTGTTCGCGTAGCCGGTTCCCCGAATTTCCTCGGCGCATGCTGCGACCGCAAACAATTCAGCCTGGAAAACCGTTTTATGTTTCCTCAGACTTAACGATATCTTTCTTATGGTGCACATTTTGCATATACCTGCACCTGTGCCCTGATTGGATTGCAATCCATCTGTGTACCAGGTGTCTGCACCACAATCGCTCAAGCGACATTTTGCCTGGTCCCTAGTCGGTATAGATATGTTCAGGTTATCTATAAACAAAATATCAGGTGACATACTATCCGCCGGCATTTCTAATAGTGACTCTATCAGTATAGTTCAACCTTATTAGGACACCAGACGCCATTGGCCTTCAGCCTCAGGATTGCAGCTATGACCTCCGTTTTCACAAATAGTTCCAACGTAGTGGCTTCCATGGGTTCCCGTGGTGTTCATTGCTCCCGTGATTTCTAACAAAGCCTGTCGCTATAGAGCCGTTAGGAGCCCCACCGACGATGTCAGCTCAGTCCTCCTTCACCAGACAACTGCCTCATAGGTGATCGTTGGTCTAGCTATTACAGGGTAAAATCAACACTTGGTTTTAGTCGCCAGGTCTTACCAACAGCTCTTCTGCATCTCCAGAAAAGCTGCGTCGCCCTGTCCGCCACTTTGGATAGGTATCTGCTCAAATTAATTTCGCATCAAGTGTTATGCCTAAATACTTCACTTCATTAATTAGTTCTAAGTCTTGCCCGAACAGCCTTACGCTATCCAGATCATTTAGTTTTCTCATGCAACCAACTTGTTTTTTTGTAGATTGACAGTTAATCCCTCCTCAAGGCACCAACCACAATTCGTAGAACATATAACGTGATGCTCGCCACTGTCCCCGGGAATTTCTCCTAGGACATAATGACAGTGTCATCGGCAAACCCCTGCATCCATATTCCCTGGTCATTTAATGTCCTGATGAGCTTATCCACTACTGGATGGTTACCAGGGCATGTGGGAATTAAAGGCAGTGAATTAACCGACGAACTAGCCAAGGAAAGTACCAAAAGTAACTTTATATTACCAAAACCTATATGTGGAATCGCCCTGTACTAAAACACTGCTAAGGGAGCTGTACGCTAGGTTTTCAGCCAACCTAATTCGTAGTAACGAAAAAGAAATTAAAATTATTACCGGGTTAATAAGCGGACATTGTCCTTTAAGTATTTGTACAGCACGACCTCGGTTAGCGAGCTCTGGTGTTGGAAATGTGAAAAACAGGACGAAACTAGCCTTCATGTAATATATACTAAAGGACTTAGACAGAGACATTTCGGAAAGAACCTATTGGATCCTACGAGGATACTCAAACTTCCCTTGAGGAGGATAGTGGCTTTTATCGAGGATACCAGACTAACAGAGTGGATCTGAGAGATCTATTGGGGTGGTACAAAGAGCACTGTAGTCAAGTGCCTGGTCGTGCTGGCGTCCAACGCAAAATTACAACAAGAGGAAGAATAAGTTGTTGTTAGTATGTAAAAGGTCAAAGTTTGGCGTGACGTGGTACTTGGTATTAGAAAATTTAAATGTCCCAGTAGGTATGAATAATCAACATTATCGTTTGTGATGTGCGAGAAGTTTATACCATTTATTCGTCTTCTTAATTCTAAGAACTCCATATCAAACATTTGCAGAATGTTATAATCAATGCCTCGTGGTGAAGAAGTACCTTCCATCCTGTGGAATAGATATTGAAGAAACCTGCACTGTATTTTCTTCATTAAGTAGTATATGCGATTGATAAGAATGATTAATTGAGCATTTAGATAAAGAATGAAGAAAGGCAGTAAAGGGAAGCAGAAATTATTCTATAAGGTGGAGTTGTTGACAAGTTTCAAAATAAAGGTAGCACTCGCTTCTTCGCTCCTACTAATGAAAGAACAAAATTAATCTAGCAAAGCATTATAATCGGTCCCATACAGAATAAAGCAATCCGTTTATAGACGTAAAATATATCTCTCACAGGCGCACTATACTCCAACCTGCTCCGCACATAAGTATAGAACATATAATTTAAAGTCGAAGTGTTGCTGAAGTCACAATAAGTTCGCATCAACAAGACCAAAGTCTTCGAGGAACTATTCGGTAACTATTAAGGTAAAAGGATGCACAAGAGCTAAAACATCTTAACACAAAATATTAATAAATGAAAGATGGAACGAATATTTTCAAAAGTTGCTTAATACAAGAAACAATGAAAAAGGTAATAAGGAAGAAAATGAGAAGTAATAAGCCAAACTATGAGAGAAGAAATAAGGAAGAATAAATTACAGTAAGGATTATTATAGATAAGAAATGAAATCGACACATTTTCAATAAAATCTTACATATATTTAATCTGCATACTGCGAATATGAAACTGTTGTTAACATGTACATAATACAACTAAAGTTCATTTATGAAAGTTCACATGTTTCATCAAAGAATATCTGAGAACAAACCAGCAATGAATTGAGTTAGTACTTTCATCCCTTTGTCCAGACGAAAGCTTTTCTGTAATAAAAACGTTTCCACATATTAGCTACTAAACAAAATGGATACGTGTACGCAGGGGTATTTGTTCTAAAGGTTTTTTTTTCGCAAATGCCGGCGGTTTTTTTAATCTATCTGCAATTAATTCCTTTTACCGTGTTGATGTTTTGAGTTCTACTAAACCATCGTGATTTCACCAACACATCGGCACATATCAAACACAAAAATGCTTTCATGAGTAATGCGCTCTTTTTCAAGTCCGGCGGAAAAAGTAAAACCAAATGGGGTTCGATCTAAAAACTAAAAAGACCGTAAACGATCAATTTGTTCACACAATTGCGTTGCGTTCGCTATCCCGCAAAACTTAAGCTTAATGTATTGTGAAATTGGTTTACAATTACTGAATTCCGGAATGCTACAAGGTGCCTTGTTTAGATCATTTATTTTGTAAATATTTATTTTAGTAATTAAAATAATATAATTAATTACAGAGATAATATGACGACCAGTAAACATCGCCCTTTGTCGCATTTTTCATTAAAATCACTCGAAAACAATTATAGCAAACTACTAGTAGCATGTGGAGCTTCGAATGGTGGTATGAACCATCGATTGCCTTTATAAATTGTCAGTGGTGTGATAAGCGAGTCAGTTGATTGTTATTATAGTCACGCACGTCTTCTGTTATTATACTTATAAAAATAAACTAATTTGTTATACTGTTAATCAGTTGTTTTATTCAAACTGAATTATTACTTATATTTATTTGATGGTAAGTTATTAGCAGCGAGCGGACTCGAGCGATTGATGATTCATAGCGAAAAAGGCGTCTGCCTTATATTCGCAATAGGTTTATTTCTGTAAGCGATCCGTGAGTTTCAAACAATTTGATACGTTTAGCCACCTGCATAAATGACACATATCTACATATGCAGTTAATATGTATCTGTCAATGTACAACAGAGCGAATGTAATAAACGATTTGGCAACCGGCAGCAACTACTGCTGAAACAAAAGTAATGCTGACAAGCGAATTGCGTATCGAATTTTGAATAAAAATAATTTACGAAGAACATAACACAAAACTTTGTATTTTCTGTAAAATATTGAAAGTGTAAAACATTACTATGAACAACTAAAATTTGTTCAAGGTGTTCCTGTGTTAAATTAGTTCTTTTAGATATTAAAACGTCTTTAAAAATAGAGAATGTCAGTTCCACATCACAACTGGTGATGGGTGCGGGATTAAAATGTTGCAAAAGTGCACCATACTTCTAATGTATAGATTCTTCAATCGGCTCTGCAGAATTGATATAATATATTCAAATCTTGATTTCTGCTAAATATGGCATCGACTTTTTGTCTCAGTTTTGAGAAATATTTTTTTAAATGATGAAACTAACTTATCAACATTTGGAAAATGACCCCTAATGTTTTCATGTGCTGCACAGATAACGCGTAGCATATAGGGATAAGATTGCTTTAATAACTTCCCTGTTTTTAACATATAAGCTGCCGCATCAGTCAAATATAATAGCATCTTGTCTTTGTAGTTGTTATCCGATGATAGAATATCATGAATACATTGATCAATTACTTCTGCAACTGTTTCACCATTTACGACTGGCAATATTTTAGTTGCAATTAAGTATGGCTGGTATGAAGTTGTCGGATGAAGAATGCCAACAACAACATTAACACATATCGTCCCATTGCATCCGTTGTTTTGTCTGCACTAACCCAAAGATAATTAATTCTCAAATAACATTTTGTTATAAGTGGTATTTACGTAAAGTAGATTCATCTGGTATATGACTATGAGTATATTTTGTAAGAAACCTCTTGGTGACTGGATTGTTAAGCTTTTTGTTCTTCGTTAAAAGTGTCATGTACAGATGGTCATATGTTATCTTGATGAGTTTTCGAAGAAACATGTCGCTTCACATTACACTTTTGTGGACGCCTTAAACTGAAGAAGGCACTGCAATATATCTCGGTATCATTATGAATATGCCACCAATCGTATGGCCTCTAATCCATCCTACCAAGGTTGCCCTATCAGAATTCTTCACAGTTAATGAAAAGAAAGAGAAATACTAAGAACATAAAGAATGGACTAAAAAGAAGGAACGAAAACTACTCCAAAAATAAGGTACTAAATTAAACTAAATATTTAGACAAAATTCTAGGATAAATATACAATATAACAATATCAAAAGGATTTTTTAAAATACTAAACGTTGTAACCAAATAACACTGAAAGAAACGAAACCAGAAAAAATTCCTTATAGAACAGAATAAAAAATATACTATCTCAAGAACAATAAATACCTATATGTATATGCATGTATAACAGCATGTAAACATGAGAAAACACTTTGGAAATTAGCGGATGTAATTTTTTAAGCGATTATTTCAACGAAGTCATCGAAATAATATATAAATATATATTCCAACTTACACACCACTGTTGAATTAAATTTATGAAGAAATACACACAATGTACTATTTATAACGACGGAAATAATAACATCCGCTCGACGAATGCAATCGAGCAAGCAAATAGTAGTGCTGTTATAACATGCATACTATACCTGAGACCGCCACAACGGTTTATCGGGGCAATTGGTCATTCAATCGCTTCAGTCCGCTCTCTGGTTATTAGAGAAACGACAGACATCAAATTATTTGCCGAAAATCCTGTACCTATTCAATGAAGCTCTGCTACAGACAAAATAAAAATAAGCGGCTAGTCAAGATGAGATAATTACTTCTAAAAAATGAAATGTTATAACAAAATGTAACCCTGTGTTTCTTCCTCCTGGTTTGAAGGAAGTCGGTATGTGTAGACCGAAGTATGTGTTGAAATAATACAATATTTTTTGTATTACACTAATATATTTACAAGTTTAATATTGGAGTTCCGTTAAATAAATGCAGTATCTGGTCTTAATACTAAGGACCGAGAAAAACTGGCTAATAAATAATATTGCTCCTATTTAGATCACTGAGATCTTAGTAGGAACTGTTTGTTAGATCACTGAGACCTAAGCTTTAACTCGAAGAGATCGTACTTGTAACTGTAGTGAGCTCTAAGAGATCTTGTTTGGAACTGTTTCTTCATTCCCTTATTTTTCGGCAAGAAAGTTTTGTCCCCGCCAGTCAAGGAGAGGGAGAAAACAATGAATATAGTATGTATACGGAAATTTCCATAACATTATCTTTACCTTTCTTCCAAGAAAAGTATATGCTGTTTCCAACGTCAGAAATGTATTAAAATAAACAATATTCGCCGAAAACCCTTAATTATAGAAAATAAAATACCTCTTAAAGTAATAAATATACAATGCACAGAGATAACAATATACTTCGCAGAATCGCCTCGAACCAAATTATTCAACCTATTATAATCATATATAACAGGAAATATGTACAATAAAACTTATTCTATTATATTTATGCTTATTCAAATACATTATTTACATAATGGATGGATTAACCAGAGGGTTTTGCCTGTAATAAAATAAATAGTTTTTATGACTGTAGAAAATAAGACAATGAAGAAATGTAATACCTGACCAGTCCTAAAGTAATTAACAATATTAAAGATATCTGAACTCCAAGACCTTTTCTATATACAATATATAATATTTACAATTTAAAACTAGGATTAAATACATAAACATAAATATACCTACATCGAAATAAAACTAAAAATACAAAATTAAATCTATTTTGCCCGAACACCCTGAGTATATTAGTTTTAAATTTACGGTGTCAGGTATAAATAAGGAGCTAAGGCCTCAATGGATAATTTGTTTTGAAATTCTGTCGAAACCTTTATTAAAGTACGAAACATTCAATGTTATGAAACAAGCATAAGAATTATTTCGTTTGAAAGTTGACAGAGAAAAGCACAAAGAAAGTTATGTAGTCCTTTAGTGACAATACTGCAGAAGCAGTGGAAGCTTCACTCTTAATGAACCCAAAAATAGCAAAATGCGGAAAAGTTCATACAATCCGTGAGGAGCTGTTGTTACTTGCTGTGAAAAATATAGTGGCTTGTATGTAGGGCGAACCATCAGTTAAACAGCTAGATACAATACCACTATCGAATGATACCATTCGTCATAGGATCGTATAACATTAAATGTTAAAAAAAACATAAGAGCTCAAATCAAAAATAGTGAATTTTTTCCCATATAATTTGATGAAAGCGTACATAGAAGAAACAATGCTCAATTCATGTTTTACGTGCAGTATGTAAAATTAATATAAGGATCAATACTTATACAAGTTGCCTACAAAACGCGGTGGCGCCCTTTACAAATATTGACCAGTTACTATAACACTGTTTCGTCAAGAATCGCACGATCGTCTTCACTGAGTTGTAGCCGTGGTACTGGTCTGCCAACTTATATTTTTAAGAGCAACCCGCTCACGTAAGGTAAATCCAAGGAGGACTATTGAACTTAACGTCAAATTTAGAAAGACCAGTTTTCGAAATTTTTGTTGTTTGCACGAAGTAGGTAGCAGAACGTAGAACATTTGTAGAGTGTGCAGAAAACTTAGTGAACTTGCGGTTATTCTCATATATTACTTATATTTGTACTTTTAATACTTTTGAATACATAGCGTGTTGAAAATAAATAAATCTTTTATCGTAGCCCTGTAAAACTTCAAATACTTGTTAAACATATTTTATTAATCATTTTAAAGAACGTTCATTTAAACAATCTCACGTACATTATTACATAAATTTCGCTTTATGCTTAAACGAACTTAATTTTTACAGAGATACCATTTTCAAATATACATATATTTCACTTGGAATATACTTGACATTAAAATAAAAGAATTTTAGCCTACAATAACAACAGCAACTCGGGTGTAATTATTTTTCCAAATTGGACGTTAAAAGCGTTTCTAAATCCACGAAAAGGGACGATCGCGGTTCTCTTTCATTCGCTTAAAGAAGTGCTCAACATATATCTCTCCTATCAATGTTTGTGTGTATGTATGTGAATGTGTTTCTTTTTTGCCTCTACGTTACGCCCAATCGAATATCTTTCAAATACATATATTTTAGAAATTGAATGAAGCAAGAAATTGATTCTGCGGTATAACGTTTTCTTTGGCGTAGACGATACAAGCAACTAGGCCATGCGATCAAATATTTTCCAGACTTCGTAATTTTATTGTCGTCACAAGTGACATTAATCGCAGTTAGTATAGAACTTTATTTAGAGAAAAACGCAGAAATGAAAACATAAGTACAATATATATGCTGGGTGTATTTTTTAACTTGAAACTTTGAAATATCTCGAATGTCCAGATTTAAAATTTAATAATTCATTGGAGGAAATACATTAGTGCTATAATTAATCCTCTCTCTCCCTGCATGTAGGTGGGGTGGGGGTAACTTTGAAATCTTAAATAGGAACGTAACGGGTGTTCAGAAACATTCGAAGTCAAGTGGGCTCTGAACAAAAAATCGTATATCTTTACTTAAGTATAGCAAGCGCCAATTAAGTTGGCGCGAGGAGGGGGTGCGCAGAAGCCGTTTTTAAAAACGTGCACCCCCACTACTCAAGTAATTGTCAGAATACATTTGTCATTGACGTTTGACGGAACATAATGTCTTTGCTAGGGGATCATAAAGTGATACACGCTCAGAGGTTAGAATTATCTGACCCAATATAAATCTCCCCACTACTTCTAATCCTGCGCGAACTTACCCCTCCTCGCGCCAACTTAATTGGCGTTTGCTATATCTGATTTGTAATAATTATTAAATGTCAACTGTTGTCTGTCAAAAATTGTCAGAATCTAATATCGAAGATACTAATTTATATTTTTTAATTTTCAAAATGGTATTTACTAACGTACACAAAGCATTCATGGTTGAAGCATATTTTCGAAATGGTCAAAAGATCGATGGCCAGTGGAAGTATTCAATTCAAGCTTGTTTGGAAGAATTTCGAGATGAATTTCCCACCTTGCTTTTGATTATAATACTTTTCAGTGTACACTAATCAAAATTGTTCCAGTTTTTCGACAAACTGGTAGTGTGGGACGCCAAGAGGGTGGTGGGCGACCAAAAGTCCGGACAGAAGAAGTGATTGGGAATGTTAGAGAAATAATGACTGATGCCCCTAAAACTTCAGTAAGAACTCTTGCTCAACAAACCAGGTTGTCAGTTAGTTCTTGCCATAAAGTTTTAAAAGAAGATTTACAGTTACTCCCATATCGTATAACTTGTTTGCAAGAAATCCTCGATATTGATTATCCGCGACGAGTAGTATTTTTCGAATGGTTTACAAATAATTTTAATGATGATGTCCTCGACAAAACGTTCTTTTCAGACGAAGCATAGTTTCATGTTAGTGGATATGTTAACTCGCAAAACATGAGAATGTGGAGTGATACAAAGCCCAATAATTTTTCTGTTGAAGCTCCTTTACATCCTCAGAATGTTGGTGTTTAGTGCGCTATAAGTAGAAGAAGGATTATTGGTCCATTTTTTTTTAACGGTACCTTGACTGCATAAAGATATCGACAGGAAATACTATTGCCTTTCTTTAATCAACTTCGCGATGATGAACTAGCTTTGGGATACTTTCAACAAGATGGTGCTAGAGCTCACACAGCGGAGGAAACAATGAATATGTTACAAGAAGTGTTTGGAAATCGTTTAATTAGTTTGAACAGCGATCATGAATTTCCTCCAAGATCTTGTGATCTTACACCGTGTGATACTGTTTATTGCCTTTTTTAAAAAATTCAATTTATCAAATATCAGTGCAAGATTATATAGATCTCCAAGACAGAATTATAAATAAAATTAGTGAAATTAGAAATAGTCCCATACTGCAAAATGTATTTAGTAGCATTCGGAGGAGGTGCGTAAAATGCTTGGAAGAAGGTGGTGGACATTTTCAACATCTTTTATAATTATGGTCATTATTGTTGGTAATTTATACAACTACAATTTATGATATTTATTATAAGGTTGTAATCTAAGGACTCTACAAACAATTTATTTGTTTTAAATTTATTTTAAGCCATTTCTTACAATAATTTGTTGAATGTTAATATATTAAACTAGTACGATAACTAGATACTATTGTCACTATAAGATGAATAAAACCTTTACTTGTAAAGTTATTTCCTCTTAATTCTGCATTATCTTTTTACATGTTACTACAGATTAGATGTGCTTTATTACACAAGAATGAACAGCATATTAATTGGATTACGTAATTTTTTCCAGTTATCGCATGAAGAGCTGCTATTGTTCAGCAAGAATTCTCTAAAATATCAAAATACTTAATTTTAAATTTGCAAATTAATTACTGTTACCTTCTAAAATCATTACTTGACTAGTTTATATTAATTAATATGGCATATTAAAGCAATATATTTCGACATAAACTGACATTTGCGTGTATGATAATGATAACCTATAAAATTGTATTAAGTAAATGTATCAATCTATATCAGACATGACTTCATATTTTCAAGGACTACTTTGACTTCGAATGTTTCTGAACACCCGTTATATTTTATTACAGATTCTAATTCTACCGGCAAAATTGTACGTAAAATTTATCTGAAACATTTTTTTCAATTCATGATAGATGGCGCTGTAATCGATGAAATTTTTTTTTTCAATTTCTCGCATTGAGAACCTATGCATACGATTCTGCAATTAGGTTTCAATAAAAAGGATACTATTATCATAACCCAGGAACGGGCGTCCTTCTTCACATACTTGGTCAACGCGATTTCCTTCGCTCATAACATGCTTTCAAATCAAATATAATTGTATTTTTCTTTTAATACCATTTCTTACATTGAAAATAATTTTTATAAAAATGGTTTTGTATGTACATCTCGCGATTCTAGATTGTCCCACACCAGTGCTTGGAAAATTTTAAAACGTTATAAATATCATCCATATTGTCATGGATTTTCCTTGGACAAGTAAGGAAAATGATTGAACGATTTTGAACTCTGTAATAGGGACATTCTAAAAAATTAACTATTTCAGTTGTATGTTTATTTATTTCAGACGGGGATCGTTATATATATATATTATTTTATAAATGAAATAAATTTTATAATGTATGAAATTATGATTAGCCCTCGTATATTTAGGTTGACCAAGGAATTGAACTTGCCGCTTTTTCGGATATTGTATTTGTTAAAATGTGTTGGTTATATATATTTTGATTTTTAGATGGTGGGAATGGATAAGCGGATATGGAAATTTCATTTTGATTTAGAGATATCTTGACTGTTAAAGTGTTTGGTTCATTAAAGGATAAAATAATCAATTTTATTCTTTGTTGTATAAATTCGGGTTGTATTTTGTTTTTGCATTTAGTGTAAGGTGCAAGTTAATTTAAATTCGATTTATGCGAGTGTTTTATGTTTATTTGAAAATTTTGTGAAAAAGATATCTCTCGTGTATTTTATAAAATCACACATAGATCTATGTAAGTTGATAAAAATTATTTTATTTATATATATTTGATATCAGGATTATTTTCATTGTTATAATTTCATGTATTTATTGTAATAATTTATGTTTGAAAGTAGTATATGGATATTAGCGAAAGTTGTCATGTTTTTTATAAGGGAAGTTTTTTTTTTAAAATAATATTTCGAGAACATTTTGAATTCAAGGTTGGAGTTTCTGTAGTGGGGTTTGACCTTGTTATGTTATTTTTGGCGTATGAGTAAATTTCAACTATCGTGAGTTTTGAAAACTAATTTGTTTTTGATATTTGTTTGAAGGGGTCACAGTAGAGGTTAAACTTGACAGATTTCACTAATATTTATTAGTTTTATGTTTGATCGAGATTCAAAAGAGGTTTTTCTCTGTGTGCGAGTCATTATTCACAAAGAGTGTTTCCTCATTGCTACTGTTTGATGATGCTTTAGCACCCTATACACTTTGTAGAGGGATTTTTTTATTTTTTTTTAATTACATTAATATAAAGGAATTGACTCGTGTTTTATTTGTGTTTATGGTTTTATTCTGGAAAACGACATTAAACCCCTTTCCGTGAGGAACGATTCATGAGATGGCAGTTCGTGGATTCTACTAGACTGAATAGCCGGCGATATAAGCTGTAGTGTGAATAAAAAAAATAAATAAGCAATTTCAAAGTAAATTCCACTGCAATATGTGTCTTTACATTGAGATCTTCATGGCGTTGAATTCCAAAATCGGGTAACTTTTTGTCAGTGGGCATCTGAACAATTACAATAAACCCCAATTTTTTCCGTTACATGTTGTTCTTCGATTTTCCGACTCCGTCTTTCACAAACCACGGAACTGTTAATCGACGCAATACACATTACTGATGTGTTGAAAATCCGCACTGGCTTCGCCAAGTTGAACACCAGCGACCTTGGACTGTCAACGTTCGACGTGGAATAATTGGGAACACAGTCGTCGGTCCCCACATTATTGAAGGGCACCTGAATGGTGAAATATACCGAGACATTTTGGAAAATGAACTGCCAGCACTACTTGAAGACGTTAGCTTAGAAGTGCGACAGAACATATTGTTTCAACATTATAGTTGTCCAGCACACTATTCGGTGGCAGCACGTGAAGTACTTAAGCGTAATTTCAATGGTCTGGTTCAGTAAATTGACCTTCTAGATCACCAGATCTAACATCGTTAGATTTATTTTTATGGGGTTATCTCAGATACCAGTATACAATCAAGTACCAACGACACATGAAGAAATGATTGAGCGAATCAGAAATACTTGCCGAAATTCAAGAAGATATACTTCTCAGTTGTCTACACTCATTTGAAATGCGGATTGATATGTGCATTGAAGTCGAAGGCCATCATTTTGAGTACTTACTTTAATTAAAATATGATAAGGCGAGGGGAATCTAGCACTCTGATAAGTGAGAGGCGAAGGGATTTACATACATTAAGCACCCTGATACGAGAGGTGAGGAAACTCAAGTTACTCAAGCACACGAGTACTTACTAAAGCAAATTACAAAGTGACAACGGTATAAATAAATGTAAAAAAAAGGTTATTATTTTATGGTATCTCTAAAATGAGAGAAATTACAGTAAATGTGTGACAAACAACTGCGTATTTATTGTTATTCCATTTACTCTACTTATTCTATTTACTAATAGAAGTTTAATCGAGTAAATGTGAAGTATCATCTTTAATAATGTGAATAGAAATAAAACTACGGTTTTAATCTTCCGTAGTTTTATTTCTATTCTTAATTATGGATCTTCATCAAGTAAATGCCGAATCAATTCAATTATTTAATAATGTGATAAAACTTCTTTTCGGTTTGTTTAATAAAACTGAAGGTAATTGAAAACACAATTGGATTCATCGACCTACAATGAAGACATTACTAATTTGGAATATCGTTGAAAGAAATGCGTTAAACAAGCAACAAAAAAACAGCGTTTTTGTTTGTTAAGCCACGTAGTTTTCGAACGAATTATCACCCGGTGGGTCAAAATAGTCAAGAATTGCATGATAAATATAAAGTAGACGTTTTCAACGATATGCGATTGCACACTTCCTTAATAACTAAAGACGGCAGACTATGTGCCCACACTGTCAAATTTAATAATAATATGTTTATATACTGAGAAGGATTGTTCGACGTTGAGAGATGTTATATTTGCATAGTTAAAGTGCTCTTTGTATCTGTACAATGGATCTTCAGTATTGGTAAAAAGTTGCCCTAATTTTGTAAAATCTACATTTTTATCTAATACACCTTATGTGTATTATTAAATTTAACAGTGTGGGGCACATAGTCTGCCGTCTTTATAATAACGCTATATTTTACTGAAAAATCGAAAAATGGTGATAGGAAAGAACGAACTCGCGAGTTCGCGGAAACTATGAGATGTATCAAATTAACAAGAATTACATGACGGACTCGAATATGAGATTTTCAACGATTAGACGACTTATTTGACGAAACACGTCGTTATTAATTGTTACATCTTTCGCATCCTTGTTTAATTATACACAAAATATAGAAGTGAAAAGCCATATCCGTCTTCGAGATAACGTACATTGATAGACTGTTCTCGAGTTTTTAGTTATATAGGTATTATGGCTCCAAGAAGTTGTGTTATTTCTCCTGAATAACTAGATTAATATAACATTAACTAAGTAATTAGGTTAGGACATGATATATAAACTGAAGGCAGAAAAGAACGAGTCAGTCTGGTGAATCTAATCTAATTAATCTTGTACATGTAAACACCGTAACATGTAATGTTCTTGTTAAGTATTTATTAAATATTATTTTATATAGTTTCTGAGTGTATTATTTATTGCATCAATAAAACCGGCCTCTAATGAGCCCGCCTCGAAGATGAAGCGGTAACGAGGACCAGGGGACATTACAGTACCTGTGACTTGCAGCTAGTCAAGAATTACATGATATACATAAATGACACACAAACTTTACCTGAAAAATCAATTTGGTGACTGCATTTTTTTGGCTTAGATTCTCGAAACAAGTTATTTAAGGAAAATCAACCACGTTTAAACTCATTTTTGTAACCCGGTTTTTGCCGCTAAATTCCTAATTGATCTTCTTAAAACTTAAATTTCAAACGTAGCTTAAACCTTTAAATCCCTTTTTCAAATTAATTCAACGATCTTATTCTCTCAATAATTTACACTTTGTACGTAATTTTAAAGTATATAAGTTAATGTTTTCGTATGAATAGTAACCAATTAAACATCAATTGCTTAAAAATTATTATTGATGGAGGTTTTGTTCACTTATTTTATGATCACCTGATAATGTCACAATCAATGTGACGAAATGTATGTAATGTCTACATTATATCTTTTTTAAACCTAAACGTTGTGTTATTAACTACTATTTTCATTCGTTATCAATACATCAAATAAAGCAAAATATTTTAATAACAATATAAAAAACAAAATACCAATTTAAATTAGGTACATATATCCTAAATAAATGTCGGGCATTTATTTTGTAACATCGTAAAACGAAATTGCCGTATTTATTTGTTGAGTTATCCATTAAATCACAAAATAGGAACATTTCCAAAACAAATTGTAACGGTTCACATATTTTCGAAGCGTTATTTATGACGTACACCAATAAATTACCATTAATTTAGGATATTACCTAACCTAGCTTCGAATTTTTTGATTTAATCTAAAATTTTAACGCCATATTTTTTTTACGTTTCTATTACTTAGCAACAATAGTTATATATGAATAAATATTAACTCGCTCATAAACATACGTCATAATTGTGCCACACTGTGTTTCCAAGTCCTCTTTATAGTGGTGTGCCAAAAGCTACTTTATTATTTAAAAATTAAATAACTTTTTTACCATACAAAAGTATAACAAAATATACACATTGTGTTTTGTTTCAGATTTTTAAAATACAGAATTCGGAAATAAATTATTGGTATTTTGATAATATGTAATGTCACCTGGTCCCGGAGGTAACATTGATGTAGAGGCAGTTCCATTTATACGGTAGGTTTAATAGAGACACAAATAACAATCATTGGAACGATTAAATAACAATATTTAATGCAATAACAAAAACAATAACGATAAATGATACATAGTAAATAAGATTCAGTAGACACTGTACTCACTCTGGGTTTGCAGTGACTCTGCTTGTAGAGACCTCTCAGTGTCTGGTAATATACCCTTAGAGTGTGTCCCCTTCGCCTAGTGACCTGGTTACAAGATGAAAGCAATGTGGTGTGAGATCATAACTCAACGAGGTCGTGTTGATCAAATGGATATTGTGAATACACTACCTGGTTTAGTTATTACAGATAGAACAAAGTGTAAAGCTTATTGAGTTTTATTATGAACATCAGCACTCCATTGTTCTTACCAGAGAACATGAGAAATTTTAATGAAAGATATCCTCCATCAAAACCAGCGATATTGGCTGTCATTCGGCGTTTTAAACAGAACGATATTGACTATAATCTTCCACGGACTGGAACGGACTGGACACGGATTGATGAAGAGTAAAGGACATCTACTTAGCGGCGTTCTCAAAAGCTTAGAATCACCGGCAGTTGACTTTGAGACGCATACAAAGAGGTCGATATATGTTTCCATACAAGCTCAAATTAGTACAATTAGTACAGGAGCTAAAGCCGATGAATCATCAAGCGTGGGTAAACTATTGTGTCCGTATTCAAAAGAAGTTCAGAAAAACTTTATTAACAAACAGATAATGGGAAACGAAGCTCATTTTTACGAATCTAGATTTTGCGGAACTGAAAATTCCAAAGTCATTCATCAACGAGAGCTGCACCTTCTCAAAGTCAGAGTTTGGTGCGTAACTACATAAAAAAGGGTGCTAGCTCTGTATTTCTTCAAAGATATTGGGAATATGCGTACGATCACCGACGAAAGATATCGCTAAATTTCAAGAAATTTGGTGTTTCTTGCTGTTGCGAACACAACTGGATTGTGGTGGCAGCAAGATGGGGCAACTGCTCACCCAACCCGAGAGTTTTTAAGGCATATTTTCTGAGAAAGAATTATTTCCATAAATGCAAAGTTTCGTTGGCGTCAAGTCCCCTGATCTGACGACCCCAAATTTCTTTTTATGGGGATATTTGGAACAGCGAGTGTTTATTACTAAGCCCCGAACTCTTACTGAGCTGAAGTATAATATTTATCAGGAAATTGGAATGATAACAAGAGCCACTTTGCAAGCAGTTATTTAGAAGATGTTATCCTTCATGTTTAGGCCAAAAACATCTCCATGGTGTGTACAATGTAATGTTAAAAAGAAAATTATTAAATAATTAAAAGTAAAAGATTTATTTTTAAATGGTAAAGCGACGACTATTGGGCCACCTTGTATTTTTTTAATCTGACTGCTTTTGAGGTTATGGTGGATAAATTGTGATTAAGATTATATTTTTGACAGGTAACCCAATTGTATCCACATATTTGATTTTAACTACTTTTTACACTATTTTGAATAATATATCGACGAATTATCATTATAAGAAAATTTAAATGAAGGACATTAAAGATTATTCAGGATTTATAAAAATTAATATATTAAAAGAAGACAATGGCATATATAAAATTTATAATTTGAAGTAAGAATTATTTTTTTAGAAGAATTTTTATCTACATAGAAGTGATAGAAGAATGAGACAAAAACATTGAATTTATTTATATAGGTTATAAAAATTTTTATATGCAAAAATTATTTATAGGTAAATCGGTTTAATTAATCGGTTAAATTAAGTATGTTTACAAATTACATTATTTTAAGTCAGTTATTTTTTGTATTTCCCTTTTCGTTTTATTAATAATAAAGTTGCTAAAGTCATACAAAACTTGGAATTATTTTCTTTTCGCATAGGCTAAGACATTCAATTTCTGAAAAGGTAGAACAGACCCTGAGTTAAATATATTTAATTCAATCAAATTTGTAATTTAGTTCTTAATATTTTGGCGTAACCAACGTGGTGCCAATAACATTATTATCGTATTTGCTAAAATATGTATTTATATATATATATATATATTGTAACGTGTCAAAGAACGTTAATATTTAAAAAGGTTTATTATCGTTATAAAGGTCCCAAAAGTTGGGCTGACAAAATGTAATATTACGAATTGTTAATATATATAAAAAACGTATGTATATAAAAGAATGAATGTTATATAACTGTGAATTGTTGTATAAGAAAATGTTATAAAAAGTGATATACAATTCAAATCGGGCTCGTTCAATACTTATCTTTTTTTTGTTATTTTCGTCGTCGGCTAGCTTCTTTAATTTCTTCAGGGTTAAGGTAGGTTCACCTCTCTCCACTTTGACTTTATGTACGTAGTTTATTTAATTGGGATCGGAACAATATCTCAAGTATATTACAAAGAAAACCAAAGTAAAATATTGACAATTAACTTTATTAATAAAAAATTATCTAGCAAAGTTTGGAATTTATATTAACAATTTTCGTGACACACAAATAACAATACGGGAGATACACTCAACGGTTGGTATTCTTATAGTCTAACAATATGGTGTACGACAAGTGCAATTAGGTGTTGTTTTATTAAAAGAGTTTACAAAAGTAACATAGAATCAAGTTTTTAAAATTACAAACAGTGGATTCTAATATTTAAATAAGTGGAATAAAAATTACAGTGATATAATATCGGTGAAAGCAAAGTAAATAGTTAGTTATGGAATAAACAAAGAAAATTCTAGAAAAGTATATGAGCAAGTAAAAATGGCGCGTAAAATATTGTTAAAGTTAGCAAAAACCTGAGTCTTCGGATATAGCTTCCGTTGCTTCCTGCTCCTGTGTTCTGCTGGTTTTCACAACGGGAAACTGGATAATATTTCTGCGATGGTCCCTCGGGATGACTTGAGTTTTTTGAAATCTCCAAGTCCGACGGCGGCTTGCTCGGATGACCGGTTTCGAGCGTACCAAGATGCTGGTCGTTGCACGGTGAAACTTATGGCGGGTAATTAACGTATTGAAACTTTAAAAATTCGTAGTTCTTAAACTAATTGGTCGGCAGATGGTAAACTTTGTCTACAGGTAGATCGTAGGTGTGAGTAACGTTGTGTAGACTCAAAAATCTCCAGAACTTAATAATTTCACCAATTTGTTTTAATTAACTCGGAGCACAAAAAACGTGACCTCTCACTGTGACGACTAATTACCGACGCTTACTTTTTCACTTGTTTTTAATTGCATAACTTTCCGCAAAATCGCCCCCTTCTTTACTTGCATTATCTTTTCGAATATTATTATTTTAGACATTTTTACAGAGTAAAACAGTAAAAAAAATTACAGTTTGATTTATAAAATAACTTTGGTTGAATAACATATGTTTATGTGTTTACAAACACTCTGGCAATATCGGTTTATTTTCGGGTTATTGCACCGTTAGAATTGTGGGCGGGGCTTAATTGTTCAAATACATTTGAAAATAAATACGTTACATTTGTTTGAATAAACACGCGTTAAATATTAATTTGAATTAAAAATTGAAAGTAAACATTATAATAAAAATAGAAAAATAAGTTAATTATTTCAAAGCAAGTTTGTCGTCAAAATAACGTATTTATACCTTGAATCAATCTTTCCCCTTCTTGGTATTAAAGTACATATTAGATATAAATATTATGCTTACAAGTATTCTTTGTTTCTTTCAGAGAAAAGAAACCCTTCTTGCAATGCCTCAATTTATATATATATATATATATATATATATATATATATATATATATAAATAGACAGATAGATAGATAGATAGATAGATAGATAGATAGATAGATAGATAGATAGATAGATAGATAGATAGATAAATAGATAGATAGATAGATAGACAGATAAAAACTAATTTAACAGGTGAGCGGTCTGTCAAATAAAAAAACTTATTTATTTCACTCTATATTTCAACGATTTGTTACTTCTTCAGTAGTTCAATTACAGAGTTTTAACCTTTTAAAAGGTTGATGAGAAACCAACATCTTGTTAATTTAATATTTTAATGTAGACGATTGATTTTAAAATGTTTGGTAGCGTCTTTGCTAACTTTTAACTCTGTAATTGAACTCCTGAAGAAGTAACAAATCGTTATGAAATCTAGAGTGAAATAAATTAGATTTTATATTTGATAGACCGCTCACCCGTTCAATTAATTTTTACTAATATAGTACGGATAATACTTACACGTCTATATATATATATATATATTAAAATAATAGACATTTTCTTGGTTTAGCGACCTTTAATGAATTTCAGTTTTTTACTACGACGTTTCGACTTTTTTTATATAATTAAGTCTTTTTCAAGTGATTAGAACTAAAAAATTAATACAACGAAAGGTAAGAAATATATTTACAATTTGTAAGAATTAATTAAAATTAAAATAATAATTAAAGTAAGGAAAATTAAAGGATACAAAACTCACCAATTTATTTCGTGTTAAAACACATATTTTGTGTAATATGTATGGTCAGACATGTCGACCTTTTAAGGGTCGAACTGCCCTTCTCGGAATATTTAGTGTAACTAAATGTCTTGGTGCAGAAATGAAATTGTTTATTTCGTTTTAAAATTAGTTTGGTCAGGCCATATGTTTGGGAAAATACAGTATATTTACATTGGGAAAAATTTTTGTTTTGTGTGGTTGGGGTTGTCTTCTATTGTTTAATGAGCGGATAATAAAGTTTAGAAAGGCCATCAATCCCGCATCAAACGATCGTAACGAGATTGATGGCCTTTCTAAACTTTATTATCCGCTCATTAAACAATAGAAGACAACCCCAACCACACAAAAAAAAATTCCCAATGTAAATATACTGTATTTTCCCAAACATATGGCCTGACCAAACTAATTTTAAAACGAAATAAACAATTTCATTTCTGCACCAAGACATTTAGTTACACTAAATATTCCGAGAAGGGCAGTTCGACCCTTAAAAGGTCGACATGTCTGACCATACATATTACACAAAATATGTGTTTTAACACGAAATAAATTGGTGAGTTTTGTATCCTTTAATTTTCCTTACTTTAATTATTATTTTAATTTTAATTCATTCATACAAATTGTAAATATATTTCTTACCTTTCGTTGTATTAATTTTTTAGTTCTCATCACTTGAAAAAGACTTAATTATATAAAAAAAAGTCGAAATGTCGTAGTAAAAAACTGAAATTCATTAAAGGTCGCTAAACCAATAAAATGACTATTATTTTAATATTATGACACGGCCAATAAAATAAATAAGAAATAAATTTTAATTCTTATTAACACTAAATATATATATATATATATATATATGGTAGATTCAATTAGTTGGCGATTTAAGGCCTGGTTTTACTTGAATATTTTAAATTCTTTGAAAAAGGCATCATATGCCAAAACATGTAAGATTGTTTTAAATATATACATTTTGAAGTAAAACCAGACCTTAAATGGCCAACTAATTAAATCTACCATAACATAAAAAGGTCAATAAATAATTATTTATATATATATATATATATATATATATATATCTTCTAATGTTCTAGCAATTGCATAATATCAAGTTGTTTTTCGGTTATTATTCCACGTGTGGATTTAGTTCTGAGAAGAACCCCCATCTCAACGTTTCGGTGGAATCTCATTCATCTTCATCTGGAGCCAGCCTGCTCCAGATAAAGTGAGGTATCAAGTCATCTATTCGCTGAAATTCACTCTTTAAAAAATCACTATCGGTCAACTTCTATTTTTTATAATAATGCTGTTGAACGGAAACTACAAAAATGAAATATATTTTTTTTTTGTAAAAATGTTCAATAATATATCTAAAGTGCAGAAATAACGGGTCCCGTATGTTAGCAACTTGTGTTTTGAACCTGATATTGCTAACTATGACAAGCCTCGTCTGTAATCATAAACAGACTATATATATATATATATATATATATATATATATATATATAAATTCGTTAGTAACGTATTGAGTACCATCATAACAAAAAAAAACGAAATCTTAAAAGCTTTAGCAAAAAAAAAATGAAAATGAAGATTGAAACAGAAAAAAGTTTGAAAATAATGAGTGCGGCATCGACAGTAGCGGCAAAAAACGACATAAAAGGAGTTAATTTCGAGAAAACTGCAATAACAAAGCCAGTAGCGAACGATTTTGATAATTGCGAAGATGTTGAATAGAGAGAAACCAGATGTTCTGAGCTTTCGATAAATACTTTTTGTGTATGCTGATATTACGTGTAGTAAATACGAGTTTCAAGAAAATTAAGATATGTAAATGCAAAATATGTGATATTTGAATAGCTTACTCTTTTTATAATATTAATATAACGCATGTCAAACGTTTGCTTTACATGCTTTTTTCTTTTTGATTTAAAAGAAAACTAATTATACTTCTACTAAGGCTATCAAATAAGCCATATTTATTTTATTATACAGGGTGCCCTTGAAATAAAAAGACAGCGTATGAAAAATGGAAAGATGTAATTATATAGAATATAAATACCAAAATATTTTCCCAAAATTCCTTCTCATTAACGAGAAAAAAAGACAAAGATATTATATATATATATATATATATATATATATATATATATATATATGGTAGATTTAATTAGTTGGCGATTTATGGCCTGGTTTTACTTAAAAATGTATATATTTAAAACAATCTTACATGTTTCGGCAAGTGATGCCTTTCTCAAAGAATTTAAAATATATTTAAAATTCTTTGAGAAATAGTTAATGTCAACAATGTCGTACAAGCTTGATATTCATCGAGGTATTTATCAGTTGGTTGGACAAGTACCTAATAAACGCGATATTGTTAAGATTTACAGTGAGCAAGATAATTTGGTTTCGACAATCCATAAGACAATAAAAAATTCCCAGGATGGTATTCCTTGTATTAATTTACCTAAAACTGGACGACCCAAAGTTTTCAGCCGACTTAATGAGCGAAGGTTAATTAAAAGAGCAAACAACACATTGGTAATGTCAACGCGTAAGTTATCTCTAAGATTCCATATTTCACGCTCGACTGTTAGACGAACATTAGCCAGAAATAATCTAAATTATCGGGCCAAGATACACTGTCGGTCAGTTGGAAAGAATTCTCATGTGTTGCCGTGCTTTGAGACGCATACATTTTCATGATAAAGTTATCGTTATGGACAATGAAAAATATTTCACGTTGTCCAAGTCAGAGATCAAATGTAATGACGGTTTCTTTACGGATAATGTACAAGACGGTCCTAACAATGTTAGATTCAAAGGCAAAATCAAGTTTGAAGATAAAATTTTGGTGTGGTGTGGCATATCAGAAACTGGTGTTTCACGGCTGCATATTGGACGTGTTCCCAACGACCAAATAATGTTCTGGCCTGACTTAGCCTCGTGTCATTACGCCAGAAGAACAAGAATCTGGTTAGCCACAAACGGCATCAATTTTGTTCCGAAGACAAATAACCCTCCAAATGTTCCTCAGGCGAGGCCCATTGAGGAATTTTGGTATCATTTGAGCAGAATGGTATATGATAGTGACTGGGAAGCCCAAAATGAGGAGCAGTTAAGACGCAAAATCTTTCAGAAAATTCTGGAACTCGAAGTTGCTACCGTCCTGATAAGAGTCAAATTACTGCCATAGAAGAGCATGGGCCTTAATCTGCCATGTAAATGTTATGTTTAATTGAATTAAAACTATATAAGAATAATATTGTTGTTAAAATGTAAAATAATAAAAGATAAAATACAAAAATTTGACGTTTAGTTTTTTCCGAAAACTCTTGGAATATATGTTATTATTTCCTCCAAAATTCGTATTTACCTAATCACCATTAAATTCAATGCATTGTCTTCATTTTTAACCATCTTCCAAGATGTGTATAAAAACCTAATTCAAGCCATGTTAGAAGTGCCTCTATTTTTAAATTTATTATTGTCCATAATTTTAAACTGATTGCGAGACAAAATTTTGTAAAATATTAAAATACAGAAAGAAATTAATAATTTTTTTTTATTGCCAAGTTGTCAGCATTGGCGGTAATGGTATGAAATGGATAAATTTTAAGTTCCTTAGAAATAATTTCTATCGAAAAAGATGTGAGGATGTTATTAACTACATTGTTACTACATTGTTTATTAAGATAACAGACAATTAAAATATTTTCAAAATAAAAAATAATTGCTGAATATTTTAAAGTTTTACAGATTATTTTATATTAAATATTACTCTAGGTTATTATTAATATTTTATGTATTTTTTCAATAATATATGCAGATTTTTAAATTAGATACGTTCACAGCGCACCCGGAAAAATATTTAAAATTATATAACGGCGACATAATTCCTATTGCACATGCCGCAAATCACACCGCACACGAGATTCAAGCTAAAAAATTACCACAAGCAAACTCACCAACGCCGAAACTGTATGAACTGAACGACGATCGAGATGATTTCGATAGAACTTTCAGTCATAACAAAACACACACGACTCTATTTCGTACCGATTACGATGCTTTAAATCACCCCCTAATACAGAATTGCCCTGTCAGAGACTATTGGGATAGTATGTGCACGTTATATATTGTCACGATATGCACAACACAGCGCCTGGACTGGCAGACTGACTGAATATTCAGCAAAGATTGTGTTCCGTTCGGCGGCTACGCGCGATCGCTACTAGGCTGAGTTCCGTTACCGTTCGGCGGCGCGCTTTCCATTCACAGTTCCCCAGGAGTAACGGAAAGTATAATGCTTAGCGGACGACGCCCCAATTCGCGCATGCTTCATTGCTATGCATTGTCGTACATATGATATTATATACAAAAGTAGAACAGACAGAATAAGGGATACGTATTTCGTTTATCGCATGAAATATGCATTTTCTTTCGGTGAGGCATGTCATAATCGTAAATACGTACCTAGGCGCCCCAGAATATTTCTTTAAATTGAGCGTCCCTTTTCGCCTTTCCGGGTATAATATATATTCAAACAAAGAAGTTAAATTTTTAGAAAAATATTTCGTAGGAATCTTGCGGTGTGTTTTGAAAAGCACGAACGCGAATGTTATGTATAAGATAAAGGCTGTTTCAATAAGAGCGCAAGATTTCAGTGTTCAATAAAACATGGTTTTCTGTAGCAAAGTATTGAAATATTTATTGATTTAGAAAATATACATTTGGGAATTATGTATGAAACAAAATATCTTGTAAATGGCCGCCACGGCTTTGCTCGCATATGCGTACCCTTTTGACGAAATTTTCAATAACGTTATTGAATACATGTGGTGGTATTTCATTGATACAGCGTCTAATTTCGGCTTTCAATGCTTCGATGGTTGCAGGCTTATTGGCATAAACCTGTGACTTCAGATAACCCCACAGCCAGAAGTCTAAAGGCGTTAAATCGCAAGAGCGTGGAGGCCAATTCTGGTCACCAAATCGGGAAATGACACGACCAGGAGCAAACTCGTGCAAGATCGTCAATGTTTCACGGGCGGTATGACATGTGGCACCGTCCTGCTGAAACCACATGTCATCAAGATCAATAGCTTCCAAATGAGGCACAAGAAACTGTATTATCATAGCACGATAACGTTCGCCATTCACCGTTACTGCATTACCTTCTTCGTTTTCGAAGAAAAACGGTCCAATTATTCCTCCAGGCCATAATGCACACCATACAGTGACCCGTTGTGGATGCATTACTTTCTGATGAATCATTCGTGGATTTTCTAAGCCCCAAATGCGACAGTTTTGCCTATTAACGAAGCCATCGAGGTGAAAATGGGCCTCATCACTGAAAATGATTTTGTTTGCAAAATCAGCAGGTTGCTCAAGGATCCAATTGGTGAATTCTCTTCGCTGTTCATGGTCTACTGGCAGAAGTTCTTGAGTCAGTTGGATTTTGTAGGCATGCAGCTGTAAATCTTTAGTGAGGATTCGCTGAAGAGTGCCTGTTGAAATGTCCAATTCTTGTGCCCGATGGCGAATTGACGTCTCTGGCCTTTCTGTCACACTCTCGCGAACTGCCGTGACGTTTTGTTCTGAACGACCTCTGCGAGCTCGTATCGTGTGTTTCACATCACTAACCGAACCGGTACTTTCGAATTTTTCGATTATTCGTTTAACCGTAGATGAATTAGGCACATTATTTCGACCGAACATTGGACGCACTTTACGAATAGTGGCAATTAAACTTTCACCATTTTCATAATAATTTTTGACAATCAGGACGCGTTGTTCTACCGTGTAATGCTTAATGTTTACTAACTCCCATCTGTCAACTTTCGATCTGCCACGTAATAATCATGTGACATTATGACTGTCAAACATGGCGCGCAATTCAAATCTTGCGCTCTTATTGAAACACCCATTATAAATTGCATTGAATTACAAACAATATTCATATCCCGTTTACGAAAAACATTTCAAGGAAGATATTGCATTTTCGGACAAGTAAACGCGAAGCAATTTTGCAGATATGAATAGTTATAAATTTAGTTTCACATACCTTGCACAACATTCTTCATTTATGAAAACATAATTTTAATTTTCATTAACATTAGTGTTGAAACAAACGTTAACTATTATGTTTACTTGGATCCTTCTATACACTGCTCCCCCGCCCACTGGTTGTAAGACTGTATTTTTTCTTTAGTAACAGTTTTTTTTTATGCAATACGTCACTCTAATACAGCGATGCACATACCGCGGCCCGCGAGCCGCATACGGCCCACTGTCGATATTTATGCGGCCCGCCAACGAATTTTAAGAATTGTTCGAAAAACTACAAAAGCAGGCAAAAAAACATTCAAATCAATATTTCTTAACTTTTTATTTTATTCTAACTTTTGTAATTGTTAGTAAGATATGTATCTTTAAGTACCTACTACTTTCTTGTTCAGGTTTACTACGTAGGACACGTATGCTCCTCGTCGTTCCAGGCATATTGTTACGAGACTAGAAATCTGTTGAACCAACTAGATTACTCAAAGATGCGCGAAACACGTCGGTATTATCCCCGAACAATGTGGTAGGTTTTCGATGTTAGGTAACTCGTATAAATACAACGCATCGCCCGCAATCGGGGCAGTTAAGTTTTAACTACGGACAAGCGAACGTTATATTGTTTGAATTGTAATCTGTAAAAAATAAATATTTCGTCGTTCGAACTTGGCATTTACCTACGTAACAATATAATATCAATTTTGATATGGATAAATCAGGCCCCAGTAAAGAACGTAGTCGTAAGGTTGAAGATGAAAATCGACAATTTCAAGATATTGGGACCGAAAAATACTTTTTTATTTCATCGCATAACAAAAGTGTCTGTTTAATATGCAAGAGTAGTGTTTCTATTCCGAAAAAATATAATGTGAAAAAGCATTATGAAACCCAGCATCATACTTTTACCAAATTAACCGGCGAAAATCGAACGCAAAAAATTTCCACTTTACAAAGGGAACTAACAGGCCAGCAAGCTATGTTTACAAACCCAATTCAAGATGCTGAAACAGCTACTGAAGTTAGCTTTGAAATATTTCGAATAATAGCGAAAACTTGTCGGCCTTTTAAAGATGGTGAGTTTGTTAAGTAGTGTTTAGATATCGCCGCAAAAAAAATGTGTCCGAAAGATGCCAAGAGGTTTGAGAAAATTCAATCAAATCGGATGACTGTTCAAAGAAGACTTACCACATTAGCAGCTAATATAGAAGAGCAATTAGCTACAAAATCGAAAAGTTTTGGGTATTTTTCTATAGCACTCGACGAATCTACAGATATAAGTTCCACTGCTCATCTTTTAATATTTTTACGAGGTGTAACGCAAAATTTTGAAGTGAGTGAAGAACTGATTGGTATGAGTTCTTTGACAAGTCAAACCAAGGAGAGTGACATGCTCAAAGCTCTTCTGGAAAAAAGTTCTATAATGGATTTGGATTTAACGAAATTATCTGGAATTACGACTGACGGAGCACCTTCAATGGTTGGAAGTAAATCTGGGATAATAACTATGTTAAAAGAGTATTTACAAACTAAAAACATAGATACCAAGGAATTAATGCATTTTCATTGCATTATAAATTAAGAGGCCCTCTGTTCAAAATTATTGGGATTTGAAAATGTGATGAAAGTTGTAGTACCTACTGTAAACTTTATAAAATCACGAGGTCTCAATCACCGACAATTCACACAATTTCTCGAGGAAATTGAAAGCGAATATGGTTATCTCCTGTTCTACACTGAAGTAAGGTGGCTAAGTCGTGGGTTGTCACTAGCGCGGTTTCATAACTTGATTGAAGAAATGAAAATATTTCTGGCGGAAAAGAAAAAGGACGTCTCCGAACTCGACAACCCTGATTGGCTGTGTGACTGAGCGTTTCTTGTAAACATCATAAATAATTTAAATGTCTTAAATACGCGACTCCAAGGCAAAGATCAATTGATTTCGCAGTTATACTCTCATGTTTCGTCCTTTCAATGCAAATTTAGTCTTTTCAGGACACAAATCAATTCAGCCAATTACAGCCATTTCCCGAACTACAAAAAAATTATGGAGAAATTCAATAAAACTGATGTCAATTTCGCTTATGTTGAAAAAATTGATATTTTAATACAAGCTTTTCATGACCGTTTTCTAGACTTCAAAAAAGTTAAACCTCTATTAGACATTTTCAGCAATCCTTTCAACATTTCACCCGAAAATGTACCGGAATCAATACAGCTGGAATTGATAGACATGCAAAATGATGATAATTTACGAAACAAGTTTAATGAAGGTAATTTACTCAACTTTTACCGTTGCGTTGACAAAACCGCTTATAAAGAGTTGCGAATAAATGCATTGAAATGCGCAAGCTTATTTGGATCGACGTATATTTGTGAGCCAACGTTTTCAGTGATGAAACTTAACAAAACAAAAATTCGAAACCGTCTGGCAAATGAAAACCTGGAAGCAATTTTACGTGTGGCGACAAGTAATGTAGAGCCAAACATAAACAAAATTGTAAGGTCAATGCAATGTCATGCATCAAAATAATTAAACATGAAATATTACATTGTAATGATTAGATTACATTACGATTACATAATTATAACAAACATTTTTGAATGTTCTTTTATTTTTATCATTTGTAGTAATTCATACTATTTAAAAATAAAAATATTTGTGTTAATAAGTATTCTTTGTAGTGGACCGTCCTTGGCTTATAATTTTCCCGAGTGGACCCTGTTCCCTATAAGTCTGTACATCCCTGCTCTAATATAACACCACTATTTACAAATTTACAAGTAAATACAGTAACATTAAAACTAATACTATTTGATGAATACAACTAATGCATGCTGTATTCATTATTAGGAAACATTTCACTTCTAAATATAAGGGTGTCAGAAAACGTATCGTATCAAGTGTAATAAAAATAATAATTAGGGACCGGACACGAGAGGCCGACGACTCATTGAAAATTTGTATTTTTAAAGAGTTTTTAATTTTATTTATTAATTGGAAAACAAACGGGTGGTGATCTATAAAATACGAAATACATTTTTATTTATTCATTTTGTAGTTCAAGTTGATTAAAGGAGTATTAATATTAACTAGCAATACTTTTTCAAGGTTCTTTTCTGTAAAATTTGTTCCCTATGAATGAAATACATCCTCGTAGATAGAAAACGTCCTTTCTATATCGCAACTGGTTATAGGTACATACTGGAAATATTGTTTTATTTCAGCGTATTTAACAGTTAGATTTTGAGGCATTGTCCCCATACACAATTGCCGCAATGTGATTAAATCTGGATTTCTATTAAAACTACGTCTAACTTTTCCGAACTTTTCCACATCCGAAGTCATTTGGAATCTTTTTCAAATTATTAATAGCCACATCTAATATGGTTAACCCATCATTTAATTCGATATTTTGATTTTCAAAATAAATTATTAGTTTTGGCAAATTTCCAAAGTGTTCCTGAAGAAAGTACAACTGATTTTTTAAATTTGGAATTTGTATTAGTTCCTTGCACTCAGAAATACTTCGAGCATCGTAATTTAAACATGTAACGAAATTTTGTAAACTATCTAAATTCTCTGCATAAAAACTAGTAGCTTTCAACCATGTTCCCTATCTAGTTATTACTGGAGAGGGAAGCAGTGGCAAAGATGGAACTTTTTCCCTGTAAAGAGCTACTCCCAATGGTGCTTTTCTGAAAACTTTTTTAAAAGCAGATACAAGTTTATCAACTTCCGGAAAGGTGTCTGATATATTCACAGATTCTGTGGAGAATATGTGCTACACAAGTAATATACAGCATATTAGGATATGTTTCCTTTAATAGTCTGCCTGTTTAACATATATGCAGCACTGTCACTGACAAATAAAAGTATTTTTTCTTTGTACCTGTCGTCCGAATGAACCATTTGGTGCATATTCTCATAAATGGTTTTAGCTACTGTTTCCACGTCAACTGTATTTATAACTTTTGTTGCTATTACATATGCGTTATATGGAAGAGTTGGCTGTAGTACACCAGCTACAAGATTTACCACACAGCGTCCTAATATATCGACAGTTTCTTCGGCACTTATTCACAGGTACAGATTTGATTTCGTGTAGCACTTAGAAACATAATATTTACATAAGGTGGATTCATCAACATTTCGACCAGTAGATATTTGGAGAAATGTTTTCAAGGTGGGATTCTTAAGTTTATTTATTTATTATTATTATTTATAGTACCGCTTGTTATATCTGAAGAACCCGTTGTACGGTGAAATAGCTGTTATATAGTCATTATTAAATATTATTAAATAAAGTGTAAATCTAATACAACATTGTGTGTTTTTATCTTTGGTTTATACTTTATAAAATAATTTAAATTTTACGATGTCCAAAAAATTCGGCCATTTGTTATAGAATTTTTATATCAGACGCCTTCTCGGCTTTTTTTATTCCACAGCCTATTTTAATTACTGTCAAAAAGCCTCGAAGTTTTTACTTTCTCCACATCAATTTAAATATGAATATACATAATATTTTGGTTTTAATAAGATTGTAAAATTGGTAGTATTATTTTCAAGTGCTCAAAATATACTTTACAATATGGGTTTAGTTATAATTCGTACAGTAAATATCGCTTTCGCGGGTTCATTATAGTTTTAAATTAGTGGGCGTGGTTAACTAGCATCGATATAAAATCTTGATGTAGATAAATTAGATATCTGTAATTTCTCGCGTATAATTTGAATTATGAAATTGAAAAATTTAAATATAAAAAGTAAGTTAAGAAATAAAAATAAGTTAATTAGAAATATTTAAAGTTATCGTCATATTAATTTATTTACATTTCGATACTAATTTCACAAATTACGTCCGCCAATTTAATCTTCTCTACAATGTTGTTTTATGTGTTGTTTACCTGTATTTCTCATTGTAGGAGCTGGAATTCGGGTGCTGTTTGACCCATTACAATATATATATATATATATATATATATATATATATATATATATACAGGGTGAGTCGTGAGGAATCGACCAAACTCAAGGAGTGTATTCTACTGGTGAAAGTAATGTAAAAAACTCAAATGTTGTTATCCGATTTTTTTTTGTTTTCGAGTTATAGCGTAATTAAAAATGTAGATTTAGTATACCATGTTTATCTATGTATTCGTATAAAAAGTGAAACCCCGGTAGCAATTCATTATAGGGAAGCTGAAGCGCTACCTGTTCGTGGTTTTCCGAACTAGCGGTAGTGACATTGAAAGCAGTCGAGAAATAGTGTAGAGTGGTTTGTATGCCTAATGCGTCTAATGTCACTACCTCTAGTTCATCGTTGATATAGTGAGGGCGCTGCCATCATAAAAAATGTTCCCTATACCTTGGAGTAAATTATAACATTGTGTTCGGGTATTGTGACATTGACTTGACGTTTATACGACTATAGTGTAACAAACTAAAATGCCACACACTTATTCTAATTTATAATATGCTAATATGGTGTTTGTTTATGGATTTTGTGATGGGAATGCTACAGCTGATGCTAATAAATATCGTCAACGGTTTCCACATCACAGACATCCTAATAAAACTGTATTTATTAGTGTATTCAACACATTGTGCGCGACCGGAAAGCTTCCCAGTGTAAACATAATATCTGAACGAGGCAGTCGACAACAATTACAAGAAGTAGAAGATATTCTGGATATAGTAGAAGAAGACGCAACTACCAGCTCACGGAGAATTAGTATTCAATTGGGCATTCCACAAACAAGGTTGATAAAAACACTCCACGAGCATGGCTTACGTCCGTACCATGTACAAAGAGTACAGCACCTACAACGAGATGATAATCGTAGACGTATGGAATTTTGTCGATGGATAAATGATAATCCTCGTTTTGTATCGCGTATACTGTTTACGGATGAAGCGACATTCACCCGTGACGGTATTAATAATTGTCATAACCAGCATGTATGGACAGACGAAAATCCACACGCAACAGTTGAAAGTAACTTTCAACATAAATTTTCGGTAAACGTGTGGTGTGGTATGATCGATGGTTTTTTAATTGGTCCTTACATTTTTGAGAATCGCCTCATGGGAGACACCTATTTACATTTTTTAGAAAATGAACTGCACGGACTTCTAGAGGATGTTCCCATAAACATCAGAATCCAAATCTTCTACCAGCACAATGGAGCGCATGCACATTACGCTCGTGCATTCAGGCAACATTTGGCTGAAAGGTTTCCAGGGAGTTGGATTGGACGTGGTAGTCACATTGGTTGACCTCCTAGGTCTCCAGACCTCACGCCACTCGATTATTGTTTATGGGGCTGGTCAAAAAATGAAGTGTATCAAGTAAAAGTGGACACTCGTGAAGCACTAATTCAACGGATTATGAATGCTGCTGACAATATCAAACATCAACCTGACGCATCAGGAACGCAACCAGCGCCCTTGGTAGACGATGTAAAAAATGTTTTGAAATGAATGGCGGTATTTTTGAAAATATATTATAAAGAACGATAATACCAATAAAATACAAAAACTTCAATGTATGAAATTTTGTTTATTTTTAATTACGCTATAACTCGAAAACAAATAAAAATCGGATAGCAACATTTGAGTTTTTTACATTACTTTCACCTGTAGAATACACTCCTACAGTTTCGTCGATTATTCACGACTCACTCTGTATATATATATATATATATATATATATATATATATATATATATATATATATTACAGACTTCGCAATAAATTTCGGAATCACTGGCAATGAACATACAATCAGTATGACCCTTAATCCAACCCGCCATTGTTTTACGATGCAATTCTCGACGTTGTTCCATATCATATCTGAAAAAGTAACTTAAACAATGTTCTAGATCTAAATAAATGAAAATTAAGAATGTATGCGTAAGTTATTGAAACTTAACAAAATTCACTGGGCACTTACGTCAAAATATTTGGAAGAAGTAGATTCAATGAAACGATATTAAACAGGATCTATTACAAAATTACAAAAGTATGTAATTAACAGTTAAAACAACAACACAACACAACACAACACAACACAACACAACACAACACAACACAACACAACACAACACAACACAACACAACACAACAATTAAAAAAAAACTAACACACCGTACTTTATTTATCTTACGAAATATAAACTAATAAATAAAATAAATTATAAAAATTCCTCACGCTTCTATCTACGCTCATGAAGAAGGGAATTTAAGTGTAATATTGACGTTATTGCGGCACAATTCAACGACAAAAGACTGATGTGCGGTTAACCGAATGAATAGTTCTATTCAATAACTGTGTGTTATACTTAACGATGTTATAGACTATTTATATGGTCCATCGTAATTGCGACCTGATGCGTCCGGTCTCTAGTTATAATATACCATTGAAACTGGGACATTCTTTTATGGTCACCGGTATATTATAATACAGTGGCGGCTCTTGATGACGTACGATGTGCGCTGCTGCACGGTCATCAAGAGCCGCCACTGTTATAATATAAGTGATAAGTGCATAGTTTCATCATTTCTACTCCTATTATACTAAATCTCAGTAATCATCATTTTTGCCTCGTTTATTATCTGCGTATTCTCTAGAGAATACTAAGTACTTCAATAATATTACGTAGCCAAATCCTTCATTACATTCTATATCCAATATAGTTACTCGGCAGTAGTTCGCATAGTACGTGGTAGTATCATTTTCTGTACGTTGGCAGCGATTTAGGAGTTCATGTCTTTGTGCAGTCTTTAGAAGCGCACACACATACATGGACACGCGGAATATAAGAAAGACACGAAAATAGGAAAGATAGATGTGTAGAATTATGTTTTCGAATAACAAACTTGTGGTTTTAAAAACTATTTATTTACACTTTTAACATTTATATTTAAATTTAACGTAAAATATATAATATTATGTGAGTTTGACTACAATGGCACTCTGACAGTGATTCGGTAGCAACTGATCTTTTTCTTAGTTTTACAAAGTATATATGTTTTAAAAATGTCTATAATAAGTGTCGGCACTTCTAGGTGGTCCTTTAGGGTAGACGTTGTCGATGTTTGTAATACGATATGGTATTCTACCCTCTTGACCGATATCGTAGATATTACACAGATAGGATACTAAACATATGCGTCTCTGTATAATGTCATAATGGTTATTATAACTCTTCCCTCTTTAAGTCGAGAAATGAAGGTTCGCGAATTTCTCGTGTATTATTTATATTTGGTCACCTACATAATTTTGATAACGGCCACGATGTTGATTTGGTATCATGAGGGTTCTGTTGTTGTTGCACTGACTTTCTTCTATGCTAACAGGCGTTGCATAGTGTGAATTCTTCGATTCTTGCACATTTTTCTGATGTAATCCAGTAATCTGTGTTATTGAGTAAAAGGAAGGGTTCTGCGGGTATTGTCATAGTATTAAAGACAGGACCAGAGTATAACTGGAAATATTTGTATGGGACAGCAAAGATAGGTGTATGGATTTTGAACAGCTTTGGCTGTAACTATCACTTGAGTTGAAAACAGTAAAGGTTGTCTCTATGTTGTTGATTAAATTTTGGATAAAATATAATTGTATCATTAAACTGTAAATGACAGTAAATGAGAAAGCTTACTACAACATTTTGATGAATTAGACTTTCTATAAAATATTTTAATTTGTTTTCAACGTCTCAAAGCTATTATGGTATATTTTACTAACTCTTTCAATATGTTTTTTTTTTTTTGTTTTGGTCACACATGGTGTTATGCAATTTTTCATTATTTTTATACAAATTTATGAATTGAGAATCAATATCGATTTAGCTATCAGAGCCTAAGGTAGCATGAACTTTGCGTTGGTCAGACCCGTGTCCATCGTTATCTGGACCAAAACGTTGAGGTTTCAACAACGATTGATGATAAACTTTGGAATTTATTTTGATTTTATTATCATCTACAACAGTAGGGTCTATAGCAGTAATAAAAGGTGGAGTGCTTTTTTTCGATTCAGTAAACCTTGTTTGTTTACGGTGGAGAGGTTCATTTATATTAATAACGGGATTTTTCCTTACTTTATTTATTTTTTCTAAGTTTTCTTGTTGTTTATCTATTAGTTTATTATGAATTATTGTATTAAGAATGCTTAAATTTTCGGAGTGGTTTTGAATGTACTGCGTTATTTTGTTTTCCTCATTTAATTCGAACGGGTTCTTATAATCGAGTTTTCCTCTAATGACTTGGAAGGGTGTATAGTTTGTAGCATTATGTACGCTGTTATTATAATGGAGTACAGCATAATTCATAAGGTTTGACACGGTTTCTCGTTTCTTTTGTTCTTTTAAGATCCTAAGGCTTTCAGCTAGAGTGGAATGAAGGCGTTCTACTGGACTGTTGCTGTTAGGATTGTAGATTGTTGTATAATGCAACTGAATTTCATGTATTTTGCAAAATTCTTGAATAACATCATTTTTGAATTCAGTACCATTATCACATGTTATTTTTCGTGGAAGACCGAAATGACTTATGAATAATATGAGTTTATTGGTGGTTTCTATGGAATTTGGGCTTTGTAAAGGGTAAGCTTGTCCAAATTTTGAAAAGCTGTCAACAATTGTAATAAAACATTGTCCCAAGAATTTGTAGGTATCTATGTATATGTGATCGAACGGTTCATGCCCTAAAGGTGTTGGTTTGAAAACGAATTTGGTTGGATGACGTTCATATTTGAATCTTTGACAAATGTCACATACGTTTATATACCTTTTGACATCTTTATCCAAACTAGGCCAGTAACATGATTGTTTGATCGCTTTGATATTTTCTTGAATGCCGCGATGACATGTTTTGGTTTCATGATATAATTTTAATTTTATTCTGCGTTCTTCTTCGTCAAATATATCTGTTACAAAGCTATTTGAAATTACTAGGTGGAAGGCTTTATTTTTGAAAAACTCTTGTATTATTTTTATAAGAGGTGTTTCTAATTCTTTATGTGTGAAATATATGCAATATAGTTTTTTCGGTTCCAAATAATCTTTTATGACATTTAGGAGATCATTTTCTATGTTGTTGACAGAAATTTTAAAATAGAATCGATTATTATCAAAGACTTTTATTTTATTGACTTTTATATTTCGTTCACTTTTTGTTTTATTCAGAGATATTACAATTTGATTTGCGAACGTGTTTAGATTTTTCTCCGTATAAGGAATTTCCATAACAGGGTTTTCTACGCTAGTGTGAATGGTATCGTTTTCCGAAAAATCTGGCTTTAGTGGTATGTCTTGTAAAATTGTTACTCTAGATGTGGTAGGTGAAGGATTTGGAGTTTGATATTTCCTATATTCGTCGGACAAGATTTTGTCAATATCGTCAATATCCGTGAGAATGATATCTTGGGGACCTAATTGTGAGAGTTCCTTCAGAATATCTTCGAAATCTCCAGGATTCGCAATGATTGAAGCGTTATCATCTGTATTTATAGGATTGATTTCTATTCGGGAAAGGGCATCAGCATTTGTGTTTGATTTACCTTTTTTATACCTCAAATTGTAATCATATTCCTCGAGTTTGAGTCGCCATCTTACCAATTTAGAATTTGGTTCTTTAAGGGAGAAGATCCATTCTAAAGGCTTGTGATCGCTAAGGATATTGAACTTAACACCAAATAAGTAAGGTCTAAAATATTTGACGGCCCATACAATGGCGAGAAGTTCCTTTTCGATGGTACTATAATTACATTCCGCCGGGTTAAGGGTTCTAGAGGCATATGCTATTGGAAGATCCTGACCTATATGTCCTTGGGAGAGTACTGCACCAAGAGCTACGTTTGAAGCGTCAGTAGTGAGGTTAAACGGTTTGGAAAAATCAGGATGTTGTAAAATGGGGTCGTTTATCAGTATTTTCTTACAGGTTTCAAAACAATTCACAAAAGCGGGAGAATGTTCGATTTTTACACCCTTTTTTAAACATTGTGTAAGCGGTTTAGTTATGTGGGCAAAATTTTTTATAAACTTCCTATAGTAACCTACAAGACCTAAGAAAGACTTGATTTCTTTCGCGGTTTTAGGAATAGGGAATTTCTCAATTGCTGTTATTTTCCTTGGGTTTGGGCGTACACCTTCTGGGGTGATTACGTGTCCCAAGAATTCTACAGATTTGCATAGGAATTCCGATTTGTCGAGTTGTATTTTAAGGCCTGCTTCATTTAATTTGGAAAAAACTTGTCTAAGATTACCAATATGTTCTTGCAAAGAGGTGGAAAAGATAATGATGTCGTCCATATATACAAGACAAATTTTGTTTTGAAGATCTTTCAATACATTATCCATAACACGTTGAAAAGTAGCGGGCGCGTTTTTTAAGCCAAATGGCATTCTAAGGTATTCGTAGTGACCGTTCTCTACATTAAAAGCTGTCTTTTGAATGGAATTTTCATGTAATTCAATTTGATGGAAACCGGAGGCTAAATCTAAGGTACTGAAATATTGACAACGACCTAACTTATCTAAAATATCTGAAATATTTGGTAATGGATATCTGTCATCAATTGTTTTTTCATTTATTTTTCTGTAATCAACTACTATTCTCCATTTCTGTTTACCACTTGCATCCAACTTTTTGGGGACTATCCAGATAGGAGAACTCCACGGGGATTGTGATGGTCGAATAATACCATCTTGGAGCATTTTGGATATTTGAATTTGGACTTCTTGTTTATGAACATGAGGATATCTATAAGATTTACTATGAACAGGTATTTCGTCTATAGTTTTAATTTCATGTTTTATTTGATTCGCGAAAGTCAATTTGTCGTTAGAGTCATGAAAAATAGATTGATATTCGTTAATTAAATTTCGTAATGCTTGTTTTTCTTCTAAATTTAAATGATCCGTTCTTACATTGGACAAGGATATTTCATCATTATTTTCAATTTCACTAGCAAACAAAGTTGTTAGTTGCTCGAAAGAAAAACATTCATAATCGGTTTCGATGAAAATTGATGCGAAAGGCGTTAGAAAATCTCTATTAATTTCAAAAATTTGTGTGTCATTTGCAGTATTTGTAATTTCTAATTTTACTAATCCATTCTTTATACTTAATAAACTTTCTGGAATAACAATTGTGTTTTGCTCATTTTTTAATTCGGGTATCGAAATCTCGTGGTCAGGAAGATTTGTTTTAATTTCTTTTACAATGGAGGACAGCGGGGGTATTTCAATCTTCTGTGTTTCAAAGTCACTTCTATATTGTAGAGGGATTGCAATATAGTCGTTAAATAGAAATTTATTTTTGAAATCAATATTTAAATTTAATTTTCTCAGATCACGGATACCTATTATTCCATCAAAATAATCATGAAAATTGAATAAAACGAATTCTAAATCACCTTTCGAGGAATTAAATTCTTTGAATGCAGGGATATGAGCTTTGAATTGAGCTTTGCATGAACCGGCACATGTAATAATAGGTGTGTCTGTTTTAAATATCGTATCGGCAAAATACTTTTCTGCTATATACGGTCTCATTAGCGATGGGTGACAACCGGTATCTATTAATAGCTTCATGGGCGGTTCATTAATTTGAATAAATGGTAAAGAATTTGGAGAAATATTATTGAGGTCTATGTGCCCTGATGTGCCGCGCCTGTGAAAATTTTGATGTTGTTCTGTATTTGGATGATAGTCAATTTCGGAGGTTGATTCATAAGAGGGATGGTTATTTTCGTTGAAATAACTAGGATGATAAGAATGATTATATCCATAGGTATCATAAAGATTACTTGCAGAATAATCGGTATGTAAATTGTTGGGAATACTATGAGATGTCTGATAATAATTTTCAGAATTTTCATCATGACTGTAGCACCCTGTATAATCATAATTATTTTGACTTTCGTGTTCAATATTTGTGAGTTCTTCTGGAATAAAGTTTCTAGGTCCTCGATTTTGAAAGATGTTATTTTTATTATTGGTACTTTGATTTGTACGGACAGATGGAATTCGTGACGTTGTTGACATTGGTTCGGGTCTATAATTAGGTTGATAAGAATTTTGTGGTGTAAATACGTTCTTTGGTTTGCCAAAAACTTGTGAATTCGTAAAATATTTTTGCTGCATTTGTGGTTTAGGCTGTATATTAATGGGTTGACTGGGGAAATACGAACGGTTTTGTTGTGTTTGCCATGGTGGATTCTGATGAAAGAAGTTTGAATTGTTTCCTCGATTGATATGAACCGGTGGTCTAACTGATGCATTGTTATGTGTATTAAAAACAGGTATTGGTTTAAAATGAGAATTGAACGGTATAACTGGTTTTGGATTAATTGGATTTCTGCTCTTGTTTATATCCTGTAACGAATTTATTCGCTGAGTATTATAAAAGTGTCGAAAGACAATATCAGTGACTTCCGTTAAGGTCTTTGCTTCTTTCAATTCAATTTTTGTTCGTAATGTATCATCTGCATTAACAAGTAAAATGTCTAAAGAGTTACTTTCATTTTGGTCAAGAAACAAGGATTTGCGTTCGGTCGGAATTGATGAGTCTGAGTTAATTTTCGAATCTAATCGCGACTTCATTTGTTTAATTTTTTCTAAGAAATCTATTATATTTTCATTGCGGTTTTTTGTCATATGTAAAAATTCTCTATTTAATGTTTGTCTATCTATCCTATCCCCGAATTGATCTCTAAGAGCCTTACGAATTAAGGTCCAAGTGTTTAGATCTGGTCTACACATTATATAATTTGCTACCTCATCTCTTAATTTTGATTTTATTGAAACATATGCGAAATGATTTAAATTATTGTCAGTAGTGACACCATACGTGTTATAAAATTCATCGCAAGAGCTAATAAAACTTTCTAACTGTATATAATTGCCGTGAAACGTTGGAAGACAATCAGCAATGGCTTTGGCTGCTTGAATATTTGAAATATTTAATGTCATTTTGCTTAATGATTCAGCGAGATTATCTATACTAAAATTACTTGTCATAAATTATAATTATTTAAAATTAAAGCGATTGTTGCTGTTCAAGGTAAATGAGGTTGAGAGAAAAATAGGAACTCAATAACTTACTTGTTTTAAGTTTCTTCGGAGCCTATTTTCTTCGTCGATTCGGTCCAGAATTGATGGTTGATACCAAAGGTTGAAAATGAAGTTTATTCTTCTTGATTCTACCTTTCTGGATCCTTACTGACTGCGCCAATTATGTTTTCGAATAACAAACTTGTGGTTTTAAAAACTATTTATTTACACTTTTAACATTTATATTTAAATTTAACGTAAAATATATAATATTATGTGAGTTTGACTACAATGGCACTCTGACAGTGATTCGGTAGCAACTGATCTTTTTCTTAGTTTTACAAAGTATATATGTTTTAAAAATGTCTATAATAAGTGTCGGCACTTCTAGGTGGTCCTTTAGGGTAGACGTTGTCGATGTTTGTAATACGATATGGTATTCTACCCTCTTGACCGATATCGTAGATATTACACAGATAGGATACTAAACATATGCGTCTCTGTATAATGTCATAATGGTTATTATAACTGTAGTCGTACAAAATTTCACATCTGGCAACACTCCAGGGACAAACATCATCGCCAGTCCCCCGTTATCAAAGCCACACTAGCGCCCTTATATTGAAGATATACATTCGGTTCATGGTTTCTAACGTCTCTAAGTTTCCTTTCTCAGAATAATATAGTTTTAACAATAGCCTCGTTGGGAATAATTTCGTGTCCTTAGATTTAAACTTCGGAAAGCGGATATGGGAAAAAACGACGCATTACATCATTAGTAGAGAACGGACACGCTTACCACCCAGTGCAGTACTGGCGAAAAGCTGTATTTCTAAAATATTTAATTTTATTTATATAATTGGAAAACGAACGGGTGGTGATCTATAAAATTACGAAATACATATTTATTTGTTGAAAACTTGTATTTTTAAAGTTTTTAATTTTATTTCTATTATTGGAACATTTTTATTTGTTCATTTTGTCGTTCAAGTTGAGTAAAGGAGTATTAATATTGACTAGCAATAGTTTCTCAAAGTTTTCTTCTGTCAATTTTGTTCTCTTTGAATTAAGTACATCCTTATAAATAGAAAACGTCCTTTCTACATCGCAACTGGTTATAGGTGCATACTGGAAATATTCTTTTATTTCTTCATATTTAGCCGTTAGATTTTGTGGAATTGTCTCCATACATAATTGCTGCAATGTAATTAAATCTGGATTTCTATTAAGAATTGCTTCAAACTTTTGCCGAAGGCCACATCCGAAGTCACTTGGAATACTTTTCAAATTATTAACAGCCATATCTAATGTGGTTAATCCGTCATTTAATTTGAGATTTCGATTTTCAAAATAAGTGATTAGTTTTGGAAATTTTCCAAAGTGTTCGTGAAGAAAGTACAACTGATTTTTTAAATTTGGGATTTGTGTGAGCTCCTTGCACTCACCAATACTTCTAGCATCCTCCTTTACCAGTGTTACGAAATGTTTTAGACTATGGAAATTCTCAGCATAATAACTAGTAGCTTCCAGACATGTTCACCATCTAGTTATTACTGGAGTGGGAAGCAGTGGCAGAGATGAAAATTTATCCCTGAAAAGAGCTACTCTCAATGGTGCTTTTCTGAAAACTTTTTTAAAAGCTGATACAAGTCTATCAACTTCCGGAAAAGTGTCTCTGATATATTCACAGATTCTGTGGAGAGCATGTGCTACACAAGTAATATGCAGCATATTAGGATATGTTTTCTTCAATAGTCTGCCTGTTTTTAACATATACGCAACACTATCACTGACAAATAAAAGTATTTTTTCTTTGTACGTGGCGTCCGAATGACGCATTTTTTGCATATTCTCCTTAATGGTTTCAGCAACTGTTTCCGCATCAACTCTATTTATAGCACTTGTTGCTATTACATATGAGTTATAGGGAATAGTTGGATGTAGTACACCAGCTACAACATTTACCACACAGCGTCCTAACATATCCACCGTTTCGTCGGCGCTTATCCATATGTATTGATTTAAAAGATGGCTTCTAATTCGTTTTACTGTTCTCGTATAGCACTTAGAAAAATAATATTTCCGTAAAGTTGATTCATCAGGAACATTTCGACCAGTATATTTTTTCAGAAATATTTTTAAAGTGGGATTGCTAAGTTTCTTTAATGGAATATTAGCCGCCATAAAAGTTTTACAGAGTTCAGATGTGTTTGCGATCCTAAGTGACGAATTTTTGACGATATTTTACGGATTTTGTAATAAATTTCGGAATCACTGACAATGGACATACAATCAGTATGACCGTCAATCCAACTCGCCATTGTTTTACAATGCCGTTTTACAATGCCGTTCTCGACATTCTTCCATATCATGTCTGAAAAAGTAACTTAAACAATGCTCTAGATCTAAATAAATGAAAACTAAAAATGTGTGCGTAAGTTATTGAAACTGAACGAAATTCAATGCACACTCTTACGTAGAAATAATTGATAGAAATAGAATCAATCAAACGATATTAAACAGGATCTATCACAAAAATTACGATGTAATTAACAGTTAAAACTATGAAAACAAGACTCACAGCACTTTATTTATATTACGAAATATAAACTAATAAATAAAATACATTATAAAAACCCCGCTTCTATCTACGCTCATGAAAACACTTTAAAGAGCACTATATTCTCGGAATACAATAGCTGGCTTGTCCATTGTTATCGCGGCGAGACCAGGTGTCCGAGTAAGTCAAACAAGTACTTCATTGAATTACGCCGGGATGTAATGAGCGACGTTATACACAATTCCAACTGCCGATTGCGTTTTATGGAAATTGCGTCCGTTCTCTAATCATTAGTTAAGATTCCCTAATTGTTACTAGTAACAACCTATAATCACGCTAACGTAAATCTGAAATTTTAGTACATTCAAAGTTCAGGAATATATAAAACTTGCCGAACGACCTAACTTCGTAATTCGATTAATATAATTCCACTTTGAAATATTGTACTTGTGCATACATGAAACATCAGATTTTATACGAGCTTAAATCAAATTATACAGGCAATCACCGTCGGTACATTACTTTTCGTTATAAACTTCGTACATTGTACTGAACTAGTTCGTGTTCTAATATTCTGTAGTGTTTTTAACATGTAAACGTAATGATTATAATAATAAACCCACAATCGCGAGCGCTAAATGATACTGCATATGGTTTTACGATGAAGCATCAGAAAAGAACACAACATAAAATTTAGCACCTCTCGTAATGAATTAAATCAATATATAAGTACGAACGTTTTCAAAACACATCGGATTTTATAAAGATCACCTGTTCGTATGAAATTGCAACTCAGCATTCTTTGTCATTATATACAGTCCGATAAGATTTAAGTGTTAACAAAAAAATTACTTATTGTTAGAGATGTTTACGAAAAGTTTTGTTTTTTTTTACGAAACGCATCCAGTTACAAAAGAAAGAATGCGAAGTTGAAGACAAGCATTGTACGCATTTTATCTCTCGCTGAGTAACAATTTCTTACGGACGCCTTTACAAAACGCGATGTATATTAAAAACATTTGTACATATTAACTTGTACTGAGTAGACTCTGGAATGTGGGGAAAAATAACAACTCTACCTATGAAGTCTATAAGTAACAGTATGAATATATTTGTACTGCTTACGCAACTAAAAAACTCTGATTTTTGCTCATACTGGAAATATGGGGTTACGGGGGAATACCGGGTTTATATGAATGGAATTTGGAATACAAAAGAGTAGGAGTCTTTGTACACAGAAAGAAAGATGAGCACAAAAGGAAGAAATAGAGACGCTTAATAATAAGGTATTGAGTAACATGATGCAAAACTTCGCATGTATCAAGATTTTTTTAATCCGCTTTTAAATTGTATTATTCGTAAGTATATCAGATTTGAAAATGTTAAATTAAATTCGTAAGATATAGTGGGATTTTATATATTTCAAGAGAAAGTCTTTCTTTTATGTGTAGAGCCGGCAAAGAGGTGCAAGTTTCATGCAGTGCGGAGAACAACGTGGAGGGGCTTAGCGGCCGTATTAAGTCGAGCGTTCGTACTCGCATCATTTATGTTCGTGACTTTCATGAGTGAGCATAGGCGATGCGGACACATGAATGTTTACACATAAAATAATGATAAAAAATATATTATATAACGTGCTGAAATACTTACTGTTTTAAAAAGCTTCCATGAAATCACAAAGTGAGGGCATCTATTAAATATTTGAATCATTAAATATGTTTCCACACTTGTTTCAGTCAAATGAGTACGACGTGCAGAATAAATATTTTTCAATGATGCATGTTAGCGGCAACGTCACAAACATTAAAAGTTGATTTGTTGAAACTTGAAATTTGTTCAATGCGCTCAACACCACAAAATTTAATCGCTGGTACATTTTCCAACTCTTCTGGAAGCAAGTAAGATTATGACGGTTCAAATTCTTCCATTGTACGTATCATCACATTCACCACAGAATTCTTTTGCCGATCGGTTGTTTCGTCCACACATAACCACAATTTTTATGTTTCAATTCTGCTTTAATTCTTCTTTCAACATAGTCACGAGCAGATGGCATAACGCTTGTTATCGATGACCGACTTGGTAATGTATAATCCGAATACTTGCTCCAGAAGGGGACAAATGCTTTTTAGTCTAGCAAAGTCAACGGTTGATTACATATAATAAACAAAAACCTACATCAAATGTTAATTGTTCAATGTATCGTTTGCTACGGATGGCAGAACAGTGTTTTATACTTTTTAGGTGGCCTTCAGACTTCCACCTGCTGGTACACGTTAAATAGTCATCGCACCTTACACATTTAATTCTATCGCTTTCGTATTCTAAATCCGGCATACTCGCTATTACGTTTTCTAGTTTCTTCGAAATACGCCTTTTCCGAAACGTACCTAAATTCGACATTTTCTAAGTATGTGTGTACTAACATGCACTCACAACGACCAGTGGAATAATAGTGAACAAGTGTGCTTTGATATGGTCGCTTGAGTTTCCGTGCCGCACGCTTCTCCCCTCTACGTTGCTCTCGGCAGTGCACTGGAAATTGCCCCACCTTGCCGAGTCTATTTATATGGGACTGGCTCTTCCGAGAAAGTAATATTCTTCAGAAGTTTTAGTTTATTTTTAATTTATTAATTAAATACACTCCTATTCTAAATATATCTCAATTATTAAGTTTATGTGATATTACTAAAGTGCGAAATATGGTCATGTACCATAGGTGCTCTTCTCATAACATTTTTTTTAGCAAATGGAAAACAATGTATTGGTATATGGGACGAAATACTTTTACTCAGTAATTTATTGTCCATTTTTGAACTTTCGAAATTTTTCAGACCGAATCATAATTACATGTTTACAAAACTTATTGGGACTGTATGGTGGATGTGGCAACACATCCAAAACAATCTTCAATAACTTTTGCCGAGTGGAGTAATCAAAGATATCTGTAGCCTTGCGTTGTCATGATTGAACACAATATCTTGACGATTTGTCAATTCGGATCGTTTTTCTTGAATTGCCTTTTTCGGTTTTATTAATTATTGAATATATATATATACATCTGAAGTGATCATTAGATCGCGTGCGAAAATTTAAAAGAAGACAATTCATTTATAATACCCCCGATCCGATAACATAAGCTACTTATGATAAATACCGGCTATAAATGTTGTTTATACTGGTTCCAGTTGATTATTCCGTGATCTTATCGATTGACGTTTTTAGAAACAACTTCGTTACGTTTTAGTCGTCATCAACTATCTAGTGGATAACTCATCAACATTTAATTAATGGGCAAACCACCAGATAGCTCGACTTAATATCCAAAAATTTCTATTCATTTCAATACTTCAAAGATAAGTTGCGGGAAATACGTTTGATTTTAAAGCTGCCAAAAGCCTAAAAAAATATTAATAAATGACGTAATGTTCCGTCGTAGACAAAAAATAATGGAACAAGTCAATTTTTTTAGTGCGATTATGCCGGCTTTCAAAACTAATTAATTTAGCAAACAATAATGTTAATTTTCAATTTATGAATTTGATTTACCAGAATGTTCTAATTATACATCAACAAGAATTATGTGAAGTTAAGCATAAACGAAATAAAACTAAATTTGATTTAATAAATTTGAGAATATGATTTATAACGATATTGGACAGTGTCACTCTTATACAATGTGTTCAAAAAAAAAGTGCTCAGAGTTATACCTCGTGTAGATAAAAAAATGTCATCGAAAAGAAACCCAAAATGTGCTAGTCAAAAATGTTTAGTTTTTTTTGTAATTGAAATTGAAGTTTTTTCCCCTACGCTCACTCAGACTTCGTTACGAAAATAATAGATATTTTCTCAACTAGTGTGCCAATTAAAAAATAAAAACAGATTTAGAAAGGATAATGACCAGATTTGTTGTATTGTATTGTGTTGTAGGAATATCACGTAATGAGGATCGCTGCCTTGTTCTCGTTCTCCGCATCCTTCCTTCAGTCGATATGTAGGTTTGTCCAAGTGATGTTCGGTGTACCTTGTTTCGTTTTACATTCTGTTATCTTAACTATTGCACTTTTAGATTTGTTTCTCGCTTTGGAGTATTGTTATTAAGGACTGAAATGGCGCGTCTTTCAATGTTTGAAAATAATCATATTGCTGATATGCATTATTATTATGGCATGCACCATGGAGTGGCTCGAGTTGCTTGTCGAGCGTACATAGCAGCCTTCCCGAATAGGCAGCCAGTTCCAACATACCGGACATTTATTACAATTCACCGATTGTTCAGCGAGAACGGACTAGGAAGGAGAAATATGGGAGGACAAGGCACTGCAGCTAGGGAATACAGAAGAAGATATCTTGGACGAGGTTTTCCGCAATCCATCCATTAGCCTCAGACGGTTAGCGCTTATGTTTAATGTATCGAAATCTACAGTGGGTGTGATTTTAAAAGCGAATGGACTTAGGCCATATCATTATCGAAGAGTACAGAATATTAATGAAGGAGACTATGTACAGCGTTGTATTTTTTCAACATGGATTTTGAGACAGACGAGAAGAAATCCAGAATTTTTCAACAAAATTCTTTGGACGGACAAAGCAAAATTTACACGAAATGGAATAACAAATTTTCGAAATTTACACGCATGGTCCGACGAAAACCCACACTTAGCAAGGCCTGCCTCATTCCAGGAACAGTTTTCTATCAATGTCTGGGCCGGATTGATAGGAAATTTATTAATTGGACCTATTTTTATTCCTCGAATTTTAAATGGTGAAAGATTTTTGGAGTTATTGCAAAATGAACTACCAGAGTTGCTGGATGACGTGCCATTGAATATTCGTCTAAACATGTGGCTGCAGTTGGACGGCGCTCCGGCACATTTCGCTAGGGCAGTAAGATTATTTCTAAATGAAAATTATCACCGATGGGTTGGACGAGGTGGCACAGTTGCGTGGCCGCCAAGGTCGCCAAACATGACTCCCCTGGATTATTTTTTGTGGGGCACAATGAAGCAAGAGGTGTACAGTAGCCCGGTGAACACACTAGAAGAATTAGAAAATAGGATAAGGAATTGTGCTGAGCGATTAAAACAAAACCCTGATACGATTCAACGTGCTACGAGACAAATAACGTTCAGGGCTATTGCGTGTCTCGAATGTGAAGGAGGCCATTTTGAAAACATAATTAATTAATATAGCATTGATTAAAAACTATTTTTGGTTGTGTTATTCATAATCTTAATTAATCATAATCTTATGTAGTAAGTTATACTACTTTTTTTACCATACCTAATTATACGTAAATTACAATAAAAAATAAACATTTTTGACTAGCACATTTTGGGTTTTTTTTCGATGAAATTGTTTTATCTACACGAGGTATAACTCTGAGCACTTTTTTTTTGGACACATTGTATAACAATCTCTATACCTCTTCAGGCAAACACATTTCCAAATCTGAATTGTACAAATCCTGCACGCATTTATGGATCTTTATCTACAACTTCAAGTTTCTTGTCTCAAGCTATACGTTATGTATTATTTACGTTCGAACTATTACTAAAAGAAAAACGTGTTACAAATCAATCACCACCTTTTGTGTGAAATAAAACCTGACAAATGAATGATGGAACACTTTCAGTTCAGAATTATTCTTGCGTAAATATATTTATCAAAATAAGAAGTTTTCTTAATTATTGAGTTTGCTAAGTGTATACGAAATTGTTTATTTTTATGAAATACAATTAGAAATATTTCCATACTCCATATGAAAAAGTCCTACGGAAACTAATGAATAACATAATTGATCGTCCCTTCCTTCTGGACAGAATGTGTTTTTCTGTATTTCGAATCAACTCCAGGCATTCCAGTACCTTTGTGGTTCGACTAGAAAGATCCGGTGATGAACCAAACACTCTCTCGGATATATTTCGTTAATAATACTGCTAAACATACATTTTGTGGCATGGAAATTCTAAGGCGTTTCTGATGTATTTTGGCAACCGAAAAGCACAATTAAAAACATAAATTGCCTATCATCTTTAGATTTTTAGTAACAAGCATTTATATTTAAATATGCGACATAAGTATTCACTAAAACCGTCTATATTAGACTTAAGACTGTGATAAATGCTATTGTCCAAGCAGCATGTGTCCAGGAATACAAGTCGTCTCCGTTTTATCTTGAATGTACGACCAAAAATTTTCGGTTAGCCGAAAATATTATTTTTCACATTCCAAAAATAATTTCTGTAAGCCTTACTTACTAAATACTTTAAATGAGTCGATACAATTAATGCAGATAAATTTTAATGAACCTGGTTTCAACATCAATGCTAAATAATATTCAAATGCGTTAAAAACTATTTAGATGCCAGCATCATAAATAAACATCCCCGGAACCTCATAAAGGATATTATCTTACTGCACGCTTATGCTCGCTTCCTATGTAACCCAAACAAACAGTTCAAGATCTATTTGCTCATATTCATGGGGATGTTTTAGAATAATAACCTTATTACTCCGACTTGTTCCCGTGCGTGGTCATGTTTTTAGTCCATATACACTGCTTAAAAATTGAAGCGGATATTTTAAATAAAACTGAGTTTTTATTATTTAAATTTCGTTATTCGAACCGTACGTATTAAACTAATGTAAAGGGAAACGAAACGGCCCAAAAAGAAAATTGTGTAACTTGATAAAAACAAAAAGTAAATAAAATTGAATTCTTTCGTTTCCAATGTCCTTTTTTGTTTCCATTTTTTCTATAGTAGGATATTTTAAGACAAGTTCTATTGGTTATAATCATTTATGACTTAAATTTCTTTGCTTCAAGATGCGTTTAGTGGCTGTTCAACTTGAAGAATTAGTGCGTTGATTAAATGAAGGTTTAACCCAACAACAAGTTACGTTAGTAGAGCGTGGAATCCATAGAGAACCATGGATAGTGCCACATATACTCATAGTGGTAGGAGAAAAAGAGCTACAAGCGCCGCTCAAGATCGTTTGACAGATCTTTCTGCACACAGAAACTCTACCTTCACACAGTGACGTAGCAAAGTCTGATGGTGCCCAGTTCGGAGTTTTAACTTGTCAACCCAGTGTCCACCAAAATATAAAATCAAGAAAGGTTTAAAACCCCTTCCCATAATTAATAATCGTATCCTAAATACGTATTTCGACAACTAAGTTGTCATCATCAGTAGGTAAAACCACTAATCAAAGTGTCGGACATGAAGCACAATAAAGCTAACATAAGAAGCACGCACAACTTTACACCGCGCCCACACATACACTGAGTTTAAAATAAATGTACTTTTGCTTATTTTTATCACATTCTGTATGTTAAACGTATGTATAAGAATTACATATAATGAATTAGAACACTTAATATACACAAATATACAAATTATTCACTTGAATTTTTGAGCAGTGTCGAAACAATATGAAACAATCTGACATTAAGATACAGTTAGCTATTAGAAATTCATTCCGCAAATAGACGAGGAAATTTTTACGCCAGGAATTTCATTGATTAGTCTACCAATGAGACTCGTGCTTAAATGTTAATGGAGATTTCTTTTGAACTAATTTAAAAAAGATTGCTTTATGGCACGCTTCTATTGAACAACCCACATTATAAAATTATATTTTTAGTTAGACTAAGGAGTATGTTTAATTTAGTTCATACTTAAAACTTTCAAATAGAAAGAAAAAAAACTTCCACACAGTAATAACCACAGTATAGATCAATACACTCTAAATACATCTTTCGGCAACTAAGTTGCCATCTTCAGTAGAACGATCTGAAAAAGAAAAATAGTGATACGAGCATACCTTCAAAGGTTGTGCCTTAACCTTAACACTATGTTTCTTTTCCAGATTGTTCTACTAAGGTAAAAACGTAATTGCTCAAATATGTATTCAAACTTAATTAATTTATATTGTACTTAGAGATTTTTCTTGTTTCTTTCTGCTTCAGCTTTCAATTAAAAATTTTGTTGAACTTATTTTTCTGTTAAATTAATCTTTACTTATCTACGAAGTGTAATTGGAAAGTTTTAAGACTGGGCTTGTATTTTGCAAATGGCAGTACATACAGGCTACTGCGATAAATCTCCTTAATAGTAGTCCCTTTCTGACAAAACCCACCGACTCCAACGGTGTTTCCACTTTTGGAAGCATTCCTGTAAATTTCAATTCTTAAGGAGGTTAATAACTTTTCCGTATTCACTTGATTGTTTACAATGGAGTCAAATCACATCCCTTTCAGTTTTTGAATTTAGGTAACAGATAGAAATCGGCAAAGACTAGATCAGCCTCTGATCAGGAGAATAAAGGGGTTGCGGAAGCACAGAAATTTTAAATTTTGCAAGAAACTCTCTGATTGAGAACACAAAATGAACAGGAAAATCCAATTTTTATCTCGCCAGAGTACTGCCTTTCTCTTGTTCAGATTTTCGAGCAAGCGCTTTTAGAGCAAAAATACTTTTCTAATATACCTGTTTAACTATACGCTCTCTAGAGGCATATTCATGATACGCAATACCAGTAGAATCTAAAAAAATCAACACCATTGTCTTCACATTCGGCCGACTTTGACGCGCTCTTCCACTGCGATGATTATGCCTTTATTTCTGAGTCATACCCATAAACCCATGATTCATCGCCTGGAATAATTCTGTTCAAGAAATCTTCCTAATTTTCGCTAAGTTTTCGTTGGTTTTTGAAATGGAAAGTCTGCCAAATCAGGAGTCATCATCGACAAATTTGTCGCCATCTTTAAATCTGTTGAACTAGTTAAAAACATTTGATCTGTTCGGACATTGATCCCCGGATTCCGATTTTAAGATGTCATAAGCCTCCGAAGCTAATCTCTCGGTTTAAAACAAACTGTTGCATAAACTATTTGTTCCGTTTTTTCAACCATTTTCGAATTGATAAACGCGCTGAGGATATTCATTTACTAGACTGTCACTCTCTACTGAATAGACATAACACGGTTCCATTTATAAATATAAATAAAAATATAAATAAATACACGAGATTTTTTAGCGCAAATTTCCTTCACTTTTTCGAACCTTCGCGATCACCCACTACACATTAAAAGAATTTTCGTACGAAAGTATCCGTGGCATACTTAGTGTAAACGCCATACCAAATTATTTTATTTTATGCACTCTCGAAATATTGGCACAGAAATGTCACTTTTTCTCTTTCATCATAAATATCTCGAAAACTATTGGCTGCAACTGCTTGGTATCTTTAATAAAAGATATTCCAAATTTAACGTATAATTAAAAATTGGACTTATATATAGGCCATTCAATTTAAGAAAATGTATATTTTTTGTGCCAGCAATTTACGGAACATTCTGTATAAGTTTACATACTTTTATAATGTGTAGCAATAGCAACCCTATCAAGTCCAGCATATGAATTTTGTATTATATTCACCATTTATGAGCAAATTTACTTTGTCATTGTTGGTTCACCCGGTGTATAATCGTACATATAATTTCGTCAAATAATTTTGTTTATGCGTGTAAAATAGAAATTAAGGATTTAAACGCTCTTGTAAATTACATTACATTTCAATCAAGCACTTAATTACTGAAATTGACAGCATGTTTACATAATAACCATGAAAACAAACTTCTAATTGTTTACTAAATTTATACCCTTACAAGATTAATATTATTATAAACCGAGACAGCCCGTAATTAAAATATCTTGTTGAATATAATTTTAATACAAATTAATCAATAAAATCGGGTTCATTGATTCTTTTCATAAATTTATGTATTAATTCATATTTTGTTCCACCCATCGCTTATTTTAGAGTTCGTTTTGTAGAACATTTTCTATTTTAGATTTTGTAGTTCAAAATATTAACTTCTTGAGAATAGTACTTGAAATGATCCCCATTTCTATCCGTAAATTTCTATATCTTTGGCCAAGGTGTCTTGTTTTATGTTTTGATGGGTTTGGTTGTTGTCAACAAGGAAATTGTGATGGCAGAAGTGGCTGATAGGATCGCCACGTGAGAGCGAGAGGCAGGATCGCCTGGTTGTGTCCCCTGGTCCTGGTCGTAGTTTCGTTTCCGAGGCGGACTCATTAGAGGCCGGGTTTACCGGTAGATTAAATAACACATTCGGGAACGATATACAAGGTGTCCCGTATCGTTATGTTCAAATTTTAGGAGTGTAAAGTAGACTTCATTTTAAGTAACAAAAACGCAAAACTTATATATCCATTTTTATTTGTTACAATGTTACAGATCTATGAATGTGATTGTCAGATCATGAAAAAAATTATACGATTTAATAACAGGCCTGTGATTGTTAACGTCGCATAATAAAATGTTATCCTAAAATATATCAACACGTGTCGTAGTGCACACAGTACTTTCTTGGAGATTTACAAAAAGGAGTACTGGAAATTGATTTATGATAAAGAAGGTTCTTACTTATTTCGCAAGTGCTGAACCATGAATATCAACAATAAACGAATGTTCAGATGACTGTTAACGTTGCATTTTTTAATAAAGGATTACATTACGTTTTAGTTCATACAACAGCTTATTAGTGAGTGGACACGTTTTCTTTATTCAAAATGCCTTACCGATTTTCTTCTCAAGAGTATGCGGACATGCATTTTGTGTATGGCTACTGTAACGGCAGTGCACGTCAAGCAGTTATTGAATACCGACATCGGTTTCCCGATAGGCGCATTCCTCATTACAGAACGTTTCTGGAAGTACACAGATAATTTCGGGAATGCGGACTGCGTGATTATCTTTTCGACCGAGGAGTAAATTTGCCAGCAGATTTAGAGGAAGAAGCAGTAGCTATTGTTACAAGGGATCCAACTCTCAGTGTACGTTGAATCGCTAGACAACTAGGAGTGCCACAAACGACAATTTGGCGAATTTTAAAACGTTAGGGCTTATATCCATATCACTATCGCAGGGAACACGGTTTGCTTGAGGCAGACCACTATGCTCGTCTAGTTTATTCTACCTGGATATTAAGACAATCACGACTTCATTTTAATTTCTGCAGAACAGTCCTCTGGACAGATGAATCCACGTTCACGAGAAGTGGTGTTAAATATCTGAGAAACCTGCACAGGTGGTCATCAGAAAATCCCAAAGCTATACGCCCATCTAAATTTCAACATGAATTTTCTATTAACGTCGGGAGGCCCTAATCGATGACTTGTTGATTGGTCCTGTCGTTCTTCCTGGGAGGTTAAATGCGAACAATTACCTTCAATTTCTTATTGACGAACTGCCAGGTCTTTTAGAGGAAGTCCCACTGAATGTTCGACGAGACATGTAGTTTCACATGGATGGTTCACCACCACATTTCGGAATTGCTGTTTGAAGTTGAGTTAACGTCAATTATCCAAGATAGATTGGTCGAGGTGGTCCTGTTGCATGGCCACCCAGATCACCCGATCTACGCGCAAGTTTCGAACCCAAAAGAGTTGTTGGATTGTATTTACCTGGCTGCCGAGCAAATCCGACAAAACAAGTATGAAATTTGGATAAGTACCTCTTCTGTTGGCTTACAGGCACAAGCCTGCATTTAACAAGGTGGTGGACATTTCGAAAATATTATTAATTGAACTTTTTTAAATAAAATCAGATTTTATTGACTTTAGGATTACATTTTTTTCATGATCTGACAATCACATTCATAGATCTGTAACTTTGAAACAAATAAAAATGGATATACAAGTTTTGCGTTTTTGTTACTTGAAATCAAGCCTACTTTACACTCCTAAAATTTGAACATAACGATACGGGACACTTGTATAATAACGTTTAAATAAATAAATAAAACATCATTTACAAGAGTGAATGTTCACTTGTATTACAACGTTAAGATCTGATACACAAGACTGACTGACAAAACTCCTCAGTCTCGTACTAACCTAGTTATTGTGACCTGGTTCCATATTTAAAATACAATGTCAAAATATGCAATAATTAAGAAGGACGTTTTGCGTTAAATACGTATTAAATTAAATATGTGGAAATAGGTGACCTACTTTAGTTACCACAAAATAAACAGAATATTTTAAGAACAGAACAAAAAAAGTAAAATATTAAAAATAAAGATAATAGTAATGGTAATTATGTACCAAATCAGTAAAGTGATTCTTTATTGAACGAGCGTTAGATTATGAGCTGAGCGAGCGAAGCGAGCAAGGCAAGTAACAGGCGAGATCGGTAAAGACACTTTACTAACGTGATGCATACAAAATTTTATCGTCAACCGTAAAAATTTATAATTTAAAAAAATAGAGATATAACTTATCCCATTTTATTATGACAAAGTAAACAAATAGACAAATAACAGTGAATATAAAACAAGTCAACTTATTGTTTAGTTTTATTTTAGTTTATTTTAGCTTAGGGTCCAAAGATAGGCAAAAATTTTGACAGTACAAAAACTAGTTTCCTTAGTCGGGACCAATCGCGAAGCTTAATTACTATCCAAATATTATTGAAATGTTATATAGTCTATTTTTAAAATAAAAGGAGTAAATGGAAAAGCCACATTTACACTGTAAAAGTTACCAAATCAATATATAAAATTGTTTGAAAGTTTAGTTAATATTACCAGTAGAAATAAAATTAATTGGCAACGGCCATAGCACGCTAAAAAGACCGGTTCTCGTCCCAGTTCTCGTCCGAATCTCCTAGCGTTCACTAGGGTTGATGTGTAGGGTAGTTTACATTGTGTAAAAATATAGTCGTGTGTACATATAATAATTTTACCAAGTATCTTTCGTAGGTAGCGTGCGAGAGAGAAAGTGCGCGGCGCGCGCTCGGTCTATAGCATTAGACTGAGTACCAGTGAGGGTGTTCAGGGTAACAAACTAACCGGTAATTCCAGGAATTTGTTGATAGATCACAAATTTCTGAATATTAATGAGGACATTGTAAGGACAAGCCCGGTATTACGGCAAATAATTGTAAGTGTATTTTGTGTATTAATAACTGAATGGTTAGCGTAAAACGCTTGACTGGATATAATAAATTTAATGATACGGACTCTGATAGTTTGCCATTTACTAAATTTAAAGACAATCAAGAAAATAAAGTAATTAAAATAAACAAATTTGAGGACACTAAAGGACGGTTCGATGCATCCACTGAACCGAAATTAAGTGATCGTAATAATACACAGGTTTCAAACATGGAAGGAAATAAAAAGAACACCTCTAATGGTCTTCTCGATTATTTTTCTGTGGAGGTTGCAAATCGCTATGGTATCCTATCGGACACCACAAATGACATACAAATGGAAGAGCCATCATCCCAAGCGGCGGAACAAATTGAAGCAAAGGCGTCTAAAACAAGAGAAGAACCTGAAATTCAGACTTCTGAAAATAATACGAGAAAAGGGAAACCACCACCAATATGTTTTGTTTCGCGCATTACAAAAAATTACAAAGAATTTCGATCTAAAATCGATGCGATAACCAAAAATTATTACATACAATTCACGGGGGACAATACACTGATTTATTTCCGCGAATTGTCCCACTATAAGCAATATATAGAGTTACACAAAGAGACATTGCCATTTTACACATACACACCGCGTGGGGAAAAAACACAGGCGTATGTAATAAAAGGCCTTCACAGCGACGTCGAAGAATGCGACGTCAAAAATGAATTATTGGAACTAGACATCAAAGTTCACAACATAGTCAAGTTTAAAAATTCCAAGCACCCCATTTTTATGATTGTAGTGTCTAAAGGTACTACCAGAAAAGATTTAGAGACAAAGGCACGTTATCTTCAACAAATGCGGGTCTACTATGAGCCGCACGTGTCTAAAAAGGAAATAATACAATGCAGGAAATGCCAGCAGTGGGGCCATTCGACACTAAACTGCTTTATGAAGATAACCAGGTGCGTAAAATGCGCTGGCGACCATCGCTCCTTCGAGTGTGAAAAGCCTCCCACGACTCCTGCAAAGTGCTGCAATTGTGGTAAAGATCACCCTGCCAGCAGCACTGAGTGCGTAAAATATCAAGATCTTATTGCTGAGAAGCAACATAAAAAAGAAAGGCAGGAAGCCGTAGCTGCGGCTGCAAATAAACGGTTTGTACCCGCACCCCTGCCAAGCAAAAACCCATGGAGTAGCAGGAAAGATGAGTTTCCACGTTTGTCTCCAACATCGAAGGGAATAATTAAGTCTCCAAGTCTAGTGAATTCAACCACATCTGAGCAAGCAAAGGCGGAACACCCTTCCACACATCAGAACGCGTCAACATCGTTTTCCAGGCCACAGACACACAGCAATACCTCCAGCCACGGCGAGGATCTAAACTATATGGAAGACATCTCCAACACACTAAAGAAAATCAATGACATAGTGAATCTCCGCTGGCTGGCTGGTAAGTTAAAAGAATTACATTCTAAGCTGTTAACCTGCAACACCTTAGTAGAGTACGTAATGGCCTTAGACGACTTTAATAGACAAAATGAACCTTAAAATCGTACTGTGGAATGCAAACGGACTCATTAACAAAATGGGCGAATTCATACATTTCATCCATAGCGAAAACATAGATGTGGCTCTGGTCAACGAAACTAGACTTTCGGACCAAGATCATCCACGGGTACGTGGATTCCGCATCGAAAGGAAGGACGGCCGCAATGGACATGGAGGTGTGGCCATGTTTGTAAGAGAAGGTGTGCCATTTCAACGTATAGAACTCCATAGGGATATTCAAGACCTAGAAGCAATAGCGATCCAAACAGCTGACAATACCACCATCGCAACATTGTATAATAGTCCCAAAAAAACAATACAAGCTGCAAGTCTAGACAGGTTATTTAACATTTCCAGAAAGGTCATAATTGCCGCAGATTTTAATGCCAATCATCATTTCTGGAACTGTAACCGGGTGAACAGCAATGGTAGAATTCTGTATAGGTATGTTACCATGAACAACATATTCTTACATAACACCCCTAACCCTACACACTATCCTACAAATGGCATGACCCCTAGCACCATCGATCTAGTAATAACCAAAAACATTGTCAACATAGGAGAACTTGTCACGGGACAGCTACCCTCTGACCACCTCCCAGTAATCTTTGCTCTGAACTCAGGATATCGTTCAGATACAACGAGAAACCATCTAGAGTATGGCAAAGCAAACTGGCGTGCGTATAGAGAAGAGCTTCACCGCATCACAAAAATCCCAAATGTGATAACGAATCAAAACAAGCTCCAAGAGGAGGTGCAAAAATTAACATCCAACATCAATAAAGCCGTCAAGAAAGCCATTCCGACAAAAAGAAGCGACAGATATGTACAAGACACTTTACCTGCGGACATTATAAACGCAATCAAAAACAGAAACGCGTTAAGGAAACAGTTACAAAGAACCAGGGATATGAGATATCATGAAGAAACGGCAAAACTTACAAAACACATCAAGAAGAGAATAGCCGAACACCGAAGAAATACCTGGAACAGAAGACTACAAAATCTCAAACCACAAGACGGCTCGCTGTGGCGCCTTACAAAACATTTGAGGTCGACCTATACAACCATCAATACTTTGAAGAAGGAAGATGGTACGATTGCTGCTACAGACAAGGATTTAGCAAACACGCTGGCGAAAGCCTTCGAAATTCAACACAGAATCCCAAAAACCGATGGCGCCACTGAAAAGGAAATACAAGAAACCATCCAACACTTTCATTTGCAAGATACAACCGATCCCTTCCAAGCAGAGTATTTAGTGGCAAAACCGTCCCAAATCCATTCCATTATAAAGCGCACATCCTCAACCAAAGCCCCAGGCCCAGATAACATTCAAAATCTCTTGTTAAAAAACATCCCCAGGAAAACTATAGTACATATCACACAAATAATTAATGGCATCCTCAGACTTCAATATTTTCCTCCTGACTGGAAAAAATCAATTGTTATCCCGATACCCAAGCCCGGCAAGAATCCCACCGATCCCACTTCCTTCCGCCCCATATCTCTTTTGTGCACCCTCTCGAAAATAACTGAAAAAATCATTAACGAGCAGATACAAGACCACTTAGCAGCTAACAACATACTGCCAGATGAACAGTTCGGATTTCGAGCGGAGCACAGCACCATTCATCAAACGACTCGGATCTCAGCAGAGACGACCAATGCCTTCAACAGAAGGAACCACACAGCGTTCGTACTGATGGATATGGAGAAAGCTTTTGATAGGGTATGGACAGAAGGGCTCATTTACAAATTAATCAAATTTAGATTTCCGAGCCATATAGTCAGACTGATCCATTCCTACCTTACCAACAGAGAATATCAGGTAAAGATTAATAATACCTTATCTGATCCGCTGGTGGCCACGGCTGGAGTTCCACAAGGCTCTGTGCTGGGGCCTATTTTATACAATATATTTACGGCAGACATTCCAAAATTCCACAACAACAACGTCGCACTGTACGCCGATGATATAGCCATATATGCTCATTCGTTTTCCCCGATAGTTGCCATGCAAAAAGTACAAAACCACTTACACCATCTTCAGAACTACGTCACAAAATGGAAACTTTCCGTAAATCCATCCAAATCTTCTTCCATTGTATTTACCAAAAGAACCCGACCTCTGCGCTTGCCAAAGCAACTTCAGTTTCAAAACACCCATATCCCAATTCAAGACAACATCAAATATCTCGGAGTACAGTTAGACAAAAGACTGACATACAAAAATCAGATAGAGAACAACAGCAACAGAACTATAGCTGCTCTCAGAAAAATCTATCCAATAATCAAGAATTCAAATACGACCTTCGAAAACAAAATATTACTCTACAAACAGGTGTTACGGCCTATCCTAACATACGGAGCACCTGCCTTCGCGAATGTAGCCCAAACTAGGCTCACCACACTACAACGCATTCAAAATAAATGCCTTCGTATCTTACTTGATAAAGACCGATATGTATCGGTACGAACGCTGCACGAACTAGCAAAAATACAGACGATACAAGATTTTATTACAACAATCGCCAACAAATTCTACAACAAGACCATCTATCACGAAAATCCTTTAATAAAGAAGATTACCAAAACGCGCCAAACTCCGGCAAAACATCCCCATCAATATCAACGTTTGCCAATATTCCAAATGCCCTTTCCGGATTAGATCTAAACTAAAATTAATCGGAATCGTCTCTTCAGTGGAACAACGAAAACGTTAGAGGTTTTTTAGAAGTTTTTCCTCTAGTGAACATGTGACAGTGCCTGTTATTAAGCGGAAATGACGCAAAAAGTTTCTCGTGTGCGCCAGTGATCTGTGCGTGCGTGTAAATAGCGACAAACACATATGGGTTATTAAAGACACATTCCCAACTAAAATTGTAAACATAGAATATTATGTAGGAAAATTTTATAAACACAAATGTTAGAGCTACAGGTAGATATCTGTATGCAATTATGTAACATGTAAATAAAGATTTTGTTGAGTTGAGTTGAGGTTCTCGTCCGATCACCGATGTCAAACAGCATCGGCCGGGGTCGGTACGTGGATGGGTGACCGCAATTTTTGCATAACGTAATCCTACCTCTGAAGCAACCAATCACGCATAGTAATTTTGGCGCGATTAATTTAAAACGCTCCTCTTAGTTTAAAAATAGACTATAGTTACACATCCAATATCAATCATCCCCAATAAGGAAATGTACACAATAATGTAGTTAATTGTGTCGTGTATGTAAGCCAAAATTATTTCATAAACCGCCTATCTTTAATGTATTGTAGTCGAGATTTTAGTTGAAAATTTATACCATCGAAGTATATACAAACACAATAGCCATTATCTTGGGTGTATGGTGGCTAAAAGCGTCATTTTCAGGGGCGTAATAATAACGGATAAAAGGTCCTTCAAAATCGATACTGAGAAGTACCATCGTCTCGTATCATAAAACCGATTTACTTATGTTTGATCGCTCCCTTTGAAGTTTTGCAAAGTCTATCATTTTTATTTGTTCTAAACAATTTTTACACAATGATTCCTTTATGTTACAGTGCAATTTATAATATTTTATATTTTTATGTAGTATCCGCAAAGAAATTTTATATCTATTCATAACAAACACATATTTTATAATATTTATGTAGAGTATATTGATGTCGATGACATACAGCAAAATTCTTTAGTTTTCGGTTAGAAAATCTTGCAAAATGCCAATCAAAAATTTATGAATTTGACAATAACAACAATGTTTTAGCTTTAACATTTAGTAGCTAAACATAATTATCTATAAATTATACCTTAATTCTGCGCTAAATTTGCAAAAAAAAAAACAGTAATATTAAACATTTACAATTAATATTTAAATTATCAGAAGAAATTGATGTTTTAATACGCATATATTTCTCATTCTACTTTGTCTTATTATCCTATTATTTTTCAATATTATTGAAATAATATTATTGAAGTGTTCATTTAAAATTCAAAACAATATATTCGTATTTATGTTCATAGGTTTTTTTAACTTCACACGTACTTTCAAATTTTAGCGCCAAAAAGAGTAAACACCATGCGCTCTAAATTCCTGTGAAACGTCCTAGATGGAGTGACAAAAGAAGACGGTGACGCATAGCTGACATGCTTGTAGCGATGTAGAAATTCCCAATTAAGCTAAAAATCCATCTCCATATCTCCCAACAAAGTAAGTACACGAACATTTTTGATTTGAATTTCAAAAATATTGATCGAAATGGCCACGTTAAGTATCCATTTCCGCCTAACAACAGGAACAGGAAACCTTCGTTCAAGATGGTGATTTTCCTGTTAGTGACTTTAAAAAACAAAGCGCTCTGTCATTCAATTATTAAATTTGTAAACATAACCCTACGTAAACAAAAATTCCAATAATTTCATTTCTATACTTACAAACATTAGTAAATGCTATTCTACATTATTATACGAAAAAGTTGAAACAAACAACGAACAAATACATATTTATATATTTCTAAAATATTTTCGTTTACGTTCAAATGATTGTTTTACTTTTGCAACTTATAGAAAATGATAAAAATCACAGAAGCAGACCCCAAAAAGTTCAAAGATGCTATCGGAAATACAAAATTTTTAATAACAGGTAATATAGGAGGAGAACTGCTTCAAGATACTGAATTAATACCAGTAAGTATCTTAAGTTAGATTTTTAAACTTGTACTGTTAAACAATACTATGTTGTAGATTGATGTTAGTGGAAGACTTATTCCACAAGGAATTTCTATAAATGAATTAGGAAAGCAATTGCTCAAAGCCTCAGGCGAAGGAAATGTAAATGAGATAAGAACTTTAATGGGTAAAGGAGCACCTTTTACTGCTGATTGGGTACATTTCTTTTTTACTAGTTGTAATAATGAACATTACCAAATAAATTTTTAGTTAGGTACAAGTCCTTTACATTTAGCTGCACAAAATAATCATTTGGAAGTTTGTGAAATACTTTTGAAGGCCGGAATTTCAAAAGATGCCATAACTAAAGTAGCTAGAACACCTCTACATATGGCTTCTTATGAAGGCCACATAGAAATTGTTGAATGTTTGTTGAAACATGGTGCTGATTATGATTGCCGTGATATGGTAGAAATAAATTTTGTATATTTTCTTTGAAATTATTTTTATAATAATGAATTTTACAGTTGGAAATGACTCCCTTGCATTGGTCAGCACAAAATGGCCATGCAGAAGTGGTAACTCTTTTAATTAGATATGGTGCTTCCACAAATCCCATAAATAAATTCGATTTAACACCTGCCGATTTAGCATTGCAAATAAAAAGGCAGGATATCCTAGAAATAATAAATGTAGCTATAAGAGATCCTTTAATAGCAACACAACATTTACAACTTGAAATGACCAGCGATAGTAATGATACAATGGATGTATCTGAAATAAAGGAAGGTCAAGTTAATTATGTTCCTATACGTAAGTGCTATTATTTTTTTTGTAATTATATGTATGAATGTTTTGTATTTATTATAGAAACTGTTTCATTAGACGATATTGATAGTGAAGATTCTGTAGAACATGAGCAAATAAATATTAATCATGCAGGTAAAAATTTTATATATATTCTTCAAAATGTATAAATATAAAATATACTTTTAGAACCAGAAGAACAAATTGATGACATAATAGATGAAGTAGATGAATCCCAACCAGATCCTTCAATATCAGAATCCTTTAAATATTTACAAGAACATGGTATTACAATGTTACCTGCAGATGATAGTAATATATTATCAACTGTTATGGAAAGTGGGCATTCTGTTGTCTTAACGGGTACGTTATCTATTTATTGTATGTACTTTAATCAAATTAAATATATGGAAAGACACTTTGTGCAAAAACAATATATTTTAATTACTTATAAATTTAATATTTATCATTCACTTCAGATGTGGGAAAACAAGTACTGAATTCTATAAAACAGACTGATATGAAGCCACCAACATCTAAAGAAAATAGTGTTACATTAAATATGAAAAAAATTATTACTGTTACCCCTGAAGAATTCTTAGCCATGACGACTAATGGAACATTATCAAATAATTTTATTAAACAAGTGAATACCAAACTAATAACAATTCCGAAGAATAACGTTAAAAGGATTGTAATGAAAAAGAACAAAACAACACCAATAACAACAACGACGATAAATGTAAGTAAAATAGAAATTGAAATTTGCTTTAACATTACAGATTATATATCCACCACTGTATAACACCTTGTTATAGTTTTTTTTTTCCATTTTTGGTAGTTTAAATTTGATTTTTAAACTTTTGATAGTAACTTTTACTTTTCTACATTTACTGGAAATTTAAATCAAACTGATAAACTCCAGGCTTGTCAACTTCTGCTGTCGTTGTCCATGATTGTTTCTGGGCTTCCGAGCTGGAACTGTTCCCTTCTTTACGACCAAGAAAGGAGCAGTTTTCTTGGTCTTAGAGAAGGGAGCAGTTCCAAGGATGTGGTTTTAGCACAGAATTCCAGATGCAATCCTGTTAATTGTCTACTTAACACAAATAATTTATGTATTTACTGAAATACAATTTACAGCTTTAAATAAATCTAAAGAACATTTCATATTTTATAACACAATCAATTGAATATTTGAATTCATAGAAGAAAATAGAAACTTATCACATAAGAACAATAGTGTAGTAAGAAATATTTTTCTCAATAAGCTGTATGTGAAGTTATGTAAAAAAGTGTTTTTAACATACATAGGTTAAGTATCTTGTGCATAAGTATATATTTACGCACAATGCTAATTGTAAGTTAGACAGAAAGAACAGACGTTTTTGAAAAGGCTCAGAGACAGCACTACGTGGGGAGACAAATGTGCTGCAGATGGCGCTCGATTAGTGAGATCTTAGCATTTTGTGTAATAAACAACTGTCAGTTGGGAGCACTGCGTCGTGGACAATCGAACACCGCGTCTTTGCATACGACAGTTTCGTAAAGAATAACGAGTCTATCACGGCTGTTTAGCTTTGAGTTTCGGCGCTATTTCAACGTGCATAGACATCGAACTGTTCCCGCTAGTAACACCATTCTACGGTGGGTTAAGGCACTTCGCACTCTACTGAATAAAAAATTGCTGGAAGCTCCACGAACGGTGCGTACCCTAGAAAACCAGAAAATCAGTCAAAGCATGTGGAAAGTCAGATAAAGCTTGCTAAACAACATTTTTCTGAACTTGACCTCGGTAATCGTTCGCTAAGGCGTATTTGCATTTAGACCTGCATTTACATCCCTTCAAATTTGACATTGTGCAAAAGTTAAACCAGAAGATTACGCACACTGAACTTTGCACGTCAGATGGAAGCAATTCTTGGCGAAATTAACAACCTAATTTTATTCATGAGTGATTGACTTCATTTTCGTATCGATGGCATGGTCAATCAAAAGAACTGTCGTTAACTTGTAATCGGTCCATACTTTTCCAACGACGATAATGGGAAGCACTATAATAAGCTCGAAGCACTATATCGAGATAATATACTTCTTTTTGCCAGAATTATGAAGAAACTGTATTCCTAAGCGACGTGTGTGTTTCAGCAAGATGGGGCGACAGCCCACACAGCCAAAGTATTGGTGGACGTTATTCGTCCTCTCGTTTCCGATAGTCTCATTTACAGGTTTGGTGACATCCATTAGCCTCCTCGGTCCCCTGATTTGTTCATACGCGATTTTTTCTTGTAGGGTCACCTCAAGACACGTACATACGAACACAAACCCCAGACGTTGGGCAGTTATTCGCGTAGAAGTCGCCCAAATTGACAGAGAGATGTTAGAAACAATGTTTGGAAACTTCATGGAACTCTTCCAGAAATGCATTAATGCAAACAGATACCACATGCAAGATATTTTCCACACTTGATTTTATCTAACTTCTGGAAATCATTATGTCATTACGAACTCAAATCTGTCAATTTCTTTTTATGGCATTTTAAAAAACGTGCGTCCTTTCTGCCCAACCCTATATAATTGCAAAGATACTTGAAAGTCAGTCTAAACTGAAAAGAAATTAACTTTTACAATTCAATGTCTGCAAATCTACAAAATCTTTACACACTTACACCTTAATGTCAATATTTATAAGAAATTTTTCCCAGAAATTTATTTTAACAGTTACAAACTTTTAATGTGAAAATATAGTTCTAGAAAAATTGCAAAACAATAAGAACCTAATTGAATTTAGTTCATATACAGAATGTGCACATGTCTGTCTACTAATAATGAGTAGGATTTGTTGCATGCAGGTATTACCAAGATAAATTATTATCTAATTGAGGAAGCTGATGCATATGGTTTTAATTGTTCGCGACTTTTATTCTAAACCTTATTTATAAATACAATTAAAAAAAATATTCAAAATTTACTAGAAAATTTAGAAATATTAGCTACAGCAAGGGTTGTTTCCACGGCATTGTGGCAAAATTTCAACTTTCATCTTAAGCGTTAAGCGTGTGATTTAATGGTCTGTGTTGGCGAGGCCAGATTGTAGATCTGCACTCGATAACCAATCGAGTGCTGGCAACGGTGAGAGTGTTTGCGCAGCGGACACACTCACTAGAGGTACAAAACATTCAGAAATTCGTCCAACTTTTTCAACGAATTTCATTTAATATCATTATTCTTAAACTCTACTTTTCTATTGAACTCATTTTTTCGAGGACATTTACACAAACCCTATATCATTTCTGATCATTTATTGAATGAATTGTTATTATACCAATCTCTTCTAGGTATCTAAAGTTCAAAAACCGCCAGACCCAAGTTCTGATGTGGAAACTTTAAAGAAACAATTACTTGACGCTCATAAACTTATAGAAGAGTATAAAATAAAGTTGAGGAGAAAAGAACTGGAAGCAGATCGCTACAAACAACAGTTAAAACTTCTATTAGAAGCTCAATAACAATAAACGTGTTAATAAATTATTATAATTAATATAAAATAGATGGGAGTGTATATAAAATAGAGCTTTCTGTCCGTCCATGAATATATAAAAATTCCATTAATTACAGAAAGAAGTTCTATAATATAATGTAAATAATATCAGATTTAGTTTTATCTTTCTCAATTTATTACTTTTTTGTAATAACTTTTTTCCTATTAAAAAAAAAATAGCACATAAAACATTACTATCTATTTTATATACAATATTGCCTGTATCTCTTTTGTATTTCAAAAGTTATATCTAATTTTGCCATATATTTGTATTAATTTAATTTCGTTTCAATCATAGTCATTATGGATTAAATTAATAATTTTCCATATTTGAACTAGCAATTTCATTGCACGATTTAAATCATATTCTTTTTCATCCTGTTGTATATGTACAGCAACCTTCTGATAAAATAAGACACCTTCTTTGCGTATAGACAACACAAATCGCAAACCTGTAACAAGCTAAGCCCTATGTCCTGCTATCTGATCAATTTAAATATGTGTTTTCGCTGAACGTGAGGGCTTAGCTTACTACAGATTTGCAATTTGTGTCTTATTATTTCATTGGGTTGGTATATCTGCGTATAAGCTTTTAATTCCCTTTTTGTATATTTGATGAAAATTTAGATAATAATTATTACATATTGAACAATGCCAAAATATGATAGATAAGTTTTGTTGAATAAATTATGTTTGTATATTTTTGTATGTATATAGGTAGGCCGATAGGTGTATAACAATAAAGTTTGTTATTTTTTGGTAATTTTTTTTTAGTATTTGATAATCCATGGATTTGCCACCGATTTTTCAATGTCCAAGAGATTTCATGCAAAAATAGACTGAAAATTTGTATCTTGACACACCGCTCATAGGGCATAATTTTCGTATAGGTAATTCTTCTCGAGTGGACGCACCCTGCCGGCTAATATGTGAAGCTTTCAAAGGAACAATAACAAACTATTTGTTTTGTTCTGTGCCTCATTATAATTCATGACGTAAGCGTACGTCTAATACCGAGAGAGCAAAAATGATTGTCCTGATCCTACACGATTTTCCTCGGCGCGTATATCCAATACTTTCATCCATTTTTCCATCGGAAATTAGCAACTTGGAGCAACGTGGAGCTGACGGACAATGGACGAATTCAGTGACCCATTGTGCAAACGAATTTGTCGAACGACACCCCGATTTAGGGATCGACTATGACAATTTAATGCGGCATATTCCCCGGATGGTAACCCCCTTTCGATCAACTGGAAGCGTTTGTAGGGACAAAGCATCGGGTCGTCCATCTATTCAGTGGCGGCTGGCGCATAAGCGCTGCAGTGCTGCAGAGCTCCCAAAAAATTGGGCGGGCGAACCTGTATTAGTTATAACTAGTTTTCTTTTACATAATTTTTCCGACATTTCTGATGTTTATAAAAGCGTAACATATTGTTGTGAAAATTCTCCCCCTGTATATCAAAAAATTTGCATATTTTTCTACATCACCTGTAGAGGACATCAAATCCTACAATTTGACACCTCAATCATCAAAATCCAATCAGTAGAAGCCGAGATATTCGCTTCCGATATTCCAACATTAACGCCGGTTATATCGTATATACTATATTATCAAATATACAATAGGCGACCAGTGGAATAACCAGCCTAATCCGCGCGATCGCTCACTTGTTCCTTATCTGGTCCACACGAACGTGCTCTGAGCGCTCTTTCCAACACCCGCGCGCACCCCGCTACCCCCGTGACTGTCTAAAACCAATGCATGATTTTACCAGCCAATATTCGCTGCATTCATTCCAGCGCAGAGGTCATATGAATCGGTATAGGTATTTAATATTTTCGCGTGTTTTTTACTGTGCGGCGAGTTTAACGTAAAAACAATAATATTAGAGTGTGCGTGCTTCTGTTTTTCTGTATTGTTGACAATTTATATAAACTCTGTGTATTATGGAGGTGGTCTTTAATTTAATTAATGTGAAGAGATTCTTTAAATATACATACGATTACGGAGAAAAGTTAAACTTAAAAGCAAATGGTAGGCCATTAGTAGATATCACTATTGAAAAAACTGGTGTAAGTAGAGGGAAAAATTATACACGTAAATTTAGTAGCGATATTTATTCAAAAAAGGAATGGATTTGTGGATGCAACAAAAAAAATGCTTTATATTGTTTTCCCTGTTTACTTTTTGGTGGCGATAAAGCTTGGACGGAAATAGGGGTCACGGATCTAGAGCACTTAAGTTTGAAAATAAAAAGACATGAGAATTCTAAAAGCCATCTTCATAATTGTATGGAATTTGCGTTACTAGGGTCAACTAATATTATGGCTCAACTAGATTCTGCTTATTGGGTAAATATAGAGAGACATAATAAAAATATGTCAAAGAATCGATATATTTTATCAAAAATTATTAATTGTATAAAATTTTGTGGAGCTTTTGAATTGGCCCTTCGGGGACATGATGAGAGCGATACTTCCGAGAATCCGGGGATATTTCGTGGACTTATTAATTTTTCGGCTGAATTAGATGCAACTCCAAGTGAGCACCTAAAAAATTGTTCGGTATTTAAAGGCACTTCCAAAGAAATACAGAATGATCTGTTACAGTGCATACTTGATGTCTGCCAAGAACAAATAATTGAGGAAATTAATAATTCTCTAGACAATTTTAATGACAAAGTGATAACAAAATTTGCAAATCGAAAAGAACGTAGAATAGATTTAATTTATAAGAAATAATTTGTTAGTAAAGTAGTGCTTAGTGACTCTTATTTTTTTGTGTGACAATTGACAATCGTTCCAGAAATCCATTACTTCAGTGCGGAAGGCGAAGAAAGCACGATAAGATCGATGGGAGACAACCTCTTACTGCCCGTGCAAGGTAAATTTTTTTGTAAAACTTGCAGAACACCTTAAAATTTTTAGCACGAGCCGCCACTGCATCTATTATAACAGAAGATGTACGACGCATTCCAACGGAACCACGACGGCAACTTGCTCAACAAACAGGTAAACATATTATGCATTAAAATGTTTGTGTATAATTTATCAATAATGTTTCCTTGTTACTTATAGGTTTGTCGTATGGAGCAACACGTAGTATTGTTAAACAGAAATTGCATTGCCATCCGTACAAGGTGTCTGTTGTACAAGAGTTGCTCCCACTGGATTTTGAGAAACATGTATTGAGTACTGTCAATGGTTTAATTTAAATGTAAGACAATGATATATTGGATATAACCTTCTTTTCAGATGAAGTGTGATTTCATTTAAATGGTTATGTAAATTCACAGAATTTTAGAATGCGGTTAATTGAGAACTTGCATTTATTTCATGAAACACAATTACATCCTATAAAAATAGGAGTATGGATCTTAATGTCTAGAAGATGATTCATTGGCTGATGCAGTTTGATATCCTCGAAGAATTTGTAGGATATTTTCAAAATGACAATGCTAGTGCTCACACAGCTTACGAAGCAAGGGAATACATTCAACAATTTTATGATAATCGTGTTATTGGTTTAGGTAGATGGCCTGCTAGATCACCTGATTTAACTCCACTGGATTACTTTTTATTCAGTCACTTAAAAAACATATATTGCAATCCATTGCGTACATTGGAGGAATTGAAGGAAGCAATAAGAGCAGCAGTGGATAATGTAACCATTGAACAATTTATGAATGTGTTCGATAATATGAAAAGAAGAGCGGATGCTTGTTTAAATAACAATGGAACTAATTTCAAACAAGAACAAGTGCGGATGTGTTACCTGTGCTTTGATAAATGCTTGGTGTAAAATGTTTTAATAAGCTAATAATTATGTAGTGAACAGTATATTCCATATCTTTCTATAATTAGATGTACAATACAATAGGTACAGACTTGCAATTTAGTTTGTATCAATTTCATTAAAATTTGAACATTTTTTTTATTGTATATACTGCCTTGTATTTACATAATGTAGCAAACAAACTAAAAAGAATCATTAATTTATTTATATATTTTATGAAAAGCAAATTTATGCCATGAGCATTCAAATATCTGCACGATTTATAGTGAAACATAATTTGCTAGTATGGTAAAGTAAAATATAAAATAGTGTAACCTATAATTCTAAATTCAGTTATGCTTAATCACATTCATTAGTCATTAGTGTCATTACTAAAGTAGTTTGACAACTGTCTATATTTATGACAAAATATAAAAACATTCTACGCCTATGGATAACCGCGCGTTAAAATGAAAGTAAATATTGACACGTGATCAGCTGAAAGTGGTGTAGGATCAGGACAACCATTTTTGCTCTCTCTGTATTAGTTTTCATGTATTTCCTAACTCCAAACAAACAATTCAAATTCCAGACGATTTAGAGCAGAAGAAAATTGTTAAAAGAAGAAAACAGTGGATAAGAAAATTAACAATTGGCAAAACTATAAGCCAATATATGGTTGATTTTCCAAACATTTTGAAGATATAGATTTTTTCCGAGGAAAAAATAAAACGATTGCCTAGATGTATTAATGTAATAGTGTATTATTTAACAGCTGCTTCAAAAAGTTTGAAACGGAAATTGAAGCCAAATACAATTCCCTCAAAGTATTTGTCAACAGGTATAGTGAAAACAGTTGAGAAGCCTAGTCAAACCCGCAGGAAGAGGTTAGAATGTAGGCAGATTATGAGAATCTAATGATTCCAGTCAGTGAAGCAGTATGTACTTCTGAGGTAGAGATTTGGGAATTTCTTAAAGAGAGAGCACCAGAATGCAACATATTGAATAATGAAGTGAATACAAACGTGGAAGTAAAAGAATTAGAATGTTAAAGTGCTAGTGAATACATTTAAATTTGAAAATATTTATAACTTAATTAAAGCATAAACTATACATATCCACACTGGTCTCACTTTTGTTGGCCATACCACACATAATTAAATGAAATATAAACCTCTTCTCCACCATGTAGACGGCATGAATTAATGTTACCCCCTAAATATCGAAAATATTCTGAAAGGAACAAAGTATCCCACAATACTTTTACGTTTAACCAAAGAAAATGAAACAAAATCATAGATCAACCTTAAACGGCTTGACTTGTTTATGTTCAGGTTTGTTATTGTCCTTTAGACCACTTTCGTATTGAGACCATCTTAAAAAGAATTGCAAATAAGCTTTCTGTATTTTGTTTGGTGGCAATTATATTGAAACTTGGATGTGTTTTCTGAGTACAATTTTATTTAATTAACAAAAAGCACTTAAACCTAATTTATGAAGGTAAATCTCGTGTTCGTAAAATTTTAAGATTAAAGGCTCGAAATTAAAAATTTAAATTGGTAGTAAAATAAGCTCCCCTATCTTTATGTCATATTCGCCAATTTTTTTCTGATTGAGGTGCTGCCAATAACAGCTGCCGTAACAGTTTATCTATACTTGCTTTATTTTCACAAAGCACTCAAGCAATACATTTCTTGCTAGCATCAATTACATCTGTATTAATGCCAGTAAAACTTTTTACATACTTTTATTTCAGTGTCTAAAACTTTGAACACTGAAAATTCAGCAGTTCCCTTTTCTGTTGTACCAATTAACTTTTGCCCACCTAAGGTTTCCTTAAATTGTCCATATAATAAGTTTGAAGTGTTACATTCTAAACGAGTCTAACGAGGGTGGATTTCTAAAGTAAACTATTTTTGGTAAATTGTACCTACTGGCAATAATACCCTTCAAGGGTTTAACAATTTAATTTGAAACTATTATTACTAATTAAGTATTAGTGGAAATCTAAGTATACAATTCAGAATAAATACTATTGTTTAATTGATACCTATTTAGGAAACGTAAATTTAAGAATAGATGGTCATATTAAACACTATATTGAATTCGGTCACGAATGAGATAACTAATAAAGCAAGGTATAAACAGTCTAATGAATAAGGTAATAAATCTGCAAATCTAAAAGATGCCGCTTCTTAGAATACAGAGATCATTTTTCAATTTAAATATGATAATAAAACTTTGATATACAAGCATGACAATTTGTAAGTAAACATTATGTTTAATTCTAAATCATACATTTAATTGCATTTAACGTATAAACAAATTTCGTTTAATGATGAAACCAAATTATTTTTGCAAATTTTTGAAATAACACGTCCAAGTATAGCAAACGCCAATTAAGTTGGCGCGAGGAGGGGTAAGTTCGCGCAGGATTAGAAATAGTGGGGAGATTTGTATTTGGTTTTACATCAAATGTCAGATAATTCTAACCTCTGAGCGTGTATCACTTTATGATCCCCTAGCAAAGACATTATGTTCCGTCAAACGTCAATGGCAAATATATTCTGAGAATTACTTGAGTAGTGGGGGAAGACGTTTTTAAAAACGGCTTCTGCGCACCCCCTCCTCGCGCTAACTTAATTGGCGCTTGCTAGCAAACGCCAACTAAGTTGGCGCGAGGAGGGGTAAGTTCGCGCAGGATTAGAAGTAGTGGGGAGATTTGTATTTGGTTTTACATCAAATGTCAGATAATTCTAACCTCTAAGCGTGTATCGCTTTATGATCGCCTAGCAAAGACATTATGTTCCGTCAAACGTCAATGACAAATGTATTCTGACAATTACTTGGGTAGTGGGGGCGGACGTTTTTAAAACGCCTTCTTCGCACCCCCTCACGCCAACTTGATTGGAGCTTGCTATACATTGCATTACTTAAAGCACTGGTTTGATTAACATGTAATGTATCCTGTCAGTCAATGATTATTGCAAGTCATATTTGACGATATTTTATTTATTTTGGTTATGTTATCTATTTGCATAATATAGAGAACATGAATTCATCGTCACCTTCAGAAACGTAACACTCAAAAATTTAGGAAGGAGTATGAGGAGTAAGGTAAAAGAACTTAGTTCGGCACATAATATACCTCTGTTTGCTTAGAAAGTATCTAAACTCCTATTAAAAAACAATAAAACAACGGACTTTATAATAATTTTGTCAAAAACAAAAATTCGGCAATGCAAAACACACAAATCTACATATATTCAAAAAATACATTTATTTACAATGCATGAAAGAGAATTTACACAATTCTGTATTCATTGTGAAACTTTTAACTCTATGTAGTGGACAAATACAATGTTAAAATAAAAGTAATATAAATTCAAGTAGTATTTGTAAATTACTCATTTATAATTATTTGCTTGTAAAAAGGAGAAAAAAACAATTAGTATTGTTTATAAATCTTTTCCTTTTTTGCAAGCAATGTTGAAAAATTTTAAATACCGGAGATATCACAAATAAGTTATATACGTGCATAATTGTACATTTGTCGCCTCTCCATTTTATATATTTTACCAATTTTTATTCAGATATGTTGTTTTTTATTTGAAATGATGGTGGTTTAAAGCATATTTTAGTAATTAATATTTATTCCAATTGGAATCTTAAAAACTTATTTTTGAAGCTAGTTATTATGGTTTTCTTTAATATCTACATTATCTACCGTATTTTTATTATTTTTTCGATAATGAAAAGATAGTTTCCTTCTAAAAAGTGTAAAAAATATTTATTGTGCTGCCATCTGTAGTTAATTTTCAGGTTTATCATCAAAATCGAACCCAAAAGTGAAAGTACAAAATGTAAAAAGTAAACAGTACATTGTTTGAATAATATTCTCCAAATAATAACATTAACTTTAAGTGCTTCTAGTATACATTCTAGTATAAATTTCAAGAAAATAATTAAATTAATTGCATAAGTGGTAAGTTATTTGAATACAAAATAACCTGGTAAGCCAAAACAAAAACAGCTGATGTGCAAGTGTCAAAATTTATTTTATATTTTATCGACGGAATTCGTATTAGTTTGTGTCACGATTCAGTAAAGAATATTTATGGTGTGACTATTTCATTTCGCCATTCGGGCCGTAACAAAGCAGCGACGAAATCAGATTCAAACTGACAATTTTGTGGGGTCATGTTAGGTCATAGTGCTTCACTGACATTGATTTTACCATTACGTTATTTCCACTATTTTCAGGCAAACAATGTAAAGAATGGATAAATCGCCGTAGCGTTTTGTTTGCTAGTAATGGAGAGACTCTTCTGTGGTGAATTTGAATTCTTTAGTAATTTTGATTCGGCCAATTTAGCTAAAGTAGAACTTGTACCACAAAGTGAATCAGGTCAGTTGTAAACACATTGAGAAAATCTATATATTATGTAATTAACATATATACCTTGAATATTTTTTTAAATTTCCAAACAATAGTTGTGACCCCTGCCAGTAATACCGGAAAATCCGTTATTCCTGAAATTCCAGATGTAGAGTTTAATATTAGGACAAGACCTGATTGTTGTGGAACTGAATTTGAAAATTCTAATCGAACATGGTTCTATTTTGGCATAAGAGGTATGATTACATATAGGTATTTAACAATCTATTGGTATGTTTAAAAAAAATTAAATTTCTGTTTTGCAGAATTTTATTATTATAGTTATTACTTAAAATTTCTTGCAAATTACGTCCATCTGTTTACATAAATAATGTTAAAAATACATTTGTAATTGCAATTATTTTTATTTTCATTTTGCAGCAAATGCTCCAAACGTTCTCGTCAAAATAAATTTAGTCGACTTAAACAAACAGGCAAAAATGTACAGCCAAGGTATGGCACCTGTATACCGTGTGTTACCAGGTAAACCACATTGGGAACGCATCCGAGACAGACCTACATATTCAGTATGTAAAAATTTAAATAAATCCAATTATATTCATTAAAATTCTTATAGTCTGACGAAGTTTTCACCGTAAGTTTTAAATATAGAACTCCGGAAAATATACAGAGTATTACGTATTTCGCTTTCACGTATCCATATTCATACACGGATCTCCAAAATAGTCTAACTGTCATTGATAGTCGATTTGGAAACTCTGATCCTACGTCGAAAGATGACATATACTATGTACGTGAATGTTTATGTCATTCTTTAGAAAGTAGACGAATTGATCTTATCACCATATCATCATATCATAATATTACTACTGAAAGGGAAACGAGACTGAAAAATTTATTTCCTGAACAAAATAAACTAAGACCATTTATATTTATAGGGAAAAAAGTAAGTATGTAGTATGTAAAGATAGCTTCATTATTATAATTACTAATCATTGTTTAAATAACCTCACTATTTTTTAAAATTAAATTGTATATAGAATATTTCAAAACGTAGGTACCATATACTATTAAATTTTTTTATTGTAAATGATCGTATCTATTTTTTCTGAATATTTATGACATCTTTGAAGTAAAAATATTAACCTTTATAAAATATAATTTATGAATTTACACGAAATGATTACTATTGACATATATAAATTGTTAACAAGAGTGTACATTAGGTTCGGGGAGGTGTTTGGAGATATATCGTATGATCAAAAAGTCTTTGGATCGCTATTGCCGTGGAATTTACGAGATATCTATGAAATTATTTATTTCAATTAGTTTTGACATTTAGTTGACAACTTTCAAGTCAGCTGGCTATAATTCAAAATGTTTCAATTAGAACAAAATTTTTATTATCAAATCATACTACAGTAATGGAAATATAGGTGAAAATGGTAATTGGGTTTATTCACCTCGTTTATGTTTGAATGAGTTCCGTGAGAGATTTCCCAACTTCGTAATAATCGAACGAGTTTTTTTTCGGCACCTTCAACGAACTATGGACAAATTTGAAGGAACTGGTAATATCAGCGATAGTGTTCGATCTGGAAGAAGACGGGCTAGAAATGATGATGTTATTGATCTGGTTAGGCAACGCATGCAGGAAGAACCTACCTTATCCTTTCATAGATTGAAACAAGAAATCAATTTAAGTTATGGGACGTGTCAAACCATTGTTAAACATGACTTGAACATGTTTCCTTATAAACTGCAGATGTGTCAGAAGTTACTAGCACCAGATTATCAGAAGAGAGTATTGTACTGTACCTGGTTTAATGACCATATGAATAACGATATCCTTGATTAATATTTTTTACAGACGAATCTTATTTTTACCTATCTGGATACGTTAATAAACAAGTTATGCGTATGTGGAACGAGAATAATCCTAATTTTCATAGTAAGGCTCCTTTACATAATCCTAAGATTGGTGTTTGGGTTGCAATGTCCTGTAGACGGGTAATAGGGCCAATATTTTTTCAAGATACCTTAAATGCTGAAAGGTATATAAATCAAATACTTGATCCTTTTATCAATCAATTGCACGATGATGAACTTCATAATGGATACTTTCAGCAAGATAACGCGAGACCGCATGTTGCTCAAGTAACCATGGAATATTTACGTCAATTTTATGATGGAAGGTTAATATCAGACGGACGTTACCCACCTAGGTCTTGTGATTTGAGTCCTTTAGACTACTTCTTATTCCCATTGCTTAAGAATAACATTTTTAAAACTCCAGTTCACACTTTAGATAAATTACAAGAACGTATTGTTGAAAACTGTCTTACAGTAACACCTGATCTTTTAATTAAAGTTTTTAATAACATGGGCCGACGTGTTAACCGGTGTATTCAGAACAGGGAAGACATTTTCAACATCTTTTATAATTTTTTATTGTAAAGGTGTACCTACCTGAATGTTATTGTTTCATTGTGGGAGTTCTTTTCTTAACTGTAATGAGCCTTATTTTTTTTTTTTTTTGTTATTAAAACTTCGTTTATTTATAAATGCATTCTGTAATTTCTATAATTGTTATTATAGATAACATACATAAAATGTAAATAAATACCGTAACCTAAAATCTATTTTATTTAGACTTATGCGTACTTCTAGGTAATGAATCACGGAAGTAAATAATTTTACGTTTCATGGCTATCACGATCCAAAGACTTTTTGATCATACGTTAGTTCGCATATTTTCCGCCGGTCAATCTTACTGGTTTTACTCTAATATACTATTTCAAATGATGATTATTCCACATTTTCAATAATCCTACTATTTTAGGTAATTTTCATTTCTGCAAGGGTACACCCCGGCGAAACTCCATCCAGTTTCGTCTTTAACGGTTTCCTAAATCTCCTTACGAACAGGGAGGATCCTGTAGCTATAGTTTTACGTAAAAACTACGTATTCAAATTAATTCCATGTTTAAATCCGGATGGGGTTTCCAGAGGCCATTATAGAACCGATACCAAAGGTGTTAATCTTAATCGGGTTTATTTGAAGCCTAATGTATCTTTACATCCATCTGTTTACGCTGCTCGAGCACTACTGAGGTACCACCATTACGGTTACGAGAAAGACGAAGAGGTCAATTTTAACAGTGGTTCTGAAACATACGATTCCTCCTGTTTCTCCGAAGAAAACGTTCACGTTAATGACAATAAATTGAGCAAAAAAGTCTCCCACATGACACTGGAGGAGAACGCTAAAAATAAAAACGAAGAACCAGAGACTTTGTGTTCGAAATGTAAGAGAAACATATTTAAATTGGAGGGAACAATGTTGTCGGGCCTCTCTAGTATAATTCCGGTATTTAGTAATAAAAGAGATCGATCGTTATGTTTAGGGAGAAACTGCTGTAAGAATTGCGGTGAGGAACTGTCGGATGATTCGGAACTTTTTTGCGAATCGGAATCCGTTTATCAACCGCCGCATGGAGATACGAACTGTAATGATTCCGGAATATTTCTTTACGTGGACATGCATGGACACGCTTCCAAAAAGGGTATATTCATGTATGGGAATCACTTTGATGATCTGGACAGGAATGTGGAATGTATGCTGTTACCGAAATTGATGAGCATAAATAATCACAACTTCCATTTTACCGCGTGCAATTTTACAGAAAGAAATATGTATTTAAAGTAAGATATAATTAATATTTCTGCTATTAAATAGATTACATGTGAAATATCCTTTGCAGAGATCGCAGAGATGGTATGAGTAGAGAAGGTTCTGGTCGCGTGGCTGTCTTAAAAATGACAGGGTTAGTTCGTAGTTATACGTTAGAGTGCAATTACAATACTGGAAGACTAGTAAATGTTCTACCTCCAACGATAAAAGAATGTCATAACAAAGGTGTTCATACGTTACCTGTTCCGCCCAAATACAATCCTCATATTTTTGAAGAAGTAAGTATTTCCAGAATATATATTGTCTTCATTTAATCATGTAATACGCAGATTATGATTGGTATTTGACCAAATTCAAAAATCTTGGATCGCTATAAAATACAATAATTATTTTTAGCATGGCCCTTCGGTATCTTAAAAAAACATTTTTTTTAGTTGTTGCGCCATAGCATACCATTGTGCATTTTAATGAAAACATGATTTTAAAGCTTACGTTATACGCAACTGCAAACACAACCGATTTGGTCAAATAAATGCACTGTCGATGATATATTGCCAAGCAAATAAGTTAATAAGTGGAGATCCTGATTCAATTTACAATGACGTAAAAATTAAATGTAGTTTGCGATATGTTTCTAGTGTGCTGAACGAAAACTCACTGCGAACGACATATGAAGAGTACAAAGTACATAAAAAAAACTGGCGTAAAATCGAACGAGAAATTTTTATTTCATTTATGTGTATAACGATTTTGTGTAATCTACCGTTTACTTTATTATCCAATGAATCATTTTGTCCATTCCACATGGAATAAAAACGCGAAATATCCCCATATAAACATTTTTTCCCCCCGTCACACTTGGTTTAGGGAAACAACTGTAGAAATAAGTCTAATGTTGCAAATATTTAACCAATGTTATCCACTTTGTGACTTCACGGAAGATGTTTAAAACGCCAAATGTTCCACCACGTTTTATAAATTTACAACTTATTATTTCTTTTATGTACGTACTATAAAGCGCACGTCTTTGACGCGCACCTCAACTTGGCTTCTCTAGTGATGACTTAACTGTAATTACTCAGATGAACAATATGACATAACTGTGTAGTTTACTATTTTAGTAATCTCAAACGGTGTGATTATCATTCGATGCGGTGTTCTAAAACGAAATAAGTAGAATATATTACACAGCCATTCAAGGAACTTATTTATTCTCTTGCTTCAAAACTTATGATTCTGTCTAATTTGCGAATAGCAATCCTGACTTTTTAAATAAAATTATCACCGGCGATGAAATCAGCTGAACATTCATCAATTGAATAAGACTAAATCCCATCAACTGTCTGACCACTTAGAAAGTACGATTCGATAATAAAAGTTCTAGGAAAATAGCGCGATCAATATTAACAATTAACAATATGTTTGTTTTAAGAACAGATTTGTTCAACTTTCAAGTGGTAGTATTCGAGGTATATAAACGAGGTAACCCAGAATAACAAACTAAATACACAAATAAAAGCTAAATACAATGACATGACACATGATCGATTTGTTAAATTAAATTCAGACATACCATTTAATTTCATAGCAAAATCAAGGCTAACCAGGAGCAGTTTTTTTTTGAACGCACGCTACAAGGATTACAGAATGATTCGGAGCCTTATTCTCTTAATTCGTGTCAGCAAATAGTCGATCCTTGATACCTTTATAGTACACAACATCCCTTGTTTTTATATGTGCTTTGTAGGCTCTTCACGTGTCGTTCGCAGTGAGTTTTTTATCGCAAACTGCACGTATAATTTTTGCGCCATTGTAAATTAAATCAATATATCCGCTTATTAGTTTAATTGCTTGGTCGGACAATGGCCGATTTTTCGATACACATAACTGTGACATTATTATGTTATATAAGGAGTGAGCCACAAAAAAGTTTTCAGAGTATGCCATGGATTCAATTAGTTATGTCTCAGATTGATTAAGTGATCTAACCTACATTTCGTACTATTAGTAATCGGGCGCGGCTCGTGATGACGTACTGTTGGGGCACGTACAATCATGCGAGTGCTTTGTGTATTCTCGTCTACTAACTGTAGCGTTTTCTTAGCATCATTGTACGTGCCCCTACAGTGCGTCATCACGAGTCGCGCCTGTTTGTAATAGGTTAAATCGTAACTTGTCAATTTGACTTATGATTATTTACAAATGACACTTCGTCAAATCTCTCAGCTCAGCACTTATATGTCTATTTCAGTCGTTCATGGTCCCTAGGATACAAATTTTGTGGCTCGCTTGATTTAACAGTCTGTTGCAAAACAAACAATAGATCGTGCGTTCAAAAAAAACTTGCCTCTGGTGAACCATGATTTCATCACGAGTAACATATCAAAAAGCATGTCGTTACTTTACTAATATGAATTTCTTAAATGACAGCTACATCTAAATGATAGACGGCTTTAGAAAATTGCAAGATTATAATCTTCCTGTCATGAAAAATAAAATTCCGTGTTATCGTTTTTATGAGATGACACTAATGACATTAACATTCGTTTAACATTAACATTAAGTTACGACATATTTAAAAATTTCATGGCCAACTCTGAGGCTATTTTTTTGAACACACGATACATAACGTGTGTTCATTTGAAAAGTCAATCTAGGTTACTTTGAAATTTTGATAGAATAAAACGCATATATATTAGTATGTGTTTGTTGTTCCGTAAACGTAAATCCAAATGACATTTGATAATGTCAACCACATTTGTTATTTATTTGTATGTATGAAACTGTCAAAATATACGACTTCGTAGGTTAAGTAGTAAATTTTAATTTACGACATACTTCAAAATGTTCTCAGTAAATCACATGCTACTAGATTGACTTTTCAAATGAACACCCGTTACTAATATCTAATATCGCAGACGAAATTGTAAAAACTGCAGATCGGGAGGGAGAAGGCTGTTTGTTCATCTGAGTCGCCAGTGCAACGCACTTCGAAATTGGCATCTCTAGTTATCACGTTGAGTTTGAAATATTAACATTCTGTTACTGTATACGCTATGTAGGCGAAAACGGCAAATAAGTCATCATGGGTTCTAGCTCATATCAGCATTGCAGTGCATCTAATTGACTAATCCACTTACTATACTTTAAAATATACGAAAATAAAACTTGAAAGAAAATTGTCCGCGAATCTTTGAGAATGTATTGAATGACACAAACATTACCACTATTTTTTTCTGTTTGTATTTTGAAAATAAAGGTACTGAATTCGCTCTCCACACATTGGGTGTAAACATTGTTCACGTAACCTTTTTCATATAATGAAACGGATATGCAAAATACATATCCGTAACTGTAAACATGGACAAACACCTCGTATTTTTAGCATTTACTTCTGTTCAATACATATGTTTCAGCCATCTAGGCGTTACGGATATGTAGTTACGGATATGTATTTTGCATATCCGTTTCATTATATAACAACGCCGTAATACGTGCAAAACGTATTGATAAATATCCCTTTTTTGTATAACCTTTTTCAATTAACTTAAAGCTAAGAATATAAATTTTCGTTATTTTGACAGAATATTTGTACAATTAAGAAAAGTTAAAAATATAAATATTTTTATAATTTTCGTTTCCAACTATCACGTCTATGTAATTACAGATTTTAATAGTATTTTATTTATCAAGAACAAAAAGTGACATTTTAAAGGATGAGAAAGTTGCTTATGGCTGGAGCGTCAGCCGAGGACGGAATTACTTGCGAAAACCTTTAAAAACACTTTTCGTTCGTGGTGAATAGAACGGCTTATTTCATACTGCAGGTTTAATGAATTTTAAATAAAAAGAAATGAATTTATTTCATACTGATGTCACTGATGACATTTATATCTCGCAGAAATTCTTCGTAAAAGTTAAGTAAGCAGTGACTAATATTTCCATAGCTGTACCTCGAATACGCCTGTCGTGCAGCAACTTACAATTTAGAATATTCGATGCCGATCTCTGAATCGACAGTATCTGAAATAGAGCCGCCTTGACGCGATCAGAGTGTGCTCGCATCGAGTGCCCTCGGATATCTACACGGACGCGCTCGTATTTTGGCAACTAGTAATCCGAGAGCGTTCGGACGACGGCGTCCGATCTGTGTAGACTTGGATTGCGTCCTAATGTCACGAGCTAGTTCGTATAAGCGTAGTGAAACAAAATGGCGACTACTAACAATTCACAAGCGTCTCGTGCAAAAAATGATACTTTACTCTTCCTTTAAGACACACAGTGTCTTCCTCATTTTGCAATACAACTCCATCCAAGGAAGTCACTGTGTGGCGAAACAATTGTAATGGGATTTTACCTCAATAAAGTGGAAATTACTGTTGCTTTTTTATTTTTATTTCATTGTTTTCTTTAATATTTCTGCAACAACACTAGCACTTTGTACCACCAGATCTATCTGTGCCATATTTACCATCTTTTACCTCAATAGTGTAAATTAAGTACTATTGTTTTTCATTTTTATTTCATTTCTTTCTTTAATATTGTCTGCAACAACACCAGCACTTTGTAACGCCAGATCTATATGTGCCACGTTTATGATCTTGAAAACAAGTAAAAATGCTTGTTTGTAAACCTTATGTTGGGGCAACTCGTGGTTTTTCGTCGTCGCTCCTATGTTGACTCACCGCGCACGGGTTGTAAGGCCGTATACGCACTAATTTTTTACTCTTCGGTGACAGTTTTTAATGAAATGCGGCACATCCAATATAACACCTTTATTTACATATTTATAGCAATCGCCAATTAAGTTGGCGCTAGGAGGGGGTGCGCAGAAACCGTTTTTAAAAACGTCCACCCCCACCACTCAATAAATTGTCAGAATACATTTGTCATTGACGTTTGACGGAACATGTCTTTGCTAGGGGATCATAAAGTGATACACGTTCAGAGGTTAGAATTATCTGACATTTGATGTAAAACCAAATACAAATCTCCCCACTACTTCAAATCCTGCGCGAACTTACCCCTCCTCGCGCCAACTTAATTGGCGTTTGCTATACATTACTTCATACATAAAATTTGTTGTATAATGAAAGACGGTTGTCTATTGATAACATATGAGACTGGTGTCTCTTGATATTAAATGTCGATTGCTGTCTTGAACGTTGTTCTTACGACTGTTGTCTAGAACGTTGTTACGTTAAGACTCGCGACTGTTATTAATTAATATAGACTGTTGTCTTGAACATTGTTCTTACGACTGTTGTAAGAACGTTGTTCTGTGGCGAATTGCTACTGGCGACTTGCGACTGTTGTCATCGCGCGCTGAGCTATTTAAAAACCTTTTAAGCATTGTAGGCAAAATTTACCCTTCCCTTAAATTAACCTTGGAACAACTAACAAAATAGGCCACATGCGGCTAAATGACGAAACAAAAGGTCGGCAAAGTTACAAAGAACCGCCTTGATTGTAAATTGTGCCTACTAAACTAACAAACGTTGCAGATGGTTTTTGATTCTAACTGTATACATGGCACGGCACGTTCACTGCTAAAATAACATATATTTGAAACGTATCTAAAGAATGCGGCAATAAATAAGTGCCGGCATGAATAACGGTTGACAAATATGTAATACGCAGCATCCTAAATTTAGTGAAACGTTTGCATCTTAATGCAATAAGAAAATATAATTATACAAAGGTTTTAATTTTGTTTCTGACTCTTAGATTTAAATACTATAATCTATGATTTCTTATATTTAATGTGTAATATTAAAATGAATAATACTTATTTTTAATATATAATACAAAATGAATAATATTTATATTTACTGTACATTATACAAATTGGTTTCGCTTATAAGACGAAACACCTTGGCTTCTTTTTTTTTGCTTGTAATGGTTTCATCTTGCAGCAACAGATTTGTCGTAATGATTTTGAAATCGAGTAAAAAAGCTTGTGTGTAAACAGCTATCCTTGTACACCTATATAACGCTTAGCCGTACCGAGTCCACTTGATCCGAGCACACTCTCATCGTGTCAAGGCGGCTTAACCGAAGAAAACACAATAAATGTGTCGCCTTTTTCTAACGCAGGTCTAGTTTAAAAAAAAAAAACAAGATACTGCAGTTTTAATGTTTATTGTATTAGCAAGTAGTTAATGAAGTAATGTTATTAAATTCAATAATTTCTTGAAATTTGAATAAATTTGAATTATTCCTGTCAACAACTGACTTATAATTTTAAAGTACGTGAACTTTAATATTTTACTTTAAAGTACTATAGTCTATTTTTAAAGTAGAGAGACGAATTTCTGAACGTACGCCTGGCCCAAAGTACATGTACGAAAATCTTGAAAACAATTTGTACGCGGCAAAATTCAAATAATTTTTGCATTTGTGACACGCATATATTAAGTATAGACCTATGCAGAAATCAACAACAGGAATTTATCTAGGATGACAGAAGAGGAAAGAAATTAAGTAAATATTAGACAGTGTAAACGGAGAATAGATAAGATACATAACATTTATTTATTATAATACAAAATATACATTAATAATACATTTATTGTAAACTTACTGGTTCAGCAAAAATTACATTCAAATATTTATCTACAGAAATGCAAATGTAATAAAAATATTTTTCTATTTCGGTGCTATAAAGTGCACTTTTCGACACCCGTTTGGGTTGCATAAAGTATTACTTTTTCGCACGCAAAATTTTGTTTTTAGAGGTTGGTCATTGCATAAATCAATCTAAATTTTAACCTTAAAATGACATATAACACCGCCGATTTTCAAATATTTAAAATGCTCTAGTTAAACATCAATGCTACCAACTTCAAAAAAAGAAAATTTCTACAATTTTCGTACAAAACATGCCTCTTATTTTAAGTCTTTTTGAACTTTTAATGTCCGATATAGAAAAAATAGTATAAAATACACGTTTCATAAGACCTTTTTGCGCACTCGTTCATTAGAAAACTCGCCTACGGCTCGTTTTCTAAACCTTGAACTCGTGCGCAAAAATCATGTCTTCTGCAACTTGTACTTTAATATACTATTATCATAAACTTATGAGCTGCTCATAATTATTAGAAGTAAATTAATATATCTCTAAATTATGATGATGATATCGAACTACAATCAAAATCTTCACTGTCACTATCCTCTTCAACTCTAATGATGAAAAGTTCTACTACTACTTCGTCAATTATTGCATCAAGATCTTTCATACGGGATTCTTCTTTTATAACATGGTTTATTCATTTTAGCCAAGTAGTAGCTGTTACATTTCCCAAGGCGTCAAGTAATAATTGTCTCACTTCAGATAATTTAAAGGTTTTGTTTTTGGCAGCCACTTCATTCTTTATTTGGGCCCAAACAAGCTCAATAGGGTTCAGTTCGCAGTGGTAAGGAGGTAATCGTAACACAGTTTTATTTTGTGATTTTGCTAGTTCATCAATAACATAGGAATTATAAATATTCTTATGAATTTTAACCAAGCTTAACAGTTCAGCTCTGACCATATCCTCATCATATTGTATTTCCTTACTTGTTAGCCAATTTTGAATATCCACCTTTCTCCATGATGATGATGGTGGCTTTTCTATTTTACGACTATGATATGATGCATTATCTATAACAGCATTGTCAGGTAAATAGTTTAATATTCGAGAGAACCATTCTTCAAAAACAGTGGCATTCATTTCATCGTGGTAATCAGTGGTTTTCTTTCCTTCAAATAATAATAAGCCATCTTTTACAAAGCCATTACAACTTCCAATGTGCAACAAAATAAGACGACGTCCCTTTCCTGCTGGATTTTTTAATCCAGTTGTAAGCCCTTCGATAAAGGCTTGTCTACGACTGTGAATACTTGTGTCAGTCCACACTTTCTGTACTGTGTGACCCTCATTCACCCAAGTTTCATCCAAATAGAAAATTGATCTGTCCTGAGCTCTATATTGTGAAATATCTCTGAGATATTGTCGCCTCCATCTTACAATGTCATCTCTTTCGGTCAAAATACTATTTCTGCTCCTTTTTAAGTATCTAGAGGACATAGCACAATTATATACATGTATTTCTATATAATAAATATTTCTTACTTAAAATTCATTTGCTTTATTAGCAAATACAATGTTGATCGACTCATGTTTGGCAAATCTTCGTCATTTCTTACTTGCACCAGCACCTTATCTAATGTCGGAGGTTCATTTTGTCGAAACATATTGTGGACTATTTGGCGTATAGCAGTTTTCACAGTCTCATCAAAGGATTTCAGTAAAGAAGGCCTACCACTAATCTTTTTAGGATCTGCACATTTTCCAGAGGCTTTATACTCCTTAACCACCCGATACACTGTTGCTCTTGAAATTCCTGTAAGCATTACTCTGTAAAATATAGATCATATGTAATAAATTGTATTCACTTGCCTACTACGTCAGAAATTTGTTTTATCATGTCAAGTTTCTTGATATTGGGTGTATCGGCTATAATTTTCTTGTAAGCATTGATCAGGGTCTGCTTTTCGGTACTACGCAAATGATTCGTATTTTCACGCTTTTTCGGAGGAGAACAAGCATGTTCACGGCCGGCGGCACTTGTACTTGGTTGTGCATCCATATTGGAGACCAACTATAAAACTCTTTTAATTGTATTTATTTCAATATATTGCTTATAAATTACTTACGAGTGTATCTGATAACTATTACTGTCGAACTCCGAAAAGAACTGGTAAAGTATATAATGAAATAACGGAGAAATAATGGAAACAAGGCTTAATTATAAACAATGTTCAGTTGATCAGAATCAGATCAGAATCTGAGCAAGATTTGTACGGTGTCATTTGGCCTTGCTTTCAACCAATGAGATTTCACTGTCAAAGTGGTCTGTTCAGAAATTCGTCTCTCTACTTTAAAAATAGAGTATAAGACTTTACTGTTCAATTTTTTGTACCATAAATAATCCGAAAAATGTCAAATTTGACATCAGTATGAAATAATAGATATTTATGTATTAAGGGAATAAACGACAGTTTTAATCCCGAGACAGTAAGTAATGCCTGAGCGACCGAAGGGAGCGAGGGCATTTTCTGTTGAGGTATTATAGACGTTTATTCCCGAATTACAAACAAAACTTTTCTCCCGACCTTAAATGTAATAATTTATTTCATTATTAGTTTGACAGTTGATTGATAGATTGATCTGATGTCATTCAATTAAGTTGGTTTGTCATGAAAACGTGCATAGTTTCTGGTTACTAAGGTAAAACGAGTTTGTTTGTGCTTATTTTTTTCCAAAAAAAAAAACGCAGGCCGTTTAAGTTATTGTGCAAAAATGAATATTAATGGCAGTGAAGGAGATAATTTTCAAGTGCCTGCAAATATTTCCATAGCTGCACGAGAAATAACGACTAATTTATTACCGGCAAAGTCGAAGAAATATTTTATTCCCTACAGTCAATCTATCAATCTGACAGTTAAATTAATTTTGACTTAAATAAATGAACCAAAAGTCATTCACTACAGTATTCACTTTATTCCCTAGGGAAAATCGAATATTTTATTCCCTAGAGAATAAAGTAGTCTAATATATGTCAATTGTCAGATGTATAAGATGACACTTTATTCTCGGTCGGGAGAAAATGTTTTTTATTTTCATATTTTACTTTGATTTTCTTAGTTTTCTGAATTCGTTATATTTTTAAAATTATAAATCCATAGAATAGTTTACGTAATTCTGTAACAACTTTTTTTTAAGGTTGGCAAGGCTATGGGAGCAAGTATTTTAGATCTGACCGGTCAAAACCCGTTGACGCGTCTTCCCAGTTCCGAATTCCATTCCTTGAGCGGATTAAGGGAATGGTTACGTATACATTGCTCTAACGAGTTCGGAGACATACGAAATGTCTCGACCAAATTGAAATTGAGACACTCGGCAAGCTTGCACGCCCCTCAGGTAGGCAAACATCCACAGCAACAACAACAACAGCAGGTGTCTCAAAACGTTGATGACGAAAACGTCACCATACGTCAATGTGCAATAACCTAAATGTTGTATAGTACAAATTTCCGGAACAAGATCTCGTTTTTTTAAACATATATCATTCCTTCCACGATTAAATATTTTTAAAGACATTCTCAAGACTTGCCAACTTTTTTCAAAAACAGATTTAAAAAGATAATATGGAGAGAATAATCTCAAATTATATACACGTATTTTTATTTACTAAAATATTGCCAGTATTAAAAGAGATTTTGTAATAAATGTGACTTTACGAGAAGTACTTCTTACACATTTATCGACACTTTTATATGGATGTACCTATTACAGAGGGCGTTGTTGTTGTTAAATGTGATATAGTATTATATAGTTGCGTATATATATATAAATATATAAGAATATACACAAAAATGACTGACCCACTTCTTTTTAAGCATCTCTCTTAGTATAATTTACCCATCTTCTTTTTTTTTTATTTCGTTTTTATCTATAACATTCTCACTATACGAAAAGAAAACAATACATGGCAAATAATCAAACAATGTAAAAGTAATCGACTTGTACGCATTGTAAATTATTATTATGAAACTTGATATTTTATTAAAAAGGTTTAAAGAGAATTGCTCATTATTTTATTTATTTTGATCTGTCGTTTATCTCGTTCACACGATCAATTTTTCACTACCTTTTTTAAAATCTAAACGCACCTAATATAAGCTAAAAACACTTTTTTTTCGTGTGCTCGCAAGAGGGCGCTCTAATGAATGTTATCGGCAATGATTTGCTTTCAAAACGCTATATTCATAAAATATCTGTTTATAAGATCATTGACTTACTCAGGAGAATATAGCATTTTAATGCGTATTCATGTTTGGAATCATATATTATAAAGACCGCTTTTTGATCAGGTAAGTCCTTAATTTCTATATTTTTGTTTCTTTTGGTTTTCATATTTTAAAGATTTTTAATTATTGTGCGAGCGAAAATGATTTGTCGCGCACGTGACCACGTATGCATGTAACCAAATATACACCGATTGGAATTCCTGCATAATGAAATTCTAACGCTAGGAAATAAGTAATTAAACTTCTAGTTTAAAAAATTCTTTTATTGTAAATACAATGGCTTCATCAGGTGGATGAAATACTGTATATGTACAATACAAGTTTGAATATTTATGTGAAAATTATTGGGCAAATGGTGGTGGAAAAAATTTTAAGTTTAATTACTTATTTCTTAGCGTTATAATGAAGTTTAATTACTTATTTCTTAGCGTTATAATGAAGTTTCAACAAGTATCTCCTTCGTCAATTAACTAATGAATTTCTATTAATAAATTCAGTATTGTCTCAGTTAGGTAGCAAAACTTCATTTCATTGCAAAATTTTAGAAACTGATTTTGTTTAAATATTGACAGAAACAGCAATTAAATTTATTTGGTATGTATTTTGTAAATATCAAATATTTGATTCAATTTATTACAGTTACTGAATATGTCCGCTGTGGCTTTTCAAACATACAATTACCCTCCTCTTTATGTTTTTAAATACGCTTTCCATTTCATCCACAGTAATTTCTTGAATAGCTGCTTCCAGTTCATCAATATTATGCATAGGATTTATATATTTTATTTTACAAAATCCCAAATTAAAAATCTAAAGATGTTAGATCTGGTGATCTATCTGGCTATCGTCCCCTGCAATGACGAGTCTCTTTCAGTGCATTCGGACAAGACCCAAGAGATACGTCTACAAAGAAAGAAATTTTTAGGTATTAATTAATATCATCGATTCGAATCGGTGGAAACAGTGATTTGAAATCTGAAACAGACAGAAACTAGAAAAATTCCTAACCACAATAGAATAATAAACTTCTAAATACGTACGAGAGTGGACCCAGAAATAAGGTTCCCATAAATTTTACAAATAGACAACATTTTTTATTCTCATAGAAATTTACATCGTTCGGAAGAAGACACTTTGCCCTATTTTTCTCACATAATCGCCATCTTTTTCTATGCATTTTTGTAGACGGTACTCCAATTTCTGTATCCCAATGTCGTAGAACTCCGCTGCCAACCCGTTGGGGGAGCGTTTCACACCTTCCTTGACTTCATCGTCGCTCCGGAAGCGTTGGCCACTCAAATGTTCCTTTAACTTGGAGAACAAGTGATAATCACTAGGCGCGAGGTCAGGACTGTAAGGTGGATGGGGCATTGTTTCGTTTCGGGAGTGAAATGATACACACACGTTTCGTCTCCCGTAACAATGGAGTCCGACAATCCTTCCTTATCTTCTAGACACTTTTGAAGAAACTGGCGAGCATAGTCAAAGCGTTTCTCCTTGAGTTCTGATGTTAATAGCCGCGGTACCCATCGAGCACAACACTTGTGGTGATACCCCAATTTTTCAGTCAAAGCTCTTACCACTGTACCGTAAGAACTCCTAGGAATCCGAGCAACAAGTTCACCGACGGTGATCCTCCTGTTTTGAAGCACTTCACGTTTGACCATCTCGATAACCGCCTCCGAAACAGACGGTCTTCTCCTCCGTTCTTCATGGTAGACTTCCTTCCGGCCGGTACTAAACGCCCTGCACCACTTTCGGGCGTGTTGAACGGCCAGACATTTGTCGCCATACACCTCTGTCAACTGACGATGAGTATCCACGGGTGGAGTCCCTTTGGCGTGCAAAAAGTGAATTACGGAACGAATCTCGCACTTGGCGGGATAAACAATGGGAACCTCCATCTCGGACGGCTGCTGAGCCAAGACTGAGCGGCGCAGCGAAGCGCGGCCGGAGGAATCGGGAGTGGGGGAACAGCCGCGCACAGTAGTGTTGCCAGATTTCGCATCGCACCTTCCCTTGCAGCTGGAGCACTTTGGGAACCTTGTTTCTGGATCCACCCTCGTATTTCGGCAACTAAGTTGCCATCTTCAGTAGACCAATTTTATAAAAAAAAAAAAAAAAAAGTGTTAAACATAGCGCAGTATTAGTATTATCCCACTGGCGATTTGGCGAAGAGCATGTCTTCAAAGATTGTACCTTAGCCAAAGACACTACTCTTTCTTTTTCAAATTATTCTACTGAAAGAGGCAAATTAGTTACTAAAACCGTAATCGTATTTAAAAGTTTTTTGTGGTTAGGGATTTTTCTCATACCTGCCTTTCAATATAATTTATTGTTTAGGTACGAGCTTATTGCGACAATTGTCTAATTGATTTATGTACGCTTCATTCTATTCGAGTTTGAATATCATCTACAAACTCTACTGTTAAAACAGTTGGTCTACCTGTGGACTTCCCTTTACAGATGTAATTTTTAATCTTAAAAATGTTGTACTTTGTTTATGACGAGCAAAATTTTAATAACTAAAAACAACTTCACGAAAGGCCTCAGTGACTCAACTGATTTCAATACAATATTATAAAGAAAGTCCTTGTTCCATATGGATTACGATTACCACTCCGAAAATGAGCCACTACAATATATGCGCCATGTTTCGATGTGCATGCCATCTTAACAAAGACGTTTCTAAAATATTATTAATTTAGCCATTAATAATTTAAGTAATTAAATTAATACGATTTTTATTGTTATACTCACATCACACACAGATAGTTGATATATTGAGCTCTGAAATGAACTATTAATCCAAAAAATGAAGTGAAATATAACGTCAATAGTTGATATACTATGTTCACTCAACCAATAGAGTAATCACGAGGTGTCAACGCGTGCACAGACCCATTTACAATAGAGTACGAGTAGATATGATCTTAACGGTGATTTTACATTCACAGTTAAAAAACAAACTATGATTTCAAAAAAGCAATGATTCTAAACGGATATTATAATCATCGTTAATGTTGAATGCTGATGATAAATAGCTCATTCATAAGTTATTTTTATTATTTATCTACGGATATGTAAGAGCAGGAATTCGTTAATAGATAATTTTGTAATACGAAATACAAGAAACGCAAAACAATACAAAATACCAAAGGAAAAATTATATAGTTCAAAATGGGAAACAATCTCAGAGTCACACCTTCTGTGATAGAATCACAGATAATGATTTACATCGTTTGTTTTGTGATTTCTATGTAGCTGTAAGAACCAATAGAAAGACAGTATACAAATAGGCAGTGATCACGCGTTTTTACTACTCTATATGTTGAGTGAACCAAGTATAGTAATTGACATATATGAAGTAAATACAACAATGCGGTAACCTATGAAAGTGAAATGCATTAAATTGTGAAAAATAATTGGTCACGTGGGCGACAAGCATTTTCGCATGTTGCATAGTTTTCTCCACAAGATTCAATAATTTTTTATTTTATTTAGATTTTTTTGACTTGCACCATATTTATTACAATTTTATTGAGAAGAAGTATACTATATGTAATAGAAAATGTAATGACAATTTTATCACAAAATATTTTATTTTAAATAAAAAATTATTTCCTAAAGGCGCAAATAGTCACGCGCTTATTAAATTACCAGTAGAAAAAGGTACACCAGTCTTCTTGTCTGTAATCTACTGTTTTACAGTATAATATTTAACAATCTATAGTAACGAGCCATCGAAAAAATTCATAATTGGAGTAGACTGTGAAATTGGGTTGGTACTTTAACCACTTCCACATAATGACATTTATTATTTGACATTGAAAATATAAGTTTGTGTCAAATTTTTCAAAACTCTTATTAAGAAAATTGTTTGTGTTTAGATGTAAATGGACAACATTTTCAACAACTTCTGTAGCTATATGTAAATTTTGATTATGATTTCGATATTAAATAAATTATTTGTTTTCTTTTTTGTTGTAGTATTATTTCAATGCCATAACCTTTTTTTACAATGAAACCAAATGAAACTGTCAAGCATCAAGTAATGTGTCATTATGTGGAAGTGGTTAAAGTACCAACCCAATTTCATAGTCTACTCCAATTATGAATTTTTTCGATGGCTCGTTATAATATTTAACCATATCTTGTACAGTTCAGCATTTTAAATGTAAAGCATGTTTAAGGCATATAATGTATAAATCACAAATCTTAAGGAAGAAAAGTGAAAAATTTATTCATTATCGTTGTTACAATTAAATTTTTTTTTTTTAATTTAGAGTAATAAAATATTAATTAGTTCTTTCTATACATAGACATAGAATGGCATATTATAAATATAGACATTATTGGATTTAAGTAAATCTGCAATAATAGTATTTATTGACAGCCCACAAGATTGTTATAAGATTTTATACTGGAAGAGATTCGTGTAAATTGAAGAGAAGATAGATTCGGTCATTGTGGCATATTTCTATACTATATGGATATTTGTCGTCCAATTAGAACCACGGAAATTCGGAAATTTTATTGAATTTCTGCTATATAATCTTAGTTTAACGGATATGTATCTGATAATAGAGACATACTCATACTTAAGGTATTGCATAAAGTATAGCAAGCGCCAATGAAGTTGGCGCGAGGAGGGGGTACGCAGAAGCCGTTTTTAAAAACGTCCACCCCCACTACTCAAGTAATTGTCAGAATACATTTGTCATTGACGTTTGACGGATCATAATGTCTTTGCTAGGGGATCATAAAGTGATACACGCTCAGAGGTTAGAATTATCTGACATTTGATGTAAAACCAAATACAAATCTCCCCACTACTTTTATTCCTGCGCGAACTTACCCCTTCTCGCGCCAACTTAATTGGCGTTTACTATATTTAGGGAAAGATATGTAGTTGCGGACAATAAAGCCTAATGTCATTCACAAACTTCAACTCGGTTTTGAACGTAACTTCCAAGTTTTTATTTCTTTAGTTTATATTGACTTTGGTTCACAATTGAATAACATTGGAGATTATTTCAGAGAAGTGGTCAATGTCTGCAGACTGGGTTCTAGACTAACTGTAGTTTTTTGGAGTTTTTTAAAAATATGTTGCCTTATATTTATAACATTACCTGAAGCTTTTTTTTCGCGACGTAACATCTGGTATAAACTCATACATAACCTTGCTGTTATTAAGTTATGTTTTTTAATTTCGGATTCCCTTTGTAACTTTAACCCACCACAATATAATTTAAAGTATAACAGAAATAGGGAAAATGGTGTTGCTATGTTATATATTTGTTTGGTTATGTTAAAAGTAAACATGAAAATCTAACCTCAGCTAATTATAAGCAATTTCAATTTTTGTTAGAAAACACTTACCCATATACGTATAGGCAGAATGGAAAAGAATTTAACAGGTTTTCTTAAATGATTTTGCTGATAGTGATTTATTCCTCATAAAGATAATGCAGTACGTTAATCAAAGAAGATTTAAAATAAGGCGACATGCTCTATTACATTCGCTACGATCCCAAAATATTAGACATGAAATTGACTATCATTTGGGGATGACGTCTACAATGAGCAAATATTGTTTCAACTTTTCAGAATGAAAAAATCCACATTTAGGAAACTTTTAGAAGTCTTAATAGTTAATGATAAATATAAGCTTAACCACTAAACCGCACTAAACACAAAAACGAAAATATAACCTAAAATAATCAAATGTGTAACAGGTCAATGTAACCGCCTGTGCACGTCATCAATGATGTCAAAACAATGTTGCGAAATCATTGGCAAAATCGTTTTGTTTACGTTTTAGGTTAGGGTAGTAAACGCTTGTCAAACTTCCAGTATTTAGGTTATACGAGCAATATGTAATATGAAATTATAACAAATACGATTTTACTTCTCTCGCAGCTGATAAAGGCAGCAATGGTCCATTATCGCGTTCGACTTCACAATCGCGGATGCAACAAATCGCTTAAGGCCAGTTCCCACTTATGCATTAAAATGCAGCAAGTTTTGATGCATGAAAAGTATGCATTTTTTAATGCATGACTTCCTATGCATCAAAAATTGCAAAGATATTCACATCTATGCAATTCCATGTGCAGTAAAATAAAAACAGAAAAAAATAGCTAGGGATTTAATTTTTGTGCAATCACAAAATTACTTGACAGATAGTAACGTAAATTTTGTGGTTGTTTTAATTCGGCATAAAAAGTCTATTTTTTCCTATTAAGTATGGATTATGAAGAAATATTACTTTTATTAATAATTAGAGCAAGTGCTTCACTGCTTTTACCATCTCCGAGAAATCTTAAAGCAAATTTTAATTTGTAATTTTATGAAAATGAACCTGTAAAAGTTATAAAATTGAAAAATAAAAAATATATGTCTATTACTATCATATGTTAACACTTACCATTCAACAACAAAAGTATAGCAATCGCCAATTAAGTTGGCGCGATGAGGGGGTGCGCAGAAGCCGTTTTTAAAAACGTCCACCCCCACTACTCAAGTAATTGTCAGAATACATTTGTCATTGACGTTTGACGGAACATAATGTGTTTGTTAGGGGATCATAAAGTGATACACGCTCAGAGGTTAGAATTATCTGACATTTGATGTAAAATCAAATACAAATCTCCCCACTACTTCTAATTCTGCGCGAACTTACCCCTCCTCGCGCCAACTTAATTGGCGTTTGCTATAAGATGATATAGTGTCAATATTAAAAATGAAACCGTCCAAACACATAATACCAATGTAAAATTATATATTGGTAACGCAGTATTCCCTAGCGTTCACTAGAATTGCATGCAATTTATTGCACGAATTTAGAACATGTTCTAAAGCCGTGCAGTAAAAAATGCATGCAATTGGTGGAAATGCATAGTGTGAACGCAAAAATGCAGCTTTTTTTCGTGCATTAAAAATTGCAGCATTAAAATGCACAAGTGGGAACTGGCCTTTACGTTGGCTGCAAAACGCTTTCGGCATTGCAAACCAAGAGTAAACAAACACGCAAAATATGACAGAACGATATGTGTCAACACTGAACATTTGCACCAACACAAATAAGCATTCGCAATGATGTTAATATAAATATTATACTTGGTTTATTGTTTTTGTGTTGGTGATTCTGAAAATTCTGTCTTCGAATCGTGAACGACACAAGAGACGTAAATGATCACGTATTACAATTGCGTTACATCCATATTCCTCTATATTACGTCTAATGAAAACTCGCACGAAAATACAATGTTTCTAAACCTTTTGTAACAGGGTAATAGATGTTACATCGCGAAAAAAGCCTTTGGATGAATCATCGCCCAGTATGTCGGAATAATTAGTGTTATTTAATAACGGTTTCTTTTCCATGTTTGCTTAAAGTTTGTGATTTATAATCATCCTGCCCACATTTTCTTTTAAGCGAAAGAATAGTTAGAAATTTGTACTGAAAAATCCAAACTATTAATTCGATTCAAACTATTAAATCATACTTTTTTCTGACAAAAGCCCATGCACAAAAAATAGCACGAATTTGAGTTTTTTAAAGGCAATAAATATACTTTATTTATAATTAGAAAAATACAATAAATTACTATGGGAAACACTCAAAACTTTCCTTCTCGCTAATTTAACTGTTTAGTAGTGAACCGCCAATATATATATATATATAAATTATGAATTGTTATCGTTAATTTGTCTAATTTTTCCTACAAAATTGCCTGAATATCTAAGAAAACTCCATTTCGACTCATTTTTACTTATTTACTCTGTTAACATATTATTAATTATGAACTTTCGGAAAACAGATTTTGTGAAATTATATAATTTAATGTGTGCTACTAAATTTTACGCCAATATTCAAAAATTAAATTTTGGATAAGTTTACATTAATAAATATAATTTAAATAAGATTCACAAGTAGTACAGATCAGCTTGTCTGTTTTTTAAAATTTGATCCGCCTGTAATGCAATTCCCAATAAATCAGAATATAAAATTGGAAAATTCCTGACGGAGTTCTTAAAATTTGTTACAAATCTTTTAAAATTACTAGTATCATTAAAGAAATATTATCATCCAATGCTAAGGAATGTAAATATTGATCAACATAAACTCACTTTCAGGTTCATACCACCATTAAAATGTCTTTGATATAAATCTAGTATACATAATACATAATCATATCTCTTTGAAACAATACCTAAACATAAACGCAGAATATGTGCAGTTATTAAAACACCCTAAACAATAATGTTATCACATTTTCTAATAACATCACAGATGTCAGTAAAGAAAAAATTATTAAATTATTTTCACAAATTCGGGTGCGACCTGTTTATGAAAATATTTTAATTACTTTATATTTATTATTTTATAGAAAAAAATGAGGTAAGGGATTTAAATATTTTTTAAATGCATTTGAAAAAATATTTCATATTAGCCGCGGTTGAGTTTTAGTTCATTTTCAAATTGTAGATGGCGCAAGTTCAGTTTTAAATTTATAAAATTTTGTTTTGGTTCCTAAATTGTCAAATATGGCGTACTATTTGTAAACATAAACCCAAAGGCAAAAACTAAATATGGTATTAAATTTGCGTACATTGTGTATACTCGTTATGTAAACTGTTTAATTTAGGAACGTATAAGGAAATGTAATTTTTTACAACATATATATCCAACTTAAATCAGTAATAGGATGTGTTCCTGAAGAAAATTCAATAAACCTAAAAGCATTGTGTCTATCACCTTGTCCAGGCATTTATACAATAAATAAAATATATTGTCGAAGCCGAAGTAAGCTATTCTCTTAGTGAGTTTAAAAGTATGGACCTATACTGGAACCGAATTAAAATGTTAATAAGATTTTACCCACGTTTACACAATTATTAGCAAGCTTTATGTAAACCTATATAGTGTAATTATTGTGTATGCCGTTAAAGCCGATTGTCAAGAAGATTTGGATTTTAAGTTTTCCACACTACCATCTGCAGTGTGTCCTACCAAAGATGAGAAGGCAATAGAAAGCGAATTGAACATTGCATTTATTTTTGAATTTTGTTGATTTTATATTTTTTCTTGTTTAATCATTTGCTTTTGAATATTAAAGTAAAGAAGATATTTTTTAATGATACTTATTTTTTACAATGGAATTTTCTTATGAAAAGTAAAAACTAGAAACAATTCTTTAGTTTCACTAGAATTAATTCAATAAATTTAAAAGGAAGCAAATCCTAATGAACAATGTTGGTATGTAGATCTCGGTTTCCGGGTTGGTATATATATTTTGTGAACTTGTAAATGATAAATGCAAAAGTTGATCAGAGAAATTCCTATTTAATTTTTGCAGTAATGGCATGGGTTTTATATAGTAAAATTATGTACTGAATTTATTGGTATAATACACTTGTTTCTTTTATTATTTGTATATCTTGTTTAATAAAAAAAATAATCACTACATTTACATCTCTTTTAATCATTACAAATATTTGACAATTACGAAAGGTTACCAATAATTCCATAAGGCAAAGTAAAAATAGCTGGAAGAGGTGAAATAAAAACAAGAATGCTTCAGTTCCAATATGAGCAGCAGCTGGATCTAGCAAAAATTAACAGTTAATATTATAGATGTTCAAAAAAAGGTAAGTCATCAGCATTAGAAATTCCTGGTTAAACTCCAATTCCTCTAAAGAAAATATCTCAAAAAGAACTCTTAATGAGTAATGAACATGTAGACGAAGACGAGTCAGATTATGATATAGATATTTTGTTGTTGTTTTTATAAAAATACATTTTGTAAACATTTAAAAAAATATTTAATTCAGCTGAAGAAGGTTCTGTAATAATTTTGTTTCCAAAAAAACATTAAATAGTCCCTGCACTTATATGAAATGCAGCCACCAGGGCTGGTTGTGCTGGCAAAATTTATTGAAAAGCTATTTATGCTTAAAAAGGAAAAGAAACACGTTATTTGACGTTATATACGTATATAGCGTTAAAAGATAGTTCGTGAAGTTTAAAAAAGGTAGGATCAGTTTAGATTGTGTTTTATCCGTTTATCACACTGCAATCATATCGTACTTAACCATGAGTAGGTCGAAACAGTGCTTTTTAGATATTTAGACAAATTTTGTTATTAAAATTGAACAAATTAGCGGTAAAAAGTTAATTTTTAACTATTTTTTGGCGATTCATAATTAAATAATATAGAGTTAACAATTTATAGACTACTTCATTTTCCTATTTCCTTATTCTATTGCCATCCTATAATACAAGTCTTCTAATTTACAGAAGTAGAACATTTTCTAAAGAATTCAATATAATGCAAGAACGCAAATGGTGTACTATCATGCAATGTCATTCCACTACATTACTTTAACGAAGCCTGTGTCGAAGGTATATACAATTTCTAAAATTCAGGTGATTACTACTCTCGTAATAAAACCATAGCTTATTGTTGCGTATGCAACCATTTGTCAAAGGGCTTTGTTAAAATCAATGTCGTCAAAGTTCAAATGATTGGAGAGTGTGTAGTTGTTATAACCAGAGATCCTAATTGAACAACTAAAGAAAAGCTTAGTAGGATTAAAGAACTATAAGAAATTCAAAAAAAAATACAAAATGGTGACATTTTAGTGTCTTAATTGAATGAACAATAATCTACAGTTCCACTAAAAAATAAGTATACAAAATGTACAAAAGAACAGACTCTAAGTAAACAAACCGTTTATATTCTACATTTTTCCGAAATTTAAATTTTACGGGGAGTTTTAAAGAGAAATTTTAATAATTTGCAACAATTTTACATTTTTTTACTGAACAATAAATAGTATACTAATTGCAGCATTAAAATCTTTTTAAACGATCTTTTCAGTTCTCAGTTCAGTTTCCATTTTAGTTTCATTTCAGTCCGTAAGTTTACACAGTCCGCGCTATCCCAGTGTAGGCACTAGTATTTCACGTTGAAAGTGTACATTGTTCAAAAGTATACATGCAATAATGTATGTAATAGCTCATGGACGAACACTGTCTCATTGCAGTAACCTTAGCCTCCAGTTCCTACCCCACTTCTTTCACTATTACCACATTAATATTCGTATTCTAAATACGGTAGGTACTTCAACAAAGTTGTTATCCTCAGTGAAAAAATATGACAGTGTTGAACATGGGGCACAGTAAAGCTAAAACTGAAATCCCGAAACGATCCAAGACGTCGATATACGAGTATACACTTTTTACTTGGCCTCAATCTCCAATGAAAGACTTTTTTTTACTATATTTTACTTTTCTAAGTTCTTTGATAAAAGTCGAGCGTAAGTTATTAATTTTGAATTTCACAATCGGCTTTGTTGCCTTTTCGTCATATTCTTGGTATTTATTTCAGCCTCCCTAACGTTTGTATTGTAATAGATAGAATAAATTCGTGATCCTTTTCGGGCATAGTGACAATTGTACCTACATGTACATGAGCCGAACTTTCAAGAGAACTGACATAAGCGAATGGATTGAGGCATAACGTGTTTGTTTATACTGTGATGAACTTGTCTTTCGACTGTGAAATACTTGTCTTTCTGGATTCGTTTAAATAAAACTAACGGTAATTAAAAACACTATATTAATAATAAAACACTTAACTAACTATAACAATAATAACAATATTTATATTCACATTTATATAATAATATTTATGTAGCGTGGTCGCTGGTTGACTGAATGTCTCCCATTTTCGAGAGCATATATAGACCTGTACGCATTCGAGAGTAATTCTGGATCTCCGCTTCTAAAATCCTCCGGTGATTGATGTTTATTCGAGAAGGGCCTCGAAAATGTTGACGCTTACGGCGGGTAACGTCATTGCATGACTCACATTACAATACATAGAAAATCTAAGAACTGAAATGAAACAAGTACGACTACCCATCTCGTCAGTTCTCCGTTCCAGTTCTTTCAATTTTTAGTTTTTATACATAGGAAACTGAAGACGGACAGAACTGAAGGGACTGAAAGGACCGTTTAAAAAGGCCTTTATAGATCTAGTATAGACCATAATTATTCTAGATCTGAATTGCTTTTTAAAGCCGATTAACGTCTATGGGCTTTGACAATTTATGCCTTAGATATGCTTTATTTACTTAATTGAGTTTAAGAAAAGCTCATTTTTTTACACAATTGGTAATTTCTCCGAAGCGACATTTCTCCATTTTAGTATCTGATTATTCACTATTAAAACATATTAAAAATGAATCTATTTTTAACAAATATTAAATTTTCTATTGCACATAGTATATTTTTGCATAGTTCTTAGTTTCTTACGATCGTTGTGCATAGTTTCTTAAGTTCTGAGTGAGACTCATATTGTGATTCTTTTATTATCTATTTTATATTTGCGACTTTAAAAACTCTTCAAGGCATGTAGATAAAATCACGTTACGGTTCCTACTTGACAGCTAGATAGAGAGTAATTATTGTACATCATATCTTTGCGAAGATGTATTACTATTTTTAGTCTATTTCTTTTTGAATTAATATTTTGCAATATGAGTAGATATCATTCATAGTAAAAATATTCTATAGCAACCCTCTGAAGTAGCGAGAATTCTTGTTTGCTCATAGACAACATAAATTGCATACCTGTAAACAAGCTACAGTTTGCAGTGTTTCTTTGCAGTCACATGACCAAAATTAAAGCATAAGAATCCCTTAAGCGTGTCACGTGTGATTACAGCGCGTATTTATGTGCATTAAAAAGAGATAAAGTACAATTTGCGGTTGACACTTGGGCAGTACGAACTGCAAAGAAACGATTTATAAACTGTCCTTCTATCTGAGCTTTGCTTTAAACAAGGCTGCAGCCGCTGCAGTATGTATTATACCTATGTAAACAAGGTGTCTCATTACTTTATTGGACTGGTGTACAAAATTTTACTTGCCTTTTATTTATAATTTCTGATACTACTGTTTTTCAGTGTTATTTCCGTCTACATATGTTGCTTTTTCCATACCCTTTCCTATATCTTTTTAATTAGCATATTGCCTTTCATTCGTATTAGAAGATCCCCACCAACATAATTATCTCTCCTTTAAAAAAACAGTATTGGTTTCCTTTTTAGTTTTCCTCATATCCTTGTTCCTTATATGCTTTTTCCTGATACTACTTTCATCGTTCGGAAATATTCCACCTCAAGTGTTTGTATTTTACTTTTTATTCTTAGAAATACCCACTATTCGCATCCCTAGTGGAAGCTTTATCTATAAATAATATTAAATACAATCTCTATTTATTTCTTTCTTCCCAATCAAGCTGTTCTTTATGGTACGGAATATGTTTGTAGTTTTCTTTATCTTTTCTCTTATATCCGTTTCTTGGGATCCGTTTTTTCTATGATCACATTGCGATATGTATCCTCTTTTACTTGTTCTATACTTTTGTAATTATTATTATTATATACTTTTATAAGTAATTTCTTTGTTCTTAAGATATTTTGTTTTATTAATATTAATTCTCATACGTTACGTTACATTTCGTTTGCATTGTTTCACAATTCCGTCCATAAATATTTATAAGTACCGTTGGACTCACCAGTGATGAGTTGGGAAATGTGATGAGTCATCACATTTCCCAACTTTTTTTTACTTTACACCTTTACACACACACAAAATGTTATTTAATTCTTAAGACCAACACATCTTCCTAGATTAACTAATTTATTTTTTTATTAATATTAATTAATTAATTAATCTCTAAATATGTTGAAAAAGATGAATACATAATAAAGAAGAAAGATAAAATTAATAAAATAAGGAGAGTTCACAAAGTCATTACGTCCCGCGGTTTGCCGTCCATGGCTGTGGACTGCAAAACGCATTTCTATATTTTAATCTATTCAATGTAACCTTAAATACAACGTCATTTAAAGTCATGGGATAATTAATGAATTAAACACATGTAAAATATATGAGTATTAAAACACACTAACTTCAGCGGAAAAGTGGCTATTATCAATGATTTGATGAAATTTAATAATTTAACTTAAATTGACTTGTGTCAAATAAATTGTAATTCACGACATTTAAGAAAATGTAATATGAATCTATGTAAGACATCCATTCCCTTATCCATAACTGCCCTGGCATAAAAACTTTTTGAGCACATATATTTATATTAATTACCACATTAGTAGGAGCATGAAACTTAATTTTGCTAAAAAAATGCTATTTCTACATAATTGGATTGATTTGGCTTTCAGATACTTGAAGGTTCACAATTCAAAATGGAAATTCTTAGTTTAGTTTTTAGTTTCTTCACTCTTATAATACTTTCACCCTCTGGTAGTCACTTGTCTAGTACTAATGCCAGTAGTCGCATGGAGGAGTATTATTCTTTAATTTCTATTCCTTACATTTTGCTATAAAGATAATAACACATGCACAATTGAGCGATTTCAGTAGTCACCGCAATTATATAATCTGACAGAAACAGTAACAGACGGTCTATTTCGGTTTTAGCATTCTTCGAAATACCTTGGCAGCCCGGTAGATGTGTGATGATGTTATATGCACTAGTTCGTACATTGGAGATTTTACTGTATTCCGTTTAGTTTCATCTTTCCCCAAATAATATCCGTGCTGTGATATAGACACCTGCTCATTACTATCACTTTTTTGCTCGACGATGCGACATCCTCAGAGCCAGTGTCGTGATCAAATTCAATTATATAATCAATTTCATTATCATCGCTGCCTCTTACATCACGAGCGCTTTGTTCATATTCTAATTCGTTAAGCCAAGTCAACCATTGATTCGGATCACGGCTGGTTTGTTTGGCGGCTATGTTCTACAAATGACATAAATATCTACAAGAAAATCAAAGGACACCAGTAAGGATTATCGTATCTACTTAGATATTTTAGTATATCAACATTACAAGTTCGTAAACACAGGAATATAGAGCAATTATACGTGTAGTACCAGATAGATAACACCATTCACACAAGTAATTGCATGGATGACTATTATACTCCACGTACAGTTTATATGTACTGACATGCGCAATTCGTAGATAACCCTTTTATTATTACATGTAAAAACGGAGAATGTATTAGTAGGAAGGTACCCAGTAATGCATTGCCATCTATTTTACAAAAGTACTCGTAACAATACATTTAATATGAATGGAGGATTATTGTCCTCCATGCGACTACCGGAGGGTTAATAACTGTTTATAACCGTATATCGTATACACTTATTACTAACATTTTACATGTTTTATATCATATGCTCAAAATGGCTGCCTTGTTCAGTAATGCATGCACGAACTCATTTTACAATGTTTGAGGCCACTTTATGTAACACGTTTACACTGATGTTAATCTCCGTTGTTATGTTCATCCAGCGTGTGCGGTTGTTTTTTGTAAACACTTCCTTTAAGGTAACCCGAAAGGAAATAAGCTGAAGACGTTAAATCGGGAGAACGTGGGGGCTATAAACTCTATTGTAAGTGCAGTCTTACCTTCTACGGAAAAATTTGATGTTGGACTAGTTTAGAACCATCACGTGGCCACAATCAAAACAAGATTCTTCTGAAAAAACGATATTCCAGGCTTAATCCCAGCCTGCATGTACTTCACACCATTCTAATCTGAGGACACGATGAGAGAGAGACAGTATTAGTCTTGGACGATAGCAGGCGCGGCTCGTGATGACGTATTTTGGTTTGCAGTACAATGATACGAGTGCCTCGTGTGTTTTCGGTGTTTACTAAGCAAACGTTACAGTTAGTACACGAGAATACACGAAGCACTCGGATCATTGTACTGCAAACCAAAATACGTCATCACGAGCCGCGCCTGGACGATAGGAAATAACGAATACGTCGATATATGGAACGTATTGTTATTCTATAACCTACCTCTGCCAAAAAAAGTATTTCCCACAGATCTTGAGATATTATACCGATCCCTAAAGGCAAATAATCTCAGTCTCTTATCTTCCCGTTCGGTAGTTCTCCTATATCCTCCAGAGCCTCTTTTACGATATTGCCTACTTTCTTGAGACCAATCTTCCTAACAACGAATTGCAATAGCAAAATTTCTTTGCATCCGCCTAGCGATTTGACAAAATGCAATACACGCCTCATTTATGCCAATGATGCAACCCCTCCCAAAATCGCTTAGTTGGCGATAATTTGGTTATCTTCAAACTCTTGGCATTTTAATACACTAATTTACAATTATAGACTGTTACAATCGAATAACCGAAGTAAATTGACTCAAAATAATGAAAAGAAAAAGCGAACTTTTTTCGTTAAAGTTCAGCAAAAAACAAGACAAAGATTTATTGTTATCTTTTTTATCACATTTTATTCTCAACACAGTTAACATTTGTACAAAATTTTGTTTAAAAATATATACAGGCTCAACCATTAGTCACTTTACCATTTAAAAATAAAATAACTTTTTTACTTTTAATTAATTAATAATTTTCTTAGCATTACAGATTTTTTTAACCTAAACATGGAAGATAATATCTTTTAAATGACCCCTGTTTTCGCCTTCACAAAAATGACCTTTTCTATGACACTCACCATTACTGCTTGCAAAGTGACTGTTGTTATCAATCCAATTTCCTGACGAATATTATCTTTCAGCTCAGCAAGAGTTCGGGACTTAGTAATAAACAATCGCAGTTTCGAATATCTCCATGAAAAGAAATCCGAGCCTTCAGGTCAGGGAAACGTGACGCCCAACGAAACTGGGCATTTTTTGTAATTATTCTTTCTCCGAAAATTTACCTTAACAGCTGTATGGACTCTCGGGTTGAATTGATCATTGCCCCATCTTGCTCCCACCATAATGCAGGTGTGTTCTCAACAGGAGGGAAACACAAAATATCTTAACATTTGACGATATCTTTCGCCGGTAATCGTCCCTGTATTTCCATTATTATCATCGAAAACGTACGGAACTAACACCCTCTCTGATATAATTCCGCATCAAACCGTGATTTTGCGCATTGATGAATGGCTCTTAGATTTCCAGTTCTTAAAAATCTGTCATTGTGTCTGTTCACAAATCCATTTAAGTAGAAATGGGCGTTGTCATAAAGTTGACATCTTCTCTGGACTTCTCTTGAATGCGGACACAATAGTTTACCCGTGCTTGATAAATCCATCGGCTTTAGCTCCTGTATTAATTGGAGCTTGTATAAACTTCTTCGTATGCGTCTTAAAGTACTGCGGGTGATTTCAAACTCTTGAGCCGTCGAGTGGATATCCCTGTCTTCATCAATGCTCCGCCGTATTCATTCAATATTTTCCTATGAACGACCTGAGCTCTTCCAGTCCGTGGAAAATCCTCTCTGTTCAAAACGTCGAATGAGGGCAATATCGCTGGTTTTGAGGGTTTTTTTCGTTAAAATGTCGCATGTATGCTCTCTGAGTAAACACGATAGAGCACTGATGTTCAAAGTAAGACTCAATAAGTTTTACACCTTGTTCTATTGTCAATTTACCAATAATTTATTCCCGAAATCTGTATTTTAAAAATCTGTAACAAAAAAAAATTACATTATAGCAAAAAAGTTATTTCATTTTTAAATAGTAAAGTGACTTGATCCACCCAGTAATTTAACTGTTCAAAAAAGAACCATTTTTTCGCTAGGTAGTAGAGAGTAAGTAGTAGTGATCGAAACTTCCATCCATTAAATCATTATTGTATAAAGCTTCATATCATTTTCAAATTTTGTATTGGAATTTTTATCTTCTTTAATATAAGATAAATATAAATAAACATATGTTCTTACCACAATATTTCAAACAATGTAGGGGTGTGAATTCATTCTTTTTTACTGTTTCAAATATGTTCAATTCGTTATGTTCTTGAAAATGTAATAGTGTAAGCATTGAAGAATCTTTTGAGCTAAACAATGGATTAGCGAAAACTAAAACTAAACCCAAAAGAAGATTCTTCAATGAAAAGCATCCGCGAAATCCTACAATGTAAGTAGTTCTGAGAAAAAAGTCAATTTCCTGTAACTTTATTGTCTATTTATCCAAAATTTAAAGACAACATATGAATGAAAGAACCAAATTTACATTTTTGTAATTGCACGCAAACTCATTTTTCATCATAAAAATTTTAACAAGATCTATGTTTAACTTTGGTAAGTCATTTCTCACTACAGGGGAAGTCTGTTCGAGCTGTGGTTATCAAAAGTCGTTCGACGAGTGCCAAAGCTGCAACAACGACCAGTACTCCCAAAAAGTCCACCAAGTCTTCTAGATCGACCAGCGTTCCAGTTGATCGGAAAGAAAACGTTATCGAATTCGTACCACAACCCTGTTGTTCGCACACCAGTTCCGTCGCCAGTTCGATAAGCATCGGAATACAAAGGATAAAGCCGGGTTTGAGACCGAATAAAGCAGCGAATCTTCGAAACAGAGCCAAGAATTTAAAATTGAACAATTCCGTCGAGAAATCCAACGTGAAATCTACGAAAACCGTTTCAATCCCGTTGAATAAGCAAAAGATTAAAGTCGATATAACCTCCAAATTGCAAGCCGCTAAAGATTCCAGACAATTCAAGAGACCTAAAGAGGAGAACGATCGCGTTCAACTCAGAGAGATTTGTTTTATTAAAGACAATGAGGGCAAGAAAGTCATAGCCAAGTACAACAAGCCTGACAAGGATACATGCGAGGACAATTTAATCGTAGCTTGGGATGCGGGTAATACGAATCCTCAAGTTTTCTCTCAAAAAGCTCCATTAATACCAAATTTTCTTGCCGGAAAAATCATTGACGAAGCGGGTCCCAGTAAAAAGGGAATGTTCCGTGTTCACAATTTTTCGAAAAATTCTTCATTCGCAAAAACGAAACGCAACAAGCGGAATTTGAGGAGATTAGCGGGAAATACGGATAGTAGCGGGAAAATAGACAAGGTCAAGAAACGGAAAAAGATAAAACCAAAAGTTGTTGCGTAGTAGAAGTGATATCATTTAATGTTAATTTATTAATTGTGATGAGATGTACAAAAATAATGATCTTTTTACATATATATAAATATTGGCTGTTTATAAAAATTGTTATATTGAAAGGAGTTTATTTTATTTATTTTTGTTCTTGGGTTATTTATCAAACTTATATTTGTAGATATAAATATACATAATTATAAAAAAAATATTGATTATAGATGATGGAGTAATGTGATGCGTCTTCATATACCTTATTTCAACGATTATCAAAATCCACTAAGCCAGGGGCCGTGAACTCTTTCAACAAAACCTGTTGCACCAAAATATCTTCCGTTGTAAACTGTGGCTGAGTACTAATATTTGTATCTATATACGTATTTCGACTTGCTACCTTCAGTAGAAAATAATCATAGAACATAGGTTCACCGTAAAGATAATATAGGGCAGCGTTTCTTAAACTGTGTTCCGCGGAACCCCGGGGTTCCGTGGAGATCACTCAGGGGTTCCGCGAAAGTTACGTGCTTTTTTTATAACATTCAAGGAAGTAACATAAAAAAAGTAATAAAAATTTAACGGCACAACTAAATTCCACTTACTAATCTGGATAGTCGGTGCAAATGCGACAGTCCGACGTCGCGAATTGTAACGGCGCCGTTGGGACAATTTTTGGTATTTAAAAGCAGCAGCCCTGGTATAATCACGGGAAATCCCGGTATCGGTGATTCCCCGGTTCAATTCTTTATTGATCATTACACTGCGAGTATCCGGGCATAATAGTCACTTGCCAATGTGTGTCTTATAAATAAAGTGATTGAAAATTAAAATAAAGTGATTGAAAGATAAATAAACTGATTGAAAGTTATTGATAAAGTGATTTTGTTTATTGATAAACTTTATTGGTTCTGTCTAAAACTAAACTGTCTAAAAACTGTGTTAAAACCTAGAAATTGTTATTGTTTGTGTTTAATATTTCACTGTTAAAAATAATATCAACGTAAGTAACCTTTAAACTTTATTCGGTCTTAAGGGGGAGTTCTCATTTTTTGAATAAAAACACGACGATTTTTAATAATTTTTTTTAAAGAGGATTGTTTTTTTATATATAGAAACTTTTTTTTAATGCGTTACGCATATCTTTGCAAAAACAAATTGTGTTTTAATTTGCTATAATTTGCCTCTGTAGCAGAGGGCGTTAAAGTTGACGCCCGAAAAACGAGATACCAAACGGTAGCAAAGATTACTTCTGTTGAGTAAAATAGGATCTTTTCAAAAAATTAAAAATTATAAGAATGGCGCGCATTTTACTAAAAATTTGAAAAAACGACCTTTTTAGATTAGGAAAAGTGGAATTAAAACTGAAATATAGCATTTTAATCAAAGATCCTAGTTTGCCCACTGGTGTACACGTTTACAAACATAATACAAAAAGATGTAGATCTAGATTGGTCAATTAGCGTCTGAGAAATTCTTGTTACCGATTTCAGAAACATCATTTTGGGAAAAATTTGCTGATTTTATGCACAAAAATACACTTATTGATGTAAAAATTCGACGACTTCAAAGGTAAATAAAACATATCACGAATATAGTGGATTAGATTATTTTGATTCATTTGGTAGTTATGAGTGTCTATTAATTAATATGCAACAGAAAAATATGACATTATTACCTATGTATTGAATGTTGTCTGCTTCTGCTTATTGCATTACAAATGAAGGTAAAACCGGCCACGATTTTGAGGGTAATGCCAGCCGGCCGGCATTACCCCCAACCTTACAAATATGATTTGGGTAAAGTACCTACATAACAAATATTTAGGCAAGTATGATGGAGAATAAAGCAGTTCACCGAAGAAAATCTAAACGCAGCATTAGCTGCAATTGCTGAAGGAGGAAGCATACGCCAAGTTAGTTTGAGATTTTCTATTGCTAGGGCAACACTTCAGGATCGTCTTAAAAATAAAAACACTGCACGAGCTGTACTGGGAAGAAAAGCTGTATTTTCCGTAGAGCAAGAAAAAGAGCTTGTTGCAGAAATAATAAATTTGTCGAAAGTATTTTATGGTTTATCTAGCAATGAAATTAAGGAATGTGCATTTACCTATGCAGAAAAAAATCATATAAAAAACCCATTCGTCAAAGAAAATAAAGCAGCTGGCAGAGATTGGTTTGAAAGATTTCTAAAGCAAAACCCCGAAATCTCTATTAGAAAACCACAACCCACAAGCATTAATAGGCTTACAGCGTTTAACAGGGAAGAGGTTTCGCTATTTTTTCAAAACTCGATTATGTCACCGAAAGATACAAATTATCCTCGACCCGAATTTTTAACGCTGACGAAACGGGACTAACAAATGTACAAACATCTGGTAAAATACTAGCTCAAAAAGGTCAACGTCGAGTTGGGTTTATAACGAGTGCCGAAAGAGGACGAACCACTACACTAATGTGTTCCTTTGGGGCTTCGTGCCTCCTTTCTTCATATTTGCACGTCAAAGAATGGATCCTCAATTGAAAATAAATGGACCGCCTGGTGCGGCGTATGCGTGTTCCTCTAATGGCTGGATAAACGATTCTCTATTTGTAGACTGGCTGTCACATTTTCAGCATAATGTTAAGTCCTCAATAGACGATCCTGTTTTATTAGTCGTTGATAATCACGTTAGTCATTGCACATTAAAGGCATATAATTTCTGTCGCGAGAATGCCATTATTATTTTGACGATTCCACCCCATAGTTCACACAGAATGCAGCCACTGGATGTAACATTTTATAAACTTCTCAAAACGGCATACAACGTGGAATACGATAAATATTTAAAGAGTCATCCTGGTGAAAAAATCACAACAAAAGAAATAGCAGAAATTTTCAACAAGGCCTACAGTAGAATAGCCACTCCAGAAAAAGCTATCAAAGGATTTGAAACTACGGGCATTTATCCCATAAACCCAGACGTATTTTTGGAAGATGACTTCGTTGCCGCAGAAAATATAAGGAATCTTCAAAATACGATATCTACACAAAAAGAAAACCAAATCCACGTAAATTCTACAATAGAAAGGACCGAAGAAAAAAACACGATTTCTTTTCGTGATATTTTAAATATGCCTAGTTGTAGCAAGCTTCAGTTATCTGGGGTGGAGAGTGCTAATAGAAAACACCACGCTCAAATTTTTACCTCAACCCCAAATAAAGAACAACTTGAAGAAAAACAAAATAGGAAACGAGAAAAGCGAGGCAAGGAAAATATAAGAAACCATGAGAAAGCAAAGCAAACTAAACGAGTTTTAGATGACGGCTTCACCAAAAGCATTACTTGCAATGATAACCAGAAATGTAAGGTTGACATGAGCCGTCCAAATATCAGTAGAGCATGTAAATCTCTTTCCAAGATAAAAAACGTCATGAACGGCGATGACAGCGAATCTCCAGATGAATCCGGTTCTGATGTTGGTGCAAATGAAGAAGTGTGTCTTGTTTGTGGTGAATTCGGCAAAAATGAGATTTGGATCAGGTGTACTTTCTGTAGTCAATGGGCTCACAAAGCTTGCACAAATGCAGAAAAGAAAGACTATGTTTGTGATTTTTGTGAATAGGGGGTAATACCGGTATGTGTCCGCAATTACCTCCAATGTGTGGGGAATGCTGAAGCTTTTCTTTTGAATTAAAAAAAAATATGTTAATTTTTGTTACTTAAAATAAATGTTTTTCTGTTGTAACATCTCTAAATTACTTATATCTTTACTGTTTGTTTTCTTAATGCGTTTGTGGATGTTAAAATTAATAAAATTGCTTAAGTGGCCGCCATTCACCCCAGCTACCCTAAAACGAACGCGAAATACTTTACTAGGCGTCCACGTATACACAGAATATCATAACTTAAAACAAAATCTCATGTATTTTCTTATGGAGCTTCATTTTGCAATTCAAGGTCATTTGAGCTGTGACGTCGCAGTTTAAATAATGTAAAACGGGTATAAAGAGGTTAACTTATACGTTATCCGTTCACACCAGGTATAAAACATTATAGGATAAATATTTTAATTCACGAAGTAACCGCGTTAAGTTAATTATATAACAGGATAACAGTTTCATTATCTCTTCAGACGTTATATCCGTTCAAACCTGTTTTATACCTGTTCATTACTTGTTCGAATCAGGTATAAAAGGTGTCTGAACAGACATCGTCGAACTATGTATGAAATAGGTGTGAACAGATAACGAATAAGTTAACTTTTTCGTCACCTGTTCAAATCTGTTTCGCGTAACTCAACGGTGGCGTCACAGCTCGAATGACCTTGAATTGCAAAATGAAGCTCCATAAGAAAATATTGAATTTTGGATTTGAAACTGCATTGCTTAAATACTTAGTTGTTAAAATACGTAAATAAAATACAAATATAGTAGTGGTGAAGGTTTTTTACTCTTTTTAAGTTTTAGCCAACCCCAAAATATATTTATTCACGCCCCCGTTACAAATCATAGATTATTTAAATTGAAAAATCAAAATATCTTTGAAAAGTTTTCACTTTGGGTTTTGACGAAATTGTTTCATATTTGATACAATAACATCAAAATTGATTTTGATCTTAAAGCAATTTGGATACTGTCTGGGATCCAACCGATTTCTTACTTTGTATTTATGTTCATTAAAGTGTTCATATCCATGTTCGTAAATATAGTGTCTTACAAAGGGCGGCATAGATATGATCTGCTTTGTTTTCAAATTCAATACGTGCTTCATTAAACATTATGCAATTTTTGAACTAACATACAACTGAAAGAAGGTTTAATAAATGAAAATTTTACGGTTAAAATAGAACTATTAAATAAATAACAAATAATATCTGTTTAGCTACTTGCCAAAGTCTTAACAACTAAATTGTTTGGAATTCAATATGGCGTGACATTTTCTAAACACATCTATTATATTGGTCAGAGAAAAAGTTTAAATTTTTTTATTTGTCTATTGAGTCCTCGTTACTCCCAAGAATTTCATTTTTACCCCACGTCAGACGCCTGTTCTAAGCTGTTCTGATATATTTTTCAGTTGCTGTAGTTCGACAGCTAAACTGTTATATTTTTCAAAATTGAGATACCCTTTCCATATTTTTTAATTACCGATATCCCAATTAATCACAATAATTTTAATTAATCAAATTCCATATAACTTGTCCCCTTTTTTTCGAAAAACAAACTATTACTGATATGATTTAATAATTTATACAATAAAAATACTTTTGGAGCTGTCAAATTCTTTGATATTGTATAATATTTCTTTTTCTGAATTCATTTAAATAAAATTCGCACTAAATAACAATTTAAAAACTAATAACTAATAATAAGAGGATTTATTTCACAATATGTATTTTCATATGAGTATTTATTTACATTTATATATCACACAACGGCGATTACTCGTTGAATGCCTGGTCTCCCTTCCGAACGGTATATATATTTGTCGGGCTTACGTCTTCTAGATTTTTTCGGTGTTTTGCCGGAAGCTTTTCTTATGCCTCTCGAATGCGTAAGCGGGTGACATAATTTGATGACTCACATTGCAATATCATATACACTTTCAATTAGTTTGAAGCAATATAATGTTACATTATGGTTTACTTCTCAAATATGTCGGGCAATATTTAACTTTTCTGATTCACTATTTTACTCCTGCAGTGTGATTTATTTGTTCTAATGTTTTCTGATCCATCATTGTTTTTGATTCCGAACCTATAATTTGTATCTAGCGAAATTACCTTGTTAAATTCATGGCATATTTTATTCATTAAGTGAATCGTTTTTTTTTTTTAAGATTAATTTCGTTGTCAGTAAGTAGGCAATGTATTTTCACTTAGATATTTCCATTTTTTAAATTTTAATTTCCAGTGTTGCATGGATATTTGTACAATTACAATAAATTACACTTAATGGTTTCACGGATGAAACTTTCTAAATGATTTCTTTTGAGTGACGTTTCGCGTGCAGGGTTAGTTTTTAGGAGAATTTTTAGCTGCTTCTAGAACGTTTTCGAATTGAAGTTAATTATGTCGATACAAATGGCTCTATATGTACCCCTGCTGTAGTGGGTAGTTCTATCTGCGTGCGGTGAGTCTAGTCTAGTCTTTGGCTGTCTATGCTTTTTTATTTTGATTTTAACAGTGTTGGGTGCTTCTATGAAAATGTTCAGTAATATTTCTACTGTATCACATTACTCAATCGTCTGGAGATGTTTAAGTTTAGGTATATTGAAAAAATATCGAAGAATTACATGTTAATTTCCAAAATTTATATTTGAAGCTTGTATAAGCACATAGTAGTGAGAAAATATTAGAGATAGGTATATTAAGTTAAAATTTGCATGAAAGCGTAAATTGTATGTTTTGTTACCACTAAATACGTATCATTTCAAAAGGAGTTGTTCCTAATAGAAAATGCATTTTGGTATAATTTGATCTTAGTAACAATCCTCTAACTACCTACGAGAGTACTTCGACCAAAATGTCACAAGATTTAACACGGGAGTCTAAATTCACATTTTATCTCTTCCAATTGTCTTCTCAGTCACATGATTACACAGCACGCACGAAATTTAAATGCCCGGAAGCGATATAAACGTGATGATCAGGTTAACCTGTTCATAATCTGTTCAGACTCGTTTTATATCAACTGATTACCTGTTCGAATCTGTTTTGTGTCTGTTCGGATCTGTTCCCGGACGTTTGAATTTAGCGCGTGCTGTGACGTGTCAGAAGAAAGGTGGAGGGGATAAAATGTGAATATAGACCGTGTTATGGGATTTTGATCCAGTAGCAATACTAACAAGTGTTCATTTGAAAAGTCAATCTAGGTTAGTTTGAAATTTTGATAGAATAAGACGCAAATATATTAGTATGTGTTTGTTGTTCCGTAAACGTAACTCCAAATGACATTTGATAATGTCAATCACAAATATCAGTTAGTGCATAAAATAATCGTGCGTCGATTCTGGTTTAAATAAATTGCTTCTCAGTTTTAAAATGGTTTTCACTTTAGAACATAAATTTTTTTTAGTCCAGGCTTATTTTCGAAGTGGTAATAAATTTGATGGTTTATGGGTTTATTCAGTTCAAGATTGCATGGTAGAATTTCAAGTTGAGTTTCCACATTTTGTAATAGATTGTATACAATTTAAGAATACTTTAGATAGAACTTTAAAACTTTTTTCTGAAACTGGTAGTCTTTTAAGAAAATCAGGCAGCGGAGCAGTTAAGAAACGTACACCTCAAGTTGTCAATCGTGTTGAAGAAATAATGGAAAATGAACCACAAACATCTGTTCGACATTTGAGTCTACAAATAAACCTTTCTGTTGGTACAACTCACAAGTTATTAAAAAAAGATATGCAACTTTATCCATACCATGTCACAGCAGTACAAGAATTGTTAGAAATTGTTTCTCCACGTAGACTACAGTTTTGTAATTGGTTTGTAAATATGAACAATAATGGAGAACTTTCGCAAAGAGTCATCTTTACTGATGAAGCAGTATATAAAATGGGATATCTAAATTCACAAAATACAAGAATTTGGAGTAGTGAAAATCCACATGTAATTAATGAAGAATCGCTACATCCAGAGAAAATTGGTGTTTGGGCAGCGATAAACCAAAGGCGAATCATTGGACCAATATTTTTTCAGGGAACGTTAACTGCTCAAAGGTACCGTACGGAAATTGTACAACCATTTGTCAATCAGTTGCATGATAACGAACTACAAAATGCATATTTCCAACAAGACGGAGCACCTTGTCACTGTACTGCAGAATCTTTGGATTATTTAAGAGAATTTTTTGATGAGCGTATAATTAGTCGAAATACTGAAATTGCCTGGCCTACACGTTCATGCGATTTAACACCTTGCGACTTCTTTTTGTGGCCTTATCTAAAAAATAACATATTTCGAACACCTATATTGAATTTGAATAATATGCTACAGAGAATCGAACAGAAATGCATGGAAATTAATAACAATCCAGTAATGTTGCAGAATATCATCAGAAATTTTGGAACGGAGGATTTTAAAGTGCATTGATCTTGAAGGACAACATTTTCAACATTTGTTATAGTTTTCAATAAATACCTATTATTTGTTATTTATTTGTATGTATGAAACTGTCAAAATATACGACTTCGTAGGTTAAGTAGTAAATTTTAATATACGACATACTTCAAAATGTTCTCAGTAAATCACATGCTACTAGATTGACTTTTCAAATGAACACCCGTTACATTACTATCATATCATCACTCACTCATTAGTAATGCACATTCCACAGAACACTTACGTCGCATTCTATTAGCTATTATTGTTATTTTTTTTTATGTGCCGATGATTAAATTTGTAAATATTGTTAAAAATGATGTTACGTTGCATTTATATTTGAAATTTTCAGCCACTTTGGACGGCAATGAAAGCAACAGGTTAGATATTGTCGTTGGGATGAAATATAGGTATATATATATATCCTCTTTTATGAAGTACTGTATTGCCTACTATTGTGCTTATTTACATTGACAGAACAGTAACATCAACCCACCATATTTAGTCATTTGTTAACTACCTTTTATGTAATACTGTTAAATGTGTCTTCAATATTTTTTCAATTTTAAATATATTTTCTATTGATAAGCAAATGAAAAAAAAACGCGGTTTTTTGTTTTAAACGGACTTATATTTTGCTTTATATTATATTACTTTAAGGTGTTTATGTTTTAACTATAAAATATTTTAATTAATTTTTAACATTGAAAAAGAAATTTTTATTTTAAGACTAAAATATTTTTAGTCACGTATTTATTATTATATTTAAGATAAAATAGAATTTTTTAGCCTTCGTGATTATAAACTGTTTTTATATTTTCTATCTTTATTATTTATATTTATTTTTTGAAAATCAATTTAATTTAATGCAACACATGTGGATTTTAATTCTCCTAAAAGTTTAATTGAGTTTATATTACTAAACTACAAATTTTACTAATTTTATTTTAGATGAACCTTGTTAATATTACAGTTTTAGATTAAACATTAGGGAAATTAACATTTAAGATTTCAAATCAATCAAATCTCTTTCGAAAAAAAAACGCACAGCATGAGATTCTGTAACTGATATCATGGCAAACATCGATTTGATTTTGTACACAAACAAATAACGAAATATATGGACGTTTTAAAAGTTTGTTAAAAGTATTCAAGGTCCGATATTTCTTACTGAAATTACAAAGATCAGAAACATTAGACATTTTGTACACATCTGTGTTCTTTCAAAATATGTATTATACAATGAAAATATATGGAATTAATATGTGTTTGTAAATGAAGTTTTGTGTTTTTAATGTAAAATTGTTTTCAATTTAATTAACAAAATATATTTCTCTATACAATTTCTATCAGAGAAAAGCAAAATACATTTTCTTAATTCAATCAGCGATTCTCTACCTCTAGACGGGGAAAACACAGCGAGTTATTCACTTTTATTATTTATCATCTATAATATAGAAGAAATAGTCTACTGACAAAACTCTGGATTAAATTAAAGCTTAATTTAAATAAACAATGATATTATTCCACTTACATATACAGATTAACTTCATTCACTTTGTGCCTTTTCGTTTGCATATTTTGAAAAAACATATTATTTTTGACATATAACAAGTGGTTAGGTATTTGTCGAACTTGAGTCAACAGATCGATCTCCACGTTTTTATTTGTTACATCCTATTTCGTACAACTTTATTAATAAATCTTTAAATGGAGGCTGTAGCTAATTGTTAAAAACTTTAACAAAAGTATAAAACCCTTATCATATTGATATTTATTTGATAAATAAAAATACCTATTTGTTTGTGTGTACCGGTGCTATCAGGGAATCTGAAATGTGCGCTAAGAAATACAGGGTGGCCCAAAATGACCGAAGGGGTTTTAATTCCTTATAACTTTTTTATTATAATTTTTTTTTTGTTTTCAGTATTTTGTAAAGAAGACTTGGGGAATTTAAAATGGAACAGTACACAATTGAACAACGTGCCAAAATCGTTGACCTTTATTTCTCAAATCAACGATCCATTGCGAGATATAATTTTTTTAAAAATATTCTCCATTAATATACTGTATTTAAAATAAAAAAGAATTTAATAATTATGTCTTGAATAAGAAGTTATAATGAACTCAAACCCCTTCGGTCATTTTGGGCCACCCTGTATAAATAGTACTTTATATGAAATTAATTCTAAAAATTTACAACAAAATATCCAATATAAATTTTAATGTGTTTCTTTATTGTTATTTTTGTTCTTTTCTCATTTATACTTTGTACTTAATATTTCATCATGACGAATGTATGTACGAGGCGTGTTTTTAAAGTAAGGTCCGTTTGAACTAAGTATACAACAAAAGGTTATTTCAAAAAAGTAAATTTATTTTCAGAAAGTACATACTTCACTCTATTTTTCGACATAGTTGCCAAGTTTGTTCAAACACTTATCATACCTATTAACCAATTTTAAAATACCCTCTTCATAAAAACTTGCCGCCTGCTCCGATAACCAAGAGTTCACTGCCGTTTTCACGTCGTCGTCATCATTGTAATGGTTGCCACTGAGGTGACGTTTGAGGTGGAGGAACAGATGGTAATCGCTCGGCGCAAGATCAGGACTGTAGGGTGGGTGGTCTAAAACTTCCCAGCCAAAACTGTCCAATAAATCGCGGGTCTGACTTGCAGTATGAGGTCTTGCATTGTCATGGAGAAGGACAATTCCCTTTGTCAGCATGCCGCGTCTTTTGTTTTGAATCGCTGCGTAGCTTTCTCAGGGTTTGGCAGTATGCTTCTGCATTGATAGTGGTTCCCCGTTGCATGAAGTCGACCAACAAAACACCATACCTATCCCAAAACACCGACGCCATGATTTTGCGCTGGGACAGAGTCTGTTTGGCCTTCACCCTTACAGGCGATTGTGTGTGTCTCCATTCCATGCTCTGTTGCTTCGATTCGGACGTGATATGCGAAACCCATGTTTCGTCTCCAGTTATGATCTGCCTCAAGAAGCCGTCACCTTCTTCGTTATAACGAGTCAAGAACTTCGTCGCACACTCAAATCGTTAGTTTTTGTGGTCCTCTGTTAGGAGTTTCGGGACCCAACGGGAGCACAGTTTCCTAAACTTTATGTGTTCAGAAACAATGTTGTAAAACACTGATCTCGACACGTCAGGAAATTCGTTTGAGAGACATGTTATTGTGAAGCGCCTGTTCTCACGAATCTTCGCTTCAACTGAAGCCACCAAATCGTCTCTAATCAAAGAAGGGCGACCGGAGCGGTACTCATCATGAACGTTGTCACGACCATCTTTGAATTGTCGTACCCACTTACGCACTTTGCTTTCACTCATAACAGTATCACCGTACACTTCGGAAATCTGTCGATGAATTTCTGCAGCAGACAGGTTCCTTGCTGACAAAAACCGTATCACTGACCGAACCTCACACGCGGCGGGCGAGTTGATAGTCGTAAACATTTTGAAAGCATAGAACAGAACCGTACAGGTTAGCTACAGAGCTGAAACTGAGCACAGTTGTTCCGGAGGCTTGCCGGTACACGACGCATGCGCTCGTTGCGATATGCGCGCGAACTACTAGTGTCTACAACGAAACGGACCTTAATTAAAAAACACGCCTCGTATATATACATCAATAAATATTATGATTCGTATCCTAAATATGTATTTCGACAACTAAGTTGTCATCCTCAGTGAAAAAATTACAGTGTTGAACATGGGGCACAGTAAAATTAACATAAAAATCACGAAACACTTTGCAAGTATATATTGTAGATTTATATACGTAGATATCTTGCAAAGTGTTTCGCGATTTTTGCGTAGCTTTACTGTGCCCCGTGTTCAACTCTGTTACTGTTTCCTTTTGAGGATGACAAGCTAATTGTCGAATTTTGAATACATATATCAATGAGGTAAGGGGTTTTATACCTTTTTTAAAGTTTTTTAAACTTTTCTAATGTTTTTAAATTCTGATGTTCTTCTAATCTGCTTCAGTTATACTCTGCTTTTTGCATTCTTTAATTCCACGAACGTCGATGCCTTCCAAATATTTTCTTGGGCCCTGGCTTTACAAGCATTCTCAACAAATGCTCAAATCATCACAAACTGCACACTTCAATTATATCCATTGTTAATTCCACCTTCATGTGTTATCTAGTCTCTTTGCGTGGAACCGTCTCAACCCTAGATTTCTGGAACTACATTTGAGGTAGTCTGTTTCCATCGCTAATAATCTGCGTTTCATTTCGGCACTGACCATACAAATCTCTATACCATAATACAAAACCGATTCCACCATAACTTGGACTAGTCTTTTTTTTAAAGTCTTTAAGTTATATTCTTGTCCCAACAAAAAAAAAAAACTAAGGAAACCAATCACCCTTCCTTTCAATTCCACCAATCAACTTCCCCAATTCTATATGTTTTATTTCTCATCCCAAGCCTTTTTAATCCATTTTGACTCCTGAATATTTGAAATCTTTAGGGGTTTCCTAAACGAAAGCTCAAATAAGCTTTCGTTTAGGAAATCCCTTACCTATCTTAATCTATTCGCCCTCAAAAATTGCGATCCGAATATTACAGTATTTATTTCACTTCCGTGGTTCGCGGATTCTCTCACTTATCGCTATTTTATGGAGTGTTCTTTCGTCACAGGAAGTATTTCACTTTCTCATAAATTGTTCATTTGTGTCTTTCCTTCTACAATTTCTCGTGTCAATTACACTTTCTACATATCTACTAATTCCATAGAGATAATGTCGTATTAATAGAAAGGAAATATTTGAAGTAAATAGGGGAAAAATATTTGGTGGAGAGTTCCTATTGTAAATCTTAAATGTAGATTCTAGAAAAATATATTCAAACCATTTTTTAAAATTTTCAGGACAAAATGTTTCCAGATTTATTTTGTTGGAAGAAATATGACCTCAATTTTTAACGAGTTTTCGAAACATATAAATATAAAATTATGTTTCTTATAAGAGAGATAAAGGTTATCACATGTCCGCACATGTTTGTACTTTATCTTAGTGATAATTGAGTGTTCATTTAAGCACACTGAATTAAAAACTTCTACTCTTTATTTTTAAGAAATACGTAATGTAAGCGACTAAATAGATAATATTGTACTAAGTATTGCATTCTATAGTAATTCTCAAAGTCATATCTGTATAGTCATAAACAGGAAAGATTAAATGCTATAACTTTTTCTGTTCATATCTGTACAAACGTATAAGAAATGTTTTTATATGGGTACAGGTACGAACATATAATTATCCTACCCATCTATAAATTCGCAAAGTACTTGAATTTTATTTTCCGCTCAAAATTGCATAATATATGTTAACAATTTATCCTTTACATGTCTAAATACTGAAAATTTCCATTTCCGCACTGAGAAAAACGTAGTTATACAGAGAACAAAATATTTGTAGTGAATATATTGTAAAAATATGTAGTTCGATATGAATGCTGAATAATTGTAGATAAGAAAATACTTTCAAAGTTAACATTTTGTGGTAAAATACAACACAATTAGTAGTCAAATAGAGAAATGCGAATATTTGACCATCGCAAAAGTAAGATAAACTATTATTTCTTGTATGAAGAACAATATGCATTCGATCTTTATCTAAGGAGATTCAAATCGAAATAATTAGTATTATTTGTTATAAATACCTAATACTATGCTGTCGTAATAAAATTATCCATTTTTTATTTTTATACATAGTACTATTTTGTACATCACCAACTCTTAATAATTCCTACGTCGATTGCTGAAACAGGGGCAATATAACTGTAGTAATATTATAGTAGTTAAGTGTTATCAATAAATTCTTATGCCAACGAACGATTCAGTTCCGACATTACAACAGTGTAGTTAAGGTAACGATATTTTTTATTACACATCGATAGCTGCCATTATAGTAACTATCGTTTCTAGTATCGCATATTACAATTGTGGTAGGCTACTACAATTGTAATTTTTCTCAATGCGTGCTTTAATACAATTTAGGTATATTATTAATTAAAAACTTGTCGTTCCAAAGGCAAAATTATATTTTTTCCCTCTGGAGAGTGTCGATAAATTTTTGTAGCATCGAACCACGAAATATTTTTCCAGGGTCCAAATAGGCATGAATTACAAACTCCAACCGTGTCATTCGATTTGTTTTTGCTACCAAATACGTTTTCCTAGTTGATCGTCCAGCAATTCTATTTTGTTGAGTCGGCTTTCTAAATGTTCTTGCAGGTATTTCTGAACTTCCAGCATCAAATAGAATACGATGAATTTCATCTGCTGGAGTGTAAGGGTTTTGCTATACAGCTACTTTGATGCGATTATCCATCTGCGATGTTTTTATAATACTTAATTGCATTGCAAACCATCTTGCTCGAAATCCATAAAGTGTAAGTAATTGCACTTTGCGATATTTTGTTCTTAAAATACATGTTTATTATAATTTTTTGTAAAGACACATTACAACTTTTGTGTATCTATCGCCTTTTTAGGAATCTTACTTTGTATAAAATAGGAGAGATCTTTGACGAATGTGTTGTATTTTACTGCATAGCACTCAAAATACAACTAAGTAATTACTAATTTATTTTATTTTCTTATATACTATGTATAGGGTTATTCAAAAGTAAGTTACATTTTGAAACTGCTGTAATTTCCCTATAAAGTAAAGTACGAGGTGCATTCAAGTTCTAAGGCCTCCGATTTTTTTTCTAACTAACTACTCACCCGAAAACTATGAAACTGGTGTTACTTCTCCCTGCAGACGTACACATTTTTCACAACGTCGACGCCATGATTCCATGGCCGCGGCGAAGGCTTCTTTAGGAGTCTGTTTCGACCACTGGAAAATCGCTGAAGCAATAGCAGCACGGCTGGTGAATGTGCGGCCACGGACAGTGTCTTTCATTGTTGGAAACATCCAAAAGTCACTAGGAGCCAGGTCAGGTGAGTAGGGAGCATGAGAAATCACTTCAAAGTTGTTTTCACGAAGAAACTGTTGCGTAATGTTAGCCCGATGTGCGGGTGCGTTGTCTTGGTGAAACAGCACACGCGCAGCCTTTCCCGGACGTTTTTGTTGCACTGCAGGAAGGAACTTGCTCTTCAAAACATTTTCGTAGGATGCACCTGTCACCGTAGTGCCCTTTGGAACACAATGGGTAAGAATTACGCCCTCACTGTCCCAGAACATGGACACCATCATTTTTTCAGCACTGGCGGTCACCCGAAATTTTTTTGGTGGCGGTGAATCTGTGTGCTTCCATTGAGCTGACTGGCGCTTTATTTCTGGATTGAAAAATGGCATCCACGTCTCATCCATTGTCACAATCGACGAAAGGAAAGTCCCATTCATGCCTTGGTTGTGCGTCAACATTGGTTGGCAACATGCCACACGAACAGCCTTGTGGTCGTCCGTCAGCATTCGTGGCACCCTCCTGGAGGACACTTTTCGCATTTTCAGGTCGTCATGCAGGATTGTGTGCACAGAACCCACGGAAATGCTAACACTGGAGGCGATCTGTTCAACTGTCATTCGGCGATCCCCCAAAATAAGTCTCTTCACTTTCTCGATCATGTCGTCAGACCGGTTTGTGCGAGCTCGAAGTTGTTTCGGTTTGTTGTCACACGATGTTCTGCCTTCATTAAACTGTCGCACCCACGAACGCACTTTCTACACATCCATAACTCCATCACCACATGTCTCCTTCAACTGTCGATGAATTTCAATTGATGTCACACCACGCAAATTCAGAAAACGAATGATTGCACGCTGTTCAAGTAAGGAAAACGTAGCCATTTTAAGTATCTAAAACAGTTCTCATTCTCGACGCTGCCACTACAATTCCATCTGCCGTACAGTGCTGCCATCTCTGTGACGTATTGACAACGAACGCACGCTCATTTTAAAACAATGCACATGCTTCTATCTCTTTCCAGTCTGGAGAAAAAAAATCGGAGGCCTTAGAACTTGAATGCACCTCGTATACACAAATTAAAAACCGGTTTTTATTAAGCTAATCACTTCACCGCAAATTTTGAATATATCCGCCATCTTGTTCTTCAACAAGAAGCAGCCTTTCTTCCGTACTGTGGATGACATCGTCGAGTAAATTAACTGGAATAGCTGCCATTTGTTGTGAAATTTATTCTTTGAGCTGCTGGATAGTCTTAGAATGACCTTTTCTTTAAGATAGCCCCATAGCCAATAATCTGCCGAACTAATATCTGGAGAACGCGCTGGCCAAGGATTGGGAAAGTTTCTGCTTATAATAGGTTTGCCAAAAGTGTTAATTAACAGATTTTTTACTGGAGTGTAAATATAGGCGAGTGTGCTATCTTGCATGAAGATGATATTTTAAATATCGTAACTGTGCAATCGTGGGATAATATAATTTCGCAGCATTGGTAAAATAAAATTCTCCAGTAACTGTAACTGTTTTTAATTGCCCTCCTTAATTTTATTCTCCTCAAAAAAGTATGGTTTTAAAATGATTCGGGATGTTACGGTTACTTTCAAATCATGAATCTCTTGCTGAATTACAGTATGCGCATGATTTTCTGACAAGATCCTACAATTGTGTGTATTTACACCCCCACTCAGTTGAAAACGCGCCTCGTCGGTCCATAAAACGTTATCCAGCCACTGCGGAGTTTGTTGAATTTGTGCTAATACACGAAGAGCAAAATCATACCTAACTGGTTTATTCGCTTCTTTAAGTTCAAATAAAACTTGCATTTTATACGTAGGTAATACATTTTTAGATGCCTTCTGAAAATTCGCCAAATCGTGGTGTAACTTGTTAGGAGACATTTTGCAACTTGATTAGCGCTACATATTCCGTAGTTATTATTTCCGGCTATTTCTTCAGTCTCATGTAAAACTTCAGCAGCAGTAATATCACTCGCTACTTTAAGTCTTCCAGATTTTGCTTTTGTCAGTAACACAACCAGTTACTTTAAATCTACGGATTAGCTTACGGAAAGCCTGTAATTTGCACGGCCCGTTTCCCGTTTTTGTTTCTTCTGAATTTTCTTACGCTACTAAACTTCTCGCACATTCATAGTAGCACTGAACAAGACTTGTACGATCTTGCAACGTCAAAACCATTTTTCACAGGGTGAATGTCTGTCAAATTCTGTAAGAAAAGTTAACCTTTCTATTTTTATCAACAAACTTGTTGCTATGGTAATAGAAATAAAAAATATGAACTACGAGTAAACCCCATTATTTTATGAACACAATATGTTTTTATTTTGTGTATGCCAATTTCAAAATGTAACTTACTTTTAAATAACTCTTACTATAATTACTATACAGGTGCAGTTCTAAGAATAGTTTTATGGCTACTTTTCAGGAAATTCAATTAATAAAGTATCGGATTAGATGTTAACAAGATTCGCACAAATAATGAAAACAGTTCTATTTATTATTTTAAATTTTCCGCAAGAAACAAATATAACGAACAAGTATAGCAAACGCCAATTAAGTTGGCGCGAGGAGGTGGTGCGCAGAAGCCGTTTTTAAAAACGTCCACCCCCACTACTCAAGTAATTGTCAGAATACATTTGTCATTGGCGTTTGACAGAACATATTTTGTAAAGTCTTTGCTAGGGGATCATACACGCTCAGAGGTTAGAATTATCTGACATTTGATGTAAAACCAAATACAAATCTCCCTACTACTTCTAATCCTGCGCGAACTTACCCCTTCTCGCGCCAACTTAATTGGCGTTTGCTATACATATTTTTTTAGTTATGAGGGGTGTGATAATTATATATTCGTACCTGTATATGTTGTTTTGTTTATTGTTTGTAAAGTTATAATTTATAAATAGAAAGTAAAAACAATTACCAGGGTGATTTTAGAATAGTAAGGTTGTTTTACGATACTAATGAATTAAGCAAGGCTAATAATATCGCAGTCCTTTTAAGCGAATTTAGCAGCTGTAATGACACAAAAATGCCTGATATAGTATAATTTTAAAATTGCACATTTGTAATATTTTCTAGAACCCTTATTCATTGTATAAAATTCATTTTTCACGTGTCATTCTACGTATCTCTAGAATACTGCCGTGTAAATCGTCGAAACAAACAAATAACTACATTGATTAAATATATATTTTAGGTGCGTTTTAGTACTCTTTTTGATAACTAAATTCGGAGACAGGTTAAGAAAGAAATGTTTTTATATAGATTATTGTTATTCACCAGAAATGTAACACGTGTAACCAAAAAATATATATCAGATACTAAATAAAAGCATTTGTATACAAATATTTGTTTTAATTAATTATCCTCCCATTATACGTTTGGATGGTTTTGTTAACTGTGACAGAAACGTCTCTACCACTTCTACGAGGGATGCCTTTTATATTTCGGGAATAGAGAACAGAAACTAAAATTAATCATCGTACATGCTTTTATTATTTTTCAAAATATTCTCCATTAAGATCGATACACATTTGCATGTGCTTGAATCAATTTTTGAAGCACTTTTTCCACTCCGATTGAGGTACAGTCGTGGCCAGATAAATGTAGTACAAGCTTTTCTTAATAAATTTTTATGGTGTAAGTTAGTATTTTGACAATTATATGTCAAATCATTTTAAATTTTATTAAACGTCAAACATATTTTTACGATGGCACGAAAGCTAACCGCAACTGATAAAGTTCGTATACTAATTAAATTACAAGAAGGGTACAGTATTAGGGAAATTGCGCAGCAAATGCAGTTAAATAAAACCATCGTGATGAAGGTTAAGAAAAGATGGGAGACTGATGAGAGCATAGATAGAAAGCCGGGTACTGGGCTTAAACGAATTTCGACTGAACAGCAGAACCATAATCTAGTTCAACATCTCCGAGAACATCCTTTCGATTCAGTGAAAGTAGCAGTTGCGGAGACCATTTTTCCTGGTTCACGTAGAACTGCAAGCAGGAGAATAAGAGATAGCGACATAAGGTCGCGTGTTGCAGCCAAAAAAATTCAGGTTAGTGAAGAAAGGAAGCAAGAAAGGCTTTTGTTCGCATTAAATCATATAAACAATGGACCTGAGTTTTGGGAAAATGTAGTTTTCACTGATGAGAAAACATTTCAATCCACAAGTAATGGTTCTGTTCGTGTCTACAGACCTGGCGGTACAAGATACGAGGAGCAATATATAGATAATTCAGATCGGCAAGGAAGATTCTCTATAAATATTTGGGGATGGATAAGTTATCACAATGTTGGAATGTGTCATAGAATAAATGGGAGATTTAATTCCCAGAATTTTATTCATATATTGGAAAATCTTATGTTACCATCAGTCCAACATGTGTATCCTGAAAACATTTTTATATATCAGCATGACAATTGCCCAGTTCATAGTGCAAACATAGTGTCGCGATGGATGGAAGAGCATAACATTGAGATTTTGTAATGGAGTGCCAAGAGTGCGGACATGAACCCAATAGAAAACGTATGGGCCGAGATGACCAAAAGTATGTCACATATAAGATTTCAAAATCAGGACCAATTGTGGGTAGCAATTCAAAATGCTTGGCAATCTCTCATTCACAAACCAAATTATTTTAGAAGTTTGGTGGCTTCCATGCCTAGAAGGTTAAGGGCAGTAATTGATGCTGATGGCGGTCCAACAAAATATTAGCTTTTTGTTAAAAAATTTTTATTATTAAAGTTATTTTTCGTATTCCTTAATTCAATTTTAAATTTAAATTTAACTTATTATTATACTTTTAACTTATATTTCTTAACTCAAACAATAATAAAGTAAATATATTCCAGTATGATGTGACATTTGATTTTATTATGACAAGTAGCTTAAGCTGAAGCTCGTCTTACAATAATAATATATCAAATTTATGACATATATGAAATTTAAGGTTGTACTACATTTATCTGGCCATGACTGTACCTCCCAAACAAGTATTTTGAAAGCCTCAACCCCTTCTTCAGGCGTCGAAAAACCTCGTAATTTATTTTTGATTTGCGGGAATAGAAAGAAGTCATTGGATGCCAAATCTATACGCCGGATGACCCATCAATTCCACTTTTTCAATTGTCAAAAACTCTCTTGTTCAAGCCGATGTGTGAGAGCTCGCATTGGCCTGGTGGAGAATGATCCGTCTTCGGCGGTCGGTTTTCCATATTTTTTCGAATACTTCTGCCAAGCAAATGTCTATGTATGGTCGCGGTTACATAAAAGCGACCACTAATTTGACATTTTGTGTTTTTTTTTCATAAATTTTGGCTTTGTAAATAATGACACTAATGAGTAATGACAAATTAAATAATATTTGACTTTTTTCATTATTAAGTGACATGATGTATACAATAGGAAAAAGTGCCGGTCGCTTTTATGTGACCGCGACCGTACCATTCAAAATTGACCGTCCGATGTTACAATAATGGTATAGTTACCACATGTCCGGTGTTTCCGAAGAAACAAGCGACCATTTGCTTGAAAGTGCTTCGCGCCCGAAAAACTTTAGTTGGATTAGACTCATCTTGAAAAACCCATACAGTCGACTGCACTTTACTTTCGGGCTCGTACGCGTAGATCCATGATTCGTCACCTGTTACGATGACATAGACGTGTTTCGAGCGATTGTCAAAATAAACTACTCAAAAATGAATAGGGAATTAGATCTTTTTTTAACAGATCTGATTAATTCGATTAAATTTAACGTATTTTCTCAAACTATAGATAAATTAGAAGGCCCACAGTCGTTTGTGGACATTTTATTTGGTAAATGTCTTTTCTGTGTGATAAAATATTGAATCTTGTATTTTAACCTTAAATTAATTTAGAATACAAAATTATAAAAATCGCATTTTTTGACAAGTATTATTCATTTTAAACGTCATTTCACATTTTAACGATGCCAAGACATCATTTAAATAAAGAAACTTTTGATTTAATTGCGTTATTGCATCAGCGAGGGTAATCTGGAGCAGAAATTGCCGCAATTTTTAATGTGTCTCCAAGTGTTGTTAGCAGGGCTCTAACAAGATTCCAACAGGTAGGATCTGCAAGGAGAAAACCCGGTAGTGGATCTGAGAGGAAAACAAATCAGAGACAAGACCGCTACATACGAATTCAGACAAGGATGAATCCGTTTAGAAGTGCTGTATGGTTGCAGACACAGTTACGTGCCGCCACTGGAGTTAGAGTTTCGGATCAAACCATCAGAAACCGTCTGAGGGAAATGGATCTTCATAGCTGCAGGCCTGTGAGACGGCCAAAATTAACTAATGCCAATAGAATGGCTAGAAGAACTTGGGTTAACCAACGACTAGCAAAAAATTTTCAATGGGAGCATGGTTTATACACCGATGAATCCAGATTCTGCTTATTTAGTGATAATCGTAGAGTAAGGGTCTGGAGAACTCGAGGAGACCGTTATAGACGCGAGTTTACAAAAGCTGTGGTGCCTTTTGGCGGCGGTGGTATCATGGTGTGGGCGGGCATTAGTTTGAATGGACGTACGAACCTCCATCTCTTTGAAAACAATGTCAATGGACACATATACAGAGATGACATTATTCAGCAATATGTGGCCGACTTTCGTGAGGCTGTGGATGAAAACATGGTTTTTATTGATGATAATGCAAGACCTCATCGTGCACAAATTGTAATGCAAGCAATAAATGACCTCCATATTAACCATCTACCTTTACCACCAACGTCTCCCGACTTGAATCCAATTGAGCACATTTGGGATAGACTTCAAGAACAGCTCAACGAACATAATCCACCCCCAGTTAACGTGCAACACTTGCGGTACCGCTGTGTTGGAGAAGAGTGTCACAAGAACACATTAATAATAGTATTATGAGTATGCCCCGAAGATGTACAGCTGTGAGAGATGTCCGTGGCCATTATACACGATTTTAGAATTAATTGTTACAGAAAAATGTTTATTTTAGCTATTGTTAAAAATGTTGCTTATTTCATTTTTGATAATTTCTTAGTAATCTAACGATTTTTCTGAATAAATATACTTGAAAATTTTAAATTGTTGTGTACAATTATGTATCTAATATAATACACTACAAATATTACCCATACCATCTAAAAAATACAAAAAAGTAAAAATTCCTTATTCATTTTTGAGTAGTTTATGTGGGATGCAACGTGAACAAATTTTTCTGACGGCCAAATGTTCATGCAAAATTGAATGTATGCTGGTCTCACTAATGCCTTTCTCACGATAAGTCACGTAACTATCTTGCAATATCAGTACTCGTTCTCCGAAAATGTTCTTATGGCTTACATTAGAAAAATGTCTGAAGATTTAAAATCATCTACTGTTTGGAGTATGTATTCCATTTCACGTAATGCCATTAACATCAACATAACACAACATAATGTGGACATTTCGAAATATGCTATCAAGCATGTTTGAGGCGAAATTCGATGGGATTCACAAACAAAAAAGCTAAAGTTTTAACATCACATCAAACTTACACATTTATTAATGATCCAGCTGATACAAATTCTTGTTTACAAAGGTAAGTATTACTACATTTCATGTTGCTTATGTGGTAGGGTATAATTTCTTTATAGGTAGCATCAGTAACGCGCCAAGTATCTTCGGCGCCGTCGTGCGAAATACTGATAGGCGCCTTTACCCTATATGTATTGAGCCAAAATTACCAGCCACTCTCCCTCAGTTCAACATTGAAATTTATGACGATCTCTTTAAACTTGTTAGTACTGGTAGGTATTTTTTATTTGAGGCAAACAATAGGTTCACATACAAAAAAATATTAAAATTTTTATTGCACACTGAAACAACAGTAACAAAATAAAAAACAGTATTCCAAATTATTAAAAAACAAAAGGTCAAATAAAATATTTTTAGAGTGCCCGTGTTTTTAAATAGATAAACGTGAAGGAAAAAAAAGGAAATGTCTTATAGAAATTGGACTTTTCTAGCTTTACTTTTGGCAAATTCATTAATAAGATTTTCAATATTCAGCTGCTTTAAAAATTCAGTCAATTTTTAAAATTTAACTTATCACAAGTGGCCATAGGCGCCTTTAAGGCCTTGGCGCCGTTGTGCGCTGCACGACCTTGCCCATATGGACGGCTCGTCACTGGGTAGCATTCATTTTTAGTATTGCTGGAGCTTATCGTTCACATGAGTTTAGAAGTAAATAATGTTTATGATCTAGAAAGAGTGTTACTTTTAACTATACCTAATACAAAAACCTACACGCACGCGTGTTCTTTTACAACTATAGGCAGTTACTACATTTGTCAGAAATATACGAGGGTGGTTTAATGGGAGAGTGACTTTTCAATACTTATTTTAGGGTAAACAATATATTTTATTCTTCGGCATAATCTTTTTGCAGTAGGTACTATACATTTGCTCAGCGATTTTTCAATTTTTTCAAACCATCCAAAAAGTAATCTTTCGGCAACTCTGCAAAATATGCATTTGTCTCGGATATCACCTCTTCATTTGTCCGAAATCTCTTCCCACCGAGCAATTTTGTTTAATTTGGAAATAAAAAGAAATCATTGGGAGCCAGATCTGGCGAATATGGTGGATGAGGCGGCAATTCGTAACTCAATTCGATAAATTTTGTTCAAGCAACAACGGACGAATGAGAAGTCGCATTATCGTGATGGAAAAACACTGTTTTCTTCAAAAAATGCAGTCGTTTATCTTCAGTTCTGCATCAAAACGTGTCAGCAAATCAGCATAATATTAGCCAATCATCGTTTTTCCTTTTTTTTAAATCCATAAAGATAACACCTTTGGAATTCTAAGAAATTGTGGCCATGACCTTATCGGCCGAAAAAACCGGTTTTTACATTCTTGGGGGCACCGTTCCCTGGGAGAAATCTATCCAAGTTTTATCTACTGTGACACATCGACGGAAGTGAATCACGTTTGAAGATGCCAAACATTCTCCTGATATTTGGATGCGAGCGCGCATTTGATCAGCATTAACCAAATGCGGCATCCACCTCGAGGATAACTTTTTTATATTGAAATGTTCATGGTCAATTTGATAGGCATTAACTAAATGCGGCACCCATCTCGTGGGTAACTTTTTTATATTGAAATGTTTATGCAAAATATTGCATCCCCGTTCGGTTGAAATGTTTACTTCACGTACTTTCAATCGACGATTGCTACTTACGAGGGCATGGACTTCTTAACCATTTCTGGAAATCTATTATTTCAACTGTATTTTCGTTTCTGGAGTATAATGATGTGTCCAAGTTTTATCTACTGTGACATATCGACAGAAGAATTCCTTTGGATTACGTTTGACGATGCCAAACATTCTCCTGATATTTGGATTCGAGCGCGAATTTGATCAGCATTAACCAAATGCGGCACACATCTCGTGAATAACTTTTTACCTATATTTAAATGTTCATGCAAAATATTGCATCCGCGTTCGGTTGAAATGTTTATTTCATTAGTTATCTCACGTACTTTCAATCGCCGATTGCTACTTGCGAGGGCATGGACTTTTAAAAGCAGAAACCCAATTCCAAATCATTCTATAAGGCGGAGCACATTCACGATCATATTTACGTAAGTTTTCCACGGTTTCTTCGTTTTTCCACGTAAAGAATAATGTTTAATTAACATCCAAATTCTTTTTTCTCCATATTGACATTTCAACAAAAACAGTTTTCTTTAAATGAGTATAAAACACAACATACCTATCATATTGAAATTTGAAATTTTGACAATAGACATCAGAAACATGGCGGAAGCCACTAACGTAATCACCGTAGCGAAAGTGTTACCAACCTTTGAAAAGTCATTCTTCCGTTAAACCGCCCTCGTATAAACTTTTGCCTATTTGGCGTAAACAACACAACATCCCGATTCTTCTTGAATTACGAAAATGGCAAAGGTACAAAGCAAATAATTGGAAACAATAAATTTGGAAATGTTCTAAAGCAAATTGCAGCATTTCATAATTTGCCGGATGCCCAATTGCACTATAATACATAATTGTTTTTTCAATATTTACAAATAGAAGAACAATTTTTTCACTCCTTATTATATAGTACAGTTGTGTGCAGAAAAAAGTAGGACAAGTGTTTAGTTATGTGAACCTATACCACTATTGACATATTTCCAAAAAAAGTCGTACACTCATATGTCACCTGAATTATAGCATTATATGCCAATATATGACTAAAACTCCTTTTATATGTTGAAGTAAAGAGACGAATTTCAATAAAATGAATTAACTTTAATAAAATTAACAGTCATGTCATAACATTATAAAGAATCTACAAATAAACCATATAATATATATATAAACTAATATTTCGTCATGGCACCATCTGCATTTAATATATTGGTCAATCGCAAGGGAATAGACGAATACAAGTTTCTTATAAGATTTTTGTTTTCTGTTATTTCTTGCCATGCTTCAATTATTGCATTCCACAGCTCTTCTCTGTTATTTGGTCTAAAATGACGCTCATACATTTTTTTAACAATAATACCCCAGATATTCTCAATTATGTTTACATCCGGGCATTTGGAGGGCCAAATCAAAGTTTCGATGTTATTAGTTTGTAACCACTGAGTTATTATTGCTGCCGTGTGTACTGAACAATTATCTTGCTGGAGAATAAAATTATTATTTGAGTGATGTTCACGAAATAATGGTATTATATTCTCCAAAATATTTAGATATGCCAAAGCATTGAATCTACCATCAATTCTCCAACAGATAGCTAGTCCATTAGCAGTTATAGCAGCCCATACATTAACAGAGAAACGTTGCGACTGACCTGCATTAGATACGTATGATTCTTCATATCTAGTATTTCTCGGTCTATACACTTTAATGTGTCCATTGTAAGTCGATTGAAACGTCTTTTCGTCAGTAAAAATTACTTTATTCCAGAATTCAATATCTTTGAACAAATAATTTAGTACAAATATTATTCTGCCCTGTTTATGGCGTTCCGACAAAATACTTTTTTTGGCTGCAATACAATTTTTAATGTCTGACATTTGAATTCTTCTGCAGGCTGTTGACCGAGAACCCGGGAAATTTGTTGCTGCAACAGCATCTAATGCACAAGAAAACGGACGCTCTCTTAAGAAATTCACTAAAGCGGTATCATGATGTTCTAAAGAAATTCTTCTTCTACCGCTTCCTTGTTTTCTGTTAATTGTTTGTTCTTGCTCCCAACGGTTTTTGACATTTTGTACGGTGCTTTTATTAACTCCGAAAGTAAACGCTACTTCTCTAATTAGTCGTCCTTTTTGAAGCTCGGAAATGATTTGGATTTTTTGTTGATTACACAATTGTCTTGGCATTATAATAAAACTCTCACTTTGACAACTCAATTTGACACTTAAGTGACAATTCAAATTTAAGTATGGGTCAACCAGATTTACATAGAAAAAATAGCTTGTCCGAGTTTTTTCTGCACACAACTGTACCTAGTACTGCCCCCGTCCATAAATAAGTTCCGATTTGAGATTTAATGAAAAATTAAGAAAAGTATGACTTGACTAAGTAAATGTCAGATTTGACGCTAAAAGTGTTAAGATAATAGTAATACGTAATTCGTAAACATATTAAAGTTTTCTGCGTTATTTGTAAAATGAAAGTGTATCTTTAAAAACATTTTTTAACGAAAAATTTCAAATTTGTTTGTCCTAAATATGGACAATTCAATCAAAGTTTTGGCTACAATTTCACAAAAGAAACCTGATTTGGCTTCAAGCTTACGGCAAGTTTTCTACCATTCATTGTTAGAATTCAGTAACAACGGCTAGATAAAGCGTAGCTCCATCAAAATTACTGCCAGCAAATTCAGAGTATCCGAGAAAACTGTTAGCAGGATATAGCATCGAGGAAAGCAATCATTAAACGATGAATTAGTAGTAGCTGATGAATCCTCTCGTAAAACCAAGAATGCTTGATATAGAAGCAATTAAAGTAGTTCTACTTAATAATCGGAGTATTATTCGTTCTCTTGCATATTCTATTGGCATTAGTAAAAGTACAATTCATAATGATTAAAATCAGGACAAATAAGGCGACATTCCAATGCTATAAAGTCATATTTGACGAATGTCAATAAATTTGCATAGATAAAGTACTGTTTATCAATGCTTAAGACAGAAAGTGTAGCTGGTGAAACACCTCATTTCAAGGACGAAAAGTGATTTTACATCACAAAAACATCCAATACATGTTACCTGGTAGAGGGTGAACAGAAACCATATAACGTGTGTTCATTTGAAAAGTCAATCTAGGTTGCTTTGAAATTTTGATAGAATAAGACGCATATATATTAGTATGTGTTTGTTGTTCCGTAAACGTAAATCCAAATGACATTTGATAATGTCAATCACATTTGTTATTTATTTGTATGTATGAAACTGTCAAAATATACGACTTCGTAGGTTAAGTAGTAAATTTTAATTTACGACATACTTCAAAATGTTCTCAATAAATCACATGCTACTAGATTGACTTTTCAAATGAACACCCGTTAGAACCTGTAAAAGTTAACGCTTCCTTACGAAAGTAATGTTTCTAGCTGCTGTTAGTCGTCCTCGCTTCAATCAATCTCAAAATAAGCATTTTGATGGTAAACTTGGCTTTTCGTATTTGAATAATCTGCTAAGAGAAGCAGCAAATATCTCCCTGCTGGTACAATGGAGTAATGGAAAGTAATGCAAAATTAAGTTTTGCATTACTTTCAACCAGTGACAATTAACGGTCATTGTGGATTGTTCAGAAATTTGTCTCTCTATTTTTGAGACAGGGTATAGGTAGACCTTAATAACCTACAACAGTTATAAGTTTCACATCCACATTGCCAATGTTGGAAAATATTTTTAAACCGACATGTAACCAGAATTCCCCAAAAACTTGACAAAAATTAGAGCTGGTTCTAATTCGGCAATTTCCAGTCACAAAGGTCACAAAATTCATGAATTTTTTTGACCGTGTAAAGCCGTAAATAAAGTTCTGAAAATTTTAGCCCAATATTTTATAAACAATATCCATCATAGACATGTACTGTTTTTTACTTCCGCTTCGCTTCGCTCGTGGATAAATTCTCACTTTAGGAAAAAAATTGTGATGTTCATCTGTTGTTGTAAAATATGCTATTCTTTATTATATATTAGTTTATTATAGTTTGAAAGTGTTTCAAAATAGTACTTACATTAAAACACAAATTTCATAAGACACCAACTCACCAACGAGTTTTCTAAAGAACGAGTGCGACGAAAGGCTTTATGAAACGAGTTTTTTATACCTTTTTTTCTATTTTGCATTTTAAATAAATTGAAATTATTTAATTTGAAAGTTCAGAGTTTTATTTTTATATAAAGTAGGTACATTTTCAAATTTAACTATGTATTGCTATCCGCGAAATATTTTTTATTAATTTTCGTTATTATTTCTACTTGTTGATATTTTATTTAAAAATATAAACATGAGTGACATAGAAACTAATATATCTCTTTGTCAATTGTATTCAATATACTTTGTCTAGCATTTTTCATTTCTACGTATATAATTTCTGCCAAATGTATAAAAAAGCAAGCGCCAATTAAGTTGTCGCGAGGAGGGGGTGCGCAGAAGCCGTTTTTAAAAACGTCCATCCCCACTACTCAAGTAATTGTCAGAATACATTTGTCATTGGCCTTTGACAGAACATAATGTCTTTGCTAGGGGATCATAAAGTGATACACGCTCAGAGGTTAGAATTATCTGACATTTGATATAAAACCAAATACAAATCTCCCCACTACTTCTAATTCTGCGCGAACTTACCCCTCCTCGCGCCAACGTAATTGGCGCTTGCTATACTTAAATTCTTAAAATCAAATAACAGCAATGATATTTTTTCTATGTTCGAAGGCCAACATTGAAAAATGAAAAAAAGCGTAACGAAATGAAGCTCATTTCGGTAGTAGTAACGTAGAAGTTGTAGAATAGAAGTTGAAATTATAAAATTGTTAACTAAAAAATAAAAAATTGTAATTTTCGATTCTCTTTACTAGTAAATAAAAAATTACAAAGCCTTTATAATTGAATCGCTTATTATTAAGAGGGATTAAGTCACTTTTCGGCTTTTTCGAGATATACATTGCTCTTTACTAAAGCGATATACTGTCGTGAGCAAAAAAAAAACGGGACAGTGTCAAAATCGTTATGTCAATTTCCTTTATTTTCTAGCGTTGTAATTTTAACATTTGATTAACTTTCAAACTCTAACGTCAAATTATATATCATAGTTGATAATGATAATTCAACATTGAAAATGTCGCATCTTTCGAAAACTGATAAAGCTAGACTTGCTACTAGTTTGAAAAATGGGAAATCATTAAGAAGTGTATCGGTTCAATTTAATATTGGTAAAAGTCCAGCCGCAAGTTTATATAAAAAAAATTGAGGGAAGAGGATAATTTAAATCAGAAAATAATTTCCGCACCTAACAAAATTTCGAATACGCAGGAAGATGGAAACATTAGTTACTGAGATTAGGCAGAACCCTTTCAAAACATTAAAGGAAGCTATAAGAACAACACAATTTCCTGTCTCATTTTGTAACACAATGGTTACAAGAGAATGAAATTTAAACTTGAGATATCCAGCCCTACTGTCCTTATCTAAATCCCATTGAAAATATATGGGGATTAATGAGATAGAGCTTCTGCCCAGGAAGAATTTTGGGAGATTGTTTATAATGCTTGGCATCAAATTTCTACAAATTTTGTACAAAATATTGTCGCTTCAATGTCTACAAGATTAGATGCAGTTAATAATAACGGTGGAATGACGAAATACTAATTATTTTAATGTAATAATTATTTTAATTTAATAAATAATCTTTCTCTATCGTTTTTAGTAATTTTTATTTATATTTATTTTAAAAATGCTTAATAAATGTCAATAAGACACACATTTTTGACAATTTCTGACTTACTAATATGAGTAAAGATAGCCACTTAAGTAGTCACAATTTAAACCCACGCAGAAACAGTGTCCCGTTTTTTTTGCTCACGACAGTAACTGAATCGTTTGATGATAAAAGGATCTAAGTGCCACTATGCCATATTATGGTATGTAAATGTGTTTATTTAGGTTTATTTTTGAAAGGGTCAAAGTCGCTTGACTTGATCCCTTTTGAAATTACCGCCGGTTTTGATAGTTGAGTAATAACTTAACCTATAACACATTACTCAAAATAGTAAGGACAATAATATGTTGTGTGCTCTGTAGCATGATTGTTAATATTATTGCGCTTAATAACGCTATTTAAACAAGAATGTCTAATAAACAAAGTGAACATTTTATTGAGAATTGAGAGTGAGGACGATAGAGCGAGTGTTGATGAAATACCAAAAAAGCGACGCAAAGGTATGCGAAATGATGAAAATTATAAGAAAAACGTTATTAAGAAATGTAGGGTTAAAGGTGCCCAATATGTTAATCATAGGGGCCGTACAGTTTTAGCAAGAAAACAGGGCGCCCCTTGCAGGTAAGGAAATTATATTTGGGAAACCTATGAGAAAATGTTTTTATTTGTTTTTTTTTGTTTCTGTATAGATGCGCAATGAAGTGCTTTGAAAAATTCAGTGACGCTCAACGAAAGTACATATTCGAAAAGTTTTATACTAATTTCATAACTAAAGATGAACAGGATATATACTTTCAATCACTTATTGTAGTCACTGACGTTGCTAAGCGACGAAAACGTTTAAAACACGGGAAAGAAAGAGAAAGGTCTTTTATTCATTTTGCTCCACAATCTGACAATGACAAAGTAAAAGTATGTCAGAATGCATTTTTAAGTCTGCATGGGATTAGTGTTAAAAGACTAAAAGCATTGTTGATAAATAAATCCACTCCTCGTGATAAACGAGGAAAATGCTTAAAAACTCATGCCATATCCGATGCAGAAAATATGTTAGTTTGTCTACATATATCTTCTTTTCCTGTCAAAGAGACACATTACTCTGGAAAAGACTATCACTATCTCGATAGCAGACTGAATGTCAAAATAATGTACAACATGTTCAAAGAAAAATACCCTAGCAGCAATGTTAAATATAGTTACTACATTAAATTTTTTAATGAAAATTTTGCTTTGCACTTCGGTCGTCCCCAAATTGACACATGTTGTCAATGTGAAGAGCTCTCTCTTAAAATTAAAAGTCCATCGTTAGGTGAAGCTGCTAAACGGGTGGCCGTTGCCGAAAAAATAATACATCAACGTAGAGCTATGAAATTTTACACTTCATTGAAAAATACTATTGCTGAAGTAAAAGAAACGGATAGGATTACTGCTGTAGCATTTGATTTTATGCAGAATTTGCAACTACCACTCGTTCCTGTTCAAGACTCTTTCTATTTAACTGAACTAAGCGTTAGTGTTTTTGGAATCCACGACTTGAAAACTGGAAAAGTTTATTATTACGTTTATCATGAAGGTATAGCTGCGAAGACACCAGACGAAGTATGTTCATTTTTGATGGACTACCTTGACAACTACGCAGATCCAGGTTCAAAAGAATTTAGGCTTTTTTCAGACAATTGCCCCGGCCAGAACAAAAACCATACTATGGTACGGTTCTGTATGGCACTCATTCAGACAGGAAGATTTGAAAAAGTACAACAATTTTTTCCAATTCGGGGACACTCTTTTCTTCCCTGTGACAGGGATTTCGCTGTCATAAAAAGACATTTAAGAAAATTTGACGGAATATATTTAGTACACGAATATACTGAAAAAATCATTCATTCCAGTCAAAGCAGCAAATTTGTTGTAAAAGAGGTGCTAACGAATGACATTTTAGATTGGAAAAAATGGTGGCCGACTTACTATAAAAAGACAGGTATATCAAATGATTTCTTAAATCTACCTAGGAATCAGAAAGTAAGCTTTACAATTTCCAAATATCACCATATTTTACACAACAAAGACATGCCTGGAATTGTTGAAGCTCGCGATTTCATTAATGGGCTTACTGTTCATCATTTCGATTTAGCACTACCAAATAAAAGGTACAACATATCCATGCTTTCACGAAAAGCCTACACCGAAGATAAAATTCCAATACTGGACACCAAAATTGAACACCTTAAGCAGCTGATTAAGTGGGTGGATGAAGATAATATTCCATTTTACCAGAATTTGATCGACACTTGGGATAGGAAATCAAGAAAGGGTAAAAGCGGAATAAATGAAGACTCTTAGACACATAATTTTGAAATTTGTTATATTTTCCAAGTCAAACAACAATATTTACGCATGTTTCAAACACATTTAATAAAGATATTACGCAAAATATCTACTATTTTGTTTTTTATTATTAAATGGGACTAAGTCAGCTTACTAAAACATAATTTTTAGTTAGAAAACAAAAAACATATATACTAACAAAACTTAAAACAATACTTATTATCCAATTAAATAATGAAACAGTAACTGAATTCAACGAAAAAAAAATAATTTTTGAACTTGGGATGTTTTTTCTCTTTTTCTCAAAACCTGTTAAAATGACTTAGTTCCTTTTAATAATAAGCGATTCAATTATAAAATTTCCAAAATAAATTTCGAATTTGAAACAGAGTAAGAAAGTTTATGAATTTATTATTGTTACTTGTTAATGTACTATTTAAATTTTACCAACTTCTGTCGTAACCGTATTTGTTAATTATGTATAGTTTCTATGGTTACAATATATAGAAGTCCTGCGCCTACTATTATACGCAACACGCTATCAAGGTATGTATTTAATGTATGTTAGTTTGTAGGTGTAATTCACAAGAGTTGACCGTTACTGCTCGCGTGCTCGCTCAGTTGTTTGGAAAGTACTATATCTTGTTAGTGTTCGTGTCTTTAGGTTGAGAGGTGTGGTTAAATAGTCTGATTCATGTTTTAGTCTAGCATTTTATTTGTTTATAAAAGTTCTCTTTAATTTGTGAAAGAAAAAGTTTAACCAAAAGGTAAAAATGCCACCTTGCGAACAATTATTCGTGTGGTTTTCGCTTCTGCTTTTGTTGTGCCATAAATGTAAGTGTTTGTGTTTGGTTATATTTATTATCATACCAGGTAAACACGACATATTTATTATGTCGTGTTTACCTGGTATGTCTACTTGTTTGATTGATAATTATTAATGATTGTATCAAACAATAATATTCTTCACTTTTCGTTATTTTTTCCATTTAAAAGTTTTAAAAGCAAATTTTGTTTTGTATTTTGTTTGTGTGACGTACTAAGACAGAATGCAAATAGGAGTAAACATGGATGAGTAAGTATTTCAATTTCAAATACATACTTAAATTATAGGATATTGAACGTTAGCTAAAGTAAAACTACTATCATTTTTTTAAATTCATTATTATTATAAATTAATAATAAATATTTAATGTACAAAGTCTAATCTTATAAAACTAGCTATTACAAATAACGAAAATGGTAACGATTAACAACTTAGACAATAAAATAAAATTTATTTTTGAAAGTTTTAGATTCCTTAATTATAATTAATATGTACAGAAAACGCCAAAATATTTGTTTATTTGTAGTGCAATAACCTTGTTCTAGATGATCCTAAAATTTTACGCAATTTCTGTGCTCTTTCATTTCATCCATCACGTTTTTTAATAGAACTGCTATAACAATGTCACTATTTTTGAGCTATGTCAAACCCCAATTAATTTATGAGGCAATTGTCTCTACTTGGATAATATTTTTCTGCATTTTAGCGTTTTATAAGCTCATTGCAACAGACCGGAATAAATTCAGTTTTATTTTTGTCTAAACTAAAGAATATGGCACCTAGGGGTATGACTTTTTTGTAACATATATTGTGCATGGCCGTACATGATGAGAAATGGCAAAAATATAATAATTGCGTTTTTAGTTTTTCATTTTATTAAAAAAACATCCCGCACCGACCAAGATGAAAAATTGTGGATTTTACACTGGATGAAGAATACAACTCAATTGAAAAGGCCTAACATTTTTTGTTATGTAAAAATATGCTGTTTATTTAAGCGTTCTGTTTTAGTTTTTTATTTTCAAAACAAACTAAAAATCACAAAAATAGCTTGCAAAAAGTTTTATTTTTTAATTTTTTCATTAGATGCAATAAATTTTAAGTTTAAAGTGCGTTCAGTTTTACAATAATTAAAGATTTCTTGTGTTACTTTAATGGCTCGTTCTGCACAAATATTGGTTCGTTTTAAATTTCTAATAGCGGAATCTTCCTCCACCCAGTGTTTAAGAAAACATTTATGAGCATTTTTGAAGGGCTTTACAGATGTTTTCAAATTTTCAAAGTTATTGTGGCGAAAACGTTGATCTGAAAACCAGATATCGTACCATGCGCTGCATATAAATTTACAAATTGGTAAAAGTTCTGTCCTGTGTTCGGGTTTGAGTATAAAAGTTAAAAGTGCCAGTATGGCTCTGGAATTCCAGCGGGCATTACTGAGTGATGGTAATACACGGAATTTGATAAATGGAAACAAGTTATTTTTCTCAAAATATTTGAATGCTTGTCCCAATTCGTACAAATACTGCATGTCATCACGCCACTTGATATTGTGTATTTCCAATATTATATCGCTTTGTTTGAAGTTTTGTTTAAGATTTTCGTACTTTGTTATCAATTCTGTAAAAATATCATACGAAATATTTGGTGATGTAGATTTTTCAACAAGCATTTCATTCATGACATGCTTTAAAATCAAATCTAACACATGGTGTTGACAACCAATATATTGCGGAGGTGAAAAGGATTTTTCCTGAAACGACGTCTTCAGTAAATGAACAATTCCATTTTTTTTCCCTGTATTGACATTTGTAGTATCACAAATAATCATTTTAATGGAATTCCATAGTTGAAATTTGTTTAAAATGTTTTTGATGCCTGCAATATAATATTATAGTAAGCTATCTAGTTATTTATAACTTTTAATTTAATTAGCACCTTCAAATATTGTCAAACTTTTTCCATTATTAAGCTCCATGACCGCCAACCTGACTTCTTCAAGCTCGTTTGTCAACACCACTACCTGAACTTCTTTTTTACCATATTTCTTCCCATCAAAATGCATACACCATTTTTCTTCTTTTAATGTAGCCATATACTTTTCTTCCAAACGTTCTGCTGCTTTTATTGAGGCCTTATAAATACCAGATTGTGAGGGTGTTGGAATATCAATACCCGATTTCACCAATTCCTTACATATTTTTGCTGCATTTTTTGTGCTCACGTTGGAAGTCTGAACAATTTTCACTGCCGCCTTAGTTGAACAGGCCACGTTTTTAACACTTGGTTCAAATTTATCATCGTCTGATGATGCATAGAATTCTGTGTTTTCTTCCGATGATGCGTATAATTCTGTGTCTTCTTCTGATGATGCGTATAATTCTGTGTCTTCTTCTAGGGACATAATTGTTCTGTCAGATACATTTATGTCTGAGACCAAGGCGGTCGTGACTTTTCTTTTTAATATAGCAGCTTTTGATGGATGAATATTAATTTCCTTTGCTGTTGTGTATCCAACATCTCCTTTCGTGCTTGTTTGAACTGCGTACAACTTTTTATCTTCCATGCTTAGCCAAATGCCTTGTGGATCTGTTACATCAAATAATTCTCCAAACACTATTGTTGGGTTTCTATTTGGTCGCTTTAAATATTTACAGAAACGATCTAAAAGCTTTTCTACTTTTCTTTTTATTGAAGATTCAAGTATACATGGAAAATTTAATTTCGACCATAAATCAAGCAATTCCTTGGCTATAATCTGACACCTTATTTTTCTATTTTTTTCGGTTTTTGCCAATGCGTTGTACCGTCCTATTATCACCATCTGCTTTTGTATTCTGCACATTTCATTTAAATTTTTATCTATGTTAATTATTTCTCGTCTTTTAGTTGTACTTTTTTCAAAATGAGTCAAATTGTTTTTCCATACCGCCGAATTTTTCAAAACAGCACTTGCACTTTTTCGAGAACTCATTACTTTGATTGAATATATAAATATTTCTTAATAAATATAACCACACTTGTAGAAAGCACGCACCAAACTATGAGCTCAAACCAATAGTAGACAGCATCAGTTTGTTTACATTCGATTTCGGGGATTTACCGTACTTTGCAGTCACACAGCAACACAAAATACAAAACAAATCAGAGAACGTAAGCGAGAACGTACGCTTGTCTTTGAGAATTTACATGTAAACTTTCTACATGGACGGTGCGGGACTTTTTTCCAACAAAATGAAAAACTAAAAACGCAGTTATTATTTTTTTGGCTTTTTTCATCATGTATGGCCATGCAAATTTTTTTTTGTTAAAAAAATTGAAAAAGTCATACCCCTAATGGCACCCCAATATTTTCGAAAAATAATTGTTTTGGCACGGAAAGGACTTTAAAAGGAACAAATTTTTCTTATAAACTTATAGGGGGCCTAGGTCAACATTTTTCGTGAGACACTGAAGCTCGATATGATCATTTATATTTACCCTCTAGCAAGCCATGAAATTATTTCTTGAAAATATCGTGTTGGTAGTGACAAATAAAATACATCTGTCATTATGTGTATGTTCTGATAAATAAAACTCATCTGTCATTAATGTATTTATTAATTGACACTTAAACATGTTTACAATAAATCATAAAGTTTTTCTGATCGAATCATACTTTAGGAATGGTGTAAAATTAGAAAATGGAGAATGGTCGTACTCCTTGCAGCCTTGTATAGAAGAATTTCGGGCAGAATTTCCAAATTTTCCACAACATATGACAGTTTGCGGCAATTAATTCAAAAGTCAGTGGTTAAATTCCGTGAAACAGGGTCTGTGTCTCGAAAACCAGGTGCTGGTAGACCACTAAAGCGGACAGTTGAAAATATAGCAGATGTTGAGGGACGAATAAATCAATCACCTAAGAAATCGATTCGTAAGCTTTCACAACAAACACAACTGTCATATGGGACCTGCCAGAGAATCCTTAAAAAAGACTTACAAAAATTTCCATACAAATTTCATTGCGTGCAAGAGCTTTTACCAATCGATCATGTAACCAGAGTTAATTACTCTCAGTGGTTCTTAGGTACGATTAATAACGATGACGTTCTTGACAAATCCTTCTGGTCCGATGAAGCATGGTTTCATTTATCAGGATATATAAATAAACAAACAATGCGCATCTGGTCTAGTGAAAATCCACATGAAATTCTTGAAACACCCTTGCATTCACAAAAAATAGGCGTTTGGCTTGCTGTTTCTCGTAGACGGATTATTGGTCCAATATTCTTTAATAATACTATAAATGCAGAACGATATCGTAATAATTTATTGCTACCATTTGTAAATCAATTACACGATGATGAGCTCCGCGAGGGATATTTCCAGCAAGATAATACAACAGCCCTTAAGACAAGAGAAACGATGGAATTATTGCATGAATTCATTGATAATCGAATAGTAGACTTTCCACCACGATCTCCGGATTTAACAATTATGGACTATTTCATTTATCCACATCTAAAAAATAGAGTATTTACGAATCGTCCACATACAATTGATGAACTTACTAATGCTATCCGAAATGTCTGTGAGGAAATTACACCACATAATTTAAGGAATGCCTTCAATAATATGAGACGAAGAGTTGCGCTATGCATAGAAAATGAAGGAGCTCACTTTGAACATATATTGTAGCTGTTTTTATTATTAAACTTTTTATTTTTTCAACTGAAACGTTTGTAATTATTTGTCAAAATGACAAAACCTAATCTGTCATCAGTATAAAATAACCTATATCACACACACGCTGCAAAATAAGTTAACTTAAATTATGGTACCAACTTAAGTTTAAAAAAGAAAAATGTCATTGCCTTCTAGAGGGTAGAAATATATGATCATATGTACTAAAGTACTTTTGAGTTATTAAAAAAAAATATTATTTCGGTCAGTATTAATAACTTGAAGAAAATACTCTAAATACAATAATATAATAACAATCTCTTAACATAAATATAAATTTTCAAACGTCTATCATAAGAAAAACAACTGAAAAGTAATAATATATGCAACAAAAATAGAAACGTGCTAAGTGCCAAAGCGTTTTTCTTAGTTGTAAGTACTATGTTCATTGTCAGCCTCTTCATCTGGCACAGAGTCTCAGTCTCAAAATATTTCTGCAATTTCTTTTATGGTCTTCATCCTTCAAGAATATCATTGAGGTCAAGGACTTCTTTTTGCCCCTTTTATATTATTTTCTGGTGAAAGCTTCGTTATTATAAATTTTTCTTCATTCTAGGTTTTTCCTTTTTCAAGACGTTAACGGTCCTCCATGGTGATACATCGCTTACTTGGATGCTGAAAGGACGGTCTTTTTCTATTTTCAAGCAAGTTGTTTTCGTTATATTTAACTTAGATGTATCCAGCCATTCATCGGCTACCGTTTTGATGTTCCAAAAATCCAAAGGCCTGTATGTCCATAACTTCGAACGGATGATTGTATTTAGCAGAACGAACAATTTCGTGAGGATCCTTTGGTACGAATGCTTTCATTACATTCTTCCGCTTCTCAATGAGAGCAAAATCCCTATCGCTAGACATAAAACTATACCCACTGACGAGAAACTTGTGCTCTATACAATCAAAAATGCCATGAATCACCAAGAAAATGAATGTATAGATAATGATTTCATTTTTGTTTTGGCCAACGCAGTTGTCAAACCATACAATAAGATAACTTTTGTCGGTAGGATTATTATTATTATTAAAAAGTCGTAACACACACGATGCTAGTTCTTTGCTCCTCGACCACCACACATGAACATGAATGACTCATTAGAATCTCCCATGTGTATATTCAAGTTGTAACATGACAGTTGCAGCAGATATATTGTTAGATGTCGGAATGTGTCAGTGACGGGACGAACATGACCTGCTGCATATCTATCGAAACACAGCTGGTGGAACTACCAGGTAAGCTTGAATTTAAAAAATTTTTCATAGCCTCCGGGGCTGTCTCAACTTTTCTATGATGCAATTCAAGTTGTACTTTCGCCAGGCGCGGCTCGTGATTACGTATTTAGGAGTGCAAGTACAATGATACGAGTGCCTCGTGTGTTTTCGGTGTTTACTAAGAAAACGTTACAGTTAGTACACGAGAATACACGAAGCACTCGCATCATTGTACTTGCACCCCCAAATACGTCATCACGAGCCGCGCCTGACTTTCGCTGATTACTAGCGGGATTGTTTGCAGAAATTTCACAACTTAATTTGTCGCAATTGCGGCATGTATCTACACGTGGACGATGAAAACTCACGTTTGGAAATCCTTCAAAAAAAAATCAATCTGTAGAATTTGTAACTAACGTTGGAAGTGGAAAATTTATTACAGAATGCTTTGTAAAATCTGTGAATATTTAGATCTGGGCTCAAATATTCCTTACTTGACTTTGTATTGTAATGACTTACATATCTAGGAATAGAAAGTATATGTTCTCTTACTCCATCTCTATCTTCATCGGTAAACTTAGCTTCTTTTATTGTTACTTCGTCGATCCCTGTAGAAGGTAACCCAAATTTTTTTCTTTTAAATAATTACCGCAATCTTTCTAGATTCAGCGAACACTTGCAGAATGTTACCATCAAAGGGTAACATATAGGAAACAGAATGTTAGCGACGACTAGATTCAGGATTATCATACTATCCATGACGGCATCGTTTAACTTGTAGTAAATGCAGCAAACCCGTCAAGTAGTTATTTTGGCATAAGGTATCTTGTTTATAGAATTCATTAAATATTTTCAATTTCACTTTCTCTTGTCAGTTTCTTGCATTCTACGTGGCACTTGCAAGACAACTAAAAAATCAAACATGAGCTATGCAATTGTGTAAATTGAGGTTAGATCGACAATCATTTCCTCGGCATGATTTGTATGGTTTCCCAGTAACTTTAAGTTTTCTTTGCGGATGTCTAACGACCCTGCTTGTTTTCCTTCCATTATTGCAATAAATAAACACTTTTTCGTAATAACACACCACAGTATAAGTAATTATGGTACTTAGCACCTGTCTGAAGCTACTACCCACAGACATATCCCCTGCGCCATCTAATAATATTGTTGTAAGGCAAACTGTTGGCACTTGGTACATAGCGTCTTTTCGAGGACACTGGCGATAGTAACGTGTGTTCAGAAACATTCGAAGTCAAAGTAGTCCTTGAAAATATGAAGTCATGTCTGATATAGATTGATACAATTACTTAATACAATTTTATAGGTTATCATACACGCAAATGTCAGTTTATGTCGAAATATATTACTTTAATATGCCATATTAATTAATATAAACTAGTCAAATAATGATTTTAGAAGGTAACAGTAATTAATTTGCAAATTTCAAATTAAGTATTTTGATATTTTAGAGAATTCTTGCTGAACAATAGCACCTCTTCATGCGATAACTGGAAAAAATTACATAATCCAATTAATATGCTATTCATTCTTGTGTAATAAAGCTCATCTAATCTGTAGTAACATGTAAAAAGACAATGCAGAATTATGAGGAAATAACTTTACAAGTAAAGGTTTTATTCATCTTATAGTGACAATAGTATCTAGTTATCGTACTAGTTTAATATATTAACATTCAATAAATTATTGAAAGAAATGGCTTAAAATAAATTTGAAACAAATAAATTGTTTGTAGAGTCCTTAGATTACAACCTTATAATAAATATCATAAATTGTAGTTGTATAAATTACCAACAATAATGACCATAATTATAAAAGATGTTGAAAATGTCCACCACCTTCTTCCAAGCATTTTACGCACCTCCTCCGAATGCTACTAAATACATTTTGCAGTATGGGACTATTTCTAATTTCACTAATTTTATTTATAATTCTGTCTTGGAGATCTATATAATCTTGCACTGGTACTTGATAAATTGAATTTTTTTAAAAAGGCCATAAATAGTAATCACACGGTGTAAGATCACAAGATCTTGGAGGAAATTCATGATCGCTGTTCAAACTAATTAAACAATTTCCAAACACTTCTTGTAACATATTCATTGTTTCCCCCGCTGTGTGAGCTCTAGCACCATCTTGTTGAAAGTATCCCAAAGCTAGTTCATCATCGCGAAGTTGATTAAAGAAAGGCAATAGTATTTTCTGTCGATATCTTTCTGCAGTCAAGGTACCATTAAAAAGAATTGAATCAATAATCCTTCTTCTACTTATAGCGCACCAAACACCAACTTTCTGAAGATGTAAAGGAGCTTCAACATAAAAATTATTGGGTTTTGTATCACTCCACATTCTCATGTTTTGCGAGATAACATATCCACTAACATGAAACCATGCTTCGTCTGAAAAGAAAGTTTTGTCTAGGACATCATCATTAAAATTATTTGTAAACCATTCGCAAAATACTACTCGTCGCGGATAATCAATATCGAGGATTTCTTGCAAACAAGTTATACGATATGGGAATAACTGTAAATCTTCTTTTAAAACTTTATGGCAAGAACCAACTGACAACCCGGTTTGTTGAGCAAGAGTTCTTACTGAAGTTTTAGGGGCATCAGTCATTATTTCTCTAACATTCCCAATCACTTCTTCTGTCCGGACTTTTGGTCGCCCACCACCCTCTTGGCGTGCCACAACAATTCTGATTAGTGTACACTGAAAAGTATTATAATCAAAAGCAAGGTTGGGAAATTCATCTCGAAATTCTTCCAAACAAGCTTGAATTGAATACTTCCACTGGCCATCGATCTTTTGACCATTTCGAAAATATGCTTCAACCATGAATGCTTTGTGTACGTTAGTAAATACCATTTTCAAAATTAAAAAATATAAATTAGTATCTTCGATATTAGATTCTGACAATTTTTGACAGACAACAGTTGACATTTAATAATTATTACAAATCAGATACTTAAGTAAAGATATACGATTTTTTGTTCAGAGCCCACTTGACTTCGAATGTTTCTGAACACCCGTTATTTAGCACCTTAATATGGATAAATTTAAAAATGTATGATTATGGCACTTTGGTACTTCTACTCTACTATTGGTGATTATGTGGAAGAATAATATTGTATATTGGCAGAACAATAATTTTACTTCATTTTGAGACTAGCTTCATTATTTTGTTATTTCTTATTTATATAGAGTTGGAGACCTTATATGTTAATCCGCTCTCATAAATGATTGTCAAAAGTGAAATCATGTTTTTTATTTTTAAATGATGAACAATGCTGAACATTGTTGTTAGTCGAAGATTTAACTGAGTTTTATTTGCATTTTAATATTTTTAATAAATGTATTCCAGATTTACCTTTGCTTTATTTCAAAAATATCGACAATATAAACAGTATTTCTTGTGAAATTCACGTATCACATATTCGTAAGTTATAGAGTATATAATCAATATTTACGGAGCTTATATTTTATTTCAAATAAAATATACACTTCGTTTAACAATTTTGCTCGCGCAGTTCGTGAAGTGTTTGAAGGAAAATATAAATCTGCTTTTTTTTTATCTTTATGAAATTATAAAGTATTCGCAAATGAATCCGAAGCGGCAGTGCGTAATGAAATTAAATGTACTGCCGGTACAGCGTTGACATTATAATTGAATTACGAATTTGTAAATTTTTAAGGAAAGTCTTATCAAATTCAGTGTTCCGAGAATATGGGCAATTCAAACTAACTAAAAGCCAATTAATCTATTGTGTCAAACCGGTCAAATTATGAGATTTTATTTATAAATTTGGAAGATAGGAAATATTGTTGTGTATGTACAGTTTGTTGAGAAATTAATGTCTCTAACCTAATCACGGTTAATGTCAATCCTACCCTCTAAGGCGAAGGTTTACATTCCCGCCATTAAATACTTTATAATTTCTACTTACATTAAGGCAGGCACTTATCGTATGGTACGACCAGCCTCTGTATACCATCCTTATGGAAATCTGTCACCTGATTTGCTACTACAACATACCCAACAACCGTGTTTTGGTAGATACCGCGGTGTTTTCGTCATAGCCCTGACCGTTAATGTGCTTCTTTAAGTGCAGCAATAAATGATAGTCACTAGGCACTAGGTCAGAGCTATAGTTGATCAAGTTGTTCCGATCCATATGACGCGATGAGATCGTTGGATCTTTAGTTCTATGAACCACCTGTGGCCGAGCATTGTGGTGAAGCAGAACGGTCTCACAATATGTCTCCGCATTTACTGTGTCATCCCGAGGCAACATATCCACAAGTAGCGCTTTCGGCTATCCAAAAACACAGTGTATATAATTTTTCGGAGTGAAATTGGGATAGAATGCAAATATCGTATTATGAATCCCTAAATGTTGAAACATATAGGGCGTTCAATTTAAAAAAGTATAACTTTTCCGTTTGATTTTTTTGAACACTCAGTATATTTAAAAAATACTTCAAATGATGGCTCTTCATCTATAATTTTCGCACTAATATTTTATTGCAATATCTTTTTTAATTTGTGTTCAGAAACATTCGAAGTCAAAGTAGTCCTTGAAAATATGAAGTCATGTCTGATATAGATTGATACATTTACTTAATACAATTTTATAGGTTATCATACACGCAAATGTCAGTTTATGTCGAAATATATTACTTTAATATGCCATATTAATTAATATAAACTAGTCAAATAGTGATTTTAGAAGGTAACAGTAATTAATTTGCAAATTTCAAATTAAGTATTTTGATATTTTAGAGAATTCTTGCTGAACAATAGCACCTCTTCATGCGATAACTGGAAAAAATTACAAATTAACAGATATTTACACACAATTGCCTATCACTGTACATTAAGCTGTAACAATTATTTAAAAATTCTATATCGTATATACAGGAAAGTAAACATAAAATAAAACGCACGGTAAATATGTGTTTTAAGATGCCTGACGAAATCAATAAATAACACAAGCCCAATATTTTCCATAGCTATGACTGCCAGCAAGTTAAACGTTCATTACTTGTTACGATATTATCTATGAAATTGAGGTAGCTTTTCTTAAAAACTACAATTTATAGTAAGTTTATGGTAATTCATTCAAATTGAAATGTTGAGGACAATATTCTTAAAATTATAATATGAGTTAATCGTAATTTTAAAACGTCCTTCTCGATTTTAAATGTTATCCACTTAATTTTTAATACGAGAAAATTGCTAAAACCTAGTAGTTTAAGTGGCGCTCGCATTTTTCAGCTGTCATATTCGTCAAATTTGACATTTCTAACCAATAATTCAGTTGACAGTCCCACTTAAATTAACTATTATGCATTCCAATTAAGAAAGGACCAGATGGTGCGGCAATCTGAGTATAATTTACACAGAAATTTCAAAAAGGTAGATCATATGGTTGGTTTCATATGTGAGGTTATATAGCTACTAACCTATATAAAAGATTATTTTTTGACGTTTGTTTATTAACATATTTATTATTAATAAAGCTTAGACTTTAATAATTTTATTCAAACAAGAAGCGGCAAATACATACCAATGCAAGGTATTACACTTTATAAAATATTTCAATCAATATCTTATAATCTGTTATTTATTGTTTGAAGGTGTTGCATCTACAATAGATTTGTGCGCAAATTCAGTGAGAATGTGTTAAAATTACTACAGGAGAAATATTTACATCTTTTTTTGATTTTATTAGAGAACAAAACTTTTGTGTAAATGTGGAACTAATAAATTTAAAGGATCGATAGTGACAGTGTATTATAATTATCATAATATTTGTGTATCGTGTAGCTTAAAAAATATAGCATTTTACAAATAACAGTTATTTTAATAGTATCTATAACAGGCGCGGCTCGTGATGACGTATTTGGGAGTGCAAGTACAATGATGCGAGTGCCTCGTGTGTTTTCGGTGTTTACTAAGAAAACGTTACAGTTAGTACACGAGAATACACGAAGCACTCGCATCATTGTACTTGCACTCCCAAATACGTCATCACGAGCCGCGCCTGATCTATAATGAGAGAGCAATAAGGAAATTAATTTACCTGCACATCATTTCATATAATTTAGATAAAAATTTTTATACGTCTAAAAAAGGTATTTAAAAATATTTTCATTTCACAAAAATAAGTAAGTACATATTAAAAAGGGTAAAACAGCAGTTTAGCGCCAAAAGTTAGGTAAAACGCATTTTTCCAGTTTCAATATTTGGTTAAACATGTGTTCGTTCCCTTATTCCAAGTTATGGCTGATTAATTATTTAGTTTTGTTTACACAGCATTTAAAACAAAGCGGTTAATTTTCGAGCAATGATTTTCGATTATCTAAAATGTGGTTTAACACCGAAACAATGCGTCGATCTTTTTTATTTGGTTTCTATGAATGGAGCACTATCCAAGAGTAGTGTTCACAGTTGGTTTACAGAATTTCGGCATGGATGCACCACTCTCAGAGATGAATGTCGTCTAAGTCGCTCATAGATGTTTGCTACCACTAATGTTAATGCGTGAAGTAATTGAACGAGATCGGTCTACCACATACCGCGAAATTGCAGCGCGCTTGGGCATTGGTATGAACGCAATACACACGATTTTACATAAACATTTGAACGTACGTAAGCTTTGCAATTATTGGTCACTACAATTTGACAGAAGTTCAATAACAAGACCGTATCATGTGCCCTAGAAGGACGATATCATTAAATCTGGGGAAACATACGACGGTTTTCCAGGCTGAAAACATACTGCGTCACTTATATGAATATTAGGACATGCGGAGATTAAAGGCAATGAGATAGCCGACGAACTGACCAAGGAAGATTCTAAGAAGTACTTCATAGGACCAGAACCTGTGTGTGGAATCGTCAAGGATTCGGCTAGAAGGGAGATCTGGTCATGGCTAGAAAGAGAACATAAAAAGAAATGGGGGCTAGTGGAAGGTCAACTGCATACTAAGACACTATTAGATGAGCTGGATGTTAGGCTTTCAGCCAAGCTAATTCGTAGTAATAAAAAAGAAATTAAAATTATTACCGGTTTAATAACCGGACATTGTTCTTTAAGAAAGCATCTGTACAGCATGGGCTTGGTTAGCGAGCCCTGGTGTAGAAGTGCAGAAACTAGCCTTCATGTAATATGCACTTGTGAGGAACTGACGGGTCTCAGACAGAAACATTTCGGAAGAGATTTATTGGAACCTACGAGTACTAAAATTTACCCTGAGGAGTGGTTTTTATCAAGGACACAAGACTAACAGAGTGGAACTGAGAGATATATTTGGGGTGGTACAAAGAGCACTGTGGTCAAGTGCCTGGACTTACTGGCGTACAACCCAAAGAATTAGAAGAAGTAGAAGACTGTAAGAATTAGAAGAAGTAGAAGACCGTATCAAATGCTGCAAAGAGCACTGTGGTCAAGTACCTCGACTTATGGCGTCCAACCCAAAGAACCAGAAGAAGAAGTAGGCCGTATCAAATGGTGCAAAATTGCTCATTTAGTCTGGTTAGTTTAGTTACTGGTGACGGAACTTTTAATTTATGTGTACAATTTTGAAAGTAAACAAAAATACACCGATTGTGTCTTTCAAAGCAAGTCAAAACCTACAAAGATTATTTGTCAACACATTGATGCCAATTAAATAATTGTTTGTTTCTTTGGTTTTACAAGACATGTGATCAAGGTAACTTTAGAGAATCGAAGAATGTTGAATGCTGATTAATATACCATAATTTTCGGATGTCATCGATGAAATAGAAAGAAATAATAGATATCGACGAATTATTATTCAGCATGACAACACCAGCTCTAATTTAATACGTCAAACCGATGATTTCTTAGTTAGCAAGAAAATATATTACTGATTCCACATTCACTTTATTTATTACCTCGTGACTTATATTTGTTCCTAAAAAAACTGTTGAAAGATTCCGAATATTGGTTATCGAAGTATCCTTATTATATGCAAAAAAATGCTTCGCAAGTTGGTTAGAACGCGTGCAACGTATGCACGCCTTTGACATCAATAAATACACGTTGTATTTATTGATGTCGAAGGCGAATACTTTGCAAAGCAATAAAGTGCTTTATTCAATTTTATGTGGTCTTTACATCGTTTCCAGAAGTATTTCCGGCAGACCTAGTACATATTATCCTATCTTTATTTATTAGATCTCAAAAGAAAAACAACTTACTGGCGTTAAAAAAGAAGACCCAAACAATAAATAACGTCAAACCTTTCCTTATCCACTTACTAAATATTGATCAAACCCGGTATAAATTCCCATTGACCTTTCTATGAAATTAAAATTAGGTAGAATTTGTTTGCCCGGTATTGATGGAATCCCATACAAAGTTCTTAGAAAGGACGCAATGAATAATTCAGACGACCCTTAGTTAGAAATTGCATAGTCTAGGTTCAGATTTACTCAAAGCGAAACATCAAAAGAGTCGTCCATAGATATCAGTACCGTTAACAACCTCGATAAGGATTATTACATCTACATACTGTACTGAAGAGGGATTGAGATGTAAGAGCAGACAATAATGTAAGCTAGTTTGAAGTAGTATTGAGAATCCTATGCTAGAATAAAATGAATTCTTAGTACTTATAAATGTTAAAATATACAGTGTCTCGCAGTTAAATAAATCGGACAATGTAACTAACATATTTTATGAGAATCTTCGAGAATACTGCTTTTATTCGTATGTAGTTATTCCAACATTAAGAACGAAGATAAAAGACTAGAACAACAACAAAATACAAAAGAAGTTATAATGAACTCAAACCCCTTCGGTCATTTTGGGCCAGCCTGTATAAGAATTACACCATTTTAATATAATTAATTCATTATAAAAATATTCTTTCAGTTTTCCAACAAACTGATCTCAAATACATGTTGTAAATTCGTCGTTGTCCCTAAATTTTATTCCATCTTAAGTGTCTTTTCGAGATTAGGAAACAAAAAATAGTCACAGAGTGTCAAATCTGGACCCCGATTTGTGAATTGGTGCATTGAAATGGAGCTGCAAAAGTCTCTTTTTTAAGGCGATGCATTAAACTTGGATAATACTGTTCTGCTAGTGTACGATCCTTTCTCATATAATTAATTAACAAGGTTCACTGACAGTGTCAAAAAATGGTTACCATTATTAGACATTGATAAGCCACTGGATCGACTATCTGACTGCTTTACATTTTGCAGAGGGAACTATGGACAAATACAAGTACAGCGACACTCTATATAGTGAAAGACCAAAATGTTTACCGAAATTTCACTATAAAGAGTTTTTCACTATATAAAGAGAAAAAAAAATCACAAAATTGAATTATTAGAAAAGATTTTATTAAACATTTGAAAGTTTAAATACATAGCATGTACATACTGTACACATTACATATTGCTATGGATTTAAAAAAAAAAAATTAAATATTTAAAATAAAATATTTTGTGACATGACTGTATAATAAATGTGTAAGATAAATTTTGAGAGCGGTAACTAGTGGGAAAAACTGGTTATCCGGTGTCGCTTTTATGTAAAAGTCGAGGTCAATCTTGGAGACGAATTCTAGCCATTGAACGAAGAGGTGCTTGCTTCGTGAAATATATTTTAAATATATTTAATTAGTTCGGGTTTGATTGAAAGTGATTTATAGTTGATGTTTAGATATAATTTCCCGATATTTATAGAGTTAAATTCTCGTATTTTTTATGTTTAATTTGATTAAGAACCTTTTTCGTGAGAGTCTCCATATTAATCCTGTAAGTAGAATAAAATTTTTATGACGTCATAATTATCAAAATTATAGTTCTGTTGTATTAAAATAAGTAGATAAGAGATTTAAATTTTAAGTATACAGATAATACAGTTTAGTATTAAAAATTCTTTGTTAAAATTATAAATGAAAAGTTTGTTCGATTGGAGTCAGGGTTTTTTGTGCATGGCAAGGCACATGCGTAGTTTTTGTTCGCGGTTCAGAATCTGAATATACAGTGTGGTTTTCTGGGGAGAATTTAATGTTGAACTTGATTATTTTAGATAAGTTTGATCGGAGTCATTAAGGAGGATGTTTTCCATTCATTTAGCGGTCGATTGTCAATGAATGTTTTTACCTTTAGTATCTTTGTTATATGATACAGCATCTTTATACTTTGTAAAGATATATTTTTTTATTTTTTTTTATTTTTGTATTAATATATAAAATATTTATTTTAATTTTTAACCTGCGTTTGTTTTATTTACTCATTCCAATATTGCTAATTAATTAATACCTATATAAAAAAATATATTTGAAAGAAACCTAAAGAGAGATTAGTTCAAATTTAACGTATATAAAATAGATAAATAAAATTTTTGTGTACAAGTGTACTGGCGCTCAACTCATATTTTAGATACGTCTTTCCTATGTGGAACCCGAGAAGTTAGAGGTCTCAGATTTGAAAATTCACCGGTTGAGAAAACCTAGTTGGCAAAACTAGTTGTGGATGGTGGTGTAATAAATTATCAAACCCATTATTCATAGCAATATGTATGTACAGGGCTAAATACTACATACGAAATAACAAGAATACATCATACAAAATCTGTTAATTCATACTATGTATGTATGTACATTTAAAATTTGTGTAGTCTTGAGAAATTGCTAAATAACACATGTATGTACATACATATTATGTACTAGGAAAAATAATCAGTTATTTTCTTTTGAACATTACTTCTGAAAAATAATTGTTGCTCAACAAAATTCTCGCATTTATTTAAATGCATAAAGATTTGATCAGGTACACTTTCTTGGCCCCTGAGAGTAGTTCGCACAGTGTCAAATGCATTTCTTATTTCATTTTCACTAAATTTAGCAGGACATTCCCCGGTTTCAGTTTCTTCTTCATGATCTTCTATACTTTTTATATCGTCAATTATGTCTTGGTCAGTTGGGAGATCAGTCGTGCCAACATCATTGTCGATAGCTAAGAAATCTTCAAGTAAAAAATCTGCGTCGACGGTAGCAGTTTTTTGTAGAATACCCCATTGTTTTCATAAGGTAGCGAGATCCATTTCGTCTTCTTCTTCCCATTCGTCAATTTTTTCAGTAAAACCTGCTTTAGAAAAGCAGTCTTTGATTGTTTTCTGAGAAACATTTTCACTCCATACTTTAGCGACTTCGGTTATACACTCTTTAAGGGTAATAAATTTTTGGACTGGAAGGTTGTTATCAATCGCGTTAACAATTTTGTGGACAATTCTGTTTCGGTAATGATGTTTTATGTTTTTTATAATACCCTGGCCCATAGGTTGAAATTTGGAGGTTGTGTTTGGTGGAAAAAGATCAGTTCAATATTCGTTAATTTTTTACTTACAGTAACTGGATGTGCAGGACAATTGTCTATAAACATCGCAATCTTTCGCTTTCGGCTTTTCATTTTCGTGTCCAGTTCTTTGATCCATCTTTCGAAATCTCAGAAGTCATCCATGCCTTGTTATTACTGGCCTATTCTAACTCCAGAGACTTAACTCCTTTTAAACAACGGGGATTTTTGCTGTTACCTATCAGCAGTAATTTCAGTTTTTCTTGAAAGCAATTGCATTGCGAGTCTTCCAGGCACTCAACCACCCTTCACTAGCCTGAAAATTAACGCAGTTAAATTCTTTAGCAAATTGTAGAGCCTTATGCTTTATTAAATTTCCCGATATTGGTACGTTTTGATGCGTACGGGCCACTTGAAACCATCGTAAACTGGTGACTGTAAACTGTAAATTGGTGACAATTTTGGTTCTACCAGGATAATGGCTGGAAAAATTCGTCGTGAGTTGTCAAGGAACTCTTTCCACATAACCATCTAAATGTAACAAAAACCTTACAACGATTTGCTGACCTCAACGTTATTGAGAATTTGTGGCTAGAATTGCAGCAGGAAATTACTTAAGAAATGGGAGAAAATAAGTCAGCAAAAAAAAATAATGTAAAATTAGTCAAGTGGATTCCTGGTTGTTGGACAGCAACATGGAAATTCAGTTGAATACTAATGTTACAAAAATACATGTGTATGTATTTCAATATTAAGTCTTTTTCTCATTATTTGTTTATAACACATATGTAATTATTTTTTTATTAAAGGAATTTTTTTCACTGGCACGCAGGTGTAAGCCATTGCATTTATGTAAGTAAAAGTGAATCGATATTAACAATAGTTTGGAGAGTAATATTAGTATAAGTATTAAATTGCCCTTGAAGAAACCTATGAAGAAATAACAATGTGAATGAGTGAACATAAATAGGTAAATAGAAAATTAAGGAGAACTTTTTTTTCAGTTATGTAATTAAAGAATTATTAAAAATTGTAGCTATTCTAAAAATATATTTAAGACCATTAACCTGATCTTTACTTTTTCCTAATAATGTAGGTATATTAATACAATTAAAAAAGCATCGCCAGCTGAAGTAGATCGATAGCTCGAGTATGCTGAACCTGCTATTTTTAAAATCAAATTGGCGAGAATAATTGATAATTATATCCACATGACATTAAATTGAATTTTGCGCGACTGTTAACAGAAAATATTAATAAAAATTAAGGTATTATGTCTTTTGTTGGTTGTTTTGTTATACAGAATAAGTAAATGAATGATATTCTTAACGAAATAAATATATCTGTACAGACGTTCATATTAAGTTAGTTAATCTTGAATCTAGAAGCTATTAACACAAAATACTAAAATACAAATATTGTAGGAACTACAATAACTCTCTAAATATCTTTGAATATAAATAATACGAGGGTCACCTTTTATATTGTACAAAGTCTGGGAAGAAAACAAAAAACAACTATTTTATTGTTTTCAAAATATTCGCCTTTATGGTATATACTTTTGCATTCGTACGAACCAGATCTCAAAACATTTTTTCCACTCTGAAGGTTGTATCTCAGAAACATGGTTTTCAAAGGTTTCGACTGCTTCTCGAGGTGTTGAAAATCGCTGCCCACGCATTTTTTGTTTCACAGTTTGGAATAAAAAGAAATCATTCCGCGACAAGTCAGGTGAATATGGACAATGAGACATTATTTCAACACTTTTCTCCTTTAAATAGTCAACTGTTAGACGTGCTCTATGGGAACTCGCATTGTCGTGATGAAGAATAATGCGACGTTTTCGGTTGTTCATCCTGATTTCGTCTATAATTTTTGGCAAACAAATTACTGTATACCATTGAGCGTTAACTGTTTTTCGGCCCTCTAAAGGAATTGTTGCGATGTGTCCTGTACAGCCGAAGAAACAAGCGATTATTTTCTTGGAAGTGCCCCTTGCACGAACAACTTTTGTGGGGTTCGGTTCGTCTTGGAACACCCATGCAGTAGATTATTGCTTGGTTTCCGGCTCATACGCATATATCCATGTTCGTAACCTGTGACGATGTTGTATATGGATTTTGCGGTTCCTACGTCGAATTTTTTGCGCATCTCTTTATACCAATTGACACGAGCTGCTTTCTGTGCTTCGGTCAAGTTATGTGGAATCCATCTGGAACATATTTTTTTACAAATAAATGTTCATGTAAAATCGAATGAATTGCAGTCTGCGATATGCCAAGAGATGCCTCTGCCTCACGTAAGTCACATGTCGATCGTGTTCGATTATTTTCTGCACAGCATCGATGTTTTTTTGGAATCACAACAGTTTTTGGTCGACCTTTACGTGATTCATCACGATCATGACAAAATCCTGCAAACCAATTTTGTAAACTGTTTTCTCTGATGGTGCTTCATTACCAAAAGTTGACCGAAGCGATATAATGCATTTTTGTGGAGTTTTTTTATAATCGTAAAAAATCATCAAACGAAAAACCTTCACGAGTAATCTCCATTATTTTACAAACTCGCTGTCTTAAAACTGTCTCTGTCAACAAACAGTGACTTAATTTCTAAGCTATCGCAGATTTGTCATTGATAAATGTCAAACTTTAAGAATGTAGTGATTACATACGTCAAAAGCACCATCTAGTGGGCGATTTTAAAATATAAAAGGTGTTCCTCGAAGTAACAACAATAATAATTATATACTGGCCGCCATAAGTAAATGAACACCCTGTAAACGTAGATATATTTTAATGAAATTTACAGGAAAGACGTATTTTATTCGTATTAAGAAACGATGAAAATTTCAACAAGATACAACAGAAGAATAATCGAGGTACCATAGGTATAATAATAAACAATAGCTAGCGTTTTCTTTTGACATTTATTTGTCGTTGTTTACTTAAGTGTCACTATAAAGCATACGTGCAGGCTTAATTATTGTCATTGTGGAAAAAAATGCCTCCTATTCGACGACGCGCAAATTTTCATCAATTAACGGAATTAACGGAACAATTGCTCTATGTTGACGAAGATGTAGAGAAAATAATGAGGAGCGACGACTTCCACGGCTTGGACGTCCCAGACTCACCACCGGTCGTGAAGATCGTACTCTTCGTCTTGTGGCTCTTATAGACCATTTCCCTCAACAAGAGAAATTGGCGATAGATGGAGAGGTTTAGTTCATCAACAGATTTCCATACTATCTGTGTATCGAAGAAATCGATCTTTTGAGCTTAGATCGTACCGTCCATTTCTTTGTTTACCTCTAACTCCACGTCATCGAACTGCACAACTGGAATCGGTTAATGATAGGTTGCATTGGAATGAGGAATGGACTCGAGTCGTCTTTAGCGACGAATCTCGATTTTGTTTATGGTCTCATGATGGTCGTAGAATGGTCAGAAAACGGCCTGGACAAAGAAGAAATTTGCAGTTTTTTCAACAACGACATACGGCTCTAACTCAAGGTGTAATGGGGTGAGTCGCTATCTGCTATGGAAGTAGATCTCCTTTTAGTAATTATTCAAGGAACATTAAATGCGAGTCGTTTTATAAATCATGTGTTGAGACCAGTGTTAATCCCATATCTGCAAGAGCTGGTAAATCCCATTTTTCAACAGGATAATGCGAGGCCGTATACCGCAAGGGTTACTATGGAGTTTATGAATAATGCTAATATTGATCTGCTTCCATGGCCGTCGCGGTCGCCAGACTTATCCCCTATAGAACACTTATGGGATATGGTAGGACGAAGGATGAATAATTTACAGTCGCCTTCAAACAGTATAGAAATTCTCCGACGACGGAATTTAGAAGTTTAGGACAGCATACCACAGGCTACCATAGATGCGCTTATTTCCAGTATGCCTGATCGAGTAGCTGAATGCGTAATAAGTAGAGGATGGCCTACGCATTATTAGTTTTATTAATTGTTACAATTGTATCTTGTTGAAATTTTCATCGTTTCTTAATATGAATAAAATTCGTCTTTCCTGTAAAGTTCATTAAAATATATCTACGTTTAGTGGGTGTTCATTTACTTATGGCGGCCAGTATAATTCACGCCTTAACATCTCCCAACAACTTGACACTAATTACAGGGAATATTGGCAGGCCATGAGTTATTATTACGCCGACGCCCGTGAAACGACTTAAGATTTAACTGTCGGCATTCACCTTAAACGGGAAGGAAAACCACGAAAACCCTTTGGGACAGTCCAGCCCCGTATCCCATCCCGAGCTGAACAGTTCTGAATTTTTGGAAAGCTAGATTTTGAAAAACCGAATATCGGTCAGTTATTAAGTATTTATTTTTGAAAGGGTTATCCATGCAAAGAAGTTTTTGCTAATATGATAGAAATCTTAAGTGATCAGTAAAGAGACGAAATTGAGCTGCGCACCATAGGCGTGTGCTTGATAATAGGTACAGTTGCGGGCATTAAATATCGTGCACTAATTTTATATTTGATAACTTTTTCTTGAAATTTGGTATTTCAGACTTCTGCCTACAAAAACGTCAAATTAATTAATAAAGAAATAAGAACGCGAATAATTTTCGCCGCCCTTTGATTTGGCCGCCTGTGTGTGCACACAATTACGGCGCTTCTGTCACTCATGTTTATATTTTGAAATAAAATATCAAGTAATGTAAATGAAAATTAATAAATAATATTTCGTGGATAGGAACATTTAAATTTGAAAATAAAAATATCAACGTCACGAACTCCATACTTTAATAAAAATAAAATTCTGTACTTTCAAATTAAATAATTCCAATTTATTAATGTAAATAAATGCAAAATAGAAAAAAGAGTATAAAAACTCGTTTCATAAGGCCTTTTATCACACTCCTTCTCTAGAAAACTCGCCGCTATTGTGGATCGTTTACTAAACATGAACTCGTGCTACAAAATGGTGGTTTATGAAACTCGTGTTTTAATATACTAATCTTCTACTGCCGTATTGTAATTGATTTATTAGTATTTACTACCTGTACTCTAATGAGATTCTTTACGATACAGGTTATGACCTCGTCGTCATATTGTTCTGCTATTGCATCATTGCATACTAATACATCCACCAGCATACAGCAGACCGATTTTCATGTGGCCGGTTAGAAGTACCGCCCTCGAGATGCGCACGAAATTCATAGGTAGGGGAACCTCTGGCATTCAGTGTTTTATATCGTTTTAAGCGATAAACACAGTAGTGCAGTGCCGTATTAAGGTAGTGAGTAATGAAGTTTAAAAGTAAATTAAATAAATGTGTTTTACACAGTCAAACTCGTGAAGTGATCTCAAATGTATTTAAATATATGCAAGAAGAAAAAACTTCAGGGGTACTCAAAATTCCACTGGATCAGTTATATGAACGCGTTATTGCCGCAACGGGTGTTTCTGAGAGAAGTATTAAACGGATTGTTAAAGAAAAAAGTGAAATAAACGCAGGTGCCGATTCATCTTTTACATCGCCAAAGAAAAATAAAAAAAAAACCAAGCCCAAAACCGACTTAGACGATGCAGATAAAGGTGTGCTGCGTACAACAATTTTAAATACCTTTACTGTTGACAAAATGTGCCTACAATGCCAAACATTCTAAGAAAATTTAAAGAAACAGGATACACTGGAGGAATAGATTCTCTTCGGAAAGTAGTAAAAGATATGGGCTTTCGTTGGAGAAAAACAAAAACCAACAGAAAGTTGTTAATGGAAAAGCACGACATTCGTCAGTTAAGAGTGTCTTATTTGCGTACCATTCAAAGCTACAGAAATGAAAAAAGACCGATTATATATATGGATGAAACTTACATCCACAGTTCTCATACCGTGGCTACTTGTTGGAGTGACAATTCCAATGAAGGATTAGCAAGGCCTATATCAAAAGGTCTAAGACTAATTATTGTTCATGCTGGCTGCGAGACGGGATTCATTCCGAAAATTATGAAAATTACAAAAAATGGTTGTTAGAAAAATTAATTCCAAACCTGCCTCCAAAGTCTGTCCTAGTAATTGACAATGCTCCTTATCATAATGTCCAAAAAGATAAACCACCGAATTCTAAGAGCAGGAAGTCAGTTATGATAGACTGGTTAAGGTCTAAAAATATTTACTTCAACAATAACATGCTCAAGCCCGATTTATATAATATTATTAAAGTACATAAGCCAACATTTAAAACGTTCGAGATAGATGAAATGTTAACACAACGTGGCCATAGTGTTTTGCGATTACCGCCATACCACCCAGATTTAAATCCGATTTAGTTAGTATGGGCATCTCTTAAACAATATGTGGCACAAAAAAATGTATAATTCACTATTAGATATGTTCAACAGTTATGTGATAACTTTTTTGATGAATTTAGTGCTGCTGAATGGAATAAATGTTGTGACCACGCGATAAAGTCGGAGCAAAAGTTTTTGGAAGCGGAACCTCTCATAGACGAAGTTACAGACCAGTTCATTATTAATTTGGGTGAAGACTCTGAACGGAGAGCGAAGAGGAAGTCAGTGATAGAGATTCTGCATAACTTTTTATATAATTATATGTAAAAAGCGTTCAAATAAGCTTTGCCTCTAGTAGGCCATTCCTTTAAAAACGTATGATTATTAATAATTTAAATTTGCATTAGTTGTCAATTAGACAGATGCATAGTTGACAAAAATTGCTTTGTAATTTAAAATTGATTTAACATGGTTTTTACTATACAACACAAATCATTCATGCTAGAATCTTATTTTCGAAACGGACGTAAGATTGACGGACAATGGCAGTATTCTCTTCAAGATTGTTTAGAAGAATTTAGAAATGAGTTCCCTAACGTCATCTTTGATTATGACAGTTTTCGGCACACAGTGACACATTCCGTTATGGTTTTCAGAGAAACAGGGAGTGTTAAACAGAAAGAAGGCGCAGGTCGGGCGAAAAAGCGTACAGAAGAGCTAGTTAATAATGTAAGAGAAATTATAAATAATGCATCAAAAACTTCCGTACGAGCATTATCACAACAAGTGGGTGTGTCAATTGGCACATGTCATACACAATTTTGAAAAAGGACTTACATTTATTTCCAATGATAGGTATCGACAAGAAATTATTATGCCATTTATCGAACAGCTTGACGACGAAGAAATAACACAGGGTTACTTTCAACAAGACGGAGCTAGAGCACACACAGCAGGTGAAACAATTAATATTCTGCAGCAATTTTTTCAAAATCGGTTGATAAGTTTAAACACTGAACATGAATTTCCACCAAGATCTTGTGACATTACCCCATGTGATTTCTTTTTATGGCCATTCTTAAAGAACTCAATTTATCAAGTACAGATACCTGATCTTGCAGGCCTTCAAATCAGAATTGCTGAAAGAATTAATGGAACTGACAATGCGATACTACAAAACACTTTTTCCTCCATTAGAAGAAGATGTGAGAAATGTTTCGAACAAGGTGGTGGACACTTTGAACAATTTTTATAAAATTTTGCTTGTTTGTTGGAAATAAACATATTTCATTCACTTAAAAATGTTCGTTTTATTATTTTGACATTTGTCATTTCAATCAAATATCTCATCTCATAACCAACAAAATTCCTATTAAAATTAGTAACAAGCTAAGACATAATCATAATTTCCAAGGGCTACTTTGAGGTAAAATTTATTTGAATTCTTTGTATAATTTACCGTAATTTTTTTGAAACTTAGTTATTGTTCATTATTGTTTTCTCCTACAATTATTTTTGAGTATTTATGTATTATTTCTTATTGTAATTATTATTTTCATTGTTATTTCCAATAATATTATTATTAATAATATTCTTTTCTCCACGACTATTAAATAATGTTATTACAACACTCGCCTAGGCTCGTTGAAGAATATACTGTTCTTTTGTACATATAGAGAGTTTACAATGTGATGATAATGAGAAAGAGATTAGCATAAACATTATTTGCCAATAATTCAGTTAATTATCCAAATTAGTTTTACTTAATCCTAAGCCTTTCTACCGTTAAGTGTAGCTAACAATCTTATTCAGTCATCCCCTTAATGTGATGTTAGTACGCTATTAGCTAGTAGGTAAGGTAAGACATTTTAATTAAACATGTTACATGAAACTATGCGTTTTATTTTACTTCTATTTGCCTTAATTTAGTGAAATACAAACCATTATAAACATGTTCAACAATGTGATTTTCTGAATTTATCCCTTACTACGTCCCAATGCACGACTCGCACAAAGAGTTTGCATTTCATTTTTCCGAATACTGTCTCTATCTAACACTGACCCTTACTTGACGCACGTACAAATTCTCCCACCGGCCACATGAAAATCGGTCTGCTGTACATACGTGATCCACACAGTAAATGTCTTATATCGCAAAACAATAATATACTATGGGAATAACATTTTAAATTTTGAAAAATTACTAAAATGCAATCGTTTTGTTCAGTTGAGGATTATTTAAAGAGCTGAAGGGGATAAAGTTCGTTTAAAGTGTTTATTTAATAGTTCCCATATAAATAATGTAATCCTAAACGAAAAATAATAGTTTTTTTTTAAACTTTTATTTTCCGACATTTATGTGTTTTGTTAATATGTAATAGTTTGCGTAACAGTTCGTTAGATATAGCCATATTGAACATAGTTGTTGTAAAGTAGTTTGTGCGCTGGAGTTTGGCACTTATTTTTGAACCACAGGTTGTAAGCTGTAGGGAGACTTATGCAAATAAAACTCACTTTTACTATATACAAATTTAATTTTATTACAAAAACTGCGCTAGCGATTGAACACTTTGTTGTTATTTAAATTACAAGTACGTGATGCTTGTTTCAAATGTAACGAAGAACTCATCCTTTTTCCAGTAACTTCCTAACAAGTAAAATCGGTCGTTCACTTGTTAGGGGTGCGCACTTTCTCTAAGAATTTGTAGAAAGTGCTGTACTGACGTGTTTCTGGACAAAGGTCGATTCTCAGAACAAAATAAAAAATATGAAATTTACGGAGACAAGTGTATTAAAAAATGTATTTTTCTGTGCCGCCGAGGGTAAAAATATGTTTACAATAGCTGGTTGGAAAGCCCTAACGGCAAATGAAGAACGTCAAAATTTCTTAAAAATATGGAACAAATGTCCTCAAATATTAGAAAGCTTTAATACGTAGAAATTTTGTATACACTAGTAAAATAATATTTTACAGTCGTAATTCGAAATAAATAAATTTTGAAAATAAAATGAATTATTTTTCGTTATTATAACTGGTCGTAGAAAAAATAGTGTATGCAATTCGCATTTAATTACTATTAAAACACTCGTATTAAAACCCTCATGACTAAAGACGGCAGACTTTGTGCCCGAACAGTAGCGTGATGTGGAGGGATCGAGTAGAGGCGTACGACGATCAATTCAGTTGCCGTTGAGACGTTGTAAGCGATACATTGTTAACACAATCGTGTTGAAAATGTCGGGAGTGCGTAGAAACAATGCATCGACTCGGTTGCATGCTAACGTAGTAAAGAAATTTTTACATCGGTTTCCCGATTTAATATATGACGGTACCGTAGTGAAATGTTTAGTTTGTGAAACAACTTTATTAACTTGGATAGCAAGTCAGTGCCAAAGACATATAAATAGTGACAAACATAAATCGAATAATAGTGGACGCAGATCATATAATAAATTTGTGTGTGATTTAACAATGATGTTAATTGCGACCAATATACCAATGCAGAAAGTGGAACACCCAATGTTTCGTCAGTTTTGGAAGAAATACAATCCTACGTGGAAATTACCAGCAAGAAGTACGCTACGGAATTACGTACCGTCAGTGCGTGAGAGAATTGTAAATTGTACGAAAAATACGGTAAAAAAAATTCCTGTGGTTAACAATAGACGAAACTACAGATATTAAAAAACAGTCCATCCTAGCCATTCTAGTACGGACGCTGACTCCGCAAGGACCTTCTCCTCCTTATTTACTAACCTGTAAACGAATGCAAGGGTGTACTGCCAGAGCGATATATGATGTATTAATAGAAACACTACACAAATTTGAGATTTACCGAAGCAAGTGTTAATGTTAGTTACCGATGCTGCCAAGGTTATGTGTTCCACGGCAAACTTACTCAAAACGATTCAACCAAACCTGCTGCATGTCACATGTTTGCTTCACGCTTTACGCCTTGTAACAAACACTATACGTACAACTTATCCTGATGTGGATCAACTGATAGGACAAACGAAAGCGGTTTTTCTTAAATCTCCGAAACGGATTCGGCTATTTCATTCGCTGTGTCCTGATATACCCGAGCCGCCGCAACCAATTCTTATACGATGGGGTACTTGGTTAGAAGCAGCATTTTATTATTATAAACATTTTGAAAAAATTAAATCAGTGATTTTACAACTAGATGCCAAAGAAGCAGCTGCAATACGGCTCAGCCAGGTTCAATTTAACAATCCTCAAGTTGCAGCAAATTTAAAAATTATTTACGACAGTTACGTTCCAATACTGGACGCAGTAAAAAATTTACAGAACACTGCGCTGTCCTTATCGGACTCATTAGCAATTATTGGCCACGTAAAACTAGTGCTGCATATCCTTGAAGATGAAAAAAGTGATTGTGTCCGTGAAAAATTTAACAGTGTATTAGATAAAAATGTAGATTTTACAAAATTAGGGCAACTTTTTACCAATACTGAAGATCCGTTGTACAGATACAAAGAGCGCTTTAACTATGCAAATATAACATCTCTCAACGTCGAACAATCCCTTCTCTGTATATAAACATATATATACGTCGCTACGTACGAACCTTTCCGAGACTAATACAGAAACATATATTATGGTGCAGTTTTTTCATCGCGCACATCCGCATTTTTTTGCAACAATGTAAACATGTTGGGTAAGTTATTTATGTTTTTTCTTAACGTTTTGTATAGGGATTCGATATATTTATTTTTAAGTAAGCGCACTGTTATTCTGCTAAACTCTCCACGTAACGCCACTGCTGGGGCACATAGTCTGCCGTCTTTACTCATGACTATTCGTGTCTTAATAGCAATTCATTAAATGCTCATTGTAGAATATACTAATTCTGTTAGTAAGCGTTGCTCAGTTTCTTAGTCATAGTTTCTTAGTAAAAAGAATTCGCTGCTATTTATTGTACCCTAAACTTAATCTATGCGCCCTACAAACTAGTTTAACCAAGACATGCATATATTTTGATTGAAAATAGATAAATGGTAATTAAAAAAAAACTAGTTTTAATTCCAATTCTTTGTATTTATAATCTATTTCACTTTTATTTGTTTAGCTCTAGCTATAGACTGTTACCAATGTAGTGGATCAGATTCAAAGACACCATTCCAATGTAATGAATGGTTAAGTGGCGACAAAGATATGCAACCACAATCATGCGAATTGGTATACGGTGCCAAATACTGTGTCAAACATACAGGAAGATACGAAGGTATTCTATGAAATGGATTCTGGAACACTTCTTCTGTACAATTAGTGACAATCTACTTAATCTTACCTTACTTATGGGCATCATAATATTATATTTACTCACAAAATGTACTAACAATTAAGTCATTGGTATATCTTAACACGTACATTTCTTCTTTTTTAACGCTGCTATTTGGATTTCTTCTGTACTTTGGAATGGTCAGCTTGGTGCATTAACTGTTTTCAGTGTTCCTCCTCTAAAACATTCGATTGTTCCGATGGAATTATCCACATGTCAGAGTTGGAACCCCGAAATTGTAACCATGTATTTGAAGCGACTTACTGCATTAAATCTACAACCTTAGCGGGTAAAGGCTTATGGTGTTCGGTTTTAGGATATAGTTTCCGCCATTGATTTTTTACTCTGTACTTAGGATTATGTTTGCATGACTTAATTATTTTACGTCTTCAAATATACAAGGCTTTTCAGAATAAGTGTCATTAATTTAATTATTAGATTATATTACTAAAATATATCCCAATTGTGTTATTTTTAATTTAAAAAAAAATGTGAAGAAAATTAATTTGAACAGATAAATTTTGAATATCGCTGGTCCAGCCAATATGTGCTGTATATATTCCGTGTCGCTTGCAGATATACAAACGTATTTGTTTACAATTAATGAATTTATACATAAGTAAGTTATGAATAAACCTCGACAAACCAATTGGAAAAGTAGTTTGTTTGCCTGCATAAATAAATGGATTTGAAATGGATTATCCATTTATCAAAATAACGTTACATCGACAGATTGTAAATAAGACAATAGATTAATGGACAGTAATTTTATAACGTGATACATTTATTTAATTTACACGCACGAAGCAATCGTATCATATTAGATTATTACGTAAACACATATTATTCATTCATTAGTTATGTTTAAACAGTTCATAATAAATGTTCAAAATGATGTCCCTGAGTCGCAATACAAGTATCCTCTCGATAAACAATAGATTCTCAAATTTGTTCGTAAGTGAACATTATTTAATTATAAATAAGTAAGCTATACCTATTATAAGTAAGAAAAATAAACAGAAATTATGAAAATTATTCTCGCGTTTAACAGAAATAATAAAAACCTATTATTTAAAACCTCCTGCTCGTATACTAGTTTGTGTGATATTTACCTAATAGACGAGGCATCTTGCACATTTCTCTAAATAAATAAAGAAAGGTTTATTTATGGAACAAAGAATGATTCAGTGATAAATAGTGAACGCGTGATATCAACGATGTTAGTAGGGTTCATTGGACTCTCGATACAACAGCTGGCTAATTCGTGCGGCACCAAAACAGTTTTATTAAATACTTTAAAATTAAAAATAAAATTACACAGCGGACTTTTTAGATAATTTTTTTATCAAATATTAAACAAGATCTAAGAATCTAAAATTAAATTCTCTGACACTTATTCAAAATAACACTGTATGCTTAGAATTTATATATTATTTGCATTTAATATGTTTTTCTAATTTGCTACTATAAAACGCTATTCAAACACAATTTTAGCTTAGTGCAATTTTGCTTTTCAAGGATGGTCGATTGTAATTTCATATCAAATTCAAATGTTAAATAATTATTAAACTTACGTTATAAAATAGTCAATTAAACAATAAATGATCACTAATAAATCATCCATAAAGCAGACGGTTTATATTTAGAATGTTGGAATTGAAAATACAGTGTGTCCGCGGATGGACTTAACTATCCTTGCAAAAATAATTTTTAATTTTTCTAAAAAGATCATTCTTCATAGGTTTTTTTTTGTTTTATTATATAAATACGAATCACGTTGAGAAAATTCTATTTTGTTGTACAGATGCGCAAGAAAACAAAAATGCAGATTTGAAAAATCAAAAACTTTTAAATTAAACTTTTTTGAAGCACCGAAATGAAAAAGCTTAACAGAAGAAATCAATAATATCTTTATTTCACTTAATACAGTGAAGTATGTGACAAAAAGTAAAATTTTATTCAACATGAAGAAACCCACCTACGTCAATGCATTTTTCCATCCTGTTTCAAAATTCGTTATAAACATTGTGAATCATATCTAGTGTCACTCTGGCAATGGCATCATTGATTCTATTTTCTAAAATCTCGATATTAACACAAAAAAAGATATAAAAACTCTTACCACAATTAATAATCGTGTCCTAAATACGTATTTCGACCACTAAGTTGTCATCATTAGTAGGTAAAACCTCTAATCAAAGTGTTGAACATGGGGCACAGTAAAGCTAACAACACAGAATCGCGTACAACTTTACACGACGTTCACAGACACTGGCGGTGAATAGAGGTTTTACCTACTGATGATGACAACTTAGTTGTCGAAATACGTATTTAGAATACGATTATTAATTGTGGTAAGAGTTTTTATACCTGTTTTGAGTTAATATTGAGGTTTTGAAAAATATAATCAATGATGCCATTGCCAGAGTGTTTTTATACCTTTTTTGAGTTTTTACTTAACCAAAGTCTCCAAAGAAAGACTTTTCTCAATATTACCTTGCAAGTCAGTGGCATACACTTTTGGCTTAAGATGCACCCATAGAAAATAATCCATTGCGGTGTATCCCATGTATCAGCCCACGACGACCTATCCATTTTTCGGGAAAATGTTCATTAAGTCAATTTGTGACAATCATTACACTATGCACCGGGGAGCCATCTTGTTGAAATATCATATTTCTTCTAAATTCCAAATTTTCTTCTTCCAGTTGGGACAAAAAAAATTCACAAAATATTTCCAAATAATAATTTGCTTTCAACCTTCCTTTCCAGGAAAAAATGGACCAATTACTTTATTGAATGTTAACGCACACCATACGTTGACTTTTTTTAACTTCTGGCTATTTGTACACATCCTAAAGTGGAGATTTTCCTTTGCCCGAAAGCTACAATTTTGACTAGAGATTATCCCATTTGTTGTGATCGTAAATTCATCACTGAATATGATATGATGGTGAAAATGACGGCGCTTTTCAGATTACGATCGCCCGTTAATAAAGAGAATTCTAGTCGGTATGAATCATAGCCTTCTTAAAGTTTATGAATTTATTTGTGGACATAATTCTTTGTACGTGAGTCGTGAGTTTTAGATATACCACCTATCTGATTCGCTCTTTCTCAAATGAAATCGAGCATTATTGCGAAGTGATTCTAGTACTAAAATTGATGCAACATCACTTTCATCATTACTCTTTTGTGTTTTTTCACATCATTTACATCACCACAAAGATCAAATTTGCGTACTAACTTTCTTAAAGTATTAACCAAAACTTGTATACCTGGAAATTTCCGATGGAAAATATCAATTGCATATTTATAGGACACCTCTCCAATACCATAACACTTGATCAAGTAAATGCGGTGCATCTTTCTGAAGATATCAGTTGACAAATGTTATTAATTGTCAATATAATCAATGACATTAGAAATGTTAGTATATCATTATTTAACTATTATCTTCATTTATTACATAACAAAATGAAGTAGCACTTCTCGAAATAATACGAAATTAGTTCAACTAAGTGTTAGAGTAAAATTACTTTCGGATGAGACTAGCGCAGAAACACATTTTAGTAATTAGAACGAGAGACACCTCATAAATGAGAGAAACAGCTAGTAGTATAAATCCGTGTACTATACGAACCACAAACGTTTATCGATTATTTGTCAGTCGATACCAGGCGCTCGATCTGTGTGTTTCGTAGTGGTCTTGTACGTACATTGCTCCCGCTGCCCACTGCTGCGACATGAGAAAACTTTGACTTTTTGATTTCTCCTGTCAAGCTCTTTGATTTTAGTACTTTAAAAAAAATTAATATAGATTTTTTACAAGTATAGTTAAGTCCATCCGCATACAATTAAAACATTTTTGACACAACCTTCTTTAACTTTTATAAACTGCTTTTCATAATCGATACGAGGTTTAATGGAAAATAAATGATTTACTGCTTCCAGAAATTTCCCTAATTTCACATGAGGTAAATAAACATTCTCATTTATTTTCCATTAACTTTAGTAAGTACAAAATATTCAGAAAATTAGAAAATTGAATTCAAATTTTAAATTGAGTTTGAAAGTCATAGCGTACCTACTGTTAACCACTACAAAAATTCTGAAATTACTATTTATGTCAAATAGGTCATAAAAGAGGCAAATTAGAAAAAATAACAGAACTTATGTTATACATTTATTGCATTCGCCCATCTAGATAACGTGCCTTCAAAAATGCTCATTCAAAATTATACGTTTGTGACAGATTGCGTGCACTGCCACCAACCATTATCAAAAAGCATGGCCTTCTTTAATAAGGAAAGCTTTTGAATGCACGTTACTTATTCTTTAATATACTGAAATGTATGTATGGAAATATAGAAAGGATTTCAAAAGTAGATAATTAAATTTTTAATATTCTTTTTACATTTTTTACTTCTATATTATATGGAATTTTATGCGATTTAAACATGTCTTTTTTTTTCTTTTATATAGGCGGTATTGGCACAAAGCGATTCTGTTCTGCGTTGGATTTGGGAAATTACTGCAATTACGTTAGACAACCTGGTGATAAACTAACGTACCGAACTTGCGTTTTTACATGTACCGGAGATGGATGCAATCCAAGTAACATGAACAAACCCAAACAAATGAGTTTTTATTTGACTTTGGTGACCTCAATTTTAATATATTTTAATAGATAGAACATGTCTGACGTGGAATTAATATTTTGTACAGTAATACCAAATATGTATTATAAAATCTCAATATAAAAACGAATAAAGCTGTTTTTAAATATTAGGATTATCAATAGTGTTGCGCATCTTGTCCGTACAACAGAGTTGAACGCGCCCACCGACACGTGAAGGTGCATCATATAACATCATTTATGGAATTTGTTTAAATATGCTTCATTCTCCCGTATTTATTATATAAATTTAATATAATCTTTATTTATAAAGTATATAACGCATAAGCAGCTGTTTATTACATTTTTACTTCGAATGTTTGAATTAGTCCGAAGCCGTAAACATGGTCTAGTCCGATTCTGTTGTACGGCAACTCGAATTATCAATATTTAAGTTTTATTTGTATATACGTACCGATATGTATTCGTTATGTGCGATTTACTTTGAATTAAGCCTCATAAGTAATAATTTACATACATTTTGAAAACATTGGATGAAGAATATTAGATTTTGTGTGATTCATAAATTTTTATAAATTTATTATGTGACTATGCTAAACGCAAATTTGTAAAAGCGTAATGAATTAATCACAAAAATACTCTCATTCATATCTAATATGAGAAAAACGCTTCTATTATTCAATTCTAATTCATTTCAACTCCAGTAGAAAATTTTTTAAATAATCGAAATAGTTTCTAGCGTTTTCTGTATTATCGATAAAGATAGAAATTAAGCATACATTTTTATACATATAATTTTGTATTGTTGTGTTTATGAATAAATTTGTATTTAGTTGTTTGATCTATCAATTATTGCCTATATAGTCCTTACATGTTTTCTAATTGGTTAGAGTAGGTAACATGTGAAGTTTGTTTTAATTGCTAATTCGAATTACAGTCGAAAGCAAGAAAAGTAGACAAAAATACAGGTTTCTGTCATAGACTTTCTCAAAATGATTAGTGTGAGAGCGGCTTCAAAGTTACTTGTTCATATTTGGTTATCTAACAAAATTGACAACTTTGCAGTTGATATTAAACTATTATAAAGATGCCTTCCATAAATTAATATAACGGGTGTTCAGAAACATTCGAAGTCAAGTGGGCTCTGAACAAAAAATCGTATATCTTTACTTAACCCTACACTGCGCAATTTTTTTTTCTTCGCCGAAAAAAAATTTTTTCAATGTAATTTTGTGTGTAAAAATATGGAAAAATAATTAAAAAAATCCATGTGTAAACATTAAGTTTTTATTTAAATAAATGTATATGTATCAAATTTGCTACATTGTGCAGAAGTAGTATGTAAGAATATAAGTCACTATTTCGTATGAAATTGCAAGAAACAATTATTATGCTTATTAAGACATAAGTGTAAAGAACATTTGGAACACTTTATGAAAGAAAAAGATTTACATCCTGGATTTTTGCAGCGTTGTCTCGTTTCATCGTGAATAGGCCAGTGGCTATAGGAGTCCTGACGCACTTCTTTTGGAGGTACGTAGACAGTCGTAGCAGAGCGCGTCTTTTTGGCTTGAACACTTTTTTCAATGTCACTAGGCCTTCCTCTTTTAAGTGTAGATGTACTTCCTTGGTTGCATAAACACTAACAAATGATAAAATAATCGTAAGTACCACTTTTTAGTTCGCATTGCTACCTTGTAACGACCAATCAATCCATCTAGCAGGTCGACACCCCCCATATGTCTATTGTACTCTTACTAGATTGGGGCATGAGATTTCGACGGTTTTCTTCTCTTTTTTGTCAAACCGTTTTACTTGTGATAGGGGTAATTGTCCAGTGAAAGAAGATAAAAGTAATACTATTTTATTATCTTTCCATAAAACGGAAGAAATGTCCACTCCTTCGATATTCGCCACATATTCTTGGCAAGTGCCGCGCCTTTCCTTCGCCATTTCTTTGTCACTAATCATTTTGCAATTAGGAATTATTGATCTTCTTACTGTTCCAAGAGAATGTATACCGCATTTAGCCAAGTGAACAATTAGAGGAATTGACGTATAGAAATTGTCAAAATATACTCTGTAGTTCTCATTATGTGGTACGCTCCTGCATAAACGTATGACAATATTTGCACTGGATCCTAAATCTGGCTCTTCTGGTTTTCTATACTTCGGATTATTTTCGTCACCGGTGTAAATTTCAAATTTGTACGAAAATCCGTCTGTCCCACAAAGCACATACAATTTGTATCCCCATTTGTGTGGTTTCATCGGTAGATACTGTTTTATATAGTGTCTGCTTTTTATTGCACATAGTTGTTCGTCGACACAAAGATATTGTTGTAGTGGGACAGATTGAAATTTATCATTCAATTTGTTTATTGCCGGCCGTAATTTATGCAGTCGGTCGTGATCCTGATCATCTCTTGGCTTCATTTTTGTGTTGTCATTAAAGTGCAGATATTGTCGGATTTTAACAAAGTTGTTATAGTTCATGACTTCTCTGATTTTGTCAAAACCAAGTGTGGAGGACCAGTAACTTCTTACATCAGGCATTCGCACTAACGACATATACATATATACAAATTCCAATATATTTGTTTAAATCTTCCTCAGTTATTTTGGCAGGTTTACTGGGATCTTTTTGTATGGAGAATAGATTACTTTGCTCTACTATTGTCAAAATGAGTTCTTTATCAAAAAAATATTTAAAGAATGACAAAGGACTGCTCAGATTATCTATATCTGGTGGAAAATTTGCTATTCCTCGGAAAGTTAAAGCGTTGTCATCTATAATCAAATTTTTTTTTCGCCATAAAATATTTTTATATCTTTCTTTTAGCTCTTTTGCTTCTTTCTTAGGATCCCCCTGTATGTGTTGCAAATTATCGCTAGCTTCAGCAAGCTCACTTCCTTCGTTTTCTACTTCCTCTTCATTTCTTTGATCTTCTTCTTCCGAGTATTCTTCGTTATTCTCGATATTATTATCTTCAATCACTAACCCGCCTTCAAACTCAATAGGCATAGCTAATAAAGAATTAATTATAGCGTATATAGGGATGTATTAGATCATCTACAAAAGTCACAGTGTGAATTTCATGCTTTCTATATTACATTTATAGGTTTAAAGGTAGTTGTATCAGATCTGCAACACTGCGCAGAGTAGGGTTAAGTATATGATACTAATTTGATAACCTATAAAATTGTATTAAGTAAATGTATCAATCTATCTCAGACATGACTTCATATTTTCAAGGACTACTTTGACTTCGAATGTTTCTGAACACCCGTTATTAAAGTCAATGTTATTGCAGATTTGAGTAAAGGTTTCAAAATACGTGAAATTGCGGAAAGAAATAATAAAATAAATATCTTCATGATGTTTTTTAATTATATTTTTATTCGTATTAATCAGATAGAAGATGTTTTGATAATTATTTGATATTCCATATAATAATGACTTGACACTAATGACAAGTAAATAAAGCCAAGTTTACAAAGCAAGAGATCTCTTGTCTACTTTTTTTTTGCTTTCGCATTAAAATTAATTCTTAAATTTATATTTCACTTAACAAAGGCTGTTTAAAAGATGTTTACTAGGACTTTCGATAGTGCATCTCATCGCAGCATCTTTATTGTGGACAAAGATATTTTCTATATATCTATAATTCTATGCATAACTGACATTTATCGGCTTAAGATGTCAATATTGCTATTATATATTTAATATTTTGGATATAAATTAATGATACGCTAAAACCACGTTAAATTTGATTTGTCATTTGTTAACCTACCTGAAAAATAGAGCTTCGAGTGAATGGTAGTAAGAGATTAACAGTTACATGAATACATATATCAATAGTCACAAATTCATTAATTCAGAGGAGATTAGCGTTTCAATGACGTATACACGAAATTTTAAAACGAAAGAAAGAACTACAACTCAAATGTTTGAGGTTAAATGTATTTATTTTTGTTTTAAAATCACAACTTTCTGACGAATTAGAAAATGTTTTTCCTTAATAATTATAGAAATTGCTTCATATTTGAATCAATCCTTTTGTTGTCAGGATTGATCGAAACAAATACGACTAGATTAAATACCTATGAATGAACTAAAAAATTGCAAGTAGACTTTTCTTGAAAGTGACTAAAAGTAGGTAAAACTGCAGTTTACGGCGCCCATTTAAACTGACACATCGGACTCGAATACGCATGCGCATAACTTAATAAAGTATGGCAGCATTGCCAAACCGAACGTCAATAACAAATATTGCCGTTTTCACTTTAAGCGGAATCCAAAATTGTTTAAAATATGTGAATGTGTATAATGAAAATCTATGGTGTGTCCTGCAATACCTCCTCTACCTGCAATTTTAATAGAAATTTTGAAAAAATAACTTATTAATACAAATAAATAAGAAGTATCAAAAACACGTTTGAATGACAAAATGCCAAGTGACCGAGATTTGTCAACGTTGCAGCTGATTCTGTATGCTAGCGGCGGGAAATTCGGATGGGCGCCGTAAACTGCAGTTTTACCCTAAAAGTATTTTCGTATACCATTGTTACGATTTATTAGTTCTTCATACAAATGGATTATTGTCAGTTATCTCAAACTATTTTATTTATATTAGACGATACATAATTAAGGGTTTAATACAAATTCTGAAGAATGACAGCTAATATTTCTATAAACGCTTTGTTTATGAAATGGAATTGGATGAGGAAAGTGATTCTGAACTTGTTTAGATATTTAACTTAGATGGGACACTTGAGAATACAAAATAAAGAAAATATATTTTTGAGTATGTATTATTTTATTTTATATACTCTTATCCAGAAACATAATTTTGTACCTACATGTAAAAGCATAGCTTTTTGGAAAATGCATTAATATTTATGTAATACTGATTTGTGCATATTTTCTCAATAGGTATTTTAAACTAATCTTTTGAACACCTTTCCTTTCGTTTATAGTTTTTTAAAGTGTGATATACATCATTATTATTATAGAAAAGATGTTCAATTTACAGAAGTAAGCTAAATGAGGCACAGAGCTGCTGCATTGTGTCTTATAAAAATGGAAAAATATCCAAGACAAACAATTAGCCTAAGCCTTGCAAAAATATATATTTTCTTATCTCCATCTAAATTTACACTCTTCTCAATGTTTTGCAAAAAGAATATATTCGTTCATATCATTTGCATTTCTTATAGTTTTTGTATAAGATATATCAAACCACAAGTTTATTTTTTGTATATCAAGTGAACTCACTTGGGAGTTTAAACAGTAAATACAAATTTATATTATAAAGAGAAAGTAGCAAAATGTAAGTATATTCTAATATTTCTTCTAGTATTAGAGAACAAAAACTAAGTTTCTGCTGAAGTTTAAAAATACCCTGGTGTTCTTTTGACACCAAATCACTAAATGATTAAAATTCCTAAAGCAACAAAAAGTTATTCCACTTTTACGAACATAAAATAGATATTTTTAAGTATTCCTTCTCTTTTTAGAAACATTTGAGCAGAATTGTTTGAAAGTAAAGTTGAAGCAATAGACAAATATTTTTGTTGAAAAAAATTCAATTTTTAAGATATAAGTACAATGCGATTTCCTTTTTAACAAAAAGTGTTACTAATCTAATATTATTCAACATATTTATTTAAGAGTAATCTACAGAAGATCAAAAAAGCTTGAGTAAGATAAATTGCTTGTGCAAGCATTTTTTAGAAAGATTAGTTACGGGAAGGAAATATATCAAGAACGACCAAAATCAGATTTTAAAGAATCCAATAGTCAAGATTGGCAAAATAGCATGAAAAACATTTTGAATAAATGGATGACAAATTGAGAAATTAAATTGTACTGTTACAGTTGCAATAGGTATTAAAAAATATATATTGCAATTTAGAAAATTATGTGAAATACTTCAAGTAGACAATCCATTTTATTATTTCTAAAATCATTATCTTCACTATTAATTTTACGCCCACAAACGATATTTAAAGGTATGCTAATTTGTTATATAAACAATGATGTAAATTCAACTTAATTCGTAAACATTATCACTTTCAAACTACAAACAAAATTTTGAATTTAAAGCTTAAATGTATTTAACGTTTAAATGCAAAATATTATTTAAAAATATTGTGTATTTAATTTACTTGGATAAAATCAATTTGTTGTTTTGACCATGTCTAATTTCAGTAGTAGTAACACAGTACCATTTATTCAAAAGAATTTTGTTATTATTGCTCTTATTAGTTTTAGTTTTATCCAACGCTCAATCCAAGCATTTTTAAATTTTGCGTGTTTTGGGTTGGTGTTATTCGCTAAGAAATTAGAAAGTACCATATGTTTATAATTGAAATGGGTTTTAATTTTGTTTTTATCGTTAAATATGCATTAAGCAATTAATATTCATACTATAGTAAGACGAAATATAATTTTAAATCTAAGTATTTTCTATTATGAATTTAATTTAAAAATGTACTGTGTAAGTTGTGAAAATCTTAAGAAACACCTTTGTCTAGTTGCTTTTATCTCTGTATTTTCAGGTATTGCACAAACTTTAAAATACACTTTGCATGATGTGCAACATGCTCTTTGATAAGTGTTCTCGGCCAATCTTTCTATAAATCTTTAGATTATCATGTCGATATGTAAAATTTGACATGTGAGATGGGAATGTATATAGTATTATTTATAAAATTGGAAATATTTTTCATCTTACAATAGATGCAGATCAGAATTTCGTAAACTTGTCGTGATAGAAGTTATATAATTGATTTTAAAGTAAATTCAAGACAGAATAGCCTTATGAGAGAATTTTACAAGAATATACTAAGTTTTATAAAATAAATGTTTATTTATTAACTTCGAAGATTAGCCTAAGGTTTATGTTCAAAATTGATACCATAAATTACATTAGAATTTTTAATCATTTAGTGATTTATTACTTTGTCAAGTAAATTTAATACTTTTTGATTCATGTTGCTTCCTATATACTGCCGTCCATAAATTAAAATGCATATAGTCACAGGATAAACGTAAGTAGTAAGATCAGTAACCCAAATTACTGAAATAAAATAGAAACTCGTGCATGTATTTCTTTCCTTTATTAAATGCAGGTTGTAACTGAGATATGTAATAATTAAGGAATGTAAACTAGACAGCTTATTTAAAAAATAAAACAGTCTAATATCACAGATTATACAGATGTGTCACTTGGCCAATTTTCATATGTTAAAATTCTTCTTCAGGTCGAGTTTTTTTGGATAATAAAAAATGTATGGAGGTAAACAATATTACTTACATATATTACACTTTTTATATACTAATTAATACATATATTGTACAAAATTTAAAAAAAAACAACTTACGTGTATCAAAAAAAGAATTTAGTGTATAAATATTAGAAAAGTTCTAAAATAATTTTCTTCTACTCCAAACTGAAACGTATATCTCTGTAACTCCTCTTTTCTATTACGATCAAATTTAAAGATTTTCTTTATTCAAAAGTTCTCCCTGTTCTTGTTGCCCTTCTACTTCTTCATTATTGCACTGTTATTATTATATTTTAATTATGCAATTGCATCTGTGTTACTTTTTCTATTCAAATTTATATTGACCGTTTTGCAAGTAAAATTCTCTGACATTTTTCTACATTATTTTTCTTAAACTTCCTTAATTTTAATATTGTTTTTTTCGAAATGATACTTCATGTAATTTTTGTAAAGTGTGTGTGTGTTACAAATTTTGAAAATGGATTAATTTTGTTTACCTAAACATTATGTACACAGTACTTTCAAAATACCCCCAAAATTTAGATTTCAATGAAAATAGATTAAATTAGATTATAATTGAGTGACACCAAACCTTTTATAAAACATCCTACAAATTCGAACTAAGTAACAATAATAGGTTTGTTTTTGCAGGCGTTTGAAATCATTTGAAGTATCAGGAGTGTGCGCATTGAAGAAAAAGCGTTCGGAGAGAGAAATAAAATCAAACACTGATAAAACATTTGTCGTTTTTGCAGTTTTTAAATCGTTGTGAAATGATTTTCAACGGTTGGAATGGTTTGAGTATTTTCGTAAAACCAAATATCAGACGCATGCGCGTTTCATTTTTATGCACGGAAAGTGGAGAAATGTGTGTAGGCATCGTCGTGATTCTCACTGAATGTTTTTTAAATCTCCATCGCGCTCGTTGTTTGACTGTTTTGTGTAGATCGTAGTGGTTTTATGAAAAGAATGTCAGATTTATTTAGTTTATGCACTAGTGACAATTGCGAGTTTACCAGTGAAGAAGAAATACAATTTCAAGATAAAATTAAAATAAGGAATTAAAATTATTTTGAATAATTATTCTAGATGTCACTAGCTGCAACGAATTTGAAATTCGTTTTAGCAACGATAAAATTGGGGATAGTTTAGAAACGATTGTAATTGACGCATGCGTATAAAAGTTATCATAAAATGATTTTCAAACCGTTTCAAAACGCCTGCAAAAACAAACATAATATTACAATATTTTATTTTTTTATAGTCCTTGCGCGGAAGTACAAAGTACGTGCGCCGCTTTGGAACATGCGCAATTCAGTTTATTAGACGCTGTTGATGCTCTATTTTCTGATTGTGTAATTCTTTATTATGGCCATAAAGAATTTCGTATTTGATGGATATATTTGTTGGCATATATAATAAAGAAATGTATCTATTTCAATCAAGTTTTTATCAAATTACGTGTTAATTGTTAAACTAATTTTATAACAGCGAATCGAGATATGGATTTCAAATATACAAATCACTTGTAATTGTTTAATTATAATTAAGCCTGAATTAGATTTAAAATTTTCGTTTAAGTGTACAGAATAACACAATAACAGCTAAAATCTTTAATTACTTCTTCGATAGAGCATGTATGTTATGTATATTATAAAAATACAAATCGTATGTACATATATCAAGTTAAGAATATGTCCTTAATTCGGTTCAGATTCATGTAGTAGTTGGCTCTGTTCATATGCGCGGAAAAATTATAAAATTTATGCGCAAAAATAAAATTTGGTACAGAAACATTCAAGGTATCGACCACAAGTGATACATATAATCTGTGCTAATATCGCTTACGCTTACTATAGCAATTGTTAAGAGAAGAACAGAACATGCGCTGGTCGTGCGCGTATTACGGTTTTATTTCAAAAGCTCAAAGGTGCCGACAGGAACTGATCTTACTGCTTATCTTTATACTGTCAAATAGTGCCAGGTGTTAAAGTTAGAAATAAAAGCATGATTAAGGTAAAATTACTTATAGAACTTTTACGATAGGAGTGCGTTCACGTTTAATTTGCCGACGTTTCAACTGCTCCTACAAGGAACATCCTCAGGGCTTCTGTACTGTTGACGTTTATGCACTTTAACAGCTCTGAGTTTGTTATTATAAGCGTGGATGAAACATCGGCAAAGAAACCCTGAAATCGAGATATAGAGAACTGTGGAAGATTACAAGCCACATTAAATATAACGGGTGTTCAGAAACATTCGAAGTCAAAGTAGGCCTTGAAAATATGAAGTCATGTCTGAGATAGATTGATACATTTACTTCATACAATTTTATAGGTTATCAAATTAGTATATTAATACTTTAGTAAAGATATACGATTTTTTGTTCTGAGCCCACTTGACTTCGAATGTTTCTGAACACCCGTTACATGCTTTTGTAAGCGTGTAAATTTTTGAATGTATTTTCACCGTAGTGCAAACATTTATACTCTACATGAAAGGAAGTTATCAAATAGAGAAATTGCCTAATGATTAAAGATTTCTGAGTATTGCCTACAACGTACCACTAGAAGAATAGTCATAATATTTAAGAGTTGAGACATAGTAGACTAAAATTGACATTAAAACAAAATCAATATATTTGAATACTCTACATGATATTTCAATTACAATGCCGATCTCAAATCAATGTTACTATAAAAGGTCTTTCTTTGGAGACTGTGGTTAAAAAAAACAAAAAAAAAACGTTGCTATAGTTAAATAATCCTTAAGAAAAGCAGGATGTGACGTTAGATTGGCTGTAAAGAAACCATGTTCAAGCTTTGTCCTCAAATGAAAGAGATTAAAATCGGTTGAATGTAACGTAAACTGTTCTGTGTTGTATTGGAAGTCTTATGGTCAGGGTCTCAAATTAAGAAAAAACCTATGTTTGTTCACCACCTCATAGAAAAAGAATGCTAGATAAATGTGTTACTAATATAGTCAAGCAGGTAGATGGAAATATCGTTTGAGCTTGTTTTGAGATGATAAAATGTGAAAATTACTTAAAGAGAATTTAAAAAGTACCTACTTGACTATTTTTGAAAATGATGTATCATGTAGATGCGTATTTATTAGCAAGAACTTTATTTATCAAGAGGACAGCTCAAAAGTTATTGCAAAAACTGCTAAAACCTAGTTTCAAAAACTAATTATGGCAGTTTTTCATTGATGGAATGACCACTCCAAAATCCTGAACGTAATCACAACAAATTCCTATGGAAACACTAGGGTTACAAATTTTGAAACATTACACTAAAAAAAACATTTTGTACTGGCCTTTCGATAGATTATTTCAAGTTTGGACGAAAATTGATTAATTTAATAAGGTCAGTTGTAAATTGTATAATTCTGTTACGTAATGTAGGTCTTTCACGTTAATAAACGAGTAACGTGACAAAAAGCTGCTTCGGGCCAAGTAACAATAATATCTAACAATCCTAGTAATTCTTTTGATTCAGTGAATATATTATGTTACCAGAATTGACCATGGTTACCAGCTATAGATTGCGTCAAATGTCATTCAAATCAGTTGTTTATATCAAGTTCATATTTATAAGTTCCACTAACCTAACCTCATAAATTATTTACAAAGAACAGCTGACTCAAAGCAATGTAGATTTGTCAATCCTGTTATGTAACTGTTTATCACGTGACTCATCTGTTAACCTGAAAGACCTATAAAATGGATATTTTCTCTCCTTTTTTAAATTATTACACTATATTTAGTTGTACATTTTCATTTTGCACAATGTAAATAAAATTTATGGACGGTAGTATATATATACAGAGAGAAAGTTAATTTAATTGGAAAAGATCTTTGAAATAGATTTTGCATTTTGCAATTCTTTCTCACGAAAAATATTTTCTTCTTGCTGTACATATCCAATCATACACACAATTCTCTTAATGCAGGTTATACAATTTTTTTATCTATAAAGAAAGCTCACATAGAAATAGAAACAAGACAATTTCACAAAAAACAACATTTACTATTTAGCAATTGGTTTTGTATATTTTTATAAAAAATTATATTTCCCATAAATATATTGATATATCATTCAATCAAGCTTACAATAATGTCACATTTATAATTTAAATTAATTTTAGACGTGATATATTTTCTTTTCTACTCTTATGTTTTAAATAAGACACAATTTTTTACATAATATGAAAAATATACAAAAAAAAAACAAAAAGAATATCACATAATTCTTGTCAAAATGAAAAAAAAAATTTTGAGACATAATTACGAATACAAAAAGCAACAATTTACACCTTGGTAACAGTATAAAATAGTCTTAAATAATTAATAATAATAGGGATGACAAACTTAATAATAAATAAATTTAAAAAATTATAGTAGGTTTAACATAAACAATAGTAAAAACAAACAAAATAACTTAATAAAAACGTTATATACTAAAATATATCAAAACTATTTTCCCGTAATTCGCATCATTTCTTCTTTCAGTTCTTTGACTTCCTGTCTACTGTGTTCTAGTTGTTTCTTCAATTGTCGAATTTCATCAGATTGACGTAAATACGCTTTTCTTAGCTGAAAAGGAGGATCATTTTGAAAAGCATACACAATATATTTATGAAACAGTGTTTCTTATATACCAAAGAAATTTGAATACGTTAAGCATGTATTTCTTGCAAATGGAACAGACATGCATTTCACACATCTGTATCTATACACATGGACATGTTTCAAATAGACTTCGTCAGTTTGCATGTAAAAATTGTAAAACTGTAAAGCGGCGTTGTGGAGAGTGTTGTTAGCCCTATATTACTATGGCAATGCTTACGCTTAAGCGAAAAAAACGATAAAATTATACGGGAACGCCCTCAACCTATTTGCAATGTGTTCGAAACTAATTTTGCAAAACGACCCTACTCAATGTATTTTTTTTTATAATTTAGTCATATTATATCTCGAAGCATTTTTCAATTTTCTTGTTTCTAAAGTTCTATTACTTTCTTGATTTACAAGATTAGTTTATGCTTAAATTATGTATCTATCAGTTTTTGTTCTTAAATGATAATGTTTTAGTTTATACAAGCTGTCCCGTATCGTTATGTTCAAATTTTAGGAGTGTAAAGTAGACCTCATTTCAACTAACAAAAACGCAAAACTTGTATATCCAATTTTATTTGTTTCAAAGTTACAGATCTATGAATGTGATTGTCAGATCATGAAAAAAAAATGTAATTCTAAAGTCAATACAAACTGATTTTATTTAAAAAAAGTTATACGATTCAATAACAGGCCTGTGATTATTAACGTCGCATAATAAAATGTTATCCTAAAATAAATAAACACGTGTCGTAGTGCATACAGTAATTTCTTGGAGATCTACAAAAAAGAGTACTGGAAATTGATTTATGATAAAGAAGGTTCTTACTTATTTCGTAAGTGCTGAACCATGAATATCATACAATAAACAAATGTTCAGATGACTGTTAACGTTGCATTTTTTAATAAAGGATTACATTACGTTTCAGTTCATACAACAGCTTATTAGTGAGTGGACACGTTTTCTTTATTCAAAATGCCTTACCAATTTTCTTCTCAAGAGTATGCGGACATGCATTTTGTGTATGGCTACTGTAACGGCAGTGCACGTCAAGCAGTTATTGAATACCGACATCGGTTTCCCGATAGGCGCATTCCTCATTACAGAACGTTTCTGGAAGTACACAGGCAATTTCGGGAATGCGGATTGCGTGATTATCTTTTCGACCGAGGAGTAAATTTGCCAGCAGACTTAGAGGAAGAAGCAGTAGCTATTGTTACAATGGATCCAACTTTCAGTGTACGTCGAACCGCTAGACAACTAGGAGTGCCACGAACGACAGTTTGGCGAATTTTAAAACGTGAGGGCTTATATCTGAGAAACCTGCACAGGTGGTCATCAGAAAATGCCAAAGCTATACGCCCATCTAAATTTCAACATTAATTTTCTATTAGCGTTTGGGCGGTCCTAATCGATGATTTGTTGATTGGGCCTGTCGTTCTTCCTGGGAGGTTAAATGCGGACAATTACCTTCAATTTCTCATTGACGAACTGCTAGGTATTTTAGAGGATGTCCCACTGAATGTTCGACGACGCATGTGGTTTCACATGGATGGGGCACCACCACATTTCGGAATTGCTGTCCGAAATTGGGTTAACGTCAATTATCCAAGATGGATTGGTCGAGGTGGTCCTGTTGCATGGCCACCCAGATCACCCGATCTTAATCCCCTTGACTTTTATTTATGGGGGTACATGAAAAATTTAGTCTACGCGCAAGTTTCGAACACAAGAGAAGAGTTGTTGGATCGCATTCACCTAGCTGCCGAGCAAATCCGACAAAAGAAATATGAAATTCGAATAAGTACTTCTTCTGTTGGCTTGCATTCAACAAGGAGGTGGACATTTCGAAAATATTATTAATTGAACTTTTTTAAATAAAATCAGTTTTTATTGACTTTAGAATTACATTTTTGTCATGATCTGACAATCACATTCATATATCTGTAACTTTGAAACAAATAAAAATGGATATACAAGTTTTGCGTTTTTGTTACTTGAAATGAAGTCTACTTTACACTCCTAAAATTTCAACATAACGATACGGGACATCTTGTATTTACATACTTGCGTGTATTTTTGTAGATAATAAATGTGATATTTGAAACATTCTATTTTCAATTAACTATTTTGTCTGTCATTTTAAATAATATACAGGATGTTTTTAAATGAATATCGGGGTTTTAACACTTTGTAGCATTTATTACGTAAAACTTAAAATCATAATTAGTACTTGAAATGAAAGAGCAACTCAAACAGTTATACGTACAAGCTTACAAATGTTCAATGTGAGCACCTTTCGTCACACGGCACACATCAAGTCGATAGCCCAGTTCTTCCCAAACGTTGTTTAGTGATTGTGGTGTAATTGTTGCAACAGCTGCCTCAATCCTGTTTCTTAGGTCGGGTAGGTCAACTGGTAGTGGAGGCACATACACACGATCCTTTATGAACCCCCATAGGTAGAAATGACATGGCGTGAGATCGGGTGAGCGTGGAGGCCATGCGAAACAAGCTCATTGGGCCTTTTTTGGCCAATCCAGTATTCGGGTACAGTGACGTTCAACCAATCGCGTACACGTCGTTATGCCAGTGAGGCGGTGCACCATCTTGCTACCAAATGAAGTTATTTGGTTCGTTTTCTACCAATTGGGGAAATAGCCATAGTTGTAGAGCATCAAGATAGGAAGTACCAGTTACAGTTGCTTCTCCAAAAAAAAGGCCCATAAACTTTCCGCCGAGATATGGCACAAAAAACATTCAATTTAGGGGAGTCTCGTTGCAATTGTACCATCTCCTGAGGATTTTTTGTGCCCCAGATGCGCACATTATGAGTGTTCACACATCCACTGATGTGAAATGTCGAGATTCATCACTGAAAACAACACCATCCAAAAAATCGCCGTGCAACAACATTTCATGAGCAAAGTTGGCACGTAAACCAGGCTTTAGAGCCTGTAATAACCGAAAACGATAAAGACGTAGTTGTAAGCGTTTCCGTATAACTTTTAAAACAGTCGTCACCGGAATTGCTAATTCACGACTACCCTTCCGAACTGATTTCGTCGGGCCACTTTCATTCGCTCAACACTCTCTTCAGCATCCCTTGGTCATCCCATACTCCTCTTTCCTTTGCAAAGGCAGCCGGTATTTTCAAACTTATGATACCATCTACGGATGTTATTATCACTTGGGGGATCACATCTGAACTTAATCCGGAACGCACGTTGCACAGTAACTACAGATTCGGTCTTTGCAAACTGCAGAACACAAAAAGCTTTCTGTTCGCTAGTCGCCATTTTTCTACGTACCAACAAATAGAAATGTTTGAGTTGCTCTTTCATTTCATGTATTAATTACGATTTTAAGTTTTACGTAATAAATACTACAAAGCGTTAAAACCCCGGCATTCATTTAGAAACACGCTGTAATTTATTCCACAAGTGTACGGGTACAGATGTGAATCAAACGAAATTCGCTGGGAGAGATCTTCGTTCAGCCACCTTTATATCAAACATATGTCTAATTTAAGGCTCCGCTTACTGTATATGCACAATGTTGCTCCTTGTTGTAGTCAAAACAAAAAATTTGAGTTGGGTGTAGTCACAACAAATTATGAATAACTGGATATCTTTACATAGTGGAAAAGCAATGAAACAGTACCAACACAAAAAGAAAGTACTAAGAATACTAGACAATCAAATCAATAAAATGTTTTCTGATCCTCAAAATGTATTTTTATTTAATATTCTACTTCTTTCCACGAGGCAATATCTGCGACAGGAATTTAACAAAGAAATCAATGTTTTGCCTTGGCCCAGCAATTCCCTGGATTTAAATCCATTTGAAAATGTTAATTTTAAAACTGAAAATTTTCATAGGAAATCACCATAAATAAAGAAATCTTTTAAAAGCATCGATTCAAGTTTGGTATTATGATGAGGAATTTAAAAAAATGTTAAAAATTACATGCAGGCCATATCGAGAGTAATGGACGCTGAAAGAGGTTCAACTGAATATTAAATTTGTAATACTCAGTTCTTTAACGATGATTATTTTAAATTTTGGTGTAATACTTACTTCATTTACTGTATTAAAATTATCTTCGATGGTAGCGATATCTTTAATAAGTGGAATGTCATTCTCGATGGTGCTATCATGATTATTTGTCATATTATTGAACAACTGCTGTAACTGTTGGAATTGCGTTTTTTGATTTGTCGTGGTTTTCTCCTCCTTTTCGATGATAATGCTTCTAGGCCGATAATCCGGCGTTGTTTCCGTTGCGAGAAAATCGAATTTCCTTCTGTTATTGTTGCCTGTATTATTGACATTTGCACCGCTATTGGTTCTCAAAACTTGCGTAGTTTTATTAACTTTAGGCTCGTATGTTGTTGAAGTATCCTGACCTGAAAATTAGTAACTAAAAATGTGTCCTGCAGGGTTCTATCGCAAGTTCTTTATAGTTTATTTTTATTAAAAGCTATTTAGTAAATGATATCGTACCCGTTTTAATAGACATAAGTAGAGGCATCGCATTTCTGCCGCTAATCCACTCTTCAGCAGTCAATGAAGGTGTAATAGATGCCGTGTCCGGGTATAAGTCTTCGTGAAATTGGTCACTTTTCCTAGGCACGATCATACTTATAGGTTCGCAAAGACCTCTTGAGGTGTGTAACTTATAAAAACGAAATATTTCGCACACGTTCGTATTCATACCCCTTTTCGGCATATATCCCAAACCCCTCTGTCAAAATATAATTTTTACAATTCTATTCCGTAATATTATTAAAATCTTTACTTACTTGAGGATTTCCGGATAAAAACTGACTAAGGAAATGAACATAAGGTGGCTCGTCCACTATCTCGTAATACCTAACGTTTCCGTCTCCCTTGCCCGCAAGGTAAACAATATTGGTATCGAAGTCGAAATATGGAAAAACTATTCCGGATGAGCTGTCGATTGTGTCGGTGACTAGAGGATGAGACAGATCGTCCTGGTCCCAAACTGAGTATTGTCTATCGGAATGACGCGAAAAACCTGTAGTTAGCAGTCTACCACTTGTGCCCAAGAAAATTACTTTGCTTGCCTTCGAACCAGCATGACAGGTACCTTCCTAAAGCGGGAAAAATAAAATATATTCATGTTTAAGGTGTAGTTCAGTAGTTTAATCTGTTTTAAGATTTTATATCGATTTAATTATCTTACAAGCTTATAAAATTCATGAATAAATATATAAAAAGTCTTCTTTGGAGACTGTGGCTAAGTGAAAACTTAGAAAAAGGTATAAAACCCATTCCACAATTAATACCCGCATCCTAAATACGTATTTCGACAATTAAGTTGTCACCTTCAGTAGGTAAAATTAATAATCAGCGTTCAGCATGCGGTGCAGTAAAGGTAGCACAAAGAACCGCGAAATACTCTTCACAAGGCATCCACGTATACACTAATTTTTAAGAAACTAAAATTGTGTCGACTCACCTCTCTTCGGAAATGACACATGTATTTGTTCTGACACCCTCGTCTCCTACCTACTTTTCTAAGAATTCGAAAAGGCAAGTAACTGGGACTGGATGGTTGTCGGCGTTGTAAGTATTATTTTTGTTTTTAATGATATGTACACCTTTGTAGTTTTGTATTCAGGTCTCTCGGATTGCTTATGTTTATAATAAGTTTTAAACTATCTACCGTTGTTATGACTGCCTTTTAAGGCATGACGGGCAACACTCGATTTTTCCGGTCTACTGAATTTAATAAGCGATATATGTTCTTTCTAACGGGTCATTATTGAGCGTTTTGTTTGACCAATATATTACAATGACGGCAATTAATTTTATATTTATATATTCAGGCTGTCACACAAAAAAACATCCCAAGCTGTAACTCTGTTATTTATATTTCGATTTTCATGAGATAGGTACCGAATGAAATGGTTTTATGAGTACTATGTTTGAGGCTATATTTACTTTTTTCCAGGACAGTCTTCAATTCCTAGCGATTGTCTTTTTTTTCAAATTGCACGGTATATATTTTTTTTGCATAATTGAATAGAGATTCTTTTCTTGAATCCATTGATGTGCAATACATCAATTATAGTTAAATTTAATCTCGAAAAACCGAATTTTATCGAAAATTAGCGAAAAATCGAAAATTTGAGGTGAAATTGTAAATTCCGTAACTCAAAAACGGTTGTTCGTAGAAAAAAATTTTCTAGAGTAAGCTTGTAGAGAATTTTATGGTCTTTAATTTTAGTAATAGGTATCGAAGTGATCAAGAGCATAGAAAATGAGTTATTCGCGAAAAACCGAATTTTGCGTCATTTTACCTCGAATAACTTTGCTAGCCGGAACATCTGAGTTCTTGACTTTTGACACAAGATTTGAAACGTCAAAACGAAGGTGTATATAAATTTCCAGCCTGTCAGGCCAAAATTCGTAGATGAGGTCGAATTTGGTCTAATTTTACTGGACTAATTTGCTAAATCGAAGAAAATTATATTCTAGTTTCTTCACTTTTTAGATCAGTGACTACAGTTACGAATACAAAAAAAATATCCTAAGGTTGTATGGATATTTCATTGAGAAATTTAATTCAGTCTAAAATGTATAAATCAGAACACATAAATAGTAGACTAAAGCCCGATTTCTCTGTTGGTACCGCACTAGAATAAGGCAAATGAAGTAGTAGAAACTAGTAAACTGACTTTGTAGAGATGCTTGTTCAAGAAACATTTTTCAAAAACATAGAAAAATCATCTATATTAAAATACAACTAAAGAGTTCTAACTGATATACATACCAAGATACGTTTTGAAAATGTATAAAGACTAATAGCAAATATTTGTCATTAAGGAGATACCTACTCATGATTTACACACAAAATTGAAAATGTATGTAGACTTTATTAGATTCTCAGATATTGTGGTTATAGAAGAATAGGATGTAATAAATTCTGAATTTTGTATTTTATAAAGATGTGATGTAATTAAGCTATTTACCGCTTTTATAATGCCAGTTCTTGGTTCAATAATTCGTAACTTCTTATCCTTACACGTTGTTGCCAATAAGCTGCCATCTCTGTTTAAGGTCATACAATAAATAACATCAGCATGACAATCAATTACATTCACAGCTCTGCCTTTTTCAATATCCCATACAATTACCTGCAATCATTCACAAGGGTTGTTATTCCTAAGATATAGTAATTTTGTGCCAATTCTTACCAAATGATCAAAACCTGCACTAAACAGAATATTTTCAGCCGTCGGATGCCATTCAATATAGGCAACCCGTCTTTTGTGTCCTTGTAATTCCACTATCCAGTCCGTTAAATGTACAGACAGGCCATCGTCTGGTATATGCCATAACTTTATCTAGGGAATAGAAATAAAGTAATCATCATTAAAGGTGATTGTAAATATAGTCATGAGATAACTTACTGTGCAATCATCTGAACACGAAGCGATGATATTGTCGTTGAATGGATTCCATTTTATGTCTAGAACAGCGCCGGTATGGCCGGTTACTTTGCTAACGTTGAAATCTAATCTACCTGTCTGAAAATATAAAGACATTATGTAATTAACCACCTCCAACTCAAATTTAAAAAAAATGCCTTTCTTAAGGCTAAATTTAAAAAAATGCCATATTTTTTAAATGTGTGAATGAATGTTGTAATGAAATAAATCAATTCTTAATTAATTTCTAATCCCTTTTTATTTTGCGATTATAATTCAAAATTGTCAAAATTGTTTACAGATGCTTTTAATTAAATAAAATTTCAATTATCTAGTAATGATATTTGCTCAGGAAACTCTGTAAAGTGGAAGCAAAATTTTGAGCCTTACTTTAAAGCAACTCTTTGTAATTTTTATAATTCCTACTACATACTAAAACTAAGAGATAAAAGTCTTAATAGATAAGTCAATAAAAATTCATAGGAATCAAGCTCCTGGTCTCTCTGGAGTGGACATTTCGTCCACCTCTATGAGCGAAATATGGAACATAATTTCATCTCGAAAGTTGAGGAAAACCCCCAGCCCTGACGGGATCCTTGTGAAGGCGATGAGTAATCTCTGCGAATCGACTTTGAATGTCTTAACCAGAGTTAATGCTGTACTTTCGTTCTCTTACTTCCCTTCAATATGGAAGAGAGCTCCTTGTCAATATTGATATTATCTAGATCGGGGGTCTCCAAACTACGGCCCGCGGGCCAAATCCGGCCCGCCAGTGCCATCAGTCCGGCCCGCGACAGCTTAAGACTAGTGTCATCAATCTGGCCCGCGACAGCCAATGGCTTATTGTTGTTACTATTGCTGTGATAAGTTGAAGAAGAAAACACAGAATGATAATTACTCGGTTTTATTTACTTGCAAGGTAAAACTTAAATGATGACGCAGAAAACTTAACTTAAGTATCTAAGCTTAAGCATATTAATAACTAACAAATAAATTAAATGAATCCCACTAATCACAGTAAAACAAAAAACACTAATGAGATTTATGTAATTGTGATTTTCCACCGACAATAGTTTGTAGTTGTGAATCAATTTTACTTGTACCAATTATTAAAAGAGATTTAAGATGCTCATCAGTTAATTTAGATCGGTAAATATTCTTTGTGTACTTCATCTTGGAAAACGTTTTCTCACACAAGTAAGTAGTACCAAAAACAGAAAACAACCCACGAGCAAATTTATGCAAATTATCAAATTGTACCAGTGGAAGACTATTATAAAATTCCAACAAAGATGAAATTTGATATTTGTTCTTAATCATATCACTGCACTGCAAATCAATAATTTCTTCCATTTGGACTTCCGGAGCCAGGGTCTCAATGTCAGAATCAAAAGGATTTTGAAAAAGCTTAATTTCATTCGCAAGGACATCAAAGTCTGAGAAACGAGTATCAAAATTTATCTTTAAAGCACTTAAAGTTTCGATTGCAAAATAGACGGGAAATTCAGTCTCTGTACTGTGGCTGAATATTTCCATGTTTTAAAATGTGTGAAACATTTTTTACGTAATTGCGATTGAAATAGTATTATTTTTTGCCTGAAGGATTTGATATTGGTGTATAAATCAGGGAGAAGCTGATTTTCTCCTTGCAATCTCAAATTCAGTTCGTTCATATGATTTGTCAAATCGACATAGAATGCTAACTTCCACAGCCATTCACTATTTTCTAAATCGGCAAAAGGGCGATGCTTCTCATTCAAAAAAATGTCGATCTCTGCTCGAAGTTCAAAAAAGCGCTTAAGGACTTTTCCGCAACTAAGCCAGCGTACGGCAGTATGATATGGTAAGTCATTTTCTCCAATTTCTTCAATCAACTCCCGGAATTGTCGGTGATTCAGCCCAGTCGATCTGATGAAATTAACAACTGATATGACTGGTTTTAGAACTTCAGACATATCCAAACATTTTCCGCACAAGGACTGTTGATGAATGATACAATGTAAGACTAATGGTTTTGAACCACCATAATTTTCTACAGCCTTTGACACAAGTACAACCACTCCATTATTTTTACCACACATATTTTTGCCTCCAACAGTTGTAATAGATTTCAAGTTTTTCCATCGAAAGTTCTTTTTATTAATGGCATTTTCAACTCCCTTAAAAAATCTGCCCCAGATGTCGTGCCGTGAATACTATCAATATCAAGAAGTTCTTCATACACTTCATAGCTTTTATCTACTCCGCGAATAAAAATCTGCGATGTCTTGCACCCTCCGAGCCACGGTGTTTGGTGACAAACTGACACTTTTAAATAAATTTACCTTTTCGGGGCACATTTCTTCGGCTACTGCAATCAAGCATTCTCTTATCATTTCTCCATAGGTGAATGGTTTTCCACGTTTTCCGATTTCAAGAGCCACACGAAAGCTGGCGCGAGTTGCCGACTCTTGTTCAGTATTCGCTTTGGTAAACAAAGATTGCTGCGATTTCAGTCCGCGCTTCAAAGCTTCAAATTTTTCCGTCCGCAAACTTCCTGTATATTTGGAGTAATTTTGAAGATGTTTCGATTCATAGTGTCGTTTAATGTTATATTCTTTGAGAACAGCTATGGTTTCATTACAAATTAAACATAGCGCCTTATTACTGGACTCAATCACAAAATACTGAAAGTTCCATTTATCTTTGAAGGTTCTGCATTCACTGTCTATTTTTCGCTTCTTTTCCATACTAATAATCACACATAAAAACAATAAGTCAAATCAAAATACTGTTATGCACGGGTGTTACTTTATTTCACAATAGACAGTTTCGCTTCCTTCGCCTTTCCTACGCAGACAATTACTGGCATCTCGAAGTGATCGGAATACGCTAGCCAGAACCAGAACTTTCTCGAACCAACGCGATAATTCCCAAATATTTAATTACAACTAATGCCACCTGTTAGCGGGTAGCTGAAATAGATAGTACATAGTACAATACATAGTACCACTACTCGCCACTAGATGTCGTTAAGTGTCACAATACACAATAGTAATTGAAATGCAAAAACAGCGTATGTTTGCTTAGGTCGCGCACTTTGCGACTAGTCTAGAAATATAGTTAAGGGCAGAAAAATTAAAACTGTTTTGGCCCTTGGAACATACTGAAAAAATCATTATGGCCCTAAGGCTTCAAAGTTTGGAGACCCCTGATCTAGATTATTTGTGCACCATTCATAAATCAATGTAAGATTTTTCAAAAAATTCTTTCAATGGAGACTGTGGTTAAATAAAAATTTAAAAAAGGTATATAACCCCTTACCACAATTATTAGTCGTATCCTAAATACGTATTTCGACAACTAAGTTGTCATCATCAGTAGGTAAAAACTACTAATTAAAAGTCGCACAAGGGGCACAGTTAAAACAAGAGAAACGTATGGTAAGGGGTTATATACCTTTTTTAAATTTAAGATTTTTCAGCAGAATTAAATAGTCTGAATGACTATTGAATGCTGTTGAAAATTCTTAATCATCTGCAAAGGGGAGAACTCTTCAATTTAGAATCAAGAGATCATTAATATACAAATTGAAAAGTAGGGGGTCCAGATTAGATCCTTATGGAACGCCAGTAGCAGTAACAAAAAAGCTAGAAATACATGCATTATAGTGGACATAGTACCATCGATTTAGTAAATAGGATTTGAAAAAAAGATAGTTCTCGGTAAAGCGTTTATAGATTGTAACTTTGACAGAAGAGGGGTCGATTGTATCAAAAGCTCTACTAAATCAGTATAGATACGAGGGGAACACTGAACAAATCTTGAATGACTACGTTTCCAAAAAGAAATGAAATTTGTTCTTATTTCGCAGCTACTTTTTAATGTTTTGCGAGTTGATTGCCGTGTGGTCTGTTTTATTTGCTCTAATAGTTTGTTAATCATCATAATTCAAAGATTTTGTGTTTACCCGAAAATTAATTTGACTAGAGAACATTTCGGGGCTATGATTTTTTACGATTCTAGTCATTAACACCTAAATAATGTGAAGGTCGATTTAAAAATGCAACAAGACAACAATTTATAATTGGTACAAGAAATTCAAAAGAGATTGGTTTTTTCTTAGTGATGAATTTCGTGAAGAACGACCAAGACCTGTTGTTACTGATGAAAATATTTCCGCTGTTCGAGCAATGCTTGAAAAAGATCGACGGACATCATACGAATTTATTCGGGCGACATTGGGCATTGGTGTGAGTCAAATCCAAAACATTTTACGTCAACAGTTAGACTTGAGAAAACTTTGTTGTCGATGACAATGCATTGTCTATAAAGCAAAACTAACAACTGAGTAACTGGATGCCCTAAACGTCGGCACCATGGACCCTCCACCACACAGCTCTGACCTAACACCTTGTGATTTCTTTTTGTTTCCAAAAATTAAAGATAAAATGCGTGGAATCACTTTTACATGTCATCAGATTCAGCAGTAGAAGGTGTCTCGGGAAGGTGGCATCATCGCTTTAGGGACTGGTTTCATGGAATGCAAAAATGTATTGATGTTAAAGGAGAATATTTTGAAAAATAATAAAGTAATTTTTTAAAACTAATTCTTGTTTGACTTTCTCTAGAAATTTGAGTGTTGTTCTCGTAACATTTACTTGTAGTTCGGCATCCAAAACTTCACCTATGTATTGGGTAAGTTCGACCAAATTAGTAATAATAAATTTGCCTAATCGTGCTGATTAACTGAGAGATGTGATTTAATGCTGCTCTACAGTTTGTTGTACTGAACGTATTGAAATACTTTGGCAGTTTGATAGAATATTATTTGGTCTGTGGTTACACATGTTAAGACGACCACCTTTGTCAAATATTGGAGTAATTCTACTTATCTTCTCAACAGTCTGCGAAAGTCGAAGTACATAATGATAAATTATTGCAGTAAAAGGATAACAAAGTAAGGATGCATAGTTTCATAGAAAAAAGCCTGGTAAGTCATCATCATGGGAAGTTATATTTGGTTTTAGCTTCTTGATTCCGCAGTACAACACCCAATATCAAACGAAACTGGATGATAGAAATGTGGTATTAAATCATTAATTTACTAATAAAAAACGTGTAAGTAACTGCTAAATAATATTATTTTAGTCGTTAAGGGCTATTTCCCTTGTTTAAAGTTGAAAAAATATACAAAATCAATTAAATATGGGCAAAAAAAGTGACTATTTCATTTTATGTCCTAAGGCGATTGCAATAAACCACTGATATTTAATTTATAAATACTTTTTTCTACAATCCTTTCTAAAAAGACATTTTTCGTTACCTTATAGCGTAGCGAAAATTTGATTTCCGTCACCAGTGAGAGAAAATCTCATAACGTTAACTTTCGTCCCTTATCTACTAATCGTCACCTGCGTCTAGTTGCCTGCTGTCGCTGTATCGCGTCATTTTTAAATCACGTCAGTTTGTGCTGTTGGTAACTTAATCATGATTTCTGACAGAACGTGATTTAGCTATTCCTAATACACCACCAGACATAGTAAATCAAGCTGGGGAAACCTATGCGGGCTTATTATGAGAAAAATCGAGAAAGAGGTATGAAGAAGTCTATGTAAAATTCATTGAAAAGAGAGCTGATAACGTAAATTCGTATTCGGAAATTGTGCGGCTTGCATATTTTGCTAAATTGTGGGAAAATTTGAAGCCATCGACCTTATGGTCTACATATTCTATGTATCAATATTTAAATCATAACTAATTAAAATATGATTTATAGTTCTGTAATTTTTAATTGAAAATAAAGTATTTGTATACATAATTTTTTTAAGTTTGTTCTAATGCCGTAGGCGAGGTCGTCGTAGAAACAGTATAGTGTTTAACTCGTCGAAATCATCTTTTTAAGCTCGCGAACATTACCAAACATGTCTTCGCCTCGTTTGGTAAACTGCTCTCTCGCTTAAAAAAATGTTACGTTCGTCATTCGTCACTCGTTACACAATATACTATTAGAACACAATATTTTGAAATAAAAAAAAATTCAAATCCCAAGCAAAAAGTATTTTTTCGGTCTATTATTCAGTAAAAGTTCTGTATTCGATGAACAATTAAAAATTATTAATTCTAATTGAATTAGTATAACAGGTGTTCATTTGAAAAGTTAATCTAGTAGCATGTGATTTACTGAGAACATTTTGAAGTATGTCGTAAATTAAAATTTACTACTTAACCTACGAAGTCGTAATTTTGACAGTTTCATACATACAAATAAATAACAAATAATAGGTATTTATTGAAAACTATAACAAATGTTGAAAATGTTGTCCTTCAAGATCAATGCACTTTAAAATCTTCCGTTCAAAATTTCTGATGATATTCTGCAACATTACTGGATTGTTATTAATTTCCATGCATTTCTGTTCGATTCTCTGTAGCATATCATTCAAATTCAATATAGGTGTTCGAAATATGTTATTTTTTAGATAAGGCCACAAAAAGAAGTCGCAAGGTGTTAAATCGCATGAACGTGCAGGCCAGGCAATTTCAGTATTTCGACTAATTATATGCTCATCAAAAAATTCTCTTAAATAATCCAAAGATTCTGCAGTACAGTGACATGGTGCGCCGTCTTGTTGGAAATGCATTTTGTAGTTCATCATCATATAACTGATTGACAAATGGTTGTAAAATTTCCGTACGGTACCTTTGAGCAGTTAACGTTCCCTGAAGAAATATTGGCCTTTGGCTTATCGCTGGCCAAACACCAATTTTCTCTGGATGTAGCGATTCTTCATTAATTACATGTGGATTTTCACTACTCCAAATTCTTGTATTTTGTGAATTTAGGTATCCCGTTTTATAAAACCATTCATCAGTAAGGATGACTCTTTGCGAAAGTTCTTCATTATTGTTCATATTTACAAACCAATTACAAAACTGTAGTCTACGTGGGTAATCAATTTCTAACAATTCTTGTACTGCTGTGACACGGTATGGATAAAGTTGCATATCTTTTTTTAATAACTTGTGAGTTGTACCAACAGAAAGGTTTATTTGTTGACTCAAATGTCGAACAGATGTTTGTGGTTCATTTTCCATTATTTCTTCAACACGATTGACAACTTGAGGTGTACGTTTCTTAATTGCTCCGCTGCCTGATTTTCTTAAGAGACTACCAGTTTCAGAAAAAAGTTTTAAAGTTCTATCCAAAGTATTCTTAAATTGTATATAATCTATTACAAAATGTGGAAACTCAACTTGAAATTCTACCATGCAATCTTGAACTGAATAAACCCATAAACCATCAATTTTATTACCACTTCGAAAATAAGCTTGGACTAAAAAAATTTTATGTTCTAAAGTGAAAGCCATTTTTAAAACGAGAAGCAATTTATTTAAACCAGAATCGACGTACGATTATTTTATGCACTAACTGATATTTATGATTGACATTATCAAATGTAATTTGGATTTACGTTTACGGAACAACAAACACATACTAATATATTTGCGTCTTATCCTATCAAAATTTCAAAGTAACCTAGATTGACTTTTCAAATGAACACACGTTATATGCCGCCATGTATATATCGCTTTCACTAACTTCTTATTATGTTATATCCTACAAATGAGTTTTTGCAACTGCCCCATAATTTCATCTAAATTACGTTAGGTATTTTGAAATTTATGAAATACTAAAAAATAGTATTAACATGGCATGCAGTTTTTTCAAACTTTTTTAATGAATGTATAGAAATAAAATAATTTAGATCGAATAAAAATAACTCTTCACATAGAATACTATATCCTTTCTAGATAGCCGTATAGATGATGCATAAGACAAATTGCAATGCATGTTTTTGCAGTATCATTACCGGTGAAACCGCAAATTATAAACTTCAAGTATTCACATCTCTCAAGAAATAAATTGCGAGCGAGAGAACTCCACAAACAAAATAGGATGAATATATAGTTTCCGCATGCCTTTATACAATTTGTTGTCCATGCAGCTTAATCGCATTTATATTTTCCAACGCGTTCATAAGATTATTTAAAAATTGCCATAACACAATCTTTGTGTGCCTTCAAAGCAATTTCTACTTTTACTTCAACGATATCATTCTTTGTTAAGTTTCAATTTCTTCACGCTGAAGTAATATAAAATAAAGATTAAAAGTATTCGGTTAATCTACATTGCAATAGATTTCGAGGAATATTTTAAAACATAATTGAAAATCGTTTGCATTGATAGAGTTGATTATCTGTTACGAAACTTTACAGTGTTTGCGGCAAATTTTACAAACCGCATTACAAAAAAAAAACATCGTTTGTTTTAACAATTAATTTTGTTAGTGTAGTTCATAATAGTCCATATACTTTAATAATAGAAAGGAAATACTTCAAAAATATTATAGAATAATTTTTTTAAGGAAAGTAAAATCATTAGAGAACGGACGCAATTTCCATAAAACGAAATCGGCAATTGGAATTGTGTATAACGTCGCTCAGTGCATCCCGGCGTAATTCAATGAAGTATTTGTTTGACTTACTCGGACACCTGGTCTCGCCGCGATAACAATGAACAAGCCAGCTATTGTATTCGGAGAATATAGTGTTTTTTAAAGTGTTTTCATGAGCGTAGATAGAAGCGGGGTTTTTATAATGTATTTTATTTATTAGTTTATATTTCGTAAGATAAATAAAGTGCTGTGAGTAAGTTTCTTGTTTTCATAGTTTTAACTGTTAATTACATCGTAATTTTTGTGATAGATCCTGTTTATTATCGTTTGATTGAATCTATTTCTACCAATTAGTTCGACGTAAGTGTGCATTGAATTTCGTTCAGTTTCAATAACTTAAGCACACATTTTTAGTTTTCATTTATTTAGATCTAGAGCATTGTTTAAGTTACTTTTTCAGACATGATATGGAAGAATGTCGAGAACGGCATTGTAAAATAATGGCGAGTTGTATTGACGGTCATACTGATTGTATATCCATTGTCAGTGATTCCGAAATTTATTACAAAATCCGTAAAATATCGTCAAAAATTCGTCACTTAGGATCGCAAACACATCTGAACTCTGTAAAACTTTTATGGCGGCTAATATTCCATTAAATAAACTTAGCAATCCCACTTTAAAAATATTTCTGAAAAAATATACTGGTCGAAATGTTCCTGATGAATCAACTTTACGCAAATATTATGTTTCTAGGTGCTATACGAGAACAGTAGAACGCATTAGAAGCCATCTTTTAAATCAATACATATGGATAAGCGCCGACGAAACGGTGGATATGTTAGGACGCTGTGTGGTAAATGTTGTAGCTGGTGTACTACATCCAACTATTCCCTATAACTCATATTTAATAGCAACAAGTGTTATAAATAGAGTTGATGCGGAAACAGTTGCTGAAACCATTAAGGAGAATATGCAAAAAATGCTTCATTCGGACGCCACGTACAAAGAAAAAATACTTTTATTTGTCAGTGATAGTGCTGCGTATATGTTAAAAACAGGCAGACTATTGAAGAAAACATATCCTAATATGCTGCATATTACTTGTGTAGCACATGCTCTCCACAGAATCTGTGAATATATCAGAGACACTTTTCCGGAAGTTGATAGACTTGTATCAGCTTTTAAAAAAGTTTTCAGAAAAGCACCATTGAGAGTAGCTCTTTTCAGGGAAAAATTTCCATTTCTGTCACTGCCTCCCACTCCAGTAATAACTAGATGGGGAACATGCCTGGAAGCTACTAGTTATTATGCTGAGAATTTCGATAGTCTAAAACATTTCGTAACACTGCTAAAGGAGGATGCTAGAAGTATTGGTGAGTGCAAGGAGCTCACACAAATCCCAAATTTAAAAAATCAGTTGTACTTTCTTCACGAACACTTTGGAAAATTGCCAAAACTAATCACTTATTTTGAAAATCGAAATCTCAAATTAAATGACGGATTAACCACATTAGATGTGGCTGTTAATAATTTGAAAAGTATTCCAAGTGACTTCGGATGTGGCCTCCGGCAAAAGTTTGAAGCAATTCTTAATAGAAATCTAGATTTAATTACATTGCAGCAATTATGTATGGAGACAATTCCACAAAATCTAACGGTTAAATATGAAGAAATAAAAGAATATTTCCAGTATGCACCTATAAGCAGTTGCGATGTAGAAAGGACGTTTTCTATTAATAAGGATGTACTTAATTCAAAGAGAACAAAATTGACAGAAGAAAACCTTGAGAAACTATTGCGTCAATATTAATACTCCTTTACTCAACTTGAACGACAAAATGAACAAATAAAAATGTTCCAATTATAGAAATAAAATTAAAAACTTTAAAAATACAACTTTTCAACAAATACATATGTATTTCGTAATTTTATAGATCACCACCCGTTTGTTTTCCAATTATATAAATAAAATTAAAAACTTTATAAATACAACTTTTCAACAAATAAATATGTATTTCGTAATTTTATAGATCACCACCCGTTCGTTTTCCAATTATATAAATAAAATTAAATATTTTAGAAATACAGCCTTTCGCCAGTACTGCACTGGGTGGTAAGCGTGTCCGTTCTCTAAAAATCATACATCTTTTGAAAGAGCTTCTTGTTTCTGTAATGGCTCTTTCGGAAACTATAATGTTAAGATTCTTCCTTTTAAACAGTCTTCCATATTTGATTGTGTAATTCTTGTTATATAAGTCTAAGTCTGTTGTCTTGGTTTTCAGACTGGAACCAGGTTTTAGATATTTATGTTATTGTCTACGTTTCATCGTCAACAGTATGACGTATCTTTCAAGTTTCTATTACAGTGGAATAGTATTGTAAACACCAGTGGCGGCTCGGGGTGGTTCACATAGGGAGTGCATAATTTCAAAATTAAAAAGTGTAATACAAAAACGCTTACCCAATCCTTATAAATTTCACCGACGTACTGTTCCAGACAGGTACTGTTCATTGTAGAGTTTATTTTGAGGGAATAGTAAATATTACACTACACAGTTTAATTACATCTAACGATAAACGAAGTCCATTTTCCTTGTCTTTAACTTGCAGAACAGTTTTATCACTTTTTCATTAAAGTTTGGGAAATCATTTATACATTCTTTTTCACAAGATAACATAGTAAGGGCATTTAATCTCTCTTCTTTTATTGTATTTCTCAGGAAAGTTTTTATTCTCTTCAGCCGTGAAAACTGGCGTTCCGCTTCGGACGTTGTCATTGGGATTGTAATGACAATTTTTAAAAGCGTAACAACTTCATTAAAGGTGTCGCTTAATCCATCCAGCAGAAGACCTAGCAGACCTACAGCACCGACTTCTATATTTTGCCTAAATTCTTCTCTAGAATATAGAACGCTTAATTCAGTTCGTAGTCTGCTTTTATTGAGGCGTGGATAAAATTTTACTGCTTTTTTAAGGCAATCTTCTTTTGAAAAGAGGAGAACTGTTTAAAAGAAATTAAGGTTGCTAATATTAATATTAATTATTATTAAGTGCCCTGTATACCGAAATCTAGTTTTTATTTCTAGCAAAATAATATCGCACACTTCAATAGTTTCCCTCCTTCTTTGGCTACCATCAGTTACTCTTCGCCGCTTGGATGGTCGAGGAGTCAATTATCTGTGTCAGCGATTTTGGTTCGAATTTTTCCAATAGCGCGTTCAAAATTATCTAAATTATTCTTGATTTTTAATGCATCTGAATTGACATTTTGTAATTGATTAAACAATATGTCCACATGTGGCATAATTTTATGAAAGAAAGTTAACCAATAGATAAAATTTTCCTCCTCTAAAATTCGCAAATTGGCCCTAGCTTGATGAATGGTAGTTTGTAAACTAGCTTCTCCCTCGATTTGTTCTAGAGCTTCAATTATTTCTTCTCGGTGCTCATATATTGTATTCACTATCCTAGAATTGAAGTTCCATCTTATTTTTGAAGAACGAGGTAAGCTTTTTCTCTGAAGGAATTCTTCCAATCTTGCAGCTCGTTGTGGTGAAGTGGAGAAAAATGTACATAATCCCGTCAGATTGGCAAAAAAATTCTGCAATTACTACTGCTCGATCTAGCATGTGACATAATTAGATTTGTCTGATGTGCATAACAATGTGCAATCAGTTTTTCTGGGTCATCAACAAGCAAACTAATTTCGTTAAGGATGGAGGCAGATAAAGAATTAGCATCATGTCCACTAGGCAGAAGAAATTTCCAAAATCTTTCGACCGGTCTCGCGTTCACAATATATCTTAAAACAACCACCAACTGAAACTGATTGGACACATCTGTGGTTTCATCAGCTATCACTGATATGAAATCGGTTGCTTTAATTTCACTGGCAACTTGTTCATGATACACGTTCAACATTGCATCAAGCAGCTCATTCTGTATCGTTTTTGATAATCCCTTAAAAACCGGTGCTGCTTCGATGTGATCTCTGAGCTATTTATCCAATTCTGCCGTAAAATTTATCAATTACCGAAAAATGCCCTTGTTATTCAACGTTTGCTGTTCATCATGACCCCGAAGTGCCAGTTCAAACGCGCCACAAAATCTAATGCAATTTATTATTAAATTTAACACATGCTTATTTTTTATTACCTTTTCATTGTGTTGTTGAATTGCTTTTCTATATGATGAATCTAAAACATTCTGAATGTTATTTTTTCCTAACATTCTTAGACTAAATATATTTTTCAAATTTTTCAAAATTTTTCAAATATATTTTTCAAATGCCCCGGAATTTTCATGTTTAATAATTTTAGCACTAAGATGAATTAAGTCTCTTATTCCGTTCTTTGACCAAGACGGTTCACCACCAAACAAAAGACGCGGAAAACAAAACAAATTATTTTTAATTTCACACCCACAAATCCAGTCATTTTTCTGATAAATATTCATTTTTAATTTTCTTATAACGTCTTTACCTTTAACAGATTGTTTATTTTCTAAACATAATTGAAGCATCGGCCGTTTAAGATTTTTTACTGAGATTTTTTCATTATACGTTAACGCGAAAACGCGTTGTTCTCTAAAAAATACCCGGAATTATTATAACAACGCCCGAGAGCAGTCTGGTTCAGTCGCTCCAACGCTATGTATTATACGACATTGAAGTACGGCAAAATACAGTTCTCCCCACCATCAATGTAATGTTAATGCCTTAACAGAGCAAGAGTTGGGCTTTGCTCAGTATATCTGTGACGACAATTGGTGTATGTACGTTGGTAGCGTGCCACGTTCCTCGTCAATAACTATGAAAGTATGAATACATAATAAATAAATACTTTCACAGTTAGTCGCCGCTTGGTTTGTTTTGTTTCATAATTCCAGGGGGTGCAATTGCTCACTTGCTCTCATTAAAGAGCCGCCACTGGTAAACACTATATAAGCATTCCTGCACAATACGAGGTGTCGTTTTTATCTACTCGAACTAGGCAGCTTTAAATTTTAATGTAATTTCCCATTATGTTTTTAGAAATCACATATGCCTTAGTAACTTGTGTACCAATTTACAAAATATTTGCAAGATTGTTAATTTTACTATATGTCAGTTTGTGTTGTTGCCTTTTGACTTTATATTAAAATTGTTACACTCCACATATATCAAGAATGTTTTAATTCTAATTTTAAATTATATTTCCTCAGAAATATATAGAGTCGGCAAAGAAGGGCAAGTTTCAGTGCAATGCGGAGAACAACGTGGAGGGGCTTAGCGACTATATCAAGGCGAGCTTTCAATAATGTTTACGTACTGGCATTATTTATGCTCATGACTTTCATGAATGAGCATAGGCGATGCGGACGCATGAATGTTTACACATAAAATAATGGTAAAAAAAATATTATAGAACGTGTTGAAACACTTACTGTTTTAAAAAGCTTCCATGAAATCACAAACTGGGTAGCATCTGTTTACACACTTGTTTTAATCAAATGAGTACGGCGTGTGGAATAAATAGTTTTCAATGATGAAAACGACCGTTCCACATCGAGTGATGTCATATTTGCAAACTTAACGTAATCCTTGTGACAACTTAATGGACCTTCGACGCACTTTCACAAATTTGTCTTAGTATGAGAAAATCTGAATCCTTGTTAATAACACTTTCAAATTTTCGTATTGCACACCCATTTTTTCGCCTTCCACCGCACATAGGTGTGAGTGAACATCATCCACAATTTGAACAGAATCCACAAACGACATCGGATCATTTTGTAATTTTTCAATTCCCTCCACTAGTCCATAGTAGTTCTTGCGAATAGTTTCTAAATCACTTTTTACCTGACTATCTTGAAACATTTTCGGGCTATTCTTGATAGCTTCGGCGTGTCTCGGATCGAATTGTAAAACAACCTTCTTTACAGAATCAAAATGTTCGCAGTAAAACGTAGCCTCTAACCATGTTCCCCAACGCGTAGTAATCGGCTGTGGTGGTTCAGGCGCTTTGGGACACAGTTCGTGAAATTTGTTTGTACGTTTTGGGGACTTTAGAAACACTACCTTCGTATTAGCTATTAAGCATTTACTCGTGGATAACATTTAGATATCAATTGCGCCACAAGGTTTAAAGCATGGATTTTACATGTTACATGTAACAGATTGCCATTCTCTTCTTTCAGAGATCGGCCTAAGGAAAGCATGTTAGCGACACCGTCACTCACAAACATTAAAAGTTGGTTTGTTGAAACTTGAAATTTGTTTAATGCGTTCAACACCACTTTTAAAATTTCATCGCTAGTATATTTTGCAACTCTTCTGGAAGCAAGTAAGATAGAGGATAACGGTTCAAATTCTTCTATTGTACAGGGTGGCCCAAAATGACCGAAGGGGTTTTAATTACTTATAACTTTTTTATTATAATTTTTTTTTTTTGTTTTCAGTATTTTGTAAAGAAGACTTGGGGAATTTAAAATGGAACAGTACACAATTGAACGTGCCAAAATCGTTGAACTTTATTTCTCAAATCAACGATCCATTGTTTTGACTCAGCGTGCATTTCGTCGTTATTTTAATGTGCGGGTTGGACCCTCAGAGTCAACAATAAACCGTCTGGTTGCAAATTTTCGAGAACAAGGGGCAGTAAGGAACCTTCCTGGTGCCGGCAGACGACGAACGGTGCACACGGATGACAATATTGAACGGGTATAGGAGAGTATTCGGGAAGATGGAGAAACATCAACCAGGAGACGGTCGACACAACTTGGCCTCTCAAGAGGGTCGCTGCAGAGAATTTTGCATACAATAAGAATGTTTCCATACAAAATTCAGCTTGTCCAACAATTGAAACCGACAGATTACCAGCAACGACTTGATTATGCAATTTATTTTCGTCAAAAAGCAGAAGAAAATCAAGATTTTATTCATAATTTAATAATGAGCGACGAAGCCCATTTCCAATTAAATGGGTTCGTTAATAGGCAAAACTGCAAGATATGGGCTACGGAAAATCCAAGAGTAGTTCAACAGCGAGAATTACACCCACTTAAGTGTACCGTTTGGTGCGGTGTTTCGTCGGAAAGGATAATTGGCCCATATTTTTTTGAAAATGAACACGGTGTCGCCGTTTCCATCACTGGTGTTAGATATCGGACAATGTTGGAAAATTTTTTAAGGCCAGCCGTGGAAAACCATCCGCAAGTATGGTTCCAACAGGATGGAGCCACAGCGCACACTGCAAGGGACACAATGGCTCTTTTACGCGACATCTTTGGTGAACGAATTATTTCCCGTACAAGCGATTTTAATTGGCCTCCGCGTTCACCGGATTTAACCGCTTCAGACTGTTTCCTTTGGGGTTATTTGAAAGGAAACGTCTATATTAATAAGCCTCGAACCATACAGCAATTAAAAAATAATATACGCGACGAAATCAACAACATAACACCTGAAGTTTTGCGAAAGGTTATGGAAAATGTTTTGGAAAGAGCACGAATATGCGAAGCAGAAAATGGCCACCACTTGCGAGATATAATTTTTCATAATTGAATTAAAAATATTCTCCATTAATATACTGTATTTAAAATTAAAAAAAATTAATAATTATGTCTTAAATAAGAAGTTATAATGAACTAAAACCCCTTCGGTCATTTTGGGCCACTCAGTACATACCATCACATTCACCACAGAATTTTTTGCCGATCGATTTCGTCCACACATAACCACAATTTTTTATCTTTGAATTCTGCTTTAATTCTTCTTTCAACATAGTCATGAGCAGATGGCATAACGTTTCGTATCGATGTCCGACTTGGTAATGTATAATACGAATACTTGCTCCAGAAGGAGACAAATGCTTTTTGGTCTAGCAAAGTGAACGGAAGATTACATATAATAAAGCAAACACCTATATCAAATGTTAATTGTTCTCTGTATCGTTTACCACGGATTGCAGAACAGTGTTTCATACTTTTTAGGTGGTGTTCACACTTCCATCTACTGGTACACGTTAAATAGTCTTCGCACATTACACGTTTAATTCTATCTCCTTCGTATTCTAAATCCGGCATACTCGCTATTACGTTTTCTAGTTTCTTAGAAATACGCCGTTTCCGAAATGTACCTAACTGCGATATTTTCTAAGTATGTGTGTACTGACATGCACTCACAACGACCAGTGGTCTACTGAACAAGTATGCTTTGATATGGACGCTTGAGTTTCCGTGCCGTGCGCTTCTCCCATTTACGTTGCTCTCGGCATTGCACTGGAAATTGTCCCTCTTTGCCGAGTCTACAAATATATATTGAATTCAAAATATTCAATCTTCTAGCCATTTTATAATAATTAGTATTTTGCAAAGGGAAAGCCTTTCTTTTGTATTGTACTAGCCAATCGACCCTTTGAAACCTATCTGGACCGAAGGGTATATATACTTTTTATTTTAATTTAGTCATTAATTACTTAATTACGACTTCTTTTCCAAATATTTCGTAGTTAAATAAACCCAACCTCAATTTTTTTGATTTTGGTCAGTTCTATAGTAACTTTGAATAATATTATTATTATATTATTATAATGTTGTAACTCTAACATTATCATAAGATCAAGTCGATGTTGTTTATACCGATTTCGCGAAGCCCTTCGACACGATTGACCATGCCATATTATTGTCCAAACTATGTTCATTTGGCTTAACTTCATCCTATATTTATAATCTTTATAATAATTATGTTTGCTATAATGGCTTTTATTCCTACATTTTCACTGCTTCTGCCGGTGTTCCTCAGGGCTCAAACCTTGGTCCGCTATTGTTTAATGTCTATATTAATGATCTTCTGTTGTCGCTTAACTGTCGCGTCCTTGTCTACGCGAACGACCTAAAAGTCTTCGGGAAAATATCTTCTACATCTGATTGCGAAGCTCTGCAAAAGTATTTAAACACTATCTACCAGTGGTGTAACAATAACAATATAAGGATTAGTATAAATAAATGTGTAGTCATCACGTACGCATTTTACATTGGTTCGCTCTAAATGCTTATTATGTGTTACGCTCGAAAATTACCCAGAGACCATTCGGGAATTTTTAATGAATTTATTTCATTATTTGCTTACGTAAAGACATCTTAGGCTTTTCATAATTCAGCACTTTCGTTTATTACATTTATATTTATTTTTGTTATTAATTATCAATCTACTTAGGCATCTTCAACTCTGTTATTTTCATAAAATTTACTTATGTTCAAATAATTTGGATGTCGCTAAAATCCGTATTCCTTCTCCGGTTATTTTTCTATACCTCGACGCAGGACGACATTTTGGAATTTTTATGCGTTGACATGCTGCGTTTATTTGAACTATTAATTCAATTTTTGCTTCTCTTTAATCAATTCTTTTATTGTGGTTATTTTTATTAGAATTTTGTGAATCTATTTGGGTGCATAATTTGTTCGTTTAACCTTTTATTTAACTTAAATCTTTGCGTACTTCATTTCTTTCGCTTGAAGCGCCATCTTTACGACTCTTAGTTGATCTTCCGTTTATAGATCGCTTGACGTTTGGTAAGATCTTTTATTAGTTAATTATCCTTTATTGCGGCGTGTTAATTACCGAATTTTCGCTTGATAGCTTCGTCGATCTCTCTTAAACCTTGTTAGGGTTTTTGGGAAATTAATTCCTTTTCTTTCAAATTTTCCTTTCAACGCTCTTGTGTGTGACGTATATCGGATGTCGAACGTTTCATGCGAACTTCTATCGACCGACACTTCGATCGTGAACTTCGACAGCGCACATTCTGTGTTAGTTTTGTGTAGAATTTGTTTTTTGCGGTAAGCGATATTTGTTGAAATCTTTTTGTGTTTTATCTAACGAATTCCTTGTATCCTTCTAGGATTTGTTTTTAAATAATTATTTTTGTGGAACTGCCTAAATTTTTGGGAAATATTCCTGACTTCTGCTGCTCACCGTCGACGTTGAATGCTAAATCACGTGTTAGGCAGGACAAGAGATCTCTCTTTTCTTGTTGCTGTCTTTTAATTAACGTTAATTTGGAGGAGAAAAACCACTTAACATCCTTAGAAGCTGAAGTTAATTTCGGCGTGGCCTACAAAAAGGAAGCTTCTAGAAGGTTGCAGTTGACGCTAAAATGGCGTTCCCTAGCTCAATGGCGGCTGTAATTCGTTTAATCGTTGGAATTTTCTTACCTGTTCTACTTCTGTGAAGGCTTTCTCAAGATAAGTTAGAAACTGGACGTTGAAGAGTGCAAGCTTAAGTAGGTGCTGATATATATTATTTCTAGATATAGGTTATTTTTTAACCTGTTGCTATCCTTTTCAAAATTTTATCTGAATTTCTGTATGTTTAATCATAAGTAGGCACTAGAGAAGCTAATCACTTCTCTGTGAAATCTCATTATTTTGCTCATAAAACTAAGATAGCAAACAAGGCAATATCTATTAACTTTATCAGTTAGACTTTGGATCGACTGATCTCAAGCAATTGCTCTTAATTTCATTACTAAACTGGTTGTCTAGCTTCACCAGCAGCCAGTAGTTAAATTAGTTTATTGTACGAGGCTTTGAACCCTCAATCGGGCCTCCGTACAGATTTATAGTTAACTTGGGGTACGCTGTAGTTTTAGATTACTTTCTAATATACACTGTTAACAATTTGTAAAGAACCACTATTACGTATACCTAATTTGTGTTCTGCTTAACTCATGTTCAGATCTTAAATCGTATTTAACTTTATTATTCACAGTTTTATCACCTGTGTATACAGGGTGTTGTAGTTTTGACAGGTGATCCTTTCTTTTGTAAACTCTGTATTGCGCGCTGAGCGATACTTTTGTGATTTGGGGAATATAACTGGGAGTTCTAGGGAATTATTTCTCATACTTAATCTAGCCTTTATCTGCCTTGGCGCTCTCAGTTTTGTTTAGGCGTCACTAATATATTTTGTAGTATTGCTATCTAAAACTTTGTAACATTTATTAACGTTAACTTTTCATGCGTCTATTGTTATATTTTTGCTGTAATTATACCTTTTGAGCCTTCTTTGTCTTGATATTAAAACTTGTTATTGTTGACAACTTTGGTTTATTTGTTACCTTTCCCACAAGTGTTTGTGTGAGGCAAAGAACTTATTGTACGGGAGCAAGTAATAAAGGGGACTTTCCCTTGGGTTCCTTTCGAAGCTACCGGAGTCCCACCCGCTTCCGTATTCGAGGATACTCTGCGGGTTGAATACGGTGGCGTCATAACCACCAACTAGCGACCTAGGAACTCGCGCAACTCTCCAAATTCAATTGAGCTAGTCGGCAGAGTATTATCCACGGGACGATCACCATCAGGTAGGTTCGGGCCAGAGAGGGAGGTCCTGCAGAACATCTCGCAACCCCGATATTACTTGCTAAATTCTATTCGGTCGCAGGAGTGTAGCATATGTCTACCAGAATTTACTGATCGAGAAAGTGCAGTGAAGATTCTTGAAATATTTGACGTACAAATTATCTGGTAATTATCCTGCTAAGGGAGTTGACTATCATGAATTACTGCGGTGTCACAACTTAACCTCACTTTCTGATCGCAGAGATAGCGAGTGCACACTTTATGATTAAGCTAGTCAACAATGGCATCGACGCACCGAACTTACTCTCTGCTGTTGACATTATGGTGCCAAAATACGCAACGAGATCAAATGAATTATTCGCCGAAGCCAGAGCTAGAACGAACGTACATATTTGCTAAAGCACCAATCACGCATATGGCTAGAAATGCTAACAGAATTTTCCCTGATTCTATTTACCCGTTCGCCACAATTTAACCTTTTAATATAGATACATAGTAAATTACCCACGTTTGCACAAGACAATTTAATAACTCAGTTTTTTAATTTGAATTGTCATTTTTGCTATTATTAGTTTATGGATTATGATTTAATTTAGTTTTTTGGTTATTTAGTTTAGTAATTTAGTTTATTATTGTATTATCCTCTTAATGGAGAGATCTGTTGGGCAATAAAGACAATTATTATTATTATTATAAAATAGTTTAAAAAATGTCAGTGTTTATAATTTGAAAACTTAAAATTCTAACAATTGATGTATGGACAACTGTCAGAATTTTTCTAGTTTTATAAAACTTCGCATGTTCACCAATCTTTTATTACTTAATTACTTAAAAGAGGAAAGTTTTTGAAGGCACGTTATTTTGCAAATATATTGGACGAATTTGATTCTCTATTAACACAAATAAATACACAATAAAAACCAAAAATTTCCTCGAAATCGTTAATGCGTGAAAAGATAAAGGGAATTTGTTTAATATAAAACAATAAATATTTTAATAATTTATCTCCTTACCACAATAAAATACACGCATACATATTGATTAATCATACTCTGTTTTTGTACTTACGCTATCTATAGGTATAACTACAAAGGCACCTCCTCCGGCTACTTCTGTCACAACAGCCAGAAATTTCGGATTCACTGCGCAAAATTGGGAATCGTGAGCGTTTTTCGTTATCTTGACATTGTCGTAGCATTTTTCACGTTTAAATGGCTCACCATAGACGTGCCTGAATTTTGAACTCCTAACTCCTCTGAACAGGAACTGAAAAAAACATTTAAAATGCCAAATTAAAAAAAATTTCAATATTAAAATATCGTTGTTAATATGTTAGTAATTTTAATCACTCAATTTTGTTATTGCGTGGGAAATATCCAAACAGCCCAATTTGTTTTAGTTATTTTACTGTACATTAACGAATTTAATTTAATGCTTTCGTACAAGTGTGAAGTAATATTTACAAGTTTATTAAGCCTGTTTTACATCTGTCAATTTAATGATCAATTTCTAGAACTTGGGCTCTTGGTTGTCAAGTTGCGATTTTATATCTATCACTACTTTACATTTATCAATTAATTGATCAATTTCCAGAACTTGGTCAAGTTCTAGAAATTGACCAAGACGAACATGTTCTATTTTTCGCTCAATTTTCTAGTAATTTATTGAGGGATTTAGTTTTTTCTATGTGGAGTGTATGTTTGTGTTTAATTTCTATCTAAATTCATTCAGCGTTCGTTGTTTATGCAATGTAGAGTCGATAAATGCTTACGGCAAGATGAATGAAATGAATGTTTCTTTTCATTTACATATATGTCACCAAATTTCCCTAGTACGAAAACGTTGCAAAAATAAATACACTTTCATTTCAACTTTCCCCAGCAATTTATTGTCAGATGTAAAGCAGGAAGAAGTTCTTATTTTAGAACTAGAACTTGTTCAAGAACTAGATCTTGAAATGTAAGACAAATTTATTGACAAGTGTAATACGACAACAAGTTTCAAGTTAAGAACTAGAACTTCAAGATCTAGATATTCAAGATCTAGAAATTGATCAATATCTTGACAGATGTAAAACGGGCTTTAGTAATAATAGAAACTGGAGACGAAAAGCTGGTGGAGGAATTTGTTACACTTCGCATATATTAATGATTTTTTTAATCCCATTTTTAACTTATATTATTTACGAATATATCAAATTTAATAATATTGAAAAATTAAAATTATACATTTTGTGGCATATTCGATTCAATTCATATTTTCCCCCCAACACAGAGTAGAGAAGCAGAGAAAGAAATAATAGAAGATTCATTTCCATTAATAAATGAACAAAGTATGCAACAAAGCCATAAGGAGATGGAAAGAAAGATGAAGGAAATGCTACGAAAACAAATAAAAGAAGAAATGGAACAAATTAGAGAAGAGAATGAGGAAGTGATGAAAGATAGGTTGGAGAAGGTGCATGGGGAAATAAATCAGCTCCAGGAGATAGGAAACAGTATTGAGGACGATGGTATAACTTTGGAGGACATGGTGCCGGATGAGGTCAACAAGAAAGCAGAATCTGAGGACAGAGTCACTGGTCAAGTTGGAGGAACAAGCAATCAAATAGAGGTAAGACAAGATTTATTATTAAATAAAATTAATATTAATGATAAAAAGTCAAGAGAGTCTGATCTAATTAGAAGACACTCTAATTTAAAATGTCTTACCACTAAAATGAATGATGAACAAAGAAATGATAAAATTAAGTTGGCTTCTCCAGACAGAGCTTATCATAAATCGAATAATCATATAAATAAATACAATAATTCCCGAAGTCATGTTATAAAATACAATCGTTTCCGAAATCATGGAGAAAAATACATTTTTTTCGTTTCCTGTAACAGCATAGCTGTTCGAACGAAAGGTCGCCTTCCGACATAGTCTCTTTCGTCCGTAAGATGTCACTTATTAAATAGTGTCACATAGGACGAAACTTGTTTGATCTTTGTGGGCGATTTAGTAAAATATAAATACAGATAGAAATCAGTTGTTTAACAGATTTGTATCAATTTGTATACATTGCTTCACTAGCTTGACTGATGACGCCTAGATGGCAGAAACATATGTATTAAGCAGAAGTAAATGCTGAAAATACGAGGTGTATTGTCCATGTGTAGAGTTACAGATATGTAAATTATTTACATGTCTGTTTCATATTATAACAAATGCTTTATACGTGCATAACGTATTGTCATACATAAACACAACCCTTTTGTATATTTACCGCCATCTGGCTCGCTTTTAATGGACTACACCGACATACGTATTTTTTTCGTTTCCTGTAACAGTATAGCTGTTCGAACGAAAGGTCGCCTTCCGACATAGTCTCTTTCGTCCGTAAGATGTCACTTATTAAATAGTGTCACCTTATAGGACGAAACTTGCTTTATCTTTGTGGGCGATTTAGTAAAATATAAATACAGATACAAATCAGTTGTTTAACAGATTTGTATCAATTTGTATACATTGCTTCACTAGCTTGATTGATGACGCCTAGATGGCAGAAACATATGTATTAAGCAGAAGTAAATGCTGAAAATACGAGGTGTATTGTCCATGTGTACAGTTCCAGATACGTAAATTATTTACATGTCTGTTTCATATTGTATATCATGTGAGGCATCATTTTAAAGTATTTTTCGCAAGGAATATTTTAATGATATTAATTTCAATGACATCACAACCCTTTAGCTCGCGTCTTTAATTAATTCTTAGACATCGCTACTTGCAATATGATTGGTTATCCTTAAACTAGATCATAAAATGATCCTTTTCAACCACGGGTGTTCTTAAGACAAACTCTTTTCGTTTCTAGTTTTAGTAACTCGCGAAAATTTTTGTGCAATGATTTATCACGACTTTCGACAACAATGCATCGATCAACTCACTTCAACTTTTGGCAATAAAGTACTATCTAAAACCACTGTATGTCACTGGATTAGTGAATTTAATCGTGGCCGTCGTTCGCTCATGAACGAATTTAAAGATCGTCCAAAATCGGTTGTTTTACGCGAACTCATAATACGGATCTGATCTTCCGTTTCTATATCCATAGTGAATTTTATGGATTCTTCTGTTATTTAGATATTCTAGGACTCCATTTAGTGCCTCTAGATCTTGTGGCTATATGACAAAGATGTCATTTACATACCGCAGTCATCGGAAATTGGTAAAACTAAGGAAAACAAATAAATCGTGCCTAGCTCAACATGTCTGGGAAGAATGTCACAGGATTACATGGACTGATGCACCAATCCTGGCAAAAGAAAACCACCAAACAAAAAGAAAGCTGAAAAAGACAGCATATATGGTTACAACACCGAACGTCATAAATACACTAAGCCTGGAAATAAAGAACTTCTGGCTACCCTTGATTAAAGAAAACGTACACAGAAGAACAATAACCTCGGAAACGGAGACAGAATAAACAGGATAACCACATTGTGCATACGACACCGCGCAGAAACATATGAGCCTACTGCGCAGGTACCTATAGCTTAAAGCCCCCATAGCTCAGCGGTTAGTGTGCTTGATTTAGGAAAAGTTTGAATTTACAGTCCAGGTTCGAATATCGCACGAGTACATTTCGCTAAAAAATTGGGAGAGGGTATATACGTCAGATTATGAGTTTGGCAAGGAACAGCTCTTTTCAGGGCTGCCCTGAAGATGGTAGTAGATTAACTGCCGAAAAGTCATATTACCTAAATCGAACAAACGATGGAAATAGCCCAAGCAACTACTCAATTAATCATTCATCGTAAACAATTTCTCGTCATGACGTCTGCACAAGTGACAAATCTTGGATCTATGCGTATGAGCAAACAGCAGTCGACAGTATAGGTGTTTAAAGATTATTTAAATCCAAAAAAAGTTGTTCGCACAACAAGCACTTTGGAGCAAATGGTCGCTTGTTTTTTTGAGAAAAAGGGCATATGGCTACAGTCCACTACAGTGTCAATAGAGGATCGTAGAACGGTTAATTATGGATGTTATATAACCATTTGTTTGCCAGAAGCCTTTGGAGAAATAAGAAAAAAACAACCAGCGAGCACATTGGCTCAAATAACATCTCAAAACATCGAATTGATCCGCCATACAGCTCTGATTTGACAGTCAATTATTTCTTTTTGTTCTCGTACGTGAAGAGCAGTTAATGCGTTCAAAATGCATGTTTTTTTTGATACCTCAATCGGAATGAAAAAAGTGCTGTGGGTATTAGATCAAGGAGAATATTTTGAAAAAGAATAAAACCATTTTCAATGATAAATATTTGGTTTAACCCGCGTATACATTAATTCATACTTGTATAAATGGTACAATTTCTGCCCTATTTTAAATAAAATTGCGGTTAAAACGAGAAACCGTATATTTACAAAACATCAATTAAAAATTTTTATTGTTGTGCGAAATTTTCCTACACATTATGTTTCAGTTCATATGCAAATGTTCGCTGTTCTTCTAAATCTATTGTACTCGCCATAAAAAAGAAGTTCAACACATAACAACAACAACGTTACTTAACCTTAATAATTATTCACAAGACGTGTGTAAAACATGATTCACGGTGCGCACGAAGGCGTTACAAGTGGATTAGATTGACGCCTAGGCTCTAACTATAATAATTATAATAATGCAGACAATATTTAAGAGGTATAATACTCTTGTATTCATTAAAGTTAGTGGATCCTTTCGAAAAAATTGCTAACCGTATAATCATTGTGTTATGCGAATAAAGTACACAATTATCCAAATGCGAAAATGGTCCTAATTTGTAAAATGAGTTACTGACGTTAAATTTCATTCAAAAAGAAATATGATATTGCAAAATTGCTCGACCGCAATAAGCGAATTTTATTATTGGATTCTATATATTTATTCTAGTTTCGAGGGTTAATCAATGTAAATGTGTTACGCTCAAAAAATGATCCTTATACCATTTGGGCATTTTTAAGGAGTTAATTACATTAATTGCTAACTTTTAGTCATCATAGGCTATTCAAAATTCAATATTATTCTTTAATATAATTTATTTACTTTAATTACTAATTACACAGGCCTGCATTTTTCAACTCTTTGAATGTTGATTTAAAAATTTTAACTGTTTTCTAGTAATTGGCTAGCGCTGATTTCAAATCTGCTTTTATTTTTTTTGTATCACGTAAGGTTATTTTTCAAACCAGTAAAATCAAAAAATATAGAAAAAACACGATTTATTTCATTTATAAGCTAGTTTTATATTATATTTAAAAAAATACAAAAATATACACATAGAAACTATTAGAAATAGTTATTTATTCTTTATGCTTCTTAAAAAAACGTTTTCGTTTTTCAGAAAAGCTTCGTTTGGTTGTTTTTCTGTCATATTCAGCTAAAGGAAGATCTGAAGGTAGTTTCTGGGGCAAGCAAATTTTTTTGTTTCAACCTAGACCCCAGTACTTCAGAAAGATCTTTTGAAAGTCCCAAATCTCTTACTAAATCATTCAGTTCGGCTTGTGAAAATAGCTGAGGTTGGTTTTGACCTGAGGTTGATGGTTCAAAATCACTATCCATCTGTACGGAGCCGGAAGTTGAAGAGGTTTCAATATCTTCTTGTAGTACTTTGGGAGGTATAGGTACAAGATCACTGTGAGGAACTGGTCTGATAGCTGATTTAATATTGTTTGGGTACAAAATATGTTTCAAAGTTTTTCTATTATGCCCCTTAATATCACAAAGACAAAAGTAGCAATATTCATGATGATTTTGCGGTTCTCTCCAAACAATCGGTATTCCAAAAGGAAGGCGTTTTCTATTCCCTTTGGTCCAATGTCTTAAACCTTCTTCACATATCTTACAAACAACGTGCGGTGCTCAATCTTTATCTTGACCTCCTAATTTGATTTTGAAATAAGCATAATATGCGTTTTTCACAAATTCACCAATTGGTCTCTTAAACTTTTTCAAGACGAAATATCCACAAATATAACAGAAATCATCTGGTTTGTTTTTGCAACACCGGCTAGACATATTTTTAAGCAATGTTTATTTATCAAATACCACGCACAACACTACAGACAAATTAATTTTACTTGTTTACTGATCGACACTCAGAGCTATAATGAAGTAAATGACATTAAAATATACATTTTGTTTGGAGTGATAAACTTGAAATCCTTCTTCGCAGTACTAATAAAGTGAAAGCATGATAAATAGGATTTAGCAGGTAAAAATTCCCGGAAATCTTGTCCAAAATTAATACATGTAATAAAAGATTTACATCAGGTAATGAGAGCCTATTTAACAAATTTCTTTAAAACCACAACAGAAAATCATTTATGGGTTAATACCTAGAATTTGAAGTAGTACATTCATTTTAAAATGTATTAAAACGCCTATTATAAGATTTTTTTATATTTTTTTCTTTTTTTGTGCAAAAAAAAATCTGTGGGTGGTAGAGACCAACTGTATTTTAATTAGTTATTGCTATATAAAAACTGAGCTTAACAAACAAAAATCACGTCATCACAAATTTTATGCAGGCTTGTGTTATCGATCATCATAGGCCATTTCAAACTTTAATATCTTCATATAATTTTGTATGTTCAAATATTTTGGATGTCACTTTATCCATATTCTTAACCGGATTATTTTTATCTACTTCGGCGCAGTTTGACATTTTGGAAATTTTATGCGAAGTCATGATTCGTATATTTGAATTGATATTTCGATTATTGTTTCTCCTTAAACAATTCTAACATTGTGGTATTTTTTTTTAATTTTGTTTAGGATGCTTTAATTTATTGGATAACCTTTTTTTTAAACTTAATTTTGGTTTCTTTATTTTCATTTGCTCAGAGCGACATCTTCGCGCAACTTAATTTAACTTCCGATTATAGATCGCTTGACGGTTGATGTAGTTTTAAACTGGTTAATTATCCTTTGTTGCAGCGTATTAATTGCTGAATTTTTTATGTTGGCTTCCTCAATTACTCTTTAACCTTGTCAGGGTGTTTGAGTAATTATCTTCTTTTATTTCCAATATTCCGTCCAGGGTAGTTTTTGTTACTATGACGTAGTTTTCTTTCCGAATATATAGCCGTACAATCGTAAGGCTATCGTTTTACTATTCAAGCCTTGAAGTAGGCAGTTGTTTGAAAACTCGAAGTCATTTTTGAAGTTTATATAGTGTTACTATTCTGCTTATGCAGGAATTTGTCAAACTTGATTTTTTTAATTAAATTTACTGGTTTAGTGTCTTTATTCGGGGTTTGTTCCTCGGTTTTGGAAGTTTTCATGACCACGTGGTGCTTCAGGGCTGCTAGTGCAGGCTACTGAAAAGCTGCGGGATATTTTTTTTGTTAGAAAACGTGGCTATTGGACTGTACAAGCTAAGGAAAAGCTATTTTTTTGTATCGAATAAGGGAAAAGTTGCTGAGATATTTTCTGCGAGGTAAATCGGTCTTTGTCAGCATCTCCTCCGAAAAACGCATCCATGATCATCTGATTACTGGTACCCTGGAAAATCTCATAATTGGATACAAGGTCAACTAAGACGCAAGGTAGTGTCTGTAGCATATTATTTTTTTTGTGACAGAGTTCTAGAAAATTGTTATAATAATTATTTTGGAGGACCGCATGGTGTCCTAAAACGTGGTGTTCGACCCACCATTTTGTGTAATATTTGCTTTCTTGCATCCCTATAAATTTGCAGTTCTTCATTTATAAAACTAGCATAATCACTTTTCTAATTTATTTTCTAATTTAAATTGCTGTAATATTTTTTTGTATATAATATCAATCTCAATATATCAGATTGGTTTAAAAGTAAGAAATTTGCGTAAATTTAATTTTTTTTTTTATCAGTGACGAATTCAGATGTGTTTTTTTATATATACATATCTAATATTGTTTAAATAAATTAATTACCATTTTAGTAGTAAATTTCACCATATAGGGATATGTTCTGTTTTTTTTTATTAATTCAACATATAATTTTACATATACAGGCTGAGCCTGTAAGTTATTGGAACATCCAATTTTGTGAATACATTGCGTATTATTATTTCCACATTATTATTTTCACACTATAATTTTCTAATTGTGTGTACCATCTAAAATTCTTTGCATATACTGAGTGTAGCGTAAACTATGTAAGGTACATTAAAGCTTTGATGGACTACTTATGCAAAAATTTATATCATAAAACACGAAATTTATATTGACTTTTATATTCTAATTACGTAAAACTATTTTATTTGATTTTAATCTCTTACCTGATTATACAGGGTGATTTACTGTCAAGTAAATCTGTTTTATAGTTTTCACTGATATGCGCCAGGAGCGTAACAGTTAATTTACATGTAATATTAGTTTTGTTTAGTTCATAATTTTGAGAATTTCAAATCTATTATTTTGGTGAAAAATTGCTCTTTACATCGACGCAATTTTTCTTCTAATATTTACATTTTTCTTGAGCCTACTGTTTTTTTTTTGTTGTTAATATTAAACTTGTTATGGTTGATGTCATGTGTTTATTTGATACCTATCACACAAGTGTATGAGTTAGGCAAAGTTAGGCAAATAACAAGTAGTTTGGGGTCAAACTAGTTTGCTTTTGAAACTACCAGCATCCCACCCGCTTCCGTATTACGACGGTATTCTGTAGGGGAAATACGGTGGCGCCTCCATTCAACCTTGCGACCTTTGACTCGCGACGCTCTCCTAGGATCGACTGAGTTGGCCGGCAGAGTATTTCCTTTGGGACGTTCACCAACAGGTAGGTTCAAAGCAGAGGGGATGGCCCAGCAGTACATCTCGCTACTTCGTATAACTGTTTGTTTTGCAATTAGATTTTGGTCGCGAAAAGTGTAGCAAATGATCAAATGCAACGAATTTTGAAGAGAATTGTATTGTTGATCTGCCTTATAACTTATCATCAAAATGATGTTTAAACTAGTATTGGAGTATCCAAAAGCGATATAAAAGTATCCAAAAGCGATATAAAAGTTGACTCTTCGAGGCAATGTATCAATAACACAGGTATGCAACCAAAAAATTGCACAGGATTTTTATACTGTTTCTTATAAATTTTTACTCGCTAGAACCGGGAAAAATACTCGAAAAACTTCATCTCGTCATTTCACTCGTAGTTTCATTTAGAGTGATACCCCCGTTTAGCGAAAAGTGAGGAATCTTCTGGCTGGATTGAGCATGTTTATACATGTTTGCCAGGGTATTAGAAATGAATATAAACAAGCGTACTGTCAGATTTGATCATGTTTCAACACGATAAATAAATTCACGATCTTAGTTGCTGTATAAGTCACACACAGTTTACATTTTACATTCAAACACTACTCGTGTTTTTAGTTATATATATTAGGGCTTCAAGAGGTTGTGTTATTTCTACTGACAACTTTTGGTTAATTGTGGTGAATGCACTGTTAAAAGTCAACAAAGAAACATAAATGATTTCAAAGGTCATCCCATATAGTTGTCTCTTTCGATTCTTAGAAAAGAGGTAGAAAAAGGTAGGAGCGAGAATAAACACACGTGTACCGATTCTGAAGAAGGGAAGATAACGTAAGTTTAGTTTTGGTTTGTGTGTTTTATATTCAGTGTATGTATTATACGTAGACGCTTTGTAAAGTAGTGCGCAATTATGTGTGTTAGTTTTATTGGCTCTATGTTTTCACATTGATTAGTGGTTTTACCTACTGATGATTACAACTTAGTTGTAAGCGGTTTTATATCTTTTTTGAATAAATGATATTATGAAGAAAGTGTATTTTGCTTACTTCAAGTTGAACCTTGGGAATCAAGACAAAGTCTGGGCTCATCATAAGGTATGCAAAAGGTGCGAGGAAGGAAGATTATGGTTTAAGGGCAAAAAACATTCATTTCGTTTTGGCATTCCTATGATGTGGCGTGAGCAGCAAAACCACACTGCTATGTGTGTTCGGTCGATGTTCAATACAAAAAATAAAGAGACAACATCATGTTAAGCTATTCGTTCAGTACCTCATAGCCGAAATATTTTGAATATAAATACCTCTATTGAAGTTACGCACCTATGCCACAACGTATGTTTGCATACGTAATAGCTGTTGATGTTATAAAACTATTACATTGTTGTATGCTAGGGTCAATAACGACGTATAAAGTGCATTCAAGTGAACTATTAAAAAATTTAAAAAAATATGTATTGCGTGTATTACCTAATATTTTTTTTTTGTTATGAGAAGTAACAAATATAATGGATGTAGAATGTCTATTAAAAAATACCGCTAAAGAATGCAATGTTTATGTTTATATAAACTAGAAGATAACATTGTGTGGACAGTTTCGTATGCTAAGGGTGCGATTAAATTTTTAAAGATGTATTAAAAGATGTGTGCTCTACGGGCATTTAACGTCTTATTTGATAGCGATCTATGTTTAATCGAAGACGTAAATATAAATTGTATCGAACATACGTAAACGAAACTTAAAGCGACATGGATAATAACAAATCTATTGTTTTTGTTCTTGTAGGTCAACTTTCAGATATCGTCTTTTACAATATAGTCCAAACAGTGTCGTGACAAAAAATTTTTAAATATCTTTTTGTGATTTTTTTCTCGCTTATGAGAGGGAATTTTGGGTATATATTCTATATAATTTAATTTTTCCATTTTCATACGTTGTCTTTTTATTTCAGGGACAGCCTGTATATAGACGATACTAGCCCACAACTAATATTTTAATCAAGTATTTTTAAATAACAACTTGGGAAATAATTGAATCGGCATAAATAGTCCATTAAAATGGTCGCCTCGTTCGCCAGATTTGCGCCCTTCAAAAGCTAATTACACAGGAATTAGCAATTTACTTTTTTTGGAAAAGGAACACATACATTTGTATATGAGTGAAAACCACAGAATATCTATCAGCTTATTTAGAAAAAAATGGGTAATGTAATTTAAGAAAATAGTTGATGACGTCACTACAATTACGTGACATCATGAACAACATTTCAATTCCATTAAATTATAGTTTGCATATATTTCTATTAATTCTTTTTAAGAAGATTTAGGATTTAACAAAATAAAAACTTTCTCTAATATACTCGAATACATCCTCTGATCCATTTTGGAAAATTTTATAATTCAGTAATTTCCTGTAGTGTGATCGTTTAATACATTATGAAGTGATTTATTCCATAGAGGAAATATACAACGTACATACTATAAGTCACGGAAGGTTGGCAGTAACGCCAATCTTTCTTTGAAAATTGATCTGCTTCTGATAAGAGAGAAGTTACCCGCGCTTTCACGCAAAGACTAACGCGCGATGGTTCGAAATGGTAAGTAGGTAAAAATCGAATTATTGATTTAAAAATAATAATCATAAAATTACATTTTTGAAACTGTATGTTCTGCTTCGATATTTGTATATGTAAATTAGCTGAAGAAATGTTGCGAGTTATAAATAAAGTGTTAGCAATTAAAAGCAGATATTTTAACTAAATTTTATTATTGTCCAAGTATTGTCCATTGCTTTTTTAATTTTATTTTAATTTTTATTAGTATCTAACATATTTGTAAGAAAAATACTTTTTCTTTTAAATATTCTTAGGGCCAGTATTATAAACGATAAAATCTGCAGATTTTATTTAGTAAGCAAGTAAATTTAATTTACGCTATAGATTGGGTATTATAAATAGCGAATAAGAAAACTAAGCAAGTAAATCTACCAATTAATTTACACCCTAGAAAATCGTGGTATTAAATTTTATTCGTTGGTTAAATACGAACAGTTGTTTCTTCGACTGGTTCAAATAAACATAACCCTATTTTTAAAAGTTCAAATTTTGTGTGTGTTTGATAACTGAAATTTTGATAATGTCAGATTTATCGTTTGTATTTTACAAATATAAAAAAAAAGAAATAGTAAAGAATTAGGATTTTTTTGTATTTATTAATTTTATTCAGTGGCTCCATCGTTTATCGAAACGTTAAACTGTAAAATACATAGCTATTCAGAGTTATTCTACAAATACTCATTTTACACGCATGCGTTTTTTATAAAACCAGATTTCAATTTATTCATTGAATAAATTTATTCGCCAAGTAGTTATTCAGAGATTTATTCGCTGTTTATAATACCGGCCCTTAGCCCACTTTATCTATTCTTGCAATAGTTGGTTTATTGGAAATTTTGTGTCCAGTGGTGTAATTAATGTAAAAAAATTATATAACGATATATCGTTTAAAACATAATTCAAAAAAAGCCTTGTTCAAAAATATTAATTATTCCCGTCTTTGTTATTGTTGTTTCTAATTAATAATGGCAAATACTGATATATATGTGTACACTGATAAATCCATGTTAAATCAAACAAAATATCAGCTGTATCCTCTCTTAATGCTATAAATATTTCATTTAAACTTTGATAAATGTATATCTACATTGATACACATAATTATGAATCAATTTTTAATTAACACTAATATTTATTTATTTGTACATAACGAGAATATAGTACAATTATTTTTAAAAATAAAATAAAAAGTAAATAAAAATTCAATATAATAATAATATTAAAATAATATTTCTAAGAAAAATCAAATCAAATTGATATAGATCATTGATTCCCAAAGTGGTCCAGGTGGACCCCCCAGGGGTCCACGGGAGACTCGACGGGGGTCTACATTGGCGTGACAAAAAAATGGGGGTCCTCAATTCGTAAGCGGGGGTCCACGAAAATTTATCTGGTTTCGATAGTGAAGAACTAAAATGTTGGCTTGAGTTCACCTATTATTTAGACAATTCGGAATCTTTATTAAGTTCTGAATATGAATGCGTACTATTTTCATGGGGTTAGATAATAAAAATATTGAGAAAAAAATCAAAGTTAATAAAAGTAAACAAACTACAAAATTAAATTAAATGCTCCTTCTACGACCTGAGAGTGTCCTAAACGTTCCCAAAAATGACAAATTGTATTTTGTAAACTATTAGGTGGTATGGCTTGTATCTCACGAGTAATTTTTGCTCTCAAATACTCTAGGTTTCTCCTTGTATACTTGCGACTTCAAGTGTCCCCAAAGAAAGAAATCCAATGGATTTAAATCGGGAGACCTAGCGGGCCAATCAATAAAACCCCGACGTTCAATCCAACGACCAGGAAAAATTGTGTCTAAATACTGTCGAACATTAATAGCATAATGTGGTGGTGCTCCATCTTGTTGAAACCATAGATTACGGTTTGGCATGCTTGGTTGATTGTCGTTAGGAAATAAAATCAACAGATCTGGTACAATATGGTAGGCAATAAATGTAAGTAACCATCACCATTTAGGTTGTGTTCCAAGAAGTACGGACCTATGATTCGTTGCCCAACAATGCCAGCCCACACATTAAGTTTGTGGCGATGCTGTGTATGATTTTCTCGCATCCAATGTGGATTCTCAGTCACCCAATAACGGCAGTTATGCCTATTTACAAATCCATTAAGACAAAATGTAGCTTCGTCAGAAAATACGATGTTGTTTAAAAAATTTGGTTCGTTATTGGACAATTCCATTATTGTTTCACAAAACTGTAATCTTCTGTCCGGGTTATCTTCGTTAAGTTCGTGCAGTAAGTGTATCTGAGATAGGGCTTGTATTTATTCGCTTTTAATATTCGTCTAAAAGATCTGCTACTCATATCATTTTCTAATCCTAGTTGAGTGGTTGACGTAGTGAGATTTTCCGTTACAGCAAGTAAAACATGAAGAGATTGGTCTTCATTAGTGATTTCTTTTGGTCGGACAGCTTCAGGTATATCTCTAACATCGCCCGTTTCTCTAAATTTAGTAACCAATCTCGAAACTGTTGATTGAGCTATAGGATCTCGATCCAAATAAACATTATTGAATAAAGTGCAAACTTCGTGATGTGAACGTTGCCTGTCACCATATCCGACCATCATAAGAATTTCTATTCTTTCTTTAGTAGTTAAATTGACCATTTTCACACAAAACACGTATTAAAAAAAGCAAGTTTTACGATGGAAACTATTTTATTGTGAAACGTCAATAATTCAATGACAGTCAAAAAATCTACAATTTCCAAAGCAATCTACAAAACACTGCACTAGTCCAAATGTACGTTTATTAAATTTTATTTTTTTCTCAATATTTTTATTATCTAACCCCATGAAAAAAGTACATATTCATATTCAGAAATTAATAAAGTTTCCGAATTTTCTAAAAGAAAATATTATTTCCATTTAAAAAAAAAATTTTTTGCTGTCATATGTAATCATCATGAAAAAAAAAGCAAATGATTGAAGCCAATACAAAATAACTTGTCAAAAAACTTTTGTTGAATAGTTTTTCGGCTTTTATATGAAATATTTACCAATATCGCTCCGGATTGGTCCACTATAGTGATAAATATACAATATTAACATTCTAAATAGTTTAAGATATAATCTAAAGGGCATTTGCAAGGAAAAAAGATTTTTGAAGTTTTTAACTGATCTTGTAACATAACCTATAAACAAAATGGCAATTATTTGCAAGATGTAAACAATAAATTTGTCAACGTTGTGTGACGCGCATTGATGATGCAACTGCGTTCTTATCGTAAAAATACTATATGTGAAAATTGTTTTATACCTATGTAACATGAGAGCAAAATGAATTGAGGTAGTAGGAGGCTGCGGTTCGCTGATCGTATTTCGTGAATTATAAAGTAAATAAATCTTACTGACAGCACTTAAATGTCTCCTTGATACAAATTTAATTTACAACTTAAAATATTTATAAAATGTCATACAAATGTCATGTTTTATATTTTATTGAAAAGTTTACAATAATTGTTGAAACTGTTGTCCCTCGGCATTCAAACATAAATTTACGCGCCGCTTCATGTTTTCAAAAACCTTTTGTAAAATAAATCCGTCTACTAACTCGCACTGTCGCACGATATTGTTCCGTAAATCGTCTATTGTATGCACTGGATTTTTAAAAATAGAGTTTTTTAAGTATCGAAATAAAAAGTAATCCAAAGGAGTTAAGTCACACGATCTTGGCGGGAAACGGTCAACAGTAATAATTCTTTCATAAAAAAATTCACGTAAATAATTTATTGTTTCACGGGCAGTGTGTGGTCGTGCGGAATCTTGCTGAAAGAAACCTAACTGTAACTCGTCATCATGCAGTTGATTTATGAATGTTTCCAGTATATTATTGCGATATCTTTCACCATTTATAGTTCCTTCGAAAAAGATCGGACCAATAAGCCTTCTACGTGACATGGCACACCAAACCCCTATTTTTACAGGATGCAACGTTGTTTTCTATAATAATGCGGATTGTCTGTTGCCCACATACGCATATTCTGAGCGTTTATGTAGCCGTTCAGGTGAAACCACGCTTCGTCGGTGAAAAACGTTTTATCCAAAACGTCGTCGTTAAGATTTGCATTAAAGAAACGACAATAGGCAACTCTTCGAACGCAATCTGGCGGCAATAGTTCTTGATTCAATTGAACCTTGTAAGGATGCATACCAATATCGCGTTTAAGAATACTGCGGCAGGTTCCATAACTTATATCCAACTGTTGTGCCAGTCTTCTGACAGATGTTGTAGGTTGTTCTCTAATTGCGTTTCTTGCATTATTAACAACATTTTGGGTCCTAACTCGAGAAGATCTTCCCCCTTTCCATTGTCTTTTTACAGACCCAGTTGTTCGAAAGTTATTTATAATTCTCAATAGGTCACGAGAAAAGTTCTTATATACTAAAACAACTTCAGGAAAACGTTGTTGGAATTCTTCCTTGCACATTTCTATTGAATAATACCATTCGCCGTTTGGCAAACGTCGACCGTTACGAAAGTAACATTCTAAAATGAACACCATTTGTTCTTGAGTAAACATTCTGAATGTGATTATACTGTTTTTTTTTTTTTTAAATTGTATTGAAAGAATTAATAATTCACACTGACAGTCTGTCATTAAATGTTTGACAGAAAAATATTGTGAATATAATTCACGAAATACGATCTACGAACCGCAGCCTCCTACTACCTCAATTCATTTTGCTCTCATGTTAGTTGCTTGTATAAGGAAGTGTTTCAATTAAATAAACTAAGATTTTATGTTCTTTTAAGTTGATTGATGGCGTAAGTTAATTCTATACACTCCAAAGTACAATTTAACAATTAATAGTACCGTTAACAGTACCATTTGAGACACCACTGGAAAAATATCATAACATAATAGTAAACCCTCAGTACAACCAACTTTAGGAAAAATTTGTATGGCGGCAAATTCAAACTATCCTCTATCATTTATGATCGAACTGTACTGTATAGTTACTACCGTCTGTTTTATTAAATCGAATCGAATAGAAGAATTATCATAATAGAAAACGAAATAACGAAAAGCTTGTGGAAATTCCTCCTTAACTGTATATTGAATAAAGAAATCTTAATGAAAGCATTTATAATATCGCAATTGCAAATAACAGTTTATTATATTTGAGCTTCAAAATACATCCACTGTGCATTCTCAAGTTATTAATAGTTATTATTTATAGAAGTACGTTTCACTTTTACTCCATATTTTACTTAAATTGATGTAAACTTGTAATTATTTGCAACGATGAAAATTGATTAAAGTCTTTGATATAGATTAATTAAATGAATATTAGAAATCATTTCTTGTATTCATTTATATATAATAAAAGCTTAATAATATCGAAATCTCCTTTTACTTATCATTGAATGCGATTCTTTCATTTACAACAGACAAATTTATTTATTAGATTTCTGTATACGAGGGCAATTCCAACTTGAACTGCAGTTTATTTTTTTTCTGAACGTAATTGAAGAGATACTGCGAATTGGTATTATATTCATCGAAGTGGGCATGTTAGTTAACGCCATGAACTGCAGCTTGATAGTGTCAATACTGTCAGTTGTATTAACTTCGTGCAACAATGTGTCAAATTCTGTCGCACAACGTAACAAGTTTTCATTTGAAAAGTAAATCTAGTAGCATGTGATTTACTGAGAACATTTTGAAGTATGTCGTAAATTAAAATTTACTACTTAACCTACGAAGTCGTATATTTTGACAGTTTCATACATACAAATAAATAACAAATAATAGGTATTTATTGAAAACTATAACAAATGTTGAAAATGTCCTTCAAGATCAATGCACTTTAAAATCCTCCGTTCAAATTTTCTGATGATATTCTGCAACATTACTGGATTGTTATTAATTTCCATGCATTTCTGTTCGATTCTCTGTAGCATATCATTCAAATTCAATATAGGTGTTCGAAATATGTTATTTTTTAGATAAGGCCACAAAAAGAAGTTGCAAGGTGTTAAATCGCATGAACGTGTAGGTCAGGCAATTTCAGTATTTCAACTAATTATACGCTCATCAAAAAATTCTCTTAAAATAATCCAAAGATTTTGCAGTACAGTGACAAGATGCTCCGTCTTGTTGGAAATATGCATTTTGAAGTTCATCATCATGCAACTGATTGACAAATGGATGTAAAATTTCCGTACGGTACCTTTGAGCATTTAACGTTCCCTGAAAAAATATTGCTCCAATGATTCGCCTTTGGCTTATCGCTGCCCAAACACCAATTTTCTCTGGATGTAGCGACTCTTTATTAATTACATGTGGATTTTCACTACTCCAAATTCTTGTATTTTGTGAATTTATGTATCCAGTTTTATAAAACCATGCTTCATCAGTAAAGATGACTCTTTGCGAAAGTTCTACATTATTGTTTATATTTACAAACCAATTACAAAACTGTAGTCTACGTGGGTAATCAATTTCTAACAATTCTTGTACTGCTGTGACACGGTATGGATAAAGTTGCATATCTTTTTTTAATAACTTGTGAGTTGTACAAACAGAGAGGTTTATTTGTTGACTCAAATGTCGAACAGATGTTTGTGGTTCATTTTCAATTATTTCTTCAACACGATTGACAACCTGAGGTGTACGTTTCTTAACTGCTCCGCTGCCCGATTTTCTTAAGAGACTACCAGTTTCAGAAAAATGTTTTAAAGTTCTATCCAAAGTATTCTTAAATTGTATATAATCTATTACAAAATGTGGAAACTCAACTTGAAATTCTACCATGCAATTTTGAACTGAATAAACCCATAAACCATCAATTTTATTACCACTTCGAAAATAAGCCTGGACTAAAAAGATTTTATGTTCTAAAGTAAAAGCTATTTTAAAACTGAGAAGCTATTTAATTAAACCAGAATCGACGCACGATTATTTTATGCACTAACTGATATTTGTGATTGACATTATCAAATGTCATTTGGATTTACGTTTACGGAACAACAAACACATACTAATATATTTGCGTCGCATTCTATCAAAATTTCAAAGTAACCTAGATTGACTTTTCAAATGAACACACGTTATAGAATATAGAAAAAGAATAATGCAGTCATGTAAACCTGTACGTGCATTACAGTGGTGTATTTTTTGTCCAAATCTCATGAAGCATTTGTAAATAGGACAGAAATAAGTAACTGTTGCGATAACTTTTTAGCGCAGTGTAACGTGCCTTCCAAAACTTTCCTCAATAATGATTCAAAATTATACGTTTGTGACAGGTTATGTGGACTGTCACCAACCATTATCAAAAAGCATGGCCATCTCTCTAATGAGAAAAGTTTTTGAAGGCACGTTATATAAAAATCATGTCTAGATTATTGAATAGACCAGTGGATATACTGTATCAAATCTTAAAAAAAAAAACTAGACAAATCATGTCTAGATTATTGAATAGACCAGTGGATATACTGTATCAAATCTTAAAAAAAAAACTAATAGGTTTAAATTATTTATTTTTATATTTTAATAAAATCATATGAACATAATTCCATATTCTACATATCTTTAAAAGATTATACCATAAAAGAATAAGAATTTTTTTTTAGAATTTATCTACTTAGACCAATATTAACATTTGCGATAATTAAGACAAAAATGTGCCTTCCGTAATGTCAATAATAACTATAAGTACTTAACAAAAAAAAAAATCTAACGATAACAGGTAATGTCAATAATAACTATAAGTACTTAACAAAAAAAAAATCTAACGATAACAGATTATCGCTAGATATTTTCAATACATAAAATTTACATGGCTTTTTCCTACACCGCCTGATACTGTAAACACATTTTTTCACGTAAATTTACATTACCATATCTGTCTGCAACAAACGAAGCAGTAGCTACAAACCACTTGACAATAACAATAAATAAACACAATTATCACATTAACAAAAAGAACGCGAAATCGATAACAGCATTACATTATAGATTATAGTCTTTGTATGATTGAACATAAACGCAGCGATTCAAATGTTCGCGTATATTTTTAATTCACCGTATTATAAGTACATGTTTGAGTGGAATAAACAGCGAATTTAAAGAACACAAGCGTATTTATGTTGTTTGTCCGTGACAATGAATCGATTTTGCTAGGAAAAATACACGTATGTAAGTGGGTAATTTATGTGGTAATGTGTGAAAAAAGAAACGCAAATGAATAGAAGGATTTAGTATAAAATAATGAATCGATTCAAACAAATTACCTATGAAAACAGATGCGTAATGCTAGAACAGCGCAACGCGCGCTCTGAGAATAATATTAGAAATAAATGTGACATCATTAATTACTTAATTTCATTATCGGTTTTACGGGCTCAACACGAAAATGTAGTAGAAAAGAAATAATACCTTTCTGTGGTCTGTCATGTCGTTTTATTAACAGATAAATAATTAAAAAGTAAGTCTTCTTTGGTTTGAAACTGGTGCGGAACTGTTGACAGGTTATATGGTAACGTAACAACGTTATAATTAATGCACTTGTAAACACAAACGTCAAGGCGAGAACACTGGTTGCACTTGCTGTTTATTGTTAGCGACAATAGAAGTAAAATGCAGTATTTAACATATAGAATGTAATACGGACATTGTTATTTTGCTTACTGGTTGACTTTGCCGCGAGAAAGTTTTTTAGGTTATGTTTGTAGCAATGAGGATATCGTCTACTTAAGCACGTATAAAACACAGGTTTTTATCTTATCTACTACATGATAATAATATTTTTAAAGATTATAAGTGTGATTTCGGAATATTACAGGAAAAAATCCGTATATACTTATGTTAGGTAATAAGTGATTTTGATATTAAAACAAGCCGAAATATTCGGTGGTTATAAGATTACTTTATTATTTAATTTTAAAGTCTGTATTCAGGATATATCTTCCTATTTAATAACAATGATTTACTTAAATAATAGTAAATGTTTTGTTGATTACATTCGTCAGTGTCCTTGTGGAAAAAAGTAAAAAACTTATTGCAGAATAAATTAGAAGGATGAACACATTCAAATTTTATGTGCAATTTTAAATAATTATACTACTCCGATCGAAAATAACACGGAATTGTTTATTTAGATTGTACCGTATAAGTTTATTTTCGTTACGTTTACATGTTTTTCTAACATTCCCTCTAAATGCCACCATAATTAGTTGTTTACAGCACTTTGTATACATGAACTTTATACTTTTTAATTTTTTTTTGCTATAGAAGAAGTAATTGTAGAAATAATTTGCTTTAAATGTATAAAAAATGAAATCATTGCTTCTGAACCGTTAAATATTTTGCAGAAACGTTCTGGCGATAATTTTTTTTATCTAAAACAACAACATGAGAGTTACAACATCGTTAAAGTCAAAACTAACATAAAAGCGAGATTTTGTTCACCGTTTTATTCGATTACCATAATTATGGGTATTATGAATTTGTGCAAATTGGCTAAACAGTTAATAAGGAGAATTATTTTAGCGTTACCACTTGATTTCTGACAAAATAATGCATGGATTTTGCACCACAAATACTGCAGCTTCTTTCGCAATGTTTGTAAAGGATATTCGTAACTTTGACAAAAAACTGAAACATTTCAAAATACAGTAAAACCTCTAATTATGGACACCTCCGACAATCGGACACCTCTAAAAAATGGACATTTTTTGTGGTACGAAATTTTATAATGGGTTTTCTTAACAATAGTCACTCCTAATATTGGAACCTCCATAAATCGGACGCGGACACCCTTTATTTCACCGAAGCAATAAAACATCTGTAAATATATCTCTTAATTAAGGACAGACAAGACGGGCGGCGCCGAATAAAATTTTGCAATTATGTATGTATGTATGTACTTTTATTGCTGCACACGTGGAAGTATATCTACTCGGGTTTTTCCCATAATACATATGTATGTACAAAGTGCACACGTGGAAGTATATCTACTCGGGTTTGTCCCATAATACAAAGGAACGACGGTTTACCACTGGCCTACTCGTCAGGTGATAAGTGGAGTGATATTTTGAATCAGTTTGAACTAGCCTTTGATAGTGTCAACATGGATTCTAGTAAAAGAAAGCGGTTAACAATCCAAGATAAAATTGATATTATTGCGGTTAGTGAACAGCAAAGCTTAAGTGTCCGAAAGTTCGCGGAAAAGTTTGGTGTCGGAAAGTCGCAAATTAGTGATATAGTGAAAAACAAAAGTGAAATAAAAGAACTTTTCGAGAAAAATGGAAACCTAGCTCAGAAAAGGAAGTTTCCAAAAACTAGTGGTTTAGCAATCGACGGAGCAGTGTTCAACTGGTTCTGTAAGGTGCGAAACAAAAATATTCCCATGTCAGGGCCCCTACTCAAAGAAAAGGCGCTGGAAGTAGCACAAAGTTTACAACTCACCGAATTCAAAGCGTCTAATGGTTGGTTGGAGAAATTTTGTCAAAGACATAAAATATCATTTAAAAGTGTGTGTGGTGAATCTGCCTATGTAAACATGCAAAATGTAGACGATTGGAAAGACAAGTTGCAATCAATATGCAAAGATTACTCTCCGAAAGATATTTTTAATGCTGATGAAACCGGTTTATTTTTCCGCGCCCTTCCGACAAAAACATTTGCGTTAAGAAGTAATAAATGTGCCGGAGGAAATCTGCAAAAGAACGACTAACTATATTGTTGTGTTCAAATATGGAGGGTGATAAGGAAAGGCCGTTAGTCATCGGTAAAAGTAAGAAACCTAGATGTTTTAAAGGAGCTCATGTGGATAATTTGCCGATAGGATGGATATCTAACAAAAAAGCGTGGATGACTTTGGATATTATGTCAGCTTGGTTAAAGAACTTTGATAACAAGATGAAGAAAGAAAAAAGGCATGTAATTTTGTTTCTTGATAATGCCACTTCTCATCCGAAGATTTCATTGGAAAAAGTAAAATTGGTTTTTCTGCCTCCAAATACTACCTCGCATTGTCAACCTATGGACCAGGGTGTAATTCAAAACTTTAAGGTAATTTACCGGAGCATGCTTGTAAAAAGGCTTTTGGCGTTAATGGATACTGAAAATTCACTAGAAATGGTAGAAAAAAACATTACGGTAGTCACTGCATTAATATGGATATCAGCTGCTTGGAAAAAACTCTCGCCTGTGGCCGTAAGAAACTGTTTTCAAAAATGCGGATTCAATCAAAGTGACAGTGATCTAAGTGCAGAGTGCGATATAGAAGATAATATACCATTAGCATTTTTATTTCCCAATTTTAACATCACTAATTTAGATTTAAGCACATACGCATTAATTGATAATGAGTTATTTACTGAAAATCCTAATGTTTCCATTATAGATTGTATCGATGAAATTACTGATATCAGTGATGAAATGGAAAATGAGATTGAAGAGGAATTTGTAACTAGTATATCAAATATTTCAGAAGCCCATCAAAAATTAAAAGATCTTGAGAACTATTTCTTAAGCACCAACAGTTTTAACATTGCTAACAATATTTCTCAAGCTCTTCTTGAATGTGAATCTGAGATATTTAAACATAAAATGAAAAAAGCAAGACAAACAACAATTAATGATTATTTCAAGTAAAATCTAGCATAAAATATGTATGTATGTATGTGTATTAAGTATTGTAAATTTTTTTCGACTTTCGTCTTATTATGTGTGATTAAATTGATATGAGAATGAATATTTTTTTTCGTTTTTTTTTTCACCTCCACATTTTGGACACCTCCATATATTGGACATTTTAGGATTCCCCGTCAGGGTCCATTATAAGGAGGTTATACTGTAGTAAAAAGTTGTTACTATCTGGAAATGCGTTTTGATAGCATTGAATCGATAAAAGCAAACGTGACAAGTAGGATTAAATAATGGTACAAGAGTATAACATTCAATGGCGAACTTTGAATTTCAGAACATTATTCAACTAATTTCTTCTGCGGCGTGTGGGCAGTGTTGCCAACTTGGTAAAATTATTACTAGATCTGGTAATGTAGGCAATAATTTAGTAATGAATAATTTTAAAACAGTAACTAGTAAAATTCCAGTAACCGGAAATTTTAATTCGGCTTAATTCTGGTAAAATACATGATTTTTGGTGTGAAGTTGCTCTACACAAGGATGCAAATGATGCAAATCCTTTCGAAAAATTAGTGCAATTTGTACTAGAAGTATTAATTTTGCCATACTCTAATGCCGAACTTGAGAGGTTGTTGAGAAAATTAACTTAAACTTAACTAAAAGTAAACTAGACTGTAATGTAACAAAAGCCTTAATATACAGTGTGGTCATAAAGTTTGGAACCAAGCTTATAACCGCATTATTTTACATTTTTAGGAAAAACGCTCGGACAGGTAAATTTTCTTTTTTAAAACGCCATCTTTTGACATACAATTTTTTTTTATGCCGTCATTGGTTTTCGAGTGATGACGTTATCAACACTTTCTTTAAATGGCAACCACATTATTTTTTTCTCGTTTTTGGTAGATCTTTATATCCACCAAATAGTGATATAAAACAATTGGTATGTTGCATCACAATTTTTTTGAAAAAATGATATAAATTTAGAAAAAAATACGAAAATTTTATTTTTGTACAAAATTAAAATTAAATTAAAAAAAATCTGAACTTAAATTTATTGTAACAGTTAACATAAATTTTTAAAATGGACCCCACCAACCAACTGACACTGTCCCAGCCGAGTGTAAATGCTTTGCGATCAATAGTAATCTGCGTTATTCGCTCCAGGTCAAAAGAAATTCGTCTTCCCAATCGGCCAATTACTTATTAAAAAATCTTATTTAACATTAAATAGTTTCATAAAAAAGGGCAAAAGAAGTTTAATTTATTTAAAAAATTGACATGATGTGGCAGACCATTTCTTAATTAAAATTATCGCCCAAAAATTGAAGATTTCAAAAACTAATTAAGCTTACAAAATTTACTGAAATATGTAAGTAAGTTTTTTTCACACTTCTGTCTTGTGTGAGGACTTAAATATTCTTCTTGAACAAACCGGATCGTCAAAAGCACATGTACTCATGTTACTATGCAAAAAATTTATAAAAACAAAAACACGCACTTTTTGCAAGATATTTCTTTATGACATTCTTGCTTCTTTTTATACAATTTATGTACAAAAATTTTAGTTTGAAATTGTTTCTATGGCGACAACATTGTTGAATTATTTACTTCTATTTTTGACGTTAAATTTTTGAGATATTGCGTAAAAATTGTTCATATTCGCTAATATAAAACATGGCACATTTATCTGAGCGAGAAAGAATCGAAATTTTAATTATGGTTGGGTATGGGGACAGACAAAGAGCGCATGCAGAAGCATGCGATTTGTTTAACCATGAACACCCTGATAGACCTCCAATTACCAGGTCTACGGTGACAAAACTAGTTGGAAAGTTTAGCGAAACTGGATCCGTAAACGATCGACCACGGCAAGGTAGACCTCAAGTAGGAGAAGATGTGAAATTAAATGTGCTTCTAGAAGCAGAAGAAAGGCATCATGTTTCCACCAGACAACTTGCGTTAGCCAATTAGGTGGCTCACTCATTTGTCGTCAACTTATTTAAAAAAGAACACTATCGTCCTTACAAAGTTCAACTTGTACAGGAATTACATGAGGATGACGAAGATCGTCGACTGCAGTTCTGTGAAGACGTAATGTTACGTTGTGACCAAAATCCAAATTTCTTGGAAAACATCGTCTTCTCAGATGAAGCTACGTTCTCCCTAAATGGATCTGTTCACCGCCATAATTGCAGATATTGGTCGCAGAACAATCCGCATTGGACTCAAGCGTGTCATACTCAGCGCAGAGGAAAAGTTAACGTATGGGTTGGAATGATTGGACGACGCATTTTAGGACCATATTTTTTTAAGGAAATTTGACTGCTGTGCAATATTTATAATTTTTAAGATTTGAACTGGTTCCAGCGCTCGCTGTTATTTTTCCAAATCACGAGGATGGTGATGTACCCCATCCAAATATTTGGTTTCAACAAGAAGGGGCACCTCCCCATTATGGTGTAGAGGTTCGCCACTATCTTGACGAAATATTTCCCAATAAATGGATTGGACGGAGAGGCGCCATAGAATGGCCACCTCGTTCTCCTGACCTGACTCCGTTAGACTTTTTTTTGTGGGGTTATTTGAAATCGAAAGTGTATTTTAACAAACCGAACAATTTAGAAGATTTAAAAGAACGAATTCGCGTAGAACTTACACAAATATCCCCAGACATAATTGAGGCGAGTATACGAAGTGTTTACACTCGGCTGGGACAGTGTCAGTTGGTTGGTGGGGTCCATTTTGAAAATTTACGTTAACTGTTACAATAAATTTAAGTTCAGATGTATTTTTTTAATTTAATTTTAATTTTGTACAAAAATAAAATTTTCGTATTTTTTTCTAAATTTATATCATTTTTTCAAAAAAAATGTGATGCAACATACCAATTGTTTTATATCACTATTTGGTGGATAAAAAGGTCTACCAAAAACGAGAAAAAAATAATATGGTTGCCATTTAAAGAAAGTGTTGATAACGTCATCACTCGAAAACCAATGACTTCATAGAAAAAAATTGTTATGTCAAAAGATGGCGTTTTAAAAAAGAAAATTTACCTGTCCGAGCGTTTTTCCTAAAAATGTAAAATAATGCGGTTATAAGCTTGGTTCCAAACTTTATGACCACACTGTATATCAAAACCAAAGAGACTTATGAAAATACTGATCTTATTCCACCTATAAGATAGATTATTAAGATAAGTTTTAATGAGTTTGGCGAAGAACATTTTGCACATGGATTTATTTACATTTTTCTACAATTTTTTGTGTTTTGAATTTGATGTTTATTTATAGATTTGTGCAATATGGCAATGCAATTAATACAGTGTCATTTTTTTAGATTAAAATGCATGAGGTACGATTCGTGCAAAAAATATTAAAAAAATTGATTTTGATTTAAATTTCTGGCATTGGCAACATTGAGGAAATCTGGTAATTTTCTGGCAAAACGAGTAATCCTATGGTTGGCAACACTGCGTGTAGGGCTGCGACTAGACGAAACGTCCTCCCCAAGACGGAAGCAGTATCAAGCACGCGGTTCCAGCCCTGAATCCCAGAAGCTATCAAGCGTGGAAGACCTCAAGCCAGATTATTATTCACTTTCTACTCAGCTCTATAGTACACTCAACATCAAAAGTGTTAGACCCCAAAAGATTATGATAATAGTGTGTTATTAAGAACAATAAAAATATTATATTGAAAAGATGTTTTTTAAATATGAAAATTTGATAACGATAATTGTTGACCAACGTAGGCACACACAGAAGAAGCAAAAAGAAAAAAATTAATAAACAGGAAAAAAATAGAAACAAAGGAATGAATCAAACAAACAATATTTAATACTCAGTATGCTCTCCTAACGCATAGACATGCCTATCCATTGAAATAATCAATGAATTTATGATTTCTTGCGGAATATTGTTCCATTCCTCTATAGCTATGATTAATTCTTCCGCGGTATGGGGTGGGTTAATCCGATTGCGAATGGTTTTAACAACAAAATCCCACATATGTTCTATTGGGTTCATAACGGGGGATTGTGCTGGTCAATCCAATGTGGTGATATGTCCTTCTTCAAGTGCCTCCCGAACCCTTATTGCACGATGTAGTCTGACATTATCATAAAGATGAAATTTTCACTCAGTTCATTGCATAATGGGCCTAATAACGTTTTCAATGTAAACTGCATTTGTCATGTTCTGTTGTATGGAAATTAGCACGGCACGGCGGTTGAACATTATACCACCCTAAAATATGACTGTATCCCCTTCGTAAGAAGCAATTTTACGCTCTTGACGACCTGGTGCCCTCCAGGCCCGTTGCCTACGATCATCGCTCACCAATCCAATTCTGGTCTCATCGGTAAATAAGACCATCGCCACTGCCGTAAAAGCCAACCCATTTGCTCCCACGCCCAACGGTAACGGCAGTAGACCGATTTTGATGAGGCCGGTTAGAAGTACCGCCCTCGAGATGCGCACAAAATTCATAGGTAGGGGAACCTCTGTCATTCAGTGTTTTATCCCTTTTTATCCCTTACTACGTCCCAATGCGTCCACTCGCACAAAGAGTTTGCATTTCATTTTTCCGAATACTGTCTCTATCTAACACAGATCCTTACTTGACGCACGTTCAAATTCTCCCACCGACCACATCAAAATCGGTCTGCTGTAGGTACTCTTAAAGATCTTCTAGCACGTAAATTTGAAGTCTTCTTCGAATGGTAGAAATTGAAATAACACGACTAAACGTACCGTGGAAGTGAGCTCTTAGGGCTGGAGCTGAAGCATTTCGATGTCTCCGGGTATATTGAACCAACTAACGATCCTCCTTTTCATTCGACACTCGGGGATGCCCTAAACGTGGTCTTCTTTCCATCTTTTCTTTCCGTTCTATTGAAGACGGAAATTTCACGGCACTGTATTATAAGTATTATAACACAATATAATCACGAAAATCATTTGACTACAAATGCAACGAAACTGACCATTTTCTTCAACAATTGACAATAAATCACACATGTGTTATCATCAAACGTCATTGCTGGTTTTTCCCATATAATATGCCTACTTTAATAAGTACCCAGAAATAACAATAAACCAGTCATTTCTTTTAATGGAGGTTTCTAAGACTTGTGATGTTGTGTGTACTTGTAATCGCTTCGGAAGCTTAAATATTATTAAGAGTTGGAAGATTGTTAAATTAAATTTAAAGCAGTATGCTACATATAATAAGTACATGTGCATTACATGGTATCTGTGAGTTTATAGAGCGCTTTTTTAAAGGATTGGATTTTTATATGTTTATATTCTAATCACATGGTAACACATGTATGTGTTATTAAGAAAACGAAATTTCATTGTGTTGAAATGTATGAGAAATTTATATTTAAAAATTTTACGCCAGACAATTAATAATATTAAGTTGAAAAAAATGCAGTACGCAGTATAGAAATGAAAGTCATGTCTGTCTCCGAATATCGTATACTGACGAGTTCTAATGCGAACGAAATATTGTATATGCCCGTTTCGAGATCGACAGACGTGGCTTTCTTGTTAATGAATGATTTGCCGGATTCAAATAAAAATATAACAAATTGTAGTTCTTTGAGTAACTATCCGATACAGTTCAACAACGTCTACTATTATGATAAAATGATAAAATACACCAATTACCAGAATATTTAATTTTATAATTAGTTCTAAATATAAACTCTTTTGGTCATTCTTCAGTAATGTTTCGTTGACTTTTTGACATCATACTAGTTGTGTGATTATTTATTCACTCCAAATATATAATTTTTAAATTCTTTAATAGCCATAGTCATAAAGAAATATGCAATGCAACATATAATTTCGTAATAATGCGTAGACACCCGGTTGTAAATTGATTCATTAGCGAGACAATTTAAGAGATCCCTGCTACACTTGAATGTTCTTCAGGACATTAAAATATACACTTGCGTGTGTGTGATGGAACATCTGCTCGCAGAAGACTTCCAAGTAGACAATATTCAAGTTTTTATATGCTTGTTAAGAAAAAAAAAAGTATATTAATATGACTACAGTTTCCTGTATAAGTTATTTTTATGAAGGAAAAAACTGAAACTCTAAACTTTATGCATGAGAAAGTAAATAAAAATGTACAGTACTCTGAAAAAGAAATGAAACGTTTACTAATACAAATTTCCGTACAATGCTGTTATTGCAATTCGAGTTAGAACATCTAGAGGCTCTTATGTGACTATATGCATCTCTTACTAGTTTTAGAATGAACGTATATAACTAGTATGTGCATCATTTACTTTCTTATTTCTTGTTGTTGAAAGTCATTATTTGTTATGTTTATCTGTTTATTTTTGCCGTCTTGCATTTCATTCTTTTTATCGTCATCCTCTCGTAAAAACAGTTGTTTTCACAACTATTTATCTTCTTTAAATTAAGTATTTCGTATTAGCGTTTAATGAATTATTATTTATGTTATTTTAGAGTAATAAGGAGAGTGTTGTTAAGAAAGAGAAGACCATGACTGAAAGTATAAACTTGAAAATATAACAGAGAGGTTTGATCACAGTTACCTCCATATCATTAGATGCTTAAATAAAAAAAAAATTATTAGATTGAACAATATCACTTTCACAAAACGATTTCCATGAAAACAAAAAAAGGTATCCTCAAGGAGGGGTATTGTCTTCGATACTATGGAGTCTAGTAGTGGATAATCTCATCTGGGCATTAGGGAAATTCAGGAAGCCGGCTACGCGAACTGACATAGTCAGGCAGCTATTAAAGCCATTAAGAATCCATTTAACAGGTCTAAACTGGTGAAACATTGCAAACAGGTCTTCTATAGACTGGCATGAGACAATACTGTGTCACTAATATGTGTGCCAGGACATGAGGGAATTAGCCGACGAACTGGCTAAGGAAGGTATTAATAGGAACGTCATAGGACTAGAACCTGTACGTGAAATCGCTAAGGATTCCGCTAGAAGGGAGATCTGGTTATGGTTAGAAAGAGAATATGAAAAAGAAATAGAGGCTAAGAGAAGGTGAACTACATACTAAAACACTACTAAGGGAACTGGGCGCTAGGTTTTGAGCCAACCTGTGCGTAGTAGCAAAAAAGAAATAAAACTCATTACTTGACTAATAACGACATTGTCCTTTAAGAAAGCATATGAACAGCATGGGCTTGGTTAGTGAGACCTGGTGTAGGAAATGTGAAAAACAGGAGGAAACTAGCCTTCATGTAATATGCACTTGTGAGGAACTGAAGAGACTCAGACAGAAACACTTCGGAAGAGATCTATTGGATCCAACTTCCCCTGAGGAGGATAGTGGCTTTTATCGAGAACACAAGATTAACATAGTGGAACTGAGAGATGTATTGGGGGTGGTACAAAGAACACTGTGCTCAAGTGCCTGGACGTGTTGGTGACCACTCAAAAAAAATTAGAAGAAGAAAAACAATATCATTTTCAAAGTGGTATTGCTGGGTTTAATAGACAGAGCATACGATTAAGCATATAAAAAAAAGAATATTCTTAATTAACATTATTTGCTATTATTATTGTATTATGTTTCAGTTGGGAAAAGAATATGCCAAGTAGATCAAATTGAAGATAATATACAGAAATTAATCATAATAATCAATAGCAGTGATACTTGAAAAATTAAATTTCTTTCTGTACTTAGAAACAATATGTATTGTGTAATAAAATCTTATTTAAATGAATTATGAAGTAATGAGAGGAGTGACGAACCGCCCCATAATGATAGTCAGAAGAGCTCAAGGAGCGGCTCCAATTCCGTAAGGAATGTATAGCCAGTTATATATATGAAGTAATGTATTAATGTCTCATATGTTGTTATTGAATATATGGCTTCCATCTGGTAGTATAATAAAATTAAATTGACTTTATTAGGAATGAATCTGTGAAACTCGGTTAAACATTGAACAAAACACTAATGTTTAGTTCATTTGACAATCATTGGATAAGCATGGATATATTAAAAGTTAACAACAAATTAGCTCTTCTAGACAGATTCCAATCATATCCAGAGATTTTGGTATAATCGATTAATTATATTTGTGTTATAACTTAAAGGTATATATTAACAATTTCGTAAGTTCAGATATTTCCAATGATTAAACCTATAGTTATTATTCCAGAATCTGCATTTTAATAATTATTTAAATTAATTTTTCGAACGTTTTGGAATTAAATTAAATAAATTTATTTTATTGTACACTGTGCGACATATAAAACCTGTACAACTCTTATGAGCACAAAATCAGAGTTTTTTAGTTATGTAAACGGGACAGATATATTCATACTGTCACTTACAGACTTCATAGGTTATACATACATTGCTAATACTAACGAGCCATCGAAAAAGTTCATAATTGGAGTAGACAGTGAAATTGGGTTGATACTTTAACCACTTCCACATAATGACATTTATTATTTGACATTGAAACTATAAGTTTGTGTCAAATTTTTCAAAACTCTTATTAAGAAAATTAAATTTATTTAGATGTAAATTTTGACAACATTTTCAACAACTTCTGTGGCTATATGTAAATTTTGATTATGATTTCGATATTAAATAAATTATTTGTTTTTTTTTGTTGAATTATCATTTCAATGCCATAACCTTTTTTTTACAATGAAACCAAATGAAACTGTCAAGCATCAAGTAATGTGTCATTATGTGGAAGTGGTTAAAGTACCAACCCAACTTCACAGTCTACTCCAATTATGAATTTTTTCGATGGTTCGTCACTTAAGTCAACTTAAGTCAAATTTGGCAAGTCAAATAAGACATGTCAAATTTGATAAGCCTGGTTTACATTGACAATATCTCTGGCAGTGTACTTGGGTTAATACACTCATGGACAAAATTATCGAATATTTTAAATTTTCAAATTTAGTTTTGTATATATAAATTTTAATGAAAGAAAAACATTATACAAGAAAAAAATAGTTATTTTTTTACTGTTCACTTAACGAATATTAATTTTTAATTAGCAGAAGATCATTAAAACAATGAATGATAAATTTTACGAATAGACGTGGAACTTTGGCAGGCTGTCTTGGCTTTAAGCCTATTTCTTTTAGTCTTCGTCTAACCGTTCTAGAACTAACATTAACATGTCTTACATTTAGTAACTAACTTTCTTGAGAAATGTAGATGTCAATGTGCGATTTTGTGTAGAATTTAGTGTCAAAAAACGACCATCAGTTGCTGTTGTGCGTCTTTTGCACCCTGGGCCAGGTCCTCGTACGAAATTTCCAGTCTCTTGATACCTTTTTAAAATATTCGATACTGTTAGATTGACCTCTCCTGAGACGTCGTGCGATATCTTTTTGTCTATATTCAGGGATGCACAGACTTATAGGGAACAGGGGCCACTCGGGAAAATTATAAGGCAAGGACGGGCCACTATAAAGAATACTTATTAACACAAATGTTTTTATTTTTAAATAGTATGACTTACTACAAATGATAAAAATAAAAGAACATTCAAATATGTTTGTTGTAATTATGTAATCGTAATGTAATCTAATCATTACAATGTAATATTTCATGTTTTATTATTTTGATGCATAACATTGCATTGACCTAACCATTTTGTTTATGTTTGGCTCCACATTACTTGTCGCCACCCGTAAAATTGCTTCCAGATTTTCATTTGCCAGGCGGTTTCGATTTTTTGTTTTGTTAAGTTTCATCACTGAAAGCGTTAGCTCACAAATATACGTCGATCCAAATAAGCTTGCGCATTTCAATGCATTTATTCGCAATCTTTATAACCGGTTTTGTCAACGCAACGGTAAAACTTGAGTAAATTACCTTTATTAAACTTGTTTCGTAAATTATCATCATTTTGCATGTCTATCAATTCCAGCTGTATTGATTCCGGTGCATTTTTGGGTGAAATGTTGAAAGAATTGCTGAAAATGTCTAATAGAGGTTTAACTTTTTTGAAGTCTAGAAAACGATCATGAAAAGCTTGTATTAAAATATGAATTTTTTCAACATAAGCGAAATTGACATCAGTTTTATTGAATTTCTCCATAATTTTTTTGTAGTTCGGGAAATGGCTGTAATTGGCTGAATTGATTTGTGTCCTGAAAAGACTCAATTTGCATTGAAAGGACGAAACATGAGAGTATAACTGCGAAATCAATTGATCTTTGCCTTGGAGTCGCGTATTTAAGACATTCAAGTGATTTGTGATGTCTAGAAGAAACGCTAAGTGACACAGCCAATCAGGGTTGTCGAGTTCGGAGACGTCCTTTTTCTTTTCCAGCAGAAATATTTTGATTTCTTCAATCAAGTTAAGAAACCGCTCTAGTGACAACCCACGACTTAGCCACCTTACTTCAGTGTAAAACAGGAGATCACCATATTCGCTTTCAATATCCTCGAGAAATTGTGTGAATTGTCGGTGATTGAGACCTCGTGATTTTATAAAGTTTACAATAGGTACTACAACTTTCATCACATTTTCAAATCCCAATAATTTTGAACAGAGGGCGTCTTGATGTATAATGCAATGAAACTGCATTGATTCCTTGGTTTGACTTGTCAAAGAACTCATACCAATCAGTTCTTCACTCACTTCAAAATTTTGCGTTACACCTCGTAAAAATATTAAGAGTTGAGCAGTGGAACTTATATCTGTATAATTCGTCGAGTGCTATAGAATAATACTCAAAACTTTTCGATTTCGTAGCTAATTGCTCTTCTATATTAGCTGCTAATGTGATAGGTCTTCTTTGAACAGTCATCCGATTTAGTTGAATTTTCTCAAACCTCTTTGCATCTTTCGGACACATTTTTTTTGCGGCGATATCTAAACACTGCTTAACACACTCACCATCTTTAAAAGGCCGACAAGTTTTCGCTATTATTCGAGATATTTCAAAGCTAAGTTCAGTAGCTGTTTCAGCATCTTGAATTGGTTTTGTAAACATAGCTTGCTGGATTAGTTCCCTTTGTAAAGTGGAAACTTTTTGCGTTCGATTTTCCGGTTAATTTGGTAAAAGTATGATGCTGGGTTGCCTTTTCACATTATATTCCTTCCGAATAGAAACACTACTCTTGCATATTAAACACACACTTTTGTTATGCGATGAAATAAAAAAGTATCGGTCCAAATATCTTGAAACTGTCGATTTTCATCTTCAACTTTACGACTACGTTTTTTACTGGGGCCTGGTTTATCCATATCAAAATTAATATTATATTGTTACGTAGGTAGATGCCAAGTTCGAACGACGAAATATTTATTCTTCACAGATTACAATTCAAACAATATAACGTTCGCTTGTCCGTAGTTAAAACTTAACTGCCCCGATAGCGGGCGATGAGTTGTATTTATACGAGTTACCTAACATCGAGAACCTACCACATTGTTCGGGGATAATACCGACGTGTTACGCGAATCTTCGAGTAATCTAGTTGGTTCGACAGATTTCTACTCTCGTAACAATATGCTTGGAACGATGAGGAGCATACCTGTCCTACGTAGTAAACCTGAACAAGAAAGTACTAGGTACTTAAAGATACATATCTTACTAACAATTACAAAAGTTAGAATAAAATAAAAAGTTAAGAAATATTGATTTGAATGGATTTTTACCTACTTTTGTAGTTTTTCGAACAATTTTTAAAATTCGTTGGCGGGCCGCATAAATACGAGTATCAACAGTGGGCAGCATACGGCCCGCGGGCCGCGGTATGTGCATCGCTGGTCTATATCCTTCGTCATACAGAGTAACAATTTGTGCCACTTCAGCTTCACTGCAGTAGCTAACTGGTGGCATAATGTTTGTTTTTAAGAGGCAGCAACAAACGAAAATCACTAACACTTACTTAATTTCACCAGAAATAAGTTAATTCACGTTAATTCTTAAATAATGTGAAGAATTTTTAAACGACGCAACGCGCGATAGACAATATACGCCATTAAATTCATTAAAATGAATTAAACATCAAAATATTTTAAAACAATTGAATATATTCACCTACTAGATCAATAACATAGGCACATATATAACTTTACGGCGATAATTTAAAAATATATTTGAGTAATAACGATAACAGTTATATTGTTGAGAAAATACAACAGTTGAGTAATAGAGATAACAAAAAATATTCGATAATTTTGTCCATGAGTGTATATTATTCAAATATCTTCCCATAAGCACTATAACATTTTCTAAGTCGTGAACAGACTATAGGACACTGGAAATTAAATAAAAATAAATAAACCTAAATCCTTAATTACAATTATACCGAGTGACTACAAAATATTGAAGAAAATATTTAAATTGGCAACTCTGAAAAATTGGCTTGCCTGTTCATTTGCTTTAGATTGATCTTTTATGGTTAGAATATTTTGCAAACATGACCGTTAAAATTATTATTTGTTTAACGTCTACTCTGTCAAATTTTTGACAAATTTAAATTTATGAGTCGGACGTGTTAACATAAAGTTAAGAAAAAAAATTTCATAAATTCTAGTCACCAGTTATTATAACAACGAATACAAATCTATTATGTATCTGTTTTTTGTCGATAGAACTAAACAAAGAATGAAACTGACTAAATCGGAGACTGTGCCCAAATCTGTAGAATTGAATAGCTTCAATAGCAATGTAGCTTCAATTTTTGACACGAATTTCGACAATTATGTTGTCATTATTAGTAGTATAAGAAAATTATCACTCTCGGAGCATTGGACAATACTTTTCACAAGCAAAGCACGCCACCTACTACTTAGTTGACAAAATACTTATCTAGGATTAAAGCTCCAATGCGGTGAGGATATTTTCAATTAATTAAAAAAAAAGGAAAGCTAAAGAAGAACGGGATTAGAAATTTATAAGCAATGCGAACGCGTAGAAAATGAACGTCTGTATACAAAATGACACAAATTTATATTTAATATATGCCTGTAGAGAATTTCACTATTTTTTAAAATTATATTTTAAATTCCATGTCGTGAATTATGGTAATTTATAGATATTGCACAGGCTTGTCAATTGCTAACGTTTTATTTTTTTCCTTGAAGACGCGGTATCTTATTGTTAGATATCCTTAGATATATCTAATGACGTAATTGTGTACAATTGCATGCACGTACACTAAATATTTACCCACAGCTTGTACTTGATTCAGGTATATGTATGTATTTAGTTTTTCATTTGCGTCTTACCGGAAGCATATGAATACTATTTTAAATATAATTATACTTAATAAAGTATATATAATTTAATAGCAAATAGAAGAAAATTATATTAAACTAATTATTAATAATGATCTTGCAAACTTATATAGTTTGTATGCACAGTTGCGCTTAAAATGCGAAGGTAGTTCAATAACTCCTTAGAAAATCCAAGAGGTCGCGCTAGTAATATGACAAAAATTTGCGTTTATACGCCGTTCACGATTCGAAGACGTGCACGTCATCAATGATGTCAAAACAATGTTGCGAAATCATTCGCAAAATCCATTGGCAAAATCGATTTGTTTGCATTTTAGGTTAGGATAGTAAACGCTTATGTCAAACATGCAGTATTTAGGTTATAAGTGCAATGTGTAATATAAAATTATAACAAAATACAAATACAATTTCACTTCTCTCACAGCCGATAAAGGCAGCAACGGTCCATTATCGCGCTCTGCGTCACATTTTGCAATCGTGGATGCAACAAGTCGCTTACATTGGCTGCAAAACGCTTTCGGCAAAGTGAGTAAACAAACATACGTAAAATATGACAGAACGATATGTGTCATAAATATGAATTCGCAATGATGTTGATATATAAATATTATACTGCGTTTATTGTTTTTGTGATAGTGATTCCGCAAATACTGTTGATGACGTGCACGTCTTCGAATCGTGAACGTAGGAAGCGTACATTGACATTACACTGCTGTCAAATTTTTAGGTAAATCCATAGCGTGGGTTCATTTTTATACTTGATTGAAGTAACAAACTTGGGTTTATTTAGAAAAATGAAAAAACATGAGTTTCTTGCGGTGTTTAATCACTTTTATTTAAAAGGTTTAACACCGAAAGAGATCAATGCCGAAGTTCATGCCACATCTGCTCCTGGCTTACAATTGGGTAAATGAGTTCAAACATCGCCGTACATCCATAAAAGATTAATATCGTTCATAAATAAGTTAAAATTGACAGATTCCAACGGGTCTAATTTCTGTATGTGTTTGCGATGCTAAGTGACATTTTACGTGCGATTTCTTGTAATTTTTTAACGATATTTTACAGACTTTGCAATACATTTCGGAATCAATGGTAATGGACGTACAATCAGTTTGACCCTGATTCTAACTCACCATTGTTTCACGAAGTAACTTAAACAATGTTCTAGATCAGGGCTGTCCAACATGAGGGCCGCGGGCCGCATGCGGCCCGCCACGGCGTTTTTTGCGGCAAAAAAATATCGAAATATGCTTTAAAAACAAAAATATATACAAGCGAGTCATTCCTACACCAACGATGAAATGATGAAATAAAATAACACATACATAGGTTATGTGACGCCACTGGCGTAGGATAGAACGCCGCAACGAAGTTACTGGAACATTGGAGATTTTGCTAGGCCGCTTTCGAACATTCGAATAGGCATGCGCGCGTATATAATAAGAAGGTTGACGAGTTAATAGTAAATAGAGTGGCTGTGGGATACAGACTCAGACAGAAAAACGTTGAATACGGTTCGCGAAGTTAATTGTTACGGTCAAGTGTTTATTTGTTTATAATTGTAGTTATTTTGTTCTGGTGTGCGATACGCGGCAACTCAATTTTAGGTTTTTAAGTGAAATATGTCTTCGCGGAAAAGAAAAATTTCAAACGAACATCGAGTTTATAATGACCGTTGGGAATCAGACTATTTAATCACAAACAACAACAATAAACTTCAGTGCATTGTTTGTATGCAAATACTATCAGTTCCTAAAGAATATAATGTAAAACGACATTACACTACGTTACACGAGAAAAAGTTTCAGCAGTATACAGGCGAGTCTAGAAATGGTATCATTACGGATTATAAGAAAAAGCTAAAACTACAAACAAATTTTTTCAAAAAGTCTGACACTGATAACAAATGCAGTATTGCCGCTTCTTACGAAGTAGCGCTGGAAATTGTCAAAGCGAAAAAACCTTTTAGTGATGGAGTTCTTATTAAGAATTGTGCAATGAAAATGGCAAAACAATTCAATGAAACAAAAATTGCCGAAATATTCGCAACAGTCTCAGTGTCGCATCAAACAATTGCAAGACGTGTAGAGCACATTAATCAATATGTATCCAAAAAATTGCACGACACAATTGAAAAATGTAAATATTTTTCACTCTGCCTGGACGAAAGCACTGACCTATCTGACATCAGCCAACTTGTAATTTTTGTTCGAACTATTCAAGAGGACTTCAGTGTAGCAGAGGAGATGCTAGATCTTATTCCCCTCCATGGTACCACCAAGGGTACGGATATTTTTGAAGCTGTAAATAAGGTGGTATCTGACTATGGGGGATTCGATAAATGTTCCTGTATTGTTACTGACGGAGCCAGAAATATGATAGGAACTGAAATTGGATTTGCAGGACTCTTAAAACGAAACAATATCAACTGCCCTGTGATACACTGCATTGTTCACCAAGAGGCCCTATGTGGAAAGTCCTTACGTCAATCGAATGTCATGAAAGTGGTTGTTAAAATAACTAGTATTATAAGAGGGGGCAATCGTGCTTTGACTCATAGAAAGTTTCGTGATTTTTTGGCCGAAGTAGATGCTACATATGGGGACTTGTTACTTCACACCGATATTCGTTGGTTAAGCGCCGGAAACTGTTTGCAACGTTTCTTCTCTCTACGAAAGGAGATTCCCATTTTCCTTAAAAATGACGTGAAGTCCGACACTACGGAAATGGAAAATCAAATGGTAGATGCAAAGTTTCTCTCAGACCTTGCATTTTTAACAGATCTGACATCTCACCTTAACGAATTAAATTTGAAGCTACAAGGAAAGCAGCAGAATATTGCCAATTTATATGGTCACATAAGAGGATTTCAAAATAAAATTAAGCTTTTCAAGTCTGCACTAGAAAAACAAGATTTTTCATTTTTTCCAAGCTGTAAAGAGCACTTTGAAGAAATGCAGGATTTTGAGAAAGTTTCATATTTAACTCATATAAAATATATTGACACAATTACAGAAGAATTCGAAAACCGATTTAGCGACTTTAAGAAAATCGAAGGAGAAATTTCAGTTTTTACTCAGCCACTTACAATTTCTGTTGAGAACGTAAGCAGAGCAGATCTTCAACTGGAATTGTGTGATTTGCAGTCGGATCCTTTTTACCAGGGAAGAGCCGAAATAGGATTGGACTTTTTTAAGTTACTCCCAGGAGAACGTTACCCGAACTTACGAAACTTAGGCCTTATGATGGGCTCAATGCTGGGAAGCACGTATCTTTGCGAAAGCAGCTTTTTCAACATGAAATTTATAAAGTCAAAATATAGGTGTTCCCTGTCTGATAACTCACTTACTCAGTTGCTTCGTTTGTCAACAACAAATATTAATGTTAATATTGATACACTGGTTAGTGAAAACCAACATTCCCAAACTTCCCACTAACTTTTTTGGTATATTTCTTATTTTATTTTTTTTAATAAATAAAAATAATTATACAAACAAACACGTTTTTTTTGTACCTATTACAAATCACTGATAAAGTTGCATACGAAGTATTTTATGATGCGGCCCTCACAACCGCAAATTTATTTACAGCGGCCCTTGATCCACTTGAAGTTGGACAGCCCTGTTCTAGATCTAAATAAATGAAAATTAAAAATGTGTGCGTATGTTATTCAAACTTAACGAAATATAAATATGTAATTAACAGTTAAAACAATGAAAAAAAGAAACTAACTCACCGTACTTTATTTATCTTACGAAATATAAACTAATAAATAAAATAAATTATAAAAACTCCTCTCGCTTCTACTACGTTCATGAAGAAAGGAATTTATCTGTAAAATTTAAGTAATTGCGTCACAATTCAATGACGAAAAACAGATGTGCAGTTAACCGAATGAGCAGTGCTATTCAATAACTGCGTGTTGTACTTAGCGATGTTATAGACTACTTATATGTTCCATCGTAATTTCGGCTTCTCGTGTCCGATCCCTATTTATTACTAATGATTATACACAAAAATGTTGATTAAGCCCGAGTCAATTCAATATATTAGGTCTACTATTGTTGTATATTAATATTCATGTTAATTAGGATAAATGGGTACTTTCTCGATAAACATATTATGTATATTATATTGCTTGTCAGTTCCATAACATAATAAATTTACTTTATCTGAAGTAACACCATTTCACTTATGTAATTGAGCAATATGCTTACGAGGAATTCAATAAACACATGCCTCATATCACAATATAAGTGAATAAATTAAAACAAAAAAATAAATATTTTTTATACAACAGACAGGCACCGCAAGTAATAATCATATAACTAAACTCATAAATTATGATTATTGGATTTTAACTGCTATGAAACAGTACCCATTTGCGAGTAATAAATATATCTTTAATTACAATAACTGGGTTGTCCAAATATAATACAGAATTAATTTTATTTAGTAGACGAAAACAGCTCGAGGACGTAGCATCAAGCAAACATTAATGTGCAATTAGTGTACCTTTACTAAAATTAGTTTTCTTTGTACGAACTATTAATACAAGTTTATCTAATTATAAAAGATCTAATCTATTTATTTATAATAATGAACAGAAAACTTCAAAGAATTCAGGAAAACCCATTATGGATATTTGCCTAATTTTATTTGTAATAATCAATAATTGCTTTTTGAATCGTATCTTAATATATATACATGCTGATCCAAATTAAGCGTTCACCATTGCTATATTCGTTATTGTAGGAGCTACGCAGTCGGTTAAATTAGGAAAGTTGTATTGTTTTTTCCGCTGATTACGATAGTGAAAACAGAAAAACAATTGAACGAGTAGATTCCGAGTTATTTTAAAAAATGTATATTTTTCTAGTGTGCTAGTGTGCCCAGTATAATATTATACCAATCGATGCAAAATCAATTGCTTAACAAAATTTGTATGACTTTTTTCATAAAAGTTGAAAATAACCGAGGTAATTAAAAAAACAAAATGCCTATGCTTTAATAAAGGCACGGCGCTAAATACCTGGGCGGATGTAAACTGGGCACCAAGTATATGGATTTACCTGCCCTGCAAAAAGGATTGCTTAATCCTACAGGTAATCTAGGCACCAGTACCGTTCGGGTAATGATCGCTTTAAAGCTTAAAGTAAGAAATTAGATGTTAATAAATTAAGGAATTTCCTAATGACCAAATAGATTATTTCAAATGTATTTTTATTTGTACATCTATTGTGGGCGGGCCTCTATTGTATTATGCTATAATATATTCGCGAAGTAATATATGGCGAAGTTTTTTTTGGCGTTGTACAAAAAAATCCTTAAATTGTCCCGCAAAAGTGTTTACGCTTGGTGCAGAAAATTTAGTGAGCAGAAGCCAGCTAGAACATAATCATGAACAGAATCAGAGTAAATTAAACCGAAAAGTGATTTCAAATGCGTGTAAACGTAAAGCCGTTGATGATATTTCCGAAAAACCAGCGAAAATTATTCGTCGTGAACTAGCTAAGGAACTGCCGGAAACAATTACGATAACAGATTTCACTTATATCCGAAGAAATTTGTACAATGCAAGGAGAAAATTTCTTCCTGGGCCGTTACCACAAAATAAGACAGAAGTCCATGATATAGTGGAAGCTGCTAATGTTAAAACAAGCAAGGATGAAAGTTTCGTTTTTATAAACTGTCCAGTGAGCAATATCATAGTGTTTTCTTGTGAAACGAATGTTAGAAGTTTATGTGGAATGCGTAAAGTGTACATGGACGTTACATTTTCGTATTGTACAAAATATTTTTTACAATTATTTACAATCCACGGACTTAATAATGGACATTATATTCCATTGATGTTTTGTTTGTTGCCTGAACGTATGCAACATTATTTGAAATGCTAACAAAAGAAATCTTTCGACGTCTCTACAATATTACGACCAGCTGAAGTTTTTGTAGATTTTGAGAAAAGCATTCACACAACGGCTCGCGCTATATTGCCATCAGCACAAATCTATTGTTGTCGTTTCCATTTACACCAATCGTGGTTCAGGAAAATCCAAAGTTTGGGTTTAACAGCAGAATTCAGGAATACAGATTCCGAAGTAGGAAAATGGCTGCGATATACATTTGGATTAACGTATTTGAATCCTGACGAAGTAGGCGATTGTTTCACCTTAGATTTGTTTGCCGAAAAACCTGCTCATGCATAGGCTGACGAATTCGCCGATTATTTATTGGAGACATACATAGAAGACGATGCTCCTTTTCCTCCACATATGTAGGGCTACTGCAACTCCATCGATCACTAACACCACAAACGCATGCGAAGCGTTTCATTCCAAACTAAATGAGTCATTTTATTCAACACATACATCTATTTATATTGTGAACGCAGATCATATAATAAATTTGTGTGTGATTTAACAATGATGTTAATTGCGACCAATATACCAATGCAGAAAGTGGAACACCCAATGTTTCGTCAGTTTTGGAAGAAATACAATCCTACGTGGAAATTACCAGCAAGAAGTACGCTACGAAATTACGTACCGTCAGTGCGTGAGAGAATTGTAAATTGTACGAAAAATACGGTAAAAAAAAATTCCTGTGGTTAACAATAGACGAAACTACAGATATTAAAAAACAGTCCATCCTAGCCATTCTAGTACGGACGCTGACTCCGCAAGGACCTTCTCCTCCTTATTTACTAACCTGTAAACGAATGCAAGGGTGTACTTCCAGAGCGATATATGATGTATTAATAGAAACACTACACAAATATGAGATTTTACCGAAGCAAGTGTTAATGTTAGTTTCCGATGCTGCCAAGGTTATGTGTTCCACGGCAAACTAAATCAAAACGGTTCAACCAAACCTGCTGCATGTCACATTTTACGCTTTACACCTTGTCACGCTTTACACCTTGTAACAAACACTACTCGTATACGTACAACTTATCCTGATGTGGATCAACTGATAGGACAAACAAAAGCGGTTTTTCTTAAATCTCCGAAACGGATTCGGCTATTTCATTCGCTGTGTCCTGATATACCCGAGCCGCCGCAACCAATTCTTATACGATGGGGTACTTGATTAGAAGCAGCATTTTATTATTATAAACATTTTGAAAAAATTAAATCAGTGATTTTACAACTAGATGCGAAAGAAGCAGCTGCAATACGGCTCAGCCAGGTTCGATTTAACAATCCTCAAGTTGCAGCAAATTTAAAAATTATTTACGACAGTTACGTTCCAATACTGGACGCAAAAAAAAATTTACAGAACACTGCGCTGTCCTTATCGGACTCATTAGCAATTATTGACCACGTAAAACTAGTGCTGCATATCCTTGAAGATGAAAAAAGTGATTGTATCCGTGAAAAATTTAACAGTGTATTAGATAAAAATGTAGATTTTACAAAATTAGGGCAACTTTTTACCAATACTGAAGATCCGTTGTACAGATACAAAGAGCGCTTTAACTATGCAAATATAACATCTCTCAACGTCGAACAATCCCTTCTCTGTATATAAACATATATATACGTCGCTACGTACGAACCTTTCCGAGACTAATACAGAAACATATACGGTGTGTATATAAATGATTGAAAGGTGTTTGAATTTCCCGCTTTCAATTTTTTGTGTTTAAGTTGGTGCTAAGTGCATGCCAGCATCTCTGAGGGAGCAAATGTCGTATATCATAGGCGTAACATTAAAAAATTAGAATAGGAACAAATATAGTAATAAATAATATTTTATTGAAAGATAATTACAATGAAATTATGTATGCTTTCTAATGCTGGTATCTTAAATTTCACTATACAATACTTTAATTTCAGACTTGCATACTCTATCAAAATTATAACAAAACTATAACACTTATTCAAGATAAAATTATAACATTTGTTCAAAATGCCGTCCATGTAAATTTAAGCACAAATTCAAATAGTAGGACGTCCTGTAGATTTTCCCTTTAAAACGCTCCCTTTGTGCGATATCTCTCTATTACACGACGAACGTGCTGTACAAAACAGTCATATGTAAATTCCATTTTTGGAAACTCCTCTTGAAACTGCTGGTGGCAATTTGGATAGGAATAATCAACATTGCGTGTTCCCGAACGAAAATATGCCTCAACAATAAATTTGTTGTGCAGATCCGTGAAAACCATTATTAACCTAAAAGCGTACTTTGTTACATTTGTACAAATTTACTGTGATTTCTTCATCGCTTACCAATAACAAATATGTAACAGCAGAAAAATGGCAATAAGAAAAGCCTTTCTGGTAACAAAGGAGAGAAATAACAAAATAAATAGACGAGAACGAAAATGCAGAAAACCAAAATAAACAGAAGGACGCTACTGATTATTTGCGGCATAGCTTGTAGAAGCACCAACTTTCATACATTAAAAAAGCGCGGGCGATTCAAACACCTTTCAATTATTTATATACACACTGTATTATGGTGCAGTTTTTTCATCGCGCACATCCGCATTTTTTTGCAACAATGTAAACATGTTGGGTAAGTTATTTATGTTTTTTCTTAACGTTTTGTATAGGGATTCGATATATTTATTTTTAAGTAAGCGCACTGTTATTCTGCTAAACTCTCCACGCAACGCCACTGCTGGGGCACATAGTCTGCCGTCTTTAGTGATAACATATTAAAACTATTTCTTGTATGAAAACCTCTCGAATATTGTATAAAATATAAAGTCACAAGGGTTAGTTACTATAAAGTTCTTAGAAGGAAAATAACGCGTGACCCTGCTACAATGGCCTTCACGGTCTCCAAGACTGATTAATATATATATCCCACACACGTTGGATTGGTAACAAGTCTGAGGAGCGGGAAGGCCATGGTAGCAGGGTCTCGTTATTTTCTTGTAAGAAGCTTGTAGTAACCCTTGGTGTATGAGGACGTGCGTCGTCTTGTTGGAAAAAGGGTTGAATTAACCTTCGTAGGTATGGCAGTGCAACAGGCTGAAATACGTTTCGTACGTAATTATTTGCATTAAAATTTCAGCCAATAAAAACTAGAGGTGACCTGCTACCATATGTTGTCGCACTCCATACCATCACCCCCGGTGTAAGAGCCGTATGCCGTTCCACAGCAAATTCTAAATTTTTGCGTTCTTCACGAAATCGTCTTACTTTTCTGCGACTATCGTGGACCCGCAGAAATAATCGGGATAATTAATGCATTTACGGTATGAAGTACGTCCACTTTCGAATAAGATGTGATATAGGTAAACATGGTGATGGGGAACTGTATCTGCGCTATAGCTTCCACGGTGTATATGTTAGATCCATAGTAGAACATATTTAATGTTTCACATTAGAAGATCTCATTAGTATTTGTTTTACAAATTCTTCCTGCATTTATATTAGATATAGATAAATGATTGCAGTATTGGTAAAAACCCTAAGATTGTTTAGCGATAACTATATTATGATCGTGAATGGTTCGTGAAAGTTAAAATAATTAATAAAAGCCATGTAATTAACAAATATTAAATGATACTTCACTTCAACCAGCACGATTCTAAACAATTTATCAACACATGTCACAATATTTACTACCAATAAGTAGGCGTATAACTTAATAAGCAACTGGATTATGATCCTTAATGATCTCTTTGTCATCTTATTAAACCGTGACGAATGCGTGTAAAATCTAAACAGCTAAAATATTGTATATACGATTCGTGGTTGTTTGATCTCTCAAGTGGGATTGAAACGTGAGAAATTTACAGTTCGGAAGTTAGATTGGTTAATACGCATGGTGTTTATAGTATGGGTTAGTTAGCCAAGCATGACATTGAATGATACATCATACATACACAGAAGAACGGTTTTAATTAAATACCTTATTCAGTTATTGTAATACTGAAAGTACTTATATATTTCTAACATTATAATTTATTATCTGCGGTATATCATAGCATTTCCTATAAGTTGTGTTTTTGGTTCATTGATATTTATATTATAATAAGGATAAAATAAACAAAATGAAGAGAATATCTTTCTCACGGAAATGTAAGAGATCATTACTAATTCAATTATCTTTGTGCCAGTATTCTACGATAATATTGTGATAGTTATACAGGGTTAGCTAAATGTAATGGAGACGGCGTCAATATTTAATTTAGGAAATATTTAGTTGATTGATGAGATACGTGCTGAAACTTCATTACAATAATTAATAACACAATGTTTTAAGTTTTAAAAAAATATAATGTAAGTACTACAAATGTTTAACCACACGGTAGCATCATCAGGTAATGATAAATTCGGTATTTACCTGATAAACACAAAAGTTATTTGAGGGATGTCCCCTTCATTCGATTCAAACAGTGTTCAATTAGAATATCTGGAAAATGTGTTTGAAGGTCCACAGTTAATTGTTGTCACTTTTGTAAAATTCTTCTCAAGTATGCAACGCAAAGCAGTTCCTTTTTTCATATTCATCAATGTAGTAATTATTTATCTTTCTCACTACTATTTGTAACCGAAGATAAGCTGATCAAAATAATGTCCACATGAAAAGCACACGGTTGGGCATTTATTTTTGTATTGTTAGACTTCTTAGGCGAATAAATGTTAAGTAATGAATAAAAAATTAATCTATTATTTCTATTAAGTGGACAAAAATTGCGGTACCATGGGTGTTCGCTTATGAGAGATTTCACTGTATTAACTACAATAAATCTTTTTCTCCCATACTTTTAACTAACCCTGTATGTAAGCATGTATGTTCTTGAAATAAAAAAAAACGTATAAAAAATGTTAAAATGTAATTATATAGAATATGAATCCAAAATATTGTGAGCCAATTTCGATGCGAAGCCCAAAATTAAAAACTCTTTGAAAATTCGAATATGTGCTGCCTATAAATTCAAAATATTCAGAATGTAAATATGTACCTCTACTGAAGTTATACACACACACACACACACACACACACACACACACACACACACACCGTATGTTTACAAACGTAACAGCTGTCGACGTTATAAAAGTGTAAAAGATGTAAAAACATCAATACCTCGTATATCAGCTTTTTATAAAATTTATAATTTTATAAATAATTAAAAATTAAGATGTGTATTAGATTAATTTACAAACCCATTTTAAAAGTCGTACTAAAATTTCATGGGTATTACCAAAATGTTTTCTTTTGTCAGAAGTAAGTAATATAAAATACGAATATCGGATTCAGAATGCCCAATTGTATTCAATAGCGGCAATGTTTATATTTATAAAACCAAAAAATTTTGTTATGGTAAGGGTTTGATAACTTGAGTCAGATGTTAAAAATTCGTATTTGTAAATTTTTAAAGCTGATATATTAAACGAACATGCAAGATGTTTGCTTTGCAGGCATTTAAGTTACAATCTATTATCTTTAATCGAAAAATTGCATCGAACGTACGTAACGATCGACAACTGAACGAAACTTAAAGCGAGATGAACAATAAGAAAACTATATTGTGGGTCAGCTTTAAAATATCGTTTCCGATACTATTTATGATATATTCAGTCGCATAGTGGCGTAACAAAATTTCTTCAAATACCGACATTTCTTTCTGGCCTATGAGAGGGAATTTTGGGAAAATATTTTGGGTATAAATTTTATATAATTTAATTTTTCCATTTTTCATACGTTGTCTTTATATTTCAAGGACACCCGGTATATATATACAGGGTGTTCACGCAAAAACGCCCCAACTCCTAGCGCACTTATTTGGAGTCGGATTGTAAGAAGCTATACGTCAAATTAAAAGGCTTAAAAAGTACTACAAACTGAAGTTTAAATCTAATTTTTACCTGTTTAATCATTTCCAAGATCAAATGTCAATTTCTTTTTCAAATTGTAACCTTTTCTTTTGATAATTTGATAGAGATTTTTTTTCTGAATTCAGTGATGTATCACAATAGATATTTCTGATTTACTTTAGAGTAATAAAAAAATAATAACTAAGATTGAGTGGTTTTTAAATAATACTGAAAAACTACTGAGATATAGCGCTGACTATGAAAACTAAGTGTCAAAAATTGTATACGTCAGTTTTAATTTGTTTAAATATTTTTTGCAACAAAAATGAATAATTGTGAACTTGTTGACATGCTGCAAGTTTATTTTGAGAGTAATAAAAAAAGTGGACAAACGTTGCGTCGGTATCAAGAACGTTTTCCCAATAGACGGATCCCAAGTCGTCGCAAGTTTGCTCAATTGGAATCCAACTTACGTCAATATGGAAGCTTCAAAATGCCAAAATCATACATATCAAGACGAAAATCTTGAGATGAGTGTTTTACTGAGCCTTGAAGAAAATCGCTGGACGTCAGCGAGACAAATTTCTGAGAGTTTGAATGTCTCAATCGGAAGCGTATTCAGTTATTTCAAAGTAGAATAATTGCAAGTCATTCGTATTGCGAAAAATTTACACAATCCACGAAAACGATCCACAGCGTCGGATAAATTTTTGTAATTTCTTTTTAAACGAATTAAGGCCAGATTCGTTGTTTTACACAAAAATCTTGTGGACCGACGAATATAAATTTACAAACAAAAGTCATATTAATTGTTTTAATCACCGGTACTGCAGTGTAGAAAACCCACATATCGCCATCGAACAAAATCCTCAAATAGGGTTTTCTGTGAACGTTTGGTGTGGGATATTAGGCGGCAGGATAATACGATCAATTTTCATTGACGGAAATCTCAACCAAGAAAAATATCTCCAAATTTTGACAGAAGATTTACAAGAAATATTAGATAACTTGCCATTAATTGAAAGGAATGAACTATTCTTTCAACAAGATGGAGCTACACCACATAACGCTCTTTGATTAGAGGTTATTTAAATACAGAATTTGAAGATAAATGGATAGGAACTTACGGACCTGTACAATGGCCCGCCCGGTCTTGTGACATAACAACCTTGGATTTTTTCTTGGATTTTTTTGGGGATACATTCAAGACACTGTTTATGTTACTCGCCTAGAAACGTCCGAAATTTTGAGAGATAGAATAAGCCAACGCTTGTCGGGAAACGCCTGCATAAATTCTAATTAATGCTACACAAAGTGTGGTATCTAAATGTCGACAATGTCTTGAAAGAAACGGTGTCCAATTTGAACATTTTCGTTAATTTGTCATGTCTTTATTTAGTTGTTCAGTTATTAAACGTTATCTGTTGTTTAGAATTAGTTAGTGAAAAGATTGTTGTTTTCGTACTGAAACATTGTTTCCAAAAACCACGGCTGTGACAATCTTGGTTATTATTATTTTTTTATTACTCTAAAGTAAATAAGAAATATCGGTTGTGGTACATCACTGAATTCAGAAAAAAAATCTCTATTAAATTATTAAAAAAAAAGTTACAATTTGAAAAATAAAGTGACATTTGGCCTTGGAAAGGATAAACAGGTAAAAATTAGATTTAAGCTTCAGTTCGTAGTATTTTAAAGGCTTTTAATTTGATGTATCGCTTCTTACAATCCGACTACAAAAATAGGTGCGCTAGGAGTTGGAGCGTTTTTGCGTGAACACCCTGTATATATGTATATATTCCATACCTTTTACCATATAATAGTGTCCGGAAAAAATAAATGAAAAATTATAAATGAATGCGTTTTATCGAAGAAATTGTATACTAAGTTCAACAGGAATAGAACAATCTTCACATTAATACGAATATTTTCCCAATTTAAATTCAGTAGAAAACCTGGTAGACAAATAAAAAATATATTATTAATGAAAAATACTGGGAAGTAAGAGAAACTTTATTGAAATCAAAATAATTATGGGAAAATCAACTGAAGTTCGCTGCACAAACTCCGAGATGATCTTTCAAAGCACACTCTATTTATTTTTTGTTCTAAATTTACCAATTCTACTACGGTCCCGACTTAGTAGCCAACCAATATAATCTTATTCATTAGTTTAAATAAACTACATAGAATACCTATATAATGGGTATATTATTTCCATCAAGCAAGAAAACGAAAACATTTATTAATAAATGTTTTTATTGTTTGGAATTAAAACTTAATTAACAAGCTTTCACTTCTTCTGAAAAACGTAGTCTACTTTTAATACTCGACTAAGAAAAAAAAATGATAATCTTGCTTCAATAATAAAATAACAAATTAATATTTTATTATTGACGGAAGATTATCATGTTTACATGATATTAATAAATTTAAATTAAATAAAAATAAATTGGTATACTCTTATATTTTTAAAAAATTAGTGAACATTTATTTCCAATTATACTCGTAAAATATTTCAATTACATTAACTAAAAAAAGAATCTCTGTTCGTCAGGCAAAGAAGAAAAAAATATATTATAAACATACTTAGTTCTAGGTAAAACTATTATTTTAAAATTGCTATATACCTACACACATGTCCATTTTAAGTTATGCTTCGTTTAGAATGCTAATTGTCTAATAACAGCAATATTTTTAAATGAACCTAGTATTTATATAATAATTTAAATTATTTAGAAAGTATATGCACATAAATTTCCGATAGAAATATTTCAATTTTGTGAAGGTAAGGTAATTCAAAACGGTTCTAAATACCACTATATTTTTATTTGAATAGTAAATGTTTACTACTTAAGGTAACTTATCTCTGGCATGTAGTCGGGCAGTTCTACCGGAAAAGCAGGTAGGTAGTTCGAAATTTAAACCATACTTGACTAAAATTTAACTCGTTGAATTAAATAATATTTATTATTACCAATTGTATACAGTGACAGTCTCTTAAAGTAGCGCAGGTCAAAATTAACTAATATAAAGTAATTTAAATTTAGATAATAATTTTATACAGGCTGTTCCTTAGTGATATTCGAATATTTAAAGGTGTGAATATACATGAAAAATAAATGATAGTTTGCTTTATAAACTATGGACCAAAAATGTTCTGTTACACAAATAGAGGGTGTTGGAAAATGGTAGTAGGCCTAGGGTTTTTCCAAAATATATATTACTATTGAATTTCCCGTTCAATTTGTAACATAAGAGCTCTCTTGAGTTGACTGACATATTCCAGGACAACTAGATTTATTGCGAAATTGTATTCGTCAATACTTACATTAATTTTGTCGGCCAAGTCAGCGATTTTCATTTTTTAACTTAAAAACGTCGCACTGGAGCAAAACAACTCAAGAGAGCTCTTATGTTTCAAATTGAACAGGGAATTCATTTATATTTATGTTCGTAAGAAATTTCAAATTAAGGCCCCAACCCAATAACTTGACTGGAGTGTGATAGTTACTATTGTTCAACCTTGGCCACCTATGAAAGTTCTGTTTAGAATGCGAAAGCAGGACCCAACTATAGACACACGGAATCTACATTTGTGTCATATCCGTAGATGATCCCCATGCTAGTACGCCATACATCATAACCGAATCAAAATGGCAAAATAGTACATCTTAGGTACCGATAAATCAACCTCATATCTTAGTCTACTTAAACCAAAACATATAGGACTAAGTCTTTTGCATAAAGTCTCTACCGCCTAATTCTGAGTAAACGCAACGATCCGAATGTATGAATTTTTCTCCCGCTTCGAATACAATTCCCCTGAATGCTGTAGGCGCGTCAACATCGATGTCATACATATAGCAAGCGCCAATTAAGTTGGCGCGAGGAGGGGGTTTAGCAACAGACTGTTTTGTGATTGGCTTAACATCGATGTCATACATATAGCAAGCGCCAATTAAGTTGGCGCGAGGAGGGGGTTTAGCAACAGACTGTTTTGTGATTGGCTAACATCGATGTCATACATATAGCAAGCGCCAATTAAGTTGGCGCGAGGAGGGTGTTTAGCAACAGACTGTTTTGTGATTGGCTTAACGCGTTCAGGGAATATTTATTCGGAGCGGGAGAAATATTCGTACATTCATTCAGGCCGTTGCGTTTGCTCAGAATCAGGCGGTATACCATGTGGCCGCGTGCGTCTGCACTATAGCGATACCTGTAGTGTAAGCAAAACACACAGAGGTGTCCGTGTGTTAGAACGGTAAAGAAGTAGACGCAATGTTCCAATGTGTAGTCGCGCAAGCACATTAGCCTGACGATATCAACATTGCAACTAACACCCATATGCGGGAGCGAGAGCTAATGCGCTTGAGCGACTACACATTGGAACATTGCGTCTACTTCTTTACCGTTCTAACACACGGACACCTCTGTGTGTTTTGCTTACACTACAGGTATCGCTATAGTACAGACGCACGCGGCCACATGGTATAATGTTTCCAGTTACACATAGAATCAATAGAATCAGCAAGAAATTTAGTATTATCTACCTGGGCTATATTGGATTGATGCCCTTTAACAAGACGAGGCTGATCTCTGACATTCTAGTTTGCTTTAAATTCAATAAATACGGTTTTAGTATTATTTAATATAAGCTCATTATTAATAAAATAGTTATTTAAAACAATTAGACTAACATATGCATTTTTACATATATTTCTGGAACGCTTTGCAGAGACCAAAAGTGAAACATAATCAGCGTATATTACCATGATAAGATACTGCAAAACTTTACGATCACTAAAGAATCGTATCCGCAGAGAAAGACCGGAAAGAATGAATTTCAGTTGCACCACGACAATACCAGATCGTATTGCAACATCGAAACGATGAAGACAGTGACGAACCTGAATTAGTGAAGAACCTGAAATTCAGGGTTGTTTTGCACCCTCCGTACAGTCCTGAGAGGCACCTTCAGATTTCTGGTTGTTCCCAAAGATGAAAGAGGCATTAAAAGGTCAACATTTTTCATCAGACACTAAAGTTTGGGCTGCTGTTCGCAATTGGATCAACAGGAAAGAAAAAAGTTTTTTCATGGAAGGAATGAAGAAATGGATTCAGTGCTTGGAGAAATGTGTTATACAAAATAGTAATTTTGTGGAAAAATAATTATGTATAGTTTATTTCAAATTATAAGAATATAACTTTGAACGGCTCTAATTCTTTTATTTCACCACCTGCGGCAATAACTACCTGGCCGCTCAATACGATTATCTTTTACGCAAACAAACTGCTGAGGTCCGTAATGTCAAAATTTAAGTAAACTATAATTACTGCAATTTAGATGAAATAAAATTTAATAATAATATAAATGCCAGCAGTTGTTAATTTGAATATATAGTTATTATATATAGTTAAATAGTCATTAAATTACAATTTAGATGAAATAAGTGCTTATATTTATTAAACAAAATTTAAGTAAATATAGTTAGGAGAGTTGGTATATATTACATCTGATATTGAGTCAATTTATCATTTTGTTAATCTTTACTGCTGTATACATATTTGATTTTTCTCTCTTTACTTAACGAACATGTGGCGACCTTTTGCTGAAAGTGTTAGTGATTATGATGTGGATAGTGATAATACTGTTGGAGCACCACAGAGAAAGCATATATCAGAAGATGCAAAACAGATAATTTTCAATGTCTATCATACCCTGATGGAAGAAAATAACGAACTACAAACCCAGAACATTCAACGAACGTTGCAATTAACCAAGGTGCCTTTTGGAACAATATATAAAATAATTAAGAATAACGCAGGGCCTCGAAAGCAAAGAAGTGACAAAGGAGCACCGAGAAAAAATGAAGAGTATGAAATTGATACTATTAGGCAGCAAGTATACTCCTTCTACAGAGGAAATGTATCTACACTTGACTGCTTACATAAAAGAATCAGTGATGAGCCTATAAATATTCAGTGTTCTAAAGCAACCTTGTGCCGGACGCTAAATAAAGCTGGTTTTAAGTTTGGCACTATAGACAAACGTCGCACAATTATGGAAAGCCCGAGGTTACAGAAACTTCGATATGAATACTTAACGGCAATTAGAAGGACGATCCATATGTTATTTAGACGAGACGTGGTATGACACCCATGACACAATTTTCAAAGGTTGGGTGGATAGTTCAAGTATGTGTCAGTTGGACGCGCCGGTTTCGAGAGGGAAGAGAATAATCATTCTTCATGCTGGGTCAGAAAAAGGATGGATCGGACAGCCACTATTATCTGCTAAAAATGTTAAATCCTCAAGTTTAGATTACCATGAAGATATGACCTCATCTTTATTTGAAAAATGGTTTTGTGACACTTTGCTGCAAAATTTACCAAAAGATAGTGTGATAGTGATGGACAACGCTCCGTATCATTCTCGACAGCTAACCAAAGTTCCTTCAAAATGTGATAATAAGAAAGATATTAAAACATTTTTAGAAGCAAATGATTTATATGTTGAGGATCATTATACAAAAAACCAATTAATAGAGGTGATGAAGACAAAAGAATATTTAAAGGATTATTATGTGAATAACAGAGCCAAAGAAGCAGGACATACAATTTTGCGTTTACCACCATACCATTGCATTTTCAATCCCATTGAATTGATATGGGCCCAACTGAAAAATACCATAAGACGAACAAATAAAACACCGAAATTTAGTGAAAGCAGTGTAACACACATAACAAATGCTATGGAACATATAACTGCTGTAAATTGGAAAAATGCTGTTAAACACGCAATAGCAAAAGAGGACGAATATATGCGCATGTACAAAATAGTATCACCTTTGATTATAAATTTGCAATACGATTCAGACACAGACACCGATTTGCAAGCCGACTCAATCACAGATGATTTATGAAATGCGGTGACACATAAAAATTTTTATTGTGTATTACAAATAAATTAGCTTTATATATCTATATGTATCCACTACACATGTTGCCACACGATTTGTAATTTTTTCTTTGTATATAAACCCAATGTACAGATATTTTTTATTATATACTTGAAATTAACAGCGTTTTATTATTATATTATAGGGCCCTAATTTATAGTCAATACGGCCCCTAGATTCATACGTTGCAAATAGGTAAACCGTACGCGTTCAATAAGGAGACCAGGTATAATAATTATCATTACAGAAGGTGGTGCAATAAAAGCATTAGAGCCGTTCACAGTTATATTCTTATAATTTGAAATAAACTATACATCGGTAGTAGAATAAATTTACTTCATTTTGAGATTGGTTTCATTATTTTCTCTTTTCTTATTCTTATTTTATAGAGTTGGCGACTTTATATATCAATCCGCCATCGTATTTTTAATTTAGAGGTAAATAGATCTAGATTTAGTAGAGTTATGTCACAAATAACAACTGTAAGATGTGGCGCCATGTATTTTAAATATTTCTAGCGTATTTTTAATGTATGAAACAGGTATACCGAACGTTTCAAGTACTTGCCTATTTATATTTAAAATGCAGGGCACAATACAAGATTTACAGGTAGACAAATCTTTTCCCCTTCATAGATTTCCGTTATAAAATATCCTTAAATTCACAGTTATACCTATACCTTGTTTCTTTTCTTAAGAAAATATATTCTGAGATTTTAAAGTACAACACATTTTAACGAGGTGATAATTAGTAAAAATATTCTGAAATCACGATATATTAGCAACTTCTGTAGTTAATTTTTATTTATTCTCTTAAGAAACTCTTCGTATTTGATATATTTTTTAGGATATTGTAAAGCAAATTTCTTCATTCTTTTTATATTCGTTTATCATTTAATTATTCCATATTGTTTCTATTATTATGGGAATACATTTCATTTATATTTATTCATACAAGCAGATGTTTCACCATGAGTTGATGTTGTTGTTGTGTTCAAACCACTACTGTCGAAATGACGTTTTAGATATTTATTTTTTAAAACGAGGGAATTTAAATAAACAGCTTTTGTAATTAAACATAAATATTTAATTTATAACAATATATTTTTACATATTTTACACATCAACGAATACTTGGTGATGTGTTCTTCAAAATTTAATTATTTTTAAAACGTCAAAATTGTCAAAAAATATAGGTCAAGTTCATTTACGTTAACACTTAATAAATCCACACAATTAATGTTAAAATAGAAAAAAATTATTATAACATAAATGTAGCAGATTTTTACAAGTCTTACTTTTTTTTTAACCATTAAAATCACACGCTAAAAACTAACAATATAGATCTTTTCATGACTAAATTACGCTCACCTATTTTAGCGTATCTCGTTAACAATTGAGTAACACATATTTCTAAATACTTTTCTCTATTGTAATGTAATTTTCAATAAAATTTAAATTACCAAATTTCAAAATATTATTTGAAATCCTTCTCTGAAAATAGATAACCAATCATTTTTTAGTGTAATTGTTGTCTTTGTATTTTATTTCTTCAAATAGAAAGCAAGCTAGTATAACGAATTATTTGTTTTTCTCTTCTGAATTTATTTTCAAGATGTATTCCTTTCGTTTCTTACGCTTTTGTATATTACTAAATATTTAAAGATTGCGTTATACAGGCTATCCCAGAGAAAACTGGGAAACGACGATGACAATCTAGATCCAAGAAATGCAAACGAAGAAAAATTAATTTCTTGCATAACAGACCTGTGAGATGTTCCACCAATTCCAGAAAAGGATTCCAGGTGTGAATAGAATCAGTTGCTAAGCTTATATTATCACACTGTCAGAATGACATGTCCACCAAAGTGCCAATATTAAAATGTTAGGCTAAGGCAGATGTCATTCAAGATGTTACACTCGCCATCTTATTATTTAATCTTTGTTTTTTTAATAAAACAACTAATGGTGGTTGTATTTTCTAATACACGTGAACTTATCATAAAAAACAACTGAAAAGGTATAACATAATAATAATAACTAAACGAGCATAGCCAAAAGGAATCACGAAATGAAAAATAAATTGAATCAGGGCAAGTGCTCAAAGTGGCCACCTTTTGAATTCCCTCAACGGTTAACGGGACACATTTATGCAGAATTTTTAAACGCAGAACTTCACAATTTGCTTGAAGATATTCGCACCAGCACATTGCAATCGAGAAATTTTAGATGTAAGTATCCTGATCGATAGATAGGTCGTGACGGTCTACGACACTGGCCTGCGCGGTTCCCCGTTTTAAATCCTCTTTAATCCATGTTAAAAGTGTTGTATACAAGCCCCTATTACTACAGAAGAACAACTCAGGAAGCCTTTGCTACAATTACTCCTGAAATGGTTACGAATTCTGAACTGAGTCTCTTCCGGCGGGCGCAGTTATGCGTGCTTGGTAGCCACTTTGAGCACTTGCCTTGATTGAATTTATTTCTCGTTTCATGATCACTTTTGGCTATATTATTTCTGTTTATTATTATTATGTTATATGGCAGGCATATTATTCTGACAGTGTGATAATATAAGTTTAGCAACCAATTTTATTCACATTAACACCTGGAGTGCCCTTTCTAGAATTGGTGGATCTTAAATATCTCACAGCTCTGTTATGCAAGCAATTATGTTTTCTTCGTTTGTATTTTTGGGATTTAGATTGTCGTCGGCATTTGTCAGTTTTTTCTGGGGCGCGAGTTCTGTGAACGTTATAAGGAATAATTTTATAGATAGAATAATCAAATTATTTGAAGTAGCTAAACTAGTATTTCGGGGAAGGTGGAGAAATGCAAGTGGAAGGAACTGTTTGTGTTGTGCAGGTCATAATTATTTATTAAGCAAAATCTTGTCGGGAAAATTTATTATCTGCATTAGGTTGTTTAGGCTCGGCTGTTTGCTCGTTTATAAATGAAATATAGCAAATATCTCTTATCTTTAAAATTACTTTACACTTTTAAAATATTTTAAAGTTGTAGTACTTTATATTTTAAAAAAGATTACTTGGACACATAAAGAAGCAAACTATAATAAATAAATTTGGGAATTTTAAATAGAATAATTTTTTTCTTTTGATACTATGGCTAAGGGGTATATGAGATGGAGAACAAGTCTGCATCTGATTTTACCAAAAATAATTATTGGACCGCTTAGAAGACCTTTGGGGAATCAATTTATCTTAATAAAGTTTTTGGTGCAAAGGCACCGTTAATCTAAAAAAAAATAAAATACGTTCGAAATTACTACTAACCTATTACATTACGTGTTCGTCTGAATACACATAAAACATCTATTTCTTTGCCATTCTATGGTATTCTTGATTTATACTAATGCCACTTAACGTTTAAATTTTGTGTATAGTCGCTTTAATTAATCGAAAATTTTGAAAATAAACGCAATTGAAAATTGGACTACCAAAAGCAACGATATGCCAATAAAAATTTACTACAGAACTGCCAACTAGTGTGTAACAAATATAAATATTACTGTTCAGATGTATTCTAAAATTTTTTTTAACCTCATTTTTATAAAGAAAGATATATAATTTTTTTTTAAGTTGGGTTAGCTTGGGTTGGTTTTAAAAAATAAAAACCTATTACATTTTAACCGAACTTCAAGGAATAAATGTATACTTATTAATTGTGAATTATATAAATTTGTTAAAGGAAAATAACATTAAAATAGATACGAACAGCAACTTTTTCTTCCACAAAAGTTGTCTGATATGAAGCAAATTATTGTTGACAACTCGTTCCTTTTAACAGTGAAATTTTCAATTATATTTATTTGTGAAATTTAAGCTTAATTAAAGCAAATTTACGGAAAATATAAACGTCACTAGCTTTAGTATAAATCAAGAATACCATACGATGACAAAAAAATAGATGTCTTATGTGTACTTGAACGTAAAGGGTTAGTGTTCATTTTGAAATTGTTGTATTTTTTTTTTAAATTAATGGTGCCTTTGCGCTTAAAACTTTATTAGGATTATCTGATTCCTCATGGGTCCTTCAAATGCTCCAATAATTATTTTTGAGAAAATCGGTTGCAGGCTGGAGCTTCACGAACTCCCTAAGTTGTCATTCTCAGTAGGTGAAAATAACAGTATTGAATATGGGACACACTAAAAGTAGTTATATACGTGGACGTCTTTAAAGTGTTTTGCGATTTGTGTGTCTTTTGTCTTAGCTTTACTATACCCCATATTCAACACTGTGATATTTACCTACTGAAGATGGCAACTTAGTTGTCGAAATATCTACTTAGGATATTAATATTAATGTGGTAAGGGGTTTTATACCTTTTTTAAAGAGATTAATGCACCTAAAACTGATGACTCATCAGTTATTAAGCAAACTTTAATATTTCCCTTTCTTGTTATTTTTTAATTTCTAAAACTTGAAACTATCATTAACATTATCTATCGATTTTATATTTTTATAGAATGTATTAAATGTAAACGTATATATAAGTCTATAACTTAAAAAGCGAATTAATAAGTTTTTAAGCACATTTAATAACCACAACATGACTGCTAATACTGCATGCTGAACTAAGAATATGAATATTCGACTTACCTGATTGCAATACATCATCCAGTTTTATATCCACCATAAGCTAACAATACCCCCAGTGCTGCACTGTTTTCATGCAAAAATGCACAACACAGAAGATTTTCAAGAACATTCAAGACTGAAAAGACACAATAAAAGAAAACAAAACAAAAAAAAAACTGAACACAAAGTGTAAAAGGTAAAACAGAGCGAAACTGATATGACAATAGCTTTACTAAAATAGATAAAAATATATATATATACAATAGCTACATGTACTGGGAAAAAACTGATAAATTATTTATAAACATCACAACATACACTAAAATAATTACATCCAAGTATATTAAGGGGGAGACATCGTGACAAGTAATGCTGTATAAATAATAAATAGGTGAGAGATGAAAAAGTGGTAGTGGTGAGATTTCCCCCACTATGAAATTTTTAAAAGTTGAAAAGAGACACGTTATATATACGTGCAATATCCCTTTCTCTTACTCTAATTTTAATGTGTAATGATTAAAAATTAGTGTACTTTCTCGATAGGAAATAAAATCAACTTATACGCGTTCTTATAGTGCCAGTCAAAAGTTTCAGAAACAAATAATTACTGTTCATTAGAGATGTCGATTTTTGGTACTTTTAAGTAATCATTACTATTCGTTACTCAAACCTTAAGTAATCGTTGAATGTATTCGTTACTTTGATTGCTTTAATACTTTGATTGTTTTGATTACTTTGATTCATATACATATTCATTTTACATAAGTAAGGCATTCATCTTATTGGCCTTATTAGATTAGTAATTGGTATTATTTGCCTCGCAGAATTTCACTGAATTTGCGGAAATATTAAAACAAACTGCTTAATTTTATCAAATTGTATTATAATATATTTATTGTAATATAACGTATATGATGCGTGATGAAATCTAATGCCTAAAAAAATTTAGACAAACTAGAAAATAAACTTTAATATATTACATACAAACGTTTTGCGACAGCATGTTGTAACAACTGGTACAGTGTAAACTAATAAAATGATGTCGACTGTTAACAGATAAAAAACATGTTTTACTTTTTCATCTTTTAACATCATTGTATTCATTGGCACTTTACTTATTACAGGCATGCTGTCATAAAACCTTTTCTTACATTAGTTCAATTTGTAAGTGTATTTTTATGGTATAGATATTACATAATATGTTGTATTAGGTACAATTTAATTACCGTTGCTATACCCTAATGAAGCACACTAATTGAAATTATATTTTAAATCCCAATTGTGTATCGTAATTGTTTATGTTACAGTTTTGTACTTATTTCGAAATAAGTAATTAATTTAATCACAAAATAATCACTGGTGAACACGATCAGCTTATTTGAAATTTATTTACTTTTAATAAACTAAATTGGCTGCACATTAAATCTGAATTTTATAATTATGCAAGTAAATTCGATTGAAAAATTATTTGTTTATATGTGACATGTCTATATTTAAGAAGTATGTTATAGAGCATCGTTCCTCAACCTGGGGGCTCGCGGTAATATTAAAGGGGGGTCGCGAAATAGCCTAAACAATAATGAAAAATTATTTTATGAGAAAAATTATTTATTATAAACATTTTACTTACAATAAATTACACAGGTCAACAAAAGAAATTAGTAATAGCAAGTCTTACTGTTATTATTCCTTTGGGTTGGGGGGTCGCAAAATATTTAATTTTATTTACATTTACTATTTGGGGGGTCGCGGAGCTAAGTAGGTTGTGAATCGCTGCTATAGAGTATAGATAATCAACAGAATATGATATCTTGTACTCGACCCCTAGATTTATACTATATGCACTAGGGTGGTTTTATCTCATAGGGTAAAAAAAAAAGTCAGAATTTTTTTGGGGGCACCCCCCTAAAATGTTTCTTTATGTCAGATTTTAGGATTGCCAAAGTTTGAGCACGATTGAAAGATGTTAACACGTGCCACTGGGGCCTCAAAATTTTGAAAATCTCGATTTTTTGGCAGTTTGGCGACTTTGCCGACCCATATCTCTAGAACGGTTTAATATATTTGCCCGTGTCATACATCAAATTGAAGTCGATACTGTTTATAATATTTTATATGCAATAAAAAAATACGTAAGTAGTACTGAATTCGAGATAATGAAGCCAATGTCCCTAAAAACGTGACTAGGTACCCCTTAGAGCGAAGATGGAACCTATTGTGAAAAACCCATTTTCCTTCCTATATTATCAATTTTTGGAATGAAAACAATTATGTATTTAAAAAATCAAGTATAATAAATGTCTTTTTCATTTTATTCTTATTTAAATTTATTCAAGGGAATGACATAATGTGGTTTTGGAGCTATCTGGATACAGCTGACGGCATCTGCTGACTACTTGGAGAACGTATTGTTTTTGTTGCTCGTCCTTTGTAAGTAATTGGTTGTAATCTGTGATGAGCTTGACTCCTCGCTCTGCCATGTCGTTCACAACTTTCAAGTTGTTTACCATCCTTTGCCCCTCCTGGTAGTTGATGTTCTGCGGCCAAGTTGCAGGATCTTTTCCAGAAATTCGGTGTTAATGTTTAATCTCTTGAACAACAGGTAAGTCTCACTTGTAATTAGGGCTGGGAGACCTTTTTCTAGGAATTTCGGCAGTTGTTTTTTTTTTAGTTTGGGTCGCATATTTCTGGAGCACTTCTCATTTTCTTCTGCTTGATTTGTTAAGATTTTTGTCGCCATTTGGCTCTTTACGGTGTTTTGCACTGTCGGGTCAAACAAAGCCAGAGCAACAAGTTCAGGACTAAGATACCACAGGTGATTTATCATTTTGTTAATTCCTTTTTCTGATATTTTTTTGTCAATGCTTTCGTATTTCAATAGATTTTCAATGAGGTCTAGGTTTTGTTTTGGTGCTAAACACGCTGTGGGGGCGTTAAACCAGGCTTTACAGTAGACTCGAACGATGAAAACACAAAGTGCTTCTAGGGCCTCTTGTTCTTGGGAAGTCAGCTTAAACTGGTCACGGAAGAGTTGTATTTTCAGACAGTAAATAGCTTTTGCCATCCACCGGGCATGATGTACTGGACCTGGAGACCTGAAGCGCACATATTTTCCGTCAAGATGGCCAAGATATATCAATGCCAACTGTAACAGCTCTTTGTAGTCGTCTCTTGGCTGGCATTCCATTAGTTTTCTTTGCAGTTCTTCTTTGATATTCTCTACTTCTTCTTTGGGCAGTAGTTTGAAAACATTCTCGCCTTCATCGAACTTGGATTTATCAATCGCCGACCATTCTTTTTGAAATCTCTTGAATATGTCTGGTTGAGGTCCCGATGTGCTTCCAACCTTGCAGTCAAAAACCCCTCTCAACAAGACTTCTAAAACGTGGTGTCGGCACGCTAGGTACAGGAGCTCTCGACCTAACATCTGCTCCAGGAGATTGCACGCTCCATTGAGTCTCCCAGTATTTGATGCTGTTGTATCGAAGCACATAGCCACGACCGAGCTGGCAAGACCCCATTCCTCTAGACATTCGTACACTGCTAGGGCTTGTTCCTCCCCTGAGCTACTGTCAGTTTCAGGAACGCCCAGGAGTTGTTCTTTAGTCCCATGTGATACCAGAACAGCAACCCGTTCTTTCTGCTCTGTTTTGAGGATACCTGGTAGTAGTTTTCCATCCCAGTGCACGCAAACAGCCTCGTTTTGGGGTATCTTAAATCTGTCTTGAATTTGTTCCGTGTATTTTTCACGGTTTATTCTCCGCTGTTCACGGATAACGGATCACGGATTCTGGAGATCTTATATTCTTTGGGATCCTCTCCGAGAGCTTCTACTGTAGCCAAAATGATACGAGTAGCGTTCCTATCGGACACCTTACAGCGGTCCAGCAACAATGACAATTTCATGGTTAGGACCTCTTTGAAGCCACGCTTGATTCTCTTGGGGGCAGATGGTCCTTCAGATTCTACGTTCATCTCGAGCTCTTCATACGGCGTTTCACGTCCTTCTGACTCTTCTGTTGTCTCGTCGTCCGTGAGCTCCACCGTCTCTGTGAACAATGAGATGAAACAATAAGTATAAAGTTAATATTGATGGAAATTTCAGCTAGTGATCTAGATCTTATAAAGTTTCGCTACAAGGAAAATATTTTTTTTTTGTTTAAATGCTTACCCAAATTTCCCCCTTCAAGTTGTTTGTCCAAGACCTTCCGTTGTTTCTGTAGTAGTCTTTCTTCAGCTTGAGCCAACTTCAGGTCAACTCCGAGCATGGAGCCTGGTCTTCCTTTCTGTCTTTGTTTCAACAGAAACTCCTTGTCTTCTTCTGAAGTCATCATCGTCAGGGCATCTTGGAGGGCAATATCAAAGAGATCATCCAACTTTAGGGTAAACTCTTTTACAGCATTTCTTGCACTTTCCGTTTTTCTATCCTTGTACTTTTGCATTTTTCTCCAATCATCGTACAGTTTTTCCAGCTTTACTATGACATTTTTCTTTTGTTTTGTAGGAATTCGAGCTTTTGTCCAAAAAACGAAAACCTCGTCAACAGTAGTTGTGGCAGAGTCTCTCACATTTAACTTCACAGTACGCAAATTGTAGAACATAGTAGCTAGAACTTGTCGATTGGAGGGCAGCTTACATCCAGTTATCTGACGAGCTGGATAGTCAATTAGAAAAATTTTGTCTCTACCTCTACTTCTCATGCCAGATGTAGAAGCCATCACTTTTACGAGAAATAAAAATGTTCACTAGAAGAAAGAATAAATGACACAGAATGACACTAACTAAAACAAAGAGTACGTGTTAGTAGGTACCGACCTAATTAAAATAAAAATGTCTTTTGTAGTTAATATTTAGTGGGTTTTTTTAAAACTCGATCACACGAACGTAGAACAAAATACGACTTTCACTGTTCAGCGAATACTTTTCAACTGACCAAGAAACAAAATCATAAAAGCAAGAACCGCCTAGCTATCCTTTTCTTTTTTTAATAACAGACTCTGAACCCCTGGACTTCTACTTAAAATATAACAATAGGTAGTAGGGTAACCCAATACATTTTTAAACTAGTTTGGCTTTACCTGCTTGGGGTCGCCAGTGATACAGTATGAGGAAAAAATAGATACATACCTGACATAAAAAAAAAAAACATTGTTGTGGGTCTAAAATTAACGGTATACCATAGCAAACATATTTAAATGAAATGGGATTCCAAAGTATAAGTATTTGTCCATAATAAGCAATAATAATACAAATAACGCATCTTCGCTCTCAGGGTACCTAGTCACGTTTTTAGGGACATTGGCTCTATTTTTTCGGTTTCGGTACTAGTTGCGTATTTATTGTGTAGAATATAAAATGTTAAAAACAGTATGGCCTTTAATTTGATGTATGACACGGGCAAATAGCTTTAGCCGTTCCAGAGATATGGGTCGCCGAAGTCGCCAAACTGCCAAAAAATCGAGATTTTCAAAACTTTGAGGCCCCAGTGGCACGGGTTAACATCTTCCAATTGTGCTCAAACTTTGGCAATCTTAAAATCTAACAAAATGAAACATTTTAGGGGGGTGCCCCCAAAAAAAATCCGACATCGATTTTTTAAAACCACCCTAATATGCACTCTGCGACCCGTAGATTTATATTATATGCACTCTGCGACAACAGATTAGCCTTGGCACAAAAATACAATTTACAGAATTATTTCAGGTATAAACACAAGTATAGTTGTTTTATATACGTAACAAAGAAAGCTTAGATAACATGTGCATATATTTGTAATTGTTAGTTTTGACGCAGTATACAAGTTTTACTGTTGCGTGACTGTTACAAGCGACTAAGCTGCGACAACGAATTAGCCTCACCGGTAAACACTTTATTTTTAACTAAATTGTTTTAAAAACAATAATCAATAGTCAAGTTACATTCATTTTGGAAGTCAGTCAAATACGATGGGACGCTGTAGAAAGTTGAGTATGGAAGAAATAGGTAGAATTGAAGCATTGGGCGAAGAAGATTAACTCCAATCGAAAAATTGCTGATAGAATCAATAGAAGTTCGCGAGTTGTAACTAATTTTGTACGAAATATGGAAAACTATGGAAAAAATTACAGAGGCGTCATTCAAGCTGCAACTACCGAGAGGAAAAGAAGAAATATTCTACGCGAAGCTTCTAATTCCTGGTGTATTCCCAGAAAAATCAAGCAATCCGTGCAATCTGTAGCGAGCTCGAGGATTATACAAAGAATAATTAAGAAGTGTGCACATCTAAAGCGGCGTAAATTAGAAGAAAGTCGGTTTTAACACAAAGACATAAAGGAAATAGACTAAACTTTGCGAAAAACCATATGGGTTGGGTTGATCAGTGGCGAGCAGTTATTTTCCCGAACGAAAAACGATTCTGTTTGGATGGTTCCGACGGATATTTCTATTATTTTCATGACTTGCGAAAACAAGAAAAGCTTGCGGCTCGATATCATAACAAGCAAGCCGGAGTAATCTATTTATTATAACGGTGTAGTGCACCTAGAAATTTGAAATCGTATTCAAAATGTCCGAACGTACAGAGACCTATTAATAAAGTGAAACCCAACATAAACTCTACCGTGCGAGGTTTACCATGGATTTTTCAACATGATCACACTGCGATTCACACCGCACGGATTACACAGGCCTGCGATGGTAAAATTGTCTGGATTTTATACAGTGATTTCAATAGATTTTTTGGTGCTGACAATGGGAAAATTATTTAAAAAATTCCATCACGCAAGGTTTTTTTACAATCTGAGTTTTTTTGACCTATCTGCATGTATTAGTCTTTTTGTAAAGGACAATTTTGTTAAACCGTTGTTTAAATAAACTATTATAATTTTTTTACTTATGATTATGCAAGAAGTTGATATTCTGAATAAACATACACTAGATTTATGATAAAGAAGTTACAAATAGAAATAATTGAGCATGTCGCAAGACATGACTCATCATCTTCCTGTTACTGCATGTCTACCTCCCCACCTCCACTACAAACATATTGCTATTCTAGACAAAACAGTTAGTTCATTCAATATCTTCTTTACAACTGTGGTGTGAATTTGTGTAATTAGTAGACATTTGTGATTAGTTGCTGAGTTAATTTAACATTATTTTACGAGTTTTTTAAAATTAAATTCCAATGGCATCAAGAGGCTGTGTCAATGTACCCAACTCCTTCTGCTATATTTGTGGAAAGTTTACAGTAAAATAACAACAAAGAAACATTACAGATTTTGTAAAAAAAGTATATTTTGCATATTTTGGTGTGAAATTAGGAGACCAAGACAAACCCTCCTCATAAGGTTTGTTCAGTGTGTGTTGAAGAGCTTCGCCAGTGGTCACAAGGAAAAAAACAGTCTTTTGGCTTTGGAGTGCCTATGGTTTGGAAAGAACCGATCAATCATAGCGATGATTGTTATTTTTGTTCGTGTGTAGTACACGGATTCAATTTAAAAAACAAAAAGGACATCGCTTACCCAAACCTTCGATCCGCAACACGTCCTATACCTCATGGACCAGAAGTACCTGTTCCTTCACTACCAGATACATTAGATGATGTATCTGATGACGAAATGGTTTCACGTACATGCGCAAGTGAACTGGATGAGGGAAGTGATTACTATGATACTGGAAGTGATGAGCCAAAACTGTTTGACCAATCCGAATTAAATGATTTGGTGAGGGACTTAAACCTTCCTAAGGACTCAGCTGAGCTTTTAGGCACAAGGTTGAAAGAAAAAAATTTGTTAGCACCTAGCACAACATTTTACTGGTTTAGGAACAGAGAAAAAGAGTTTGCTCGATATTATTCCGAAGAAGATGCACTAGTTTTCTGTAATGATGTACCCGGGCTCATGGAATAATTCCACGTAGAATATAATGTTTTTGAATGGAGACTCTTTATTGACTCTTCAAAAAGGAGCCCTAAGGCCGTTCTTCTACACAATGGAAGTAAATATGCTTCTCTACCAGTGGGACATTCAGTTCATTTAAAAGAGTGTTATGAAAATCTTGAGCTACTTTTAATTAAAATTCATTACAAGGATCAAGGCTGGACAATTTGTGGTGATTTGAAAGTTCTTTGTTTGTTACTTGTGTGAGTGGGATAGTCGTGATAGAAAGCAGCACTATTGTAAAAAGATGTGGCCACCAAGACAAACCTTACAACCTGGAATGAAAAACATTGAAAGAAAAAGTTTAGTAGACCCGAGCAAAGTTTTGCTCCCTCCATTACATATAAAACTAGGGTTAATGAAACAATTTGTGAAGACAATAAAAAAAGATGGAGAGTGCTTCAAGTATCTTTGCAGCCAGTTCCCTCGCTTGTCAGAAGCAAAGATAAAGGAGGGTGTTTTTGTAGGGCCGGATATAAGAAAGCTTATGAAAGATAAAAATTTTGAATCTAAAATGGAGGAAGCAAAAAAACAAGCATGGATAGCCTTCAAAAATGTGGTTACAAATTTTCTTGGCAACAAAAAACATGAAGATTATAAAAATATTGTGCAAAATGTTAGAAAAATTTAAAACCTTAGGCTGTAACATGAGTTTGAAGGTGCATTTTCTAGATTCGCATCTCAACTACTTCCCTAAAAATATTGGTGCAGTAAGTGAGGAGCAGGGGGAAAGGTTCCACCAAGACCTAAAAGAGATGGAGAGAAGATACCAAGGAAGATGAAATATAAGCATGATAGCTGATTATTGTTAAATGATGTTAAAAAGGGATGGTCCACTACGAGATTACAGAAGAAAAAGCACTAAAAGGAGTATGGAAAGACAAAGAAAAAGATATTATAAGGACTTGTAAAGACATAAATAGTATTTTACTGTTTCTTTTCATTAGATTTAATGATATTTGTAAGTAATTTTGTTTTTTATATCCTTTGTAAATAAATTCAAAATGTAACTAAAAATTATTTTTAATTTTTAAAAAATATAATTTGAAGCCTTTTTGTGAAAAATCCTTACATGATGGAGAAAAATAGAGTTCATATTTGGATTCGGCGCCCAAAAACACATAAGAATCAGCTTTCAAATTTAAAACAATTTTTAGAAGGTTAAAAAACGCAGGCCTGTGTTATTAGTACGTGGTTTGAAGACCACAATATAGAAGTCCTAGAGTGGCCTAGTGTATCACACGATTTAAATATTATCGAAAATGTCTGGAGATGACTTACGAGACTATTATAAGGTGATGGTCAACAGTATTATAACACTGTACAACTAAGCAACGCAATATAGGCTGCTTGGAACGTCACACCCCAAGAATATTTAAACACTTTGTTCAATTCGTTACCAAATAGAATATTTCGCAAGGGTGGAAGTCACTCTCATTATTAATATTGTTACGGTAATTCGTTAGTTCTACAGCTTTAAATTTTGTAGTACTATTTCCATATATGTCCTTTTCTGTCGTGTGAGGCTATTCAAATGTCACGGCAGCTACGCAAACTTTTTTAACTGAAGTGCGATTAATGTTAAAAATTGTATTTAATACTAAATTTAATTATAGTTTCGAGCAATATACCGATAAAAATACTATAGTTGCCTTTAATGCATAAAATAATTGTATAAATTGTATCTTTTTTCGTGAGGCTAATCAGTTGACGCAGTGTACATATATTATATACATATTGCCATGGATTTTTCCCCGAAGAAAGAAATAAAAGGAACTATAAATGACTATATATTTATGTACATTTTATTACAGAAAGATAATTATAAATATTTAACATTTTATGTGAAAATTTATTATAATGTGTATTTTTGTCCACGATTGTAGATCGTTCGTGACGGTCAGATGTTTGCAGTTCCCGCCAAATTGGAAGTTGTAGTATTTGTATATTGTAGCTTTTTTGATTTATTTTATGTTAGGTGGGGCTTTCACGCTGTTTCCGGGATACTGATGTTTTTAGAGATTTATTAGTTCTTGAGCAGATAGGTCGTGTTTTTGTTACTATTGAATAGAACTTAATTTTATTGAATTAAACTTTGGATAATTACGGTGTGTGTTTTGTGAGGTGATATGATGTGCTTAAATTCATTCTCGAGTTTTACGAGTCTTTTAAACTTGTAATTTAATTCAAATTGACCTATCTGTAAATCTCTCATTTTTTGTGATGTGGCTACATTAATTAATGTACGTATATTTTAGTTAATATTATATTTATGTATTTAGAAATAATTCTATAACATTGATGAGCTCAGTAAAATCGTTAGATTCTAGTTTATTATATTTTATAATCAGAGAAATACTAAGGAAATTTATCAGATTTTGGAAGTGTATTTTTTTTCAAATAAATTGTTCTAGAACGATAGAAGGTGGGAAAAGTTTTTTGCTTCATGTTATTTGTGCATGAATTTAAGTGTTGCTTGCGTGCGAAAAATAGATAGTTTCTATTTTGACGTTTGATATTGGGATAACGTAGTTGTTTATATCTGATAGTTTTTCTTTATATTTAATTTATAAATTTTGCTCGCGGTCAATTATAATGAGGTTTTTTATACTTTTACTTTAGTATAGTATCAAAGTTTTTCCTCATATTGATAGATGTTTCAAAATAACTTTATACTTTGTAAAGTTAAATTTTTTTTTATTTTTTATTTTTTTTTTATTAAAAATTTAAAGGGGGAAAATTTTTGTTTAAATTCCTAATACCTATTGTTTTACTTCTATTACACATATCCATGAGGATAAACTCTGAAGATTAAGGAGCTCGAGGAAGGCGTACCCGTCTGAGTTTAGCAGGGAATCTACTGTGCATTAGTGAAAAAAATTAAATAAGCAATCAACATCACAATCCATTGCAATATGTACGAATGTAACGATATGTACAAAAGTAATGAAATACGAAAGTAACGATTACATTTTCAAATACGTAATCGTTACTTCGGGTCCGCTCGTGTAATAAATACTAATGTACCGAATAGTTGCTTTTTCGACATCACTACTGTTCATAATTGTTTTGTAATAAAATATCAATTTACGCTAAAATACTCCAGCACATAAATTTAATATATCACTGTGCCGACACGGAGTATCTTCGCTAGTAATTACTGCTTATTCCTTTTACCATGCCGATACCTGTTTTGTTAATTAGCAATCGTTCTATTGTTTCATATATGACTGAAATTAATAATTAATATACTTATTTACAGTGCGTATATGGGGTTTGAATCCCATCAAAGGCCTATTTTAAAACCACTTTATTAAAAATCAATCTGCGAAGGCAATATGCTTTTGGCGTGATAACATTCGAGACTGGCTTTGAATGCTCTAGTGAACACTACGCAAATTAATCATTCCAACTTAATATTAAATAATAAGCACTACATATGAAGATACGAAGAGTGATATGCTCTTGGCCTGTCACACAGATAGCGAACGAAGTATGAAAATAGAATTATCATATAATATACTAATTGTAATTCCTTAATGTATATTCAACTAATTTTCATTCTAGTTTCAATTAAACAACCTGTGTACATTTGTTAAAATGGAAAAATTGAATAACAGGCGATAATTAAATACATCGCTTTGCAAGGTTTAACAGCAACTGAAATAAAAACCGAAACAGAATTAATAATCAAAATTTGCAGCAAAATTTAAATGCGTTTGATCACCTATTCAGGATTATGAGATTTCTTGAAGACCAAATTCACTACAACCAATGATATTGAAAAAATGCAGTGCTTTATGGTCGTAACGAGGTGTGGGAGCTAGTGGATATTGTAAAATTAGAATATATTATTCGAGATCGCTATAAAGCCCATTCTACTGTGAACTTCTTAAATCTATTGTGTTCTTGATATCTGGTCAGAGTACGTTTTCTAGCCCTACTCCTTCAATTAAGCTTAGTAGCCTTGAAAGCAGCTCTTCGTATTGGCACTTGGATGAGCCTTGCGTTCTCATATTAACTAATAATAGTTATTGACGTGGTCTTGATTTATAAATTTTTATACAGGTCGCAGCAAAATGATCTCTCACATTTTGCACCGCCACTGTGCGCGAACTACTGAAGAGAAGGCGAGCTTAGTATATGTAGCTGGTAGCCCGCGCCTTATCATTTAAGTTGTCGTCATGAATTGGACATTCGAGCATCGTGCCTTCGTTATCGAAACATTTATGAAAAATAACGAATCTGTGATTACAAAGCAACGAACTTTTCGTGCTCACTTCGCGCTGGTTAGCTATGCTCCGGTTCCAGATCGCTAAACAATACTGTTGTGGGTTTCAAACTTTAGAGCCACAGGTTCAGCTTTAAAAAGAAAATCAACTGGTAGTCCCAGAATTCAGACCTGCAAATATTGCAGCTGTAAGAGAAGCAGTGGACCTATCTCCTACCCGTTCAGCTGCTAAACATGCCACTACTTTGCGTTTGGCAGATCGTTCTGTGCGAAGAACACACACACCTGCTGTTCACCCATACAAAATGATGATCGTGCAAGAACTTAGTGAACGAGACCGGGAAAATCGCAGAGCTTGTTCCAACGATATTCTTCAAAACGTCCCACAAAATGCGCTTTTAATAACGAGTGACGAAGCTCATTTCAATTTATCCGGCAGTGTGAACAAGCAGAATTTTCGCTACTGCGCACGAGAAAATCGCAGCAGCTACTTCGCAGCCCACGTGTTACCGTTGGTGTGCTCTTGGATCATTTGGCGTTTGGGGTTCCTATTTTTTTGAAGAGGGAGGCGTTACGGTTACCGTAACTGCCGATCGATATATCGACATGCGATGCAATTTTTTTGAACCACGGCTTAGAGAACTTGAACATCCGATGTGTGGTTCCAACAGGATGGAGCTACGGCTCATACGACAAGAAGGTCCATGGACGTTGTAAGGGAAATGTTTCTAGGACACGTAATCTCATTACGTGGAGACATTGAGTGGCCTGCGCGTTCACTCGATCTTGCCCCATGCGACTATTTCCTTTGGGGCTACTTGAAACGTAGGTCTTTGAACATCATCCCTGAACCAATGACGAATTAAAAGCAGCAATACGCCAATAAATTGCAGGAATATCACCTCAAATGACTGCTCGAGTAATGGAAACCTTCAGAAATCATCTTCGAATGGCATAGTATACATTTCCATTTAGTAAAAATAAATTCTAAATAACATTTGCAATGACGTTTTTATTAACGATTAAAATGTGGGAGATAATTTTGTCGGACCCTGTATTATTTCTTATAAGTACTTGCATTAGTTTGTAGGCGATTAACCATGCTTCTTCTTGTATATGGACATCTAGAGGTGGTATATTTAGTACCGCGATATCATAAAGTTTCTGGGTCCAAGATGGCATTGAAATAGAAAATATATGTCTGAACTTTATCCATATTATCATACTGGTAACTTAACCTTAATTTTTGAAAATTATTTTGATAGTGTCATCGTGACATCAATAAATATGTCATTTGATTTAATAAAGATACAATAAAACAACAAGCTCAGCTTGTATTCAAAATTTTATTAATAAAAAAAGGCAAAATTAAAGCAAATGTTGAAATTGTTGTCCGTTATTTTCAATTCCCAATGTGACCTGTGGCCTTTTCATGCTGTTAAAGGCATTTTGCAGCATTGCGGGCGTTATTAATGCACATTCGTCAATAATTCTTTGTTGCATATCTTGCAAATTAGCAACAGGAGTTTTAAATATTCTATTCTTTAGGTGAGGAAACACGAAAAAGTCCATAATTTTCAAACAAGGTAATCGTGGTGGAAACTCAACTTCCGTATGTAAACTTATGATCCGATCGTCAAAAAACTCACGAAGAAAAGCAATATTTTCTCGTGTTGTGTGTGCCGTTGCACCATCTTGTTGAAAGTATCCATATTGCAATTCATCATCATGCAACTGTTCAATAAATTCATTCAGAATGTTTCTATACCTCTCAGCATTAATTGTGAAATTAAAAAAAATAGGGCCAACAACTCTGCGGCGAGAAACTGCTAGCCAAACACCAAGTTTCGCATTATGGAGAAACGATTCAATAAAAATATGAGGATTTTCACTACTCTACATTCGAGTATTTTGGGAATTGACATACCCCGAAAGATGAAACCATACTTCATCAGAGAAAAATGACAAATTTAGTTCTATTAAGTTATTGCAAACCACTGGCAGTACGCACGACGTCTAGGGTAGTCTACCGGCAAAATAGCCTGATGTGATTGCATCTTATACGGATGCATGTGTAAGTTTTTCTTTACAATTTTCTGACATGTTCCATAAGAAAGTCCAATCTCTTGAGAAAGGCGTTTCAAAGGTTTTGTGGGTTCATTTACCATACGTTGACGAACATCATTTATAACTTGTTCCGAACGAACAGTTGGTCTACCAGTACGTGATTTATGACCCACAGAACCAGTCTCACGAAACACACCAACACAATAGGAAAGGCAATTATAAAAATCTTTGGGAATTACAGCTAACTCTGGAAAGTGCTCTCTGAAATCATCCAAACATGCACGTTGACTGTACACCCAAATTCCATCAATTCGCACTCCACTCCGAAAATAGGCTTCAATCATGTACGTTTTTTGCACTATATTGTAAACCATATTTGAATTTACTCGAATGTGCTATGTTTCAAACTCGACGTTCAAAATTGCTTTCAGCAATTCTAACACATTAATGGATGACAGATAATGTCACTGTCAAAATAATTTACAAAACAGAGTTATAGTTCCTAACTTAAGTTCAGACATACAATTTATATTACAAAGCCATCTTCGTCCTAGAAACTTTATGATATCACGGTATTTTTGGTCACCATTTGGTCACCTAATTCTCCTTATATATAGTCAGGAGTTAGGACTAAGCCTACGCCTGTTTAAGTCATCGGCTTATTTATTGGTGATTTGAAGCGCCCACAATAGAGATAATAGCGCTGTCTTTTGTGGGCAACATCCATCTGCCCTAGTTTCAATAGTGGTACTGCCTATGGAGGTTGCACCTGCCTATTACATGTGCAACTCCTTTCCCATCTAAGACCTTAATAAAAAAGTTTGTTGCGAGCTAGTGGACAGTGTAAAGATCTCAAATGAATGGATGGCAAACGGGTGAGATGCATTTTAACCAACATTTATATAAGAAAAAGCTCTCGGCCTAAAGGGTGACGCGATTGCTAGCAATTGACCACAAGCGTCAACGACTGAATATTTCAAAGTAGTGGTTGTGGTTGGAGGTTTTACAAAGGAATCTTCCTGAATGTCTGCGCCACTTTACAGTTGAAACCTGGATCGATTTGCCTTAGAAAAAGGCAAAAAAATTAACAAATTCAGAAAAAAGACAATAATTACATGCAGCATTACTAGACAAGTTCCTTCCACATGCACTGAACTTCGCAACTAGTAATCCTTGTTTTACAATTTGAAAAAATGTCTGTCTGGAAGGACATCTGACTGAAACGATGAGATAATATCTAAAACTGAGGCCTATTTTGAAGGTAGGAGCAAGTTTGATCACCGCTGGACTAAGTGCGTAGAATTGGAAGGGAACCTGTAGAAAAATACATATTTATTTTGGAAATAAAACTGAGTTTACTTGTTTCAGGCAGAGAGCGATACACTCTACTTTCGTAATTACAAAACAATATACACAAAATTCATAATATAACCAGCAATGTATACTGTGGTTGCAAACCAGAAAAATGCATGCCTATAAAATTCATTTGAGACTCCACTATGAATTGTAAGGGGGAAATAATGCGGAAAATTTGGGTGGTGTATTTGCAGTGACAATCGTAAATACCTTTTCCATGTCGCATGAATACTACCTTTTAAAGCAGATCGGTACATTCCCGCTTTCATATATGTATACATTACTAATGTGAAGAGAATCGCCTTTGTGTAGTATAAAAAAAAATTAAAAGGACGCTATTTAGTCTGATAAACATTAAAGTAAAAATGTAATTGGTGGCATTACTATTTCAACAAACTGTACACAGTATTCGAAGATGGTTCGTAAGTTTAAAGAGAATTCAATTTTGATGAATCTAGTTTCGGTATTTTCGGTGTACCCGAAGATTAATAATTCATACATGTCCCTAAAGATATATTGAAAAATTAAAATAAGTACTATTGATACATATAAAGCCTAATCTAAGAAAAAGTGTGCCAGAAATAAATAAAAATATAAGCTCGTCCCCAAAAATTTATGGAGAACTTGAAATCATTGTTAGAGAACACCTGTCGTCTCCGGAATGGAAGTATTGACGTTCGTCTATTTGAAATACATGAGAAGAATTATTTATAGTCGTTGCCAAAATTCTTAAAGCAATATACGGGCTGTCCCGTAAAAAACGCCAACATTCATAATTCCGTTATTTATTGTCCGGTTTTATTTAAACAAAAAATAAATTTAATAGCATCAAAAACACTATAAGATAGCAGTGTTTTATTTGTTTTCAATTGTTTTCATTAATGTCAAACGACAGTCAAGTTTTTTATTTTAAATGGCAACATATATATTTTTGGCTATATTCGGATTGGATTTTTTTTTCTGAATTCAACGATGTATAACAAAAAAAAAAAAAAACTTTATAAATTTCATCTTTGTCTTCCATTATTTATAAATATTCGAATGTGTCATGAAGCATTGGAAATGTAAGTATTATAAATATTATTATAAGAAACAAAACACTTTACAATAAATGTTGAAATTGCCCGCCACCTTGTTCAACACATATCGCACATCTCCTAATTACTCCAAAGGTCGCATTTAAAAGACAAGCGGCAGGTACTTCTTGACAAGTGTTAATAATTGTTTGTCTTAAAATGTCAACATTTTCTGGAGTTGTTAAATAAACTCGATCTTGTAGATAAGCCCACAACCAAAAATCGAGAGGCGTAAGATACGGTGAACGCGCAGGCCACTCGATAGGACCGGATGTTCCTATCCACCTATTTCCAAATTGGGTGTTCAACAAATCAGTATTTACTCTGGCGTTGTGCGCGGAAGCCCCATCTTGTTGAAAAAATATTCTATTTAAATTTGCCAAAGGTAATTCATCTAAAAAGTTTTGGAGATTTTCGTATAATAAAGTGTAGTATTTTCTTGATTTAAGCAACCATCTATGAAAAATGGCCCAATTAATTGATCACCTAAAATGCCACACCAAACATTTACGTTGAAACGTCTTTGAAAATTATTTTCAATTACAAATCTCGGATTGTCTGCACTCCACTGTCGATGTATGTTTCTATTAAAAATACCGTTGTTGCTAAAAGTGCATTCATCAGACCAAATTATCCTTCTGTAAAAATTCGGGTCTTGTTCTAATGCATTTAAATAAAAACGACAAAACTGGATTCTTCGGCCAGGATCATTTTGTTCTAATGCATGAACTTTTCGAGCTATGTACGGTTTAAGTTTGTGTTTTCTTAAAATACCATGAACTGTAGTTTTTGATACCCCAATATTATGTACAATTTCGCGAATCGAAGTTCGTGAATTTTGCTGTACTGCAAGAAGAACATCTAATTCCTTATCTTCGGAGAATTTCCGTTTTTGTGTTTTTGGTTTGGTAAATGATCCATAATTTCTTAAATTCTTTTCAATTCTCTGAAATATTTTCGAACCTGGAACTTCTCTGTCCGGAAAACGAGCACTGTACCGACGAACTGCTTGAAGGCGATTTTTATTACATTCAAAGAACACTTGTAACATGTCCGTTAATTCATTGTTATTCATTTTTAACGAAAATACGCTTTTTGTTGCGGCAAAACGTTCAAACAGGGTAATACAGAAAACTTAATAAAGTCAAACTGACACTTAAGGCACATTGACATAATGCTAGTGGACTGGGCCAAGTCTACAATAATGAAAGATGAAATTTATAAAGTTTTTTTTTTATTTTTTATTATTAGGAGATGTGCGATATGTGTTAAACAAGGTGGCGGGCAATTTCAACATTTATTGTAAAGTGTTTTGTTTCTTATAATAATATTTATAATACTTACATTTCAAATGTTTCATGACACATTCGAATATTTATAAATAATGGAAGACAAAGATGAAATTTATAAAGTTTTTTTTGTGTAATAAACGTTTATCAAAAATAAACATGTTATACATCGTTGAATTCAGAAAAAAAAATACAATCCAAATATAGCCAAAAATATATATGTTGCCATTTAAAATAAAAAAACTTGACTGTCGTTTGACATTAATGAAAACAATTGAAAACAAATAAAACACTGCTATCTTATAGTGTTTTTGATGCTATTAAATTTACTTTTTGTTTAAATAAAACCGGACAATAAATAACGTAATTATGAATGTTGGCGTTTTTTACGGGACAGTCTGTATATCAATATGTCGTTGACAAATTTAATGTGCTAAGGCTACTAGGTTACCATTATTAATTGACAAGGACATTCGAGATACAAGGAGAACTCGAAAAATTATCTACATATCCATGAAAATAACGCTCTAACCATAAATTTTTATTGGCATGCGGCAGAATTGTTGTCAGCTTAAGAAAAAAAATCAATTTATTTATAAGCCATCCGTTATTATTAGGGTGGCGCAAATCTGACTGGCACTATATTTACTGTAATAAATCTGTTATAATCAAAATCAAAATATTTTTTAAAAATTTCTAAAATTCATCAAATACATACATGTGATAATTTGCTTTGGTGGAATAACATTCAGTGCATTCGGTAAGTGAATATGTGAACCTATATATACACACATAACTTCTTAAATAACATCATATACATATATATAGAAATGTGTTACATCCACAGCATTAAATTTCTTTTTTTTTTATAAGACAACAAACTTATGCAATACATTTCTATTTCCGATGTTATTTACGAAATGAATGATATTTATGCATGTGAATTTTTTCGTAGAATCGCTCAGTTTTTCACACGAAAAGATATACAAATGGATAATGAATTAATGAATATTCTTTTATTTAATACACGAATATATAAATGCATATATTAAATATAGAAGTGCATAATTTAATTAAATAAATTACATAATGCATAATTATTTTCTTAGTCATCATTAAATTCATTTTGTTTATTAATTAAAGCGAATTTTATTTAATTTATATTTTATATTTCTTATAATAACTTGGCCTCTCAAGAGGGTCGCTGCAGAGAATTTTGCATACAATAAGAATGTTTCCATACAAAATTCAGCTTGTCCAACAATTGAAACCGACAGATTACCAGCAACGACTTGATTATGCAATTTATTTTCGTCAAAATGCAGAAGAAAATCATGATTTTATTCATAATTTAATTATGAGCGACGAAGCCCATTTCCAATTAAATGGGTTCGTTAATAGGCAAAACTGCAGGATATGGGCTACGGAAAATCCAAGAGTAGTTCAACAGCGAGAATTACACCCACTTTAAGTGTAACGTTTGGTGCGGTGTTTCGTCGAAAAAGATAATTGGCCCATATTTTTTTGAAAATGAACACGGTGTCGCCGTTTCCATCACTGGTGTTAGATATCGGACAATGTTGGAAAATTTTTTAAGACCAGCCGTGGAAAACTATCCGCAAGTATGGTTCCAACAGGATGAAGCCACAGCGCACACTGCGAGGGACACAATGGCTCTTTTACGCGACATCTTTGGTGAACGAATTATTTCCCGTACAAGCGATTTTAATTGGCCTCCGCGTTCACCGGATTTAACCGCTTCAGACTGTTTCCTTTGGGGTTATTTGAAAGGAAAAGTCTATATTAATAAGCCTCGAACCATACAGCAATTAAAAAATAATATACGCGACGAAATCAACAACATAACACCTGCAGTTTTGCGAAAGGTTATGGAAAATGTTTTGGAAAGAGCTCGAATATGCGAAGCAGAAAATGGCCACCACTTGCGAGATATAATTTTTCATAATTAAATTAAAAATATTCTCCATTAATATACTGTATTTAAAATTAAAAAAATTTAATAATTATGTCTTAAATAAGAAGTTATAATGAACTCATACCCCTTCGGTCATTTTGGGCCACCCTGTATATCAAGCCAATCTCGTAATATAAAAATATAATTAAAAATAGACTTGGAGAATTTAATGCAAGCAAGTTGAACTTTGTGCGAAAATTGCTATCCAGAAAAGCAGACACATGTCGTGTTTCTATCGACTTGTCAGTGCTTGATGTTCGGATAGATAAAATTCTTACTAACAACTCCCTCACTACAAATAATCAAGTTACAAATGACAGCATGGAAGAACATTGAACGGCGCTCATTGACTAATGTTAACATTACGAACGCCAAACCAACCATCGCCGTCCTCAGGACAAGTGTAAGACTTGGAAAGTAGTTTCTATCGGATTACCACAACCGCAACCGACGGAAACTGTATATTAACGTGTCCCCACTATAAGTCAGACAATTCCGACAGCGCACATAACGAAACAATTTGAAACATACTTGAGTACTTGAAACCCCACTCCAGTTGTGACTGTGATTGTTCGACAGAAACCACGTTTCGAAGTCTTACACTTGTTATGTGGATGCCGATGATTGGTTTAGCGTTTGTGATGTTGACATTAGTGAATGAGCGGCGCTGAATGTTTTTCTATGTTGTCTTTTGTGACTTAACTGTATACAGTCAGGAAGTTGTTGTGTGAATTTTGTCTATTCCAGCATCAAGCACTGACGAGTCTATAACCAGACGAAACACGTGTCACATTTCTAGATAGCATTTTCACACAAATTTGAACTTGTATTATGTTCTCCACATCTGATTTTTAATATTTTTATATTATTAAAAAAGTTGTTTTATACGAAGAATTATTACCTCAGCATCGACGATAAAAGAGGTCGAGGATAAGTAAATAAGTAAATGAAAAATCCAAAATCACGATAAATTCTAAAAATGTGAAAGAAGAAAGAAAAGTAAACTGTGTAAATAAAGTATTGTATCTAGTCAATGTTTTTGGACTAAAGGAAAACCAAGATATCGTTGAATAATGAAATTTAAAGCCAAATTACCTTTAACTAGCCAAAAAAATATGGCAGAGGATAGCTGTGACATCTCTAATAAATAAATAAACTCAGCTTATTTAATTCAGATGTCAAGAACGAAAGAAGAACGATTTCACAACTGCAAGTCTCAGGCAAACAACAAGTAAAAGAAATAACTACTTTACAGAGCCATTCGCGAACAGATGCCTAAGGAAAGTCTTAGGTATACCGACCAAACGTAATACTAATAGCGTTTTCTACTGGCTGCTCCTCTATGCACTGGGTTGGCACTGAGTGTCAATTTTGTATTCCACTGGCAATATTTGTGCAGTTTTTGTAGCCCCTAGTCTGGTAGTTAGGTCCAGTTGGATGTAAATATGGCAGAGGATAAACAATCATTATTATTAGCAAGTGGATTATTAGATGAAGATGAAATAGCAGTTTTTATGCAAATTAAGAGTAAAATAAAGAAACATAGGATTGAAAATTATCTTGAAGTTATACAAAATTATAAGAGCAGATATAGATAATTATAAAGCAAAAGTATATCTTATTTTGCAATTAGTTTAAAAAGCATTTTAGATTAAAGAGATCTACATATGAGTTACTATTGACCCAATTTTCAAAATCAATATATTATATTACTTATTAAAAAATGATCATAGTGGAAGCCCAAAGCTTTCAGCAGGCGTACATGTTCTTTCGTTCTTGTGGTAAATAGTACTATAAAGGCAGTATATAAATATGAACATTGTTTTGTGTTTAAGGTTTGCCAGCAACAAATGTGTTTTGCAAGATGTCTTCTACCGACACAGTTACTATATCCTCTTTAATTTTAAAATAAATATTACGACGCATGATGAATAATTATAAGTTTAATTGTCAAACTTATAAAAAGGTCAACCTGTCCAAACAACACAAACCATAGTCACAAACAATTTGTATTGAACAAATTAAACATAACCTATATTTGCGACACCAATTAATTTTCTGTATTCCTCTGAGAGTTGACTTTTCAGATCTACAGATGGCGTAAGCGACACTGGAGTAGGGCAATGCTTGCACTAGCACTGATTCGGCAGATACCAGTTGAAAACGCGATAAATGTACAACTTTGAGGAAAACTAGGCAAACTTCATTCTAGAAATTAAAAGACGAAATCGGAAGTGTTGTTAGACTATACATTAAGAAAACCGAACAATGACATTACATAATAGGCTTCGAATTACACAATCTAAGTGACCACAATACCAGGAAGACCTGCAAATACATAGTAATTAATTGCAATACAAAAATGTAAATATTTGAACCTACAGTGGGATGAAGTAAAATGTGTGACAAAAAGCAAGACTCATTGAAAGACTTACAATTTGGTCCAGAAGAGCTTGTCGTGTCGATGATTCCGATAACATGTTGTAACTTGTTCGGTTTATCTAGGAGGAAAGTAGAAATGTAATCTAAGGCGACGGTCGATATTCGTTAGTCATGTGTGTAGTGGTCAAATGTGAGGTGACAAAAGGCTACATATTGAGACCTCTTCTATTTATATAATAATAATAGTCGCCGACTAGCCTTACATGCTCTTGGTGTAGCAACATGGTAGGCTTGTTACGACTTGAGCTGTTCAGTACACTAGGATGGTAACGTGGCTAGCGCTACGCATCTACCGCCTATTATTACACCAGAGTTACTTCCAGGTACTCATTTTTGTCAGCCTGAGTCGAGCTGTGACCGAAAAAACGCAATTGATATTATTGCCTAGACAAGGATTCCCTGGTTCATCAAATTCATAGTCTAGTGATCTACCCCTGACCAACACGGTCCTCCCTCTTCTATTTATAATTTATGTAAACGATCTTCTCTAAATAAATAGTTTAGCACGAATATTTTCAAGTAAAATAAAGGTTATGGAAGTGTGATTCTTAAGAAAAATAGAAGGAATTACCAAAAGTTATTGAGAGGGGTGAGTAATAGACCAATTAAAAAGTGAATCTATAAAAGAATGATTTGAAAAAGATAATTCAGATGGCCGCGATCAATGTACAGAAAGAAAGAAGAAAAACAGACTAGGAAAAATTATGAGGCTAGAACACAAAGGAAAAACAAAGTATTTCATTCGCGAGTAAGATAGGAAGATTAACTTCGACTAGCGCGTGAAATACTAATAACGAAAATGCTATAATTGATGTCTTTCATATTAAATAAATAAATGATGCTCTGCGAAAATAATTACTCGGTATTAATGTATTATTAAAAATCAAAATTTTGAGGAAACATATTCTTCCATAAATTTAAGATCGCCATAAATCTACTTCGCACCTATCGGAACATCTTGCAAAGATAAAGCCAGGTGATTTCATTATTTTTACATGAAGAGACACTTCCGTGGGTAATAAATACTGCTATTAAAATCCATTTGTATTTGAATTCACTTTATACACAAATACACGATAATAACAAAACACAAATGAACATATAAATAGCGTATTTAGCCAATACAAACGACTGACAATAGCACATTTTTGGAACTTACTTGTTCATTATCCGCGCTACTTGAATTGGAATGCTCCGAAGTCATTTCTTCATGAACAAACATTATACTATTCAAAGTCACCTATTTTAATAAAATTCGTGAGCGAAGTAAGAAATGACATCCTGATGATAAGATAAAACTTCGAGATAGTCAGTTATAGTATTTCCAAAGATAATTAATTAACATATTAAACGTATCGTATAGGCTTATCGTGAAGGTTATTATTCTTGATTTGATTGGGATAATAATTGTATAGATAATATATAAGATAAGTAGATTTATATATACATATGCATTTAATGATACATTAAATAAGTACGTTAATGTGCTAATATGGCTGGTATTTTTCGATTGTGTTGACGTTAAAAATTGTAAGGAATGTAATACCGAAAACTTTCGCCAGATGGCGTTAAGTGTCAAAGTATGTGATAGCCCTATTGTATTGATAACATGACATTTTGATTCATCAAGGATTTTACCTATTTTTGGAAGATGAAATAAAATTCCTACCTGCTTTTTCATAGACACAGAAACCGTGCTAAACTTTTTGGCACAGTTCTTAACTAAAAAAAAATATATTACGTAGTTAGTTTGGTAAAAATATTTTTTCTGGCGTGTTACAACGATTGTTTAAATAAAGTACGTATATATTTATGGAAATTACGAAGATAATTAAACAAAGGTGAGACTTAAAATGAAACACTTGAATTACAGTAACGATTTTTTTTTTAATTTGAGTGCCATTATAGGTACTAGATTTATAGTCAACAGCATAAAGGTCTTCAAAATCTGCTCTACTTCTGCAATAACTTCCTCGTCTGCAGTCTTGGAGTTGTCAATAGGCTGTATAGGGCGCGGCCTAGGGGCGGCAGATTTGAGATTTTCTGAACACTGGTTCCAATTCGTTTTTAAGCTAAACAAGTCGGAAATCCTACTACATACTAATTTTCTTTCGAAAAATGTATAATTTTTCAATAAATATAGCAACACCAATTATTACCCAGAAGCCAAAAGGAATTTATAGAACTTTCTCATTCTCAGTAATCCCTTCATTAAAAGCGAGTAGGTTAAATATAGATTCGATTTCGTATTTATTTTTAAGACTAAGAGAAAGAGGCCGAAATGTACATGAGTTGTATATACTTTTATATTCATCGAGCGATGAATTAGAAAAAAGGCATGATGCATATGTAAACTTCAGAGAAAAATTTTCATTTTTGACTAGAATGGGTGAACTTTCAACACAAAGAGTCACAGAAAAAGCTCAGTCTCTCGTGCAACATTATTTCAAGGAACTGAGGATGATTTGGTTCAGGAATGTGTACATTTTCGCAGTCACGTTTCCTCTAACAAGGTTGCAAAGAAATCTGAGTCAACATCATTACTCAATCTCTCTACATTTTTTACGAACCAGTCTCTATGCAACATTTACCCAAACTTGGATATAACTCTCCGAATCGCGTTTTGTACTCCAGACACAAATTGTTCTGGAGAAAAGAGTTTTTCTTGTTTAAAACGAGTAAAGAATTATGAGAGGACTTCATTATCTCAAGCAAAACTAAACTCTTTGTCTCGTCTATGTATATAAGCAAAGATAATGAACACCATAAATTATAACGATGTTATAGATGATTTCGCCAATAAGAAATCCCGTAAAAAAGTGTAATTATTGTTTCTTTAAATACATTTATTTGAATTCTAATTTATTAATTTCAATTCACTTTTCTATACACCTACACACTTAAATACGTAAAATTTTTTACTCACGATTGGTTAGTAATTAATTATTACATAAACTATTAAATCATTAAATTTCAAAAATATAATAGTATTAAATTTCATGGCATTTTGATAAATGCTTTTGATAGGTACTGTAGCTAGGTAACGTAACAATTAATAGTGATATTTTCTGACAGATTACTGAATTATTATCCTACGATTTTAAACATGGTCTTTCTCTAACAGTAAACAGTCATGGACATTCTAATGTAGCACTTAATATTAGGGAATAGATTTTGTATTAAAACGTTATCTTGTTATTTACTTAATAAAGATTTGTGAATAGTTTTATTATAATTTGATTTCCTTATTTAAATGATCCTGACGTATCATAAATACTTAAATGACATTACCTAACGGGAAAAGTGACATGAGCTAGCCGGTAAAATGCTATTACCTACCTCGGTATGTAATAGCGAATTTTCTAACCGATTTGAAGGTTAGAAATGTTCAGTTTATTAACCGATCGTGAGTAAAATAGTATACAAACCTCGGCGGAAAGATTCATTCCCGTCTCGAGATTAACTTTCTAATCTCTCGACGGTAATAAACCACTTTCCGCCTCGGTATGTAATATACTATTACTCAATAAAAACCTAAGTAAATAGATAAAAGTGAGTGATTCAGATAGATCGGGCCAAAGGAGAGGCGGCAAAATGTGAAGTGACCTATACTAAAGAAAAGTTTAAATCCAGCGCTGCTCGTCTGTCCTAAATTTTCTTTCGGTGAGAAACAGCTTGAGCTTTGCGACTAAGTGGATATCTGAAGTGGATATATGAAGGGGTTCAGTGAATAGGGTTGTTGGTTTGTATCCTGGAATCGTAATTTATCAAATTTTCCCCACCGATGCGACTGGTGTATGACGGTGCATTTTCAGGATGGAATAGCACTTTTTTTGAGCCATTGTGGGTTATTTCTTCGGTAATGGAAATTTTCACTTTGTTCAGAAGAGCAGCATAATATATCCCGTTGATAGTTTGATTCTTTGCGAGATGGTCGATAAGATGTATCCCCTTCGAATCCCAAAATATCGTGGCCATTACCCTTCCAGCCGAAAGAAACGTCTTGGTCTTCTTTGGCGGCGGCGAACTACCACGATGCACCAACTGCTGATATTGCCGTTTCAATTATGGCACATAGTAATGGAGCCAAGCTTCACCAACAATAACAAAGTAGATATTAAAGAGCTTCAACTTGTCGAAGGAAATTAGCGTTCTTTGACATTTTTATCTAAATTCAGTAAATGTGACACCCACTGGCAGAGTGTGCATCTGGTGTGCACGTTCAGTAGACATGCCCACGGTTTTAACAATCCTCTCCACTTTCGCTCTTCGCTCACGTAACATATTGTGATGAGTCATCCGACGATACGTCAGGCAAGACGTATCACACACCCTAGCACCGTCTAGAAATACGTCGATGCAGTTGAATCGAGAAAATCGAAGACACGAGCATTTTCCCTTGAATATAATATATATATATATATATATAATATATATATATATATATATATATATATAATATAATAGCACTCAAGAGGGATTTAAGCCATTCAACAAATAAACGTCGTCGTGTGATAAATAAATACTTGTGAAAAATAAATGTTCTGATTATTAGTTTTAAGTTGTTAGTTAGTGTATTCTGTTCTTATTGTTAATATAGTGTGTCTTTAAATTACCGTTAGTTTTGTTTAAGAACCCCGGAAAGACAAGTATTTTACAATATCATAACCTTTTTTCAACCATTTCTTGAATGATAGTACGATTTGGCGGTCAACTCAGTTGCCACGTTTAAAGCGTGTAACTCAGCGACAAAATGTGGCCTTCGAAGGAACATCGTTGCCCAATATTTGCAGTATATCCACCATAATTTCAATTGTATTCATCTTCTTAAAAAACAAGTCCTGAATTGTTTGACGAAAAGCGATTTTATCCATTTTACAACTTTCGCTAAACACGTCTCCTTTAAGCAGGTGTATCTGATAAACTAAACGTCGGACGATAGTAAAAATTTAAATAATCTCTTGTAAAAGCATGGTCTACTCGAAAGTATACAATTTTTTTTCCACAAATAAACATTGATAGGCGAATCTCACCTTCTGCCAAATCAGCCTGATATGTTCGAAAATAATGTGTTTTTCTACTCCTTCAATGAAAAGTAAAGTGTTTCCATAGAAAGTGTTTTATACAAAATTAGTGAGGTTTCACCCACTTAAGTATGTTTCAAATTATTTTGTTATATACGCATTCGGTTCGTCCGACAAGGAGTGAAGACACGTGAATACAGTTTCTATAGATATGGTTGTTACCGTTTATGGAAACACTTTTCTTAGTTCTGCATTTATTATTGAGGCAGTGTTTAGTTGTTTCGGCGTTTTGTCAATGGGCTGCGCTGAATGTTCTTCTACGCTTTGTCTTAGTAATTTCTTTGAGATAGAGAAGTTGTTGTGTTTGTAAATGCATTCGAGGAGCAGACAACGGAATACGAGAGAGAGACCGGCGAGAGCGATGACCATGGACTGGGATGAGATTCCATGGCGGACCGAGGTTAGGTACTTGGGGGTGATCCTGAACACTCGGCTGACATTTGCCTCGCATTTGACGCTCGCGGTGAATCGCTGCTCGCAAAGATGCTGACAGCGTTCTATGCAATGATAAATCGGCGAAGTAAACTTGATCCTGCTTGCAAGATTAAGCTTTACAAGACCGTCATCAGGTCATCGATGCTGTACGCTTCTGTCGCTTGGGCGTGTAGAACCGGGTGCTTCTGATGGCCCTCGATGCTCCATGGTTCATGAGGAACACCACCTTCCACCGCGACACCAACATGCTGACAATCCAGGAGGAAATCAAGAAGAACTCAAAGAAGACATTCGTGAGGGTACTGGATTATCCGAATGCTCTCATCGCAGAAGCCACTGACTATGACCCCGGGATTCCATGGCAATATAGAAGATTCAAGATGATGCTGAATTAAGGATACGGCGGAGCAAGAAGACGTCATCCACTGATCGTGGTGGGAATCAAGATAACGAAGAAAGAAGCAAAGTTTATCCGGATCCAGGTGAAACATGATGACGAAAGAGGTAGAGGAGAAGACTCCAGGAACTCTGCACACAGAAGAGGACCTATGATGGATGTTCTATGGATGTAAATGCATCTCTCCAGCAAAGGCGTACCGATGATTCTCTAGTAAGACGAAATACGTATCTACATTTCTGGAGAGATGCCTTTACAAATATATGAACTTTTATTGTGTCCTTCACACCCGATTTTTAATAATATTTGATATTATTAAATAGACTTAATCAATATTTAAATCATAACTAATTTAAATATGTTAAATAAGTCGTATTAAATAATTAGTGACAGTTTTCAAGCTATTGATAATAATTCATTTGACTTGACAGGTGTTTGTTAATTTAAGTATAAGTATTTACTTTTATTAGCTAAATATTTCGGTGCATTGTACGAGTAAAAATGTCGGATTCAGATTCAGGTGGACTACCAAGCGATATAGAAGAGGCTGCACAAAGTGCATTATCGACTGTGATTCCACAAAAGTCGAAAGCCCAGTACGATTTGGCTTATGAAAAATTTGGGAAGTGGCTTAAAGACAAAAAAATTAAATGTGTTAATGAGAAGGTTTTATTAGCCTATTTCGAGGGAAGAAAGAATCAAAAAGCTTCAACACTCTGGACTCTTTATGCCATGTTACGAAGTGAATTGTCTTTGAAGAAGAATATTGATATTGCAAAATATGCCAGTTTACATGCATTTCTAAAGAGGCAGTCAGAGGGATACCATGCAAAAAAGTCTAATATTTTGTCAAAGGAAAATGTCTCCCGGTTTATGACAGAAGCTGAGGATAAAACATATTTAATGACAAAGGTCGCATTGATCGTTGGAATAGCTGGTGCTTGTCGAAAAAGTGAGCTAACTTTTCTACGTGTGGGGGATATTTTAGACGAGTTTTCCCATTTTGTAATAAAAATCCCTAATACAATGACAAAAGTAACGCGCGAGTTTGTGATCACAGAAGGAAATATTGAAGGGCAAAATTTTCTTGATCTTATTAGAAAATATATTTCTTTGCGTCCACAAAACGTTAATCACGATAGGTTTTTCGTCAAATATAATAATGGTAAATGCGGGGCACAGCCAGTTGGCATTAATACAATCGGTAATCTACCGAAAAGAATTGCTCAGTTTTTGAAACTACCAAATCCCTTCTTATTTACCGGACACTGCTTCAGAAGGTCATCGGCTACCTTTTTGGCAGATTCTGGTGCGGATATTTTTAAGGTTAAACGACATGGAGGCTGGAAGTCCAATACTGTAGCTGAGGGCTATGTAGAGAATTCTATAGAAAATAAGAAAAGGATTGCCAATGATATTCTTGGTGAATCAAGCTCAAATGCACATTCCGTTTTGCATCATAACATCAGAGTACCTGCCATGAATTCTACGTGTGCAGGAATTAACCTCACCAATTGTTCACATTGTGTCATAAATGTTTATAATGCATAAAATAAAAATTTAACCAGTTTGTGTCATTTAACGTTCCCCTTTATTAACTTGAGATGAAATGATTTTTTCAAAATATTTCGTAACTAGTGATGAAATGAACTTTTCAACACTAGTTACGAAATATTTTACTTTTCGTAACTAGTTACGAAAAGTAAACCGTTTCCTAACGTCATACAGTTTTGAAAAGTGTCACTTTATGTGTCAAAATTAGATAAAGTATTTTTTTTACATCATTTTTTAAGTTTGTTATAATGCCATGGGCGAGGTCGTAGAAATAGTATAGCGTTTAACTCGTCGAAATCATTTCTTTAAGATCGTGAACATTACCAAATTGTTCTCTCGCTTAAAAAAAATGTTACTTTCGCGACTGTTACACAATATACTATTTTGTAGGGTTGGCTTAATTACACTTAAAATTCTGATTAGACTCATTAATTTTTATTTATATATTTTATGTTTTGAATATTATATCGATATTGTCAAGTTAAAAATCAATAAACAATGTATCTTTAATAGTAGACAAGGCATTCTTAAATTGTCTTTTAAATTAAATTAATCAGAATAATGTGGAATTAACTTAACGACTGCGGGTTTTTGATACACAATGTATGCATTTACGTAATATTTTGTAACTGCTACTTCTTTTACGAGCGTTTTTATTGCAAATGTTAAAACATGTTCTCATGGAGTTAACAGTAGGTAATAGTTTAAGGACGTTAACATTCAACGAACAATCATTGCGAAAATATTTTCTAATTCTTAGCAAGTTCTATTTCCGGAAAGGCAATGCACTTACTTGTTTATAAACACGGATATTTATAAACTATACAGAGGCTAATATTAGGCTAGGGCTTTCTAATACGTAAGTATTGCCAAAACGAAAAACCTAGGATTAATTTATTCGGCATCTAAGGGCATGCTACAATATCACTATCGAAAACAAAGTTCTTACGATTCGTTTTTTTATATAGCGGACATTAAAATATGAATAGCAAGTATTTTTAAGTTAACTTTATAGGGTTTTCGGAAACAGTTTATTTGTTTCATTTGCAACATATAAATAATAGAAAAGTGGAAAGTCATATCTGTACAGACGTGTCAAAATTTCGTTGCATTAATACCAAATCCCTGCAACTAAATATTAAAATTAATTAGAATAAGTAGATCACTATCGTATGGTTCAAGAAGGGAAAATCGGGTGAAGCTGCCCTATACAGTCTGGTGACACGGCTCGAAAGGACCCTACACCATAAGAAAATTACTCTTGCGGCTTCTTCTTGGCATAGAGGGAGAGCCTTTAACAATACCTCAACGTCCTTTACTATTTGATCTTTAAAGTATCGTAAAATAAATGCAATTGGGCCCACAACATATTGCAGAGCAGAAAAACTCATGCCCAAATGGAAAATAAAACGATCTCCATGAGGACAACAAGAGGGGTGTCCTCAAGAACGAGTACTGTCACGCTATTATGTAATCTAGTAGTGGATAATCTCATCGGAACATTAAATGACCAGAGAATATGGACGCTGGAGTTTGCTGACGACATTGTCGTGTCCCAGAGGAAATTCCCGGGGACGGTGTCAGACTACGATCTTAAATAGGATTCAGAAAGAAGACGACTTTCTAAGCCGTATTCTTTGGAGTGATAAGTGCATGTTTACCAGAGATGGTGTGTTTATACTCATAATTTTCATCATTGGGCAGATGAAAGTCCACATGAATTTCGCGAATACGGTCGCCAAGGAAGGCTTTCCGTTAACATTTGGTGGAGTATAATAAACCACAGGGTAGTTGGACCAATTTACTTACCAAATCGTCTAGATGTCGGTGAATATTTAAATGTTTTAGAGCAAGTTATTGATGAGATACCGCTGAACATATGACGTAATATGATTTTCATACATGATGGAACCCCTATGCACTTCCCAAACAAATGGATTGGTCGTGGCGGTCCCATATTATGGCCTGCGAGATTCCCCGATCTCAATCCATTACATTTTTTGGTTGTTTAGGGTATCATTAAAGGAGAAGTTTATTCTACAGCTCCTCAACACGATGACAAAATTAGAGCCCGAATTGACGCCGCAGTAATAGAAATCACACCAGAAAGACTTGAGCGAATAGTACAAACGATCCACATAGATTGCAGCTATTTCTACAAACCGATGGATTTCAATTCGAACATTTATTTCTGTCAAAGAACTGCTCTGCGAATTGTGGAACGTGAATGCCTAAAAGATGGACTCACTGTTGATTAATAAAAAACAAAGTTGGTAACTTTTACCAAAATGAAAAACTAAATGGCCTGGGCAGCATAAGATGAACTAGTACCAGTCAATGAAGTAAAGTATCTGGGCATAACACTTGATACGGAACTGAATTGGAGAAAACACCAAGTCAAAGTGACAGACAAGGCTGTAGAAGAGCTGTTGGCAAGACCTGAGTATTAAAGCCAAGAGTGGTATATTAGTTCTACACCGTGGTAGTAAGACCAATAATAACATATGGAGCAGTTGTTTGGTAGAGAACTACGGAGCTGACACCTGCAGTGGGGTTCCTCACGACTCTTCAGCGACAGGCTCTGTTGAGAATCACAGGACCCATAAATAGCACAGGAACTATCTCCATGAAGGTCATTGTGGGTCTCCCTTCGCTGGAACTACTTGCGAAAGCGGAGACCATGACTGCAATCCTGAGACTAACGGCTAATGGTTTATGGTATCCTAATAACTTAGTTGGGGCCATTCAGATATCACAGGGACTGTAATGAAGGAGCCGGTATTTCAAATGTCGGCCGACAATATGACTCCTGAGATTATGTTTATAGATAATCTGGATAAATCTATACCGACCATTTTATGGAAAAAACCGATGGCAAACAGTTTCCTGGAATGTTTATTGAATATAAGACAAAGAAAATCTAACATATAAACAATGACTATGGGTTCATTAAGTTTAGGCATTCACCTTCTTATACCTTATACTTTAGGGAAAAGCGAGTAGATAACCTATCAGGATTCTGCTGAAAATCCCATTTTGAAAATTAAGCATATGCTTTTTGAACAGTTTCTCTGAACTGTTCAAAAGGTATTTAGAAGTTGCTTAGTACCTGTTTATAAACTGTTCGATAGCAGTTTTATTATCTGTATGTGCTGCTCAAGGACTATACCGTAGTGGCGACACTATTAAAACGAAACATGAACATCGAGGCAAGGAGCTCCTAAATAGTTTTTTGATAATTCCAGCAACTTCGAAGCTGATAAAGGGGGAAGATTGGTTCAAAAACCTGACATAAAATTGCTTCGGCGGGCAGGCATGTGTTAATCGACGTGAAGTGTGCTGCGTTATTCAGCTGTGATGTCATCACGATTCTAATGTCCTTGAATAGCAAAATAAAGCTTCATAAGAAAATACATCGGAGCTAGAAATTGCATACCTTATCTACTAGCAGTCGAAGAAGCTGTCAATTCTTTTCTGTAAGTTTACTATTATCAACTTTCAATTTCAGATTAAAACTTCTACAGTTATAAATAATAATCTTGTAGGAATACGAGGGTGATGCTGAAATTAGTGAGATGGAACAACACCGCTCAATTAGAATGACATTTATTGGTATGTTAACGTACGCGGCGTAAGTACTGTTAACAGTGTTAGTAGTGGATGCTTAAATACATGTAGTCATGGAATTAAGCCGAGAGCATTTCAGGGCTATGATAGTTTGCTTTTAAAATGGGCCTTAACGAAGAAAAATGCATGCGGCTTTTGGGAACAAAACACCATCTCGAGTTACGGTTTTTAGATGCTTTACAGAATATCGCCTTGATCGCAGTTATTTGTATGATGAGAAACATGCAGGTAGGTCCAGATTAGCAGACACGTCTGAAAATGTGTTCCGTGTTCATAAAATATTGCAGCTACGCGATGATAGAGGCCACCCTTGCAGTAAGGCAAATCCTGCATGAAGAATTACGTGTGAGAAAACCTGTGTCACGATGGGTGCTACACCATGACAATGCTTCTGCGCATAAGGCTAATGTTACTGAATTTTTTTGAGAAACATCAAGTTAATCGAACACCTCCCTTTTTCGCTGGATGTAACAATGTGCAATTGTTGGCTATTTTTTAATCTTACGTGGTCGACACTTTATCAGAAGAAGAGGTTGATTTCGCTACCTACAAATATTTTCAGTCAATTCCAAAAAACGCCTAGCGTGAGGTTTTCAAGCTTTGGAAAACTCACCTACAAAAGTGTACAGATAATAAAGGAGAGTACAGCAAGCGCCAATTAAGATGGCGCGAGGAGGGGGTGCGCAGAAGCTGTTTTTAAAAACGTCCACCCCCACTACTCAAGTAATTGTCAGAATACATTTGTCATTGACGTTTAACTTAACATAATGTCTTTGCTAGGGGATCATAAAGTGATACACGCTTAGAGGTTAGAATTATCTGACATTTGATGTAAAACCAAATACAAACTTACGAACTTACCCCTCCTCGCGCCAACTTAATTGGCGTTTGCTATACGTACTTTCTCTGTATCTGCCTCGTACTAAAATGCTATTAGTAGTAGGTATTAGCAATTTAACGTTATATTTGTGCTATAATATTTTATTGTCCAAATATATCAAACGTCTTTAACTGAAATTTAAGTGAGAGGAAATAAAGTCAGAACCTCGATATTGTCGACAATCGATAAAGTATAACATCATATTAAATTAATCTAGCTATTCCTTAGAGACGAACACTTTTCTACCGCTCTGTCCACAACCAAGTATTGAGAAATAACCTCCAAGAGTACATGGTGATACAACAAACATCGATTGACCCATTTAAAGATAATATACTCCCCAGTGATATTTGGGGAGATTAAAAATAGTTCTCTCCATCAAATCTTTATTATTCCTATTAGCGTAATATTACCGTTGGAACGGCAACGACCCAGTAACAAATCAATGAATTTGGCAAATGGTAACAGAATGCTTTTTTGCATAATCTGATACGCTTTATGGACACGCTAATACCGAAAATATAAACACGATGTTGGGAAAGCGTTACGAAAAATTTTTAAGAAGAGTTACAAGACACATAGCCAATTTTTAAGACGAAAACGTAATCTAATATGTAAGTATTCTGAAATAAAACGACACAAAAGTGAAAGTTTCCCCGTGCATTTTTTATCTATAAAACAATGAAATCTCTATAGTATAGCTTCCGTTATACTTAACACACATATAATTCATTTAAGATGTACACCATCCCATGAAAGTTGCTTATTTGGAATAGGAAGCTGTAATGATTCTTTTCCAAACTAAATTATCGGAAAAATAATTATATGTAGATATTTAATTTCCTGTTGGTAGAAAAATAACATATGTTATAAATACATATTTTTGAGAATTATTTGTACATATTTAAAAAGGTAGGTGCAAATAGAAAAATATACAGTTGAAAAGGGTAATCTAATAAATTATTAACATGTTATTTTATTTACATGAGTATATTTTCGTATTTATAGATAAAATTATATAATAATCTCGTCTTGTTCAAAGTGAGGTTAAATTGAAATGAAAACTGTTACTGAATATAATATACACTTGGTCAGAGAAATAAATTTTTATATGTGGAGCAATCACTTATTTTATTTAGTATTTTCTATAAAAACACCTCAAAATTATGTAAATTAAAATCCTTTAGAAATATAATACCTAATAAAAAATTAACTCTAATAAGCTCTGTATTAATTATATTTCCTAAAATATCAATTTTCAATACAGATAAGCAACCCATTTAGAGAAATAAATTTTTATATGTGGAGCAATCACTTATTTTATTTAGTATTTTCTATAAAAACACCTCAAAATTATGTAAATTAAAATCCTTTAGAAATATAATACCTAATAAAAAATTAACTCTAATAAGCTCTGTATTAATTATATTTCCTAAAATATCAATTTTCAATACAGATAAGCAACCCATTTAAAAAATTCGTCTTACCCTGGGAGTAGATAATTATATAAATGTTAATGTATTTAACACGATTTATCTGCAATAAAAGTTTTATAAATAAATCCAATACATACAAAAAATAAAACCTGTTCCTTTTTCATTTTTAGCAAATCCTTATTTATTTAAAACTAATGACTTCCTTGTTCTATAATCTATACATCAAATTGAACGAAGCTTGCGTGCAAATTTACGCTTGACATAGGCTTGGGAATCGATGAAAACAAAATAAATAACTGAGTTCTCGTAAATTCACCACACAAAATGAAGGGTTACTAAGTGAGCGATTTTTAATTTTTTTTGCACTGCCAAGGACGTTAGATCATAGAACCCTATGATGGTTTAATTAGGATTTGTCCCCAATTAATTAAAATGCCACAGTTATGCAAGCTGTATACAAAATAATTATTGACTTGGGACGAGATATAAAAAATTTCCGAATCTATAAATCACGTAATTTAATAAGTGCAGTCTGTAAGTACAGGATGATAAAAAAAAAGTAATTTAATTAAAGATACGATAGGTAACCACTTTACTAAAGTAAACACTTTACAAACGATAAAAAAATAATTTGTATAATAAATCGGAATTAACTACTGAATTAGTACTAAAAATAATAATACAATATGTAATAATACTAATGTTTAAAAAAAAAGTAGTGAAAAACTGTGCGATTCAATATACTACTCTATACTATTATCTAAAAAGCACCCTGTCTCTCAGCGATAATAGCGATGTGAACCCTCTAAAGAAAACATAAACAAGTCAGAAAAATATATTATTGAAATAAAACTTACTCTTTTAGTTGGTTTATTGCAAGATCGATTATCAATTGACACCAAAACCTTATCGCTACTTTTCGCAAGCGAAGAAGTATCTTTAAAAATATTTTCTCTTTCACAAATCATAGCCTCGCACAACACTGTTCAGGAGTAATGCTTATGACGTATTGCTTAGAATTGGTTAGTATTTGTAACGTCTGTTTTTTCAGCACTGTACATGTAATGGTGGCTAAAGTAACGAAATCTCGGAAATGAACTCGAATTTTCAAATTATAATTATATGATTATAATATATGTAAATGTATTTAATGTTGTAAATATACTGTGCGAAAAAAAGACAAATAATTGTTCTTTTTCAGTATTTTATCGGAATGAGCGCATAAAGCTTATGTAGATACATTAACCACCACCTTTTTTTTCTAAATCTGACAATCTCGATTGCTGTCAAACTTTCTTTATTATTTAAGGTTATGTTTTTTAAGAAATCATTAATTGTTCTGTAAACATATTAATATTTAATATGGGCGAACAGCAAGAATTTTTAAATAAAAGATGGGACCATTTAAGAAAAATATTAGAAAGACCCGGCCCGTTTTGCCATCCAGAATTCGAACCGTCATCTGAAATTTTAGATTTCATAATGACAAGTTGTAAAATATTAGTTATAGGAGCCGGAGGTTTAGGTTGCGAATTACTTAAAGATTTAGCGCTCATGGGTTTTAAACAAATTCATGTCATAGACATGGACGTTATTGAATTATCAAATTTAAATAGGCAGTTCTTATTTAGACATAAAGACATTGGACTATCGAAAGCTGAAGTTGCCGCAGTTTTTATCAATAAAAGGGTGTCAGGTTGTCAAGTGACACCACATTTTTGTAAAATCCAAGATTATGATGAAAGTTTTTATAGACAATTTCATATAGTAGTGTGTGGTCTTGATTCTATAGTTGCTAGAAGATGGATAAATGGAATGTTAATTTCACTGTTAAATTATGAAGATACTGTTTTAGATCAAAGTAGTGTTATTCCGCTAGTTGATGGAGGTAATGATCTAGAAAAATTATTAGTATATTGTGTCATTATATGTTTATACTTAAATTACAAAATTTAATGAAGATATATATTATAGGTACAGAAGGTTTTAAAGGCAATGCTCGTGTTATTTTACCGGGAATAAGTGCCTGTATTGATTGTACATTAGATTTATATCCACCACAAGTGACTTACCCCTTATGTACAATAGCAAACACACCTCGCTTGCCAGAACACTGCATTGAATACGTTAAAGTTATACAATGGCCTAAAGAGAATCCTTGGGGAATTCAATTAGATGGAGATGATCCTCAACACATAGGTTGGATATATGAAAAGTCTATGGAAAGGGCATTGCAATTTAATATCACTGGTTTGACATATAGACTTGTGCAAGGTGTTGTAAAAAATATAATACCTGCTGTTGCATCTACAAATGCTGTTATTGCAGCAGTATGTGCTACAGAGGTTTGTATTATATATTCCAATAAGACTTGACAATTAATGACATAATATTTAGGTTTTTAAACTAGCTACAAGCTGCTGTGTTCCAATGAATAATTATATGGTTTTTAATGATGTAGATGGGATTTATACGTATACATATGAAGCAGAAAAGAAAAATAATTGTCTTGCCTGCTCTCAAATACCTTACACTATTCCTATTAAAGAGCCTAATAATTATAAATTGAAAGACCTTATAGAATTACTCTGCGAAAGTGCCTCTTTCCAAATGAGAAATCCAGGCTTGACAACAGTTATTGATGGTAAAAATAAGACTCTTTATATGTCTACAATTAAGAGCATTGAAGAAAGGACCAAAGAAAATTTAAGCAAAAGTCTTATTGATTTAGGTTTAACGGATAATTCAGAAATTATGGTTGCAGATCTAACATCTCCAAGTACCATGGTTTTGAAATTAAAATATTTAATAAATGATGTAGAGATGGAATAATTTTAATTAATATATTAAAGTATGATATTTATTTTTCATTCTTATTTTGTTATTTTATTCTTGCGTTTGTAAATATATTTGATTACTTCATTCTATTTTGTAAAAACAAAGAAGTCGTAATAAAGAAAAAAATTGTCTTTTTATTTCTACTTGCAAATATTTCTAATTTTAACTTGCTACTCAACATTTATTAATTAATTTTTTGTTTTACTAAGAATATACCTATCTTACATAAAGATAATGATAAATTCATCTGAAACATAATTTGAATTTCATGTTAAAAGAAGTGGTGGAAAAAAAGATATATGGAAAGCGACATTTATTATATTCATAGTATTTATACATTCATTTTATAGACTATCTTAAATATAAAAGAAATTACCTGAAGTTCCCTTCATTAATAAACTTGGAACTACCTATAGTACAAATTAATAAACCCATTGATTATTTGAGAAATAATTTCTTATTAGATGAGTAATAAATGGAATATTAAAAAAAGAAATTAAATTTATTGGAAATTTTACTACATATTTCTAAGTATTATTTAATTGAAAACCGGACGCTATATTTTTATAAACCTTAAAAAAATCGTTGAAGCATGTAAATTGAATTTATTTAAACAAATGGATGCCTATTTTTTGTATTGATATAGGTATAGTAAGACAGTAAGTCTATTTTCAAGGATGTAACTATTGTACGTCAAATAGATCATATTCTTTTGCATGAAGTTATTTATCAATTGCATTTCATTATTTTATTGAGGAGAAATTTACATTAGAAAATTATGCTAAAACAATATGGGAATAATTTAATATTTATTTTTAAAATTTTGTTGTTTCATTAAAACTTTAATTTCAAATATAGTTTGCTTCTAATTTAGGGATATTAGTATTGTACTTTTCCCGCGTCATATTGAAATAACTAGATCACGTGATCAAAACGGTGTCGACATGGCGGACGATAAGGATGTTGTGGAGAAAACCATTGCTGAAGACTTGGTTGTTACCAAGTATAAAATGGCTGGAGAAATTGTTAACAGTGAGTTTTTATTAAAGTTAGTCCTAATATTTCCGTATGACATGTACATAACCCAATAAAACCCCATATGAAATGAATAATAAGTAAATTATGATCAGGCCCATATGGTGGTCGCTTTATATACGTTCACCGGTTATGCCATGTGGTCTGTGAATTGTTCAGTGTTTTGTCGTATGTATGTATATAGAAGATTTCTGGGTTTTTAATCAAGACGTATTATACGATTGTTCTAGAATCTGTGTAAGTTCTTTTAATGTGAATTTTCTCATGGACCTTGGTGTTATTTACAGGGGCTCTCAAGCAAGTAATAGATAAGTGTGTTGCCGGAGCTTCTGTGAGAGAGATTTGCGAATTTGGTGATAATTTACTAATAGAAGAGACCAGTAAGGTGTTTAAAAAAGAAAAAGAACTAAAAAAAGGCATTGCATTTCCAACATGTGTATCTGTTAATAATTGTATATGTCACTTTTCCCCAGTGCCTAGTGAAGCAGATTGCACATTGAAAGATGAAGACTTATGTAAAGTGTATGTATTTACAGTTATTTTTTGTATCTCTGCTGTTAATATGATAAACATGATGTTTCTATTATATTCCAATTGATCCAACTGATTTAATGTGGTGAAAAGTGAAAGCTGAATAATATAGTTGGATGAATAAATATATTTATTTTAATATGTCCTGCATTTATACATCTATTTTTTCAATTATAGTGACCTCGGAGCGCATATAGATGGGTTTATTGCTGTTGTGGCACACACCATTGTTATTGGCTCTTCCAGTGAGAATAAAGTACAAGGTAGAAAAGCAGATTGTATTTTAGCCGCACATTTTGCGTCACAAGCAGCTCTAAGGTTGCTAAAACCTGGCAATGATACATATGCAATAACTGAAGCTGTACAAAAGATAGCAGAATCGTATAAATGTAAACCAGTAGAGGGGATGTTAAGTCATCAATTAAAACAATTTAAAATTGATGGCGAGAAAACAATAATACAAAATCCCAATGATGCACAGAAGAAAGAACATGAAAAATTTGAATTTGACAAACATGAAGTTTATGCTATGGATGTTTTAATCACTACGGGAGAAGGTGTTGGTAAGTAAAGTATATAGTAAAGATTTTTTTTTTGTTATATAAAAAGTTAAATACAAGAAGTTTCAGATACTATTATATATAGGGCTGGCGAATTTACGCCAACAGCCAGTGGCGGACGCATAAAAGTTAACACATAAAATAACTGGTAAGAAATAAATTATAAAACCTGCTCAAACACTGTATTAAGAGTCTTCCTTGAAATCACAAAGTGGATAAGGTCTGTCAAATATTTCAATCATTAGATATGTTTCCACAGTTCTTTCAGCCAAGCCAGTATGACGTGCAGAATAAATGTTTTTTTAATGCCGAAAACGACCGTTCTACTTCGAGTGATGTTATATTTGCACATTTGCAATAATTTTTGAAACAACATATGGAAGCGAATCCTCTAACGACATTGAAACATTTTGTAATTTTTCTATTCCCTCCACAATTTCAAACTAATTGTTCTTAATAGTTTGTAAATCTGCTTTTACACCTGACCATTTTGAAAATTCTTGATAGTTGCAGCTTCTTTTGGATCGAATTTTAAAAGTACCATCTTTACATCAAAATATTTGTTGTAGTAAAATACAGTCTGTAACTATGTTCTCCAACGTGTAACAATCAGCTATGGCGGTTCAGGTATTTCGGAACACAATCTGAAATTCTCGAGTACGTTTCAGGGACTTCTTTGTATTTACTCGTGGATAACATGTACGAATCGTTTGTGCCACAAGATTTAAAGCATCGATTTTGCACGTTACAGTAGAAGTTCCTTGGTTAAAAGTTTAAATTTCTTCAACGAGTTCAATGCCACCTTTAAAATCTCAGCGGCAGTACAATTTTCGACTCTTTTGGAGGCAAGCAGAATAGAGAGTAATGGCTGAAGTGGTTCTATTGTATGTACCATTACATTAACCACAGAATGTTTTTTAATATCTGTTTTGTCCACACACAACCACAGTTTTCTATCATTCAATTCTGATTTAATTCTTTTTTAATATCTGTTTTGTCCACACACAACCACAGTTTTCTATCATTCAATTCTGATTTAATTCTTTTTTTAATATATTTACGTAACGATTTCTGGCTTAGTAATTTACCGTTCGCATATTTGTTCAAAAGGGGGCAAATGCTTCGTCGTCTAGTAAATGAAACGGTAGATTGCGTGAAATAAATGTAAAACAAATTAAATTTAAATTTTTTCAGTGCCATTTGCCACTTTTTATAGAAGAATGGTGTTTGCTATTAATGTGACGTTGACAATTCCTTTTTGACTAACACTATAAAGCCTGCTTCACACTTACGAGTAAATCGTACATGAACGTCAAAAATCGTAAATGTAAACGTGAAATCGTAACTCGTATGCGGTTGTCAAATTGAATAGAGCGTAATCCGATTAGCCGTACGAGTTTAGTACATAAAAAATGGCGGAAAGTAAATTTTTAGCGACGAAAACGGAGGACTTTATTAACCTTTATCATTGGAGTGTTTATGCAATATAAAAATCAAGAAGTACCGTGACATTAATGCCCGTAATAAAGGGTACGAATTTGTTAGTCGAAATAATGAATATTTCAGTGGAGACGGTAAAGAAGAAGATAAATAATTTACGATCAGAAGAAAAAAAGAATAACTATATTAAAATTATTTTATTTTTTATTTTATTGCCTAATAAACTTTTCTGTGTGTGAACATATTATGCAATGTACAAAATGTTTAGTAGTTCATTCTCGTAAAATCTTTGTATCCACCTCTATTTTCAAATAAACAAGTCTTTCGGCAAACCTTCAATTCCTAGAAATTTGCCTCTTGTAGTGTTTCTTTTACCTAAATTTTCCTGAATCTTCTGCGGCAAATATCATTGCGCTTTTTCATTATTATTAATAAAACCATAGCGAAATTCGCACTTTTTCTTACTCGGAGACATTTTTTAAAATACAGTATCGTATACGACTCTGCTACAAATGGAAATGTCAGGTATTACTCGTATACGAGAACTCGTAAGTGTAAGGCCTGCTTAAGAGGTTATTACAAAGTGGATATTGAATTTTGGCGCCATCATAATATAAGTCCTTTGCCGGCATTTCTGCTATAATGTTTTTAAACAGTGTATGTAACCGATATTTTTAAAACGAACGTTAGAACTACGAAATAGTACCTACGGCAGCATACATGTACAGCTTACAGAGCGTGACGTGGCCGGTGGGAGAAATCGTCGCTGCGCGCGGTATGGATGTCAGAAAAAGTATTCGGAAAATACATCGAATACATTAGCCGGACGAAGGAGTAAATACTGCACTTCGATGTTTAACGATTGACAATTTTCGAGACTGCTCGTGCTTATAATATAAGAATCTACTGCACACCTTGTGGGAGGGGCATCTCACCGGCCATGTCTCGCTCTGGGAGCTGTATATACAACAGATCTCGTAACGAGTCGAAGTAACACTGAAGGTTGTATCACCACCGGCTCTTCACCACTTATTGTCGATGCTGCACCACTGCCTGTTGGCGCTGTTAGCCAGCTATAATTATATTTATTACTCAAAAGTAATAGTCGTCGATGATCTATTAAGCTCTTTATTGAAATAAGTTCTCAAAATTTTAATAAACGTTTCTTAAAAATAAATTACAAAAAATGAAGATTACTTGAGTTTGATTTACAGTTATAGGAAAATAAATGTATAAATTTTTGGTTTATATTTTTTAAATTAGAAATAATTATTGTAATAAATATTTTTTAATAATTCTTATTAGACTGAAATATACACTACTTACTCAAAAGTCAATAATCTAACATAAAGCAGAAGAATTCTCTTGTAGGTCATTTTCCATTGCTCCATTTTATATTTATTAAGTATAATATATAATAGTCATATATTATAAGGGAAGATTTTTATATTACATGTATATCTAGCTATGAATGAGAGGCATTAAAAACCTATATTTTAATTTGAAATACAGTAGAGTCGCGATAAGGTGAACTAATTCAGACAAGTCCGGTTCATTTTATCGAAGGTGTTCACTTTAATGAGGTTGTTTAAAAAACGACAACAAAATATAAATTATATTATACATACTATGTATATTTCTAGTGTTTAAGTATTATATGGATATAACCTATTAACCATGTAATGCACATGTGTTTATTATATGTATACATATCATACTTACGACTACTAAACTGTATCGAAGAAAGAAGTTAATTTTGTTTGTTTCGTTTTATATTGTGTATTTCGTAGTATAGCTGCTTCTTGCAACCGTTTAAGCACCAAAATATCGTTAATATTATGAATATTTCTTTCTGCCCAGATCAGACACGTATCAAATGCTTTACAGGCTTCCGAATGTGATGGAATAATAACTGTAGTTTCTGTAACCACGTTGTCCTCCTCACTGCTAATTTGTTCAAAATCATTGTCTTGTGTATCTGCTTGTAGATCTTCATTCCAATCCAAAACTTCTGTAGCAGTGTAATTTACCTGAAATGCAGTTTTGGAGATGGACTTTTTTTACATGAACGCAAAAACATGAAGTAACTTACATTTGGAGGTATCATATCCAACATTCCAAGTGTCTGTTGAACAACACTGTTTATTTCACGTGGGTGATATATTTCTCTTAAGGTACTTAATGGAATGTCATCTTCATCTGGCTCATCAAACTCCAAAACAGGTTTCCAACATTTGACAATGGTTTCCATTGAAACTTTTCCACAGGCGTTTAGTAAATTCAATATAGCATCTTTTAAAGTCAAATTTTTTATGAGGCCCTTGATATCACCTGAATCATTTCTTATTATTGTTGATAAAAGAGAACTTCTTTAATGTAACTTGGTAAGTCTGATTACGTTTTGATCCATTGGTTGAAGCAATGGCGTTACATTGGGAGGGAAAAACAGTGTTATTATTTTTCCATCGTCACTTTTTAATTGATCTTCTGAAGGATGAGAAGGGGCATTATCGATAAGAAGAATTGCTTTTTCATCTAAATGTTTTTGCTTCAAAAATTTTCTCACCTACAAGTTCATTAATTTGTATTAAAGCAAAAATAAATAAACAGAATGAGGAACATTTTACCTGTGGTACAAAAGATTTGTGAAACCAATTTTTAAAAATTTCGGTAGTCATCCACGCATTTTTAGAGTGGTCATAGTCTACTGGCAATACATAATTTCTGAAACTTCGGAAGTTTTTTGCAGTTCCAATTACGAAAGGTTTCAACTTACGTCGTCCCGAAGCATTAGTACATGCGACAAATGTCACTCTTGCTTTTTCAGTTTTTCGACCAGGAGCAATTTTTTCATCTGAAGCCACGAATGTTTTATCAGGCAGCAGTTTCCAAAATAAGCCGGTTTCATCGGCGTTGTATATTTGATCACGTGAAATGCCCAATTCATCAATTTTTTGCTTCAAAATTTTCTTGAAAGGGTCAACTGCGACGACATTTGATGAACGTTTTTCACCCGAAATTTTCAAGTGTCGAATGCTGTATCTCTTCTTAAAATTCTGCAACCAGCCTTGACTACTAGCAAATGTTGTATTTTCTTCAAAGGTCTCGTGCAGTTGTTTCGCCTTTTCTTTTAGCATTGCACCAGAAATCGGTAAGGTTTTACTTCGTTGTTTCAGAAACCATCTGAGCTATACAAAGCTGTTTCCATTTTGGGATTTTCTGCTCGTTTCATTCTTCTACGTTTACTAATTCCGAGATATGTATTTGACAGAGCTTTTAGAATTTTTTGTTGATTTTTTCTAATGCCGCATATAGTGGATTTGGCAACTCCATATTCACGTGAAAGCGAACTTACACTTCTACCATCATTTAGTTGTTTTATTATTTCACATTTCGCACTTAATGTTAAAGTCTTCATTGTTCTTAGTACACTTTACTAACTACACAATAACTCAACAAAATACACGAGTAGAATGCAGGCGTTCAATCACAAACACGTTGTACTAACATAATTAGGGGGTTCCCCGATCGAGTCACTAAATATAGGAGTACAAATCTACAATATGTAACAGGTTCATCTTATTGAGTTGGGCTGTTGTTCACCTTATAGAATACTGTGTATAAAAATTTATTTGTTCACCTTACCGAACTGTTCCTCTTATGGGGTGTTCACCTTATCGCGACTCTACTGTATATGATATACTACGGTTACACATTTATTCTAGCGTTTTTCTCCCGAAAAATACTTTTAGTAAGTCTTCACAAAACACCTCCACTGCTTCTTTCAGGCAATCATCTGAACAAAATCTTTTTTTAATTAAGAGATAATCACTCGGGCCAAGTACGGACTGTAGGGTGGATGTTCTATCTCTATAAAGCCATAGCCGTCAAATATTTCTCAAACCAAGCCAGCCTTGTGAGCAAGGAACAGCATAAATGTTTTGACCAAAGTTATGGGGACTTTTTTGCTGTATAGCACTTTTCAAATTTCGGAATGTTTCCTTATATACTTCTCCTGTAATTGTAAGGTCTTTCTTCATGTATTCAATTAACAAGATTCCTTCTACATCCCAAAACACCGACTCCCATCAGATTTCCAGATGAATTTTGCGTCTTACCTTTTTTTGGGGACGGAGATCCACTGCATGGACTCTTGTTTTGTCGGTGGATCTCAGGTTTCACCACATGTTATAATTTTCGAGAAAGGTATCGCCCGCTAAGACCTTCAAGTTTTCCACATGAATTTGTTGCCGACATATTTTTTTGTTTAGGAGCAAGCAATCTGGGAATCAATCATGCTAACAGTTTGTCCATTACTAAATCATCATGTAAATATTTTAATACAGTTGCTGCTGGTATTTCCATTTTAACAGCAATAATTGACACTTTATTTCTTTGATCTACTAAGACCTGTTCCTCAACTTGACGTTTTCCTTAGTTCTTGCTTTGATAGACTTACCTCATCTTGGATCATCTTGAATTGACTCCCCACGCTATCAAAATTACTTGGGCCAAAATTTCTATAAAATATGACGGCGCATTACACGTTAGTCACCCTCTGATGAATGTTTTTGAGTCCACTTCTTTTTTTTCGTCAAGAATTTTATAGCGCTTCTATGTTCTAACTGAATTTAACTCAGTTTTGGTTAAATAAAGCTCTGTAAAAACAGTAAAAGTCTCTATTATTATTGAAATTTAGAAACTATTTGGGAAAAGTCAGAGCAGAACTCCTAAAAGCGCACTATTTGTTAATAATTTTATTCAAATTCTATACGTTTATGGTCTGTTTCAATTTAAAATTCTGTACACGTAATTTGATAACTAAGTTGTCATCCTCAGCTAGAACTAAAATAATATTTTTACTTATTATTGAGAATAACAGCTAGATTAAGTAAATATATGTTTACAAACATCACCCTATCTATTGTGTTCTAAATAAAAAATGTAATTAGAAATTCTAATATAAATAATAAGAATATGTCTGTTTTTAGCACATAATTAGACTGGCACATTCGAGTAACATCCCATCAGCGGTTGATCCTAGTGTCTATATATATTTTGTCAGTCGCCGTCCAAACACCGTTCAGTGCACGTTGTCCGGCGGCTACTGACAAAATATATATACGCGCGAGGATGAGCTGCCGGTGCGTTTTTACTCGAATGAACCTCTCTACACATAATACCATTTATTTCTAGGTAAGGAAGCCGATACCAGAGTTTCGATCTATAAGAAAACGGAGGAGGTATATCAACTTAAATTAAAGGCTTCGCGTATGTTTTACAGCGAAGTGAGGACTAAACACGGGTGCATGCCCTTTAACTTGCGCAGCTTTGAAGAAGAGACCAAAACTAAGATGGGTGTGGTCGAATGCGTTAATCATAAATTAATTGAACCTTTCCAAGTGCTTTACGAAAAACCAGGTAATTTATTTTATGGCTTGTATTCAAAATAAAGGTTAATAGAATGGAAATCTTGGAAAACAAAATTGTCAAATCAGAATAAAATTACCTAATTGAAGGATTACTTTAAAAACATTAGCATTATTTCCAAATTGGTATGGATTTTTGAACTATTAAAGAAAACTTTTTTTAAATTTTAACTTCGCGTCATGAAGTTTCTTTATCGCCAAGAAAAGTATTCACGACTAGTAGTCTTCACTGCTACACTTAAATGTTTCTGCGAAAATAAGCGTTTTTTTTTGCAGAAATAAAAGTGCTCTAAGGCCTACTATAACGGCGAGAAAATATTTTTATATCGAATCAATTATACGCCGTGAAAGCGAGGTAATTAACTGCCGGTTCGGCGCAGTTACATTTCTCCATCACCATATATAGTCCTATCATATCTTATTAGACAGCGGGCGTACTACATACCGTAAATTCTTTAAGAAACAACCAGATATAAAGTTAAGAAATGATGACAATATGTAATACAGTAAAAGTCGATTATAACGACGACCAAGGGACCGACAATTTTCGTCGTTATATAAGGACGTCGTTATATGCATTTTTTTCTAATATGTAATAAGGTACAACACACAAGTATCTGAATGCATTTTATTATAAATGAAGATAATTGTATTATAGCACATAGTTATAAATAACAAAAAACAATTACATACACATGAACAAATTATTTTCCAAAAAAAAGTCTGTAATTTTTGTTTGATTACTGGATTGCAAAAAATAGTTCACTTTTAAGGCCCTTTCCAATATTATGACATTCTTAATGTAAACTTCATTCAACTTGTCATTAAATGAAATGTGGTTTCGCACTATTTTCAAAGCTTTAATGCCCTCCAATGTTGATGGTGGTTCGAATTCCATCCCAGGGTCATCTTGATCTTCATCGATCTCGTATGCTTCTTCTTCTGTTTGTAAACCTTTTAAATTCATAACTAAATCTTCATCATTTAGCTCTCCCCATGTTTCCAAGTCTTTATCAACGTCAACAAAGTCATCAAATGTAACATTTGAATCAGTGTCCACGACGTACGCTTCTCGAATCAGTTGTGCTAAGGGAATGTTATCCTCGTCTTCAAAATGATCCTCTTCTTGAATAGCCACTGAGGGGAGAAATCCAGCATGTCGAAAACAATTAACAATTGTATTTTGTGAAACTGCATTCCATGCTGTGGATATCATCATGACGGTATCTAGAATATTAATTTTTATTTCATTGTGTTCATCTGCATTCTCTATCATTTTCATGACTAAAGCCTTTCGGAAATGCACTTTGAGGTTCCTTATTATGCCTTGATCAAGAGACTGTAGAACGGAAGTTGTATTTTGTGGGAGAAAACACAAATTTATGGCCTTCAAATTCTGAACATTAGGATGAGCGCTGCAATTATCCACCAACAACAAAATTTTCTTCTTTGCCGCACATAGCTCCTTATCCCAGTCTCGTAAAATCTTCTCGAATATTTTGGACACTTTCCAGGCACGTCTGTTGGATCTGTAATCGACAGGAAGTCTCTTCATGCTTTTAAAACATCTGGGATTGTTTGATTTTCCAATCACAAGCAGCTTTTTTTTAATGGTGCCGGTCATATTGGCGACCACCAATACCGTGACCCTGTCTTTTGACATTTTACCCCCAGAGCATTTCTCTCCTTTAAATTTTAGGGTCTTGTTAGGAGTCATTTTGAAGAATAATCCGGTTTCATCCGCGTTAAATATCTGTTCATCCGTGTAGTTTTTCCGTATCTCTGCAAAAACATTTTTCAACCATTCATCAGTTGTACTTTCGGATACAGATGCAGATCCACCAGAGACAGTGCCACCCACAATATTGTGACGGTTTCGGAATCGTTTGATCCAACTTTCTGAACATTCAAAGTTTTCCAGTCCTAAAAGTTTGCCGAAATCATTGGCTTTGGCTTGTAAGGCCCTGTTATTGGAATACCCTGGCTTCTTTTCTCTTTGAACCATCTCAAGAGTGTCTTATCTATGTCATCATATTGAGAGCATCTTAACTTCTTATTCGTTTGAACATTATTTTTGAAGGCGTCTTCAAATTTTGTTCGATTTTTCCAAATCGTAGATATAGTGGAATGCGATAGACCAAAGCTTTTTGCAACGTCCACATTAGCCTCACCATTTTTTATGCGTGTAATTATTGCAAATTTGTCACTTATTGATAAGGCGTTTCTCTTTTTTGCAGGTGTCATTCTGTTTTGACACACATACATACATGTAACAAATAACGTAATTTGAAAAACACCGGTCGACTACAAATATGTATGTATATAATAATTGGTATATATTGCTGCATCAAAACTGTCGGGAATTAGGGGAATCACAGAAACGGGACCAATCGGAACAACAACACTCGGCACGGGGCTTTTTTCTCCTACGTACGTCGTTACATCCGGCCTGACTTAGATCTCACGAAAGACGTTACAAGCGACTTCGTCGCTAATAGCGACGACGTTATACACGACTATGGTAGACATTGTCGCATATAGAAATTCAACCAATTCTCTACAGGTCGGTCGTTATGAGCAACTTGTTGTTATAAGCGACGTCGTTATAAATGACTTTCACTGTAAAAGTAAAATGGCATTTTAATTTCATTCACCATCATTGACCAACTGTCTGCCTACGAGAGGAATACAAACTAGAAACGGTGGGTTTATAGGCACCTTCCACGCCGTCCAGTTTACTTGCTCCCACTTGCTAAAAGTTTGGGCTAATCTTTGCCTTCTTTTCGATGCCACATATGATGGATTTAACAATGTCATATTCTTGTGATAAAGATTTTACGTTTTACCTTTTTTTGCATTTGATAAAAGCTGCGTTTTTTTTCTGTCTATTTATTAGACGCCATAACGAAAATATCACTTGAACTATATATTGCATACATTTACACCCTCATGATACCAAACGAATACTAACATGTCAATCCTCTTGCCTGCTGCAAAGACCATTCCCGGGTAGTTTCCGAAATTTAAGTATGCAAAGAATTACACAAGTGCGTTCGTTAAATTTTTGTTATTAGACAGTGCTGTTCACTCTTTAAAACAAAATAATTGACAAAAATTCCCGACACAGTTCTATTATATTCATGCAAGTAATAACAAGACAAGTCGCAATTAGTTAACAGCATCTGTGATATATTGTAGGTGCTTTTAAATCAAATATTTGTAGTCATAATAATAAATAAAATTATTAACTATTTGCCTGGTAGGATACTAATTTTTATAAACCAAATAATTTCTACCCCCTTTAACAACTCTGATGAGTCATCAGAGTTAGCCTTAGTTAGTCATCAGTGATGACTAACTAAGACATAAATGCCATGTGAAATGACGTTGTTAGTGGCACTTTTATCTTCATTTTCAGTAAGAAATTTTTTTCCATTTAAGAAGTCTACTATATGCTTTTAAATAGTTGATTAACTATTAGAGGTGAACTAAGATGTTATTCAATTTTATTATTTAGATCATAAAGTCTATAAACTCGTTGCAATTTATGGAGACTGTCCCGGTTTCTTCTTCTGTTTTAGGTTGGACGCCAGTACGTCTAGGCACTTGAGCATACTGCTCTTTGTACTATTCCCAATAGATCTCTCAGTTCCACTCTGTCAGTCTTGTGTCCTCGATAAAAGCCACTATCCTCCTCAGGGAAAGTTTGAGTACACTCGTAGGATCCAATAGATCTCTCCCGAAATATTTATGTCTGAGTTCTTTCAGTTCCTCACACGTGCATGTTACATGAAGGCTAGTTTCCTCCTGTTTTTCACATCTTCTACACCAGGGCTCGCTAACCAAGCCCATGCTGTACATATGCTGTGTATAGTAGGTTTAATTGAATGATAGTCCACTATTCACCACAATATGTCCAAACTTGAACTCAGTCAGCTTTTTCTTTTTATATGAGACTCCTCTTCATCCAGGGTTTCCCGTGAAGGAACGTGGAAATTAATACGAATTAGTAATAATACACACAAGTCTACTATATATTTTATTTAAAAAAAAATTAAAAAAAAACTTTACCAACTGTAAAGTCAGCTAATGCATCATTATACAGAAGCCCAGAGGAAAAAGATTGTATGATAATTTACACGCATACAATGAAAACCTCAAATTGAAACGCGAGCAAAATTAAACCTAATAAATTGATTAGAAAACTTTCAATTTCATTAATTTAACCCCAAATTCAAGACGTAAACAGATCCAACTGTCAAACGCGTAAATAACTTTCATTCATGCGCAATAACACGAGTATAAATTTCCCTCCAAACCTTGACTTCAAAATTCTAGAACAACGTGACAATAAAAAAAACCCTTTTATAAAAATGATAGTTTTCTTCACCATCTATCTATTAAACTAAAATAGATACAAATCAATAGATATAAGTTAAATCAGTTAACAATACAATTTACATATCATAGAAAAATATTATTATCTGGTGTGGAAAAATACTTACATGTGCACACGATTTTTCACACACAAAAAAAAACTAATTAAAGAGATTGCAAGTGAGGTATAAATATTTCAAAATACGAGAAAAGAAAAACTCGTATACGGTAATGACTTACTAAAGCACATAACACTAAAAACAAGTAAACCCGAAATTACTTTAAATAAAAGATAAAAAAGAAGTTTTTATCTCCACACAACACTCTCACTTGAATGCAAATCAATCTCTGGCGGAAATATTCACCGCACATGAAAGGTACAAATAAATCAAAATACGATCCAGGCACAGATACATCCGGGAACGCCCTATTCAAAATACACATACAAAAGTATACAGTCATCATCAACAAAAGTGTGCCAGAATTAAATTTAAATAAAATCAAAATATATATCTCTGGTAACCTACAAAATAAAAGTACATAAATAAATTATAAATTTTAAAATTGTCTTCGGGAAAAATTCACTACAATATGCTACTGTCCTGGTTTGCTTAGGGTGCGTGAATGTAGAGGCAGGCACAGATACATCCGGGAACGCCCTATTCAAAATACACATACAAAAGTATACAGACATCATCAACAAAAGTGTGCCAGAATTAAATTTAAATAAAATCAAAATATACCGCCTAATTCTGAGTAAACGCAACGATCCGAATGTATGAATATTTCTCCCGCTTCGAATACAATTCCCCTGAATGCTGTAGGCGCGTCAACATCGATGTCATACATATAGCAAGCGCCAATTAAGTTGGCGCGAGGAGGGGGTTTAGCAAGAGACTGTTTTGTGATTGGCTTAACATCGATGTCATACATATAGCAAGCGCCAATTAAGTTGGCGCGAGGAGGGGTTTAGCAACAGACTGTTTTGTGATTGGCTTAACGCGTTCAGGAGATTTTTATTCGGAGCGGGAGAAATATTCGTACATTCAGGCCGTTGCGTTTGCTCAGAATCAGGCGGTATATCTCTGGTAACCTACAAAATAAAAGTACTTAAATAAATTTTAAAATTGTCTTCGGGGAAAAATTCACTACAATATGCTACTGTCCTGGTTTGCTTAGGGTGCGTGAATGTAGAGGGAGTCAGTTATACTGCTGTCTTCCACCAACCGTTCCCAGAATTTTCTTTGAATGAAGTGGATGTTTTTGACCTTTGTTTGTGTTTACCAAACCTTTAAATCTTTTTTTTCGGGAATTGTATAATATACATTTTTTTTATTAGTCATTAGTCAGTTTGAATGTTTCGAGATTGTATGAACGCTTATTTAGTCGGTCTAAGGTTATTTGTCTAAGAATGTTTTTGAATATACACTAACCCAACTTTTTTATTTTCTCGGCGACATAAATATGTCAGAAAAATAGTGTTTGTAAGTTCTTATGTAGAACGATGTAGATATGGTAGTACTAAATTTGTAAACAACCACGATGGCGGCATTTTTAAATATGCTCTAAATACGTGTTTTGATCTTATTTGATCTCATGAGTGCGATGTATCTAAATATAGAAGTCACAGGCACGTATTTACGTGCATATAAATAAAAATTAATTATATATGTTAAAAAAGCAATTTAAACTCTATGTAAGAAAAATAAATATTTAAAATTTAACAAATAAAATATGTATATAAAAAATGTAATATTCCTGCAAAAAAAAAAACTATTTACTCGTAACAATAAATAAACAAAAATTCTAATAAACAGCAATATAAAATAAGGATAATTCTCCAACATACCAAGATTATTTTGTAACTCGAAGTAGGAAAAATATTGGAATAATATCGATTTTCGTAACCGGGAATTTTACATTTATATTTGTGCATACTTGGAAGTCGTTATAAAAATAATTTTTTATGCAAAATATTAATATTAATTATTACAACAATTAATAAAACAACAATTAATGATAACAAAACTTATCCAAAACTTCCTCTTTTTTTCATAACCTCAGTCTTCTTCTCACATAACCTCCACCTTTATTCGAATTTTTCTATGAATAATTCAAATAAAATTGCGTCGTAAAGTGTAGAAAAAATATATACAATTACATTACTTCGCGAAAACGCAGTTAATTTGTACAACTGCCGTACTACGGGCAAGATATATTCATCTATTCCTTTGATGTAACTCAAAGCATCCCATAAAAGTTTCTAATTCACGTCTCAACAGCTCAGTGGTCGAGCAATGGTCCGCCAAGCCAGAGGTCGTGGGTTCGATTCCTACTTGAGGGCGAATTTTTTCTATGAAAAATTCGAATAAAATAGCGTCGTAAAGTGTAGAAAGAATATTTACAATTACCATTACTTCGCGAAAACGCAATTAATTTGTACTATGTTATCATGATTAGCATTTTTGTTGTATCCTCGGTACGGTACACTGTTGCCATGTCGCGTACTCTTATAGTTATTCATAATTCTTCATAGATTTCTTAAAAATATGTTTAACAAAAAGATTTTTTGGTGAAAATAACGCTGAAAACTATTTCATTCTTTATATTAAAACCTTTGGATGTTTGATTATAATACCTTTAGACAAGGAGACTACAAAGACTTGGCAATAATACTGTATTTAGTACGTCATATGAAACTGACATAGCGCGAACATCTTGTCCGAAATTTCAAATTTGAACGCTCAAGGCTCACTTTCAAGTGATTCATCATCACATAATTTCTCAAATTAATAAAAACAATTCGTAACATATTTGAGTGGGTAAAACCTCGCCATTTGTATAAAAAAAAACATTTTTAGTAATATCAAAAATATTAAGAATCTGTTTTCCTCCATGATGTCTTTTATGACTTACGCAGTAAGGGAGTTGTTGAGAAATTTGTTTATCTTAGCAACATACACTGACGAGTCCATGACAGGGCGAAACACGAGTTTGTGTCTAAATAGAAATTTTCACACACTACTTGCACTGTGTTTTCCACGCCAGATTTGGAATAATATTCTTGGTATTATTGAAAATATTTTTTTTTTTTAAATTAACGTTGCGTAGTTTATTCATGTAGAGTAGACTCACTATAAATTCTGTTTGTGTTATTAATTGCAGCCGGCATACTATTTCCAAATCAAAAATATCGTGTTACAAAGCGTTTCATATCACATTACATATATATGAGGCTGGTTCTCCTATTGTATCCTTAAAAAAATATAAATATTTAATTACTTGAGCAAGGTATAGGGTTAATCTCACATAGTACAAAAATAAATTGACTTCATTCATATTACAAATTGGTTTTCTCTGCACGTAACGTCTTACAATATTACACATTATTCTGCACAGTAAAAATCCACATTTCATATGCACCATTACACCAGTCTAATAAAATTCAGTGAATAATGTTCTTGTAAAATATGTATCTGTTTAAATAATCTGTAATAATATTGTCTAATTAATTTATTACAAGGTATTTTTGTAGCATTGCAATATTAATTATCACAGCTTTTCTTTTGTAGTCATATATCTGTGAGATATTGATGACGGCTATATTTACAAATTTTATATAACACATCTAGCAAGTCTTTTAAAAATTTTTCCTAATTTATGATGTTTATAAAAGTTTCCAATTGATCCAACTGAATTTGTTAGTGAATGATTATAACTTTCTGATGACTTGAAAACTTGAATTAACATATTACCTTGTGTGGCATTTATACGTACATGTAAAAATTTGTTTCAGGTGAATACGTGGCTCATTACAAGTTTACAGTGCTGTTAATGCCCAATGGTCCTCATAAAATAACAGGCTTGCAATTCGAACCCGAATTATATCAATCAGAGTATTCCGTTACCGATCAAGATATCAAGTTACTCTTGAATAGTTCCGCAAACCCTAAGGCTGCGAAAAAGAAAAAAAAGAAGGCTGAAAATGTAGTGGAACAACCAATGGAAGTTGAAGCCGCGGCTTAGTTGGAATTTGCTAATTCATTTTCATTCTCGCCACCCCTGTATATCTTTGATTTACATCTTTATTTTATTTTCGAAAAAAAAAACATAAATTCCATAAAAAACATTTTTTTTTGTGTATTTTTCTTGTAATAGTGACTACCATAATGACAATTTTTCCTTCTTTTGTATGTTGATGTAACTATTTGCTTCATTAAAAAAAATTGATCGAATTTTTTAATCAATGTACACAAGGTGCAAGCAAATCCACATGACGAGGAGCAGAGCTACGAATAAATATTGGTGCATAATGTAAAAATCGATCGTTTTTATCTCTACACATTTTATAATGTTTTACACCTATGAAATTCTCATATTTGTACTACTAATTTGTTCCAATACATTTGAATTAATAGATGATTTTAACACATTCTCTTAAAAATTGTTTTTGTTTAAAATATATAATTCTATGTAAAGATAAATATATATATAGATATAATTTTTCTATCTTGACTTTCACATACAAACAGTTCTTGTATCATCTTAATTATGATTACAGATGACAAAAAGAAAGAGAAAATAATGTTTCATTATCCAAATTAATGTATAAATCACAAATTTAATAAATATTTGGTATTTTGAATTGCTTTTAATTTACTTTTTGATAATTAGAAATATCAAGAATACTTTTAACGCTTATTTAATGCTGTACTTAATAATTTACAAGAAAGAAATGGCAAAATTAAACAATGCTGTAAAGTGTCTTTCTTTGCAGATTGAGGACACTGTGCTTAAGTAAAACCTTAAAAACACTATACCACAATTGATACTCGTATTCTAAATATGTATCTCAACAACTAAGTTATCATCCACGGTAGGTAAAAAATAATAACAGTGTTAGACATGGAGGACAGTAAAGCTAACACAAAGAATCGCAAAAGACTACAAGGCGTCAATGTATACACTAAGTTTTACGAAACTAAAATTAGATCACTAATGTTTTTAATAAGTTTTAGGGCCGGTATTATAAACGATAAAAATCTGCAGATTTTATTTAGTAAACAAGTAAATTTAATTTATTCTATAGATTGGATATTATAAATAGCGAATAAGGAAACTATACAAGTAAATCTACCGATTAATTTACACCCTAGAAAATTGTGGTATAGGTCTTTCACGATAACAGACGAGACACGTGATAAACAGTTACTTCGGACCCAGTAACATTTAAATTACAATACCTAATAATCCTAGTATTTCTCTCTATTCGGTAAATATATTATGTTGCCAGAACTAGACATGGTTGCCAGCTTGGATTCTGTCGAATGTCATTCGAATTAATTGTTCAAACCGAGTTTATAAGTTCCGATTTCTTTGTATTTATACATCAATATTATATATGGGATCAGTTGTTTTCACAAGTAAATCATGCAGAAACCGTTAGGTAACCAAGTGAAAGAAATAATTCTATTTGGTATTTCGATAAAAAAACGCGATAATAATGCGCTTTCTGTTGTTCGACAGGTAATATTTTCTATCATTTATATCATACACGTTTTGTAGTTTAATGTAGTATAAAATAAATAAATTTACATCCGTATTTTGATTTGGTTTGTATTTCTTTGTATATATAATAAAATAAATTAAAGCATATTAATAGGAGTTAATTATTTTAAAATGAGAACATAAACATAACATCATAGATTATTTACTAATCACAGCTGACTCTAAGCAATGTATATTTGTCAACCCTGTTTTGTATCAATTTATCACGTGACTCGTCTGACCTATATTAAATGTTTTTCATCGGTTAAATGCGATCAGCTGTATTATGCTTCAAATAAACATAACCATATTTTTAAAAGTTTATTATTTTGTGTGTTTGATAACCTAAATTATGATAATGTCAGATTTATTGGTTTCATCCAAGGATGATAAACTAGAAAGGATGGCCAGATCACGCAAATTTGTCCGCCAAGCACCCCCACCACTGTGACGTCAGCACAAGACCTCTTTCAGCAAATACTCATTTAAAATACACAGCGCAGAGTACATTTTATTATAAAATTACAGATTTATACAAAATCTATTAAAATAATTGAAATATAGAATTTCTAAGATACTTTGTTTATACAACTACTATGAAATAAATAAAATAAATCAGTATATAAACCCCTATTTCATAGAAAAAATCTTAGCAAAACTCATAGGGAACAAAACCACAATGGGTTTCATCAAAAATCTTAAGAGGTGGTAAATTTTAATGCCAAAACGGTTTTATTAAGTGAGCTAGGAATGTGGGCAATTTCTAGGTTTATTTTGCAACGTTGATCTCGTTAATCCGAATTGTCCTGGATTTACTTGACTTTGATTTTCTTTTGGTATCATCAATCAGCTTATCTCTGTCATCAGTTTCAGGGTGTCTGAATTATCAAACGATGAAAATCAATCGTGTGAAGGTCGTCAACGTGTACGACGAAGGCTGTTTCGCGAAAGGACCGATTTATTCGAATTAATTTAAAGCAAGATTTCGTTTAACAAAGCTGACATTTAAATATGAAACTTAAACACAACTTACTAATCTACAAATACAAACAAAGAAAATCATAAAGAATTAGTTTTTTTTTTCATTTTATTCAGTGGCTCCATCGTTTATTGAAACGCTAAACAACAAAATACATCGCTATTCAGAGTTATTGTATAACTAATTTGAAGTAGAATTTAAAAATAACGCTAAATATTTCCCGAGAGCCTGGATTAGGTATGTAGATGACATTCTCGCGATTTTTGATACACGGAAATGCGAATTAGACATGTTCGTTAATCAATTAAATTTGAAATTTCCGACGATTAAATTCACAATACAATGGCAACATACCATTTTTAGATACTTTACTGATTAAGAATAAACATAAAATAGAAATCGATATTTTCCGGAAAGAAACCAATGTTAATAGATTCATCACCGCGGATTCAAATCATAGTTATCAACATAAGACAGCTTCCTTTAATTTCTTAGTCAATCGGTTACTAAATTTTCCGTTAACAAAAGAGAGACATGAAATAGAACTGGAGTTCATTAAAAATATCGCGAAATACAATGGCTTTGGCATAGCAATAATCAATAAATTAATTAGAAAAACAAAAATAAAAAATACAATCCGCGAATCCACAAGTTTGATATCTCAAAGTAACCAGGAGAAAAAGTCATGTGTTTACCATACCACCCCGTCACGAAAAACATTAATAAAGTTGTGAAAGAAACAGGTCTTCAGGTTGCCTTTCGGTCCGAAAATACTATCAAAAGTCTCCTAGGGAATACTAAAGATAGAGTTAATTTGAATTCGAAATCAGGTATATACGAAATTAGTTGCGAGGATTGTAATTTGAAATATATAGGCCAAACTAAACGACCAATAATAACCCGTTTTAAAGAACACATATCACATATTAAATACAATAGACCGGATAAATCGAATGTTGCCAACCACGCTTTAAGCACACTATATAATGTATCGATTACAGGGTTGAAGTTGGTCAAAGGAATTAATAAACCCCACGAACTTGATGCTTATGAAAGTATATATATCGCGAAAAATAAACAAAATTCCATGAATAGCGATAGATCACCGATTCCTTTCAGTTGTCTCTTTTCATTTTTATTAACATAAGTGTGTCATCGTCGTTTTAAAATTGAAGTTATTAGGACATGTTTAGTGCCGTTCCTTTAAGAAAAGAATGTTTGCCGGTCTTTCGTTCGAGATATTTCAACTCGGAGAATAAACATATGTGTAGGCCTTTTTTCCTGAAGAGGTAAGTGCTTTTCGACCATTTCCTAGTTTATATTCGCATGTTAAAATTAGTCTATACGTGGACGCGGTGTAAAGTAGTTGTTGCTTAAGCGGTTTTCTAGCTTTACTGTGCCCCATGTGCGACACCTTGATTAGTGGTTTTACCTACTGATGAGGACAACTTAGTTGTCGAAATACGTATTTAGGATACGATTAATAATTGTGGTAAGAGGTTATATACCTTTTTAAGACTAAAGTATATAATAAACTTATTATTTTATTAAAAGTATTTTCAAAATTTGATAAATATGTATTCTTATGTATCTTATGAGTTGAAGAAATTCATGAGCATACAATAAATTAAGTGCCTTATATTTGAAATGCTATTTTTTTTTAATTTGGCGCCTGTTTTAAGATATAAGTCGATTTGATATTTCGCGCTCAATTGCTGCATGCGCAGTGAATTTGGAGCATTAGCACGTTGTAAGGATCTGACTCAAATTTACACAAATAACTTACAAAACAAATATGAAAAACTGTATTATCCTGACAACTATTGGCTTGTGACAGAATCTTCATGCCAAAGCGGTCCTTACAAGCTCTCAGCTTAAGACACTAGATTGCGCAAAAAAATCCATACTCCATGGCGCGACACTAAAATTTGTGGTATAACTAAAGTACACCAACTTACGAATTATAGGTACTTTAATGTGAAGCTTACATTTCAATAACTTAAAATTAATTTATTTTTTCGAGAACATATCTTCTTCTTCTTCTTTTTGTGCCCTCTCCGTCATCGGAGGTTAGCGATCACATCAGCAAAGGTCTCTCGATTTGCAGCAGCTCTAATGAGTTGTTCAAAGTTTAATCCGGTCCAGTTCCTAATATTCCGCATCCATGATAGTTTCTTTCTGCCAAGCCTACGTTTACCCTCTATCTTTCCTTAAATTATGAGCCGCAATAGGTAATATTTTTCATTTCTCAAAACGTGACCAAGGTAAGCCGTCTTTCGCATCTTTACTAAGTGGAGCAGTTCTCGATCTTTGTGTACCCTTTTCAAAGTTTCCTCATTAGTTGTATGTGATGTCCATGGAATTCTTAGCATTCTTCGGTATGTCCACATTTCAAATGCTTCTATACGGTTCATACTGACAGTTTTCAAGGTCCATGTTTCCACTCCGTATAATAGCGTTGACCAGACGTAACACTTTGTAAATCGTATGCGTAAATTTACATTAAGCTGTTTATCGCACAGTATGTTTTTAAGTTTGAAGAAAGTTTGCCTTGCCTGTTCAATTCTGGACCTTATTTCGATGTCATGGTTCAGTCTTGAGTCAATCCAGCAGCCCAGGTACTTAAAGCGATCAACCCTGGTCAATATTTCCCCGTCAACCTGTAGAGGTGTGGGTACGTTAGAATTACGAGAAATTAACATTACTTTCGTTTTGCTGATGTTTATGGCCATATTAAAATCTTTACATGTCATATTCAATCTGTTGATCATGTTTTGTAATCCTATATCGGTATCCGCAATCAACACAGTATCGTCTGCATAACGGATAGTCGATATATTGACACCGTTTATTTTTATTCCGTCGTTACAACCCCTAAGCGCCTTCGCAAACAGATACTCTGAGTATATATTAAATAGTGTGGGGGACAACACGCAGCCCTGTCTCATACCTCTACAAATGTCAATGTTTCTTGAAGACAAGTTATTCTCGACTCTTATTCTTGCGGACTGGTGCCAATACAAGTTTCTGAGAAGTCTCAAATCCCCATCATCCAACCCGATTTCCTCCAGGAACTCGAAAAGTTTATCATGGTTTACTCGGTCAAACGCTTTCTCAAAATCGACGAAACAAATATGTATGTCTCTTTGTTGGTCGTGGCACTTCTGTGCAAGGACTTGTAGGCTGAATAAAGCTTCTCTCGTACCTAGCCCATTTCGGAATCCGAATTGTTCCGAGCCGATGTTAGATTCGCATTTGTTATATATCCTCTTGTGTATAATTTTTAATAGGATCTTGAGAACATGACTCATCAGAGTTATGAGTCTGTAGTCGTTACATTTCCTTGCACTATACTTTTTTGGTAAGGGTATAAAAGTTGATTCGAGCCAGTCCTGGGGAATTTTGCCTGTCTTATATATGTTGTTAAACAGAAGTAGAAGTAGATCTATGTTTTCCTCATTTATGAGTTTAAGTATCTCTGAGTTTATTTGATCAGGGCCCGGACTTTTATTATTTTTCAGCTGGTTAATAGCATATACAATCTCACTCTTTAGAATATGAGGTCCACCCATATGTTCAGCATTGATGTCTAGCTGCTGTCTTTCGTCCGCGAACATTTCGTGGATGTACTTTTCCCATTGTTGTAGCTTCTCTTCTCCATCAATTATTATTCTGCCATCTGAGTCTTCTAGCATATTATATATTCTTTTGTTATTGTGTGTTATCTTTTTTATTTCCTTATGTAAGTTGTGTATGTCGTTTTTGTGCTGGAGCTCCTCAATTTTCTCACATTTCTGTCTCATCCAGTTCTCTTTTGCATTTCTTATTTCCTTATTTACTTTCTTATAGTCTGCTTCATTATTCTTAACTTCTCGCCTTCTCCCCATTAGATTTAGAATTTCTTCAGTCATCCATTCTGTTTTCTTTTCTACATAGATTGACTTTAAATTGTTATTTGTTACTTCTAAAACTATATCTTTGAAGTTGTTCCAAATGTTATCCATGTCGGTTATACTATTATTGTCTATTCCAGTTCTTAAGGTTTCGAGTTGTATGTTTAGTTGTTCAGATGTGTTTGTTTTAACCGTTTCTTCCTTTAGAACTCCCATGTCAATTCTATTTTTAATCCTTCTTCTTTCCATCATTTTTAGCTTGAGACGCATATTAACCACAACCGGGTTGTGATCCGATCCGATATCGGCCCCAGGATAAGTTTTTGCACTAAGTATTGTGCTGCGGAACCTACGGTTAATAAGCACATAGTCTATTTGATTCCTTACGATTCTATTTTTGTTGTGTTGTGGGGATGTCCATGTATATAGTCGTCTTGGGTGGAGTTCAAATAAGGTGTTTGTAGTGACCATATTGTGTTCTTGGCAGAATTCTATCAATCTATCTCCGCGATCATTTCGTTCTCCCAAGCCATGCTCCCCCACGATGTTCTCAACTTTTCCTTGTCCAACCTTGGCGTTCATATCACCCATTATTATAGTCACGTCCTGTGGTTTTTGGTAGGGTTACTAGTTCATTGTACCATGATTCTATTTCTTTTTCATCCTTACCAGCTGTTGGAGCATACGTCTGAATTAAGTTTATATTCACCGGATTCCCTGATATTTGAATTAATATGTTTCTGTCCGAGTAAGGAACAAAATTTTTCACTGCTTGGCTGACACTTCTGTTAAGTATTATGCCTACTCCATTTCGGTGTTCTGCTTCATTATTTCCTGAGTAGTAAAAAGTTTTCCCCATTGATTCCGTCTTACCCGATCCTGGCCATCTCGTCTCACTGATACCCAGTATGTCAAGCTGCAGTCTATTCATTTCGTGGCAGGCATTGGCTAGTTTTCCTGCCTCAAACAAAGTCCTCACGTTCCATGTTGCTGTTCTCAAATTGTTTCTTGAGTTTATTGTTTTCTTATCTCCACTCAAAGCCATCCTCCCCGAAGATCCGATTGGAGGATGAGTTTTACCTCCGGAATTTTTAACATCGAGCGATTTCTTCTATTTGAGACCATGTGATTCTCTTGGGAATAGTTTATGGTTGAGGTAGTTTCCCTTTGCTTTCCTCAACTACAGGGATTTAATCCTGTTTTTATACATTATGGTTATCCCGCCAATGCGAACATATACTGATAATTATTTCTTCTTATAGCATTTTAAGTTTTTTATTCGCATTTTTTTATTTATGCCTTGAATATTTTAAAAATATTTAAAATGTAAACATTAAAAGCTTTAAAAATCAGATTGAGTAATGCGGTGTATTAATGGATATTGAGAAAATTACTTCAAAGAAACCAATTATAAACCAAGATTTGGACTTAGGCTTATTTCATCTTCGTCCATGGGTTTTTCATGTAGGGTTTAGGATTAAGTCTATATCGAACAAAAAATTAGAGATATGGGAACTTGCTACTTAAATCTGAAAATGTAATTAATCAGTCAATATTGTTCAATTCACTCTGAAAATATTGTTTAGTTTTACATTCACATTGATTATGTATTGAGACACAATCTTTCAATAATTGATACCTCACTGATTGCTCGTTTTTGTTCAGTGAAGACAAATAGCATTATATTTTTAGTAACACTTCTTCAGTTCTTGTTGAAGATTACAACATTGTGATATTGCATTTTCCAGTCATGTTAATTATCAATAGTTGAAAAAACTCGTGGAGAGAGAAAACAGTATTAGCAGTTATAGAATATTGTGCTATATCTAATTAGAAAGAACAGTTTTTTCTAAACAGTAGAACTATAAAATAATTACGCAATCTACTAGAAATAGGCTATTTGTAAACCAATTCTAATTTAGTTTAATGTATACAGATATTATCTCCTAAGGTAAGTACCAAAATACAAATTAAACATTATTCAACTTTAAGCACAACTAATATTTATTTAAAAAATATTTTATATAAATAAATCCAGTAAATTTTGAATTTTCGTTTAAAAAGCTAAATAAGATTATTGCAATGCATTTTGGTTATTGTCTATATATAGACCTTGGATCCTGCATTCTTTTATTTTTAGGTAGTTACATCTACTACGAGTTTTAATCCAGGCAGTATATTCCATCATCAGGGATCTTATCTAGGATCTTTATTATTTAAAAATTTTATTAATGTCACTATACTCTTGAATTGAAAGTGCTGGAATATATATGTTGTCTATATACTTATAATATAACATTTGAATATATAGAAACAAATTAAGCATGCATTTTAATATGTTTTGATTTAAAACAAACTGCAAAACAATAAATAATAAATTTACTTGAACTATAAATATATACAAGAATTATGATATACAGTATTACTCTTTTGGTTTTGATGGTTCTTCAACTGGTGGTGGTGGCGTAGATGAAAATGAATCTATGAATTTTTTAATTTCCTCATTGCTTTTCACAGCTGTAATTCCTTTTCTAGTCCAGTCTGAAACATGTGATGGAAGATCACCTAGGAAGGTAAATGTTGCTGAAACACCTTGATTCCAATATTGTTTTGTCACGTAAGAAATTCTATTTGTACTTGGTAATTCTGGAATCTAAAATAACCCTTTTAATAATATTTGTATTTATTTATTATTAAATACTTTAAATTTTACCTCAACAGGTAATTGCGATTTAGCATCATCTACATACGGCTTTATGGTATCAGTAATTTTATCATACAATTTTAAGGTTTCTCTACTATCTTTCCATACACCCTGATCGGCTAAATAATATACAGCACCACCTGCCAGACCAGCTTTAACAGCAAACCTACAATATGAAAAGTAAATAAAAATATTTGCTATGCTGAAATATAAACAAACAATATTCTTATTGTTTTAGAATTTAAAGAAACCTTTCCAAACAAAAGTCTTTGAAACATTGTTAAAATTTATACTTCAACATTTAATCAATCTATATAACTGACAACTGTGACATTTATATTGTTAGTTAAAGCCTACTTTTACTTAAATAAATTAATAACTTTTAACTTACTTAATCATATTGTTATAATGAAACTGTAGATCAAGGTGTCTTTATATTTAAAAGGAAACCTAATGCTTAATAGCTGTGTGCTGTCCTAAGATGGTCCCTAGATAATTCTTCTCCGATTTAAAATTTAGGTTATGGTTTTAAGTTGCATAACAAAAATAGTACATTGAACAGTGACAGAACCACTAGGTATAGCCAACAGTGGCCGACACCTACGATTCAGTTTATCCCTATTACATATAGATATATGTTTATTTTTAAAACTGCTTTCAAATAAAATTTATGAACTAATTAAATTTCAATATCAATCAGATCCTAACAAAAGTAGAATAATAAATTAAAATTTATTATTAAATAAGAACATTTATATTGGAAAAACAAAAATCATATGTAGCCAATCATCGATCAGTAACTGTGCTATTGGTTAATTTATATTTAAAACAATTCAGTTACTACCATAGCGCTGTGGCTTAAATTGTGATTAATTTATTTTTGATTAGTGAGTAGAATAAAAAATTGCTTCATAGTTATTGCCTAATTTTCCATAAAGTTTGGTTGGATATTGGAATGAAAAAAATTAAGTTATACTAAAGGCATTAAGGTTAGTTGATATAAGCATATTCGTATAATTTTTATACCTACACATATTTGGTAACAAGATAAATATGTAATATTCATCTGTAAAGTAGATATCTTTTATCGGTTACCAATTCTTTAGTGAATACAAAGATTCTTGGTTCGCATCATTTTTGTTTTTAATTGAATATATAATTTAATATACCAATAATAATTAATATTTAAAGAAATCCTGAAAACGTTTGGAAAAACGTTCATAAATTGTTTGATTTAGCTAATTATAATATATTGTAGTGTCTTCATGTGTGCTTAATGCTCGATCTTTGATTATATATTAAAGCTGTTTTTAAAACATATTTTACAAGAAATTCACTCAAATATTTGAACTACTTTCTTTGCAACTTTATTAAATTAAAGGAATATTCAGAGTTTTAAATGGAAAGAAATATGGAGCCATGTTTAATGGTATCTCCTTATATTATCCGCGTGCACGTAAATCATAAAAATTGAATAAAGTGTAATAATATGCGACACTTGTCAGTTAGAATTTAGTGCTCATGAGAAAAACATCCGAGGTATAGGTAATTGTAGAGTAACCGAATAAAGGGCATATATAGAACCAGGTAATAAAAATGAGTTCTGGAATGGATGATAAAAATAAGTACATAAAGTTCTTTAGAGTTACGTCGGTCCCCAATAACGGAAAACTGTAGACTAAGCCATTTTAATGCACCCGATATGGAAGCTGTTAAATTTTACTGACACTAAATTTGAGGTGTAAGCTGCGCGAAGATTTTCAAGTATTTCGATCTTTCCGTTGCAAACTTGGGTCGTTTCATCTGCACACTGTTTTAAACTTTTCACAGAACTTGGCAAAACGATTACGTCTATGAAAGAAACATATCCCGGCACTCTACTGAAAGGTATAATTTACGTTCAACATTTCAAGATATATTTTAATTGATCAAATGATATTTTCTTTCCTTGAATTACCGTGGGGACATTTTTGACTTCTTTTTTAAGAAACAACTGAGGCAATGATTTAGACTAAATATTGGAAGATTTTCGGATCAATTTTGAACGAAGTTTTGTCTTTTCGTTGTAGATGATATTAAACCGAATTTACAATTATTAAATTTTTCCAGGAACGTGTATTTTTTTGTTTTGACGTGGATGAGTAGAGAGGTTCATTTGAGTAACATCGCACGGGCGGCTCGTCCTAGAGCGTATATATATATATATATATATATATATAAGGTAAACTAAATAAGTCGGCGATTATATATATATATATATATATATATATATATAGTCAGTCGCCGCCGGACAACTTTGAGAGCACTTTGCTCTTTTAAAGTATTAAATTATTACTAGAGACCGGACGCAACAGGCCGAAATTACGATGGACCATATGAATAGTCTATAACATCGCTAAGTACAACACGCATTTATTGAATAGCATATTCATTCGGTTAACCGCACATCTGTTTTTCGTCGTTGAATTGTGACGCAATTACTTCAATATTACAGTTAAATTCCTTTTTTCGTGGGCGTAGATAGAAGCGTTAGGAGTTTTTATATAATTTATTTTATTTATCAGTTTATATTTCGTAAGATAAATAAAGTACGGTGAGTTAGTTTCTTTTTTCATTGTTTTAAATGTTAATTACATATATACGTACTATCGTGAGCAATTGAAAGTAAACGCACTATTATAGCTGCGTAAATTTTACCAAATTGTCAAGCTAATGTCATTTATGTTATGATTAAATGCTGACACTGACACTTCAAAACTACTGTATACATTAGATAAATCTTGAAATTTCGACATGTCAACATAATAAAGTGTGCACTTTCATTTGCTCACGATAGTACATGTCCAGTGAAGTTTCAATAACCTACGCATATATTTTTAATTTTCATTTATTTAGATCTAGAACATTGTTTAAGTTAGTTTTTCAGATATGATATGGAACAACGTCGAGAATGTTCACACAGATGCAGCTGATTAAGTTACAATAAGAAATTTTACTTTAAAATAATATGTACGAAAAAGATTAGAAATTTTAAAATAAATTCAAATACAGTAAAAAGAAAATAATTTCGATAAAAATATAAAAGACCAAAACTGAACTTGAATTGAATTTAATCGTAATTAAATTTCAAATACCTTACAAATATATTACGTGACACATTACCACCAAATATGAATGAACATTAAATTCGAAACGTTAATTAAATTTTTGATCAAATAGGTAATTTATTCTTAAATGAAAAAATAGGTAGTTAAGAGTAATTAAACTTCAAGGCGTTAAATTAGTTTTATAAGTAACAAAAATTATAGCGTTAAAGAAAGTCGTTCGAGTTATTGTTTTTTTTTTCTTCGCTGCTTCCACAAGAAATTGCCCACAGGTCGGTATCTACATACAGTCAGTCTTCGAAAATTTTTGCAAATTTTTTTCTTCACTAATTTGACACTGGAGAATCGACCGGTAGTTGTAGACTAAGGTGTAAGGTGTCTAGGATTGGTCTTCGCAGAGTAGTTTTAATTAATCCAAAAATCCGTATAAGAAATGCCTCAATAAAATATTGCCAGTAAAGGGAAGGTTTCCCCTTTTAAGCATCTTAACTCCAAAATCGGTAAACGGCAATTCTTTAAATATTTCACGTTCTGCTTCTGAATCCGTATAAGCGACTAAAACTCACTAAAAACTAACTTCATCTTATACGAAGATTCACACACTACACTACTCAACTGTATTCGATAACTGCCTCTATTCGAATGACGCTTCACACCAGATGCTGCAAACGGAAGCGGAAGGCTGGCGATACCATTTGATATAATATATACAGGCTGTCACACAAAAAGCGCCCCAAGCTGTAACTATGTTATTTTTATTTCGATTTTCATGATAGGTACCAAATGAAATAGTTTGATGAGTACTAGGTTTGAGGCTATATTTACTTTTTTTCCAGCGCCATCTTCAATTCCGAGCGATTGTGATTTTTTTTTTTCAAATTGCACGGTATTTATTTTTTTGCATAATTGAATAGAGATTTTTTTCCTGAATCCATTGATGTAATTATTTATTTTTTTCGAATTATTAAAGATATCGTATTGTAAGATACTTATCTTTCTGCGGGTTCTAAATGAAACTAACGGTAACTTAGACACTATATTAATAATAAAAACATATAACAATTTAAAACTAATTACTAACAATAAGCACATTTATGTATTTATATTTATGTAAGTTCACTCGGCGATGATTTGGTATCGAAATGAATAAATCCCTTCCTCGACGGCTTATATATCGGTCGTTAAACATCTCTCGAGTTTTCTATATCTATCGCGAAGGTGTGAGAGGTGTGATGCGTGACGTATCGTTGGATGAGTCATCACAGTATCAATATTTTTTATTTATTTATTTTTTTGTCGGATTTAAAACAATTTATTAATACTTAGAAGCGCTGTTATTAACATTCCAATTTCCTATCCCAGTTTAATTTCTTGAAAAAGTATTTTCTTTTATAATATTCGATAAACAAATATGTTTTTGTTAGATGTATTTGAATGTATATCTCGTTCTTTCTTTCTCTCTCAAAGCTCACCCGAGGTGGTGGGGTAAGCTTTGATGACTTATCCAGTCGCAAACAATTTCGGTGGCAGCTACTTGCTTTGCTGTATATACGAAGCAGTCTCATCCGTGCAGCCGTTTATATCGTAGGTCATCAAAAACTGCCATTGGACTTATCCGTCGTTAAATGGTGTATAATATTTGTTTCTATTACAAGAAAATTTTATTAATACAGTAAAACCTCTCAGCAACGGGCAGTTGTGGGAAACTTGAAACTGTCCGTTATGGAGAGGTGCCCGTTAATAAGAGGTCTACATTTAAAAATCGTATTTTTTTAAATATCCTAATAGAACACAATAAGAACGTATGAAATTTAAAAAAATGAATAATTTCGGCAAGTATTTTTTGTGGAAACAAAAAACAATTAAAACTTAAGCAAAGGAATTTTAACATCACTGTAAAAATAGAATATTTACAAATTACATAGTAAAACATAAAGATAATTATTTCGTGACCTTGGGTATGTGATGGTAAAATCAATTTGTTGGCGATTTAAGGTCTGATTTTACTTCAAAATGTATATATTTAAAACAATCCTACATGTTTCGGCAAATGATGCCTTTTTCAAGGAATATAAATAATACAAATTTAATTGAATTGATTCGGCATTGACTTGATGAAGATCAATAATTTAAAATAGAAATAAAACTACGGTTCTAATCTTCACTTTTAGTCTTTAATCGTAACACGACAATTGTTTCGCCAGCACAGTGGCTTCCTCAGGTGCTTACATCTAAAGAGTACGTTACAAACTAAATAAAAAAAATATATATATATAAAATCAAGAAGGATGGTATTATTTTACAATGTTTTTAAAGAAATCTAAGAATTTACACAAGTATTGTCGGTAGTGAGAAAATGTGGCACATCTGGTCGGCCCTAACTGCGGCCCTAATATACAGTTAGACCGACCAGATGTGCCACATTTTCTCACTACCGACAATACTTGCGTAAATTCTTAGATTTCTTTAAAAACATTGTAAAATAATACCATCCTTCTTGATTTTATATATAAACGGTGTTCAGAAACATTCGAAGCCAAAGTAGTCCTTGAAAATATGAAGTCATGTCTGAGATAGATTGATTTTTGACAGACAATAGTTGACATTTAATAATTATTACAAATCAGATACTTAAGTAAAGATATACGATTTTTTGTTCAGAGCCCACTTGACTTCGAATGTTTCTGAACACCCGTTATATATTTTTTATTTAGTTTGTAACGTACTCTTTAAATGTAAGCACCTGAGGAAGCCACTGTGCTGGCGAAACAATTGTCGTGTTACGATTAAAGACTAAAAGTGAAGATTAGAACCGTAGTTTTATTTCTATTTTAAATAAAAATTTATATTTATTTTATGATTTTTATATTTTATATTCCTTGAAAAAGGCATCATTTGCCGAAACATGTAGGATTGTTTTATATAAATACATTTTGATGTAAAACCAGACCTTAAATCGCCAACAAATTGAATTTACCGTAAAACATATATACATATCACACCCCGGCAAGAAAAGTGACACAAGTCAAAACCCTCACCTATATTTATCTGAGAACATTTCTCATTCGGCGAGAGCAGAGCTACAGATCATGTTGCTATTCTATAGAATATAATAGAATTTACCGTCATAAATTCTTGCCTAAATTATTATACTATTTCATTATAATTTTTATAGAATTCTAGTTAATTTTTCTCAAATGCTGCATTTTTGAGTTACGTCACTGTTCTTGTCGGGGTGAAATATGTAGTATGTAATTATATATGTATTCCATTGGTTGGAAAAATTTATCAATTGTTTGTTTTTTGGTAGAAACCATTTTCTCTGCAATTACTTTTTCTATGTGAGATACAACATTTATCATTTTTCCGTTCCTATTATATCTTCTGAAATATAAATCAATTTGCAAATCTTTTAATTTTCTATAAGCGCCTTTAATGTCAATCACTTCCGTACGTATTATTTCTTCATTGTCACTGTCGCTATCATCATTTTTAGATTTTTCGAGAAACTTTTCTGTACACTTTTCTATGGACATTTCCGAACTTTCTGTGCAAAGATCCTTGTCAATTTCGACATAATCCGAAAAGGAAATGAATTTTCCAAAATTAGTTCCGACAACAGCACTTTGTCTATCGTCCTCATGAGATAAACTTTCGCTTTCATTTTGTTCAAATCTTGCTTTTAAAAAGCAGTTGTTTATTGTTTTTGTCTTGACAGCTTTCCACGCTGTTAATAACAAAATCAAAGCATTCACTATATTGATAAATTTTTACAGCTCGGCTGTATTTGACAAATTTTCTATCGAAGACAAAAGCCTTTTGACAATACATTTTCTGTAGTAAGATTTGAACGGTTTTATTATCCCGAGGCCATATTTGGAGGAAAAGACTAATCTCACATTTTTTAAAGAAATTTGTGAATGCGACGTGGCATTATCTAAAAATAGAAGGACATTACGTTGCATTTTTCTATCAAACTTCATCAACCATTCGGGCATAATAATATCTCGGGTCATCCACGCTTTTTTATTGAATTTCCAATCTACGGGTATTTTATCTACGTTTGCTACTTTGAAACACCCTGGATTCTTGGATATTTAAATAACCAAAGGGCTTTCCTTTTCTCCAGTCATACTTCCACAAAATAGAATTGTGAGACGATCTTTCTAAGCTTTACCGACAGTCCAACTTTTCTTATTTTAAAGCAAAAGTTAAAAATATTTTCAGGTGCGTACTCTTTGATGATCTCAAGCAACTTCATTTTTCAATCTGAAACATCTCCTTCGTTTACCTGATCTGCTTGCCCACAAATGGATTTAAAATTTATTTGCCGATTTTTGCAAAACTTCCAATCATCCATTTGAAGCTTTAAAACTGTCAAGTTCTAAATGTTTTGCAACTTCTAAAGCTTTTACTTTTAAAACTACTCGAGATATTGGTATATTTATATTTATTACTTTGCAGAAACAATACACCACTTATAGTTTCCGGAAAATTCGTTTTTCGTCTTCTGTCCCCATTTTCACAATTTTTTTTGGAGAATTTCTTCTTTTTTCTATATATATATATATATATATATATATATATATATATATATATATAGATAAATTTTATAGTGTTACAACAAAGAATGATGGCTTTCAAAAGTTAACAGAAATATCATAAATTTTATCGTTATCATTAAGTTCGACTGTTAAGGATAATAATTTACATTTAGACCCCGAACATCTGGCGTCATTAAAATTTGCACCTATCACTTCAGTTGAAGTCGAAAGAACGTTTTCAACATATAAAAATATTCTAAGCGATAGAAGACAAAATTTTAGTGTCGAAAATCTAGAAAAGCACTTAATTATTAATTGGTACAATAATATGTTAAGTAGATCTCATTGCAAAAGTGAATAGTTATTAATAATAAGTTATTATTAATAACTATTATTATTATTAATAACTTATTAATAATAACTATACATCACTCAAAATCACCGAAGATGATCCCTGCGTCACTTACGTACAATTCTATCAACGACATTTAAAGAATAATCTCCACATCCAAATAACAAACAGTTCCTACTTGTATGACAAGGATAGCTTGAACGAAAGTATGTATTTTGAAACTTAGGCTAGCATAGACATATGGCTCAGGCAATTTACTTGAGTAAGACAAAGACGAGATTATTACCTACTCCGTGATAAATACACACATTTCCGTTTAGTAGTCGTCACTCGTTGACATTTGACAGTACATTTTCGTAGATATTTGATCGAATTGTTATTTCCTTTTTGTAAATATACATTTTTTGAAATTTATTTTTTTAAAACTATAATGGTAGCACATGGCAGAACACTACATTCACAGTCGCGACAGCTTGTTTTAAATTTGTTGCAATATTTTGAACGAGGGAAAAAACATGGTGGTGTTTTAATACCTATTACATGTGTACAAGAGGTTAGATAATGAATCATTTCACATAATATATGTAGATTTTAATAAACCTTTTTTTAGCGAGTGGCAGATTAGGCACTGTAGAGCGTTTAACTAGAGATTAACTAAATTTTATTCTCATTCGGATTATTCGAGGGTATAATTGATGGGTTAAAGTGTATCGTAGAACCGGCTCTTAAATATTTAAAATTTTATTGAACTCTATTTGATGAAAATTAATTGTTAATTTTTTTTTTCAAAACAAAAAATAAAAGACATTTTTTATAAAATAATGTTTATGAAACTGTCATAACAGTGAATATGTAATTATAATAATACAAAGTAGATACTCTGATCTATTATATAGTTTCAATTCCAATAATAATGCTTTTACAATTAACTTAAAGCTGTCTGGTTTTGGCATTCATTAATTCACTATGATAAATGATTAAAGAATTACATAATCTTATATGTTGACATAAATGTTACAAATTCTTGATATAGTTCATTTTATTATTCATGTGGTGATAGTTTAATATGATTGGCTGTTTACACTGCTTTGTTCAATTTATAGTAATTTTAAAGTAATATAACTAAGATGTACAGTTAAGCTCACATAAATCTAACGGGTGTTCAGAAACATTGGAAGTCAAAGTAGGCCTTGAAAATATGAAGTCATGTCTGAGATAGATTGATACATTTATTTAATACAATTTTATAGGTTATCAAATTAGTATCTTCGATATTAGATTCTGACTTAAGTAAAGATATACGATTTTTTGTTCAGAGCCCACTTGACTTCGAATGTTTCTGAACACCCGTTAGTATAAACAATTTTTGAATTTTTGTTTTGTTGTAATTCATTCATGTAACGTCAAAATGACATTTGTCACTTTTTGATATCCAAAATGCCAAGAAAACTGACTTCGGTAGACAAAATACAGATTTTGTTAAATTTGGAAAGTCGCACCATTAACTAAGTCGCTGAAGAATTTCATTTGAACAAATTTACAGTACTACAAGTTAAAAGAAGATGTGAAAATGAAGGCGGTATATGTCGCAAACGAGCAAAGGAATATCGGCTGATGTAGATCACAATATGTTTGAATATTTGAGAGAAAATTAAAAAATGACAAAGCAAATTCATAGATCTCGTATAAGTTTGACTAAAAGGGAATAACTATTGGAAATCTATTGAAAATATCTGGGAAAACATTGTTGAAAAACCTCATTTTTTTAAGAAGTCTCATTGATTCTAAACATAGAAGGTTCAGGGCAGTAATTGATGCGAATGGCGGATCAATTAAGTAATAGTTTATTTGTGTTTTCTAAATTATATTAAAAAATTACTTGACATTTGCTTTGTCTTTCAAAAAAAGATTAATAAACACTTAGCAATATTAGAAAATTTTGACAATTTTGACAAGTTAGGTTATACTAGATTTATGTGAGCTTAACTGTAATTCGATTATATATGTTCACATAACCTAAAAATTCAATGGACTGTCAACAAACTTATTTGGCCCGGAGACGAAGTCATAGTTTCTATATTCATTTTCCAATTTACAGAATTTAATAAGTACTGATTTGAATCATGCAATGTTATATTGAAGACACAGGGATCATCTTTCCTAACAACAAGTTGTAATTAGTTAGTGTAGTAATTTTTTTTGTAATTTTATGGATGTTACTTGTAAAAATGAAGTATATATTTGACATATTTTTGGGAAGAACGTGACACAAAAAAAAACGGGACACTGTTTCTGCATGGGTTTAAATTGTGAGTACTTCAGTGTCCTTATCTCTGAGTGGCTATCTTTACTCATAAAAGTAAATCAGGAATTGTCAAAAATGTGTGTCTTATTGACATTTATTAAACATTTTTAAAATAAATGTAAATAAAAATACTAAAAACGATAGAGAAAGATTATTTATTAAATTTAAATAATTATTACATTAAAATAATTAGTATTTTGTCATTCCACCGTTATTATTAACTGCATCTAATCTTGTAGACATTGAACATTTATAGAAATTTGATGCCAAGCATTTTGAACAATCTCCCAAAATGCTTCCTGGGTAGCAGCTCTATCTTATTAATCCCCATACATTTTCAATAGGATTTAGATAAGGACTGTAGGGCTGGAAATCTCAAGTTTAAATTTCATTCTCTTGTAACCATTGTGTTACAAGATGAGACTGGAAATTGTGTTGTTCTTATAGCTTCTTTTAATGTTTTGAAAGGGTTGTGCCTAAGCGTATTCGAAATTTTGTTACGCCCGGAAACTATTTTCCGATTTAAATTATCCTCTTCCCTCCATTTTTTTTATATATTCTTGCGGCTAAACTTTTACCTATATTAAATTGAACCGATACACTTCTTAATGATTTCCCATTTTTCAAACTAGTAACAAGTCTGCCTTTATCAGTTTTCGAAAGATGCGGCATTTTCAATTTTGAATTAGCAACTACGATATATAATTTGACGTAGAGTTTGAAAGTTAATCAAATATCGTCAAAATTACAACGCTAAAAAATAAAGGAAATTAACATAACGATTTTGACGCTGTCCCGATTTTTTTGCTCACGACAGTATTTATGCGCATATTTAAAGCATTTCCTGTGCATAAAAATCCGAATTTTAGTTATAATGTGTTTAAAGGAAGTTTAATTTGCACCTACTATCTAAATTTTCGCTTGCATTCACACAATGCCTTTTTGTTTGTTGGTTGGCGAATGTGGAACGAAGCGAAGACATAGCCTTGCCTAAAACGTGGCGAACGGTGACTTGAGTTGATCCAAAATTAATATTTGGGTTTTCTGATAACGAGACGCTTATTAGTTAGCCTTGGGTTCCATTATTGTATCTATAATACGGTATGCGCCAAAATAAACAACACTGAAATGCGTGCCATTGTTATGCGCATGTCTGCTTTTTGATGTATGATACTAGCAGCGTTATGTGTTCTTAGTAGTGCAAAGAACGTTGTTATGTGATGTTATAGTTGAGAATGGGTCTCACGACTGAGGAAAAAGTGTTTATCGTCGAGCATTATTTTCGATCGTACGGAAAAGGCAAACAAGGTGGACCGAGTTTGAAGTTAGTGACGGAAACATATCGCGATCAATTTCATAAAGAGGCACCTACCAACAAAGTTATGCTTTCTATTGTTGAGAAATTTCGTCGTTCTGGCAGTGTGTTGTGCCAACGGAAGGGAAGGTCTGGTAGGCCAGTAACTGTGAGAACGAATGGGAACCATGGACGTGTCCTCAATCAGGTTTTGCAATCACCGAACCGAAGTCTTCGGCGAACGGCATTTAAGTTGAATATCAGCAGTACGTCGATTCGGCGTTTTTTCAAAGATGTAAGTGGATTTCCGTACCGAATTCAAGTTGGACAACGATTGTCAAACCAAGATGTGAATGCCAGGGTTGCGTATTGTGGACAATTTTTGGCTATGTTGTACGAGGATCCAGATTTCTTGAATAATGTGTGGTTCTCAGACGAAAGTCATATTCACTTGGAGGGTTACATCAATAAACAAACAACTCGCTTCCTTGGTTTCGGTAAGCCAGACGTGATTATCCAAAAACCGCTACATAGTGCCCGTGTGACGAAATGGTGTGCAGTGTCAGCACACGGTGTGATTGGTCCGTATTTCATTGAGGATGATGATGGCACACCTCTTACTGTTACCCAGGAACGTTATACAAACATTGTGGTAACGCCATTTGTCCAAGATCTCAGAGGGTTTTGTCGTGCCAGGGACTTTCGGATGGAAGAGCAGTGGTTTCAATAGGACGGGCCGACCAGTCACACTGCTCGACAATCGGTAGCATTGCTGCAGGAAACTTTTGAAGGACGCATCATTTCCCGCAATTCTAATTTCAACTACCCATCACATTCCCCCGATCTTACACCACCGGATGCCTACGTATGGGGTATGTTAAAGGAGCTAGTCTTTAGCGGTACAGACCCACCCAGAACTGTTAATCATTTACGTGAGAAGATCGTCTCCTTTTTCAAGAATATGCAGCAATCTGTGTTCTCGAATATGTTTGACAATCTGCGTAACCGTTATGAGCAGTGCCTACAACACAATGGCGCACATTTTGAACGTGTATTCTATAGACATAATAATGTATAAGTAATAAATAATATACTTCAGTAATTTCAGTGTTGTTTATTTTGGCGCATACCGTACTTGTGCACTAATCTAATTCGAGATTAAAATATCTAGGAGCATTTTATTAGTTTCAGTTTTATCCCGGTAATTTTACTGCTACATGTATTCGAATACATGGATTATGACTGCCTAATCCTATAAGAGTAATTTTGTTAATGTATCTCCAGTTACTGTACGCAATCGGTACGTCCATCATCTTTAAAATATCATCAGGTTGTACATCGGATGTGCATACACGTCTGAAAGTGCTTAAACATAATCCTGCCGTTCCTGGCGCGTTTCAGTTTAACGCACCCTGGCGGTCGCGAACGAGCACAAGCCCAGAAGCTCCGCAGAACGCGCAGAGTCACACAGTCCGTCCTAACTTGAACTGGTCGTCGGCTGAGACTAAAACTCATACCCGTTACTCTCAGTCAATCGTACGCCGGTAGCCGTGCAGCGAAGATGTTAGCTGTGGGTCGGTACATGGCCGGTGGTTCAACCACCGTTGGTGCGATCGCGTACATGTGCTCCTGTGTTTTGTTCACGGTAACGATGCTAGAGGCGCTCGGAGGACCGCCGCCGGTCGTCCAGGCTGCCATAGATTCGGGAGGACTCATCGGTAATAACAATAATGTCAGAAGCCGAGGATACTTGGATAACGTGGAGAATGAGGGATGTCAGCCGGACAAACTGACCGTCTATAAAGTGATCTTGCACACGTTTTGGTCGAGGGATATGTTTCCCAAACACTACCCGGATTGGAGACCTACAGCGCAGTGGTCCAAAGTATTTGGTAGGTTCTAATTCATGGCAAGACGTTACTTGTTTGTATAAGCATAATTACTGAAATAATTAATAAAAGCGAGAGTGGGTTTGAATTCGATTTTACTTTCTATATTTAGATAATTTTAAGTTTATATAGAATTAAACAATTATCTTCAAGGAATCGAAGACTCATCATTTTAAACGATTTTATTAAAAGAACTGCGTGGGACTATGAATTATTAATTTGGAATTTTATGATCCCAATTAAATCTATTCAAGGAACGATTAATCATGTAAAATTTTTCAGAGAAAATTTTAGATATTAACAGTGTAATACTTAATAATGAAATCAAAAGAAATTATATATTTTTTTAATGAAATAATTTCTCATAAGACAATTTCAGTAATAAATTTTACCTATGCAGTGCATATAATTTAGATATTTTCATTTCTAATCTCTATTCATGAGATTCTATCAACATAGCTTGTATAAATTTCGTCGTTATCCTTCTTTTGTTTTATTTTACTACTCTGCCCTATAAAACTATTTAAATCACGTAAATATAGGCGAACGATGTTCAAATAATTTAATGCTTGAGTCTCGCGAGAAATCTTACTGCAAGGTATATCTAAGGGAGCTTAGAAAAGTTGTCGTCTTCTATGAATGTATTCATTCTATATTTGAAGCTTGGTCCAAAAATAGAGCGTTAAGCAAAATAGATAGGGTGTATAATAGAAAATAGAACGTGGATATACAGCACATCTCAAATATAAGGAACCGAGGTTGATGTATTTAATATATATACACTACTCAAAAAATAAAAGTAGTGACTGACTATTTTGAACAAGGTTTTTTTTTTTTTATTTTAAGAGATTTGGATGAAACTTGAAATATGTAATGATCCATTATTTATTGAATCAATTTTAACAAATTAAAAACAGTAAAACACTATAACAACCTACTACTAACTTTTATGTACTAACATGTGCAAAAATAAAATGGTTGAAATCAAATCAAATTTTAAAAATGTCTGACAACTTGGCTAATTTGTACAAATTGTGAAGTTAATATCTAGTGTGCCCGCATAAGTTCTGCGCAGCGTCGCAGCATGCTACAAATAATCCTTCGCAAATCGTCTTGGGGAAAATTGTCCCGTTCTCTCTTCAATTAAGGCCTGTGCCAACTGGTCAGTTGTACGAGAAGGATTTGGACGTCGTCGAACACGTTTCCCTAATAGATTCAAAACATGTTCGATTGGATTCATGTCTGCGCTGGATGCGGGCCAACACATTTTACGGACATTGTGGTCATCAAGATAATCAGTGACGATTTGAGCAATTATATGGCATTATCTTGCATAAAAATAACATTTTGACCAACAACATTTGCTCCAGGGATCACTTGAGCTTCTACAATCTCGTAAATGTACCTTCGAGCTGTTAGTCCATCATTGCGAATAACAACAAGGTCTGTGCGAGTGTTTATTGTAAAGTAACGATCTGCAATTTACCATCATGAATATATACAATTATTATATAAATATTTAACATATGTTATTTTAAATATCTGCACACTGGCTTATCATGCTGGCAGTCCCGAGTTTAGATCTGGGACTAGGTTTGTGGTTTTCCTTCTCGTTTTAGGCGAATGTCGACAGTTGAACATCTTACGTCGCTCCACGGGCGCTGACATAATAATAACGCATGACTTGCCAATGCCCACTGTAATTGGCGTCAAGCTGTAGGGGTAAGGCATAAATTATTATTATTAAACTTGAATGTATTTTTGAATAATGTAATTTTTATCCATGACAACTTCATATATATATATATATATATATATATATATATATATATATATATAACGAGCCATCGAAAAAATTCATAATTGGAGTAGACTGTGAAATTGGGTTGGTACTTTAGCCACTTCCACATAATGACACATTACTTGATGCTTGACAGTTTCATTTGGTTTCATTGTAAAAAAAGTTTATGGCATTGAAATGATACTACAACAAAAAAGAAAACAAATAATTTATTTAATATCGAAATCATAATCAAAATTTACATATAGCTACAGAAGTTGTTGAAAATGTTGTCCATTTGCATCTAAGCACAAACAATTTTCTTAATAAGAGTTTTGAAAAATTTGATACAAACTTATAGTTTCAATGTCAAATAATAAATGTCATTATGTGGAAGTGGTTAAAGTATCAACCCAATTTCACAGTCTACTCCAATTATGAATTTTTTCGATGGCTCGTTATATATATATATATATATATATATATATATATATATATATATAACATTAATATACTGTCATTTATAATTTTAAATTCATTGAAAAAGGCAGTAATTACCGAAACATGTAAGATTATTTTAAATATATACATATTAAAGTAAAACAGACCTTAAATCGCCGACTATCTAAATCAATTATATATATATAGTAAATTCAATCAGTTGGCGATTTAAGGTTTGGCTTTACTTTAAAGTATATATATTTAAAGCAACCCTACATGTTTCGGCAATCATGCCTTTATCAAGGATATAAAATATAAATCATTTATATTTTATATCCTTGATAAAGGCATCATTGCCGAAACATGTAGGGTTGTTTTAAATATATATACTTTAAAGCAAAGCCAGACCTTAAATCGCCAACTGATTGAATTTACCATATCATACCAAGATCACGAAATAATTTTTTATATATATATATATATATATATATATATATATATATATATAGACTATTAAGTATTATCGACCGTACTGTATAAGTAAAAATTCATTAACGGGTGAGCGGTCTGTCAAGTAAAAATAAAGCTCCTTTATTCCACTCTATATTTCATAACGGATTAGTTACTTCATCAGGAGTGTAATTCAGAGTTAAAATTTAGCAAACAACGGCACTAAACATGTTAAAATTCGTCAAATTATAACATCAAATCAATATGTTGCTAGTTTGTCGTCAACCTCTTAAAAACAAATATACATTAATCATGTATATTTGTATTTAAGAGGTTGACGACAAACTAGCAACATATTGATTTGATGTTTTAAATTTGACGAATTTTAACATGTTTAATGCCGTTGTTTGCTAAATTTTAACTCTGAATTACACTCCTGATGAAGTAACTAATCCGTTATGAAATATAGAGTGGAAAAAAAGGAGTTTTATTTTGACTTGACAGACCGCTCACCCGTTACTAAATTTTTACTTATATATATATATATATATATATAACTTATAAAAATTATCGACCGTACTATATTAGTTGGTAATAAATTAAAAACGGGCAAGCGGTCTGTCAACTAAAACTCATTTATTTACTATTTCTCTATATTTCCCAACAAATTCGCAACTTCTTCAGAAGATGTGAAGATAGAGTTAAAAAATGGAAATTATATACAATTTTAATATGTTTGTGAACGTCATTTTCATTATTTAACTCTACATTCTCATCTCCTGAAGAAGCAACGAATTTGTAACGAAATATAGAGAGATAGAAAGTAAATGAGTTTTAATTGACAGACCACTGGCTCGTTTCAAATTTATTATTAGCTTATTATATATATATATATATATATATATATAATTATTTCTTGACCTTAGTATATTTTAGTACATTAAGATAGTCGGCGATTTAAGGCCTGTTTTATATATTTAAAATTATCTCTTACATGTTTCGGCACATAATGCCTTTTTCAAAGAATTTTAAATTATAAATTACAATATATTAATATCAAATCGACATTAATATACTGTCGTTAACATATAACATAAAAGTAGATCACAAAAATTCCAATAATCTTAAGAACCTGCACCCAAAATTAAAAGACAAAATACCTACATTAAATAAAACGCACGTTATTTATGAAATTCCATGCAATGACTGCGAAGGCGTATACATCGGCCAAACAACACAATATCTACAAGAGCGTTTAAATGGATACAAATTTTAAAACAATAGTACAGCCCTTAAAAAATACATCAAACAAACAAAACACACTTTCAATTTCGATAAAACCCCAATAATTTACATCTGAAAAGAACAACAAAGCAAGAAATATACTAGAAAGCTTCCACATACAAAAAAATACAAATTCAATCAACGACCGTGCAGATGTAAATAATTTGTTAGCCATATACCTACCAATTATATAACCCCCCCCTCCCCCGTACACTGACAATATAAACATCACACAACAAAAAATAAAATAGTTAACCAACCCCTCGCAAAGTGTTGACAAAGCCAACTTCCTTTCCACTCGTCCCAAAAAGAACACATGACCCAGAAAATAGTTTACCTGCCAATACAAAAAGTTTAGTTTTATCTAGAAATGCAAAACAAATACGTCGCAATATATTAACACCAAAAATATTTGATGTAAGTAGATTTGTTTTAACTTTTTTAACATTTAACTAAATTTTAGCTTTTGAAAAAAGTACTATGTATAGTACCGAATCAAATTAAATATTGTTTTAATTACCCGGCTACTCCCAAAAAATATTACTTTTATCTCGTATATATATTTATATATATATACAGACTGTCCCGTAAAAAACGCCAACAAATTATTTCTTTCAATTAAGGCACTGACTTTTTAAAAGATTTTTATTATTATATAAAATTTACATGTGTTTCTTACTAATGCTAATTACTGACTGACTGTATATGTTAAAACAGAATGTATTATAAAATGTAATTAAAGATAAAAATGCATGGTTGACAAAAGATAAGCAAGTACATAGAACATACATATGAGTAGCAAGAGATGTCTTATTTATCTAAATGCTGTGTTCACATAATTCCTCCCTGCGAAGTCTCAACTACGCAGCTTCGCGAGTACGTTGAACGTTCGGCAACATGATATCCCTGGTAGAATTTTCTATCTTCTTTCCTCTTGATTTATTTTCTTCTTTTTTCTTGAAACAATTTCTGCTTTCTAATTTCTTATAACATATAAATATAAAAATTATACAAATCAATATATAAAGGAGTATTGTCCATAAATTGGGATGTCTTGAAATTCTGTTGAAAGTTATTCCTGGTTGATTTTCGTATATTTGATCTTGAATAGCTTGCAAATCATCAAGTCTAACATTTTTAATATCGACTTTTATTTTAGTGTCTGATACAAAATTGTTTTCTGTTTCTAATTTTGGAAACAGTATTGGAGAATATTTGTTTGCATATTCTGTATTTATTATTTCTTCACGAGCTGTACTAATTCCGCATTCGACTGGAATTTCTATTAAATATGTACCATTTACTTTAAAAGTTTCTTCTTGTTGTATACAATGTAATTTAATAGTTTCTTTCTTCGGAAATATACCAATCCATAAAATTGAATTTTCGAGTTGAATTAGTAATGATTTTGTAATTTCAAAATTTCTTTGAATACATGTTGATAAGTTTTTAGAATTTAACAACTGTATTTCGCATGGATTGTGATCCTTGATTTCATAAAGTTGTGTTTTTCCACAAATGTAATATTGTGATTTGATCATTGTACAACTATCGCTTAGAAATGTATAATAAAATTCATTTTTTAATAAATATTTATTTTGAGTAAGTATCGTCTTAAATTGACCATCGATAAATACTAGAATTGAGTAGAGGTGATAATAATCAAATACATTGGGATACATGACAGGTAGATTTAATAAATAGGTTATTCTATTGTTTGAAACATAACATTCGACTTTTATAATACTTTTCAAGATTCCTATATTCTCAAGAGTAATAGCAAATGGAATTTGTTCTTGTTTAATTCGTTTTTGTAAATCTATCATTATATTATATAAATCAATATTTCTTATAACACTGGGATGTAGAATGTTTAATTTTGAAAACGTAATTGAATTCTGTATTTCTTGTAAAATAGAATTAATTATTTCGTATATATTGATAAATTCGTTTAAAGTTTCTGTTATTATTATAGTACCAAGACTATCAATATGTTGTTCTAGAATCGCAGCAATACGTAAAACTTTAAATTTTAATATTTGTTCATTATGTGATATCTGTCTTATTGACTCATTGAATTTATTAATTATGTTTAATGAAATGGAATTTTGTTTCACAATATTAGATGCTAACTTCATTTGATTATCTTTAAGTTCTTTTATTAATTTATCGTATCGTTTTCCGTCATTAGCGTCTAAGTTTCCTGTTATTGCTTTAAAGATTGTACCTAATCCGTCAACTATACCTCTTTTAACTCTATGTGTCGGAGGAATAATTTCATTTAAGTTATGTGTAACTTGATATTTCGTTAGGTTTAAAATTTTCAAATAATTTATTACAGTAATTGTACGATTTAATTTAAGAAAAGTATTGTTCATTAAATTTGCTGAGAGCTCGTCTAATTTATTAATTTCAATTATTAAAGGATCGAGATCATAATAGTGTATCAATTTATGTGTATATTCTTGAACTTTTGCTGTTCCTAATTTCAATGGTATAATTCCTGGATTATTTTCCAGATTTTTCATCGTAATTTTATCTTCGAAGGCGAAGGCAATATTAATTCTGAAATGATAGTAATATAATAATAATATGTTTTAATAATATATTAAAAGTACTTATGTATAGATTATATATAAAAGAGTATTTTAAGTGCTAAAATTATAAGTTTTCTTAAGGGGTCGTTTGAGATTATCTGTGTGTACTTTAGGCTGTTCAGGTGTAGAAATTGTATTTTGTCCTTCATTTATTTGTTTTATTACTGTTGGCTTATTAAATTTATTTGCCAATTTTTGTCGTGCTTGTTTTTTCACATAAGCTTTAGTTTCAGGTTCAAATAAATTTGGGTCATCACGTTCTTGATTTACCTTAGTAATATATTTCGTTTTGTTTTCTATAAGATTTTCGTTAATTTTTGAATAGAGTAACTTTGTTTTTTCTCTGTGTTCGTGTATGTAATTACTAAGTAACATTTGAGTTAAATCTATATTGAATACATTGCTTTCGTCAATATGACCGTTTACTATATCTATCGGTCGGTATTTAGTAGAGGAATGAATCGAATGATTGTATGCTAATAAGGCATATATCATTTTTGATTGTACTGTTGATTCTTGAAATCCTTGAGCATTTAACAATCGTATATGTTCAATTATTGTTGAATGGAATCGCTCAATTAAACCGTTTGACTGTGGATGATTGGGAGAACAAAAATGAATTTCGATTTTGTGTAATTTTAATAAATCGTTCATGATAGTATTTTTAAACTCTCCGCCATTATCAGTCGTTATTAGTTTTGGTATACTATGATGTGAGAAAAATAAGATTAAGTTATCGATAATTTCTGTTGGAATAAGAGATGATAGTTTATATGCTTGAGCGTATTTTGAAAACGCATCAACTATAGTTAAAAATTTGGTTCCCTGTAATGTAAAAGTATCTAAATGAATTACTTCAAAGGGTTTTGATGGTGTTGGTGTAATTTTCATTTTTGTTTTTATGGGATTTCGTTCATATTTGCATTGTTGGCAAATTTCACATTCATTAATAAATGTTTGTATTGATTTTCGCATGTGAGGCCAATAATATAATTTCTTAATTTGTTGTTCCGTTTCTTCTATACCGCGGTGGTTAGTTTTTCCTTCGTGGTAATTTTGGATAGTTTCTTTAATATCGTTTTTATCAATGACATCTATAAGTTTAATTGTACAGTATTTAAATTTTAGTGAAGGCCAAATAAAGTGTTTATGTAAAACATTACAAAAAGGTTCATAAATATCAGGGTTCTCAAAATATAAGTGATAATTAACTTTTGAAGTTATATATTCTTTTATAAATTTTAAAACATCATCTTCGAAATTATTTTTAGAAATTTGAATATGTATTCGTTGTTTATCTTCAAACAATTTAGTTATTTTAGCCTTTGCAGGACTATGAGCAACCGTGTTTATAATTATTTGATTTGAGCCGTAATTTACTGGTGACTCTGATATTTGAATATCAATAATAGGGTTTTGTTCTTGATTTGAATGAGCAGTGACGTCATCTAAATCTAAAGCGTAATAATTTGCTTGTTCGTCCGGTTGAGCTATTAAAGAAATATTATCGGGTGGTTCATTTTGATTATTATTAGATACATTGAAGTTTTTATTAAATTGTTCTATGTATTCGAAAAAATTGTTTGTTTCTTTGGTATGAATTTCTATACGTGAAAGAGCATCTGCGTTAGTATTTAATTTACCTTTCTTATACGTTATACAATAGTCAAATTCTTCTAGTTTTATTCGCCATCTTAATAATTTCGAATTAGGATCTTTCAGAGAGAACAACCACTGTAGGGGTTTGTGGTCGGTAATTATATTAAATTTTCTGCCGAAGAGGTATGGTCTGAAATATTTGGTAGCCCATACGATTGATAATAATTCCTTTTCAATCGTGCTATATCGTTGTTCAGATTCGTTTAGTGTACGTGAGGCGTACGCAATGGGTAAATCTTTCCCAATAGGTCCTTGTGATAACACAGCACCTAACGCTACGTTACTAGCATCGGTTGTTAAATTAAATGGTTGGCTAAAATTCGGATATTGCAGGATGGGTTCATTTATCAAAAGGTTTTTACAAGTTTCAAAACAGGACTTAAATTCGTCATTGTGCACTATTGTAGCACCCTTTTTCAAACATTTAGTTAAAGGCTTTGTTAGTTTTGCGAAATTGTTAATGAAGTGTCTATAGTAACCTAATAATCCTAAGAATCCTTTAATTTGTTTTGTCGTTTTGGGAATAGGATAGTTTTTTATTGCAAAAATTTTATTGGGGTTAGGTTTTACGCCTTCAGGAGTAACAATATGGCCAAGATATGCTACTTCCTTTCTTAAAAATTCAGATTTGTCTAATTGAATTTTGAAATTTGTTTCTCTAAGTCTTTGAAACACTGTTTTTAAACTATTAATATGTTCTTGTAATGATGTAGAGAAAACAATTATATCATCTAAATATACTAGGCAATGTTCGTTCTGAATACCACGTAAAATATTGTCCATTACCGTTTGAAAGGTAGCGGGCGCGTTCTTTAAACCGAATGGCATTCTGAGGAATTCGAAATGTCCGCTTTCTGTGTTAAAAGCTGTCTTAGATACATCTTGTTCGTGCATCTCAATTTGATGAAAGCCACTAGCCAAATCTAGAGTTGAAAAATATTGACATTTACCTAATTTATCAAGTAAATCGGTAATGTTTGGTAGAGGATATTTATCGTCGATTGTCTTTTCATTAAGTTTACGGTAGTCGACGACGACTCGCCATTTTTGTTTGCCAGATGCATCAACCTTTTTCGGAACTATCCAAATAGGGGATGACCAGGGTGAATGACTTGGTCTAATAATATTTTGATCTAACATATTCTTAATTTGGTTTTCAACTTCTTCTTTATGAATAAATGGATATCTATAACTTTTTGTATAAATAGGTATTTCATCATTTGTGCGAATTCTATGGGTGACTTGGTTTGTAAAAGTTAATTTACTGTTTTCAACATAAAATATATCAGAGTAATCTTTGCATAAGTTTTCAATTTGAAATTTTTCTTCTGAATTTAAATGATTTGTACGAATTTTTGAAAAATTAAAATTTTGTTTTGGAATATTATCAAAATTGTTTAAATTTATTTCTTGTATTTCTTTTCGAATAAATGGTTCTACTCTAATTGGTTCAGAAAAATTTAATGTTATTGGTTTTGTCGTATTATTTAATATTGTAGTAATAGCTATGCCGTTATTTGCTATCGTTAAACATTCGGGAATTTCACAATTATGAATCTTTTGATATGGTATTATTATCTCGCCATTTTTAATACTCGTTTTTATTTTGATTATTTGTTTTGTGCGTGCATTAACCGTTACAAGGTTTAAATCATTTTTTAACTTTTGATATTGTACCTTTATTTGTGCATACGGTGTTTTAAGAATACCTGATGCAAAATCTACATTGGCTTGTAATAATTTTAGATTATCTAATCCAATTAGTCCATGGAAAATGTTATGAAATTTAAATAAATGAAATTTTAATTTGGTTTGTTGTGGTAATTTAAATAAATTTGAAGCTGGCATGAACATACTATATTTATGAGCAGACTTCTGAAATACTGTTGAAACTATAAAAGGATCATCATATATATAATTAGAATATAATTTATAAGCAAGATCTGGATCGATTAAAGATTTAGTAGAGCCAGAATCTATTAAAAATTTTGAATTATGTTCGGGTAGTACTATATATGGTAATTCACTTTCATTAGTGGTATTAAAAGATATAATATGGGGTTTTACGTTTGATCGGTTGTTTGAGGGGGTTTGTGAAAATTTTCATGATAATATGACTCGTCAATGTTATCGTTTGCCGTTTGTGAATCTTCTAAAAATTCTTCATTATTTGAATCAGAAATTTCGGGAATTAATTCTGAATTCTGAAAATCATAATTAATATCGGATATCTCATCTACGTCGTTTACGTAAGTATTGTAAAGTTGTTCAGAATTGAAATTTCTTTGCGAGTTTTAGGTTATTGGTCTCGAATAATTATTAGTTTGCCTGGTCGAAACACTCATAGGAGTGGGTGTTGGTAAATTTTTATGTTGACCGGGTCTAAATACGTTTTGGTTTGGTTTTTGGTGTGGTTGTTTAAATACTTGCGAGTTTGTAAAAAATCTCTGAGGTGTAACATTTGGTCTCGGTTGTATAGGAATAGGTTGTGAAGGGAATTGATTAGTATTACGTGTTTGATTGCTAAAATTTGGATTAAAATAAGGACGTTGAAAATTCGAATTTTGTTGAATGAAAGGTCTTTGTTGTGTCGGTCTTATTTGTGTAAAATTTTGCTTAATTTGCGGTTTACCTGTTAAATTTTGAAAATAATGTATATTTTCTTCCTGATTAATAAATTGTAACGCTTCGTTTAAACTACTAGGTTTCATGCAACGAATAGTTGTTCCTAATGGTTCTTTTAATCCGGCTAAGAATGTTTTTAAAGTTAACTTATTATATAAATCACGTTTTAATACTTTTGCTTCTTCAGTTGTTTCATGCATATCAATATATGAACATAATAAATTCAAAATTTGTAAACATCTATCAAAAAATTGATGAGGTTTCTCGTTTGGTGATTGCCTCATTAAAATTAAATCTCTATTAAGACATATTTCATCTCTTTGATCCGCAAAATTCCTAGTTAAAGTTTGTTTTAATTCGTTCCAAGTAGTAACACTTTGTATATTGACAACAAGTTTTGCATTTCCTTTTAATTTACCTATCAATGAGTGAAGTAAATAAATATTTTGAAAATTTGGGTTACCATCAAACTCTGGTACTGTATTTAAATACTCTGGTTTGAAATTATTTGCCATTTTAATAATTTTAATATTACTTGTATTTTCTTGAATAGTATTGTCGTGTAAATTATTTTTTTCTGATATTTTTAAATTTGTATTTTCGTCTGAGTCAGTTTGAGACGATATTTGTAAATTTTTAAATAAATTTTCTAGCGACATATAATACAATAATCGTACTCACATTAGTAGAGTCAGCGCCGTTTTCATCTTAATTATGAGAGTCCGTTACAAGGGTCCAGCGATTTTTGTCTGTTTTCTTGAACTTCTTCTCGCAAGAAAGGACGATTTTCTTCCGTTCTTCGTATGATTTGGAGATAGATCTTCAGCGGGTTCACGATGAACTGTATCTCGATGTATGAGCCACTTCAGACACTAACTTCCAAATTTCACACTGGATTGCCGATTAATCGTAAATACGAAATACTTCTTCGATACAAATATTCGACAAAATCCGACTGACTGCGCCAATTATTTGTTTCAATTAAGGCACTGACTTTTTAAAAGATTTTTATTATTATATAAAATTTACATGTGTTTCTTACTAATGCTAATTACTGACTGACTGTATATGTTAAAACAGAATGTATTATAAAATGTAATTAAAGATAAAAATGCATGGTTGACAAAAGATAAGCAAGTACATAGAACATACATATGAGTAGCAAGAGATGTCTTATTTATCTAAATGCTGTGTTCACATAATTAACATTCATAATTCCGTTATTTATTGTCCGGTTTATTTAAACGAAAAGTAAATTTAATAGCATCGAAAACACTATAAGATAGCAGTGTTTTATTTGTTTTCAATTGTTTTCATTAATGTCAAACGACAGTCAAGTTTTTTATTTTTAATAAATGGCAACATATATATTTTTGGCTATATTTGGATTGTATTTTTTTTTCTGAATTCAACGATGTATAACATGTTTATTTTTGATAAACTTTTATTGCAAAAAAAACTTTATAAATTTCATCTTTGTCTTCCATTATTTACAAATATTCGAATGTGTCATGAAACATTTGAAATGTAAGTATTATAAATATTATTATAAGAAACAAAACACTCTACAATAAATGTTGAAATTGCCCGCCACCTTGTTTAGCACATATCGCACACCTCCTAATAATAAAAAATTAAAAAAAAAACTTTATAAATTTCATCTTTCATTATAGTAGACTTGGCCCAGTCCACTAGCATTATGTCAATGTGCCTTAAGTGTCAGTTTGACTTTATTAAGTTTTCTGTATTATCCTGTTTGAACGTTTTGCCGCAACAAAAAGCGTATTTTTGTTAAAAATGAATAACAATGAATTAACGGACATGTTACAAGTGTTCTTTGAATGTAATAAAAATCGCCTTCATCAGTTCGTCGGTACAGTGCTCGTTTTCCGGACAGAGAAGTTCCAGGTTCGAAAATATTTCAGAGAATTGAAAAGAATTTAAGAAATTATGGATCATTTACCAAACCAAAAACACAAAAACGGAAATTCTCCGAAGATAAGGAATTAGATGTTCTTCTTGCAGTACAGCAAAATTCACGAACTTCGATTCGCGAAATTGCACATAATATTGGGGTATCAAAAACTACAGTTCATGGTATTTTAAGAAAACACAAACTTAAACCGTACATAGCTCGAAAAGTTCATGCATTAGAACAAAATGATCCTGGCCGAAGAATCCAGTTTTGTCGTTTTTATTTAAATGCATTAGAACAAGACCCGAATTTTTACAGAAGGATAATTTGGTCTGATGAATGCACTTTTAGCAACAACGGTATTTTTAATAGAAACATACATCGACAGTGGAGTGCAGACAATCCGAGATTTGTAATTGAAAATAATTTTCAAAGACGTTTCAACGCAAATGTTTGGTGTAGCATTTTAGGTGATCAATTAATTGGGCCATTTTTCATAGATGGTTGCTTAAATCAAGAAAAATACTACACTTTATTACACGAAAATCTCCAAAACTTTTTAGATGAATTACCTTTTGCAAATTTAAATATAATATTTTTTCAACAAGATGGGGTTCCCGCGCACAACGCCAGAGTAAATACTGATTTGTTGAACACCCAATTTGGAAATAGGTGGATAGGAACATCCGGTCCTATCGAGTGGCCTGCATGTTCACCGGATCTTACGCCCCTCGATTTTTAGTTGTGGGCTTATCTACAAGATCGAGTTTATTTAACAACTCCAGAAAATGTTGACATTTTAAGACAAAGAATTATTAACACTTGTCAAGAAGTACCTGCCGCTTGTCTTTTAAATGCGACCTTTGGAGTAATTAGGAGATGTGCGATATGTGTTGAACAAGATGACGGGCAATTTCAACATTTATTGTAAAGTGTTTTGTTTCTTATAATAATATTTATAATACTTACATTTCCAATGTTTCATGACACATTCGAATATTTATAAATAATGGAAGACAAAGATGAAATTTATAAAGTTTTTTTTTTGCAATAAACGTTTATCAAAAATAAACATGTTATACATCGTTGAATTCAGAAAAAAAAAACCAATCCGAATATAGCCAAAAATATATATGTTGCCATTTAAAATAAAAAACTTGAGTGTCGTTTGACATTAATGAAAACAATTGAAAACAAATAAAACACTGCTATCTTATAGTGTTTTTGATGCTATTAAATTTGCTTTTTGTTTAAATAAAACCGGACAATCAATAACGGAATTATGAATGTTGGCGTTTTTTACGCGACAGCCTGTATAGACTTCTAAGTATTATTGACCGTACTATAATAATATATCGCTAATTCATCGCTTCATTTGGTAAGCGGCCTGTCAACTAAAAAAACTCATTTATTTTACCCTCTATATTTCGCAGCTATTTGCCACTTCTTCAGGAGAAAAAACAGAGTTAAAAATTAGCAGTGGACGTCACTCAACATGCTAAAAATAGATTTACATTGATGTAAATCTATTTTCAATCTTAAGTCGCTCCACGGGCGCAAATGTAATAATAACTCATGACTTACCAGTCTCTTTATAATTGATATCAAACTTTTATTAGGTCACGAATTATTATTAATTGAATGTATTTATGAATTGAATGTATTTATGAATTTGTATCTCTCACCATGACTACATCACTTATATAACTTTGACATTAATATCTGTCATTAATAATTCTTTGATAAAGGTAATACTTATCGAAACATAGAAGATCTTATTTTAAATATATACATATTAATGTAACAAAAACAAATTGCATATCGATGCGACAATTCACATCAAGCTGTAGCAAAAAATTTGCTACATGACCGCGAAGTGTACCTACAGTCGTTTGTCTTCGTAAATCCGTCATTGATAAAGTCGTTAGACAGAAACGCATGCGTCTGGTGGTTGAAGCAAACGCTGGTAAATACGTGCTGTGTGTCCATGTATATACAGATACAAATTTGTTTTTATACAGATTTGTATTATTTTGTATATTAATGTAAAACAGACCTTCAATTGCCGAATATCCAAATCAACTATATTGTACAAAGGTCAAGAAATAATTATATATATATATATATATATATATATATATATATATAAAAAGCGTTCAAATAAGCTTTGCCTCTTATGGCCATTCCTTTAAAAACGTATGATTATTAATTATTTAAATTTGCATTAGTTGTCAAGTAATAATAATTATTTTGACATTTGTCATTTCAATCAAATATCTCATCTCATAACCAACAAAATTCCTATTAAAATTAGTAACAAGCTAAGACATAATCATAATTTCCAAGGGCTACTTTGAGGTAAAATTTATTTGAATTCTTTGTATATATATATATAGTTATTAAATCTTAATTAGGAAGGGTATTGGGTTGGATTTGATTTTAAATGAACTGTTTTGGATATGTAAATTATAAAATATGTACAATGCCAAATAGCTGAAATGTTGTTTAGAAAAGGAGACATTTAAGTTTTGACATAGAAGTAACAGAAGAATAAGACAAGAACTTTGAATTCAATTATAGGAATTAAGAAATACTGAAAAAACAAGTCTATCACCGGGAGTGATACCCGGTGATAGACTTGTTTTTTCAGTATTTCTTAATTCTTAATTAACCTAATCACCAGGAAGTTCGTTGTCGCGAAAGGGTGTGTTCTGCATACTAGTACAAACTTAGTTTGTCGGACTGTAGTTTCGAACACATTAAATAAGTCGATATTTACATGTAAGAATGTGATTTAATATTCATTAATTCTCACTTGCAGTAAATTCCAAATGTCAATTATAGGGGTTATAAAAACATTTATATGTAGAAATTATCTATAAGTAAGTCAGTTTCATTAAAATGTATGTTTAGAAATTATATATTATTTTAAGGTAATTCATTTTTTTATTTTCCTTTTTTCATTTTATTAATAATAAATTTGTTAAATTTATCTAAAGCTCAGAATTATTTATTTTTTTATTGGTTAAGAAACTAAATTTCTAGAAAGGTAGAACAAATTTGTAATTTAATTCTTAATATTTCGGCGCATCCAATGTGGTGCTAATAACATTATTATCGTATAATCTTCTATTTTGTGGGCACTATTTCTGTTACAAAAGGTTGAACCTTTAATGATTATACAAAAATTATAATAGGAAACTCAACGAACCTATATTCAAACGCTATTTCCAATTTTTATGTACCTAAAAGTAATGAATTTTATTTCATTAATGTATTTTCGTTACTTCATTATGTTTTCTGAATAAACATATTTTGAAGGTTTTATAAAAAAGAATATTGCTCTTTATATTTACCCCTTTACAACAAAATCAATATAAATTATAAACTTCTATTTCGAGGTGTGGACATTCGAACCAAAAGGGAATAAGAGAGATATATAATATTGGAATCATTAATAAATATTATTATGATTCCTTTTAATGGATTATATTAAACAATTAATTAATGAAATCCGTAATATCGAAAATCGCACACATACATTTCAATATCAACGTTATTATCATTAATTGTTAGAAAAACTGTCAATGATGAAACACACTGCGTGGAGCAGCACTCTGTTACAGCATTCTGGTAATAATACTCTTTGAAAAGTTAACCTATTTATTTGATTATATGATGTTTTAATTACAACAGGAGGTCGTTAATGTATAATTGCCATTTAGTAATGGTAAATTAATAGCTGTAATATTAGTTCATTGCGATCATTAACTTTATTTCCTCTATTACTGAAATCTACCAAATAAAATAATGTAATTGTATGTATAAATATAACGGGTGACTATAAATAAAACAATCTGTTGTTTATTTTCAAAATAATATTTACTGGCGAGCAAAATACATTTGTTGTAATGACTTATTTTGGAAGCGACTTGCAAACTGAAGATGGTAATTGGATATATTCCAAGCAGTCGACTTATGAACAATTTACCGATATTTATCCAGAAGAAAATGAATTGAGTATTGTTACATTTCACAATACAGTGTTAAAATAATCGAACGGTTCTTAAACACTGATAATGGGTATACAAAAAAGTTTTAAATATATCTATACGTTAATATGCACGTATAACGCTTTTGTTTCATTATGAAACAGACATGTAAATAATTTACATATCTGTAACTGTATACTTGGACAATACCTCGTATTTTCGGCATTTACTTCTGCTTAAGACATATGTTTCTGCCATCTATAGGCGTCGTCAGTTAAGCTAGTGAAGCAATGTATACAAATGATACAAATCTTTATAAATAGATCTGTATCTGTATATGCCATTAAGCCGAAATCCCTTATTAGATAAAGCAAATTTCATCCTATAAGGTGGCACTTATTTGACATCTGACGGACGAAAGAGACTTTGCCGAAAAAAGGGATCTTTCGTTTGACCAGCTATAAAGATTTGTATCATTTGTATACATTGCTTCACTAGCTTAACTGACGACGCCTATAGATGGCAGAAACATATGTCTTAAGCAGAAGTAAATGCCGAAAATACGAGGTATTGTCCAAGTATACAGTTACAGATATGTACATTATTTACATGTCTGTTTCATAATGAAACTGATAATGGGGCTAAAGATAAATCTACTGGTCGTCCCACTGGTGTTATAGTTTCTTCCACGATATAGCGACCCGACTAAAGGATTAAAACTGTATATTACGGAGAAGTACCTCAGCACAGTGGCAGGTATGTTTAGGAAGGTCGAAATGCAAATTTGCAAATAGACCGTATTTGGATCTACTTTTAGCGTAACTTAGTTTAGTCAAAATGAATCCGATAGCACTGACTATGGCGATTCTGACAACTGCGATGACTTTTAATATATTCATTTTATTTATCTATAAATATTTAGTATTATATTTTTACCTTGAAATAAAGAGAGAATATATGGTAAATGGAAATATGTAATTATATAGAAAATAAATCCAAAATATTGTGCGTCAATTACGATGGAAACCCCGAAATTAAAAACACCTTGAAAATTATATTACGTGGCGCCTATGAATTCAAAATATTCAGAATGTGTGTAAATAATAAATACCTCACACAACATACGTTATAGCGTATGTTTACGTACGTAACAGTTGAACGAGATGGACAGTAATAAAGCTGTTCCTTTTGTTATTGTCGGTCAACTTTAAGATATCATCTCTGATACTTTTTACAATCGCACAGTGGCGTAACAATTTTTTTTAAATATATTTGTAATTTCTTTTTGCTTATGAGAGGGAATTTTGGCAAAATATTTTGGATTCATATTCTATATAATAACATCTTTCCATTTTTCATACGTTGTATTTTTATTTCAAGGACACACGCTGCAAATATATAAAGCTTCTGCATTGTGTAATTTTGTTTTAATGCAGTCCTCGTTGGGTATTAATATGTTCTAATATTTCTAATCGCTCGTTTGTACTAACATACCTGCCGCTGTGCTCAGGTATTTGCCCGTAATAGACTTTACAGTTTTAATCCTTTAGTAGGGTCGCTATATCCTGGAAGGAACTATACATTCGATATTTTGGAAAAAATGCATCAAACTGTTGAACAAAATCCCCGTGTTTCTGTACGCCGTCTATCCCAACAATAGTTAAGCTCCACTTAACAATTAATCTGTTCTTTTAATATTTGCTATATTCATTTAAGTAGTTTCCTATGAATCCTTTCGTAAGATTGTGAAAAAAACAGCTATATTTATACCCATATAAATTCTCTCAATTGTACATCAAATTCACCCACCTGATTTTTTACACGAATCCAATTTTGTCAGTGCTATAATGATCACCTGCATAATAATATTGATCAGCAAAATATTACTTTATATTAGGATGGAGCATGATTTCACCTGCCTGATTATATTAACTCGCAGAATTATAGAACTTTGTCGACAGATAATTCACATAATTTAATTGAAGTACCATTGCATCCAGTTAAAATTGGTGTTTGGCTGGCAATTTAAAGGTGACAATTAATATAATGCGATAGAATATAATTTTGAAATATATGTAGTAAGTAATGTGATCAACTAATAAAATAAATTGATTAAAAACTTCCTTGCAGTATTTTTATAAATAAAAAATTCAAGAGAAAAATCAAATATAGTTTAAACAAACAACTCAATTAAAAAAAAAAAATTAAACAACAGGAATGTAGGAAATGTAGGAAAGTATAAAATAACAAAAGGTAATTTTTATATTTTTTTATAATTTAATTTATTCCATTCGCGTATTACAACATTGTTCGCTTTTGTTATTATTATAAAATACGTTTCATGATTCCTCTCAATCACTTTCAATTTTTGCAGTCTTCTGGAGAAAATATTTTGGGCTTAATTTGTATTTATGAGGGCCAACGAATCCACATCTATACATATCACTAGAGTGGACCAATTCGGAGCGAAAGCAGAGGCGTGACTAACGAATTGGTTCCCGCATGCGAAACATTATTAATATCTAGAGATATACTATCACGAACGGTGCTGTTATTATGTTAGATACAAAAAAAATGTAAGACGGTTTTTCTAGATTATGAAACGTTCTCGATGATACGTATAAAAAATAAAATCTAAAATGCATGTAATTAGATTATTAAAAAAAAATTTACCGTCTTATGCGTTTTCTGTGACTTGAAAATCTGGAGAAGCGCGATGAAATACTGTTAACATAAGGTGCGTCTCCAAAGTTATTTCTCGAAAACGCGTCCGCCGTGAGGAAAATATGTGCTTGTATAAAGAAAATGATCGCTCCACATCTAGTGATGTGATGTTTGCATAATTAAAATAATCTTTGAAACTTAACACATCTGTAGACGAACCTTCACAAATTTGTCTAAGTCTGGCAAAATCTAAATCTTTATCTGAAACACTTTCAAACTTACTTAAAATACACTCATTTCTTGCGTCTTCTATCGAACATAGCTGTGCGTGTGTATCTTTCACAACTAGCACTGATTCCTGTAACGATAGCGAAGAATTCTGTAGGTTTTCTAATGCTTGCACTATTCCGAAGTAATTGTTGTGAATAGTTTGTAAATCACTTTTAACCTGACTATTTTGAAATTTTTTCCGACTTTCTTCGATAGCGGCACTATCTTTCGGATTTAATAATAAAACCACTTTTTTTGCATCCTCAAAATATTTATGATAGTAAAATGCCGCTCGTAGCCATGTTCCCCATCGTGTCAGAATCGGCTGTGGTGGCTCAGCGGTATGGGGACACAATTCGTGAAATTTCCGAATACGTTTTGGAGATTTCAGTAATACTGCCTTTGTACTCGATATTAACGCATCTACATTTGGGTAACATTTTCGGATCCGTTCTGCTACAAGATGTAGGGCATGGATTTTACATGTAATATGTAAAAAGTTACCACACTGTTCCTTAAGAGACCGACCGACAGCATGGTTGCTACACCATCTGTCACAAACATTAGGATTTAATCTCTGGAAATTTCAAATTTTTCCAATGTACTTAACACCACTTTTGAAATTGCCCGCGCAGTAGGTACATTCTTCTATTTGTCTGCTAGCTAATAAAATTGAGGATGGCGATTGATTTGGTTCCATTTTACGCACCATAACATTAAGTACAGATCTTTTTTTGCTATCAGTTGTTTCATCCACACTCAACCACACTTTTTTATTTTTCAGATCAGCCTTAATTTTATTTTCTAAATGTACACGAACAGATTTTAAATAACGTCGTAAGTGGGTGCAGCTCGGTAATTCTACATTGCCATATTTTTCAAGAAATGAAATAAACGAATCATTGCGTAACAAAGTAAACGGCAAATTACACACAACCATCATTGTACACAAATCAAATAAGAACACTTCGTATTTTGTATCGGCACCAGTGTCTCTATCTTTATATCTTGCGCTATGCACGTGGCGTTGCAAATTTGATTTTGTTAAATGGTTTATATATATATATTGCACACTAAACATTTTACATTTATCCCATTGTAAGATAAACTAGGATGGTTCTCAATAAACCTATTGACTAACTTTGATGATAGCGGTTTTTTTACTGTACGCTCGTTCAACATTATTAAATACACAGAATACACTTTCCTGCTGCTATTATACGTGACAATGACCGTGAACAACATACTAAGTAATCGTATGTGCGATGGGGCACGCGGGAACCAACACGTTAGTCACGCCTCTGCTTTCGCCCCGGATTGGTCCACTCTACATATCACTTTTACATTGCGATACAAAACCTGTCCACCCGCCAGAATCAGCGACTGTGAACTTCCACAAGCTAATACCACAAAATACCTAGGAATGCATCTCGATAGGCGTCTCACATGGCAGACATATCTTTACTAAACGCAAGCAGTTAGGCATTAAACTATATCAAATGTATTGGCTAATTGGTCGCAGATCACAGATATCTCTCGAAAATAAGCTGTTACTATACAAATCTGTTCTAAAATCAACATGGACTTACGGTATCCAGCTCTGGGGGACTGCCAGTAATCGAACACCGCAATCTTACAGAGGTTCCAAAATAAAGTGTAGTACCCAACTACGTCATCCAACCTGACCTCCCAATTGCCTCCATTCAAGAAGCTATTGCTCACCACAGTGATAAATACCGCGACAGAGTGACACATCACCCAAATGTGCTAGCCAAACGGCTGTTTAGTCAAAATGGAGAAATAAGACGGTTGGGAAAGATCACACCCTCTGCTCTAGGGACTAAACCTATATAATGGTGTTACAATCATAAATACATATGGCCCTAAAAATTTGAAAATTTTTGATAAATTGCAAATAAATTTCGTTTTTGATTTCCAGTTAAGACATTTTCTTATGGTCATTTATTTTCTCTATTATTTTGTGTTTGCATGAATAAAAATCAAAAAAATACTGTACAAAAAATGTACAAAACATTATATAGGTACAAAAAGTATTTAGTTTTAGTACCATGTAGATTGTTTCATTGGAAACTGCCTACTTAAGTCACTTTGTTATTGTATAAAACTAATAGATTATTACTTTATGTCTGAGTTCTAAATAAATGGAGTTCAAAAATTGTATTTATTGATATTAACGTCAATAAGTTTTTATTTTTTATATTTCTACACGAACCAAATAGATAAAGAACTTACCTGAAATCGGTTACAAATGAACATGGAATTATCTCATCTATTACGTTGATTAAACGCTAGCTGACCATCGACCTGAATGTATGACTGCGGATGCCTCACAGCAACACACATTTTTGCAAAATTGCGATTTGTGATTTTGAAATTTGTGGCTTTTTTGGCATAACTCAAGAATAAAAGCCGGATAGCTTTTCGGCCTGGACTAATCGATTCAGTGTATCAATACTATGCCTCCGGTAGTTTAGAATAGGTTGTTTAGGGCCCTTTAGTCCCCAAGATACAGAGATGGGTTGATAATTGAATGCCATATTCCAGCGAATTTTTCGCGATTTAAAAATCCCTTCTAAGATTTTTGGGGCGCTAAAGTATTAGGGGAACTACCCCAATTAGGGGTAGTTCCCCTAATTGGGGAAAACCCCAATATCTTGAGAACTAGAAGAGATAGCGAGCTCCGCTTTTTTATTCGTAATTAGTGCGTCCGAATACATACCGTATTGACATGGAAACAGCGTATTCTTCAAAATTTCTAAATTACATCGCCTGTGGTTAAAAAAAAATTGCAAAATTTTCAAAATGCCATAACTCCCTAATTTATTATCCGATCGCCGAGAGGATTAAAACGAATACAAGTCCTTCTAAAATAGGATCAACTGTTTGGCCGCTATAGCAACACGAATTTTTTTTTTTGGTTTTCTTGGCATCACTCAAAAAAGTAAGAGTCGGATTGCTTTCCGATTTGGACTAATTGATTCATCGTAGTAATATGTATCCAACAGTGTAGGATAGATCCTTTAGGGGTCTTTACCGAAATTGAATGTCATATTTCAGCCAATTTTTTTGCGATTTCGAAAAATTTTCAATCTATGTATGGGCGCGGCTTCTAATACGAAGGGTCGGAGCTTTAATGATTATATAAAAATTGTAATAGGAAACAAAATGATTCTATATTAAAACGCTTTTACCAATTTTTATGTACCTAAAAGTAATGAATTTTATTTCATTAATATATTTTCGTTACCCAATTATGTTTGCTAAATAAGCTTATTTTGAAGGTTTTATTAAAAAAAAGTTGCTCTTTACAACAAAATTTATTTGATATATTTACCCTTTCACAACAAAATCAATATAAATTATAAACTTCTATTTCGAGGAGTGAACATCCGAACCAAAGGGAATAAGAGAGATGACAAGAAAATAAGGAAGAAAGAGAGGCAAGGGACGTTTATAAATTGGATGTAACGTTGGCGAATAGGAAGTTTTAATTACAACATCGACTTCTCATCTTAATTAAGTCACTTGTCAAGGATTAATTGATATCCTAAAGACTATAAAGAATATATTTTGCGCTTAACAAACAAAATATAATTCATATATTGTTGTTGAGGCAAAACTGCATGAATTGTACACGTCAAATTTAATTATGTTTAATTAATACAAGGAAACTTCATGAATGACTATATGTTATATAGAGCGCAATCAACTTGCTTTGTTGTCGCCTTTGACTATATTGATTTTGCGTTAGAATAACATTACAGTTATGGACAAAGATCTAATTAAAAGAAGTTATTTTCCTTAATGAAGGAACTAAGTGAACGCTGTTTTAATGCTATAATAACTTGACACAAAATAATAAACTCTTGTGCCGAAAATAACGATTATTTGGATATTTTTTTAGGATGGCATTAAGATTTGCATCAGTAATTTTTGCTACAAAAATTTGTTTGCAAACAAATATTTCGATTATTTTTTTTTCAAAATACATATTGTAATGAGCGTCAAAATGTATCTACCAAACTGTTCTGGCTCCTGGTTGTAATATTTTAGATTTATAGTACCTTTACTAATTATGTAATTGTTTCAAGCTTGTTTTATTAAAAAGACTTGATGAGAATGAATACATTTAAGAGGTGAAGTATGAAAGGAGGAAATCTGACGTAGAACAAACGAAGTACGAGAAATTTTAGAAATGGTAGTTTCCTTGCAACAGAATTTTTATGTCAAGAAGGTATCGTATTATCAAAAAGTCTTTGGATCTCTATTGCCGTGGAATTTACGAGATATCTATGAAATTATTTATTTCAATTAGTTTTGACATTTACTTGACAACTTTCAAGTCAGCTGGTTATAATTCAAAATGTTTCAATTAGAACATAAAATTTTTATTATCAAATCATACTACAGTAATGGAAATATAGGTGAAAATGGTAATTGGGTTTATTCACCTCGTTTATGTTTGAATGAGTTTCGTGAGAGATTTCCCAACTTCGCAATAATCTAACGAGTTTTTTTTCGGCAACTTCAACGAACTGTGGACAAATTTGAAGGAACTGGCGAATATCAGCGATAGTGTCCGATCTGGAAGAAGACGGGCTAGAAATGATGATGTTATTGATCTGGTTAGGCAACGCATGCAGGAAGAACCTACCTTATCCTTGCGTAGATTGAAACAAGAAATCAATTTAAGTTATGGGACGTGTCAAACCATTGTTAAACATGACTTGAACATGTTTTCTTATAAACTGCAGATGTGTCAGAAGTTACTGCCACCAGATTATCAGAAGAGAGTATCGTACTGTACCTGGTTTAATGACCATATGAATAACGATATCCTTGATTTAACATTTTTTACAAACGAATCTTATTTTTACCTATCTGGATACGTTAATAAACAAGTTATGCGTATGTGGAGCGAGAATAATCATAATTTTCATAGTGAGGCTCCTTTACATAGTCCTAAGATTGGTGTTTGGGTTGCAATGTCCCGTAGACGGGTAATATTGCCAATATTTTTTCAAGATACCATAGACGCTCAAAGATATATAAATCAAATACTTTATCCTTGCAATGTCCCGTAGACGGGTAATATTGCCAATATTTTTTCAAGATACCATAGACGCTGAAAGATATATAAATCAAATACTTGATCCTTTTATCAATGAATTGCACGATGATGAACTTCATAATGAATACTTTCAGCAAGATAACGCGAGACCGCATGTTGCTCGAGTAACCATGGAATATTTACGTCAATTTTATGATGAAAGGTTAATATCAGACAGACGTTACCCACCTAGGTCTTGTGATTTGAGTCCTTTAGACTACTTCCTATTCCCATTGCTTCTTAAGAATAACATTTTTAAAACTCCAGTTCACACTTTAGATGAATTACAAGAACGTATTGTTGAAAACTGTCTCACAGTAACACCTGATCTTTTAATTAAAGTTTTTAATAACATGGGCCGACGTGTTAACCTGTGTATTCAAGAACAGGGAAGACATTTTCAACATCTTTTATAATTTTTTATTGTAAAAGTGTACCTACCTGAATGTTATTGTTTCATTGTGGGAGTTCTTTTCTTAACTATAATGAGCCTTATTTTTTATTTATTAGTTATTAAAACTTCGTTTATTTATAAATGCATTCTGTAATCTCTATAAATGTTATTAAATATAACATACATAAAATGTAAATAAATACCATAACCTAAAATCTATTTTATTTGTGACTTATGCGTACTTCAAGGTAATGAATCACAGAAGTAAATAATTTTATAGATAGTTTTACGTTTCATGGCTATCACGTTCCAATGACTTTTTGATCATACGTTAGTTGAGGGTGATGAACCAATGTTATGGTTGATGTTGGCTCGTGAACCAAACTGTTTGCAGTTAATCAGGTTTCTGGTGGTGATGCTTTAATGTCAGTTACTAGAATCACGACCCCGTCGTTGCTTCACCTTGCACAGGTTGTAAGACTGTATATACTTTACCTTTTTAACCTTCGGTGACTGTTTGTTAAATGAATAAATGTACTTTCATCTAAATATATTTATTTACACTATATACATTTATTTTGGATATACAATGACTTATACTAACATAAAACTGCTGTTGAGACTGGTGTCTCTTATTAAAAATGATTGTTATGTTGATGCTGTGTTTGAGTTCACACTTTTGAGTCTCTTTCTCTTGTTGCTGGTGTGAGACACTTATTGATACTGATCAATTCTGTTCTATTTTACTAGTAGGTAAAACTATATCGCAACCCCTAATTATTACACATTGAAATCGTATTGATGGAAAAGTATATTATTTGACGTCACAATGGGGAATTTCTTGTGATATTTCGTAGAAATTGTACCTACGGCAACAATACAGGTTTACGATAGAGTTTTAAAATTTGAATCTTAACTAATAAATCTCTATAAACAGGGTTATTCAAATATGCTGGAACATTTAAATATTTTTGAAACCATAGGATATTTTCAAGAAATTTTTCTAACAAAAGTTTTTTGGTTTTAAGCACTGTTTACTGACCCATTTAAACAGGATGTGGCTTCACCAGAGAATAATATTTTACTTAATATGATAGGATTATTATTAATCATGTTTTACATAATCTCACAAAATTGTAGTCTCTTATCTGAGTCATCTTCCTTCAATACGTGAATTAATTGCATTTTATAAGGATGTTTTTTTCTTTTTTGAGAATCCTACTGATAATTGATTCACCTCATAATCTAATGCTAGTTGGTTTGAATTAATTTTAGGAGTGTCTACTATTCGCTCCATTATTTCGTGTGTTTTATATTGAGTCGTAGCAGTTTTTGGCCGACCCGTTTACGTTGAATTTTGTATAGATTCCAATTTTCATAACGATCTAAGGTTCTTTTCACGGTACTGACACTTATAGGATTTCTATTAGGAAATATTTCGTTAAAGAAATTTCTTGCATCTCTAAGCGACCTCCTTCTATCACCAATTCCAATAATCATTAATAAAGTCAACCGCTCATATTCCGCCAGTTGATTCATTTTAGATAAATATTAAGTAGACATTTTCATTTTGTACAATTTATAATTTTCATACTTTTAGTTACTTTAAGGTGAAATTTTTTTTGGTAGAAACAGTTCTAGTTAGAATTTAACAACCTAGAATTCTGACATAATAATAATAATAATAATTTATTTTCATCCCTTTGACTACAGTAGCATAGGATAAGTCAATTTACAGTAAAATCAAATCTTAATAAAATTGAGCTACTGTCTAAATGTAAATGTCAGGTATATACTAGAACACATACGCTTGGTAAAAATTAAAAATAGTAGTAAATATCTCAAGAATGGAGCAAAAATTGTATACACAAAAGCTCTTTAAAATCTCACGAGGATTTCAGCTATCTAAAAATATACAGGCTATTTCACTTAAAAAAATTTAATTGAATACAGTTTCCATGATAACACGAGCAACATGAAGATTAGAAATATTTTCTTACAATAGCTTGCTTAAAACCAAAAAACTTTTGTTTGAAAAATTTTTTGAAAATTTCTATGGTTTCAAAAATATTAAAGTGTTCCGGAACAATTGAATATATCAATTATGCGATCGAAAAACTCGAAAAGTAGTTGGTTGATTCAATTGGAATTTTGACACATCGCTGCATTCGAATACGCGAGTGTTTTTATAGCAAAATGAAATTTTTTTAACGGCGCGACAAAAATCTTCCCGTACCGGTGAAATCTACCGTGCGTTTCGACATAAGTAGCGTACAAATTTTGAAATACTTGATTTGGTAGTCCTCTTTTATTGTAAGTTGACGTTTGCTAATCATATACTCTATTTACGGTAACATATATTGTTAAAGGAAAATAACTTTTATTTAATCTTGAATGAATAAGTCTTATATGAAAATTTAAAATAATGTGTATAGGTTAGATGTAAATGTCAGGAAGATGTTATTTTAAAAAAAATATAAGAGACATTTGTCAAATTTGAAAGGCGAAAATGTTAATGATACTGATATATTTGAAAAAAAATTAAACAAGTACCTGGGTTTTTGAAACAAAAGAAAGCGAAATTATTATTGATTGTCGAATATTTTTTAACTTACAATCAGTTAAAATAATACATATTCTTTTCTTTATATGAATTTCATTGCAATCATCTGACGTAAATTTATGTACCTATTTGAAATAATTGTATTTCTGAAACTTCAATTATCAGCTGTTTCTGTGTTTAGTTAGAAGTTTATTGAAGGAGACCAAATTTTTAAAGTAAATAATTAGATATAATATATTAGAATTTATATTACTTATTATTTTGTTTTTCTTTAATTTTATATCACGTTGAATACACATTTCGACAATAATGCTATAATTTTCATTAGTACTTTTACATTAGCACTAACTTAAAGAACATTAAAACAAATTAAATTATATATTGAAAAATCTATGCGTTTGTATCTGTAGGACTCTTTGGGTTTTATTTTTATGGCTTCTGTAGAAAATTTAGGAAATGTTTATTTTTTCTTGTATCAACTACGCAGTTAATTATTAACGCGTTCTTTCTAGAGTATTTTAAAGTGTAAATCAGACGTAATTTTGTAGATATTGATAAGAAAAAAAAGAGAGAGAAAAAGATATAAAGCTAGAGAATGAGGAAAAACGAATATGGGAAATTACCGACTGAGCTCCATCCTTTGACCGAAGGAAAAATTGGGGATTATCAATCGCTACGGGTCAAAGGATCCCCGAATAATAAATTTAAGGCGACTACTTCCTCTTCTTAGAGTTGTTCGTCTGATCCTATCGATCTTTGGAAAATTTCAGAAATGATACAATTTGTCTCCAGTCGATCGTGTCCGTCTTATACTGTGTGCAGTTCGAAAAATCCCGAAATCGAAGGGACTAAAGCACATTATTACTTCTATTCTGTTCTATTTTTCTTTAGGACGGAAATGTTAAAGTTATAAAAATTTTACAACGTGTTTCGGCTTATCCACTTTTATCTTGTGCTCTTTTTTCTTATTAGAGTCGATATTCGAAATGGTCATCTTTCAGTTTTCTTAATTTAATTTATATTTGTAAAAGCAAAGAATCACTTTGGAACAGAACTTCACTGAATGATTCTTTTTATGTAATAAAAAATTAAAATTTTCCACATTTTTGTCACGTTTATTTAATATTATTCCATTGTTCGGAATAGAATTTTTTTTTATTTCTGGAAAAGTTTGTAACACATTGCAGTAAGTACGAGGTAAGTAGTTATACAGGGCGAGGGGATAGTATCAGACCTGTTACGCCACGTTACCGTTTGTCGTGCAGCTCTGTGCAGTCATTGTTTTTAAAAACATACAAAACATGTATGGTGAATGAATAAAAATATCTTGAAATAATTACTAGTTTTATCTGATCTATAAAACGCCGAAAACCTCACGAATATTTTATATATATATGAATATATATAAAAAGCGTTCAAATAAGCTTTGCCTCTAGTAGGCCATTCCTTTAAAAACGTATGATTATTAATAATTTAAATTTGCATTAGTTGTCAATTAGACAGATGCATAGTTGACAAAAATTGCTTTGTAATTTAAAATTGATTTAACATGGTTTTTACTATACAACACAAATCATTCATGCTAGAATCTTATTTTCGAAACGGACGTAAGATTGGCGGACAATGGCAGTATTCTCTTCAAGATTGTTTAGAAGAATTTAGAAATGAGTTCCCTAACGTCATCTTTGATTATGACAGTTTTCGGCACACAGTGACACATTCCGTTATGGTTTTCAGAAAAACAGGGAGTGTTAAACAGAAAGAAGGCGCAGGTCGGGCGAAAAAACGTAGAGAAGAGCTAGTTAATAATGTAAGAGAAATTATAAATAATGCACCAAGAACTTCCGTACGAGCATTATCACAACAAGTGGGTGTGTCAATTGGCACATGTCATACAATTTTGAAAAAGGACTTGCATTTATTTCCATATCACATGACCTGTTATCAAGAAATCAAGTAAATCGACTATCCCTGAAGAATAACGTTTAGTCAGTGGTTCTTAAATAATTTTGATAATGACCTTCTTGACAAAACCTTTTTTTCTGATGAGTCATGGTTTTATCTGAATGGATATGTGAACTCACAAAATTTGAGGATGTGGACTAATGAGAAACCACATAATTTTTTTGTTGAAACCGCACTTTATCCGCAGAAAATTGGTGTATGGTGTGCGATTAGTCGAAGGAGAATTATTGGCCCTATTTTTTTTAACGGAACCTTAACAGGAGAAAGGTATCGACAAGAAATTATTATGCCATTTATCGAACAGCTTGACGACGAAGAAATAACACAGGGTTACTTTCAACAAGACGGAGCTAGAGCACACACAGCAGGTGAAACAATTAATATTCTGCAGCAATTTTTTCAAAATCGGTTGATAAGTTTAAACACTGAACATGAATTTCCACCAAGATCTTGTGACATTACCCCATGTGATTTCTTTTTATGGCCATTCTTAAAGAACTCAATTTATCAAGTACAGATACCTGATCTTGCAGGCCTTCAAATCAGAATTGCTGAAAGAATTAATGGAATTGGCAATGCGATACTACAAAACACTTTTTCCTCCATTAGAAGAAGATGTGAGAAATGTTTCGAACAAGGTAGTGGACACTTTGAACAATTTTTATAAAATTTTGCTTGTTTGTTGGAAATAAACATATTTCATTCACTTAAAAATGTTCGTTTTATTATTTTGACATTTGTCATTTCAATCAAATATCTCATCTCAACCAACAAAATTCCTATTAAAATTAGTAACAAGCTAAGACATAATCATAATTTCCAAGGGCTACTTTGAGGTAAAATTTATTTGAATTCTTTGTATAAAGGGTTAGTTAAAAGTATGGAGACGGCGATTTATTGTCGTTAATATTCATTTTAGGGATTTATGTTCAATATAAAAGTTTGTTAGAATATTTTGATCTACATTTGAGAATATTTGAATTTTTTTTTCTTCAATTTTTTAGTTACGCGTGTCAGCGCATTTTTTTTAAATGGGAACTAGTAAATTTTACTCTACCATTCGATAGAGAATTTTTTTCTCTTTACAATAATATTTTTGTTTTTTTTAAATTCATTTTAATAACTTTTTTACAAGAAAAATTAAACAAATTAATAACAAAGTAAATTAAAGTAAGTGTTCAAATTGTCGTCCATTAGGAATTTGACAATGACCCAATCGATTTACAAAACCCCGAACAGAGTTCTGTAAAAAATCTCGGGGAATTTCTTGTATCGTTCTGGTAATTCGGATTTGTAAATCTTCGACGTTATCGGGCTTTTCTTTGTAAACTTTGTTTTTTACGAATCCCCAAAGAAAAAAATCTAAAGGACTTAAATCTGGCGAACGGGCTGGCCATTCAATGGTTCCTCGTCTCCCAATCCATCTGTGGGGAAAAACGTTGTCCAGATATTGACGAACATTTACACCATAATGTTGTGGGGCGCCATCTTGCTGGAACCAGATACTGTCATTGGGCAGGTGTTCATTGTTTTCATGAGGATAGAGCGTAGCACTAGCAGGTATTATTTCATTTTGCAATAACTGCAAATACAGAGCCGAAGTTAAATTGCCATTGATGAAAAAGGGACCGATAATATGACCGCCTAGAATGCCAACCCAAACATTAACCTTTTGGGGGTACTGCGTATGGTGCTCGAAAAACCAAGAGGGATTTTCCGATGACCAGTATCTGCAGTTATGTCTGTTTACTTCACCGGTAAGGCAAAAAGTAGCTTCGTCTGAGAAAAGAATATTGTTGACGAAATTTTCATTATTATTGCAAATATTTAACATTTCTTCATAAAATTGTAATCTCCTATCAAAATCATCTTCCGTTAACTCGTGTACAAGGTGTACCTTATAAAGTTCATACTTCTCACTTTTTAAAAACGACACGATCGATGACTGTGAAATATTCAAATTGGCTGCTAATTGATTGGTTGATAAATGGGGATATTCAGATACAGCCAATAAAATATCCAGTTTGTTATCATCGCTTTTTGCTGTTCTAGGTCTACCACTCCTTGGCAAATCTTTAACGCTACCCTTTTGTTCAAAGCGTCTTAATGTTTTACCAACAACGGATTTAGAAATTGGATTTCTATTTGGATGCGTATCATTAAATAAATTACTAACGTCTTCTAAACTTCTGCGTCTATCTCCATAACCCAACATCATAAGTATTTCAATTCGTTCATGTTTACTTAAACTCGCCATTGTTAATATTAACAGCAACAAATTGCACAAATGAATTATTTCTGTCAAAGATTTGACGTACACAATAACCACTGATAAAATTATGTCGCTCAAGTTTGTTTATCGCTACGCTTCTGTCTATCTGCGATGTACTGAACATCTGTTAAACACATGAACCGGCTTTTTCTTTTAAAAAAGTTATTAAAATGAATTTTAAAAAAATAAAAAAATTTTGTAAAGAGAAAAAGAATCTCTATCGAATGGTAGAGTAAAATTTACTAGTTCCCTTTTAAAAAAAAATGCGCGGACAGGCGTAACTAAAAAACAATTGAAGAAAAAAAAATTCAAATACTCTCAAATGTAGATCAAATTATCATAACAAACTTTTATATTGAACAAAAATCCCTAAAATGAATATTAACGACAATAAATTGCCGTCTCCATACTTTTAACTAACCCTGTATATATATATATATATATATATATTATATTATATATATATATTATATATATATTTACTATTGTCAAATATGTACACATAATATTATTTTTAAAAGGAACGGGCAGACACAATATACGTATAAAACCCATTTTAGAATACTGTACCACAGAGTGCAGACAATGCAGATATGTCGACTACTGCGGCATAAAAATATTTAACAAACTTTCCGAAAGCATGAAATCCTTCCCAAACATAAAATTTTCGTTGAACTGAAAAGATTTCTAATACACATGTCTTCTACAGTGTGGATGAGTTTGTAAACATTATCGTAAGCAAAATGTTTGTTTGTTATACGGGTTATTATTATATACATTATTAACATATATGCATACATTTTTTATTATACATTTGTATTTGATTTCATTGATTGTGAATTATTAAATAAGTTAAAATAACCTTTAAATCATGCAAAAGTATTTAGAATACTTGTAAGAACCATTTATTTCTATTTTATACATAAAATTCCCTCATATCAAAGTCATTGTTTATTTATTAAACTTATTAAATATCATTTAATTATGTTGAAAAACCTTTAGTATAACGGTACAATTCATATAATGTTCGCGAGTAAAAGCTTACATTTTACGCATGCGCAAAGCAAGTATTACTGTTGGATTCGACTTTAAATTCATTGCATAACTCTTGGATATACAATATTTTTGATGATTCCCGTTAGCGTATATACAAACAAATCTCTTGGTTTTCCTACACAGGAGCATGCAGTGTTGTTTACAGTTATTGCAAAAGTCAGTTTAATTGGAAATTACAATCGTTTGAATTGAAATGGAATATTTGTTGGTATCATTGGTATACATGGTATTAGCACATTCCCTCCTTTGAATTTGCCGATTAAAATTGTTTGCTTTGAAGTGATTGTTTAATAATCTTTTCACTGCCAATCTAGTCCCATTGCAACAAGACGTTAATGTTTCTAAATACAATGATTAGAACACCAACCATCAGATTAATGATGTGGGGTGTTAAGTCATCCAAATCAAGTGAATTTAAGAATTTAGTTGGATAATTTGTTGCTTCATTTTGATATATAACAGCATTTACTGATTTGCAAGTCGCTATTTCTCCTGGTAACATGTTGAATTCTGATATTAATGAAATTTTCATCCATATTTTTTGCAGCTAATATTGCACATTATTTAACCATTGATGGCTTTTATAATTTAGTTTAATATCTGGAAATACGCATTGAACTCTTGTGAGTGAGTAATATTGTAAAAATTGGTGAATTTGGTAATTTAATGGAGCTTGTTGGTAATTTTCCCATTTCCAATATCAAAAAATTGTATCGCAAACTGCTCTGCAGAAGGATCGTTTTGTAATTTAACACGCATGTTTGTCGTCAATGAAAATGTATTAACATGTCTCCACAAATATGATTATTTTAAACACGTATTTAGTTCATCAGCTGGTGTTGAATGTGGAATAACAGGTAATGTCTGCCGAATATTGTCTGCTAAGAATATTAGCGCATCACCGAATGGCCGGTCATTTCCACGTAAATCTTGCAATGTCGATCAAATGGCTCCAACGATTTTTTATGCGCCATTGTGAATTCATCCCATATAATTAATTACACCTCGACCAAAACCTCGTGATAGTTGCGCGGTAGCAAAACGTATAGAGCTGCTCGCATCGTATTGGCGCGCTGATAAAAGGGGCGGGCGTAAAGCTAGATAAGCCTAATTGCCGGTCTGATATTGGTTGCTCACTAATAACAGCTCAGTGCCATTATAAGTGTAGGTTTAGTGCAATAAAAGTATACTGCCGATCAAAATGCAACGAACATCTATTCATTTAGGCGGACGTGCCATTAATGCACAAAGTCGTGAAATTGTTGCTAATGTTATTAGCTATTTAAGTGAGCGTTTTCCAGAAGAAAATGTCTCGACTATAAGATCGGAAGCTGCGAAGGCTACGGGAGTGTCAATGGGGGATGATTCTAGTGGCCATAGTTCAAGTGACGATAGTGATGAATTTTCTTCTGACTGCGAATAGTTAAACAATATTTAGTTTTTTTGTTTATTATATACAATTTTATTATAATTTGCAGGAGTATCGACCGTACTTCGTAAGGGTTAGAGCGTTATTGGGGAATCGGTGTGTTTATGAACGACTATTTATTAACTATTCACTATTTTTCCAGACTATTTTATTTAGTTTTAAAAATATAACGTAACTGTGCAGTTTCAAATTTCATTTTTAAATTAATTAAACGTTAATTAACGTATTTTAATTAACGTATCGATTCCTTAATTACACTTTAATCGTATTATTAATATGTTATTATTATATATTTATTTTCCAGTAATGCTTACAGTTCAAGTAATTTTGGCTAATATGGGAAAGTTTTATTATAAACTTGTTTATTGATAGTTTGTATCCATGAATTGACGTTGCTTCATTACTTAATGAAAGAATTTGTATTAAAAAATTAATAGATAGAATTACCATAAGCACCTTTTAATGTGACGAGTAATTATCGGTAATTCGAAGATTAAATTAAATTTTGACAAAGGAAACAATTTCCAAGTTATAAATACGCCAGAATAGTTCTGTCAGTCCTAAGCCTGAATAAAGTGTTAAGGAAGGTTATTGATTGTTGCAAAACCGAGTTATAAAAATACTGTAACTTTTGTACGATACTGTAAACCGGCTATCGCATAACTCCACCCACTCTAATACAATATGCGCAGACTGGCCCATCGCTATCACGAGGTTTTGGTCGTACTTTTGAGTTTTCGAAATGTTGCAAGTTGGTGTTTCACTGTTTTGTATATTTAATGACAATTTAAGTACTTAAAAAAGGTATATAACCCCTTACCACAATTATTAATCGTATCCTAAATACGTATTTCGACAACTAAGTTGTCATCATCAGTAGGTAAAACCACTAATCAAGGTGTCGCACATGGGGCAGAGTAAAGCTAGAACACCGCTTACGCAACAACTACACTGCGTCCACGTATAGACTAATTTAAACATGCAAATATATCTAACGAAAAATATCGACAAATTTACCTCTCTTAGGGAAACGGCATTCACATATGTTTAAACTCCAATTTGAAATATATCGAACGAAAGATCGACAAAAATTACCTCTCTTAAGGAAACGGCACTCGACATGTGTTAATACTTCAATTTAAAAACGTCGACGACCCTTTTATGGTTCTAAGAATGAAAATAGACAAGTGAAGGGAATCGGTGCTATATTACCGTTCAAGGAATGTTGTTTGTTTTTAACGATATGAATGCGTTCGTAGGCGTCAAGATCGCGGGGGTTATTTATGCCCTTTAAAAGCTTTAACCCTTTAATCGACACATTGTGTAGTGTGCTTAAAGCATGGTTGGCAACGTTAGATTTATCCGGTCTATCGTATTTAATATGTGATATGTGTTCTTTAAACCGGGTTATTATTGGTCGTTTTGTTTGGTCTATATATTTCAAATTACAATCATCGCAACTAATTTCGTATATACCTGATTTCGAATTAAAATTAACTCTATCTTTAGTATTCCCTAGGAGACTTTTGATAGTATTTTCGGACCGAAAGGCAACTTGGAGACCTCTTTCTTTCACAACTTTAGTAATGTTTTTCGTGATGGGGTGGTATGGTAAACACATGTACTTTTTCTACTGGTTACTTTGAGATATCAAACTTGTGGATTCGCGGATTGTATTTTTTATTTTTGTTTTTCTAATTAAATTATTGATTATTTCTATGTCAAAGCCATTATATGTCGCGATATTTTTAATGAAATCCAGTTCTATTTCATATCTCTCTTTTGTTAGCGGAAAATTTAGTAACCGATTGACTAAGAAATTAAAGGAAGCTGTCTTATGTTGATAACTATGATTTGAATCCGCGATGATGAATCAATTAACATTGGTTTCTTTCCGGAAAATGTCGATTTCTATTTTATGTTTATTCCTAATCAGTAAAGTATCTAAAAAGGTATCCTGCCATTGTGTTCCTTTTCCACCGTAAATTTAATCGTCGGAAATTTCAAATTTAATTGATTAACGAACATGTCTAATTCGCATTTCCGTGTATCAAAAATCGCGAGAATGTTATCTGAATGTCGTCTAAATGACAATTTAAGTGTTGAATGTGCTGTTCGGCAACCATCCAAAAGAGTTGGCACAATTCTGGATGATGCGATTGCCAATGCGTATTATTTTGTGCGCATATGGTTGCTAGTACCATAATAAGAAATGTTTTTCCTGTGCTTCCTAGGACGTGCAAGAAATACATTCCACCACTTTTATCATTTGTTAGTCACATTATCGCATTATAAATGTGTTTTTGAAGTAATTTTTGAATTTAATTCATTGATGTCCCAGTTTTTTTCGTTTTGTAATTATGTATGTCATTAGCTAATCGATTTGGTGATGTCATTCCCTAATGTCATTGTGACAATACTTAAGTACTGTCTTGTGGCGCCATCTACATTTAAATAATGGTACTGCTACTAATGATATTATTTTATTAGGCCCCTAACTTTCTTTCTACTAGTCAGATCGAGGATATTAATAGCTTTAAACTTTCTCCAGACAACATAGATCATTTTGCAAAAAAAACTGCGCTTAAATCGTTTAGTTTATAATGGACATATATACAAATATTGCGTTTTATATATAGAGAGAAGCGATGATATATTTTACCTTGTCTATTGGTTATATGTTATATGATTAAAGAGCGGTCGCAATCTGGATATTGTATAACTATTCCTTGTTAAGGATATGAATAAATGAGATGCTTTAAGCCTTAAAATATTCCTCAAATACGGCATAATAGTAAACTTTATAACTTCATTGTAAAGCAATTTCACAGAGAATTGTCATGCCATCTCAATATCTAATCAACGGAACTGCTACTCAATGTCGGCGTCAGATCGTCAAGTGGGAATAGTTCGCTTGTTATACATATTACAAGACAGTCAATGTCATCGATCTACCCAACGAGCATTGCATACAATCGCAATAATATGTGAACGCCTCAGATGTCCTGATACGAATACGTCTAGGGAATCTGCAACTTGTAACTAATCCGGATTCGATTCTTGGGAGTTTGCTGTCACTTCCCACAAATACATATGCATGTTTGTGTGTATATATATATATACCGCTGATGTCAAGGCTTTAGAACTTCCGTTACATTATACATTACCAATAGCTTATATATTTGTATACAGGGTGTAAACGAAATACACTGACATAATTTAATATGTACTATTAAGCATAAAATGCCAATGCACGAAGACTATCTTGAACGAGATCAAAGAAAAAATTAATAAATGCACGTGGCTCAACCAAACTCGTAAATTTAGTATGCCTTTATAACTGCAGCGCTACACCTAGTGAAGCGTAATTGTGGGAGTTGTAACTGCGATGATGTATACTGTATGTCAGAAGTCAGTCTGTTATCAATTTTCGTGAAGTATAGTTTATTAAAATTACGAATTAACAGGTATCGTCTAATTATACGGTGAAACAGTTGAAAATGTTAGAGCTATTAGACGTATTTATGAAGGGCCGTTTTCGAACTGAAGATGTCCATCAAATGATTTAATTTTACAAACCGTGTACAGATTGAGAGATCGCGGTACATTGCACCCAAGTTATGAAAGCCGTGGGGGTGAAAGACGATCTTCGTCAACGTATTTTTCAAGCTGCGGCGCATATCCGCGAAGACCGAGTCTTGTTAAATTGTGTACTTCGAAAGTTTACCGATCGGTTAGAAGTTTGTATTTATGTAAATGACAACTACATTGAACATCTCCTTTAAGCATTCCACCTGTTTCACACAAATCTGCCCTTTTTATGGTGAAGAAATTGTCATTAAAAAAAGAGGCGAATAGAACGCAGAAAAAATATGAACACTCAATTAAAAATTACAAATATAATTTATTATTTCTCGGCGTAAATTTAATATTGAGACAACTAAATTACAAATTCCATATCACCATAAAACTGTTAACCGTTTAAAAGTTTGAAAGAAACTCAATATTGTATTTTTTTCAGGATATTACAAAGCTCAGACCATTGACCTACTTAAAATAACAACAGAACAGCTCATGCATAAGAAAATTTATATCTCGAAAATGAAGCAGTCACATGAATACATGTTTCTAAAACTTTTCACACAAAAACGCATTACATTACTGAAAAGTGGTGATTCTTTGGTGAACTTGAACAAATAAATCCCTATTTGTTTGTTGAATCTATATAAACATATAATTTCTATTTATTTATATTCAATCAATACAGGACCGTATTTGAAAAGTTTATATTCCTAAATTTCCGTAAAAATTAAAGTTTCGATAGAATAAAATTTTTTATACATTTGAATTGCTGTCTTACGTATCTATTATATATTAGGGTACGTCGACGTATTTAATTTATACCCTGTATGTTGGTAAAGTTAGGTGGTGAGAGAGACAATATTTTTAGAAGCACACCTAAATTTTAATTTTATTTTCGTTGGCAAGTGGTTGTATTGTGTTTTGTGTTATTAAAGTTGCTTGTTAATTTTGAATAAGTTTATTTCAATTCCAATTATTATACACAGTTGACGTAAATAAAAATTAGGACAACTCTTAGAACGCATTTTGATTAAAATCTAGTAACTTAAACCAGACATTGCATTGTGTTTTTTCTTGTGATTTTAACATAAGTAAATTAATATATTTTCCATAAAGTCGAAATGTCGCAACTAAGCCTTTTACCGAAAGCAAGAATAATTAACAAAGCAGAAGATGGTTGGTTTGTAAGAAGAATTGCAGAATTGTATAATATTAATCGCAATATGGTATTTAAAGAAACGAAGAAACGAGCAAACTCTAAACAGACGTCCTGGTTCAGGACGACCTAGGATTCTCCGATCTACGCCCTTGCAAGATTGGTGGTTCACTTTAGTGAAAATCCTTTCGATAGCGTAGTTGATGGAGTTGCAGCTAGTAATTACTCTGCGTCCGTACGCACAGCACAGAGCCGTGTAAAGGAATCGGAGTTGCGTTGTGATTATGCTGCTCGCAAGCTTATTCTCAAACAGGAACATAAGCACGTGTAAGCTTTGCTTTGTAATTTATTTTATTAATTGTTTATGGAATAGATTTCTGGAGGCATGTCATTTTTACTGACGAAAAAGTTTTTCGGTCAACAAGTAGTGGTCGAATTCGAGTATATCGTCCCGCAAATGCTTTGACGAAAAATACATCAGTAATAATGACAGAAGTGAACAATTTTCGCTGAATATGTAGGCGTGGATATCTATAATACAAGGACCAGGTGTAACATATTCGTTTCCGAATCACGATTTCATATTTCAGCAAGATAATTGTTCAGTCCACAAAGCCAATAATGTCACCAACTTGTTTACAGAAAATGATACAAATGTTCTAGACTGGTCAAGTCGAAGTCCAGACTTAAATTTAATGGAAAATATTTGGAGTTTTTTAGTAAAAATGATTGAAAAAGGAAATGTTAGACCCAGAAACGCACAGGAATTATTAGACAATTTAAATGATGCATGGGAAACCGTCTCTGTATTAATTTATACAATTCATTACCTAAGAGATTTAATGAAATTTTACGCCGAAATGTTGAATGTTGAACAACTTTTAGAAGTGTCCTTTTTCTAAATTTTATTGGAATTTCGTTTTATGTTTGATGAATTTATAGGTATAAAATTGATTCCTAATTAATAAAAAGAATAATTTTTTAAGCCATACCTCTCACACTTTCTGTATAAATTTTTAGTATTGTTACATTGACATCTATTGATTTTTATAATACTTACTGAAATGATTACATCTTAAACGTATTATATACATATTAAACATAAAAACGAAAAAAAAACACTAACAATCAATCCATCACTGTCCAAAACCTTCCACACATAATTTATCAGTTGGTAAACTCGTCAGCAATAGTACGCAGTTTGTACGACGCTGGAATTTCTATGTTAAAATTGTTGAACAGAGCGACTTCATGACATTGTTAAAATACTTCGTTTCAGTTTGTTCACATGCTAGTGCGAATTTGCTGAAACGAAAGCTCTGTAATTCAAAGCTTTTACATGTACTTCTGACTCGTTGAACATCAAAGGGCCGCCGATCTTATTTAATATACTACCATGGATTCAGATAGCAATAAAATAATCACGCTAATTCTCTCTGTGTTTACGATTAGTTAAGGGTCAGTGTAACATAAAAGGGGCAATTATAAGCTGTTTTATCCATCATTATATGTTTAGGAGTTGATTTCAGATTTCGATATTACTGTTTTCGTCCCAATAACATTTAATCCAATAATTCCAGTTATATTTCACAGAATAAATTTAAAAGTAACAACAAAAAAAAATTATATTTCTCATTTTAAAGAGATCTGAATGTGTTTTAAATATCTATGAACGAGCAACTATATTCAGTCAATATAGAGACGTTTATTTGCACACCTACGCTCAATCAACGAGCAAACAACCTTACTTGTAGACATCTGCAGTGATTGAATTTCTTTGTCCAATAAATTACTACAGAAAATTCAGAAATGTAAACATAATGTTTGAAATAAAAAATAATATACCATAGCGGATAATACAAATAGTAAAATACATCAATACGGACAGTAGAACTGTCATAAAATCCAACGATATACTAACTGAAACAATAAATTAATTTACTAAAGAAAACACTCGGTATATTGTTTCACAAAATATATTTATTAAATCTCTAACATATGTTTCGACTTTTCAGTCATTATCAAAGAGTTTGTAAACTAAAATAAAAAGTACACTTCAACCACTATTTATGAGTTTTTAAAAGACTTTATTACGGCATCAATAGTAGGGGTGTTGAAAAAATCCAGCTGTGTATTTGTAACATGTCTATTAAGATTTATGGCTTTTTTAATTTCTAATATTTCGAGGAAGTCAAGTCTTCTTCCTTTATTACAAGTATGTAAAAGTTTAAAATTATTGGAATTGAACAAATGTGTATTTTCAATGCAATGTTCCGCGAATCCCGTATCCATATTACCATAAAGAATAGAACTTCTATGCTCTTTTATCCGTTCTTTTATTGAGCGTCCTGATTGGCCGATGTATATCGCATCACAATCACTGCAACTTAATTCGTACACACCTGACTTATCACGCAATTCTGTTTTTTCTTTATTATTTACTAAAATATTTCCTAGATTAACTTTATTCACTTGGATGACATTTAACCCTAATTTATTCAGTTTATTAGAAACTTTATTGCTAACCCCAGGTATATAGTTGAGTGTGTTAAATGTTTTATTCGTTTTTGTATATGTGTGCCCGTAGTAAAAATTCTTCGTAAGGATAGTGCGTTGTTTTTTGATAATCATTTTATCTATAAATTCTGTTTTATATCCGTTGTTTCTAGCTATTGTTTTTATGGTGGTTACTTCTTTTTCGTAATTCTCATTATTTAAAGGGAAATTAATCAGTCTATGTATAAAACTATGAAACGCTGCCATTTTTATATTCCATGATTGACTGGAATTTGCCGGGATTACTGTATCCGTCGTAGTGGGTTTTCTAAATATATCAAACTCAAATCGTTTATCCATTCTTGTTCATTTTAAGTCTAAAAAATTTAGCGTTCCGTCTAACTCTTTTTCTATAGTGAATTGTATTTTATTGTTAAGAGAATTTAAATACTTGAGAAATTGGTCTAGTTGTCTAGTATTTAAATTCTCTTAACAATAAAATACAATTCACTATAGAAAAAGAGACGGAACGCTAAATTTTTTAGACTTAAAATTAACAAGAATGGATAAACGATTTGAGTTTGATATATTTAGAAAACCCACTACAACGGATACAGTAATCCCAGCAAATTCCAGTCAATCATGGAATATAAAAATGGCAGCGTTTCATAGTTTTATACATAGACTGATTAATTTCCCTTTAAATAATGAGAATTACGAAAAAGAAGTAACCACCATAAAAACAATAGCTAGAAACAACGGATATAAAACAGAATTTATAGATAAAATGATTATCAAAAAACAACGTACTATCCTTACGAAGAATTTTTACTACGGGCACACGTATACAAAAACGAATAAAACATTTGACACACTCAATTATATACCTGGGGTTAGCAATGAAGTTTCTAATAAACTGAATAAATTAGGGTTAAATGTCATCCAAGTGAATAAAGTTAATCTAGGAAATATTTTAGTAAATAATAAAGAAAAAACAGAATTGTGTGATAAGTCAGGTGTATACGAATTAAGTTGCAGTGATTGTGATGCGATATACATCGGCCAATCAGGACGCTCAATAAAAGAACGTATTAAAGAGCATAGAAGTTCTATTCTTTATGGTAATATGAATACGGGATTCGCGGAACATTGCATTGAAAATACACATTTGTTCAATTCCAATAATTTTAAACTTTTACATACTTGTAATAAAGGAAGAAGACTTGACTTCCTCGAAATATTAGAAATTAAAAAAGCCATAAATCTTAATAGACATGTCACAAAGACACAGCTGGATTTTTTCAACACCCCTACTATTGATGCCGTAATAAAGTCTTTTAAAAACTCCTAAATAGTGGTTGAAGTGTACTTTTTATTTTAGTTTACAAATTCTTTGATAATGACTGAAAAGTCGAAACATATGTTAGAGATTTAATAAATATATTTTGTGAAACAATATACCGAGTGTTTTCTTTACTAAATTATTCATTATGTTTCACCAAGAGCCAACCGTGGATTCTATACATTAGAAGGAATAAAAGTCGTAAGACAAGGTAAATCGTTAAGCCCTTTTTTTATTCTACCTTGCTATGGACCAAATTATATAGGAGGTTAAAAGTATGGAAGGGCCGAAACAATATAAGTATACTATGCTATGCAGACGACTGGTTACTATTGGGTGATAGTGGAGATAATCTCCAAAGATTATTACACAAGTTCAATACAGCTATCAAAAAAATATAACATAGAAATAGCAACGGAAAAAACAATAGTTTAAGTGGTGTCTGAAGAGCCAATCCTCTGCAAACTAGAATTGGTAAGGAAAATAATAGAGCAAGTGATGAGCTTCAAGTATATGGGTGTGGAGCTATTAACCTACCCTAAATCCGACAGTTAATAAAAACATTAAAAACATTGGGCCCCATATCCGACAGTTATGCCTGTTGACAAAGCCGTCCAGGTGAAAATGCGCCTAATCAGTAAAGATAATCTTTTGTGCGAAATCCTCATCCAGATTTAGATTTTCCAACACCCAATCAGCGAAGTCACGCCGTTGTAAATGGTCGTCTGGCAATAGCTGTTGCGTCAGTTGGACCCTGTAGGGGTGAAGATGAAGGTCCGATGTCAGCATTCGTTGCATAGTGCTCTTGGTAACATTCAATTGCTGTGATCGGTGGCGAATCGAAGTTCGGGGATTTCGGGCAACACTTTCCCTTACTACAGCAATATTTTCAGCAGATCGGCCGGTACATTTCTTCTTGGTATCTTTACATCACTAACTGAACCACTTTGTTGAAATTTATAATTACTCGACGAATTGTCGATGAATCTGGTACGTTTCGTCGACCGCATATTGCGCGCAATCTTCGTAGTGTTTCTAAGGAGCTTTCACCGTTCCTGAAGTAAGTTGTGACAATGACAACGCGTTGTTAGACAGTGAGACGATTCATTTTCACTAATCGCAATATGTCTAGTTGACAGCTAACCAAAAACACGAGTTGCCGACTAACCGGTACGAAAATGGCGCCCTTTTTAAATTGTGCATTCTTATTGGGACACCCGATAGATTCACAATAAGCTATAAAGATATTCGGCTTCAAAATAGTAACTATTTAATAAATCTATTTGAAATTTTGTATGTAACTTTGTATGTAATCAAATGTCATAAACGTATTCATCTTGATGATTTTAGCGTCCTCTATCGAAAAGTTATGGTACCGTCAAACGTACTTTGTATTTTTAGTCTATAATATTAATGATATATAACCTTAAAAACTAATTAATAAGTCACACAGTAATGTTTACAGAGGTACCCCAACATGTCGTAATAGAAGTGAAATACGATTCTGTTATTAGCATTACACAGATTTGCTTTATACATTTCAATTTTCAATGTGGAAAAGCTCTTAAATCCATCACTAAAATCTATTTAAATAATTTATAACTCTTTATCATTTAAACTACTGCTAGTTGGAATTATTGACACATTGTCTTTCAGAACATGAAAATGCCATTTTGGAACGAACTAGTTCTGAAAGAAGTTATACTATAAAGAAATTATTTAAAATATTTTATGTAAATGTTTTAGAAAGAAATACTGCATCGACTTCATTATGGCGAGCTAAAGTAGACCTTAATTTGCGAAAGTAAATTCAAATTAAAAATTGTTTTACATTTAAAACAACTTTGTGGCATTGCGCAGCTTGGTCATTATAAAATCATTAAGCTGGTCAGTAGTAGCCCATTTCCTATTCTAAATGTGGAATTAATACGAAAGGATGGACCAGTAAATAGCTAGGATAGCAGTTCCTGACAAATAGCTTTGAAACTGTTATTTGTGGATACGTGTTAACTAGAGGAAATGCACTTTCGAATATGCACATGGGGATACGAGGACTTCTATTATTATATATATTTAAAAAAAAACTTTTGTCGGAAATTTGTTACGCATAAGATGTGTTTGAACTTTAATTACTGAAATCAATATTCCATAAAGTAACTACAGGTCTTCCTTAATTAGTCATATAGAAATAACACCTTTAATTGTGGAAAAAGTATAAATTTTATTGAACTGAATAATAAAGCAAACAATTCAGCAATATTTTAAGTTTAATTTGCAAATGTTCAATATAAATTCCCCTTGTAACACGGCATATATCTAATCTGTAACTGATTTCGTCCTAAATGTATCACATCAGGTCAATGGTTGCGATTGCTTCTGTTATCCGAACTTGCAGTTGATTTAGACTTGCACTAAAAGGTGGAACATAAACTTTGTCTTTAACGTAGCCACATACAGAAATCCCGTGGCGTAGGCTCAATGGATCTCGGCAGCCAAGCTATCGTTCCACTACGTCCAATCCTGGTTACGGTGCGATTGAGGTTAGATGTAGCCACGAGATGGAAATGCGGAGGTGCACAATTTTGTTGAAAAATAAACTGTGTCTTCTTGCAATTGTAGCATGAGATAATGTTCCAACATATCAAGATAAGTAACCCCAGTTACAGTTTTCTGGATGAAAAAGAATTGACCGTACAGTAGAAAGTAGAAAGACGTGCACAAAAGACTTTTAACTTAGGCGATTCTCTTACATGTTCGGCTATCTCAGATGGCTTTGAAGCGTCTCATATTCGTACATTATGGAAGTTTATTTTCCTGCTTACATGAAATGCAGCCTCATCACTAAACACAATTTGAGGAAATTCTCCATTCTGTCAAACATTTCAACACAAAATTCAAGTCGTCTTTCTTTATCAGTATCACTTAAAGCTTGCAGCAAATATTCTTCTTCTTAAGATTCACACTGTTGTTTGAGAAATGTTTAATTCTAAGCTGATACGTGTAAGTGATTCTTTGGGCTACAAACGTAGGTCTCGCGCATTTGTTCGATTGTCCTGCACAACCAGTTTAAATAAACTGATTATACCATGCAACAATTGTCTGTAGTTGTGGCGGTTGCTTGTGATATTTGGTCCTGAATTTCTGTTGAATAGAAGTGGTTGGTCGCGATTCATGAAACAATAATCAGCGCATTTTGCGCCCACATACGACTACATGATGACTGACCAAATGGTGGCATAGTAGTGTGATGTTTGCGTAATCTAGCGAGTGTATAGTGAACTTGAGAATATGGAGGAACTACTAAAACTAGCTAGACTTTGCTACTATAGCCGGTTTCACAGTTGCAGAGGTATACTTACGTATAACTAATTTAGGAAGATCCCAGTGGCGGCTCTTGATGACGTACGATGTGCGCTGCTGCACGGATGAGACTACTTCGAACTATTTCGGAAGATTTCGGTACGATTACTTGCTTCTCTGTATATATGAAAGCTTAAACGAAGCAGTCTCATCCGTGCAGCAGCGCACATCGTGCGTCATCAAGAGCCGCCACTGGAAGATCCTGTATTTAATTGGCAAAGATAAATGTAACGTGCCTTCAAAAACTTTTCTCATTAGAGACGGCCATGCTTCTTTTTTTTAATGGTTGGTGACGGAATTTTTATAGTTTGGTTATGTCATATAAATGTGTGTATTAATTAGTAATTTAGTTTTTCAAAAAATTTTTATTATATATATATTTATCATCAATACCTTATTTACCGTTAGGTGTTAAGGTTAAATACAAAAATCAAACAATTCCTTAAAGTTACAGTACATGAAATCAGTAAGTGCAGCCTATCAGAATCTATCATTATTATTTTATTCTAATCTCGTTCCGTATATCATCCTTGCCCATTCTTTCTTGTTGATTGCCATTCTTTTCGCCTCTCTCCCTGACATTCCGTTGGCTCTCAATATGTCTTCCACTTGGCTGTCCCACGAATTCCTAGGTCTACCTATTGGTCTTCTCTGATATCTTCTTGCTTGCCATACTTTTCTTGTTGTTCTCTCCTCTCCCATTCTTGTCAAGTGTCCAAACCATCTTAATTGATTTCGTTATATATCTTCCTTCAGCGTCCGTACTTTAAGTTCTTCCCTTATTTTGCTATTTCTTACTCTGTCTCTCTTAGTAATTCCCATTATTCCTCTTAAAAACCTCATCTCCATTGCTTGTATTTTGTTTTCCATTCGTTTCGTCAATGTCCAACTTTCGCTTCCGTATATCAATACGGGCTTAAATATAGTTTTGTAAACTGAGGTCTTAGTTTTCCTTGACACTTCTCTTCTTCCCAGGAACGAATTGTTCAAGGAGTAGTAAAGTGCTGATGCTGCATCTAACCTGTCATTCAGTTCTGCCTCCATGGTTCCTGTTTTGTGTATTTTCACCCCTAGGTATTTAAATGTTTCTACTTGTTCTATTTTAGTGTCGTCAAGTTTTATTTGTAATTCATCATCTTTTTTCCCTATTACCATAACTTTGGTTTTCTCTGCGTTTATTTTTAAATTCTTCTTTCGCAACGCCTCTGCCCATATATCTAGATTACGCTGCAGGTTGAGCTTATTTTTCGCATAAATCACCAAATCATCTGCAAATATGCTCTCTGCTATTTCTACCGGTTCCATGTTGTAGTATCCTACCTTCATTTTCTTAACTTTCATTTTCGCTTCTTTTGTTACATCATCCATTATTATATTAAATAATACTGGGCTAAGGTTGCGTCCTTGTCTTAATCCCCCCGTCGTTACAAATTCTTCAGATCTTGTATTCCTGGTTCTAACATAATTTCTTGTGTTCTTATATATAGCTTTAATACAGTTTATTAATTTTTGCCCGACTCCTCTCCTTCTTAGACTGTTCCTAACTAGTTACCTTGGCACGCTGTCAAAGGCTTTCTTGAGGTCTATAAAGGCCACATATATATTGTCATTGGTACATTTCTCTATTAATTGTTTCAGTGTGAATATGTGGTCCTGAACTCCTCTTCCCTTTCTGAAACCACTTTGTGAATCTTCTAGTTGTCTTTTCACTGTTCTTTCTAGTCTTTTGGTCAGTATCCATTCATAGAGTTTGGCCAGAGTGCAAAGCAAAGTAATACCCCTGTAATTAGCGCAGTCCCGTTAATTCCCTTTCTTGAATATCGGTATCAATATTCCTATCTCCCAGTCATGTGGTATTTGTTCCTCTCTCCATACTTTGTTTAGTAGCTTAACCATTATTTCCACAGCTTTCGGTCCTAGGTTCATTATCATCTCCGTATATATTCCATCGTGCCCTGCCGCCTTGCCCCTTTTTAATCTTCTCACGGCTTCCGACACTTCTTCTGTTGTTATCTCTACGTCTTGTTCGTTATTTTCGTTAATATTCTCTTGTTCTTCTTTAGTTCCTATATCATTGTTCTTTTCTATCGTTAAGAGTTCTTCGAAATACTCCTTCCACCTCTTTATAATGTCCTCATCTTCATCTAGTATTTTCCCTTGTTTATTTTTAATAAGATTCGGCTTATATGTTCTTCCGTGTCGAAGGGTTTTTAGTACTCTATAGAACAACTTTAGGTTTCCGGAATGGTCTCTCTCCATCTTGGCTCCAAATTCTTCCCATGATTCTTGTTTCGCTGCTTTTACCATGGTTTTAACTTTATTTCTCTGCTCTTTGTAACTGTCGTATTTTTCATTTGTTTTGTCGTTCAAATATTGCATCCATTTCTTTTATCTCAGCTTGTATTTCTTCGTTCCACCATCTGGTTTGTTTGCTGTTTTCTCTAATTTTTGTCATTCCGCAAACTCTCTTGGCTGCTTTAATTATTAGTTCTTTCATAAGAGTCCACAACTCTTCTACGTTTAATTCATTTATAGTTTCTTTTATTTTGTCAATCTCTATTTCTACCCGTAAATTAAATTCCTTTGCCGTCTCTATATCTTTTAACTTATACGTTTTAATTCTTTCTGTATCTAAATTTATCTTTTCGTAGGTTCTGGGTGGTCGTTTTTGTTGTGTTTGTATCTTAATTTTAGTCACCACTAAATAATGGTCTGAGTAAATTTCAGGTCCTCTTTTTACCCTTGTATCTTTTACTTCCTTTCTGTGTTTTTTATTTACTAATACGTAGTCAATTATGGACCTGAATTTTTATTACGTAGTCAAAATTAAAAAGATAATACTAAAGAAGATGTTGGAAATGGAAATGGAAATTTTGAAGACAAAGTTGAACTCTACGCTTCATGCTTTCAAAGCCATTTATTAGGATTTCTTGGGTTATGTTAGTACAAGAATTCACAATAGCATTACGAAGTTCTTCGATTGTGTGATGTCTGGTCTTGAAAATGCTATTCTTAAAATATGTAAAAATAAAATAGTCCAAAATTGTAAAATCTGGAGATCTTGGAGGAAAATTAATAAGTCTTGTATCGAAAAATTCATGCAAAAAAGCTATTGTTTCTCGAGATTTGTGCTCTGGTGTATTATCTTGTTGGAAATATCCTTCCGTAAGTTCATTGTAATGAAGTTCATTAATAAACGGCTCTAATAATTCATTTCGATATCTTTCAGCAGTTATGGTTTGAAACAAAAATATAGAAATTATTAGACTAATAAAAATTGCAAGGAATATTGTACTAGTTATGGAAGCGAATATTTTAAACAAATGAAAATCTTCATTTAAACTTTATTTACAGCGAAAATAAACACAGAAATATTATTGTCTAACTAATTGAAATGTACAATTCGGAAAACTGACATTGGAACACGTTCGTACTGCTGTTGCTAGCAGCGACACTGGATCTCATCTTCTCCTCACTATTTGTTGATGGTGTTCTTTGTCTAGTTGCAAATAGGACATAATGGAATTACTGTTGTTGTGCCCAGTTATTTTCATTAATTTCTGTTCTTCTTCTTCTTTCTCTTTCCTTAAGACTTAGTCTTGTTTCTTCTACTATTTTCAATTTTGTTCAGCCTCTTGGGAAGCAGATGTCCAGCTCTCGCACCATCTCTTGGGAGGTCGGCCTGGAGGTCTCCTTGAGTTCGGTTTTTCGTTCTTTGACCATTTTGCCCATCTATCCCCCGTCATTCTATTTCTCGTGAATTGCACCACGTCTTGAATTTTAAGGTCTGTTCGTATATCCCTGCTTCTTACATGATCTCTCAAGCTTACTCCTCTGATATTCCTTAAGGTCCTCATCTCCGTTGCTCTCATCATGCTCTTCGTTTTTGTTGTGTCCGCTCGGGTTTCCACTGCGTATGTAATCACCGGTCTTACGGCTGTTTTATATATGCGGACTTTACTTTTGGTGGACATGTATTTATTCCTCCATATGAGGTCCCTTCGGTAGCCAGAAATTCTTGAGGCTTTATTCATTTGTGTTCGCACTTCCTGTTGTAAGTTTTTGGAGCTTGTTATCTCGACTCCCAGGTACGTGCATCGCATACATTGTCGGATGGGTTTGTCATCTACAGCCAGTTTACATCTAGTGGGTTCTTTTGCTATGACCATTGATTCTGTCTTCTCAACTGATATCTGCATGTTAAGGTTCTTTGCTTTTGTTTGGAACCGATATAGCAGTCGCTGATGATCGTCCTCGTTAACCGCCATCAGGATTGCGTCGTCAGCGTAGCACAGTATCCGCATCGATTCCTGTCCCATTCTATATCCACCATCCACTTCTTTTACGCCGTTGATTATTTGATCCATGATGAGGTTGAATAGTACTGGGCGCAGGCTATTCCCCTGGCGTATGACCGTCAGTAACGGTACTTGTTTTGTGAGTTCCTTTGGTGTTTTGATCTTGGTTGTATTACCTTTACTGAGGTCTTTTATTACGTTAATGTATGACACAGGTGTCTTGTTTTGCTGGAGTATATCTATGATGTCGGCTATTTGTACTCTATCAAACGCTTTTTTGAGATCCACAAAGCAGAGAAACAGCGGCTTGGTGTACTCTAGGGATTTTTCGATAATTTGTCTAAGGATGAAAATTGCGTCAATTATAGATCTATTTTGTCTGAAGCCTTGTTGTTCTTCGTTTATTGCTATTCTCTTCATTATCTTTGTTGCAATGATTTTTGTAAAGAGCTTGCTTATGCTAGGTAGGAGATATATCATTCTGAAATTTTCCGGGTCGTTCTTATTTCCCTTTTTGTAGATCGGTATTGTGATGTTGTTTTTCCAATCATTAGGCACTTTTTGGGTCGAGATTATTTTTTGGAATAATAATGTCATTGCTGTTTCCAATTCAGCCCCCCCGTACTTGAGCATTTCATTTACGATTTGGTCTGGGCCGGTGGCCTTCCGGTTTTTCGATTTTATTAGTGCCTCATGTACATCTTCCCGTGTTATGTTGTCCTCTTCAAGAAGTTGTTCTGTGTAGGTGTTGTCTTCATTCTCTCCATTGTCGTCTGTCCGCGTTTCATACAAGCCCTTTACATACCTTTCCCATTCTCCTGGGGTAATGATGTTTATTTGTACTTCTTCGTTTACCGCTCTTTTCCTGTTCCTCAGTGTGTTCCAGATCCTTCTCTGTCCTCCGTACAGGTCATGTTCCATGTCGGTAGAAAATTTTTCCCAGTATGTCTTCTTTATTTCCTTTATGGCATCATTCACTCTGTTTCTGATCGTTTTGTATCTTTGGTATTCCTCTGCTGTTCTTCTGCTCCTATATCTGACGTAGGCTTCTTTCTTTTGCTCTGCCAGCGTTTTCACTTCGTCTGTAAACCATTGCTTTCTATTTTCTCTACCATTTATGTTTAACTTCCTCACTCCGAGTGCCTCTATGGCACCTCCCTTATACCACATTTGTTCGACATCCTCGTCCTCGGTCATTTGGTTCGTAGTCATTTTTTCCTTCAGTCTACTCTGATACAATGTTTTCGTTGAGGTGTTGTTTAGTGATTCCACGTTGAATTTCTGGATGTACAGTGGTGATTTTTTCTTTTGGAGGTTAGTTTTGAGGCGGTATTTACATAGGACTAAACCGTGCTCTGTCCCGACATTTGCCGACGTGAGTGTCCTTACGTCTAGTATTTGACCCGGGTGTATTGCCCTGCTGGTGATAATGTAATCGATCATTGAGTTTTGGTCTCTTGTGTTGCCGAAGGTATATTTTTGTTGGTTTTTGTGTGCATAGAATGTATTATTAATTCGCAGTTCGTTTTGCGTGCATAGTGTTATTAGCATTTCTCCATTGTTATGGATGACGTTTTCATTAAATCTTTGCATTACACCCGGTAGGGGTGTATTGCCGATCCTGGAGTTGAAGTCTCCCATTATGAAGATCCTGAATTTTTCTGGCAGTTCGTTCAGAATTTGCTGAAGTTCCTCGAAAAAAGCGGCTCGTTCCTCTCTAGGCTTGTTTATATCTGGTGTGCATATGCTTATGAAGTACGTTTTTGTTGTTTCTGTTTTAAGAGAAATGTACATGATATTACTGTTTATGTATTTCACCTCATCGATGTAGTTCTCAAATCTTTCGTGTATCAGAACTCCCACTCCAGCTTGTGCTCTCCGATCCTTTTCCTTCCCACTATAGAATAGTATGTAGTTCTGGTATCTCTGTTCTTCAACACCAACTTTCGCAAAAAACAGACACAGCACTAGATCTGATAGAATGATTTGATATTTTTCGTTTCTTTGTATCCAATTCATATTTTTCTGCTTCAAATTTTACCCCTTCGCCAATTTCATGAATTCCAACTGGGGAGTTTTTGTACTAGTGGCTGGATTCATTTATATTTCAATATGGGTTGGGCGTCTGTTTTAATGTTAGCGCTTCTCTATGACTTAAGTTTATTGTATATTCTTAAAAAAATGCTTTATTAACAACTTTTAAAAAAATGTTTGCAGATACTTTCATACCTCACTAGACATGTATCAACATTTCTTTGATTAGCTATAAGCCATTTGCTGTCGGTTAGCTTTTTCGCACTGCCTTGTGCGGTCTTCGAAAAAATCCAGTTGTATTCGATGCGTCAAGTTTCACATCCCCGATTGTCTAATCCCCGCCAAGCCAATTCGTACGACGCTAAAAAATACAATTTCTTTTGAAGACCTTCCGGGGTGTTTTTGCTCAGAGCCGCTGCACTAGTAGTCCTATCTTCTGGAAGAGCTCGCACTTTCTTTTTCATGTTATCCCTGACTTCTCTTGCAGATTTGAAAATGATATCATTAAAAGGATTAATCGAAATATTCATTCCATGTGGTGAAATATTTGTCCTGGATCATTTTTGCTGTTGAATTCCACATATGTTTTACGACTTGCTCCTTGTAACCTGTGCCGTCTTTCTTTTTCATATTACATGCCCAACATTTTAAAATAGTTTTTAACTCAACAGGAGACGTAGATTTTTCAAGTTATAACATTTCTCTTCTAAAGATTGTGAAAATCGCCACCAAAGTGAGTCACGAGATCTTTTGTGTCTTCGGGTATATTTTTTATGATCTCTGCATCAATTTCACCATCATCTTTCTTGCCAAATCATCTCAACTCACTTTCCGTCGTAATTTAAAAGGAGTTTTAACAGTTTTAACAAACTTATTCAGAGAAATTTGTGTGGGACGCTTTCTGGCACTTGTGACATTTATCGAATATTATTAATTGTTGTTACAGTAACGCAATTATGAATGGCTCGATTGATAAATTATTTAATTTGTGTGAAATGGGTTTGAAGGATTTGATTCATTAAATAGTCCTTCGAATAGGATTTGTAATAAATGTTATGCAAATCATTGTTGCGGTGATGCCACTCATGTCAACGGCGCTTTTAAATTCGACTCGTGCAAGCACTCGTTAAATTCATATCCTAGCGCCCGCGCCGTTGACATTCGCAGCACCACCACGAAAATAATCGGTATAACATTGGCTACTCATCGTATTATAACTGGATTATTCTTACTATTTACTTTATATTGAAATTTCCATTCATCCTCGTGTAGTCATCTTCGTGTTTTCTGTGTGCTGAGAATTATTCAAAAATTACAAAAATCTAGAATGTGCCACACGCTTAAACAAATTTTTTTTGCATTTATTTATTTTTCGACCAATCAATTCGTAGATTCTAAATGATTACGTATGTAACTTAACTATTTTTAACAAAATAATGAGTGAGTCACATAAATCTACCGACACCTTTGTAATAAATTAACGATTTTTTAAATTAAATGATACCTCTTAATTGTTTTGATAACAGTATTTTTAAGCGGTGATTTATTGTGTTAAAATTGTTTTGCCAGCGATGAAATTCACATTTTGATATGTATAGATTCCCTAATGGATGTTGGCATGCATTTATCTTGAGCAACAGTTGTAAATAGAAGTCCTGTTTTTATTTATGTACGGGTTTCTCGGTATAAAAACTGTATAAAAGTATCATTATTGTTTCTTGGCACACGAAACATGGAAAGATTGTTTTCATAAGTACTTTGTGCCTTGTGAATATTATAATTTTACGGTATTTTGACAAATTAAAGTATTTTTAAATTTCCTGTGAACATTTCCGGATGTTAATTTTTGGGTACATGCTTAGGTTAAATTTAAAATGTTTATATAAATATGTTTTATTTTCGAAAATTTCTTATTTTATAGTTCTTTCTGACTTTTGTCATCAGATGATGAACCATTCTATAATGGCAATGTGTGGATTTTCTTTAGTTATAATACAAGCCAATTTATTTATTTCGTATGATTTATTTCGTATGAAATTTTGATTTTAGTGTATAAATCATTTTTATGACAAAAAGGGGCATAACAAGTGTTCATTTGAAAAGTCAATCTAGGTTACTTTGAAATTTTGATAGAATAAGACACAAATATATTAGTATGTGTTTGTTGTTCCGTAAACGTAAATCCAAATGACATTTGATAATGTCAATCACAAATATCAGTTAGTGCATAAAATAATCGTGTGTCGATTCTGGTTTAAATAAATTGCTTCTCAGTTTTAAAATGGCTTTCACTTTAGAACATAAAATTTTTTTAGTCCAGGCTTATTTTCGAAATGGTAATAAAATTGATGGTTTATGGGTTTATTCAGTTCAAGATTGCATGGTAGAATTTCAAGTTGAGTTTCCACATTTTGTAATAGATTATATACAATTTAAGAATACTTTGGATAGAACTTTAAAACTGTTTTCTGAAACTGGTAGTCTCTTAAGAAAATCAGGCAACGGAGCAGTTAAGAAACGTACACCTTAAGTTGTCAATCGTGTTGAAGAAATAATGAAAAATGAGCCACAAACATCTATTCGACATTTGAGTCAACAAATAAACCTTTCTGTTGGTACAACTCACAAGTTATTAAAAAAAGATATGCAACTTTATTCATACCGTGTCACAGCAGAACAAGAATTGTTAGAAATTGATTATTCACGTAGACTACAGTTTTGTAATTGGTTTGTAAATATGAACAATAATGGAGAACTTTCGCAAAGAGTCATCTTTACTGATGAAGCATGGTTTTATAAAACGGGATACCTAAATTCACAAAATACAAGAATTTAGAGTAGTGAAAATCCACATGTAATTAATGAAGAATCCCTACATCCAGAGAAAATTGGTGTTTGGGCAGCGATAAGCCAAAGGCGAATCATTGGACCAATATTTCTTCAGGGAACGTTAACTGCTCAAAGGTATCGTACGGAAATTTTACAACCATTTGTCAATCAGTTACATGATGATGAACTACAAAATGCATATTTCCAACAAGACGGAACACCTTGTCACTGTACTGCAGAATATTTGGATTATTTAAGAGAATTTTTTGATGAGCATATAATTAGTCGAAATACTGAAATTGCCTGGCCTACACGTTAATGCGATTTAACACCTTGCGATTTCTTTTTGTGGCCTTATCTAAAAATAACATATTTCGAACACCTATATTGAATTTGAATGATATGCTACAGAGAATCGAACAGAAATGCATGTAAATTAATAACAATCCAGTAATGTTGCAGAAATCATCAGAAATTTTGAACGGAGTATTTTAAAGTGCATTGATCTTGAAGGACAACATTTTCAACATTTGGTATAGTTTTCAATAAATACCTATTATTTGTTATTTATTTGTATGTATGAAACTGTCAAAATATACGACTTCGTAGGTTAAGTAGTAAATTTTAATTTACGACATACTTCAAAATGTTCTCAGTAAATCACATGCTACTAGATTGACTTTTCAAATGAACACTTGTTACTAGTTATTTATTCCAAGGCAGTAAGTAATGTAATTTCTGTTGAGGGATGATTGAAGTTTTTTCCCAAATTGCATATAAAACTTTTCTCCCGACCTTAAATTTCATATTTAGTTTAAAAGTTGATTGATTGATGCGGTCTCAGTGAATTAAATTGTTTGGTTATGAAAACGTGCATAGTTTCTTGTTGTTAAGGAAAAATGAGTGATGCTGAACTTAGTTGCCTAAATACGTATTTAGAAGTTTATTCGTTTATTGTGGTTAGGGACTTTTCCTATTTTTGTCTGCTTCAGATTTCAGGCCACAATCTCCGCCAGTTCATATAAAAAGTGTTTTCCTTTGTTTGTATTGGCTCAGTACTGGCAAGGTACTGGTTCACGATGATATGGGAAACGGAATTATTGAAACCGATTAATCCGTGGAGTAGTTTTGCGCGAACAAACATTGAAATTTATGCCATCGAAGTTATGTTTGAAAAATAATGTCTGATACATGATGACTGTCTTCGTCGATGCATTGTGCCACTCTGCCTTTGAAGTTCTCCCTCACTCTTTCTAATGTTTGCTTCTCAATCAGTTGTATCTGGAGAACATGGAGGCCAAGGCGTATTTACAAATTCGGAAATGATACGGCGAATGGGGAAGGTACGCTGAAAGCAAGTCCATGGATATCTTTGCAGTAGAGGCTGTAGCTCCGGTTTATTGGAACCAAATTTCGTTCGTGTTTAGTCTCATCCTACGCAACTTAAAAAAATAGGGACCGACGACACGGCTGCGCGACATCGCACACCATAATGTGACTCGTTGTGAGCGCAGCCGGCGTTTATGGAGCTGTCTTGGATCTGTCTCTGCCCAGTATTGACAGTTTTGCTTGTTAACTTCTTCGGACAAATGAAAGTGGGCCTCATCTGACATGAAAAATAGGACATCGTTGTTTTCTTCAAAGAATTGCAGTATCTGTACGGCGAACTCTTTACGCTTAGCATAATCTGTTTCATTCAATTGCTGCACAAACATGTTTTGTATGGGTGAAATTTTCAATCAGTTTTTAAACTTTTCCTTATCGATTCTCGTCACATACGCAAAGCAGTCGAGTACCACCGAGCAGATCGGTCTGGACTCTGTACCAGCGCTGCTCTTACCCTTTCAACATTTTTTGGCGTCCTTACCGTCCGAGCAGACCCAGGTGGTTTTCTTTTCATCAACGATAAAAGTGGTAGTAGTTCTCAAGTTCTTGACTGTAGTTCTCAAGTTGTCGACCTATCTAAAAATCAGTTTACGATTGGGGAAGACACCGATCCCCTCAATATTGAAACAACGCCTGAAAAGACCTTGGGTTGCTGTTAGTGACTCATTGGTTTTCACGAAACTCTCATACGCAAACACACGGTGTTGTAACGTCCACCGCTCCACTGTGACTGAACCAATGTTGTTCCGTGACCTGTTGAGATAATCCGTAGAATTTTTCTATCCTTAGTTTAAAATCAAACAATTATATGAAAACAATTTTAATTTCTAAAATACATATAATAATAGTTATTAATAGTATCATATAACTAGTAAATATAATAAAAATGTAAATATATATGAAGCACACTAACAATAACTTATATTATTATATACATGATGTTTTATAAAACTAATGACGTTAATAATAATAATAGTTAATAAACTCTACTCGTCATCAGGTATATTTTTTAATGTTTATTCATTTATTTTCAATATCAATTTTTTGTCTATTTTAAAATCGAAACAGCTATTTTTATTTATACATGTCTTACTATGAAGAAGTTCTGTGACTGTTTCCGTGCTTAATTTAGTACGTTGTTTAGTTTTCATTAAATTGATGGAGGAAAAAATTCGTTCCACATTTGCGGAAGAATGTGGTAAACACAACAAATTTTGAATAAAATTACATAATAATGGAAAGACATTCGATTCATCACCACGTTTTATTGCCCTGACACTAGCCCAGAATTCCAACATATCTGTGCTGAAATTTTGGTGTTCTGTTTAATTTCGTAACTGCCTCCATTCGCTATCTAAATTTTCAAGTTCGTTTTGTGGTATTAAATTCGGAAAAAGTAAAGCTATATCTGCTTTTGAACTTATAGTTCCGCTTTTTACTATCTCGGGGTCAATGAAATTAAATTTTTTAAGTGGGTTGTTTTTTAGTGGAAATCTAGTCGTGATTTGTGAACAACTTTCAACGTAAAAATCCAAACAACGTAGTCGCAAATATTTTATTTGTTCTGAACTCAATTTACCTTCTTCTAGATAAATTCTAACATTTGCTCCTGAATACAGATCTTCTAATGCTTGATAATTATGTGGTGTTTAAATTCAATGTTTTCTAATGCTGTAGATAATAAATAGTTACGTTTTAGGAAACAGTCACAAATTGTTCGAAAAATATTGGATACACTATTATATAAAGTGTAAAGTTTTGGCGATTCTGATTGCATTTCACGATTTAGACTATTAAAGAGTGGCAAAACATAATCTAGAAATAATAGAAAGACTTTGGTTAGCGGATTATTTAAATGATCGAGTATGTTTTCAGCTGTTGAGACATCGCCATCTGCAACAGCAGTTGTAAAATATAATCTGAGCGGATTGTATTGTTCTAGAATTCGTTTAATAGCTGAATCAACCGATAACCATCTGGTTTGGGACGGGTGTAAAATTTTGTGGATTTTAACATTGCAAAATAATTGATACTCTTGGAATTCGCTGATTCTTTTTGAACTAGAGTTGAAGTAATTAAAAATATTTCTTGTTAAGTTTTCAAGGAAATTTGGCAATTTTTCGCAAGCGTATGAAGCAACTAAGTGAAATGAGTGGCAGATGCACTTCATGACAAACAAATTCGGTATATCTTTTTTTAGTAATGTTGGAACGGAATGATGTCTTCCTATCATTACATTTGCTCCATCAGAAGCAAAGCCAATTATATTATCTTTATAAGGAACAGAATTTGAGACAAATGTATTTATAACATGATTATATAAAGTTTCCGCATTCGCACTATCTAATTTCACAAGAGAGAAAAAACAGTCTCTGATTAAATTGTCTTTTGCATACCTCGTTGAGAGTTTGATCGTTGAGCGATCTGTAGACTCGTCTATAATAAGGGAAAATTTATTATATTTAATATCCTCACATATATTTTCGAAACATTCAGCACCTATGACATTTCGAACAATAGCTGTGGTTTTCTTTCTGGCGCACGATATGCCTTGAGCAATCTTTGAATCGGGACAAATGTTAGCTATTAATTTTGGCAAATGATCCATTACCAAAAATGGCAAATTATGTTCTGCAATAAATGCAGACAAGCGGATCTCGGCTAAAACCAAGATAATTAAAATTATTGTAAACATGAAATAATTTAAATAATCATACCTTCGGCAATATTATTCTTTATTTGCGCCGATTCTGCCATACCTGCTGAAAATTCGGTTAAACGCGGCTGTTTGCGTATCATCCTTGCTGTATGTTTATGAATTATCGAATTAGCAAAATTTTTTCCCTTTTTACTTCTAGAAAGCCATCTCTCAAAGTCTTCCAGCTTTTCCCAATCTTCCTTATAGTTTTGGGAATATTTTATTTATTTTTGCTATATTACTTGGGCCAGCTTGTTCACAGTCACTGTCACTACCCATATTTTAACACTAGGTATATTAATTTAAAAAAAAATCAAGTGACACCTATGTATGTGTTCTTCTAGAACCGATATAGGATACTGATTTCAAATTTTAAATGCAAAAACAGAAACAAACCCTTCACTCAAGATGCCCCACTGTTTTAAACTCATAGAAATAAGCAAATAACCAAATAGATATCGCTTTTATTCATTATTTAATGATATGTTGTATTTATTTCATTGATTCATTTGTTCGAATGAAAAGGATTATTTCATTGTTGTAGTATTTTGAAATAATTATTTTCGGGGGAATAAGTATTTTTATTTGAAAAACAATGTTTCTTAGATAAGTTTTAACCAGAATAGTCCCTTTATTTAGAATAAAGAGCACTTGAGAAGCGTGCAAATAAATACCTACCGACATACATAATTGTTGCCTTTGAATTCAAGCATAACATATATCGACTACAATCCATAGTAGCTTTTATTACTGTCCCTACTCATAAAATTGCTTGCCAGTTTTAATTTTCTATTTATTATAGTCATAGATTAAAGATGAATGCCATTATAGTATTAATTTATTATATCGTATTTTTATTCTTTATTATACATTAAAAAAAATACCCCTATAAATATTTACATTAACACGTATTATTTACATGAATATAAACAGTTTTAGGCACAATTTTTTTTTTTCTCATTCGTTTAAAAATCGGTAGATATGATGGTTTCATCGGTAGATCGGTAGAAGTGTAGAAAAATCTGTAGATCTACCGAAAAATCGGTAGACGGAACAACACTGGACTCACTGAACTGGCATACCTTCACGAGCTCAAAATCATCAACCCCGTCTCCCTTCCACGTCCCACTGGCTAGTATACACCCAACTAAAAACGTCCTGTTACTCGCGATCGCCTTGTATTTGAAACGATACAATTATTATATATTTGTTTCTTAACGTTATAATAAAGTTTTGATAAGTATCTCTTTCGTCAATCGACGAATCAAATAAGATTCCAGAAGGACAAACAGAAAGTCAGAATAGGAGTATAAATTAGGAAACGTTAATTATTTTTATAAATTTACTAATTAGTTATTAATTAAAAATTAATATTTAAAGTAATTTTTTTATTTTACAAGTTTACAGTTTATAGGAATTTTAATATTGAAAGGCTGGTACGGAGTTTTACAATATATTTAAATATTACACATTCAGACAGCAGAAAATATATCTTTTAGGGTTTTTGTTGGACAATACAATTCCACGAATGTCAGGATGCATCGCATAGAAATCCCAGGGAAAACTTGTTTGTCCATCGGAAATAAAACTCGTTTGCAAACTATCAGAAAATTTCAACTTATCTTTCATACGCCACTGATTCTAAACCGTATAGAAATTGGAAAATCTTTGACATTTGATTTGTCACTTGTATTATCGGGATATGTATAGTTTATGTTATGATACAGACACAGAAATGTATACAATTCTACAATTACATCGATCTTTTGTAAGATGTTATTGTAACTAGTTTAAAGTACGTTTATTTATTTCGAAATACGGATAGTATATAAGATTAAAGATAATAAATAATTAAAAACGGGGAAATACAATGAAATCTTACGGAGAGTTATTAAAGTTGAAAAAGATTGCTGAAAAGATTGCTGAACAAGTCTGTCTGGTTCAGAAATCACAACGTTGTAGTATTCTAAATCCGTTATTGGGGACAGATATTGCGTAACATGTGCACAGATTTATAATGTGTGTCGATGACCGATGTGTCCAAAAATATTGAGTCAGGTTATGATAAAATTTGAATAAGATTTAATATTTTTCCTGGAGAGAGAATCACATAAAATGTAATACAATATTAAAGACATGTATTTATGTCATGAAAATAACTTTTTTATGTGTTTGCAATGCTCGGTGTTCTTGGTAATACATATTTTTGTTTGTTCTTTTCGAAACGAAAACGTCGACCTATTTTCACTGTTTCTTTAACAAAATTGATGAAAAACAAGCAACCCAATAAATTATGTATGAAAAAGTTCCTATTTTTAAAATTATGTGCTAATAATTAACCCGAATATATAATTAACCAGAAATACTGTTAATTTAATTTTCGCCTGTTGTCCAGGTGTACGCACCCGGCATCCGCTCTTAACTCGATTAATTGCGGAGCACACCCGAACTATTTTGGCATATATTTTAGGAACGTGGACTCTCAGGGCAAAAGAGAAATTGTGCGTGTAAACTATGAAGGCGTACTTTTACGAGGCCTATTTTTTCAAGTTCTGGTGAGCTGATAAAAACACATAAAACCAATAAGAAATGTTTTAATATAAAGTTACATTAAATCTGAACTATTTCTCAATGTAGTAGCCACCGACATTAGGGCATTTATCATAATGTGGAATCAGTTTCCGCATATCTTCCTTGTCTGGGTTCATCACGGAATTAATTTTTCAAAGTGACTTATGTAATGTAGTAATTGAAAACGTACGTGCAAGCCACGTCTATTCCAAAACGTGCATATACCAGAATTTCATTCTCGTTAGAAATCATCAGTACACGATATTCAGAGACAGACATGATTTTCATTTCTATACTGCATGCATACAGGGTCGCTTTCATGATGTATAGAAACGGCCAAGTATATCGAGAACAGTTCGAGATATCTTAATGAAATATTGTACACGAACATAAGGAAATGTTTTGGTCTTTTTGGCTATATGTTCATTTTTTTGTTCTAATTGCATATTTGAAATCCAAGGCTAACTTAATTTTTTTTTAATGGCAATAGTGCATGAATTTGGCATCGTTGGAAAGACCTTTTTTTCTGAATTCAGCGATATAAATATAGTATGCCTATTTTCCAAAATAGTTTAAAACCAAACGGATAAAAAGTGTTTCGGTCTCTTTTGGGGTAATAATAACAACAAAACATTTAACTAACAAATCGGAGACTGTGGCTTATAAGTGAATAAAGTAAAATTAAAAAACCCTTACCACAATAGAATTTAGTGATTCTAAATACGTATTTCTACAACCACGTTGTGTAGCACTTGAACGCACAAAAACACTCACAGAAGGATTGTTCTGAGCGTCTTCTAGTTTAACACTAAATTCTTCAATCTTAAATGCTACAAAAATTACCTACATTTTGGTAAACCCCACCTATTCATGCAAGAGCATTAACCCATTATTTGTAAATTCTATAGAAAAACCGTTTAAAAATATTATAAAAGCCGTAATTTAAGATACATTAAGAATCCAATTATGAAACTAATCCTTAAATTATGTTGAAATATAAATTTGGAAATTAATGTTGAGTCAGAATATTTTAATGGCAAACATTGTAATGAAACGAATTTAAAAATAAATTCCATGAATTCGAATATTTTTTAATGATTTTCCTATTTTTCTTGCTTTAATAACATCTAACTGTCAATTAACTCAAATAAAGAAGAACCTGGTATAGGACCCAAATCCGCGTTAATTACGTTATTCCTATTTTTAAAGATAAGAATGCTCTCAAAACTATCTAATTCGCGGGGGCGTGTGACGTTTTTTATTAATCTCAGACAGTCAGATGTTACGTTGTGATCTGCTTCAAGAATATGTCGGGCAACACTTGATTTTTCCGGTCTATTGAATCTAATATGCGAAACATGTTCTTTGAAACGAGTTAGAATCGAACGTTTTGTTTGGCCGACATATTTTTTATCACAATCCTTACAATTTATTTCATAGATTCCAGATTTGTTGTGTACCTCAACTTTGTCTTTCGCGTTGCCTAAGAGAGATTTTAGGGAGTTATTCGACCGAAATGTTACTTGAACATTATACTGCTTAAAGGTTTTACTTAAATTTTTCGTAGTTTCGTGAAACGGTAAACTAATAAATTTTTTTTGCTCAAATCAATTTGAGGTAGCAAACATGTGGAATCCTGAATTGTTTTTTTTACTTTATGTTTTCTAACTAGCTTGTTTATTATTTCTGAATCGAAACCGTTGTAACTCGCGATTTTCTTAATTAAAGTTAATTCCTTTTCATATCTATCCTTTGTCAATGGCATGCTTAACAAACGATTGATAAGAAAATTGAAAGAGGCACTCTTGTGCTGAAAAGTATGGTTTGAATCTGCGGTTATAAATCTGTTGACGTTGGTTTTTGTCATTCCTAATTACTAAGGTATCTAAATATGGCAAACCTCCGTTGTTTTCCTTTTCAACCGTGAATTTAATACTAGGAAATTTTGAATTTAATTCTGTTACAAAATAATCTAAGTCGCACTTATTGGTATCAAAAATTGCAAACACATCGTCTACATACCTGACCCATATGTTTGGAAAATATTTGGCTGACTTTTTAAACTCAATCTCAAAGTGATTCATAAATAAATTCGCTATAAATGGAGATAGGCAATTACCCATGGCTGTACCCTGTTGTTGTTCAAAGAACTTGCCTTCGAATTGGAAGCAATTTTGGGCCATACAAACGCTTGTTAACTGCAAATATTAATTTATTTTTTCCTTTTCAACGTGATTGCTATGAAGTAATTCAGACAAATATTTTAACGTTTCTGGGATAGGTACTGAAGGAAACAAGGACGCTACATCGAATGAAACCAAAATGTCACCATCTTCCAGTCGATAATCTTTAACTTTCTGAATAAATTCTAAAGAATTATTGACCGATAAACTAACTGGTTTTTCTGGTAATTTTCTGAATTCATTTACTAACCATTTTCAAATCAAATAAGTCGGTGAGTCAATACCAACAACAATAGGTCTCATCGACTCACCTGGTGTGTGGATTTTAGGTAAGTAATATAACCTAGGCACTAACGGATTTGCACATTGTAATTTATAAAGGTTGGAATTAGTTATTAAGTTTGGACAATTTTTTAACGCGGCTTTAGTTTTACTTATCATTTATTAAATAAGAAACTATTTACAAAGGGTGTTCAAAGTGTCCACCAATAACTTTCTGGCAGTAATAGATACGTCGAATGAAGCCTCGAATTGCATTTTCCTACCAAATCAAAAGTATATCGGAACTTTCTTGCCAAATTCATAATTTGAGATTTTCAAGATTTTCTGGCCTATTAACGTAAACTCGATTTTTTAATTACCGCCACAAAAAAAATTACGTGGTGCCAAGTCTGGCTACTTTGTCGGCCATTCGATAGAGCAAAATTCCTCAACAGTCTTAAAACCAGTAGCAATATGCTTTCTGTCAGAAATGGTTTAATTGAACTTGTTTGGTTTGTTGGGAGAGTTCGTATGCATCCATTGTTTCGATTGTTTCGATTTCGATCAACATTTCGTCTCCTTTTCACAAAAAAGCTTCTCCTAGTTTACTGTAGCGTTGCAAAAACGTTAGCGCAAAACTCAGTCGTCGAAGTTCGTGGACGCCTGTAAGATGTTTGGGAACCCAGCTTGTACAAAATTTGTGGTAGACGAGCTGTGCTGTAAAAATGTTATAAAGAGCTGACCGAAAAATTTGAGGAAAATCAGCAGATAGCTCAGAAATTGTAAACTGGCAGCGCCCATTCACTTCATTGACAATATTATCTGTTGCTACTGACTTCTTTTCCTGACCTTCTTGATCATGTACAACAGTTTGTTCTTCCCGAAAAGTTCTACACCATACTGTCATTCCTAATGTTTTGACATACACAACATACAATCTTTGATGAATTTCTGGAGCGTTTTTGGCTTGAGCTTTGAGAAAACGGATCACATAGCGAATCTCGCATTTGGTGGGAGCTTCAATAGTAGTTTTATGATAAATCACGTCATCAAAACTTGGCCAACTCGGTTAGGAGGCACTAGCAGATAGATTGCACTCGTTTACAAATTTAAGTTTATTCGCTTTTGTTTGTTTGCATTTAATGGCGATTCTTGATGACGTAGAACGTGTGCTGGTGCACGGATAAAACTGCTCCGAAAATTTTCAGTTGTAGCTCCTAATTTCTCTCTATAATAAAGTTTAATTATATATAACAAAGTTAAATTGTTTATTTCGTGCACTAAATTTCGATTTATGGACATCATGGCTAAAGCGTTTAGTTTGTCATTAAGCTTGGTATTTCGCAAAAATATTTTTATGTGTTTAAACGTCGAAGAAGTTCGTTCTGCTGAGGCTGTTGACATTGGAGTCGTCACGATAATTTTTAATATTTTCGATGTTTCGATAAATGTTTCACTAAGGTTATTTTCCATAATAAATAAAAGAAGATTCATTGCTCCAACAATTTCTTTTAAATCTTCTCTCGAGTAAATTACCTCCAACTCAGTTCTTAATCTTGATTTGCTCAACATCGGATAAAATGAACATACATCGTTTAAAACAGTCACAGGGAAATTTTTTGAAAACTCTGAATATTCATCTTTGTTAAAAAGATCAGCCGCTTGTAAATGACCCCGGTAAGAAAAGCTTTCCTTCATTTGTACTGTAATTATGCCACAAACTTCTTTGGCAATAACACTTCGAAAATTATAATCCATTCGCCTTCTTTTAGATGTTCGATATTATGATTCAACAATGTTTTTAAGGGAATCAATTTGATTTCTAATATCAGAAACACTTTTCTCGAAAATTAGTGTAAGTGCTTTTGCAACTACGCTGTTATATTATACGATACGGCACGATAGTCCCGTAGACGGCACTGAAACACTGGCCGCTAGATAACTGCGCCGTAAAATATCCTAAATGTTTTTATGGAACCGTGTACTATCGGCCAATATCGGGTCACATTCACCAGGAATCTATAATGATTTATGCAGGCCGCGGCGTATTTGCGCTTTAATATAATTCTGTGGGTTCTAACAACGTTAGACAACGAAAACGGAGTTCAGTTTTTTGAAATTTAGAAATTTTAACTACTTATATGAATAATAATAATAAAATGAATAGTAATAATAAATATTTAAATAAACATTTAAATTGTGTGTCATATTAAAAATTCTAGGAGGGGCGCGCGGCTTCGCGGCCTTATACAGCTACTGCCACTGCACGTACGTAATCTAGAATCGCCACTATTCGGATTGCTTTTTACGAACGTATGTAACTATATTGTATTTAATAATGACAAATTGACACTTTTACATATTAATATATTAAAAGATACATAAATACTAAATAGTATTAAACGAAATTCTGAAACTTTCATTAATGAAACAGTGTCTCTTTATTTGAAATGACCGCTTAATCGTTTTTCTTTTATGCACAGGCGTAGGGATGTCTCTTTTTAACACCAATAGTAGTCAGCCATCATGTTTGTATTCCACCTTACCTGGTACCTCTGTTCCATTTCTTTTATACCCTGATGGAGCCTATTTCCTTGTTTTTCATTCATTTGTCTAAGATTTTTGGCAAAAGTCAAAATGAGCATGCAAAAAATGAATTTCGATGCTCACATTGCAACCTAAATCGCGAAACTGTTGCAGTCTGTTTTGACCAACTTTGTCATAATCCCGTGATTTAAAAGTTTTCCATTACACTATCGAAAGCAATCCAGGCTTTCACTTCAATGGCAGCCATAGTAATTTTAAAGTAACTGTCCAAACCCAATTTTCTAATTAGGGAACCAATGAAGATACCTTCCTTAAGTTTTGCGTCAGACAAACCGGGAAATTCAGTACAAAAGTACCTAAAGGAGTTTCCATCCTTATTCATTGCTTCATTGTACCTAATTTGCACGAGTACTATGACTGCACACGGAATATACCAGTTATATACACTCTGTGGTTAGAGCGAACTCTACAAATAAGTCAGTGTAAGCTCAGACAAGTTTAAACATGGACAAGCTGCTGTATTTGGGACAAATGTTTAATGCAATTACGAATACATGGGTATAAAGCTTGTAAACCGTGGCTGAAGTTGTAGTTATGTACAAATTTGCGCATATCTTGTTAATACTTTGATTGTGAAAAATCTTTAAGTAATAGAAACAAACAGATTTCGGTTTATTAATTAGTAAACATGTAAAGAACATTGGCACATGCTTCTATTTAAACACCAAATACACTGTAAACCAGTGCTATTAAACAGTACTGCACAAAAAAGTGACGATGTAGAACTATTTATTAAAAAGTAGCTCTGATATTTAGTTACAGGTTGAGTTGTATTTAATTAGTGCAATTTATAGAGACTTGGAAAGTTTTATTTTTTAATAAATGGATTTAAATTAAACTAAATTCATTCAATGAATTAGATAATCAATTAGCGATGGCCTCAAAGCTCGGGCGACGCGGAGATGTTAGAACAAGGAAGATCGGCGTTGAAAAGTTTTTGAGGCCAAGCACTGGAGATGTTATAAGCATAATAAATTGCACAGGCCTGCATTTTTCAACTCCTTGAATGTTGATTTAAAAATTTTAACTGTTTTCTAGTAATTGGGTAGCGCTGATTTCAAATCTGCTTTTATTTTTATTGTATCACGTAAGGTTATTTTTCAAACAAGTAAAATCAAAAAATATAGAAAAAACACGATTTATTTCATTTATAAGCTAGTTTTATATTATAATTAAAAAAATACAAAAATATACACATAGAAACTATTAGAAATAGTTATTTATTCTTTATGCTTCTTAAAAAAACGTTTTCGTTTTTCAGAAAATCTTCGTTTGGTTGTTTTTCTGTCATATTCAGCTAAGGGAAGATCTGAAGGTAGTTTCTGGGGCAAGCAAATTTTTTTGTTTCAACCTAGACCCCAGTACTTCAGAAAGATCTTTTGAAAGTCCCAAATCTCTCTAAATCATTCAGTTCGGCTTGTAAAAATAGTTGAGGTTAGTTTTGACCTGAGGTTGATGGTTCAAAATCACTATCCATCTGTACAGAGCCGGAAGTTGAAGAGGTTTCAATATCTTCTTGTAGTACTTTGGGGGTTATAGGTACTATCGTGAGCAATTGAAAGTAAACGCACTATTATAGCTGCGTAAATTTTACCAAATTGTCAAGCTAATGTCATTTATGTTATGATTAAATGCTGACACTGACACTTCAAAAGTACTGTATACATTAGATAAATTTTGAAATTTCGACTTGCCAACATAATAAAGTGTGCACTTTCATTTGCTCACGATAGTACATGATCACTGTGAGGAACTGGTCTGATAGCTGATTTAATATTGTTTGGGTACAAAATATGTTTCAAAGTTTTTCTATTATGCCCCTTAATATCAGAAAGACAAAAGTAGCAATCTTCATGATGATTTTGCGGTTCTCTCCAAACCATCGGTATTCCAAAAGGAAAGCTTTTTCTATTCCCTTTGGTCCAATGTCTTAAACCTCCTTCACATACCTTACAAACAACGTGCGGTGCCCAATCTTTATCTTGATCTCCTAATTTGATTTTGAAATAAGCATAATATGCATTTTTCACAAATTCACCAATTGGTCTCTTAAACTTTTTCAAGACGAAATATCCACAAATATAACAGAAATCATCTGGTTTGTTTTTGCAACACCGGCTAGACATATTTTTAGGCAATGTTTATTTATCAAATACCACGCACAACACTAAAGACAAATTAATTTTACTTGTTTACTGATCGACACTCAGAGCTATAATGAAGTAAACGACATTAAAATATACATTTTGTTTGGAGTGATAAACTTGAAATCCTTCTTGGCAGTACTAATAAAGTGAAAGCATAATAAATAGGATTTAGCAGGTAAAAATTCCCGGAAATCTTGTCCAAAATTAATACATGTAATAAAAGATTTACATCAGGTAATGAGAGCCTATTTAACAAATTTCTTTAAAACCACAACAGAAAATCATTTTTGGGTTAATACCTAGAATTTGAAGTAGTACATTCATTTTAAAATGTATTAAAACGCCTATTATAAGATTTTTTTTATATTTTTTCTTTTTCTTTTGTCCAAAAAAAATCTGTGGGTGGTAGAGACCAACTGTATTTTAATTAGTTATTGCTATATAAAAACTGAGCTTAACAAACAAAAATCACCAGAATAATTGAAACATACATGAGTAGGTAAACCCCACCAGTTTTGTATAATACAAAGGTATTTTTAATAATATAAAATATTATTAAAAATCTGGTGTGAAGAACACAAATACAGGTTCATGACGTCATCAAAAATCACGTCATCACAAATTTTATGCAGGCCTGTGTTATTATTTTGTAAAGCTCGATAAAGGTTCCATTCTTAAATATTGGCATGTATCAAGCACATTTTGAGACAATAAATTGTTTATTTTTTTTCTCGCTAACGTAAATCATGAAAGTAGACTTGTATATGACTCGTCACTTGAATAAATTTAAACAAAAGGTTACAATATAAAGATTTTTCGACGAGGAATAAGAAAGAAGAACTTACCGTAGGGTTCTCTCATAATTCTCCAGACTTTCCTTATATTACATAAGCATTTCTTTATTAAATTCTGAAGTTCCGCATTGTTCGAGATACTGTCTTATAATCCTTTTTACCTTTTTAAATACGAGGAAAGTAAGTAGTTGCTACCGGTACTTTTTAATATCGGTTATTCAACTTTTAGAAACTAAAATTTAACAATTGTCGTAAATGTTTTGTAACAAGTTTTACTATCGTAATTAAAATTTGGTCTTTTTATTTTAACTTTTGGTGTAAAATGTATGAATATTGAATATATTAGATGATTTTTTTTGTGCGTACTTTAAGTTAATTTATTTCAGTTTTATTATACCGTGTATCGCATTTAAGATATTTTCGTTAGTTGAAGGAATACAGATTTAAATTTTTGCACAGTCATATATGTTGATGGGTCACATTATTTAAGATTCGCAACTGAAATCTAAACTTTAATCTCAGCTATTACAAACGGCGGCTTTGCTCGTTATCGGGATGTGGTGTGCCGTGCTAATAATAATGAAATTATTCTAAGATAAAATAATTAGTGGTGCTGGTGAAGTTTCATCAAAGTGCCAGGACGTGCGTGATATTGGTTAATTTAAATAAATATACAACAACTTACTTACTAAATAAAACACAGGAAGGAGCGTTGTCTTTAAAGTTTGTATTTATATTTACATAAGAAGAAATTGAAATTGATATATTTAAAAGTAATTAAACAAAAGTAATATATACACGAGGAGCGGTAAATACGTAATTAAAAATTAACACAAAATATCTGAAAACGAACGTTAAATTGAGCAGTAAATTAAGGGTTAATTGAATACGATTAATATAAAATAATCTCTGTCAAGTATATGTAGAGCTTAGAAGCGAAAGACGCCGGGCGGCATCGTGTACTTGAACAGCACGAGTTGTTTAACTCACGAAGGTTCTAAAGAGAAGATTGGACTGATAGTTTTGTCGATAGAACACTGGTTTTAGAAAACGGTCTGTTTTAAGACCTGAGTCGAAGAGAGGGTCGATATCTTGAATAATAATTAATAAGAAGCGCGACCTGAAGAGATGTTCTATCGATGGCATAAATATTATTGAAATAACCCTTGTGACTTAAGCTTTCTAATGATATGAAACACATAAACATGAAACATGATATGAAACATATAAAAGATGTATATAATTCAATTAAAACAATTTAAAATGAAATGTATATAGAAATTTCACAGTAACGTTAGGTATGCTGACGGTCAGCTAGAAAACGAAGGGTCTCGGTCAGGATATAACAAAAGAATTGCTTTCTCCTTGGACACAAATACATACAAGAAAAATGTCTTAAGTTAAAATATTTTAAATCGAGATATTTAAAGAAGAAATATATTATTTAAAAATAAATTATAATATTTTTATATGCGGAGCGTAACACAGCCTACTACAAATTTACAAACAGGGTCAATTCTTGATATTTTTCTTCGCGTTAGAGATGCAAAAAAAATATAATAGAATATAATAGAATACTATTCTTCATGACAAAATTCGCCTTTTTATTTTTTTTGGTCTATACACAAAATTATTACGTTTATTTTTCAATTTGATAATTAGAGTGCCATGGATAGTAATAACTTGACACATTGTCAATTTAGTAGTGTCATGTATTCAAATATTTCAGTAAAATTAAAAGCACTTATAAAGAAATAATTATTTTATTGTTCTGGGAAAACAATTTTTGGTAATTGATTAAATTTACCAAAAAGTAAGCAATAATTTTCATAATACAAATAATTAACTATGAATTGTGATCTCTCTCAACTAGGCCTCCGTCTATTCGAATACATTTTTCGATTCTTTTACGATTGTGTTTAGCTACTTGTCTAAGTTCCGGGATGCTGATTTCTTGACGGACTTGCCTTATTCTGGCGCAAAGTTCATCTCGATTTCTGGGCCTTGTTTTATAAACTTTATTTTTTACCATTCCCCAAAAATAAAAATCGAGAAGTGTAATATCGAGAGATCTCGGAGGCCACAGTTCAAAAGGACTGTTTCTTACTATCCAGATGGATGCACCATCTAGCTGCAAATGCATATCTTGTCGTACATTAATAGGAAGATTTTCAATTGCATCCCAAAATTTCCTATCGAAGAAGTTAACTAAACGACCAGCATTCAATGTATCATTAAACAAAAAAGGGCCAATAATTCGGTCTCCTAAAGTCCCACGCCAGGCATTGACTTTCTGGGAATATTGGTCTTTACAATTTATAACCCAGTGAGGATAATCTCTGGCCCTGTATCTACAGTTTTGAGACGATAGAACCCCATTCGTGGTGAATGTAGCCTCGTCAGTAAACATAATCTTCTTTAGAAAATGTCTGTCATTAAAAAAATTACCTTGGACCCAATACAATAGTCTAATCTTTTATTATCATCACCTTCTTTCAATGTACGAGTATGTAAGAAATTCGGTTTATATGACTTGATTTTGTGCTGAACGAAACATCTTCTGATTTTATCCTTGCTAATATTCAGTTGAGACGATAGATCTCAAAGGCTCATACATGGATTTGCTGGATTTGCCGCCAATATATCGTTATCTTCAGGATGCAGGTGTATTCGACGAGGGTAATATTCCGATAGATTTTAATAACACAGCCAGTTTCATTGAAAAGAGCATTTACAGCGGCTGCTTTTCCATGCGTAATGGGAGCACGTTGGGGATGTTTCAAGTTAAACTCTGCAGTAACTTCTCTGCTACTACGAGCATGATCACTAAACAACCGGATTATTTCTATTTTTTCTCTTAATGTTAATGGCATTTTACTTCTACGACCACTGATTAGAACTTAACGCAATAGACTCAAAGTTTAATATGGCTGACATTTAGCACTAGTGTCAAATTATTATACTCTATTTTTAAAGTAGAGAGACGAATTTCTGAACAGACCACTTTGGCAGTGAAATCTCATTGGTTGAAAGCAGAAATTCGTCTCTCTACTTTAAAAATAGAGTATAGTATCGATGGCACTCTAATTATCAAATTGAGAAATAAACGTAATAATTTTGTGTACAGACCAAAAAAAATAAAAATGCGAATTTTGTCATGAAACTCGGTATGCGGGGTTAGAATAGTATTCTGAACAACTTTTTTTTAATAATTTTTTTTGTATCTCTAACGCGAAGAAAAATATCAAGAATTGACCCTGTTTGTAAATTTGTAGTAAGCTGAGCTTAAAGTTTAGATTTCAGTTGAGTATCTTAAAAAATGTGACCCATCAACATGTATGACTGTCCAAAAATTCAAATCTGTATTCCTTCAAGTAACGAAAATGTGGGGGTCTTCATCTTAAATGCGACACACGGTATTAGGAATGTGCTTTCGTTGGTGATAACTATATTAGAAGTACTTATAAATTTATATTGGTTATTAATACAAGAAGGTTCATATGCCGTGTAAATAATTTAAAAGCCAGAAATAATATACTTTAAATCAATAGCTGTTCATGCTCAAATTTACGAGAACATGAAATTAAGGTAAAATGTATTCAAATGGGATTTAAGTAAAACACTTATACTAATTTCCAGTATATATTACACTTTATTATATGTATTAATAAATTGACGACATGTTTCGCTACAATGTAGCTTCTTCAGATCTTATATTACTACTGAACACGCTTTTCACAAATGTATGGCTTTTTTCTAAACTATTTCAATGGGTTGCACTTGTCTACATTAGAATCGTCTCTTACCGATATATCGTCTAAAGTTATTGTTATCTTAATATTTGATGAAACCAGTTTAAAAGTGGGGAATTATTAAGGTCTAATTGGTCATTTAACAATATATCTGTATATTTAAGTTTATTTATTTCTAAGGATTCCAGTAAATTTAACTTTAATCCTTTTTGTTGTGACTGTACAATTTCAAAATCTGTATTGAAACTATGATTATTTTCCAACAAATGAAGTGCATAATTGGAACCTGTCTTTTTGTTAATAAAACTTTTAAAATGTTCCTGTATTCTTTTCTCAAAGCTCCTACCAGTTTGGCCTATGTATGTTTTAGGGCACTCTTTACATGTTAGTTTGTATACTCCGGATTTATTACTTTTGCTTGTCTTGGATTTATTATTTTTTATGAATTTCCCTAAAGAATTATTAGTTTTATAAGCTACATTTATATCTGTTTTTTGTAAAATTTTTCCTATTTTTTCACTTATGGGTCCTATGTATGTTACTAATTTATTAATACACATAATAAAGTGTAATATATACTGGAAATTCGTATAAGTGTTTTACTTAAATCCCATTTACATATTATGGATTTCCAGCAAGTATCGGCCGATTCAATTAAATTTAAAATGTATTGTTGATTAAAAAAATTGGAGTATTTTAATGAATATATTGTAATAATTGATTAAATATTTTAAACAGATTTAAATTCGAGATTAATTCTTCCCTCTGTAGTATCTCCTGAAAACTGAAATTAAAAAATTAAACAATGGCCTTCACGCAATACAACTGAGCTAGGTGTTAAAAATGTGGTTTAGGAAGCATTAGTTCATAAGGAAAAATATCCTTACCCCCACTTCATATTATGCTAGACCACATCAATTTCGTTAAGGCACTAAATACAGAAGTGGATGCTTTATTATATTTAAAACAGAAGTTTCCACGTATAAGTGAGGTAAAGATAAAAGAGGGAATATTTGTTGGACCGCAAATTAGACAATTTGCAAAAATTGAAAAAATCTTGCTTCGTATGGCAGTTCGTCCACAAAAAAATTCAAAATATTTAAATATGTATGCTGATTAGGTCTTCCCTCAATAAAATATGGTCCAATTACACCACAGCAATAGGAAATTGCATACCAGACGTTAACTTTATTAAAATATTGACGAATTTAGTACACAATCGGGATTATGTTCAGATCATCTAAGAAAATAATATTTTTATGGAAATATCGATCCTCCAGAATTTTCTCTTCCAAAGTAAGACAACATTTTAACGTTCGGACTTCATTCTAAGGTGTGACGAAATCTGAATTTATATGGTTTAACTTTTCTTGCTTTATAAACGCGTTGCAAATTTGATTTGCTAATGAGAGTCTGCTCTAACCGCTTTCTTAGCGACAGTTTGGGGTGTTCACATACAGAATCCATTGCTAATATAGTACCAATTTTAGGACACAGAAAACACTATATCAATTTAGAATTAACTATTTTTGACAAGAGCCAAAATGTTATTTTATTTTTGTCTTCTGATATTCATAGCAGACTATGCGTTTTGTAAAAGTAAGACAACACAAATATTTCCAAGATGTACTGCTCTTGTCAAAATTTTGTACATTTACACAATTTATTAATCTGAGCAACTTTTCTTAATAACATTTTGTCAAATCTCCTACAGAAAAAGCACTTTATTAATGGGTAGCATTGCTTTTTTGTACATTTTCAAGGCATGTTTGATTTTTCAAAACTAAAATTATTTTCTGACAAAGCAGGGCTCAACCCCAGAAGATGAAACTTCAACTATACGGATACCGTATCTACTTTTTGTAAAATGTTCTATTGCTGCAGACGGGATCCAAGAAGTTCTGTTTTATTCTTAGGAATATACAGGTCACGGAAAAGCTCATTTAATTCAGCTTGGGTGATTAAGTGATGTTTAGAAGAACTAGGGATATAGTTCATCCAACTTCTGGTGGAGATTCTTTAGATTCCGAATTCGAATCGAGACTGTAACTTTCAGGGCGCTGGAGAATAGGTAATGAGATATCATGGGGCTCTTGTCGGATTGTAGAGGGTAGTAAATGCTGCTCTTGGTTTCGCTAGTAATCCCTTGGACATTCGTCATGCAAAAATAACAGTCGTCCACGTAGGTTAGAAGTTCCCTTCAAACTATTGGAACTGCGAACGGTATAGATTTATGAGTACCTTTGAACCCTCAGTCAGTGTTCTGAAACACGAACTGCAACAATTTTTTGGAGCGAATGACTTGTCTTGATCACCAACTTTACATGCAAAGCACAGTTCATAAACTTTTTCGAGTGGAGATAAAAGTTTTTGGTGCACTTTTGCAGTAACTTCGTCACAAATATAACAAAAATTATCTGTTTTATTCACGCAAACTTGCGGCGACATTTTTCTTAATATAATAATATACATTAGACATTAGAAAATGCGGAAAATACCAATAGATGATCATTCAGCGATTGCACAGTAACAACTAGAGCTGAGAATAAATTGCCTCCACTATTTGCAGGTAATAGATACGGCCCTCGTTTATTACTTATATACGAGGGACACCTTTTATATTTTTACAATCGACCACTAGATGGTGCTCTTGACAGTTTAAAAGTGGGGAATTATTAAGGTCTAATTGGTCATTTAACAATATATCTGCATATTTAAGTTTATTTATTTCTAAGGATTCCAGTAAATTTAACTTTAATCCTTTTTGTTGTGACTGTAAAATTTCAAAATCTGTATTGAAACTATGATTATTTTCCAACAAATGAAGTGCATAATTGGAATCCGTCTTTTTGTTAATAAAACTTTTAAAATGTTTCTGTATTCTTTTCTCAAAGCTCCTACCAGTTTGGCCTATGTATGTTTTAGGGCACTCTTTACATGTTAGTTTGTATATTCCGGATTTATTACTTTTGCTTGTCTTGGATTTATTATTTTTTATGAATTTCCCTAAAGAATTATTAGTTTTATAAGCTACATTTATATCTGTTTTTCGTAAAATTTTTCCTATTTTTTCACTTATGGGTCCTATGTATGTTACTAATTTATTAATACACAAAATAAAGTGTAATATATACTGGAAATTAGTATAAGTGTTTTACTTAAATCCCATTTACATATTATGGATTTCCAGCAAGTATCGGCCGATTCAATTAAATTTAAAATGTATTGTTGATTAAAAAAAATTGGAGTATTTTAATGAATATATTGTAATAATTGATTAAATATTTTAAACAGATTTAAATTCGAGATTAATTCTTCGCTCTGTAGTATCTCCTGAAAACTGAAATTAAAAAATTAAACAACGGCCTTCACGCAATACAACTGAGCTAGGTGTTAAAAATGTGGTTTAGGAAGCATTAGTTCATAAGGAAAAATATCCTTACCCCCACTTCATATTATGCTAGACCACATCAATTTCGTTAAGGCACTAAATACAGAAGTGGATGCTTTATTATATTTAAAACAGAAGTTTCCACGTATAAGTGAGGTAAAGATAAAAGAGGGAATATTTGTTGGACCGCAAATTAGACAATTTGCAAAAATTGAAAAAATCTTGCTTTGTATGGCAGTTCGTCCACAAAAAAATTCAAAATATTTAAATATGTATGCTGATTAGGTCTTCCCTCAATAAAATATGGTCCAATTACACCACAGCAATAGGAAATTGCATACCAGACGTTAACTTTATTAAAATATTGACGAATTTAGTACACAATCGGGATTATGTTCAGATCATCTAAGAAAATAATATTTTTATGGAAATATCGATCCTCCAGAATTTTCTCTTCCAAAGTAAGACAACATTTTAACGTTCGGACTTCATTCTAAGGTGTGACGAAATCTGAATTTATATGGTTTAACTTTTCTTGCTTTATAAACGCGTTGCAAATTTGATTTGCTAATGAGAGTCTGCTCTAACCGCTTTCTTAGCGACAGTTTGGGGTGTTCACATACAGAATCCATTGCTAATATAGTACCAATTTTAGGACACAGAAAACACTATATCAATTTAGAATTAACTATTTTTGACAAGAGCCAAAATGTTATTTTATTTTTGTCTTCTGATATTCATAGCAGACTATGCGTTTTGTAAAAGTAAGACAACACAAATATTTCCAAGATGTACTGCTCTTGTCAAAATTTTGTACATTTACACAATTTATTAATCTGAGCAACTTTTCTTAATAACATTTTGTCAAATCTCCTACAGAAAAAGCACTTTATTAATGGGTAGCATTGCTTTTTTGTACATTTTCAAGGCATGTTTGATTTTTCAAAACTAAAATTATTTTCTGACAAAGCAGGGCTCAACCCCAGAAGATGAAACTTCAACTATACGGATACCGTATCTACTTTTTGTAAAATGTTCTATTGCTGCAGACGGGATCCAAGAAGTTCTGTTTTATTCTTAGGAATATACAGGTCACGGAAAAGCTCATTTAATTCAGCTTGGGTGATTAAGTGATGTTTAGAAGAACTAGGGATATAGTTCATCCAACTTCTGGTGGAGATTCTTTAGATTCCGAATTCGAATCGAGACTGTAACTTTCAGGGCGCTGGAGAATAGGTAATGAGATATCATGGGGCTCTAGTCGGATTGTAGAGGGTAATAAATGCTGCTCTTGGTTTCGCTAGTAATCCCTTGGACGTTCGTCATGCAAAAATAACAGTCGTCCACGTAGGTTAGAAGTTCCCTTCAAACTATTGGAACTGCGAACGGTATAGATTTATGAGTACCTTTGAACCCTCAGTCAGTGTTCTGAAACACGAACTGCAACAAGTTTTTGGAGCGAATGACTTGTCTTGATCACCAACTTTACATGCAAAGCACAGTTCATAAACTTTTTCGAGTGGAGATAAAAGTTTTTGGTGCACTTTTGCAGTAACTTCGTCACAAATATAACAAAAATTATCTGTTTTATTCACGCAAACTTGCGGCGACATTTTTCTTAATATAATAATATACATTAGACATTAGAAAATGTGGAAAATACCAATAGATGATCATTCAGCGATTGCACAGTAACAACTAGAGCTGAGAATAAATTGCCTCCACTATTTGCAGGTAATAGATACGGCCCTCGTTTATTACTTATATACGAGGGACACCTTTTATATTTTTACAATCGACCACTAGATGGTTCTTTTGACATATGTAATCACTATATTCTTAAAGTTTGACATTTGTCAATGAGAAATCGGCGATAGCTTAGAAATTGAGTGAGTAGTTTGTTGAAAATGACAGTTTTAAGGCAGTGAGTTTGTAAAATAATGAAGATTAGATTAGATTAGATTTTTTTACGATTATAAAAAAAGCCTAACTCTACAAGAATGCATTATATCGCTTCGGCCAACTTTTGGTAATGAAGCACCATCAGGGAAGACAGTTTACAATTTGTTTGCAGAATTTCGTCATGGTCGTGCCTCAGTGAGTGATGAATCACGTAAAGGTCGACCAAAAACTCTTGTGATACCAAAAAAAAATCGATGCTGTGCGGAAAATGATAGAACACGATCGACATGTGACTTACAGTGAAGTACAGGCATCTTTTGGCATATCGCAGATTGCAATTTATTCGATTTTACATGAACATTTATTTGTAAAAAAATATGTTCCAGATGGATTCTCAATAACTTGACCGAAGCACAGAAAGTAGCTAGTGTTAATTGGTGTAAAGAGACGCGCAAGAAATTTGACGTAGGAACCGCAAAATCCGTATACAACATCCTCACAGGTGACGAAACATGGATATATGTGTATGAGCTGGAAACCAAGCATTAATCTGTATGGGTATTCCAACACGAACCATACCCCACGAAAGTGCAAGGAGCACTTCCAAGAAAATGATCGCTTGTTTCTTCGGCTGTACAGGACACATCGCAGCAATTCTTTTAGAGGATCGAAAAACTGGTAACGTTGAATGGTAGACAGTAATTTTTTTGCCAAAAGTTATAGACGAAATCAGGAAGAACAACCGAAAACGTCGTATTATTCTTCATCACGACAATGCGAGTTCCCATACAGCACGTCTAACTTGACTATTTGAAAGAGAAACGTGTTGAAATAATGTCTCATTGTCCATATTTCACCTGACTTGGCGCCGAATGATTTCTTTTTGGTCCCAATTGTGAAACAAAATGCGTGGACAGCGATTTTCAACACCTCAAGAAGCAGTCGAAGCCTTTGAAAACCATGTTTCTGAGATACAACCTTCAGAGTGGAAAAAATGTTTGAGAACTGGTTCGTACGCATGCAAAAGTGTATAGACCATATTTTTGAAAACAAAAAAATAATTTGTTCCCAAAAATTTTGTTTTCTTCCCAGATTTTATAAAAATATAAAATGTGATTCTTGTAGAACATTTCCATGAAATTCGAGGATGATTTAGCAATTTGCAGGGCAACTCTATACAAATTTAGGCCCAAATTTTAGAAAATATTCATTTATTTCATTGCCAGAATTTTTGTTTTCAACACTGTAATTAAGAAATTTAAATATACAAGCAAGAAAGATCTTTGCTTTTCGAAACTAATAAGTATTGAAATCAATGATACTAAAGTTTTCATTTCACTTCCAAAGTAGTATCCACAAATATTATGTGATATCAATCGTATTATGTATCATACACAAATATACACATGTGCTTGGCTATAAATATATTTTACATTGCCTTTCATCGCAACAAATATCGGTTTCCAATCGATTGAGCTTTTGATATATGTATATTTATGCATATATCTGACAAACGGAGAAAAAAACGTGTTTTTATTTTTCCTTCACCGGAAACAAACGCGTGGACATCTGACATGTAAATAATACGTGAATTTTTTAAGTTGAACATCAAAACACCCGCCATGTATGTCATCATAAATATGATAAATGCAAGCTTTGGTGCTGTACGTATATACTCCTGGAAAGGAGTGGAAATGTGAACGTATATACATAGAAATTCGTATGTAAGATTAAGTATATAAGAATAGAAATGATGAATTACATTTGTGTAGTCATTTTCTGGGGATACTAACATTTTACGTTTCTGTTTATTTTTTCGAGAGAAGGGGAGACGAAGATGTATACGTTTCCCTCGGTTTTGTCGCGTCTCGTTGACACTTACAGACATTTTCAGGTGCATGAAGATAAAGACCGTTATTGATTAAGACATTACGCGACTGTCATAATATATGCATATCGTTTTCGTCCTTTTTTTTACCCCAAATCTAACTCCAAACGAAGGCGGATGATTTATTATGTTTCTTTTTTAATTTGCTTGGAAGAAGATGGCTTCTTCGGCTGTAGGCACCTACTACTACAACTACAACGTATATATACGATCGAAGATCCATTAAGTTGACGGAAAAGTTTCAGAACAATCCCTTGAGGTTTGTTATATCAGATTAATTGAATCTGTCAGACGGTTACTGTATACGCAAGCAAACTTTAAAAAAATGTTTGTTTTTTTTTTTAAAGAAAGGAAGTGAACGGTAATTACAATGTGTCAATCGATATGCGCCTTCGGAAGGAAAACTCTGGAAAGTTACGAAATTTTCAAATTAAGAGAATTACATATTTGATTAAATATTAAAACGGATAATTTTAGTTTAAAATGTGAATGAAATCAATTAATGTAATTAAACAAAATTAATTTCTTAGATGGCGGTTTGTATACAAAAAACATATAATTCAATACCATCAAATTAGTTTCAGGAGTATTAACACTACAATTTTAATGTAAGTACTTTTTATTTTAACATTTTATCATTTTTAACTTTTAAATAAATGTTACAGTTTTGAAAAAGGCACTATATATAGTAGTGAAACGTCAACATAAATTAATATTGTTTTAATTACCTGGCCACTACTCCCAAGAAACAATTACTTTATGTTTTATATATATATATATATACAACCGACTACGGCACCAAGATAAAAACTCTCTTAGAAGATTCGGCATACCAACCAATCACTACGGATCCAACAACATACCCGGAGAAAACAATTAAAACTAAAATCAAGGAGAGTTCCATCGACAAGGAAATTCAAACACAACTCATTCCAAGGGAGAAGTCATCAAGATGTCCCAAATTCTACGGCTTACCAAAACTCCACAAGAAAGGTGCACCATTAAGACCCATACTCCATTGGGTCCTCCATTGGGTCCTCCATTGGGTCATCTCTTCAACAGTTGGCAAGATACCTAGCCCACTGCAACCACATGCCGAAGAAGCCGAGTCTTACGTCAAGAACGCAAGCCACTTCATCGAGATATTGAAGAAAGAGAAAGTGGAAACAGATTGGCTATTAGTAAGCTTCGACGTAGTGTCACTGTTTCACAATATACCAGTAACCGAAGCTCTAGGGACCATCGAAAGAAAATACCAACCTTCACCATATATAATGAACTTGTTGAAACACTGCCTGGCAAACACCTACTTTATCTACGGCGATCAACGTTACAAACAAATAGAAGACGCACCAATGGGCTCTCCACTGTCACCAGTAATAGCGAACCTCTTCATGGAAGACTTGAAGAAAACAGCACTAAGGACGACCACCCATAAACCCAAACTTTGGCTACGATATATTGACGACACGTTCGTGATTTGGACACATGAAGAAGATCACCTTAAGAGCTTCCTGGAACATCTGAATAGTATCCATCCAAAAATAAAATTCGCAATGGAAGTAGAATCAAACAACTAACTACCATTCTTCGACGTTTTGGTTAAGAAGAAAGAACATGGAGAATTAAGCCATACAGTGTACCGGAAATCCACACATACAGATTGGTACCTCAATGCACAGTCTCACCACCACCCAGCCCAGTTGCAAGCAGTAGTGAAGAGCCTAGTAACAAGATCACAAAGATTAGCAAATGAAGATAACGTCATTCAAGAAATGGATAAACTCCACAATGCACTCTAACAGAATGGCTTTAGCAAACGGGCAATCAACAAAGCATTAAAACCTAAACGAGCCACACCACAACAGGAAAAAGAGGAATCAATAGCCAAAACCTGCTTACCCTATGTCAAAGGTACTACCGACAGAATATCCAGAGTCCTACTAAGACACAATATTGAAACCACATTCAAGGCAGACAGAAAAATCAGCACAGTCCTTCGGAATCCAAAAACGAAAAATACCTTTAGAAAACCAGGGAGTTTATGAAATTCCATGCCTTAATTGTGAGAAGACGTACATCGGCCAAACAAACAGAAGGGTAAACTTAAGAAGAGACGAACATCAAAACTACGTAAGAAAAGACGAGAACACTTCATTTTTTACTCAGCATGTAAAGAAAACGTCCCACACGATAGACCTTAGCAATACCAAATTATTGGCGAACATAGAACATATGAAAACCAGAATTATCAGGGAAGCTATCGAAATTGAGAAACGTCCGGACAATTTGAATTCGTGAGATGATACCCAGAGGCTACCAATAGCATGGAAACCAGTATTAAGTAAAGAAGCTGTCAACAAAAACAAACAAACAAAAACACCTACACCGCAACCCAGCCAGTACACTCCAGATACATGCCCAACGACACGGAGCCGCGCACACACTCAACCATGTGTAACCAACCAGAACGCTAAGCGGGTATATAACCACCATCCTAAACTCGACTACATCAGTTTACGAGTAACCAGAAGCAGAAGCAGACAGTTATCGCAGATCTAAAGATGGCAAATGTGATTTTGCCTAAACGTCGTCCAGAAACCAGCACCGGTCTTTACGAAGACCAAACAGTGGAATCGCGGAAGAAAACCCGTAATCCAGTAACAACACATACTACTACCCGCGGAAACCAGAAAGGAAACATATTTATATATATATATATATATATATATATATATATATATATATATATATATATATATATATATATAGTATAATAAAAATGTTAATTAACTTATTGAAAACACTAGCTTTAATTTGTTTCATTTCTGTTATTAGGATTTCTTAGAAGGTGGAAGACAATTATATTTGTATTGTTTTTTTAACATAGAGTGTCAAATCTAATAAACTTTTAAAAGTATATGACTTTCTTACATTTCCCAAAATTATAGAACAATGTCAGTTTAGTACTTTATATACAATTGTTAATGTTTGATAACGTCAAAGTTTATGTGTGAAGGAAAAATTTATTTGTAAACCAATAAGTTCATAATATTAATCAAGGATCAAAATTATAGTTTAAATGTCAAATATTTTGGAAAATTTTGTATAACTAAAGCGACCAATGAGCTTAAAAAGAGAAAAAGCTGTTGGGTTGCTATGGTGAGTTATTGAAACAATTGGGGGGAGAAGAATTTTGCACGATAAGAAATTAAGTGGCATTTTGGAGAATATAATTTTGAAAAGATATAAAATTGGGAAGAAGAATTTGGTACGATAAGAAATTAAGTGGTATTTTGGAGAATATAATTTTGAAAAGATATAAAATTGGAGAGATGAATTTTGCACGATAAGAAATTAAGTTACATTTTTGGAGAAGATAATTTTTAAAAACATATAGAATTGAAAAGAAGAATTTTGCACGATAAGAAATTAAGTTGGAATTTTGAGAAGATAATTTTGAAAATCATATAAAATTAGAAAAGCATAATTTAGAATTTTAGAAAAAGTTTGTTTTACCTTGAGTATTCGGGGGACCATAACCTACAAGATCTGCTAGGATCGTGACCGTTGTTCCTGTAGTTAAAATATACCAGCCGTACGTCAGGGAAGCAAGATTTAATTCCAGAGACTAGACGGTCTATAGACGGATAATAGTGATGTTAGAATATTGAGCTATATTATATAAGTCTATATTATTTGTATTATTAAGTTAACAGATATAGTTACTTACCGAAAGTAAATAAAGGTTCCATTAATAACCATTTTAACATTGTAAGTAGGGAAGCTATATACACATTCATTTTTTAAGCGTGGTTTGATTTATCAGAACCTATTTGTTTAAATAGCCAAATATTTGTCCCATTTCTGTAGATTCGATTGATTTTCCACCTATAAGAAATTCCACATAACCTTTAAACTTTATAATTATGTTTACGATAAAAAAAAATAGTTAATTCATTGTTTATTCTGTATAATTTGTTAAATACTATCTAATATAATATAGCTAATTAAATATTCAACTCATAAAGATAAGATTTTTCTTTTAATAAACAGAATTTAAGCTACCAAAGCAAGTCGTTTGTGTTCAATAAGTTTATAAATTTTAATACTGAGAAACTAACATACCTTTCATTGTCAAACAAGAATCTTCACGACCCTGGAGATACTTAGAGAACTCATGTTCGTTATTTCTCCTAATTATATTAAAAATCAGCAATTTTCTTTTAAACCAAAATACTATTTTGGTTGTTCAGGTTATGATCGTTAACTGCAAACGTTTACAACCAATTATTGGTCCTGCGCAGAAGCATATCATAATGTAAAAATTCGAATTTAAATTCATATTACTTCTTTTAAGTTTAATATTTTGTCTTAAAAACGCTTTTTAGTGAATGTTTGACTCAATTATTATTATAATATATAACGGGTGTTCGTTTGAAAAGTCAATCTAGTAGCATGTGATTTACTGAGAACATTTTGAAGTATGTCGTAAATTAAAATTTACTACTTAACCTACGGAGTCGTATATTTTGACAGTTTCATACATACAAATAAATAACAAATTTGATTGACATTATTAAATGTCATTTGGATTTACGTTTACGGAACAACAAACACATACTAATATATATGCGTCTTATTCTATCAAAATTTAAAAGTAACCTAGATTGACTTTTGAAATGAACACACGTTATATACCATGTGGCCGCGTGCGTCTGCACTATAGGGAAACCTGTAGTGTAAGCAAAACACACAGAGGTGTCCGTGTGTTAGAACGATAAAGAAGTAGACGCAATGTTCCAATGGATTACAAGAGAGCCTAGTATTTCGCATATCCCTATGATGCAGTGGTATTTGTCCAATAAATTCACATTTAGACGGTGTAGCCGCGCAAGCGCATTAGCTGTCGCTCCCGCATATGGGTGTTAGTTGCAATGTTTATATCGTCAGGGGAACTACTCGCTCACAATATTTAATAAACCGCGTTGTTGGTGTACGTAACGGTCATTTAAAAAATGGAGTATTATACACCGGAGCAAAAACTCTTTATGATTAAACAATTTTACGGTGGTAATTCCGCGGAAGTAACTCGAGCTTTATTTGCAGCTAATTACCCTGAAAGTCAAATTTCCAATGCAAGCACCATTCGTAGGACAGTTAATCGATTCGAAACTACATTTTCTTTAGTAACTAATAAAAATAAAGTTGTTCCGGATAAGAATATAAGTGATATAAAAATTCGAGTATGTGCTTTAGTCGAAGTAAATCCCACTATGTCGTCTCGACAAATTGCCCGCGAATTAGGTATCTGTAAAACAACGGCTCAAAAGATTTTACGTACTAATAAATATCGTTCATTTAAGAAGTAAATATTTTATTTTTAAGTATTTTATTATTGTTAAGTTTTTAGAGTGTAATACTACTATAATACTAAATATTATTTTCGTTAAGAAGTTTTTTATGTTAAAGTCTAGTAGTTCTGTTTATGTATGTTTGTTTTTTTTGTTGTTTATGAAGCTGTGATGAGTTACTTCACTGAGATGTTATCAGTGATTATCTGATGCTTCAAACAACTGCAAATATTTACTTCTATCGGGAACACAATACCTCCTACACTGCTTTTCACTTGATTTGCCTACGAATACATTTATACGTATAACTTATAATACGCCCGCTGTCGGTGTGGCAATTCAAGTTGGCACGCCCATTATAGTTGACTAGTAGTTACAAATACATGCATCGCGCTATCGATGGCGGCCACACGGTATATACGAACGTCATGGTATGTAATACGAAAGTAAAGATTACATTTTCAAATAGGTAATCGTTACTTCGGGTCCGCTTGTGTAACGAATACTAATGTACGGAATAGTTACTTTTTCGACATCACTATCATAGCAGTCAGCAAAAATTGAAATTTGTTGATCTGTGTAATCAATAAATGAGATATTTTACATTGAAAATTAAAAATTCAGATTCAAATCATAAATTAACATACATAGATTGATTACATTAATAAATCCTAATTCACGTATGTAAATATAAAAATATGAAAATGAAACGATGTAACTTACCATAAAAAAACTGATTAAATTTAAATAATATATGCTTTTTTAATACACCGAACAGTAACAGGACAACGAACCAGACAATAAAATGAAATATCGCATTCGATAATTATTTAGATCTACTGTGGACAATACTGTGTTACGTATCATGTCAACGATATACGCTAGACAAATTTGTCATTCTGAATATTCAAAATATGCTTTTCATGGGAATAATACTATGCGAATTATATCACATGTATACATACAATTGCGCAAACGCAAACGCATTTGTATTTATTTGATGTCTGTATATGTTGTACAAGGGACAATATTTTGATATAGTAACAATACTAACAATACAGATGGCAAGCATTATTGGTATCGATTAGTCCGCATTTTTAATTCAATTTTTGTATCCAGACATAGTTGTAATTGCAATAAATAGAAATTATTTTGACATAAATTCAATGAAACTACTATATATAATGAATTGTGATTATACAATCAAATTGTCCATTGTGATTCAATTAATGTGCACAAACGCAATAAATATTTGTGATTTAGAATTACTTACGCACCGCAGATTCTCGGTGTAATTTTCAAAACATATTTTTTATTTTGCAACATAATCATTCTTTTCTATATTGGTATATTATATTGGTCAACTGACATCACATTATAACACACAGGATGTAATTTGTTAAAACAAATATGCGACATAATAAACACGTCATTTAGAAAAAGGAGTGTCTGCAGGTATGTACAGGTAATATCAAGTGAATAAGTCGCTGAGAACTATATTTTAAAGCTAAGATTCTTCACAAGTTGAGAAAAGAATAAAGCGAATTATATATTATCATTGCTTGGCGGCTAAGAAACGATACTTAGATAGTCGAAAGTTAGAAACCTTCAAATCAACCACCTTAAACTACAAAAATTATTTTTAATAATATTATTAAAAATCTGGTGTGAAGAACACAATACAAGTTCAATATTAATATTTTTTGTGAACGTATCCTTCTCCAAAGACGCAGATACGTATTTAAAATTTCTACAGATTCGTCAGTACGCCCCTGCTGGAGAAGGATACATTCACAAAAAAGAACAAGTTCGCTATTTCACAGAAACGATTAAGACCGAGCGTAGAAGTATATTCAGCGCTGCAAATTAGCAAATAGGCGAAGCAACAAGCTCTGCCTACATAACAACTGCAGAACTAACAAAGTGTTTCCATCAGATGGTACTGCCGTATCTCTGGAAACTGTATTCTGTAGAAAGATGAAATACGTATCTGCGTCTCTGTTCAAAAAAATATTCATATTGAACTTGTAATGTGTTCTTTACACCAGATTCTTAATAATAATTTTTAATAATATTTTATATTATTAAAAATATTTTTATATTATACAAAATTGGTGAGGTTTTTGCCTACTCATGTATGTTTCAAATTATTTTGTTATATACCACCCCAAACTACTTCAAACGCTGTTCTGCTTGCTAGCAGTATCGTAATATGGTAGCAATATTCTGGTAGTTGCCTTTCTTCTAGCAATTCATAAACTAATACAACAAAGTAATTTGAAACTTACTTGAGTAGGTAAAAACCTCACCAAATTTTAAATAAAATAAAAACATTTTTTATAATATAAAAATATTATTAAAAATCGGGTGTGGAGAACACAACATAAATTCATATTTGTGTGAAAGTATCTCGCCAGAAACACAAATACCTGTCTGCGTTTAAATTAACAGTTACGTTGTGGTCATGTGAACATGGATGACGCTGAGCTTCCAGGCCCTTTGTTTACAATTACTACCGAGGAAATTGTTAACAAAGTCCGTAATATAGTGTTGAAGAGTCGCCAAATGGAGCTGCGTGAAATAACTCAGGTTGCAAACATCTATATTAAACGTATATTTAATATCTTGCGAAATTAATGCCGAGTTTACTGTAAGACGATCATAAACGAAATCGCGTGACAATTTCAACGTAATATTTTAATATGTACAATTCCAGTTCAAGTGAATTTTTGCGGCTTTATGTAACTGAATATCCATAATTTCACGACAGAAGCGAGAGCCGAAACGATGGATTTTAGTTGGCGAACAAGCATCAAAGAAGGCGAAAGTGGTTCCATCTGCCGGAAAGGTGACCGTATTATGTAAATTTATTGGACCATTTTAATGCTGAATTATTGAAAAAAGGACCATATTTAGCAAAGAAAAAAGTATTGCTTTACAATTGTAACATCTACTTTGGTCTAATAACAATTCGAATTACTGTCTTATCCACCATTTTCGCTTGGTCTGGTTCCCTGTAATCTTTTAATTTTCAAACGTGTAGTAACAGCTCAGCAGGCGGAGGTTCACATGGACGGCTGGAATAAAGGCCTGTTTTACAGAGTTTCAAAGACCCTACTTTTTGGATGGTATAAAAGTTGAAATATCGCTAATGTATGTTATGTATAAAAATAAAAGGTTCTTTGTATCAACAATAGTTTTTTACTTAAAAGTTACGTTTCCGTCAAATATCCTTCTTATTGTGATGTGCGACATGCTACGTGGGCTGGTGACCTAAGCGATGACTTACTGATTGTGCACGCCATAGGACTTTCCGGAAAATTCGAGACTCGGATTATTCTAGAATGACTCGATGACTACAATATATAAACGCTCAAGGGGAAGGATAATTCACTCAACTAGTAGTAAGGGTGAAATGCATCCACACATTTCGGGATAGATGTAACTTTTCACTAATATTTAATTATTCTAACAACCAGGAAGGTGGCGTCGCGACGTGTAGCGTTCTGCATACTGACACAAATTAGTTTGTCGAAATGTAGAAATTAACGCCACACATTAGGCGACATTTACATGTAAAGACAGATATAATACTCATTATTTTTCATTTCCTAGATATTAACTATATATACGCGAAGTATAAACTTAAAAAAGGTATATAACCCCTTACTACAATTATTATTCGTATCCTAAATACGTATTTCGACAACTAAGTTGTCATCATCAGTAGGTAAAACCACTAATCAAGGTGTCGCACATGGGGCACAGTAAAGTTAGCAAAACTGATCACGCAACAACTTTACACGGCGTCCACGTATACACTCATCAGTGTATACGTGGACACACACTACATACAGGGTTAGCTAAAAGTATAGAGACGACGATTTATTGTCGTTAATATTCATTTTAGGGATTTATGTTCAATATAAAAGTTTGTTAGGATATTTTGATCTACATTTGAGAATATTTGAATTTTTTTTTCTTCAATTGTTTTTTAGTTACGCCTGTAGAGTAAAATTTTCTAGTTCTCATTTAAAATAAATGCGCGGTTATTTTGAATGGGAACTAGTAAATTTTACTCTACCATTCGATAGTGATTTTTTTTCTCTTTACAAAATTTTAATAACTTTTTTAATAAGAAAAAGCCGGTTCATGTGTTTAACAGATGTTCGGTACATCGCAGATAGACAGAAGCGTAGCGATAAACAAACTTGAGCGACATAATTTTATCAGTGGTTATTGTGTACGTCAAATCTTTGACAAAAATAATTCATTTGTGCAATTTGTTGCTGTTAATATTAACAATGGCGAGTTTAAGTGAACATGAACGAATTGAAATACTTATGACTTATGATGTTGGGTTATGGAGATAGACGCAGAAGTTTACAAGACGTTAGTAATTTATTTAATGATACGCATCCAAATAGAAATCCAATTTCTAAATCCGTTGTTGGTAAAACTTTAAGACGCTTCGAACAAACGGGTAGCGTTAAAGATTTGCCAAGGAGCGGTAGACCTAGAACAGCAAAAAGCGATGATAACAAACTGGATATTTTATTGGCTGTATCTGAATATCCCCATTTATCAACCAATCAATTAACGACCAATTTCAATATTTCACAGTCATCGATCGTGTCGTTCTTAAAAAGTGAAAAGTATAAACCTTATAAGGTACACCTTGTACACGAGTTAGCGGAAGATGATTTTGATAGGAGATTACAATTTTCTGAAGAAATGTTAAATATTTGCAATAATAATGAATGAAAATATTGTCAACAATATTCTTTTCTCAGACGAAGCTACTTTTTGCCTTACCGGTGAAATAAACAGACATAACTGCATCGGAAAATCCCTCTTGGTTTTTGGAGCAGCATACGCAATACCCCCAAAAGGTAAATGTTTGGGTTGGCACTCTAGGCGGTCATATTATCGATCCCTTTTTCATCAATGGCAATTTAACTTCGGCTCTGTATTTGCAGTTATTTCAAAATGAAATAATACCTGCTTGTGCTACGCTCTATCCTCATGAAAACAATGAACACCTGCCCAATGACAGTATCTGGTTCCGGCAAGATGGCGCCCCACCACATTATGGTGTAAATGTTCGTCAATATCTGGACAACGTTTTTACCCACAGATGGATTGGAAGACGAGGAACCATTGAATGGCCAGCCCGTTCGCCAGATTTAAGTCCGTTAGATTTTTTTCTTTGGGGATACGTAAAAAACAAAGTTTACAAAGATAAAGATAAGCCCGATAACGTTGAAGATTTACAAATCCGAATTACCAGAACGATACAAGAAATTCCCCGGGTTTTTTTTACAGAACTCTGTTCGGGGTTTTGTAAATCGATTGGGTCATTGTCAAATTACTAATGGACGACAATTTGAACATTTACTTTAATTTACTTTGTTATTAATTTGTTTAATTTTTCATGTAAAAAAGTTATTAAAATGAATTTAAAAAAAACAAAAATATTATTGTAAAGAGAAAAAAACCTCTATCGAATGGAAGAGCAAAATTTTCCAGTTCCCATTTAAAAAAAATGCGCGAACAGGCGTATCTAAAAAAACAATTGAAGAAAAAAAACAAATAATCACAAATGTAGATCAAAATATCTTAACAAACTTTTGTATTGAACATAATTCCCTAAAATGAATATTAACGACAATAAATCGCCGTCTCCATACTTTTAACTAACTCTGTATATGTTTCACCACAATGTAGCTTTATCTGGTGGATGAATATACACTGTAAACTTACATTTGGTACCTATTTATATAAACACAAATGTAAAGTAAGTAATCTAAAAAAGTGTATATAGGAAGATAGGAAGAACCTTCCAAACTAGAATAGCAGAACACCAAAGAAGCTACAGAGGTAAGAATTCAATTTCAATTTTTGCTAATCACTGATTCGAATATAACCACAAATTAAATTCTAATTTCAAAACATTACATGTAGTAGACAAAAGTAAAAAACTCAATATGTTAAAAGCTTTAGAAACTAATAAATTTCTCAACTTACTCAACTTACTCAACTTAAAACTACAATAGGTCCAACCTCTCTCAGATTAGAATTTTTGTTTTTCACCTTTATATTTGTGTTTATATAAATAGGTACTAAATATAAGTTTATAGTATATATTCATCCACCTGATGAAGCCATAGTGTGGTGAAACATATATGTAGTGTGTGTCTACAATACAATATATTTTTTGAAACTAAACAAATTGTGTTTTCTATTGGATATAATGAAGTTTCAACATGTATCTCCTACGACGATTATTAATTATTACCTGTATATACGCGAAGTATAGAAATGAAAGTCATGTATGTCTCCAGGATAATGTGTGTTGACAGGCTCCAATAAGAGCGAAATACATCCACACACTCCGGGAAAGATGTGACTTTTCACGAATCCTTCATTAACATAAGTTAGTGTTTAATTGTAAGTCAGGCAGGTTAGATTATACCGTTGACAGATTAGGCTTTGTTGTTTTGATAAATAACCTGCATACAAACGTTTCAGTTGAAAAAATAAAAAGTTTAATAATAAAGCTACAGCTACAATAAATATTCAAAGTGAGCTTCATCATTTTCTATACATAATGCCACTCTTCGTTTCATGTTATTAAAGGCATTTCTTAAATTATGTGATGTCATTTCCTCATAGACATTTCTGATAGCTTCAATAAGTTCTTTAATTGTATGCGGACGATTTGTAAATATCCTATTTTTTAGGCGTAGATAAATGAAATAATGGTAATTGTAAGATCCAGAGATCGCGGTGGAAGGTCATGTAATTATTAAATTGTCATGAAATTATCAAAGAATACATGCAATAATCCCATCGTTTCCCTTGCCTTATAATATTGGACCAATAATCTGTCTACAAGGCACAGCAAGCCAAACACCTATTTTTGGAGAATGCAAGAAGTTCTTGTGAATTTTCACCAGACCAGATGCATATTGTTTGTTTATTTATACCTATATCCTGACAAATGACACAATGCTTCATCCGTGAAGAAGGATTTGTCAAGAACGTCATCAGTATTCATCGTATCTAAAAACCACTGACAGTAATTAAGTCGGGTTACGTAACCAATGAGTACGAGCTTTTGCGCGCAATGAAATTTGTATGGAAATTTGTATTTTTTTAAGGATTGTCTTGCATGTCCCATATGAAAGTTGTGCTTGCTGTGAAAGCTTACGAATAGATTTTTTAGGTGATTCAGTTATTCATTCCTCAACATTTGTGCTAATTATCCGGTTTAATGGTCTGGCACTACCTGGTTTTCGAGATACAGAGCCTGTTTCACGAAATTTTGCCACTGATTCTTAAATAAATTAAGGCAAACCATCATATGTTACTGGAAAATTTGTAAATTCAACCCAAAATTCGTCTATACATGGCTGCAAAGACTACTACCACTCTATATTTTCTAATTTTACACCATTTCTAAAGTATAATTTCATTATGAAAACTTTATTATTTATTGTAAACATTTTTGAGTATTAACAAATAAACCAATACAGGACACGTAATGATAGATGTATTTTATTTGTCACTACTGGTATTTTGAATACATAATTTCACGACTAACTAGTGGGTAAATTTATTTGAATAGGGTCCTATGCCAATGCAAAAGTTTGGCAAGAATACGGTTCTCAAGTAATCTATCTATCTAGAACAGTGAAGTTTATGAGAACAATTTATAAATTAACTCCTAAAAATAAAGTCTGTCAATTCGTTCTGCTTGCACTTTACTAATCTCTCATTCCATTGACCGCCGCGCTCACCTGACTTGTATTATCTTAAATCTGAAGTGTTTATTAACAAACCCCACACTATCTAGGAACAGAAAAAGGTAACTCACCTAGAAATGGCCGATTTGGAGATCGAAATGTTAAGAAATGCAATAGAGAATTTTGAGAGTGGTTGGTAGGGTGCATTTAAAATGAAAGATGTCATTTGACAGACTGAATTTGTACTAGCTCTATGCAACTAAATTTTGTCTAACTTTAAAATCTACTGAATTATTCCTATTTGAAAAGTAACCGCTTACTTTGCTGCATCCTGTATTAAATAATACAATTAAAGTATAAATCTTGATTATTTGTTTCTATTCACTAGTTATTATTTACTTTATGTCCACTACACATCATTATAATTTTAGTTGCTGTTTGGCCTGCTCTATCAACTCATCTTTTATGTAAAATCGACGGCAAGAAGTAACTTTTAAGAAAAAAATCCGATAAGGTTTTTTTCTTTTCTGCTTCAGCTTGAAAATGCAGACACTTGTTAGAGGATTACTCACCGTAGCGGTTCAAAGGGATTTTTGCTTCTTTGCAACGTTCAAATGCCTTTAAAAAAGGCAGATTCACGTGGAAAATTTTTCACTTGGAATCGTACATACCAGATGATCGTGTGAGTTATGCCTAGTGTAGTGTAAAATTAGTACGACACAATGAAATAATTGCTGCTAAAGCTGGTGGAAAAAATGTGTAATTTAATTTTTTATTCGTTTGCCATAATGATAACAATATGTTGATACGTATGGATCAATAATCCAATTAGTAGAAGTGCCAGTTTGAAAAAAACAACAAATATATCGATTCGGTAATGGCACTAGTAGATTCGGTCGTTATGGCGGTGATAAATTATGTGGAAGAATTTGCATTTACACGATACAAGCGCAATTAAAACTGAATGTTGTTTCTATGTAATTATTAAATATAAACGCCCGGTTTTCAAGTTAATAAATGATATATTTCGATTTAATAAAATATTTTATTGGTTTGTATTGATATATACATGAAATATATTTTTATGTTTATGTACACAGAATCAATTAACCGAATTAAAAAATAAAATAAAATAATTTTGGCGAGTTGTTCGCAATGTTTTTGATTTCTTGGATGAGAGCGTATTGAAAAAAAACTTGTTGGGTAGATGTCGATGTTATTTTAGTGTCGTATTACATTTAATTAAATGGCTTTTGAATTTGCGCAAGAATTGTATTAATTATTAAAAAGTGAACGTCAAGCAGAAAAAAACAAGAATTTCCGATATGTTGTTGACTTGAATTAAACGGAGGAGTTAATGCATTGAAAAGAAGCGTGTCTTTTTTGTTCGTCTTCGGGATCTTAGGGTTTGGAGACAAAGTTCAGACATTTGAGCACAATGCTCTTTGTACCAAACCCAATAGATTCCTCAATTCAACTCTGTTAGTCCTGTGTCCTCGATAAAAGCCACTCCGCAGAGGAAATTTTGGTGCCCTCATAGGATCTAATAGATGCTTACCAAAATGTTTCTGTCTGAGTTCCTTCAGTTCCTCACAAGTGCATTTTACATGAAGCTAGTAATGTTTTAGTATGGAGTTGACCTTTGTTACAGTTTATTTTCCTTTGTTTTAAAAGTTTAGCGTGGATAAAGTAGTATCGCCCTGTATTTAAATTTTACATTTACGATTTAGTACGTTATATTCTTTGATATTGGCTGCGCCCTCTGTATAGTTTGTATGGACCTTAGACAAGGCCGCTCTTTGCGCCGGTGTTTTACGGGCACTTCTGTTTGTACGACCATTGACTAAGGTTGATATTTGTTGGTGTCTCCGATAATCGAAATATAATTCCCTAAGTATTTTAGAAATTAACTCATTTTTTTTTATAATACTCAATAATCATATAAATTGCGGCAATTCTCCTTTATTAGGCCTCTTTCTTCTTTTCTGATTTGGATTGGACGCCTGCACATTCAATCACTTGAGCACACTGCTCTTTGTACTATTCCCAATAGATCTCTCAGTTCTATTTTGTTAGTCTTGTGTCCTCGACAAAAGCCACTGTCCTGCTCAGGGGAAGTTTGAGTACACTCGAAGGATCCAATAGATCTCTCCCGAAATATTTCTGTCTGAGTTCTTTCAGTTCCTCACACGTGCATATTACATGAAGGCTAGTATCCTCCTGTTTTTCACATCTCCTACACTAGGGTTAGCTAACCAAGCCCATGCTGTACAGATGCTTCCTTAAAGGACAATGTCCGGATATTAAGCCGGTAATTATTTTAATTTCTTTTTTGTTACTACGAATTAGGTTGGCTGAAAACTTTGCGTCCAGTTCCCTTAGTAGTGTTTGGTATGGAGTTGACCTTCCGTTAACCTCCATTTCTTTTTATGTTCTTTTTCTAGCCGTAACCAGATCTCTCTTTAGTACGTTATATTGTTTGATATCGGCTGCGGCCTCTGTATAGTTTGTGTGGACCTTCAACAAGCCAGCTCGTCGCGCCGGTGTCTTACGGACACTTCTTTTTATACATATACAACCATTTTATACATATACAACCATTGACTTAAGGTTGATATTTCTTGGTATCTCCGATAATCGAAATATAATTCACGCCTACCCTAAGTATTTTAAAAATTAACGCATTTTCTAAATAATATAGATCTTTTACTCGATAATCATATGGATTTCGGCAAATCGCCTTTATTAGGCCTATTTTACAACGTTTTTATGATTGTACGCTGTAAACTTTGTCCCTTTGTGTAATAAATTTTACGACCTGAATAGAAAGTGTGTATTATGGAACCATCCTTCTGAGTATAATTTTCTTTTCGTTATAATAACTCATTTAAGTTTAAACTTGTCGACATCCTTTAGGTTTAGTTTGCAATACAACTCCATCCGAGGAAGACACTGTGAGTCGAAACAATTGTATGGGATATTGAGGTAAACCTCAATAAAGTGGAAATTAAGTAATATTGCTTTTTCATTTTTATTACATTGAATATTTAAAATTTAAAATGAAGATGTTTTCAGCATGAAATTTTTACATTTATCATTTTTATACAAAATTGACAGAATTAAACTGTCTTCAAGCTCCAATATGATTTTCTAATTTTGGGGACTTAATTCCTGTTGCATTTCAAGGAGACATTATTTCTTTACAGCGTTCGATAAATTATCAAAGAGGTAGGTTCACGAATAAAACTAAAATTTAGGATGCAGAGTTTATTATTTCCGGTGTAAGCTTTGTGAATATAGGTATATGCGATTAAATCAGTGAATTAATTACACTAACACCAAAAACAGATTTTGAAATAAATCTTGTCTCTATATACAATAACACGAAGAAAAATAACTTCTTTGCAAGTGCATCAAAATAACGAGCCATCGAAAAAATTCATAATTGGAGTAGACTATGAAATAGGGTTGATACTTTAACCACTTCCACATAATGACACATTACTTGATGCTTGACAGTTTCATTTGGTTTCATTGTAAAGAAAAGTTATGGCATTGAAATGATACTACAACAAAAAAGAAAACAAATAATTTATTTAATATCGAAATCATAATCAAAATTTACATATAGCTACAGAAGTTGTTGAAAATGTTGTCCATTTACATCTAAACACAAACAATTTTCTTAATAAGAGTTTTAAAAAAATTGACACAAACTTATAGTTTCAATGTCAAATAATAAATGTCATTATGTGGAAGTGGTTAAAGTACCAACCCAATTTCACAGTCTACTCCAATTATGAATTTTTTCGATGGCTCGTTATATTTTTTTGCTGTCACTTACTTCAATATCCGTACATTTGAAAATGTCAAAATAATGCTTTCATGAAGATCGAAAAGGTCGAGATAGAGATCATATTGTTTCCCCTTAGACATGTCATCCGACTCTTCTTCATAAATCTAAAATACATGAGGGGTAAAGTTTAGGGGCTAGATGATACCTTAATCGGGATTTTGTTGCTTTGAAAGTGTCTTTTACGAGGAGGATGTGGAATGAGAAACTTTGCGAAAGTGATTACGTCGGTCGAAGTAGTGTTTGAGCTCTTGTTTTCCTTAATCTGTAAACAAGAGCCTCCTCTGATGTTAAATTATGATCGAAATTATTATCGAAGCAATAAGTAATATGTAATTAATATAATTTCTGTATTTGTACAGCGTGATTTACAATGATGACCTTGTAATTGTATACGATATTTACATGTACGACCAAAACTTTACAAAATGTAGCGATACATAATTCAATTTTAACTTCTTTTGAAAGGGCAAACACCGAACCTAACACCACCGCAACTAAACTTCTGTTTTGTTAATGTGTTCAGCATCGTTGGCGATTTAGCTCCAATCTCCTATATCGTGTCAAATATTCGACTCTTCATCTTGATTTTCATCTTTAGAAAGAGCAGATAGTCGCAAGCCAACCAATCAAGCCAGGCCAGTTACCTTGGATGAGGAAGGACAGCCATTTTGTTTTTCGTCAAAAACTGCTGTGTTATAACAGCGGTCGTGGCATGAACTTTGATGCTTTGTTTCTCATTTTGAATTATGCTGACTTGCGCTATAAGATAATCCCACAATATTACTTGATGTCTTGGATGGTCTGCCTGCGAACATTTGCAGCTGCATTTCAAGCAACAACGACATGTTCTGGTGTAATCCCGGTTGATGATAGTCTGAAACGTTCACTGTCATCAACTAATGTTCGGCGACTTTGAAACCTTTATACCAGTCGCAAGTTTGTGTTTGATTCAAAGTGTCGTTCCCGAATGCTTTCTTTAACGTTTTGTGCTTCTGCAACAGTTTTACCAACTTTAGAACAGAGCTTGATACATATACTATATACATACTATACATATATTCTCTCAAATTGGCCATTGAAAAATCCCAGGCACAACAATGAAAAGTCACTGTTATGGAATTATTATTAAACAGAGTTCTAAGAGTACGACCAGCACTGTGAAATAAAAATGAATGATTGAATTGATTCGGCATTTACTTGATGAAGATCCATAATTAAGAATAGAAATAAAACTACGGTTTTAATCTTCACTTTTAATCATTACTCGTAAAACGACAATTGTTTCGCCAACACAGTGGCTTCCTCAGGTGTTAACATCTAAACAGTACGTTACAAACTAGTTTGAGTTTGTAACTCGTAAAACGACAATTGTTTCGCCAACACAGTGGCTTCCTCAGGTGTTAACATCTAAACAGTACGTTACAAACTAGTTTGAGTTTGTAACGTACTGTTTAGATGTAAACACCTGAGGAAGCCACTGTGTTGGCGAAACAATTGTCGTTTTACGAGTAATGATTAAAAGTGAATATTAAAACCGTAGTTTTATTTCTATTCTTAAAAATGAATGGGGGTTATTTCATGACAATACACCCGTATAATCACCGTTCTTCATTTCGGAGTTTGTAGTAATGAAACCAGTTACTATTATCAACTACCATCTTCATTTGTTGGTTTTGGTAGCAGAAGGCTGCCTCCATTTTTTTTAAAATTCTAGTTAGTGCTAAAAAAAAAGACGATTTTGTGTGCCAAATGTTCTCGACCAATCGATGAAAGGTATACGCGTTCAAGGACGTGCATAATGAGAGGAAGTACATACTCATACTTACAAAATTAAATGCATTAAACATTTCCCGCATAATTTGTTATTTATTGACACAATAGGGGAACTTTTTGATCATTCTCTATATATACATACGTGATATTAGAATTTATGTGAGTGTTAACATATTGATGCCCTATTACGCACCTTTCCTCCTCGTTTAATGCGTCTATTACCTCCTTTAATATTATACCTGGTCTAGTCTATTTATACACATCGTATCTTGAGATATTTCAGCTCTATATGTCTTCAGTATTACTGTCGTGTTATTTGCTGGAATTATTCATCTTCCAGAAATATATATATATATATATATATATATAATAAGAATATCCGTTGTAAATCTATTTTTAGGTGTTTACGGACTGCTCTTGCAGTATTCACATCCTTCTCATCCTCTGAATATATGTTAGAAAATGTCTACTGTGTTATTTTAAAATGTAAATTCTTATTATCGTTTTCTTCGTTCTATGTACTTTCTGTAGTCATCTATTCTGTCTGGTGTTTGACTAGCGAACTGTGACATATATATATATATACATTGGACACGATCGACTTGTTTACGAAATTTTGTGGTGGAAATGGTGTCTGAAATATGAATTACTATGAAAAGACATCACTATCAAATTAATTTTTGAGTTGTTACACTCCACATAAATGAAGAATTTTTTTATAAAAACTGTTTTAAATTATATTATTCATAAATAAATCAAATTTTAAAATGTCAAAAATTTCGTAAGACACTGTGCCATTTCATTCATATTTTTAAAAACTTTTAATTCTCGCATCCTTTGATATTTATATGTATATTCTAATTATATCCAAATTATTAATTTTGCTTATTATTAAACAATATATGCTTCATGTCAAATTTATACTGATCGCATATTAATTGACTTTATTTTAAAAGCCGCGTTTAATTTACGATTGTAAAAGTGATAAAAACCATATCGTGTGACGTATCATTTTAGAATATTTACCAGGAATCTTTTAATGCAATTAACTTCATTGTCGCCACAACCTCTTAGGTCGTGTCTTTAATTAGAATTTAATTTGGTAACAAGGTACTAAAAAGACAAAAGGAGGTGGAAAAGGGTGCCACTGAATTTGATAACGCAAGACGCCGCAAATTCGGTAAATGAGATCACAAAATACAGGCACGCCACGCAGCGGGTAAGTGACGCAACCAAGGCGTCCGAAACGAAATCAAAAGAAAAGAGAGTTTTCGGATTCAACTAGTCTAGATTGAAATAACAATAAAAGCTAAACCGACAAAAAAATAATAAAATAGCCAAAGGAAATATTTAATATAGCTCTATATTTTATCTGTAGCGAAGTCTAAATAATAAAAAAAAGAAAAAAAAACAATTGCAATTTCATAGAAACTAATTTATATGCTGGATACTATATCCAGAAAATTATTAAACCCCATCAAAATACGTATTTGTCGGGTTCACAGTTATTATTATTATTACATGAAATTCGAGTACAGAAAATATTTATTCGTTTTAAAAATGAAGCAAGCTGACAGAAGTAATGAAAAATATATAGAGCTTAGGCGAATCCACAGTACAACATCTTGTTTGTTTAACAAAACTCATCCATCTTCATGGTTTTATAATTACGTGATTTAAAACAGTTTTGTCATCTACCTATTTCAAGCAACCGACCGTCGTCATCCGTATCAACATCTTAAGAGATAATTAAGCGTTTGGTTTCAATTTCGCGTTATTAATTCGACGGAAAAGACGACAACAACAACACCGAAAGACGCCGATAGGGACAACAAGATGAGACGGAAAGAAAACAGTTTAACGTCGTCCGTTCTTTAGCCAGAATCAAAATTTCGACGGAGCGCAAAAACTAATTAACTTGCAGATTAATTTAATCTAAGAGAAAGGAGGCGAGAAAGGAAAAAGAATACGTTCTGTCTCGGATGTCCTCTTGCTGGGGAAAAAGATGAATCAAAAACAAAAAAATTAAAATTACCGCCGGAGTTGAGAAAAGATGGTTTCGGATAACCGTTACGCACTTTTTCCCAGCCTGTGGAAAAAATTGTTCCGTAATTATTTCGTGAAATTGACGCGATATCGTCTTCAATCTTTTATTTCGTTTTTAAGAAAGTACGATCAGAAAATATATGAGGGTGATTTGACGGGAAAGTGACATTTTAATGAATTATTTTAGGAAAAATATACAGAAACATTTTTAAAAATTAAAAAGTATTATTAAAAATAGGTTGTGGAGAACACAACGCAAGTTCATATTTTTGTAAAAATAGTTTTTCAGACATCCAGACACGTGTTTCATTTTACTATAAAATCATCAGTACATGCTGCTGGAGAGATACTTTCACCATAAATAATACCCTTATCATTATACAAAATTAGAAGTTAATAATATCTTAAACTTTCTAGATTTATAGGTCTCGATAAATAATAGTTGTTTAGAATATGCAAATTACCATAAACCCACTAGACACTACTATACATATTTATTCTTATTATCATTTACTCAAAAAATAGCAGCGTATAATAGTATGATACACAAATGTCAAATTGAAAAATTCATCTTATGTATAGCCAATAGTTGGCTAAATAACCCTAATGCTAGAAATTTGGCAACTATAGTGCAATCTCCAGAAAAGCAATACCTCGAAGTTAGGGTGGCATGGACTATTATGAACTGTTAACTATTCTCCTCACCATAATAATAATAATAATAATAGTAATTTTATTTATTTTCGTCTTTGCTGATAGCGTGAAAAACGTCAAGATATATTAAATATAAAACATATGTAGTATACAACATTGTACAACAAGATTTTTCAAGCGACATGGTAATAATACACAAACATTACATATTTGAAACTAGTTTTTCCTAAAATGTAAATAAATGGCATCACACAACATACTGTTTAAAAAGTCTCACCGAAAAAATCATCAATTCTATAAAATGCCCTTTGGAGTAGTATTTCCTTAACATGATTTTTAAAGCGGCACTTCGAGTGTGATATAATGTTCTCTGGTATATGGCTATAAATTTTGATGCCATTGTGAACTTCCAAAAAGAATTAAACATCAATAAAACAAATTGCCGTTAGTAATAGTAGTACCCATCACCGCTACAATCTCAGACACCGACTTTTGGCACATTATGACATATTAAAAAAATTCGTAATTTGAAAATTTGACTTTTATCCGGTATGATTATGTTAGTGTCAGTTTATTGTAAGTCAGAAGCGTACACAATTTTTAAAATGCCTCAATTAAATGAACAGCAAAAGTCGATAATTAGAACTAGGCTAGAAGACGACACGAGCATTAGGCACATCGCAAACACGATAAAAGTCAATGATATATTGCCCATGCCAATACTTTTTAAATAATTAATACCTTTTGCCATCTACTTATTTTTTGCTTTTACAGATTTAATATTTAACATTCTGAACTTACTGCAAATGAGAATTAATAAATATTAAATCCCATTTTTACATGTCAATGTCGCCTTATGTGATGCATTAATAACTACAATCCGACAAACCAAGTTTGTACTAGCATGTATAACACACCTCGTCGCGACTACGATCTTACTGGTTGTTGGGATAATTAAAAATTACTGAAAAGCCACCTACTTCAACGGGGACGTACAGACGCGTTTCGCTCTAATTGAAGCTTATCAATGTACGGTATCTCGAAGACAGACATGGCTTTTCAATTTTCAACTTTGTGTATATATAGTTAACATTCTGAACTTACTGCAAATGAGAATTAATGAATATTAAATCTCATTTTTACATGTCAATGTCGCCTTATGTGATGCATTAATTACTACAATCCGACAAACCAAGTTTGTACTAGCATGTATAACACACCTCGTCGCGACTACGATCTTACTGGTTGTTAGGATAATTAAAAATTATTGAAAAGCCACCTCCATCAACGGGAACGTACAGACGCGTATCGCTCTAATTGAAGCTTATCAATGTACGGTATCTCGAAGACAGACATGGCTTTTTCAATTCTCTACTTTGTGTATATTTAGTTAACATTCTGAACTTACTGCAAATGAGAATTAATGAATATTAAATCCCATTTTTACATGTCAATGTCGCCTTATGTGATGCATTAATAACTACAATCCGACAAACCAAGTTTGTACTAGCATGTATAACACACCTCGTCGCGACTACGATCTTACTGGTTGTTAGGATAATTAAAAATTACTGAAAAGCCACCTCCATCAACGGGAACGTACAGACGCGTTTCGCTCTAATGGAAGCTTATCAATGTACGGTATCTCGAAGACAGATTTAATATTCATTAATTCTCATTTGCAGTAAGTTCAGAATGTTAACTATATATACACAAAGTAGAGAATTGAAAAGCCATGTCTGTCTTCGAGATACCGTACATTGATAAGCTTCAATTAGAGCGAAACGCGTCTGTACGTTCCCGTTGATGGAGGTGGCTTTTCAGTAATTTTTAATTATCCTAAGATTTAATATTCTCATCTTGCCGTGGTTTTTGAGAGCTTCCATCTTGAAAAATCCAGATTTCATCAAGAAAAACAAACTGGAATGCATTTTCATTTTAAAAACGCATATATTGTTGCAAAACCATTACTTGCATTTGAATTTCTTTGTTTTAAAATTTTTTATTTTATACGCCACTGACTTTCTTTGAGTTAGGTGACATTTTATAAACTTCAATATTAAGACCATGTTACAGAGCCAACATTTATTATTTTTCACACTGTCTGCAGCTGTACGTATATATACAAAGTAGAAATGTGGTGACCGAACGACACTGCTGCGCAAGACCCGTCTCCGTCAACTTAACTTCCCCGATATGTTTTTTTCAATGTATAGTGTACATTTCATTGGATAAGTAGGTTTACACATTAGGGTGGAGCGAAAAATTTTTTTTTTAAATTTAGTTTTTCCTGTATTAAACATCGATGCTCTAAGTACTTAAAAGTGCAGAGAAAAAAATCTTATCTTCCTAGGTCAAAGTCTTGAGGTGTGGAACTTTATCATTTATAAAAAAGTAAACAGTGTGGTTTAAATTTGTTTTTCAATAATTCAAACAGTTACAGTCTTTTATTTACTCACATAAAGCATATTTAATACAAAAACAAAAATCATTCGTTAGCAAATTGTAAAGGATCTCGTTGTTGAAAAAATTGAGATTTTGACTCAAACAGTGGTATGTCTTGCCTTGTTTTAATTCTAGAGCGAATGAAACCGTCTCTTGATTCTGATCCACAAACAGATATTGAAGCTTCAGTGACGAGCTTGATAAAGCTCTCTACTGCTTGGATATGACAAGGAAACATCCCGAATTGACTGAAATTATTTCCCGAACGAATCAGGTTTGAAATTTCTGTATTAGAATATTTCATAGTCATTGGTGGTTCAGTTATTCTCACATTCGACCAATTTATTAACTCATAGTACTTCGTCGCATTTACTTGAAGTTGTGGAAGGCGGAACTCGCGAACTTTCTTGCTTTTAATACACACATTTTCTTTTCTTGCTTCTAATACTCTTCGGAGAGCCAATTCTCTAATTTTTGAAGTATCATCTTGAAGCATGGCCAACAGCATATTTTCTGGGTGTGCGAAGAATGAATTTCTGTTTAGAGTTTTTAAAACAATACTCTTAAGGTCATCTCTTAAATATAAACTTCTCTTGACCATGTTGAAAACATGAATTGGACCATGGTTACAAGATGGCTTTGACTTTATGTCAAACCATGTTGCCATGTTCCCAGGGTCTTTTTCAGCTAAACTTGGTGAAACTAAACCAGACGAAATGGAAGAACAAATCTCGTAAAGATATTTTTGATCAGTGCTTAGCAACTTTATATCAATATCCGGCAATTCTGCAGGAATCGCTTCAAAAGCTTGTAACTTAAAATCAAGGCACTTGAGGAGGTTTTTACCTATAGCTCCAGAAAAGCTCTTAGGACCTGCTGTGTTTCCATCAAGGCTTAAAAACAAATGGCGCAGTGGAAATTCATTTGCGTGTAATAAGCAGACAAACCATTGCAATGGTCTTTTTAAATGTGTTTGCAATAAGGCAATGACTCCATTTTTATACCCTGTGTTGACAGCCGTTCCATCACATCCGATTGCCACCAAAGATATACTTTTTATCTAATAAGGCGACAATATTCCTCATAATATTAGCTGCTTTTCCTGAATCTATTGTGAAAGGTCCAATATATTCAGAATTTGGCTCAGATACCATTGAAATATGTTCTTCGGTAATAGTCTTACGCTATGACTTATTTTCTTTTGAAGTTATAATTAAAGTTTTGTCTTTACGACCATCAAAATAAATAGAAGTCAGAGGTTTTTCATTGCTAATAGAGCTCAACTGCGCTCGAACTTTTTTCCTTTCTCGACGTATTTCACTACGATCTATTACGCTTGATGAGTTTTCCGCATCTATAATGTTTAAATCAACAATTACTGCGTTTACAACAAATGCTGCAGATCGATCTGAAACTCCAGTCCTGTCACAAGCTGTAGCAAGGGTTTGCAACTTTTGTCTCATTTGCTTATTTCTTCCGCAACATTTCCGTACGGTATATCGTTTAATTAAAATATCTTGAAAAAGGCGGAGATACATCTAGCTGTATTATAAAATACAAGATATAAAAGAAACCTGTAAATAAATCACGCTTCACTCACTATGCTCTTTCCTATATACATCAGGATGCTGATCTTCAGTATAAGAATGTTGAGTATTTCTTGAAACAGCGCAAAATGTTAAATATGCTAACTTGAGATTCTTAAAATCAGACTGTATGTAAAAGCGTGTAAGATTGTATTCTAGTCGACAAATTAATTGAAGTTAATTGAAATGTAGATAAGAAAGCTAGTGGGAAGAAAATTTTATATATGTTTTTATTAATTCAACTTCAATTCTGTACAACTTTTCTTTACATCTGTATAATAAGTACAGTGTTTTGTAGTAGTACGTGCATGAAGAAAATATTCTAGTGAAAAACTTCCTATTAGAGATACGATGTATACAGGGTGTTACAAAAAAGTGAGTCAATCCGTTAATCGTATATTGTTTGGACTAAAATAATCTGGCTTTATTTATGTCACTTTCTATTTGAACGCCTTTTTTTCAATATACAGGGTGTCAAAGTTACCTTTTAAAAAAATATATTTATTAATATATCCGGTGTGTTTTGAGATAGTGATACTTATTTGACTCTGTGTTGCGATTTCTTTAACAATCTTGTTTATTTTATAAAGTCCATAATATAAATTAAAATAATCAATTTTAAAAATAAGGACATAACTAAACATTTTAAACGTTACTATAAAAAAATTAAATTAAATGTCCCATGTATCCACCGCCCTCGCTAATGTACCTTCTTGCTCTTTTTATAATTAAAAACCGAATATTTTGGAAAATATTTTGTTAAAATCTAAACTCCTTTGTACCTTCTGCGCTAAATTGATTCTAATTTATTATTGAACCATATAAATAAAAGCTTTGATCTATCCCCAAAACCTGAAGTCCAACGAATTGAGGTCGCGGGAACGGGGTGGCCAGTGAATAGGGAGATCCTGTCGCCACCTAATCCAGTGATTAAGATGCCCCTATTCATTGGCATTCCATTCTCTCGACCTCAATCCGTTGGACTTTAATTGTTGGGGATTTACGAAAGCTTTTGTTTATATAGTTCCAATAAGGGAATGGGACGTTTCTACGCCGCCGGTTCTCCGCCGCCAGTTCATCGCCGCCGTTTCTACGCCGGGACGGTTCTACACTAGCCGTTTCTACGCCAGCCGATTCTACGCCGCATTCAAATTAAGATTACAATTACAATTAAAATTTATTGTTTAAACACATACATACAGTCATAGAAAATAAAATAAAATAGAAAATTTATTTTAAATTAGGAAAATAAGATTATTGCGTCATTTGGTAATTGTGTGCTAGGCCACGTAAATAATGTAGAGGTTCACTGTTTCCATAATCTAAGACAATTCTTCGAATACGTTCATCAGCGACACGGTATTTTTTCAGTTTCATCGGTGGTAAATGTCCGGCGAGAAGTTGCTCAAAATAAGCGTCTCGTCCTTTTTGTACTTTTCGCAATCCATCTATAAATTTCCAAATAGTTGGGTGATGCATACCTAATTCAGAACGCAATCGACGATTGGCTGCCTCTGCATGATTATTGGTGCGATCTTCTCCATCGATTGTTCTCTGGTATAAATTCCACATTGTTGGATGAAACATAGGCGGGCGCCTACCATTCCCGCGTCGATTTAAACGGCCAACATAGCTGTCTTCAAACCAATTTAGAAGCGGCTGAAGTTCTACTGGCAAATCATTTGCTAAAGCATCAATGTATTCATCTAAATCAGCTATTGGCACAAATGCTAATGCATTTGTGCCAAGGACCATTTTAGCTCTCAATGCAAATTCAGCATCATTGTTGTATTGACCAATAACACCAATCTGAGCTAAATGCTTCCTCATATTTTGTGCTAAATGGAAGAAGCAGCCTTTTACATTTACTTCCGGAAAGCAATCTTTCATGGCACTAAAAGCTGCATATTCATAATCACAAATGATAGATCCTGGACTTAAATTTGGCACTAGTGTTTTCATTAGTTCGAACATACGTGTGTATGTAACACGCTGCTTGTTAGGTAACAGAGCATACAATATAGGATGCACTCCTCCGTGTTTTGTTGCCATAACAATATAAATTTGGGAAAATAGCCTCGGTGCTATTGCGAAGGTACCATCAGTGTACCATGTATTGGCATTATGCAAATGCTGCAACCAGCTTTCTCTTCCAAAAATTAAAATTCTGTTTGCTCCATCTCCATCGTCGCTTAGCAAAAAAGTTTCTTCTGTTCCTGGTTGAGGCACATATACCTTATATGGATTTGGCAACACTAAATCGTTTAGGTCTGCGGGATCAGCAGGTGCAGCATTAATTTGATTCCGTTTTCTTCTGATTATTTTTCTCAGGGCTGCACTATTTGGAATCGATGCTAAAACAGCTTCAGGCACGTCGATTACACACTGATTTATAACTACACTTGTACCCTCCATAGTTTCTTCTGCACGACGTTTCATTTTAGTAACAACAGATGCTACTTGTACGGCTGCTGCCGAGGAAGGGTGAGAATGATTGTTGATTTCGTTGACCACTTCTCCAGCCCTCGTGTGAATTCTTCCTTTACAGCGACCCACTTCTTCGCACCGCCAAAATTGTAAACTAGGGTTCCTTTTACTAACTTTGTCGAAAACGTACAAATATCCGTTATAGGAAAACTTCTCGTTTCCTCTCTTGCTGAGAACTGCTGTTTCCATTATTAAGATCACTGTTAACTAACGTAATAATTACTTTGTGGCGAATACACTTAAAGTGATGTGTTAAGGGCTCCTGCCCCATATTTATACCAAATACTGTTAAACGGTTTTTAGAATTTTAAGGATTTAAGAATTAAGCGGATTAAAATTTCTGATTACGTCCTTTGTGCTAATGGGTCTGTGCTGATAACCATAACATCATTAAGATAATCCCGGCGGTTAACTCCGGTTAACTCCGGCGGTTAACTCCTAGGTAATTTTTAAAAGAAATTATTACTTATTGAGCGAGTATTTTATATTAGTAATTGTAAGGTACAATTACACACCATTCGCCTGTCAGAAATACTACTGATAGGAAAACTAAATATGTATACATATAAGTATGTACCAAATATAAAATATGTGAAACAATAATAATGTTTACAATTCTTTCCTGGACTTGTTGTTTCTTGATTTGTTTTTGTTGTTTCTGCTCTGCTGTGGTCGCAGACCACTTTTTGAAAGATAGATTGTATGAAATGTGAAGAATCATATCCATACAGCGAATCCAAGCGTGTAGCGTAGAAAGGCCAAACTTGAACGTATCTTCGCGTTCTATTTTTCTTTTAGCACGCTCGGGATCATTCATTTCTGTTGGTTTAGCAAGACACACTGGATTGTAAACCCGTTAACTCCTAGGTAATTTTTCTGCGGTGTTTTAGATTACCCATTCGGAAATTCTTTTATTCTCTTAAATTAAAATAAATGTTAATGCTACTTTTTAAATGATTCGATAATTTGAATGCGGCGTAGAATCGGCTGGCGTAGAAACGGCCAGTGTAGAACCGTCCCGGCGTAGAAACGGCGGCGATGAACTGGCGGCGAAGAACCGGCGGCGTAGAAACGTCCTAGACCCTTCCAATAATACATTCTCATAAATCAATTAAGAGTACGGAAGATCGATCATCCATAAATTCTTACAGGTCGGTATAGTCTGTCTGTAGTGCACTGATTTTCTACGGTGCTTTTATTGCTTAAAGACATGACGGATGCCATTCTTTGAGAACTTCTTCCAAATCACCTCTAAACCTAGATAGTTACACTATCCACTTCTTTTTAAATCCACTGTCTTTGAAGGACTTTTTAGCTTAAGCGTATAGAGAGAAGTACGAAGAGACTATATTAGGACTAATCTGAGGGTGTGGTTTGTGCGACATTTCTATCGTTTAAAAATGTTGTCACAATAGCCAGACGTGTCAATCTAGCGAGCACGAACTGTAGCATGTTAAATGTTAGTGCAACAGGGTACAGCAAGTCCCAATAGATATTATAAAAATGTTAGAGAGTTTTAAGATGGACGTGTGCAAATAGTTGCTGTTCCAGTGTTGATGGTTTCTTCAATTAGCACACTAATTGAAGTACCTTCATCGTTTCACAGCTCGCAGCTTCTATGACCATCTTTAAACTATTTGTGCTATCGAAAATAACCAGATCTTACCATAGACGATTCGTCAAATGCTAATCTCAACGTCTCAATTATGGTGAAAGCTTCTGTTGCGGATTCCCCAGGCGAACGTAAGGCGGAATATCTTTGTTTTTTCATTTCATCCATTACGATATTTCAAAACGGACAGAAACAAGAAAAATCCCTAACCACAATAAATTAATAAACGTTAAATACGTTTTTCGGCAAGAAAGTTGCCATCTTCAGTAGAACAATCAGAATAAGAAAAGGTAGTGTAAAACGTAGCGTCTATAACAAAGGCTATAGACTCGCTAAAGGCTAAAGACTAGCTCAAGGCTAGCAAAAAATGCTACGATTATCTTTTCCTTTTCAGATTGTTCCACCGAAGATTGCAAAATTTAAAATAGTTTTTAGAGTTTTTTAATTTATTGTGGTTAGGGATTTTTCTTGCTTCTGCCTGTTTCAGATTTCAGGCTACAGTCTCAACCAATTCGGTTTACGATTTTTGAAAGAGCGCTAACGATGTCATTTTAAAGCTCTGTTAAACTGAATTAAATAATTTAAATAATTAAATTAATTAAATAACAATTGATATCTGGAAGCCGACTTGGACAATATTTTTTGCTTTTTAGCGTCTTGTACCTCATCGCACAGAGCCGTAATAAACTTAGTCCTAATTTTTGCTGAAAGACAGTCGTACATGTTATTATATTAACGAAAAGGCGTAGTTAGTTGCCAAAGAATACTATGTAAAATCTGAGCACAAAGAAAATCTAAAAGCGAATGTATTGGACAAAAGATATACAGGAATTTACCTGTAAACATAATATTATTAAAACTTGAGATAATTTTGTGATCTATCAAAAAACTGATTTTTGAATTTCAGTAAGAACATGTTTATTCTTGTTAATTTGTAATATAAACAATTATGAACATAGCACTTAAAACTTCCCTTCTTTAATGGTAGGGATTAAATTTAATAAACTGAACACGTTTCACACTTCGTTGTATTTTAAGAGACTTCATTTTATGGTATCCTTTTTTTAGTAACTCGCAGATAGAAAATGTGTATAGGTAGATACATAGAAATATAGCATACCGGTACATACATATATAAATACATACTTACATACGTCGAACCACATAAAATGAATTCGGCTTTTATTCACAGGAAATTGAAGTGATATTTTATAAAATCGACTTTTTCTGTCTTCTCTTGTCGTACCGTTCGAAGACGAAGGTTCTTTTTCGCATCTCCCCGTCTCGACTTACCGAAAAAAAGTACTTCTTGTCTCGGTGAAAAATCTCGCACGGTTTCATGGATTTTTCATTTTAACTGTGGTGTAGAATATTAAAAAAGGAAGCGAATTGCTTCTTATTGAAGCGAACGTGTATTTAAATATATAAAAATTATTCATAGACCATTCAATGTGTTTAATAATATCAAGTAGGTGTTTAAAAATATTTAAAACAATTTTTTATTTTATATTGTTTTATTTAATAAACGAGCATTTTTTAATGTTTTTCGGGATTCGATTATACAGCCTGTCCTTGAAATAAAGAGACAACGTATAAAAAAAATGAAAAGATTCAATTATATAGAATATGAATCCAAAAAATTGTCAATTACGATGCGAACTCCGAAATTAAAAATTCACTGAAAATAGTATTAGATGTCGCCTATGGATCAGAATGTCTATAAAAATACCTGGATTGAGTTTATACGCAAACATGCGCTGCAGTGTTTATGTTTATAAAAACTTTAAAAGATAACATTCTTGAGACGGCTGTCGATGTTATAAAAACACTAAAATGGAGCAGCCTTGTATACTTACGGTACAGTAACCTCAAACGATTACGTACGAATATATCAGCTGTAAATCAATTATAAACTCTTTTTTATACAAACACTGTTAAAAAATGACATTTCGACACCGCTAACTTCAATTAAAAATGCGATGTTATTGCGTAGCGAGCAATAAAGTAATAAAAAATGACATGACAGTTTGTCAAAAATTACTAAGAGAAAATTTCGAACATATATCAAAGTGATTTTTATTACTAAATGAAAATTACATATTTTTTGGATATTTAATAGTAGTTGCAATTCGAGATACTTAATAAAAGTGACCAAAGGGTAGAAGATTTCCAAATATTAGACCTTTCTTTAAAATATGCCAGTAGAACTTGCTCAAATTGTGACAACTTAACTTGACGTGATTTAACGGTTGTGTTAGAACATATTCATAACTTGTCAGATTTTAATTAGGGCACTTTTATTACACTTTTTATAAAAATTTTTTGACAAAAATTGTGTTTGTAGAAAAAATAGTGTACGATACACTTGTTAAAAATCCTATTTTATTTTGATCGTAAATTGCGACACTCGCTACCGCTCGTATCGCAAACCTTTTATTCGCAAAATAAAATCGCACTTTTAACACTTGTATCGTCAACCGCTCGTATCGCAAACCTTTTATTCGCAAAATAAAATCGCACTTTTAACACTTGTATCGTAAATAACTATTTTATATCTCGCAGAATTTATGGAAAATATTTTGGATTCGTATTCTATATAATCTTTCTTCATTTCCTGTTCATTACGTGAATGTTTTTTTTTGTTACGAGAAGTTACAAATATAAAATATTAATATGAATTCAGAATGTCTATAAAAGGTTCGTTATTGAATTTACACGCAAACACACGTTGCAATGTTTATCTTTATAAAAACTCTAGAAGATAACATTGTTTAGACAGCGTTGCATGTTAGCGGTTCGATAACCTGGTACGAAAACTCGGCTGTTAAAGATTTATACTTGCATGTGAATTTTTAAAAGGATATGTATTGAAAGAAGATGTAAGATAGGGCATTTGACATCCAATTTGGTAACAATCTACCTTAAATCGAAGACGTAAATGTACATCATATCGAACGTACACATGTACACATGTAACGATCGACAATTGACTGAATCGAAGATTATACTTACAGCTGACGGACAATAATAAAACTACTCTTTTTGTTATTTTCGGTCAGCTTTAAATATCGTGTTCGATACTAGTCGGTTGCACAGTGGCGTGAAAAATATTTTATAAATATCTTTGTCATTTTTTTGCTCGCTTGTGAAAAGGAATTTTGGGAAAATATTTTGGATTTATATTCTATATAATTACATCTTTCCATTTTTCATACGTTGTCTCTTTATTGCAAGGACGCTCTGTATAGTGAAACGACTTAACTGTATGTAATAAAACTTATAAAGGTCAGTCTAAAATAGAATCTTGTTGAATTTATTTTAAACTTCTTATAACTCGATAATGACCCGAAGAGATTCAGGACGCAGTGCATATTAATTGAAAACTCTGTAGAAAATTTTATATTTTAAATATCTTTAATTAATTTTTATTCGATATTTCAATAATTTAACTACCAATAAGTTAAAAGACAAATCATAAGATGTTTACAATAACAGAAAATTTATATGTATTTTATTAAACTTTAAAATTACTTGATTTTGAGACAAGCAGAAAAGTATTTATTCGATTTTAGATATAGTCTTTGCATATTTTTGTATAGAACATATTCAACGAAAGCATACGTTCATGGCAGACAAAAATATAGGCCTGTCTTTTCCATTTCACTGGTTTATTTCAGGTAAGGATTCAAGATGTGAAAAACTCATTGAAGTTAAAAAAATGAGTGTATGTGTTCATAGCTTTGATATTTCTGTTAAAAAAGAGATCGTAAAATATAAAGACGGTAATAGTATGAACCCAAATAAACAAAAAACTTTTAATAAACATGGGTTTGCAAGTAACAGTTTCGGAGATATGGAATGTTATTTTTTTGGCCTCCTTTTTTTATTTTGCAAAAACTTGCAGTTTCTTATCATAGTTGGCTGATGGTTTGTGAAATAAACATTAAGTATAAATGTAAATATCGATAATGACTTTCTACATATTACGACGCTAATTTATGCGAATTTATTATAGAAAAAAAAATCGCCTTTAAGTGGGTTTCGAACCCACGTGCATGGCTTGCCGGACCATCGCTTTAGACCACTAAGCTATTAAAGGCAGTGAGTCCGAATCTTTCTGGGGATGCCTTGAGTTACATCAAGGAAACACATGATATATATCTTGCCCGTAGAAGGCCGTGTGCAAATTTGTTGCATTTTTTGCGAAGTAATGTAAATGTAAATATGATTTCTACATATTCCCAGTTATTTTTTTGTCGAGGGTATATCAAAATATAACGAGACTGGTGCTGTAACTTCTTTCACAACTTGATTTTATAACACAAAGAATAGAATATCTCTAATGCGCTTATCCTCAAGTAGATTTTGATTAAACTTTTGACGTTTATTACAAACTAATTACTGAATTGTCAGTGTTCGACGAAATGTGAGTGGAGCAAATTTGCGACAAAATTTTGTTTTCGGTTGGGTAAAATTCCAACTGTAACTTTTGAAACGATTAAAGCTGCATACCCAGATGATAGTTTATCACGATGTAGAGTGTTTAGGTGGCATTAGAAATTCAAAGACGATTGTGAACCACAATGCTCCGGCCCATAAATCAGCGATTTGTCAACGAAGACTTGAAGAAATGAGGGTGGAAATTATAGTTTACCATCCCTTCTCACCAGACCTTGCTCCACGTGACTTTCATTTGTTTCCTGAAGTCAATAAAGAATTGAGAGGTCGAAAATTTGAGTTTATGGGTTTACTAAATAGACCATCAGAAAATGATTTCTCAGATGTTTATGATAAGTGGACAAAACAATGGGATAAGCGTACTGCACATAATGGAGAGTACGTTGAAGGATAGTTGTTGAAGTTTTCTAAATAAATGTTTAATTTTTTGTACTACAGCACCACTATCGTCATTTTCTGATATTTCCTTGTACAGGGTCTACCAATAGGAACATGAGATCTCTCAAAGTAGGCTGCCTTCATTTTGTAAATGTGATTGACATCTGTCAGTGCGCATTTTAGTTAGTAAAGTTAACCTTTTAATCATGACGAAGTATACGCCATAACAACGTTTGAAAATTGTAAAAATTTATTACAAAAATGCAGAATCAGTTAGAGCTACATACAGAACATTACGCCATATTTTTTGCCGTCATAATCGGCCTGGTGAAAAAGCTATAAGTGTAATTATCAATCGCTTCGAAATAAGCTTTACTTTGCTCGACCAACAGCCACGCATTCGTGTAAAAATCGCCCGTAGTAATAATAATATCGCTGCAGTGTAGCCGAAAACTCAAATTTGTCGGTGTTGCGTCGTTTTCGGGCATTGGAACTTTCTGCAATGCAACGTGACGTATTTTACTTAAGAATTTAAGACTACAGCCTTACAAAATTGTTATCACACAAGAATTGAAGCCGGCTGACTATCGCATGCGTCGTGTGTTCTAAGATTGGGTATTGGAGCAGCTGGGAAGTGATGCCGATTTCGGGAAGAAAATCATGTTTAGTGACGAGGCTTATTTTTGGATGAATGGGTTCGTTAATAAGCAAAATATGCGGTATTGGGTAGCCGGAAACCCAAAAGTGATTAAAGATCCACAGAAAGTGACTGTTTGGTGCGGCTTGTGGTCTCGAGGCACTATTGGACCATATTTTTTTAAAAACGAGGAAGAAAATAATGTTACAGTGAATGGAGAGAGATATCGAGCGACATGATAAGAAACTTTTTGTGGCCGGAATTGGAACCACTGGCTGTGGAGGAGTTGTGATTTCAAAAGACTGGTGCCACATCCCATACTGCAAATGAAACAATTGCCTTATTGAAAGAAAAGTTCGGTGGTTTAATCATCTCACGAAGTATACCTTTCAATTGGCCAGCTCGTTCTCGTGATTTAATTCCTATGGGGTTATGTAAAATCATTGGCTTACTCCAACACACGTCAAACGATTGACGACTTGAAAATTCAGCCAGATTTACTAGAAAAAGTAATTGAAAATTGGATTCAGCGATTGTGTCCCTGCACACGAGCAAGAGGTGGACATTTACACGATGTCCGATTTTGAACATAAATGGCACACTCTAACCTTATAATATATACAAAAATTAGCATTTTAACTTACACATTATGTTTTTTATTAAAAAATAAAGTTCTTAAGCCCCTATTGGTAGACCCTTTATTTCCATATTAAAAAAAATGGCTGGGTGGAAAGAGATTTCGGACAAATGAAGAGGTGCTATCCGTGACAAATACATATTTAGCAGAGTTACCGGAAGATTACTTTTGGATGGTTTGAAAAAAATTGTAAACTCGCTGGGCTAAGCGTGCAGACTGGCAAGAGGATTGTGTCGAAAAATAAAATACATTTTTTAACCTAAAATAAGTATTTGATTGAAAAGTTATTTTCCGGTCAAACCGCCCTCGCAAATACTGTTAAATAAAATCGCGTTAAAGCGAAAATGATTTCGGTCACACTCCAAAGTAATAAACGAAGCACACTTATGATTCAAATATAGACGTGATAGCGCTATCGGACAGTTATGTCGGTTAACCGAAGGGTTGAAAACTAAATGAACGCATCCTGGTCCGGAGAAATTCCTGACCCACATCCGTACCGATACACGTATCTCTATGTTCCCCCATTTCAGATTGATATCTGGGGCAGAGAGGACAAGCAGATGTTAGTAAAATGCCACTGTTTCAATTTTCTCCGTTATCTATCTATTTGACGTTATATTTATATATACGCATGTATGTATGTATATATCTTCATTGAAACGTTCAGGGATATGGAAATGTGATCAAAGCTAATATTACCATAACAAAAGGTTATTTCTATTAGCAAGTCAGAGTATTATAGGATAAAGTACGCTGACTGTAAAGTGTATTTGTATTTATACTCTTCGATCTATAAAGCTTGTCATAAAGGAAATTGCTTTTCCCAGTATGTATTTGGTATCAAAGTTTACCTATAATATTATAATTATAATTACAGTGAAATGATTAGCTTTGTCATATATGTATTAATTGTTTCTTCCATTTTTCCAATGTTTAATTTCTTTTTTACTATACTGTGTGGAAACTAATCAATGAATAAATCCAGTAACTTTAAAACTAATACATTTAAAAAACATCGAAATTGATTGTTATTTAAAGAAGGTAATATAAGGTAAAGTAAAGAAATATTTAGATTGTGACTATTACTATTACTAATAATAATAATAATAATAATAATAATAATAATAATAATAATAATAATAATAAAAAAAAAAAATTATATTTAATATACATGTATAATTCTACCAATGTTTCCATCCATATCAAGCAGGATAGATGTTGATATGCTTGCCTCGCGGCCGTGTATCAACTTTTTCCCTTTCTCCCGAAAGTAGCGCACACATCAATAATAATAATAATCACTAAACACCGCGCCCACCCCCCAGAAGTTCGAACGAGAGATTCCACCTTCCTAGGAAGAAAGGAGGCAGAGGTATAATTGATATTAAAAACATCTACTATGAGCAGATACATGACCTCAGAGAATTCTTCACAGTAAAGGCACAAACATCAAACATCCACAGAGTTGTGTGCAACAATGATGACCGTTTCACTCCACTCAACTTAAAGTACACGCAAAACAATATTCAAAAAAAAATTGCACACGACAACGAAAAAATTGACGCGTGGAGAAGCAAAGAACTACACGGCAGGTACATACACGCTGCATACAATGAATACATCGATAAAGAAGCGACACTACAATTGCTATGTAACACGAACTTATTTGTCGAAACAGAGGGCTTTATGATGGCTATACAAGATCAAGTGATAGCAACTCGCACCTACAAGAACCACATACTAAAAGAAAACATCGCATCAACGTCATGCAGAGTATGTGGCGAGAAACCGAAAACCATAGAACATATACTCAGCGGATGCCCCATTTTAGCCCCAAAACAATACACCAGACGCCATAACAATGTTGCGAAAGTGATCCACCAGGCAATATGCAAACTGTATGATGGAATCACTGGAACAACGCCATATTACCAGTACCAGCCGAAAAATGTAGTGGAGTTGCCTGAGGCCATAATTTACTGGAATCGGACAATACAAACTGATAGAAGTGTCCAACACAACAGACCAGACATTACGTTACGAGACCATAACAAGAGCATTACATACCTCATAGACATCTCTGTGCCAGCGCCAGCGAATATCCAGGCGAAGCACAGAGACAAGATCGACAAATATTTACCACTTGCCCAAGATGTTAAAGAAGTGTGGAGCCAAAACAAAGTGATTGTAGTACCCATCATCATCGGTGCTACAGGAGAAATACCGCTGAAGTTACATGCGGCTCTAAAGACCCTAAATATACATCCTATGACATATATACAGCTTCAAAAAATTGTCATACTAGAGTCAACGAGCATTGTGCGACAGGTGCTGAGCCAGAATACATGATAAAAACAACCACGAACACATCTCAAACCGAAACACCATATCTCCGAAAACACGAACTAAACGAGTCCTACGATCTATTGCGTCGATTAATGAGATAAAAAAAAAGCCAAAAGAACAACGTTACAGTAGATCCATAAAAAAAAACAAGAAAAAAAAAAGAAAAAAAAAAGAAAAAAAACAAAAAAAAAAGAAAAAAAAAGCAAAAGAACAGACAAAAAAAAATTTATATTTAATGTACATGTATAATTCTACCAATGTTTCCATCCATATCAAGCAGGATAGATGTTGATATGCTTGCCTCGCGGCCGTGTATCAACTTTCTCCCTTTCTCCCGAAAGGAGCTTTCACATCCTTAGTAATAATAATAATAAAGACTCAGTTGTGATGAAGAATGTAGTAAAGGCAAAAGAAAATCTCTACATGGCATATATAGACTATCAGAAAGCGTTTGATAGTGTACCTCACTCGTGGTTGGTAGAGATTCTTAGGTTATATAGGACAATTGATCATTTAATGGCAGGATGCTCTGTACTTGCCCCCAAACAATACCTCGAGTAATAAGTAGACTCGGCAAAGAGGGGCAATTTCCAGTGCAGTGCTGAGAGCTATGTAGAGGGGAGAAGCGCGTGTTACGGAAATTCAAGCGTCCGTATCAAGGCACACTCGCTCAGTTTTATTTCATTGGTAGTTGTGAGTGCATGTCAGTACACACATACTTAGAAAATATCGCATTTAGGTACGTTTCGGAAACGGCGTATTTCGAAGAAACTAGAAAACGTAATGGCGAGCATGCCGGATTTAGAATACGAAGGCGTTGGAATTAAATGTGTAAGGTGCGACGACTATTTGACGTGTGCCAGCAGGTGGAAGTGTGAACGCCACCTAAAAAATATAAAACACTGTTCCGCAATCCGTGGCAAGCGATACTGCGAACAATCAACATTTGATTTAGGTGTTTGTTTCATTATATGTAATCTACCGTTCACTTTGCTAGACCAAAAAGCATTTGTCTCCGTTTGGAGCAAGTATTCAGATTATACATTACCAAGTCGGCCATCGATAAGAAACGTTATGCCATCTGCTCGTGACTATGTTGAAAGAAGAATTAAAGCAGAATTGAAAGATAAAAATTGTGGTTATGTGTGGACGAAACAACCGATCGGCAAAAAAATTCTGTGGTGAATGTGATGATACGTACAATGGAAGAATTCGAAGCCTCATCCTCTATCTTACTTGCTTCCAAAAGAGTTGCAAAATGTACTAGCGATGAAATTTTAAAAGTGGTGTTGAGCGCATTGAACAAATTTCAAGTTTCAACAAACCAACTTTTAATGTTTGTGAGTGACGGTGCCGCTAACACGCTTTCCTTAGGCCGATCTCTTAAAGAAGAGAGTGGCAATCTCTTACATGTAACATGTAAAATTCATACTTTAAACCTTGTGGCGCAATTGATACCTAAAGGTGATCCACGAGTAAATGCTTTAATAGCTCATACGAAGGTAGTGTTTCTAAAGTCCCCAAAACGTACAAACAAATTTCACGAACTGTGTTTCAAAGTGCCTGAACTACCACAGCCGATTACTACGCGTTGGGGAACATGGTTAGAGGCTGCGTTTTACTACTGCGAACATTTTGATGATGTAAAGAAGGTAGTTTTACAATTAGATCCGAGACACGCCGAAGCTATCAAGAAAAGCCAGAAAATGTTTCAAGATAGTCGGGTAAAAAGGAATTAGAAACTATTCGCAAGAACTACTATGGACTGGCGGAAGAAAATTGAAAAATTACAAAATGATTAGATGTCGTTTGTGGATTCTGTTCCAATTGTGGAAGGTGTGGAAGGCGAAAGAAATTAGTGTTTTATACGAAAATTTTAAAGTGTTTTTGACAAGGATTCAGATATTCTTATACTATGATAAATTTGTGAAGGTGCGTCAAAAGATCCATTAATTTGTCACAAGGGTTACTTTAAATTTGCAAATATTACATCACTCGATGTGGAACGGTCGTTTTCATCATTGAAAAATATTTATTCTGCACGCCATACTCATTTGACTGAAACAAGTGTGGAAACATATTTAATGATTCAAATATTTAATAGATGTCACCCAGTTTGTGATTTCATGGAAGCTTTTTAAAACATTTAAGTATTTAAGCACGTTATATAATATATTTTTCATCATTATTTTATGTGTAAACATTCATGCATCCGCATCGCCTATACTCACTCATGAAAGTCACGAACATATCCCTCGCCTTGATACGGCCGCTAGGCCCCCTCCACGTTGTTCTCCGCACTGCACTGAATTTTGCCTCTCTTTGCCGACTCTAGTAATAAGCACCACAAAAGCCGACATTCACATGAACAAGTCGTCGTAAGTGCCATTAGCAGATCGGCTCATTCTGTAAAGAGGCGAGTTAAGCAACACGTTGGTTCTGGGAGTCAGATGGATGAGAATATTGACAAATCTGGAGGATCGACGCCACACATAGAATTTTAATTGCGATAACAGTGGTACACTGTCAGTAATCCCATGAATAATCTTCCAGACAAACCGCGCACCATGCGTGTTACGGCGAATAGTAAAAGATGATGTGCCTTTCAAGCAGGGAATCATCATCGATTCACCTTCGAGGATACGTCCTGTCGAGCCTATAAGACAAAAATTTTAGGAATTTCCGCAGCAGGCGTTGATTAGAAAGCTGATGAGAAACGTAGTAGTAAGGAGACCAGACGGGGAAGTATATTCCAAAGTATTAGGAAGAGCGATTTAAGTATGTCAGGATTAGTGAAGGACTTACCGCACACATAATAAATACCAATTTTTTGTAGGTGGAGCTGCATAGTTGTTCGATGTCGAAGGAAATCTAAGTTCGCTATCAAAATGTACAGCAATATCCTTGAACGTATCGGATTGTGAATTCATTATGTATTACATAAGAAGAAGGGGTTAAATTTTACTTTTGCGTAGATGAAATAGAGCAACATTTAGCAACATTAATTTTTAATTTGTTAGAGAAGCACCACTGAGTCAAACGATCAAGATTTTCTTGAAGAAATACAGGGTCATGCTCAGACATGACGAAAGTATAAATTTTAACATCGTCAGCGTATACAATTACATTACACTTATTATTGTACGTCAAGAAGAGCAGAGGGCCCAGATTAGATCCTTGAGGAACGTCAGATGTAGAGACGAACTCATAAGAGCAGAATCCATTCTAATGAACATAGTTTGATCGATTATTCAGATAAGACGCAATTAAATTAAAGAAAGCGGAACCCATTGCAAAGTTCCCAAGCCTCGCCAATAATATTCCGTGGTCGATAGAATCGAAGGCAGGTGACAAGTCAATGTAAATCACGTCCATCTACTCGCGCCTGTCCAAACACTCACTAATATATTGGGTGATAGAAACGAGGTTGTTCACCGTCGAGCAACCAGGAAGAATCCCATGTTGGTAAAAAATCGATCTAAATAATTTAAACAAAGGATTCAATATACAAAGGCTACCAAGCATATGATAACCGTTAATAATGTACCAGCAAGGAGCAAAGTCGTGTTAGATCCACTTTAGTAACGATGAAAAGTAGAACCACTTCTTAAAGATGCCGCGATCAGATTACTGTAAACTCCAGAAGAGAGAGCTTTGTATCTGGACTCGAAATTAAAGGCGTTGATGAGTGCATGTCCCAGATAGGGTGAATTATTGCGGGAAAAATCTTCAGATGAAAATATATTTCCATATTTCCGGAAATCATATATGACTTGATATTCAAAGAATACAATCCTAAAAATTCCAATCAAAAAGCAATTATATTACGAAATCTCATCTTCTAAACCTAAAAAATCAGAGGAAAATGAACTGCGTATTGTTGCAGATGTATCTATATACTATTGCGTGAGGTTGTTTCATATTAAAAGGATAATTAAAAAAAAGATAATAGATAGTCCGTCTAATGAGATAATAAAAAAACGGACTCAGCCATTAAAAATGCATTACGTATGCAGTGTTAGATTGTAGTGAAATTATGTGGAAGTGTATCTTGGAAAAAAGTTAGTACATTAAAGTCATCCTTTTTACGAACGAGATTACGGGGCAAGGATAATGACTTCCATAAAATATGTCACAAAAAAGAGCTTTTACAGAAAATGGGATGGTAAAATACAGTATGTTCAAAAAGAAATTCTTTTTAAATTGTTTTTTTTTTATAAGCTTACGTTAAAGTCGCTTTAGATGATAAAATTTATGCGTATAATATTTTGTAAAGACTCCATATTATTCTTAGCTTTAAATTTAATAAGGTTCAGAGAAGTATCTGAAAAAAGAATAAAAGTTGACTAGACCTCTTTAGCTAGCTAAATACACTTTCTGATCAGAGTTTTTACCACTAAGCCACAATAGACCCAGGTTCAAGCTATTTAGAAATGCATTATAAAGTAACATTGTTAATGAATCAGATGTCAGTTATTGAATGTAGATGTCAAGTTGAAAGCAGAAGTCAGTTTTGAAAGCTCATGTCAGTTTTGATAGCAGATGTCAGTTAGTGAAAGCAAATGTCAGTTATTGAAAGTAGAGGTCTGGTTTTTTTTTTGAAAGCAGGTGTCAGTTATGTAAGCAAACGTCAGATTAGAAAGCAGATGCCTATTTTGAAAGTAGATGTTAGTTATTGAAAGCAGATGTCAGTATTTTGAGAGCAGATGTCAGATTTGAATGTTTGAAAATGCTAATTATTACTCCATAGCTATATGAGTGTTAAGATAATTTCTTAGCCGTTAACACTTATATATATATATATATATATATATATATATATATATATGTATATATATATATATGTATATATATATATATATGTATATATATATATATATATATATATATATATATATTAGTTAATTTGATCCAGTATTTTACACTCAAGAGAATTTTAGCAATGTATATATATATAGGATAAAATAAATTAAAAGTGGGCAAGCGGTCTGTCAATTAAAATCTCATTTATTAATTATCTCTATATTTCGCAACAACTTTGTTGCTTCGTCAGGAGATAAAAATGTAGATTTTAAAAAAATAATAAAAGTGACGTACACGAACAATAAAATTTTATTGTCACGTTTCACCTCCGTTGTCGTATACTGACCAATGGGATGTGAGATAAGTTTCAAATTTCGCCTTTGTTGGAGATTGCCCCCCAAGTAGTCGTTGTTGATATTCCGCATGTTACGGACGCCATTTTTAAAAATTTAAAAGCATCTTCGGCACTCCGCAAATTCTTAGAATCTAGATAAATTAATAATTAACGACAAAAAGTGTTCAAAAATATTTATAAAAGTTAGCCTTAAATATTAGCTATTTAATCTAATCAATTTAATCGACTTCGACATGGTATTTTATTAATTATTTGATTATGAGAATCCAAGATGGCGACTATTAATATTTGAATTAAAAATAGAATTTATTAAGAAGATTACCTCAAATTTTGTACCTGAAGGAGCATATTAATTAATCTCGAACATCCAGACTTTACTCTAGACCAGTTTTTAAGAAAACCAAGAAATTATTCCCTATTTCCGAACAATTCCGAAGGATTTCTTCCCAGAACTTCGTTTTTATACTGTCAATCTTGTTTATTTAAGTAGAAGGTACATACAATTAACTCTTTTTACTTGTTATTTAACCATTTATTAAATTAATAAAATCTACTTCTATAATTTAATCGTAAGGTGCACGATTCACGCAAATACTCCCCGTATCAGCACACAATACTTGTGAATAAACTAATATATGTTTATTCACAAGTACTATTCAGATACTTGGTATTTTCAATACTAAAACGTACATATTTAAATAGTTTTCTTAGGTATACCTCGTCTAGGCATATTACTCTCCGATATATATTTGGAATTGAGTTAGATCAGTTCACATAAGTTTTTATAAATAATTAGACCAACTGGCTTATATTGCTTTTGACAAAGTTTGATTACCATTTCGGAAAAACAATATAATAATACATTAATTGTAAATATTGTTATTTTATACATAAGATTTCACAGCACCTACCTTCGAGAATCGAATTTTCAATTTACATCCATACATGCTATGTCCTATGTTTATTTACCCTCAAATAAATGTAATTTTTGTATGTTTAAAGGAAGTGTTGTTTTTGTTTAATGTTGTTCTGTCAATCGTATCTATTGTTAAGGTTATTAAAAAAGAAACCTAATAAATAACTATATTACTTGCTTACTGCTGAAGTACCTGCTATTCTGATATAGATGTCAGGCTAAATAACTTGAGTTGAGTAAAAATGATATTTTTCCCAATAAATAAATAAAAGAATTGCAAGAAATAAAATTATAGATCTGTATTTGAGTCCCTCCAGCTTTCCACGGATTAATTATACGCCCTAGAGAGATATTTAAAGAAGTCTCATAACAGTGTTTTGTTGCAATAAATAATAAAATTGATTTATATATTTTCTTTTCATCCTGTTGTGGAATTTTCTCTTCAGCATTTTTGTGAGCTCGCAACAATATATATACATATATATATATATATATATATATATATATATATATATATATATATATTAAAAATAATAGACTTTTTTTGGTTTAGCGACCTTTAATGAATGTTGATGTTTTATTCTACGACGTTTCGACTTTTATTATTATTCAGTCTTTTTCAATTTTTCTCACAATACTCGAACCAGTGCAGTCGGTTCCCCTAAAAAGGTCTCGGATAGCTCCGATGACACATGTTACACAGAATAAGTGTTTAAAAAAAAAAAAACGTTGAAAAAGACTGAATAATAATAAAAGTCGAAACGTCGTAGAATAAAACATTAACATTCATTAAAGGTCGCTAAACCAAAAAAAGTCTATTATTTTTAATATTAAGACACGGCCAATAATATAAATAAGAAAAATAAAATTCTTATAAACACTAAATATATATATATATATATATATATATATATATATATATATATATATATATATATATATATATATAGTTGTTCTTTAAGATGTGGGTTCCTTTAGAAAATATAAATAGAGGTAAACAAAATCAATTACAAATACATATATACAAATTTTTTTCACACGAATAAATTACATATATTGAATAAAATAAAAACTTACGTATATCAGTATGACTTTAGCGTTTATATGATTTAATGTGTATTTAAATAATTTTCTTTTGTTCCAATACGTAACGTAAATCCCTGAAACTTTTTATGCTTTCCCATTCAAATCCAAACAAATTTCTTTATTCCAAATTTTTCCTATTTGTGTTGCCTTGTTTTTTTACCGTTACTGAACTTCTATTATTATATTTTTTTATAATTAATGTAACTGCATTTAAGTAAAAATTTTCCTTCTCAAATTATATATTTACCATATTTCTGAAGTTTAATTTTTTCTTACATTTTTTTAAATTATTTTTTCATAATGCCCATATTAACTCCCATAATTTTCCAAATTAACTTTTTACTAAACATTTTTCCATATGGCATAACATCTTCTTTATTTTATTTCTTAAATAGGTCTTCATGATTTTGAAATGATCTTTCATTTAATTTTGTCTAGTGTTAATAGTTACAACAGTAACTATTATGTTTTACTGTATTAGGTACTACATTATAAGAACGGACCTCGTATAGTTTTTTGAAATATGGCAAATATTTTTAAATTGGTTAGCGATTATCAATGTTTCATCAAAAAGTGTTAGTTTAATTAATATTTGATATTTTTTATTTTGTCCTTTAATCTGGATATTCTGGTACCTAATAAATAATTTCGGAAAGGTTTTTCATTATTATCGAGAAAATTCCTTTCTTTAATCTCTTCTACGAGCAATATTATTTCGAAAATCCTTTTTTTATCCTCTTTTTTTCTGATAATCAATTTCCCGAGAAATATTATTTTTTAATAAAATATTTTTCCCCTGTTCCGCAAAGTATTGTGTCGGGGGTACCACAAAAGATAATCGATGGTATTATTACTTTCCTCGGCGGAGTATCATTTCACCCCCCATCTCGTCTACCAATCATCGACCCCGAAATTGCTCACTTCACCTGTTCCCGCATCCCTGTTTACATCGAAAAAGAGGGAATCTTTTTCTGCCGCGCTAACGACACAGAAGGGGGGCGTCCGTGCGTCTGACACATCCTACATGGAAACAAAACCTCATTACGGAAACTCGTGGCGAACTCACTCCATTAATTGAACGAGATAAAATTATATCGTCACTTTTTCGAGATGGAAAGAAAGGGAGAGGTCGTGTTGGTAAAATGGCAACAGCTCATTATCTATATATGCTCATCCGTCATCCTGATGTACTATATTTCACGACCACACGTCATGTACAGAAGAAGCGGTAAATGTTCGCTGATAATTCCTTTTTTTTCTGGGGAGGAAGATAGCTTGGTTTTTTTCCCCAACATGCCCGGAACGGTTCGTCTCGCACTTGCAACTGTCATCTGCACTTTGTGCTGTTCGAAGCCCATCCTGGTGGAAATATTTAATATTCTTGCGCGTTTTTGGAATCGTCGGTCGCCGGCTGACACCGAGAATATTGAGGCAGAAATAAGCGAGAATCAAATGGACGAGAAAGTATTATATAAATTTTTATGATATCAAGCATATAGAGAACGGCATATGATGGTGAATACTTGCGAAAACCTAGAATATTGAAATTTGCATTATTAAGTACGATTCGACAGTTACGACTTTATGCTTTGTTCCATAAAATATCCCATGCTGTTATAATATAAAACAAAGAAATTTGAATCATACTTTCGTATAAAAAAAATATTTTTAATAACATCAAAAATATTATTAGAAATCGGGTGTGAACAACACAATACAAGTTCATATTTGTGTGAAAGTATCCCTCCGAATACACAGACACGTGTTTCATCTCACTACAGAATCATCAGGGCGCCCCACTGGAGAGATATTTTCCTCGTAATAACACTCTTACCAAATTACAAAAGTTATCAAGACAGAGCCTAGAAGAACGTTAATATAGTTTTTGCGAGTTGCGGTTGTAGCCGTCAGATTGACACCTCTGGTTTAGTTTTGCACTCGTTATGAAGATGGCGATGGTTGTTTTGGCGTTCGCGATGTTGACATAAATCAATCAATGAGCAGTGCTGAATGTTTTTCTAGGCTCTTTTCATCTTTCCTCTAGATTATTCTTGGTCTATCACTTCTGTTTTTTCTTATGGAATAGCTTCATGTCCTCTTCTGGTAAGTCTCTCGTCCGTCATATTTTTGAAAGAAAAACATTCAATGAATCAGTAATTTTGTTCTAACCTAATTTAACTAGAGGCGCAATCTTAAAACTTAAAAAAAGTGTATCCTTGGGTCTAATAGCTTTGCTTTTTCACCGGCGCAATCACTTGGCTAACTCAAAAGGCTTCATTCTCTTCTTTACAGGTTGGGGTTGTCTAGAAGCTGGATAGGCTCGACTTTCATGTGCTGATGGCGCCGTTGTTTGTGACTCGTTCGCGAATTTGCTGACAGTGGGCATCTAAAAGTTTCGAGGAAGATTATTTTTGATGTACCAAGGCGTACCCACGATGTTCCTCAGTATTTTATTATGGAATCTTTTAATGATTAAAGTATTGTTTTCGGTGGCACTACCCCAGTACTGATGCCAAAGTTTACACTGATTTCAGGACTTGGTTATACAATAATATTTTGTTATATGTTGATAGGTTGAAGTGTCAACGACTTAACCAGTATATTTTCTTCTATCATCCATCATATAACAATCACACGTCCTAACCAATTTACTTGAAATCCAAAAAAATAAATAACAGCAGCATGGTTCAAATGCTGGAAGCAAAATCTAATAGGCGAAATAGCAATTAAAGCAAAGACATTTTTTATTGAATCATGCGTAAATCGCTATTTGCGATTCGACTTCTAAATTAGAGCATTGAACAAGAAATAAGAATAGACACTGGAAATTTGTGAAATGAAGAAGGAAAAAAAGATGATAACACTAAAGGATAGAATAAAAATGAAATAATAAGAACCAAATTAAAAATTGTTGAAGGATGGACCATGAAATGAGAATGGCTAGTGACAATTCGGTAAAAATAACAATGAATGGAAACCAATTCATAATGAAGTAGAAAGGATTGGTAGTGCACGAGATGACGAAATTAACAGACAGTGGAAATCTGTGGTGGAGAGGGTCAATGCAGAGGGAGAAATGGAAACATTTACACTTCTAGCACTGCAGCATATGGGCTTATTTGGCTCCATAGCCTGCAACACCCACTCTAGTAGCCTATACGCGATTGCACAAGTCTCCGACAGAGCGTGGTCTGCATAATTATGTTCTACTTGTCCAAATAGTAGATGTCTCCTATGATTCACTGTGTCATAATCACATGCCATATGTTTTGCTGTTGCGTCTTTATAATGCCTGATCTTATGTAAGTGCTCCTTTATTTGTGCGTATTCAGTCATGAAACGTATTCATCGCTGGTTCCTGCTCAGTAGCAGCAGTTCTTTAGCGGGTTTCTGGCAAAGACCACCATAAATTCTTTGCTGTCTGTTTGTCTGGGTACATTTGAACAATATTCTTGACGTATTTCTTGGATCTAGTCTGTTATTTGACTTCAGGCCGAACTTTTAGCTATTCTCAGAGTTGGCTATTCTTCTAGAGAATTTATTGGCTTTCTCGTTGTCTTAATTCCCATGTTTTCCTGGCATCTAGGTCAGTTCTACGTTATCCTGGTCTACTAGTTTTCGTAGTTCTTCGAGGCATTACCATACCAGCTTAGACGTTATGTTTCGAGCTGAGAAAGCATTTAACGCCGCCTGACCTTCTGAACATACACAGATTAAAAATAGGCCTTCAGTAGTTTTTCCTTGCGCAGTATGCAATATGTCATACACCTTAGTCTGAAAAACAGAGGCATACTTACCAAGTGCATAGTTGGAGTTGGATCTTGGTTTGACGAAGTATAGTCCTGTTCCAGGGCCTTTAGCAGTCTTTGAGGACTGCAGTGTAGAACATTTTTACATTTTAAATGCAATTATTGGTCCTTATGTGAATTATTAAATTTGGACAAATGAAAGGATATACAATACGACATTATTGTATCTGAGTTGTGTATATGTAATAATTTAAATAAATATATATTCTTCTCACAAATAAAATTTCGGTAAAATACTGCTCTATTGTGTTCCCATATACGAGGAATATTTTTTAAATAACGTCCTTTGGGAATGAGAGTGAAAATATCGCGCGATCGCCATAGTGCATATGCGCGTTTGCTAACATTATTTTCGCGCGCTCAGATGCATATGCAGCGGTATCTTATGTCTGTATCCGGAGCTGTAGAAGTTTATAATGTTTAAGAAAAGTCCCTCGCCCCCTCGACTGTGAGATACGATCTTTCAGATTCAATTCTTGTGTGCAACAAATTTGACAGTAGCGTAAATTCACCGCCAGATTTGTGAAGTTTACGTGTGACAATGCTATCAGTGATAGTAAAGCTCGAAAGTGGGTAAGAATGTTCAAGGACGGACGGGTTAATGTGCATGGTGAGCCATCCACTGACTGACCTTCTCTGATATCTTCAGATTTGGTTCGTGAAGTTGACAACAAAATTCAACGATTCGACGATTCAGAATTTCAAAGTTATGAGTTGATTTTCCAGGTTTCAAGATCAGTTTTGTACACCATTATTTCGGAGAAACTGAAGTATCGAAAATTGTGTTTCCAAGACTGCTTTCTGACCATAACAATTTATCGTTTTTGACTAGATATGATCAGGCAGGAGATCAGTTTTTGGAGTACATCGTTACAGAAGATGAGACTTACGTGTCTCACATAAGTCCTGAGTCTAATCAACAGCTAGTGGAATGGCGACACACATCGTCGCCAACCAGACTGAAAGCCAAACAGACACTCTCAGCACGAAATGTTATGGCAATTGTGTTTTGGGACTGGAGAGGAATTTTGTTAGCGAATTTTATGCCGAGAGGCACAACAATCGACCCTTATGCGTATTGTGAGCCGTTGAGAAAACTCCTACTTGGCGTACAATATAGGCAACGTGGCCTACTATCTTCTGGTGTGATATTGCTCCATGACAATGCAAGGTCACATGTTTCTGCACAAATACATGGTCAAATCAGGTCTTTTGAATGAGAACAACTGGAACATTTTTGCAGTCAAGATCTTGCATGCAATTATTTTCACTTGGTGGTCAACGATTCGACGACGACGAAGAAATCAAAACTGCAGTCATGGATTGGGCTTCTTCATAGGCGACAGATTTCTTTGATATCAGGATTCAAAAACTTGTTGAAGGATATGACAAATGTTTTAATGGAAATGGAAATTATTTATTTTTTTATTTACCCAACAGAATATTCCATTTACTGGATAAAATACAAAAAAAAATTGTAAATCATATACATACTATTAGTAACAAAAAATACTAACCTCTAAATATAAAGAAAATATAAAAAATATAAAAAAAAGCATAAAACAATAAACAAGATTGAAACTAATAAAATATATGAATACAAACAAAAGTAATAGAAACAAAAAACATTAACATCCAGCTATTAATTAAATCACGATTATCACTAAAACGGAAATTAAACCTTATCGAAGTTGCTGCTCATAACGAAGACACGAGACCTGACCAACACATTGGTTCGAGGTAAAGGAAGATAGAAAATACGGGAAGGACATGTCAAGAATAGTGGGATAGGAAAATCAAAATAAGATAATAACGCTGTCTAATAAACTTCGTTGTGAAGAAGCTTATGAAGGAAGTTGATACTGGCTACAAAACGTCTAAAGGAGAGAGAAGGCACATTGAAGCGAGAAAGGAGTTGAGTGTGATCAAAGCCCCTATGGGTATAGACGCCGTCCACTTTAAACCACATATATTTCAAAAATCGTCGCTGTACTTGCTCAGGTACACGTTTTTGTGCGTGATAAAATTGATACCATATCAAGCTGGCATATTCCAAACGTGATCTATTAATGAGTTAAATAAGCAAATCAATACACTCACGTTAGAAAATTCACCACAGTTAGGGATAATAAATCCAAGAGTTTGTGTGGCCTGCTAATTAGATAGAAATGTAGATGAAAGTATGTAGAATTTGGAACTAAATATATTTTAATTATATTTCCAATATTTTTCTTCTTATTAAAAAATGGACCATATTCAAAAAATATCCCTCGTGTTAATATTTCGAATCGTAATCTAGGACACAGTAAAACCATTTAATTTAGATTACGTGTCCGAATATTAATATATTACAACACAATAAAAGCATTAAATTTAAAAGCAATATTTTACAAAAATTTTGTTTGTGATAAAAAATATTTATTTATTTACATTGTTACATCTGCAACAAGTAAAATACATAATGCCGTTTTATCATTGTTTCTGGTCTGGTTTAGTAATTATAATTATCGAATTTATCTGGTCACTGATTGCTTGTTGATTATTCGTAATCGATTCGTACTAATAACTTCAAAATACAGTTTCTACTCAATAACTCTTAGGTTACGTTCAACAGTTTAAATAATGCACAAATTGATGCTCAGGTGTTCAGATAAATGCTTTTGTTTCAGAGAAACAAGTGCTCTTAAAATCGTTCGAAAGGATTCTTGTATCCGGCACCGAATTCACTATACTCCTACGTGTCGAGTGGAGCATCAAAAGGGCGTAAATTAAAATTTAAATAATCGTGAATGAAAGGGAAAAAATAAAATAAACAGTCTTCCGCGATCTCCTTTTTTTTGTTCTTGCTTGTGACTCTAGGACGAATGCGCGACTCCTTTTACAAGTACGGTGCTACCAATTTCTCGATTCTCTCTCCTTTTTTCTTTCATTAAATTATTCAAGGAAGGGCGAGCGTTGCTGAATTTTTGCTTTTTAAACCTTGGATTCGTTAAAAAATTCTCTTCGCCTACGTTCGCGTCTGTTGACCTACATATTAAAAAGGAGAGAGGTCGTAAATGATGTATTCATCTTCATCTTTCGATTTCGAATATTCGATATTTATTAAATTTCTTGTCCGGTAATATCTTTCCGTAGAGAAATTTTTATTGTTGGTAATGAATTATTTCTGCCAGTTTTAAAATTGGGGATTTTATCAAATACTAAGAAATTATAGCTTGGGGATTAGTGCCATTAATTTATATAAAGACAGTCGACGAAATTATTGGGGTACAGGTAAACTATATAAGCTAAACGCACAATACTCAATGAATTCACATATTTTTAAAGACGAATTTACCACAGACAGAAGTGTCATTCGCTTTCTTAAATGGATTCAAAATTTTTTTTCTGAAATGAAACAGTGACAGAAGCTATGCATTGCTAGATAATGGGTGCTTTGTTTTAAAGTTACTGTAGCAGATGGGAAGAAGCGTTGTAAATTTCTATATATTGGACAATTTCTAGCAGGCAATATTGTGTACACCAGAAAGTCATGAAAACTTCTATTATTATAGCTTAATAGATTTCACCAATCTTTTCACTTACCAAGAAAACTACATGCATGACTTTTTCTCAAGGAATGTTGCCCAAATTCTACTTTCTTGATGCGTCGGTATAACGTAAAAATGAATATGAATTTCAATCTCAATGTTTATTTTAAAATTGTGACTACCATCATTAAGTAATTGAGAAGTTTCTCGATTGGCGTGCTTAGCTATTTGATACTTCGTTAGTTAATCTGATGTGCCAAACATTTTTTTTAACATTTAGTTCTTCTTCTCTAAATCCCCTTCTACCATATAATGGTGTCTGGACCCAACTGTATTTTTATTCTAGGCGTCTAAAAATTCTTTCAATTCTTTTCTTTCCTCCACCATTTTTTTTTTGCTTCTGTCCATGTTCTTTCCTTTGTCTCCAGTATTTTCGCTATTACTCCATTCCATTGCGTTTTTGGCCTACCCCTCCTTTTGTTTTTCAGTATTTTTGCCTCCCACACTCTTTTAGCTGGTCTTACTCCTTCCATTCTTTGCAAGTGGTCCCACCAACCCAGCTGTCTCTTTTCTATGAATTTGAGTATTGGTTCTATTTCTAGGTCGTTTCGTATTTTCACGTTTCTAATTTTATCTAGTTCGGTAACTCCTCGGACTCTTCTCAGGTATTTCATCTCAACAGCCTGTAACTTGCTTTTTTGCCTCTCGCTTAAAACCCAGGATTCGCATCCAAATGTTAGTATGGGTCTAAATATCGCTTTAAATATTTTCATTTTTGTGTCTCGCGAAATTTCTTTATTGTTTATGATTTTCTTGTTCATCATATAATGGAGCTTTAACGTTTTCTCTATTCTCTGGTTGATTTTTACTTCTTGTTATAGTCTTCGCTATGTATGCGTAACCAATTCCATGGATATTGTAGCTTTTCGGTAAATAGACTAATCATTTCTTATCATTTTCCGGACACAAATTTCCTAAATCTCTTTCATGACTTCTCGGAACTTCAATATAAGATATATAATATCTTTTAAGGATGAAAAAATAATAGGCTTGAACTTGTTCCGGCGCACCAATATTTCCTAGGTCTGCCAATACTATGTCGAGTGTAACAGAACATATCGTTTGATCAGTGACATATCAAACATATTTGAAGTAATAAGAACTATAAGAACCAAAATAATTAGCTACAATACGTAGTAGATTCTTTCTACATATATTTGCTGTTATTCGATTCTGGTGTCCTCGAATTATCTCATTATTTTAATTTTTTTAAATTTAAAATTCATACTTTTAGCAAATTTGACTGAAGTTTGTGTATAACAAAATCTATTCGACTTAAATACCTATATTAGTATCGCTTTTGTTTTGTTGATGGATATGGCAGATAGTAATCGATGAACCATACATTGTATTTATAAACTTGATAAACACAGATTTATTTCGTTAAATCTTAATAGATTACCCCGAAATATGGTCTCGGTATATTATACCAGCAGTTACTTAACTAAATTTAATAGTCTAATTTTCTACATACACCTGTGTGTTTGCCTATGTCGGTGGGAGTTCATTATAGGCGTACTTAGGGATTCTATTAATGCGTTTAGCAAATTTTGTTTCTTAGAAATGGCGTTTTTTACCGGCAGATGGCGCAGTGGTAAGTCACTGACTTTTCGTATAGGGGGTACGAGAATAGAATCTGGCGCTTGCTGTCAAAGAAGTCACTCTACCGCCACCGGCATAATTGACGTTATCATAATTACTATTATTGTTATAGCGTAAAGCTATCATGCACTTCCTCAGCTTGTAGCCGGAAAACATTTTACTATACCCACATATTTCAGGGCATGAACTCGGTGGTACGTGGCTGATGTTGCGGTGTTAGTATACGCCACAGAACGGTATTTACTACAAGTTCTATAATACCTTCGCCTATTGGGCTTCGAATCCTTAGAAGTAAGACGGAGGAAAACATGCCTCAAATTTGGATTCAAACTCTTCAATAATTACGTACGGTATTCGGAGTTGCTGTCCCTTTTAGATATGGGAGTACCAACGGGATTAGAAATAATGATGTATTTTCTATGTGTTACCATTTAACAACGTATGAACTTAACAATCCAGTAAATTAAATCACTAAAAAACTGAATCGTTTGCCATTTATTTAATTGCACAAAAACTGCATTTTTTAAGTGCATATTGTTATGAATAGTGGTTTTGAATTTGATAATACCACTATTCACAACCAATCCGTCCAGATTGGATATTCTGTCGGTTAATTTTCAAGATGAGACTGGTTTCTTCGGGGTTCCAATCGGAAAAGTGGAAAACACAATTGAATTAGTACAATAGTTTTTTATTGGACGCCACTCAAAACTTGTTTGATAAAAGTTATGATAATGTTATTAAGTTACTTAAGAGCACAAACGAAAAAAGGTCAAATTTAAAAATACACACAGTAAACTTTAAATGAATCTTTAATACAAAAATAAAAAAAATTTAAAAAAAAATCTTTATAAAGTATAAAGATTAATATTGCCTCATTAAACAATATTATTAAGGTAAAAATATCGTATGGAAGTGACCGCAGCATACGATAAAAAACTTACTTTATGACAGCCGATCAAAATTAAAACTAATAAATTACAAATATGCTTTTTAATTTCTCCCACAAGAAACAAAATAAACAAACTGATATGACAGACTGAAACAAACTCTAACGCATGTGCAACCATATGAAAAAATATGCCATTGATATCCCAAGCGAACTAAAATTCTCAGTTACAGAAAAGTTTTTTTATATTCGAAATTTTGAAAAACGTTCTTTGTCATTTAAATCAAATAACTAAGAATAAAATATATATATATCAAAATTAACACAAAGGAAAAAATACAAAATTCAATTCATTCAAAATAATAATAATATTAATAATAATAAGATATCTTTTAATATAATTTACTTACGTAAAATAAAAAATATATTCATATATTTTCTCGAGACACATGAGTTAGAAAGCGTACAAAATTAACAAAAACGAGATCAACCAACTCGTAAAAATATCGGTAATGAATACAAGCACCAACCACTAATTAATCAAAAATCACGAAGTTACTTAACAAAGATAACGATTTATCTTATAATAAACACGTCTTTCTAAACCCAGAGTACACTTGTGTCTCCCTACAGCAAAGCACGCAGGCTCTGTATAAAAAATACAGTTATAAATATCGTAGACAGCAATGCAAACGGCTTGCTCAAACTGCGCAAGTCAAATATGTTTAATATTCAAAATAATAATACACTCATAAATAATTAAATAACTTTTCAAAATATTTGTGGGGAAAAGTTCATAGCAATATGCTAATGGTGAGGATTTTGATTTGAATTAGAGTTACTCTTTATTTTGTTAATTTTACGTTAGTTGAGGTTATTTATTATAGACATAGGATTTAGGTGTCCTGTAATGCCTAAATAAATAAAGAAAAATAAATAAATAAATTACCAGTTTTCACATATCTAGCTTTAAATAAATATTTTATTGCAGCGTGCCTTTAAAGTTTCTTCTATTTTTTTAAATATTGATTGGAATAAATTAATTATTTCTGCTCGCCTTTGCAAATTAATTGATAATTGTTACAAAATTGCCAAAGTTTGACGAAATATTTAATCCGGAGATTTTGAGATAATAAAAATAAATAAATAAATTACAAGTTTTCACATAGCATTAAATTATATTTTACTTTAGTGGGTCTTTAAAGTTTCTTTTTTTAATATTGATTGGTATAAATTAATTATTTCTGCTCGCCTTTGCAAATTAATTGATAATTGTTGCAAAATTGCAAAAGTTTGACGAAATATTTAAGTCCGAAGACTTTGAGATGTTAAAAAAGATTTCGTAAATTAGTTGCGTCATGTTTGAAAATGAATTCTTATCGAAGTTAATTAAAAGTTAAATAAGCAACAAACTACCCGACCAATTTGCATAATTTAAAAATAACCTCACTGCGCTAAAGTGAAGAATTTTCAGTTCTAATATTCGCGAAATTGAAGTTATTTATGTCTGTTTTTAACTCTTTTTTCGCTTTTGTGATCATAAACCATAGATAAGAAAGACAGTGTCTGCGGTTTACGCAACTGAGGAGGGTTTATTAAAAGTTTGGCAGACCTGTAATAAACTTAATGCTTTTACAGAGCTACTTAATGAAATCGTACCATTTCGCAGAAACGATTTACTGCCTTACTTTACACTCTTTTTTTTATTATTTTACATAATGGAATTGAGGTCAATTGTTATATTCGACACCAGTCGTGAGAGATTTGGAAACTTCGGATAAGCCATTCTACCATAGGGGTTTTTATAAATCGTTTCGAAAAGTTTAACTATTAAAATTAATTGGATTATTATTTATTACTTACCGTTTATTTGTTGAGATTTTATAATAGATTACGTCTGTTTTCCAAAACTAAGGAATATCAATAACACTTAAAACAAAAGCATTACTGAGTTTTCCTTAGATATACAGGGCAATCCAAATTAAGTGTTCACCATTGGTAACTTTGTTATTATTATAGATACAAGATTGTTTAAATTAGCAAACTAGTAGTACTTTTAACGCTCTTTAAGATGGAAGAATTAAAAAAAAAAGAGCAGCGCGTTTTCGAGTTTTCCCGAAAAATATGTTTTTTTTCAAATGGAAACCCCTGTATATTATATCATTTTCTGTTAGAAATTCAATTTTTAAACAAAAAATCTTATAAGAAATTTTTTACTGGGATTAAAAATACTTGAGTTATAGTGAATAAACAAAAACAGCTAAGTCAAGTGCATTTCTATGTTTCTATGATAACGACGTTAATTCTTTCTAGTAAACGTCAAATATTAGTACAGTTTTATTAGTCTTTCACTCATAAATTTCATTTTGCTAGTTATTAATTTGACAAAAAAATGATTTTTACCCATGCAGAAAAGTGTGATATGTTAGAATCTTATTTAGTGTGCAGAAAATCCTCTAGGAGGGCAAAAGAACACTACGCTGAATTATATCCACTCCGAACACAACCAAATGAGCAATTTTTTCTGAGACTGTACCGAAAATTTAGAGGCAATGAGAGTGTTTTTGCCAAAACAAGAACAAGAAGGACTTTTATAATAAGCGAGGCCACGGAAATTCTAGTTCTTGCATATTTTGAGGCCAACCGTGAGAATTCTATACTAGATATTATCAAGGAATCTGATTTCAGGCACGGTACTGTGCATAGGATTCTGAAGAAACACAAATTCATTCCTTATAAGTACAAACCAGTTCAAGTTTTCTTGCCAGGGGATCCAGAGAGAAGAATGTTTTTTTGCCACTGGTATCTTAACTTTTGTCGCCAAAATGTAAACAACTTTTGTTATATTTTATGGACCGATGAATCAAATTTCTCAAATTCTGGAATGTACAATACAAAAAATCATCATTACTGGTCAAAGGAAAATCTTCTTTTAGTACATCCAAGATGCCCGCAAGTCCGTTACAGTTTTAATGTTTGGTGCGGTTTAATTGGTTCAAGGATTGTTGGTCCTTTCTTTTATGAGGGCACTCTAACTGGTGAAAGGTACATAGAATTTTTGACTGAAATTTTGAATAATTTCTTAGACGATATTGATCTCATAAGTAGACAGAATCTGCATTTTCAGCAGGATGGCGCACCTGCGCACAACTACAGAGGTACTCATCAAATTTTAAATACTATTTTTAACAATTCATGGATAGGAACAAATGGTCCTATTCAGTGGCCTCCCCGATCGCCAGATTTAACACCGCTGGATTTTTTTTATGGGGTTATTTAAAGACAGATTTATAAGCAAAGGTACGAAAACGTAAACGCCCTAAAAATTGCAGTTAGTGAAAAGATAAACCAAATAGATGGTAGGACCATACTAAAAGCAGTTCGACAAGTTCAGAAACGTGTTCAAAAATGTATTGAACAACAAGGTGGTATTTTTGAACATCTTCTATGAAAAAATCAGTGATTTTTATTTTCTTTTAATGATATGTTTATGTATAAAATAAAGTTTATAAAAATTATTTAGCTGTTTTTGTTTATACATTATAACTCAAGTGTTTTTAATCCCAGTAAAAAATTTCTTATAAGATTTTTTGTTTAAAAATTGAATTTCTAACAGAAAATTATATAATATACAGGGGTTTCCATTTGAAAAAAACATATTTTTCGGGAAAACTCGAAAACGCGCTGCTCATTTGTTTTTTTTTATTCTTCCATCTTAAAGAGCGCTAAAAGTACTACTAGTTTGCTAATTTAAACAATCTTGTATCTTTAATAATAACAAAGTTACCAATGGTGAACACTTAATTTGGATTGCCCTGTATATTTCTCATATTTATGGTCATTGCGAACAATGGAAATCTGAATTATTTAAAACCAGAGAGGGACTGAGACAAGGTAGTGGACTGAGCTCCACATTTCTTGCAATATTCATGGATGATGTCATCAACAAATGCTATGAGCGGACAAAGCACTTATGCGTGGAAAATAAAAACTTGCAAAGAGTAGAAATATCCGAATGCGCATTTGCAGATGACGCGGTAATAATCTCTAAAAAAATTTAATTGTTTGGAAAGGAATTGCATGAGGAACAGGCATGACATTAAATAAGAACAAAAGAAAAGTGATGGTGATACCAGAAGATCAATCGGAGTCCATATCGAACAGGTGCAAGTTATTGAATACATATTTAGGAGTTTCAATAGAAGTTACGTGAAAGCAATAGAAAACAATAAACGAATGGAGAAAGCAATGAAAGTGTATTGCGTTTTATACACAAAAGAGAAGTATTAAGAGAGACAAAATTAGGCAATATATGGGCTAACTTTAACACATGCTTATGAGTTATGGACGTTAACAAAAAAACGTAAAGTAGAAGCCACCGATGTTAAATACTTCAGGCAGGTAAGACGAAAAACGATAAGATAAATTCAGAGATGAAGACGTAAGAAGTAAATTGGGAATGATACCTATAATGAAATTCATAGAATATAGACCACAGTGTTGGCGAATAAACGAGAGTAGATACATGGGGAGATGCAATGGGGAAGACATTGAGGAAGAGAGGACAGACATAGAGAATGCAGAAACATTGGCCAGAAACATGAAACAAGTGGTACACATTTGTATACAATAAGTGATTTTATAATCTCGATATCGTATAAGGAATTGAGAGAGGGATGATATATACATATATATATATATAATAACTTCGTGACCTTGGTATGATATGGTAAACCTAATCAGTAGGCGATTAAAGGTCTGTATATTACTTCAAAATATATGTATTTAAAAAACTCTACATGTTTCGGCTGTATACGCCTTTTTCAAGAGAATACAAAATATTTTGTATTCTCTTGAAAAAGGCGTATACAGCCGAAACATGTAGAGTTTTTTAAATACATATATTTTGAAGTAATATACAGACCTTTAATCGCCTACTGATTAGGTTTACCATATATATATATATATATATATATATATATATATATATAATTGAAAAGAAATGATCGAGTTGTACAGTAAGATAAAAGACATAACACATTTCTTTTTAAATAGTCATGTTGTCTACAGGATAGCATGTTCGGATTGTTGTGGCATTTATATAGGTCAGACATCACAGTGGCTAAAACAGCGCATTACTCAACATAAAAGTGATGTCCGTATTGGTAAGAGATCTTGTGCATTGGTGGACCATGCACTTGATCGTGACCATACTTTCAATTTTGTTGACGTTAAAATCTTAGACGTTGAAAATAATAATAAAAAAAGAACTTTTTTAGAAATGGACCACATCAACAGAGACACAAATAACATAAATTATAGATCTGATACTAATGGTCTTAGTATAATTTATTTTAATATACTGGGTTTGACTGTTAGTTGACGATCTTAAATCGTTTTGTTATTTGTTCCATATGTTGTTTTAATTTATATTGCATTATATTTTTTATTTTTCATGTTTTAACTTTTCATATATATGTTTTTTAAAAGTTCTTAAGGCTTGTTTCTATAGTTACTTTATTTTTTATATCTAATCATTTTTATATTTTGTACGTCAATTTTATTATTTTTTAACTCTACATTTTGTAAGTATTTTTACTACTGTTTTATACTCTTATTTATTTTTTGTTATTTTTCTCATTAATCTTGTAGTTACCCCAGAAGAAGCGACAAAGTGTTGCGAAATATAGGGTAATTTAATAAAGGAGTTTTTTAATTGACCGCTTACCCGAATTTTAATTACTTTTTTATTATATATATATATATATATATATATATACCGATAGGTCCAACTCGCAACGGGCCATAGGGAGCAATATACGTATGGAACGTAATGCGATGTGGCAACGTGTGTACGATGCCTATATTGAGTGACTTTCTTAAAATTTAAATTTATTTTGCAGAATTATTGATTTTTTTACTTTTATCTTTTAGAAAACGTTATTGTTTTTTTATTACTTAAAATTACTTTATATGAAAAATAGTATACCATAAAAGTGTAAACAAAGACAGTATACATTGAAACGAATATTCATTCAATTGTATTGTCATGAAATTGAATTTGTCAATCGTTGTTAAATTTGTTAGAATGAATAGATATTTATATTTATCCGAAAATACTAATACTTAAAGCAAACAAATTCCATTTCTTCCTGCATATTGATTATGCAGCTGATGCTTTCGTAATATGCTCATATTTGTATTATTTCAACTTATACTTCGGTCGATACATATCGACTTCCTTCAAACCAGGAGGAAGCTACAGTTGTAATTAAACTATACTTCCTTTTTTTTTATTACCTACGGATATTCACAATTCCAAAATACGTTACAATGTTGCTTATTTTAGATTGTAATTAGCTGAATGCTGTCGCAAAACTGATCTCTGCATTTTTAAAAATGCCAGAATAAAATTAACCCCTGCCCTTATTATAATTTTACAAAGGAACAGACACGTACCGCAATTTCTACGAAAAACTAAGCCTACAGTTCATGTATAATACAGTATAATGAAGACTGGAGCGTTTGTCGACATACGAAGTTGTACTTTACTTGTTTATTGTTAATAAAAGGCTGATGGAAATATTACGTGAGATTTTGGTATCTGTATTATAATAACATCACGATGATAGTAGAAATACAAATATGAGCATATTACGAAAGCATCAGCTGCATAATCAATATGCAGGAAGAAATGGAATTTGTTTGCTTTAAGTATTAGTATTTTCCGATAAATATAAATATCTATTCATTCTAACAAATTTAACAACGATTGACAAATTCAATTTCATGATAATACAATTGAATGAATATTCGTTTCAATGTATACTGTCTTTGTTTACACTTTTATGGTATACTATTTTTCATATAAAGTAATTTTAAGTAATAAAAAAACAATAACGTTTTCTAAAAGATAAAAGTAAAAAAATCAATAATTCTGCAAAATAAATTTAAATTTTAAGAAAGTCACTCCAATATAGGCATCGTACAGACGTTGCCACATCCCATTACGTTCCATACGTATATTGTTGCCTATGGCCCGTTGCGAGTTGGACCTATCGGTATATATATATATAGATAATTATCTCGTGACCTTTGCATGTTATGGTAAATTCAATTTGTTGGCTATTTAAGGTCAAAATTTATATATTTAAAACAATCCTACATGTTTCGGCAAATGATGCCTTTTTCAAGGAATATAAAATATAAATGACAGAAGTTAGAAGTCTTCATTTCTATTTTATATTTCTTGAAAAAGGCATCATTTGCCGAAACATGTAGGATTGTTTTAAATATATATATTTTGAAGTAAAACCAGACCTTAAATCGCCAACAAATTGAATTTACTATATATATATACTGAGTAATAATTAGCAATTTCGAACCTTCAGTACTGACATCTGCTTTCAAATACTGACATCTGCTTTCAATAACTGACCTCTGCTTTCAAAACTGATATCTGCTTTCAAAACTGACATTTGCTTTCGAAACAGACATCTACTTTCAATAACTGACATCTGCTTTCAAAACTGACATCTGCTTTCAAAACTGACTTCTACTTTCAAATCTGACATCTACTTTCAATAACTGACGTCTGAATCATTAATACTGTTATTTTATTATGCATTTCTAAATAGCTTGAGCCAAGGTTTATCGTGGCTTAAGTGGTAAAGCAACAGCCCGGAAAACCGTAGACTTGCGTTCAAGTCCCAATGCAAACAAAATTCTTCAATTAAAAATTTCGTATGATTTGCTTTGTAATTTCTAGACAGCAATGTTTACATCTTCATTTACTTCGCAATTTCTTGCTAATTTGATAATATTTGTAAATATTTCATATAAATATAAAAAGTTGGAAATGATATATTTAATGAACTGCTAAGAAATTATCTAAACACACATAAAGTTATGGAGTACTAATTAGAAATTTCAAACCTTCAAAACTAACACCTGCTTTCAAATACTGACATCTGCTTTCAATAACTGACATTTGCTTTCAAAACTGACATCTGCTTTCAAAACTGACATTTGCTTTCAAAACAGACATCTGCTTTCAAAACAAACATCTGCTTCCAATAACTGACATTTGCTTTCAATAACTGACATCTGCTTTCAAAACTAATATTTGCTTTCAAAACTGACTTCTGCTTTCAAACCTGACATCTACTTTCAATAACTAACATCTGAATCATTAACACTGTTACTTTATAATGCATTTCTAAATAGCTTGAACCGAGGTCTATCGTGGCTTAAGTGATAAAGCAATGGTCCGGCAAACCGTAGACTTGGGTTCAAGTCTCAGCGTAGACAAAATTTTTCAATTAAAAATTTCGTATGATTTGCTTTGTAATTTGTAGACAACAATGTTTACATCCTCATTTACTTCGCAATTACTTGCTAATTTGATAATATTTGTAAATATTTCATATAAATATAAAAAGTTGAAAAACTCCAAGAATTTATCAATTGATATATATGTTTTATATGTTACAATCTTCTTTTCGGGTTTTGATCCGCGTTTGGAGCTGGTTCTGAGCCGAACCGTTGATGTCTCGACGTTTCGATCAGCTCGCTCTCATCTTTTTCTAGAGCGTGTTCTAGTGGAAATCCGCTCGTTCGGCCTAGTCGGCGATATTACTACCTGTGCTGTAGAGGGGGAGTGGTTTCCCAGTGTTTAGCTGTGTGTAATTGGTCGTCCGGTAGTTGTTTATGTTGTGATCATAAGATATCGCATAATTTCGCCTCAAGTACCTAATAACACAGCATTTTTCTATATTAGGACATAATTTATTATCTGAGCAACATTCATTGACACAACTTTGAGATTATGTTACATGCTCCAAGTTATTTTATAGGGTTGTATACTTTGAGATCATCTGCATACGTGAGTGTAGAACATGAATTCGAAGATGTCATTATTAAAAATTAAGAATATTAGAGGACCCATATTGGATCCTTGAGATACTTCTGATGTTGAGAAAAAATCGAACGATTGATTATAACCATTGTAGTGTACGTAATTAGTTCTACCCGAAAGATATAAGACAATAAAACTTTTATTATAAGAGGGCCATAAATTTTACGTAAGGAGCAGTGCGGGTCGCGTCTGTAAATATTTTAAAATTTTTAAATAAAACAATACTACATTTTTAATTATATTTATTGTAGTTTTAAGTAGGTATATTAAATATATAGTAGGCAGCTAATGTAACTGTAAAAAGTACTCACTGTAGCGAGACGTCAGAAACTATGCGATTTTTGCGGCTGAAAGAGTATTGCGTTCAAATGTGTATCAGTTAATTGAGAATTGTAAGTCTGTAAAGTCTGTCACACAAATATGTACTTTCAAATATTGCTTAGCAAATTTTTCAATCCCCTGTAATTCTCCGAAGGCAAACTTCCATAGAAATTCTCCAAGTTCGTGGTTTCCTTCAAAGCCGGTATTACTTTTCAGATCAATTATATTTATTCGTAAATTGCATAGATACATTATCTATATTTACTGCAAAAGGGTTTTAGAAAATCTCTATTTTAGGGAACATTTCTTTAAAATCAGCGAACCAGTTTTCAAACTCAGTTTGTAGTTGTATTAACACACTTTTAATTTTAGTATTTTGCCATTCGAAATTCGTCCAAGCTTCTTACACAGCTTTCTTGCAGTTCCAAAATTGATCGAGCTTTCTTTCATCAGTATGGTTGATAAACAGTTTCAATTTCATCACATATATTCAGATTCAGTTCGGCAATCAAATTAAAAATCCATGGTCTGATATTCACTGATGGTTAGAAGTGCGTGTATTGGGTTTCCTTTCATCTCAATGAAGTTACAAATTTCTTTCCTCAAATCGAAAAATCGTTGAAGTATGGCACTTTTACTGAGCTACCTCACTTCACAATAATAAGCCACGTCACCAAACAACTTCCAAAAACTTCTGGAACTGGCGGTGTCTACCTAAGCCCATTTTTTCTTATAAAATTGATAGTCTTTACTTTGGCTGCTCATGTTTTTACCTCCATTCGTGGTAACACTTGTTAATTTTGTCCAGCTGAATACCAATGAATCTAGGAGTTGGTCCAAATGTTGGAATAAATCTAAATAAAGACAGTCCAGTAGTTTTGGGGTTTTTCTTATGGAATGTCCGGGACGGTTTTGCGGGCCGCACCGAAGCGTATCACGGGTCACATGTGGTCCGCGGGCCGCTGGTTACTGACCGTCCGTCTATAGTATCAAAGGTTTTTGATGTATATGCATAAATGGCATATCTTGAGAGATACATGCTAAATTAGTAACAGTTGATTTTCCTGGAACAAAGCCACGCTCTAAAGGTGACAGTTTGGATTTGAATTTCTTATGTACTACATTGTTCAAAATTTATTCGAAAACCTTAGCAAAACTTCCAATATAATGGGAAGGAATTCTTTTGAATCGATAAATTAAATATAATAGTATTTATTATATGTGTGTTTGTGTATATCTTTTAGATGGAGATTGTGCATAATGTTTATTGATGTATTCTACTCTGCAAACGTTTCTAATGCCGTTTAAATCTAATACTAGATACGTCGAAATTTCTGGTGCATGCCGAAAATCAATATACCGCAACGGCTCAGCTTTGAAAAATGTTCAACCTGTTTTCCTAGAGGTAAACAATCCCCGGCACGGATGCTCTTGCGTTACGGGGTTTAGACATGCTGCAAGAATAATTTACGTAAAATTAAAGTTGTCACATTTATAAATTGAGTTTTCTTCATTATCGCACACGAACGTGAGCTGAAATGACAACAGCGAAATGAGCAATTAAGAGAGAAGGAAATGTACTACTGGCGGGGCCTTTGTAAGATGAAATGCCCGAAAGAAATTTCCATTTAACTTCTTTTTTAAATATATTTGTTCTCTCTGTTTTGTCCTCGATACTTTCAGCTTCAATTACTTTTAATAATGCGGACGAATTATATTTTGTAGATGTTCCTGGAGATGGGAAAATATTCGAATTTAAGTGGATAGAATTTCTGTTCTCTGCAATTATGCAAACTTTTATCAACACTTTTTTGTATTATGAATACGGACCACTTACTAAATAATAACATTAATTGCTCTAGAGATTTCTTTGAAAGACAAACTTGGGAACGTCTCACATACTGACTATTGAACAATGTACTTATAATATAATAACTGTAGAATTCAAGACTTGTATTTCCTTCTCTGTTAGAAAGATACGATCAAAAGTATTTCATAGTAATAAATAACAGCGGACAACAAATTTTCTTTTTTTTAAGTTTTTCTTTAGAAACTGTAAAATTTTCGTTTCTTTTATAGTTCTAACAATAGTAATAATTACAAATGAAACAGACATGCAATATACATATCTGTAACTGTACACATGGACAATACACCTCGTATTTTCAGCATTTATTTCTGCTTAAGACACGTGTTTCTGCCATCTCTAGGCGTCATAAGTCAAGCTAGTGAAGCAATGTAATACAAATGATACAAATCTTTTTAAGAACAGATTTGTATCTGTATATACATTTACGCTGAAATCGCCTATAAGATATAGCAAATTTCGTCCTATAAGGTGGCACTATTTAATAAGTAACATCTGACGGACGAAAGAGACTATGCCGAAAAAGGCGACCTTTCGCTTGACCAGCTATGCCGGTACATAAGCGAAAAAATACGTATCAATAATAACTCAATAATAACTATGACCCAAATTTAATTGATAATATTATAGCTAAGAAAATGTACAAGCAAACGTTAGAACAAGTATTTCCTTCTGATAAGAGTAAAAATAAAAATAATCACTTTAAAAGTTTAAAGTACATAGGAAAACCTTCAGTTAAAATTAAAAAATGTTTAGAAACTTAAGACCTAAATACATGATTTAAAACAGACAACAATTTAGCCAGGTCCATTAAAAACAATAAATCCAAGTCTTCAAAAGTTAATAAATCAGGGGTATGTAAATTAAAATGTGGTAGTAATTGTGACAAAATTTATATTGATAGAACTTTCAGAAATTTCAAAACTATAATTTCAGAACATAAACGTAGTTATGATAACAAAAAACTAGATTCTAATTACTCAAATCACTTATTATCTGAAAACCATTCATTCGATCCGGAGTTTGAAATCTTACATGTACAAAATAAATCGCATAAATTAGAGCTCTTAGAAGGCCTGGAAATAAATAAAAATAAAAAGTCTGGAAATTTACTGAATGATCAACTAGATATAAATAGTTCTCCTTTACCAAACTTATTTAATTAGGGTTTTTCCATGTGATTATTGTGTTTGAATGCCTAATCTCTTCCTTTCTTTGTTAACAGCTTATTTATGTGCATACACTCATTTCATTTCTAGAATAATCATTATACCATCGTCGTTTGATAAAGTTACAGTGTTAGCGAAACGCGTCACATTTTTGTAAACGTTTATTAAATATACGTTTGATATAGTGAAGATTAAACAAATTAATTGTTTTGTTTTATATTACATCGTATTACCTAATATTAATTAGGTATTTACATCATACGGAGCTCTATGGTATCATCCTGTTTAAAATATTTTTTTTACTTTTCTTTTATACTGTTCTAACAGCTAAGAGTTTACATCCTTGGAGTCTGTATCCTAGTACTTTTGCATTAGTTTTTGACAAATTTAGGCCTCGAACAAGATCGTTTAATTCTATCTGATTTATTATCTGAGGACTAGTCCGTCCTCCCCAGAAAACTCATAATTTTGTTGATACACCTTTTAACAATAAAATAATGAGTTTTCTGGATTTATTTAATGTTTTTTGAATGAAGTAAGGCAATTAAAAAAAGCATATTTTGCATATAATCCGGATTCTAGTTATAAGTATAGAATTAATTAAATTTAGGCATATCGTAAACTAACGCGTGACGAATTTTCTGTTATTTTCGGTTTCTACAACATTCGCTTAAGAAGACGCAGAAGAAATATATTTTTTTAAAAACGAAGTTTTTGCAAAAAAAATCTATAAAGCTATTGGAAATTTTTCCATTAAATCTTATTAAATATTGACTATTAAGTAGAATAAAGTAGAATAAATGTTCTAAGCTGCTTATAAAAATGCAATCAAGCTCCGGTTTTAAAAGCAGAGTTTCCCTCGCTTTTTCGCCAAACTGCTACTTCGACGGACTGAAAAAAATTGTTAATATCGTAAATTTGGACAACATTTAATAATTCAAACGGGAATTCTTCTGAGAAACGTTATTTTTTTTGTTCCGATAAAAGGCGGAACAAAATAAAAGAATAACAAACAGGAAGAAACACCAGAAAAAGGAACACCAATTTATCGGAGAGCAGAGTTTGTTAGTAAAAATATAGCTCGTTATTTAAATGTAATGCGATATTTATAAAAGATCTTCTTTATGGCCCCTTAATATCGAGTTTCCGCTTTTAGAAGTTATTTTTGTTCTCTGTAATATTTCGGCATCTCCCACATAGAAACTAAGAATATATAAAATGGAAAATAATCGGATAAACGAGGGTTTCTCTTTAAGAAAGAAAAGTGCTGGAATTGAATTGAGATTAATATACAGTTCATGTAAAGTTATTTAAGATATAAAATACAGGGATGCCATTCAAATTGTAGGGAATGTGGAAAAGTACCTAATTTAAAATGTTTAGAGTATGATGTATCTTGTTCTAACATCATTTTAATTTTTTATTAAATATCAAATTTTCGAGTACAAATTTCCTTTTCTTCTTAATGAAAATAAGTTTAGATTATAAATATCCTATCGTTGTGTGTGTGTATAAGTATCCTATCGTGTATCGTAATGTCGTGGTTTTCAGATATGAACATTAAATAAAATTTCAAAAGTCATTTCGGGGATGGTTCAAATTGCTTTAATTTAAAAAACTACGTTTCAAATATTCTATTCTAAAGTCTCAATAATCTCTGACGTATAAAATCAATCTAATTCAAACAGATATGCAAATCGTATACACGTCTGCATCTGTACATATGGACATACACTTCGTATTTTCCAACATTTACTTCTGCCTAAGACATGTGTCATCAACTATAAGACTTTGTCAGTTAGGTTAGTGAAATAAAGCTTAATGTATCGCCTCATAGGTATAGCAAATTTTGTATTATCAGGTGGTACCATATAATATCTAGTAACATCTGACCGACAAAAGAGACTATGCCGAAAGTGGCAATTTTCTGTTGATCGGCTATGCCGGTACAGAAGATACTTGTTTTCTCTTCGGTACCGGCATAGTCGGTCAAGAGAAAATTGCCGCTTTCGGCATAGTCTCTATTTTGTCCGATAGATGTCACTAGATATTATATGGTACCACCTGATAAGACAAAATTTGCTATACCTATGAGGCGATTCATTAAGCTTTACTTCACCAGCCTAATTAACGAAGTCTTATAGTTGATGACAAAAACATGTGTCTTAGGCAGAAGTAAATGTTTGAAAATACGAGGTGTATGTCCATGTGTACAAATACAGACGTGTATATTTGCATGTCTGTTTCATTTGTAACAAATGCGTAATACGTGCTTAACGTGTTGATATACTCAAACTTTTTTGGTAAATGTAATTGAGTAATTGTTTGGGCTATATCTATCGTTTGTAGGATTTGAATAATCCGACGTTTCGGCAGCCAATCTACTGTCATCTTCAGGGTAACTCCGACAGTGGCTAGTTCTTGCCAAACTCATATCTGACATATATGCCAATCACGACTAAAACAACCGACAGGTTCGTCAGCGTCTTCATCGGTTCATTGCTGCAATGCGCTTTGGCGCAAGGAAAAATTCGTTCTTTCCGGCCTTACTCTACGGATACGATTATTTGGTGAAGTTTTGCAGTAACTTATTGAATTTATTAATTTCGTCTCCATGATGGATTTTGCATGTCGACCCATTGGCGAACATTCTTCACATCTTTAACATCGTTACCATAGACAAGCTTTCAAACGCCTGTAAATTTCGATGACTGCGCAACCTTCGTGCGTTAAAAATTCTCTCACGGATTATTGCTTGATACGCATCTCGGAAATTAAACTCACGATAAATGACGCTATTACTCAACGAAGGTAGACAGGAAAATTAAACTAGCATGCTTAGACGAGATACTTGACATTACCGTTTGCAGGTTAGAACTTGGTTCTACGAGGAAAGATCGGAACGTTTCTAGAACGAACCAGAAGATGGCGTTGTGCGCGCGTACTGGTTATGTGTATTGAGTACCCCATCTATTATATAATTGGTGTTAATTTTTTAGGCAGATAGTGCATAAAGTAAATCCGTTAAAGCCAAACAAAGTAAACAATGCGCGATTTTCTTAATCATGAAAAAATCGAATTCCGTGCAGCTATTAAATATTTTTTTTGAAAGGCTTGAATGCGAAAGAAATGAAAACGCAATTAGATGAAGTTCATGAACAGTCTTTGCCGTCGTATGCAACCATTGCGAACTGGATTGGTGAATTTATAAGTGGTCGAACAAGCATAGAAAATGCATCGAGTTCTGGGAGACCAAAAACATCTAGCGACGAAGAAACCATTAGAAAAGTTCAGGGAAGCATGATGAATGATCGCCGATTAAAGTTTGGAGACACAGTAGAGGCAGTAAGCATATCATATGACCGCTCACATTACAATTTACATCAATGAGGACATGAGAAAGTTCAGTGCAAGATGGGTGCCGCGTTTGCTGTCAGACGATCAAAAGCAAGCTCGTGTGACTATTTCTAAGCAATTTCTGAACATGTTCAAGTGCAATCCTGTAGATTTTTTGAGACGTTTTGTAACCGTCGATGAAACGTGGCTACACCACTTCACGCCAAAGACTAAAACACAATCAAAGCAGTGGACAGCACGCGGTGAACCAACTTCAAAGAAGGCCAAGACGATGCCGACTGCTGGAAAGGTGAGGGCTACCGTCTTTAGGGATTCCCGAGGAATAATATTTATTGACTACTTGCAACACGGGAGAACAATAATAGGCACGTATTATGCGTCGTTATGAGACAGATTGAACGAAGAAATCAAGTCAAAAGGCCTCATATGGCAAAGAAAAAAGACTTGTTTTATCAAGACAATGCCCCATTCCACAAGTCGGCAATTGCGATGGCGAAACTGCACGAATTACGATTCCAATTAATTGAATATGCACCGTACTCGCCAGATTTCATCACTTCGGACTTCTTTCTATTTCCGAACACAAGAAATGGTTGGCTGGAAAGAAGTTCTCATCGAATAATGGAATCATCGAAGCTGTAAATGAGCATTTGGAAGGCTTTGATAGTGAAGGAGTAAAAGTCTTGAAAACCGTTGGACTAAATGTATAGAGTTACTAGGAGACTATGTAAAAAAATAAATATGATTTTGATATGATTATGATAAGTGGTGTTGTGTGTCTCGTTCTAGAAACTGTCCGATCTTCCCTCGTATTCACACTACTCACATAATGGCATTGTTGGTGACCTTATATATCAATCCGCTCTTGTATTCAAATTGTGAGTTTATGCAATTTAGCATGCTACATTTCAGCACTTTATACGCACTGCTGTAACTTTGAAATCTAATGTTAGAAATTAACCTAATTACACTTACCACCATAAAAGAGATGGCAGGATTAGAATATAATGCTAAGTTCTCTCGAAAGATGGTGTTAGTAGTCGAGTCTCACTCTCCGCCAAATCATCCTGTTAGAAAGTTACAAGCACTTATTCTACAAGTAGCTGTGCTTAGTTTTTTTTTCTTTTTATACTTAAGTTAATTGCTTAAAATTTGATCATTATATCGAGCAGGAATTTGTCGTCTTTTGTGCCGCGATCTACAATAATTGCCACTTTACCTTTTGACTTCGAAATCTCCGTCGACGACGAACACAACTTTTGAGAGTTACCGCTCAAATAAACTTCGATAAAGGAGTCGCACCGATACGTACTGTACTTAACTGCATTATTATCATCATCGTCACGAGCTGCCGAGACACGAGGTAGCAAGAGACGACCATTGTAATGAAATTAACTTGCAAAGAACATTTATAATTAATGTCAGTTACGGGTTTATGTGCTTTAATTGATGTTTAAACTGTCGTGCACGGTGTTACTAACCGGTCTTATTAGAAAATCAATATTATTACCCATCCTCTTGGCGCTTCCTTTAGGCAAACATATTATTAATGTTATTATAAAACGATATCGTTTCTCTTCGCCAGAAACTGATTAGGATATGAATTCTTAATAGCGTTCCCTCGTTGGGAGTCTGTAAAATAACACAATTTTGGTTTAAGTAATTGTAACAATAATAACTTCAATCTTCGTATTGTTCGTAATGTATAATTAATAGAACAAACAACTAATATCGTCGTACAAACAAACGTTTACGTGGTTAAACATTTACTACCTTTGTTCTTGGGTGTGCAATAATATTAATTCCTCGAGTGACTTCATTGAAGTATTTATCTTAGGTTATAAATAGAGACCGGACGCATCAGGCCGAAATTACGATGGACCATATCAATAGTATAACATCGCTAATACAACACGCAGTTATTGAAATTCACTATTCATTCGGTTAACCGCACATCTGTTTTTTGTCGTTGAATTGTGACTCAATTACTTCAATATTACAATTAAATTCCTTTCTTCGTGGGCGTAGATAGAAGCGTGAAGAGTTTTTATAATGTATTTTATTTATTAGTTTATATTTCGTAAGATAAATAGAGCACGGTGAGTTAGTTTTTTTTTTCATTGTTTTAACTGTTAATTATATAGTGAATTTCGTTAAGTTTCAATAACTTACGCATACATTTTTAATTTTCATTTATTTAGATCTAGAACATTGTTTAAGTTACTTTTTCACATATGATGTGGAACAACGTCAAGAATGGCATCGTGAAACAATGGCGGGTTGGATTAAGGGTCAAACTGATTGTGTTTCCATTGCCAGTGATTCCGAAATTTATTGCAAAGTCGTAAAATATCGTTAAAGAAATTCCAAGAAATCGCACGAAAAATGTCACTTAGCATCGCAAACACATACACAGAAATTAGACTCGTTGGAATCTGACAATTTTAATGAAGAACTCTCTGAGACATTAATGGCGGCAAATATTCTATTAAATAAACTTAACAGTCCCACCTTCAAAACATTTCTCCAAAAATATACTGGTCGAAATGTTCCTGATGAATCTACCTTACGCAAATATTATGTTTTTAAGTGCTACACGAAAGCAGTAGAACACATTAAAAGTCATATTTCAAATCAGTACCCCGACGAAACTGTCGATATATTAGGACGCTGTGTGGTAAATGTTGTAGCTGGTGTACTACATCCAACTATTCCATATAACGCATATGTAATAGCAACAAAAGTTATAAGTTATAAATACAGTTGATGCGGAAACAGTAGCTAAAACTATTTACGAGAATATGCACCAAATGCTTCATTCGGACGACCAGTACAAAGAAAAAATATTTTTATTTGTCAGTGACAGTGCTGCATATAATCGGTAGACTATTAAAGGAAACATATCCTAATATACTGCATATTACCTGTATAACACATGCTCTCCACAGAATCTGTGAATATATCAGAGACACCTTTCCGGAAGTTGATAAAGTTGTATCCGCTTTTAAAACAGTTTTCAGAAAAGCACCATTGAGAGTAGCTCTTTACAGGGAAAAACTTCTATCTTTGTCACTGCCTCCCTCTCCAGTAATAACTAGATGGGGAACATGGTTGGAAGCTACTAGTTTTTATGCAGAGAATTTCGATAGTTTACAAAATTTCGTTCCATGTTTAAATGACGATGCTCGAAGTATTTCCTAGTGCAAGGAACTAATACAAATTCTAAATTCCAAAAATCATTTGCACTTTCTTCAGGAACACTTTAGAAATTTGAACTAGAAAACTAAAATATCAAATTAAATGATGGATTAACCACATTAGATGTGGCTATTAATAATTTTAAAAATATTCCAAGTGACTTCGGATGTGGCCTTCGGTAAAAGTAAGACGCAATTTATAATAGAAATCTAGATTTAACATTGCGGCAATTGTGTATGGGGACAATGACTCAAAATCTAACTGCTAAATACGCTGAAATAAAATAATATTTCCAGTGTGCATCTATAACCAGTTGCGATGTAGAAAATACGTTTTCTATCTACAAGGATGTATTTCATTCCGAGCGAACAAATTTCACAGAAGAGAACTTTGTGAAAGTATTGCTAGTTAATATTAATACTCCTTTACTCAACTTGAACTACAAAATGAACAAATAAAAATGTATTTCGTATTTTATAGATCACCATTCGTTTGTTTTCCAATTATATAAATAAAATTAACAACTCTTTAAAAATACAAATTTTCAATAGAACGCCCGTGGGCGATGAGTCATCGGCCTCTTTTGTCCTGTCCCTAGTTATCAGCAATAAATAGAATTTCTTAATTATTATTGGTAGTGCCATTAGCCAAGCATGATCCTAGTGACGTCCGAAAATAGTGTTAGAAGTATTGATTTGAATAGCATCTCTGATTTCAAAAACCGAGGGTTTAATATTTCAAACAATACCAATTACACATATCATATACATTTAAAGTAAGAGATTTTTCGATAAAATTACCAGGCCTGCATTTTTCAACTCTTTGAATGTTGATTTAAAAATTTTAACTATTTCTAGTAATTGGGTAGCGCTGATTTCAAATCTGCTTTTATTTTTTTTTTTATCACGTAAGGTTATTTTTCAAACCAGTAAAATCAAAAAATATAGAAAAAACACGATTTATTTCATTTATAAGCTAGTTTTATATTATATTAAAAAAATACAAAAATATACACATAGAAACTATTAGAAATAGTTATTTATTCTTTATGATTCTTAAAAAAAGTTTTCGTTTTTCAGAAAAGCTTCGTTTGGTTGTTTTTCTGTCATATTAGCTAAAGAAAGATCTGAAGGTAGTTTCTGGAGCAAGCAATTTTTTTGTTTCAACCTAGACCCCAGTACTTCAGAAAGATCTTTTGAAAGTACCAAATCTCTTACTAAATCATGCAGTTCGGCTTGTGAAAATAGCTGAGGTTGGTTTTGACCTGAGGTTGATGGTTCAAAATCACTATCCATCTGTACGGAGCCGGAAGTTGAAGAGGTTTCAATATCTTCTTGTAGTACTTTGGGGGGTATAGGTATAGGTACATGATCACTGTGAGGAACTGGTCTGATAGCTGATTTAATATTGTTTGGGTACAAAATATGTTTCAAAGTTTTTCTATTATGCCCCTTAATATCACAAAGATAAAAGTAGCAATCTTCATGATGATTTTGCGGTTCTCTCCAAACCATTGGTATTCCAAAAGGAAGGCTTTTTCTATTCCCTTTGGTCCAATGTCTTAAACCTTCTTCACATACCTTACAAACAACGTGCGGTGCCCAATCTTTATCTTGATCTCCTAATTTGATTTTGAAATAAACATAATATGCATTTTTCACAAATTCACCAATTGGTCTCTTAACGAAATATCCACAAATATAACAGAAATCATCTGATTTGTTTTTGCAACACCGGCTAGACATATTTTTAAGCAATGTTTATTTATCAAATACCACGCACAACACTAAAGACAAATTAATTTTACTTGTTTACTGATCGACACTCGGAGCTATAATGAAGTAAATGACATTAAAATATACATTTTGTTTGGAGTGATAAACTTGAAATCCTTCTTCGCAGTACTAATAAAGTGAAAGCATAATAAATAGGATATAGCAAGTAAAAATTCCCGGAAATCTTGTCCAAAATTAATACATGTAATAAAAGATTTACATTAGGTAATGAGAGCCTATTTAACAAATTTCTTTAAAACCACAACAGAAAATCATTTTTGGGTTAATACCTAGAATTTGAAGTAGTACATTCATTTTAAAATGTATTAAAACGCCTATTATAAGATTTTTTTTATATTTTTTTCTTTTTCTTTTGTGCAAAAAAAATCTGTGGGTGGTAGAGACCAACTGTATTTTAATTAGTTATTGCTATATAAAAACTGAGCTTAAAAAAAAATCACGTCATCACAAATTTTATGCAGGCCTATGGTATTAGGCAATATTTCGCTATAGCTTTTGATACTTTTATTAGTAATATTTTATTTATTGTTAAAAGGTTGTTGTGTCAGATAAATTAATAAAAAGTTGGCATTTATACTTGATTTATTTCTATTTGTTGGTAACTTTAAAACGGGCGTTTTTTAATGATTGATTTATACAGTTGCTGGCGTGTTTTAATTAAGCAAACTCTTTATTAAAAAAAAAACAATATATTTTCATGATGTATATGGTGTTTACGTCCATTTTTAATTTGGAATTTTAATCAAATTTCTTAAATTACTTTAAAAATTTTCAGGTATAGCAGTGGGTTAGGATAAAATTCTTGGTACATTGCTCTAAATAAATTTTATTGTAAAGCCTCACTATTTGAGCGTAAATTAAATATACTTCGCCTCATAAATATTTATCAAAATAGAAAGTCATTTGTAAAGGTACCCTTTTTATTCGCAGTACCCTTTAAAATGCAACAATTCGACAGGAATAGTATGTATAATATACACATTCGCGTCACGTATTTCGTATAAAATAACTTTCCTTTGACGATATCTTTTACTGCATTTTGCGTTTCTTCCTGTCCGTCCGGAATAGAAAATATATCACCTTTCCCTAGATGACAGGGAAATAATCCAATATCCGTCTATCCGGAAGCGCGCAAGGGCCCAGAAGTATAAAATGGGACATCATTCAAACGTCAATCAATCCAACCACTAATTCGATACAAATATATATGTGCTATCTAGAAAGAGTATATTTATCTGCATCTCTTTCGTGTAAAGTGTGAATTCTACGATTCTCTCTCATAGTTGTTAAGTGATAAATATATGCACCCTTATACCCTATTACGACCGCCAAATGGTCTATGAATTATGCATGCAGCCCGTTTACGAAAACTTTTTGCATGAGGAAGAGATTATCGCAAGATGCTCCAAGGAGTAAAATGTATTGACACCTGATTTTTTTTTGTGTTCTTTTATAAACTGAAAATAATACACTCGTACTTAATTTTTTTTGTATAAAATTATTCAAAAAGTGAAGAAAATACTTTTTTACAGCGTTTTAGATAATCTGGTTTTACTTAATTTATTCAAATGAATTAAACTTTGAAAACCGGCTGAGAAGTCTGTAGAGTTTCTTGTATATAAATTTGTTCAGAATTAAATAAGCAATAATGGAAATGGTTCGTTCTGAGAAAGGAAACACAAGATTTTTGAGAAATTTTTTTAGCGTTTCAACTAATTTTTGTCTTGCGATATATTTAGACCTACGACTTTTCGACTTTTTAGATACCTTGGTAAGGAGTGAGCCACAAAAAAAGTTTTCAGAGTATGCTATGGATTAAATCAGTTATGTCTTAGATTGATTAAGTGATCTAACCTACATTTCGTACTGTTAGTAATAGGTTAAATGGTAACTTCTCAATTTCACTTATGATTATTTGCATATGACACTGCGTTAATTCTCTAAGCTCAGACGTGACTTATATGTCTATCTCAGTCGTTCATGGCCTACCTAGGATACAAATTTTGTGGCTCGCTTGATAACGTGTGTTCATTTGAAAATTAAACCTAGGTTACTTTGAAATTTTGATAGAATAAGACGCAAATATATTAGTATGTGTTTGTTGTTCCGTAAACGTAAATCCAAATGACATTTGATAATGTCAATCACAAATATCAGTTAGTGCATAAAATAATCGTGCGTCGATTCTGGTTTAAATAAATTGCTTCTCAGTTTTAAAATGGCTTTCACTTTCACTTTAGAACAAAAATTTTTTTTAATCCAGGCTTATTTTCGAAGTGGTAATAAAATTGATGGTTTATGGGATTATTCAGTTCAAGATTGCATGGTAGAATTTCAAGTTGAGTTTTCACATTTTGTAATAGATTATATACAATTTAAGAATACTTTGGATAGAACTTTAAAACTTTTTTCTGAAACTGGTAGTGTCTTAAGAAAATCAGGCAGCGGAGCAGTTAAGAAACGTACACCTCAAGTTGTCAATCGTTTTGAAGAAATAATGGAAAATGAACCACAAACATCTGTTCGACATTTGAGTCAACAAATAAACCTTTCTGTTGGTACAACTCACAAGTTATTAAAAAATATATGCAACTTTATCCATACCCTGTCACAGCAGTACAAGAATTGTTAGAAATTGATTACCCACGTAGACTACAATTTTGTAATTGGTTTGTAAATATGAACAATAATGGAGAACTTTCGCAAAGAGGCATCTTTACTGATGAAGCATGGTTTTATAAAACGGGATACCAAAATTCACAAAATACAAGAATTTGGAGTAGTGAAAATCCACATGTAATTAATGAAGAATCGCTACATCCAGAGAAAATTGGTGTTTGGGCAGCGATAAGCCAAAGGCGAATCATTGGACCAATATTTTTTCAGGAAACGTTAAATGCTCAAAGGTACCGTACGGAAATTTTACAACCATTTGTCAATCAGTTGCATGATGATGATACTACAAAATACATATTTCCAACAAGACGGAGCACCTTGTCACTGTACTGCAGAATCTTTGGATTATTTAAGAGAATTTTTTGATGAGCGTATAATTAGTCGAAATACTGAAATTGGCTGGCCTGCACGTTCATGCGATTTAACACCTTGCGACTTCTTTTGGTGGTCTTATCTAAAAAATAACATATTTCGAACACCTATATTGAATTTGAATGATATGCTACAGAGAATCGAACAGAAATGCATTGAAATTAATAACAATCCAGTAATGTTGCAAAATATCATCAGAAATTTTGAACGGAGGATTTTAAAGTGCATTGATCTTGAAGGACAAAATTTTCAACATTTGTTATAGTTTTCAATAAATACCTATTATTTGTTATTTATTTGTATGTATGAAATTGTCAAAATATACGACTTCGTAGGTTAAGTAGTAAATTTTATTTTACGACATACTTCAAAATGTTTTCAGTAAATCACATGCTACTAGATTGACTTTTCAAATGAACAGCCGTTATAATACAAAGCTCAGTAAAATAAGCAGTTGTGTCAGCTTTCATCATTTGAAGTGAATTCTCATCCAGTGTGTAATTTCTTCATGTTTTGAAGAAGCAGTAATGGAGTTCTGTAGCAAACAATCCGAGGCTTTTGCGCAGACGCTTCATCGTGGCGATAGAGCACTTATTTTGTGGCAAGATGTGAATGCTTAGCCTGAATAGCACATTTCAGTTAATCCAGTAGCAGAGTGTAATGCACCTTTTTAACCTTTCTTAACGCAACTAATCTTCGACAAATAGGTAAAATCGGCATAAATATACAGTGTCACTGAATAAGCATTGCTAATTTTCAGAAATGATAGAGGGCGCTTAAATAAACAGTTTTATTTATGAACTAGTGCCCGGAAATTTTTCAGTATCGAGATAAAATGAAAAGAATCGGCTGTCACTCCAGGACTTTCCCGGCGGGAAAATCTTTGTCACTATCTTTTGCATTATAAATTGGTTTCATATTCATTGTCTTGCGAGCTGTTGATGGTGGTGGTGTTGTTGTAGAAGTTGGTGTTGCTGTAGAAGTTAATGGTGTTGCTGCAGAAGTGCAAGTTTCTTCATCTGGTGAGGTTGTTAGTGTAGCACATGTTAAAAATCATCATCACTATCTCCTCCATATTCGGAATCTTCTGCATGTTCATTATTAAGAGCATCCACCAAGTCGAAAGCTTCATTTGATGTTATCTTTTTAAATTGATATATAATCGCAATTTATAAAACATATATAAAAATATTTCTGTTTTAGAATCCAAAAGGCGCATATATAAACAATATATATCATTATATTAAATTAGTAATTAATGTTGTATACTTTCTAGTATCTGGCAACCTAATTTATAAAATTTACATATACAGATTTGAGGTTTATTTTGTATGTATGGTGACATATTTTCCATACCGAAATCAAACTGTAAATAAAAATAATGCATTGTTTTATACGTAAATACAAATATTATATTTTTTCATTAATTGTTGTAGCAGACACTTCTTGGTGAAACATTTTGTAATTAACAAATTATTATAAAAACACACTTGGCTATTTCACAATTTTTTATTAGATCTATGTCTAACATATGTTTCGGCTGTTATGCCATTGTCAAAGAGTATCTTAAAACTAACTTACAATACGTGTCCTTTTAACTTTTATACCTATATTTTAGTGCTAGGGTGCTGGTTGGGACATATTTACAATCACGTCTATTATGGGAGTGTTAACAAATTCTAACTGTGTATTCGTAATTATTCTATTTTGTTTTTGTGATTTTTTAATTTCTAGTATTTCTCATAAATCTAGTCTTCTACTTTTTATTACGTTATGTAACACGGTTCATATCGGGCAAATGGCAATAAAACAAAATTAGGTACAATGTTAAATAATAACAAAGATAAAATAGAAAATATAGAAAAATCAGGAGTATACACAATAAAATGTAATGACTGTGAAGCTATATATATATAGGGCAAAGTGGAAGATCCATTAAAAAACGCATATCCGAACACGTAAGAGATATAAAGTATAGTAATAAAAACACAGGTTTTTCGACACACTGTATCGAACAAAACCATTTGCCCGATATGAATAGCTCCACCGTGTTACATAACGTAATAAAAAGTAGAAGACTAGATTTATTAGAAATACTAGAAATTAAAAAATCACAAAAACAAAATAGAATAATTACGAATACACAGTTAGAATTTGTTAACACTCCCATAATAGACGTGATTGTAAATATGTCCCAACCAGCACCCTAGCACTAAAATATAGGTATAAAAGTTAAAAGGACACGTATTGTAAGTTAGTTTTAAGATACTCTTTGACAATGGCATAACAGCCGAAACATATGTTAGACATAGATCTAATAAAAAATTGTGAAATAGCCAAGTGTGTTTTTATAATAATTTGTTAATTACAAATATTATAATGATGTATTATACAACAGAAAAAAACATATTTTTGTAATCAAAAAATATAATAATGTAACCTGCTAACACTAATATAATGTATTTTCTTTCAAATACACAAATTTTTGAAACAAAGACTATTCACAGAAATACATAAAGATGTTGTCTTCATAATGAACACATCTATTTACCTTGTTTTAGTAAGGAAGTATATCATACGATGACAAACATGTTAAAACTTGCAGAATTATAATATAAACATCGTGAGTGAATGGGTTGTGGCTATCTAAATAACTACTTTGCGTTTATTATCGTATAACACTTGAATGTGATCGTTTATTGAACCACAACACCTTCCTAGCTACTTGTAAAGTCAATAGGTTCAGTATCGTATAATTCTTGATTTACGTATATTTACTAACTCGACTTTATGAAAATAGTCAAATAAGTAATCACTACACGTTAAAGGGTTAAGTCACTTCTAAATGTATTTAGTAAATAATTATATTAGTAAATTATTAAGAATATTTATGTAAAAAGGACAAATATCAAGGTTTCAATGTAGGAGGATAGCACAGATTATTTCTGCAAACTAATAAAACAAAATCTTGTAATCAAAAATTATTTTTATTTTTGTTTTTCAAAATATTCGCCCTTAAACTCAATGTATTTAGACATTCGATAAAACCAGTTATCGTAGCATAAATTCCACACTTCTTGAGTTACTTTAGATATAAGGTTTTTGAAGCTCTCTATTGCATCTTCTGGGCTTGCAAATCGTACACCACGCATTTTATCCTTTAGTCCTGGAATTAGAAAGAAATCTGAGGGTGTCCGGACTATATGGCGGATGATCTAGTAATTTTAATCTGGAAGCTTTGTTTGACGCGCAGTGGACTTGAAGCATTGTCGTGATGAAGGACAATCTCCGATATAGGGCGTCGTAAATGAGCCTTTTGAACAACATTTGGCAGACCTACTATCGTGTACCATTCTGCGGTTACCGTACGTTCATTTTCAAGTACAATTGTTGTGATAGGTCCTGATTTTGAGAAAAAACTGGTTACCATTTTCTTTCCAATACTTTCAGATTTTTTTACTTTGACTGGATTAAGTTCTGTTTGAGCCGACTGCCGTTTTGATTCCAGTTCAAATGCATATATACAGCTTTCATCACCAGTAATGATGTTGTGAACTACTTTAGACTTACCTCCATCATATTTCTTAAGCGTTTTTTTTTTCACCATTCCACTCGGTATTATTTTTGTTCCTGTGAGGTATCCAAAGACAACAGACTTTCCTCACACCCAAATTATTATGTAAAATCTTGTTTATTGCAGTCATGCCAATACCCAAGGTGCTCTTAATAATTGTATACGTGACTCGATTGTTGTCTTGAATCATTCTTCGTACGGCGTCTACATTTGTTTCAGTATCGGTTGAGATTGGTCTTTCTTCGCGAAAATCGTCACTAAGTGAAACTCTTTCAAATTTAAATTCGTTATACAAATAGTAAACACTCCTCTGAGAAGGAGCTTGATCACCAAATGCAGCACGATGTCTTGAAATACTTTGTTTTGGAGTTAGAGAACTTTTAAAATCATAGTAAATCATGGCCCTAAAATTTTCAAACAATAAACACTTGTTTCATAGCATTATTGATTCCTTTGATTCAATAGAAATATTAATTTGCAGAAATAACACAGGTCTACAAAATTAAGCTTTTTGACAGATGTTTTTATTTTGAAAACTTATTTTATATAATTTTGGTAGGCTGATTTCAAAAATTCTATGCATTTATTTGTATCACGTAAGGTTTTTTTACAAATATTAAATGAAAGAAAACGATATTTATAAAAAAAATTATTTGTTTATTGAGTAAAAAGGTGGAATATACAAGTTAAAAAAGTGGAAAAAGATACTTTACTCAGTCGTTTTTAAGTGAAATCTTTGTCTTTTTGCCAGAAAGCTGCGTTGTCCGGACATTCGGTTGTATGTTTTTAAGGGCATATCCCGTTTTAACATCCAGCAGTAGTCCGCCATTATCGTTATGCTCCATCTGCCTTGGTATCGCCGTTCCATTTCCTTAATGTCTTGGTGAAACCTCTCTTCTTCGCTAACTGCTCCAAGATCTTCAGGAAAATAGTTCAAGTGTGAAAACAGGAAATGTACTTTCAAACTCATATTACAATCTAGACGAAAGTGTTGTAACATATTTTGAACAATATTTTCGTCATTAGAGTTCCCAAGAAACTTATCAATTACTTTTTTAAATGAAACCCAGGCGTTTTTCTCGACATTTTTCATTGTGTTTTGAAAATCCTTGTCTTTGCATAATGTTCTTATCTGCGGCCCAACAAAAATACCTTCTTTTAACTTGGCATCGGATAAGGCTGCAAATGTCTCGCACAAATATTTACACTGTCCATTTTTGTCTAGGGTTTTAACAAACTGCTTCATCAAGCCAAGTTTGATATGGAGAGGAGGCAGTAAAACTTTTTTGGGGTCAACCAAGCTATCTCTTAATACATTTTTGCTACCAGGTGTAAGGCTTGTTCTAGAGGGTCATTCTATTTGATTCCAATGTCTATCCCTTGCTCGACTATCCCACTCACAAATAAAGCATGGAAATTTTGCATAACCTCCTTGTTGTCCTAGTAGCATGCACATCACTTTAAGGCCACCACAAAGCATTCACTGATGTTCTTGGTAGTTTATTTTCTTTAAAAGAAGTTCAAAATTTTCATACGTTTCCATTAAATGTACCGAATGGGCAATGGGAACCGAGGCCAGCTCATTACCATTGTGCAATAAAACGGCTTTTAAACTACGCTTACTTGAGTCAATAAACAGGCGCCATTCTTCTTTTACATACGGCACATTTCCTAATTTTTAAATTAAGTCAGGAATATTGTTGCAATACACTAGCGGTCCGTCTTGAGTCAAATATTGACATAACTCTTTTTCGCGATCCCGGTAAAAGCTTGATGTGACGTCAGGTGCCAGTAAATGTTTCTCACGAAGTCGGGAGGCTAACAATTCGGATGTATCCTTTGGAAGGTGCAAATCTCTAATTAAATCATTTAGTTCGCTCTGGTTAAACACTTCGGGCTCTCTGAAATCTGGTGTGAAATCTGAGTCATCTGGGTCGCAATTAGATTCCTCTGATTCTGACGATATGACGTTTTCTAGTGCTTTTGGGGCGGTAGGTATCGGTACAACTGGTCCATGAGGAACTGGTCGAATAGCAGAGTCAAGATTGGGATACACAATTTGTTTCTTATTTTTTCTGTTGAATCCTTGAACATTACACGAACAAAAATAACAATCATCACTGTGATTTCTAGGCTCTCGCCATACCATAGGAACACCAAAGCTTAAACATTTCTTCCTAACTTTTTGCCAGTTTCTTAATGCTTCAACGCAAACGGAACAAACAGTATGAGGAGCTCAGGACTTGTCTTGGTCGTCAATTTTTACACCAAAATAAGCGTGGTAAACATTTTTCACAAACGAAGTTATAGTTTGCCTCTGCTTTACTACGACATAACTACCACAGATATAACAAAAGTTATTCGGATTGTTCACACAATGTCTTCTTTCCATATTTATACGTTCTAGAACACTTAAAATACGCAACAACGAAGACAACAAGCGCGCGGACACAGTAGCACGACGACTAACACAACCAAACTGCACATAAGCAGGTTTCAACGTTGTATTGACGCTTCTGCGCCGACTCTGTTGCTTTGCTGAGAAATCTAATATTAACCAGTGTTGCCAAATCACATTTAATTTCATAAAAATCAATTATTTAAAAATCATGCCTAACATGGAACAAACATATTCTTGTCATAGGTATGTATATTAATAAATTAACATTTTTAAGATACAGAGCGCTATAAAAAAAATTTACGTGATAGAGCAAAAATATGGCGTTTTTTGGAATAAGGGCCCCCAAACATATACAAATTAGCAGCTTTCAAACATCACAATCACTGTAGACCTGTGTAATCGGTGTTAACCTCATACTAATTACAAATATTACAAAAAGAAAAGGGCCTAAAAATATACCTTAAGGAACTTTTAATAAAATAAAGAAAAAATTCTCAGAATATACGCCATTTATTCTAGTTTATCTATTCAAAATGTAAATGGAATTTTTATTACGAAAACATTATAGGATTACAAAAAAAAAGTTATCCATCATTAACCACTCTAAGGATCTCAAGACACCCACGTCGAACAGTATTAAGTACAAAGTGTTGAAAGAATAGAAAACAAAAAGTGTATCACGTGAACGAAACAATTACAAACGTTCTATCGCATGGTTGACAAGCAAGAGGATCCGGAAAAACCGCGAGTCATCCATCTCGATATCGAATCACGCCAAGGAAAGAAAACATCCGCTATCTGCCTACTCCTACAATGGTTAAAAGACGGAGAGGAGGACTAAGACGACAACAACAGTGACACCGCAGCACCCGCAAAAAAAAGTAATTTATCTTTCTATCTCAGCAGATTTTTTCCCCTTATCCACTACCACAAACATTTCAGGGCCAAATTTAACTGCCTGCGAAGTGAATGTTATACTATCGCACATAATTCGGAGAAAATATTGTTTTTGAGATATGGCGAAAGTTTTTAGTTGAGTCGATTTCTTCCACTTATTTCTTTGGCCCTAATCTCGCCTTAACTCGCGTATATAATGAGATGGCTGACTGTAAGAAAACATTCTCGAATGAATTGGATTTTGAAATAACAATTTTTTTGAAGATTTGTTTCGAGAAAAAATAAATCGTATTTTCGAATTTTCTTATTTAAACAAAAGGAAGTTTATTTCGTTTGTTTCTGAATAATTACACAGGCCTGCATAAAATTTGTGATGACGTGATTTTTGTTTGTTAAGCTCAGTTTTTATATAGCAATAACTAATTAATACAGTTGGTCTCTACCACCCACAGATTTTTTTTTTGCACAAAAGAAAAAGAAAAAAATATAAAAATAATCTTATAATAGGCGTTTTAATACATTTTAAAATGAATGTACTACTTCAAATTCTAGGTATTAACCCAAAAATGATTTTCTGTTGTGGTTTTAGAGAAATTTGTTAAATAGGCTCTCATTACCTGATGTAAATCTTTTATTACATGTATTAATTTTGGACAAGATTTCCGGGAATTTTTACCTGCTAAATCCTATTTATTATGCTTTCACTTTATTAGTACTGCAAAGAAGGATTTCAAGTTTATCACTCCAAACAAAATGTATATTTTAATGTCATTTACTTCATTATAGCTCTGAGTGTCGATCAGTAAACAAGTAAAATTAATTTGTCTTTAGTGTTGTGCGTGGTATTTGATAAATAAACATTGCTTAAAAATATGTCTAGCCGGTGTTGCAAAAACAAACCAGATGATTTCTGTTATATTTGTGGATATTTCGTCTTGAAAAAGTTTAAGAGACCAATTGGTGAATTTGTGAAAAATGCATATTATGCTTATTTCAAAATCAAATTAGGAGATCAAGATAAAGATTGGCACCGCACGTTGTTTGTAAGGTATGTGAAGATGGTTTAAGACATTGGACCAAAGGCAATAGAAAAAGCCTTCCATTTGGAATACCGATGGTTTGGAGAGAACCGCAAAATATTCATGAAGATTGTTACTTTTGTCTTTATGATATTAAGGTGCATAATAGAAAAACTTTGAAACATATTTTGTACCCAAACAACATTAAATCAGCTATCAGACCAGTTCCTCACAGTGATCATGTACCTATACCCCCCAAAGTAGTAGAAGAAGATATTGAAACCTCTTCAACTTCCGGCTCCGTACAAATGGATAGTGATTTTGAACCATCAACCGGAGGTCAAAACCAACCTCAGCTATTTTCACAAGCCGAACTGAATGATTTAGTAAGAGATTTGGGACTTTCAAAAGATCTTTCTGAAGTACTGGGGTCTAGGTTGAAACAAAAAAATTTGCTTGCCCCAGAAACTACCTTCTCTTGGTATAGTGAGGCTGGATTTGTAAAATATTTTGCACAAAACGGGCGACTCGTGTACTGCCAAGCAATTGCTGATCTATTTACTTTCTTCGGAGCTCCTGAGTACACACCTTCTGACTGGAGACTTTTCATCGACTCTTCAAAAAGGAGCCTTAAAGCTGTTCTTTTACATAATGGCAAAGTTTTTGCTTCTGTTCCGGTCGGCCATTCTGTTCATTTAAAGGAAAACTATGAAAATTTACAGGAATTACTTTTAAGAATACAATATGAAAATCATAACTGGGAAGTGTGTGGAGATTTAAAAATTTTAGGCCTTCTCTTGGGTCAGCCGTCTGAATATACTAAATTTCCATGTTTCCTGTGCGAGTGGGATAGCAGAAATCGAGAACAGCATTGGATAAAAAGACACTGGCCACAAAGGGTAACTTTAACACCCGGAACCAAAAATGTAATTCGCGAAAGTCTTATTGACCCTCAAAAAGTGTTACTTCCACCGCTTCACATAAGACTTGGACTTATGAAACAATTTGTTAAGGCATTAAACAAAGAAGGAAATTCTTTTAAATATTTTTGTAAAACATTTCCGACTCTGTCAGAGGCAAAATTAAAGAAGGGAATCTTTGTAGGCCCGCTGATTAGGAGCTTGGTGAAAGATCATGAATTTGAAAATGTGATGGAAGATAAGGAAAAACATGCATGGCATGCTTTTAACGAAGTTGTACATAAATTTCTAGGGAATTATAAAGACACAAACTATGTTGAGATCGTTGAAAATATGCTGGAAAAATTCAGGATTCTTGGTTGCAATATGAGCATAAAAATTCACTTTTTACATTCCCAGTTGGACTATTTCCCAGAAAACCTAGGGGACGTGAGTGAAGAGCAAGGAGAAAGATTTCATCAGGATATTAAAGAGATGGAAAAAAGATACCAAGGGCGCTGGGACACAAAAATGATGGTCGATTACTGTTGGACATTGAGAAGAGATCTTCCTTTAGCTGAATATGACAGAAAAACAACCAAACGAAGCTTTTCTGAAAAACGAAAACGTTTTTTTAAGAAGCATAAGGAATAAATAACTATTTCTAATAGTTTCTATGTGTATATTTTTGTATTTTTTTAAATATAATATAAAACTAGCTTATAAATGAAATAAATCGTGTTTTTTCTATATTTTTTGATTTTACTGGTTTGAAAAATAACCTTACGTGATACAAAAAAAATAATAGCAGATTTGAAATCAGCGCTACCCAATTACTAGAAAACAGTTAAAATTTTTAAATCAACTTTTAAAGTGTTGAAAAATGCAGGCCTGTGTTATCATATAATCTTAATACATTCCCCCTGTGTCCGTTGATTTTTTGTAATAGTCTAGGAACATTTTGATATATTTCTCAGTGATTCTCTTGTTTTAAGTGTTCCCTTCATTAAAACGATATTTAGTGTAACCTTTACCAACCTTTATGTCCTTTTCTGTTCTATACCTATATTCCGTTTTGGACCAGTTCGCTCACCAGACTTGACGCCTACGGACTACATAATAATAATCACTTTTCGCAACGTTAAGAAATAATTAATAATTTTATCGTTTCAAATACAACTACAATCCTGTTTCGTCATACAAGGTTTCATCAGGTGCTTGAAAAACTATATAACGGCAGATTGTCTGAAACTAGTTAAAAATATGACTAGTTTTAGACAATATGTCGTTGTTTTATGATTAGTTTCTAATATATGACGGACAACACTCAATTTGCTAGACCTATTGAATAGAATATGCAATATATGTTCTTTATAACGGGTTATTATTCAGCGTTTTGTTTGACCAATATATTTCAAATTACAATCGCAGCAACTAATTTCATATTTTAGTTTTCTGATTCTTCTCAATTTTCTCTTTGGCGTTTCTTGAAAAAGATTTCATTGAATTTTAATACTTCGAAATGCTATTTGAAGATCTCGTTCGTTCTTTAGCAAATCTATTTAGATTCTTTGTAATTTGAAACACAATGAACTTTTTGTCACGATTTTGTTGTGGTAAAATTGCGGATTGTCTTTTTTAAATTTAAAAAGCTAAATCATATAGTTAGATATCTAGACACTCTGAGCTTAAATTTATTGCATATTTTTTTACTATTAGCTTAGCCTTCTGACGTCGTTATAACAATTATGCGAATATTTAAAAGCATCGGTGCTTCCCCGATTTATAACCTCGATAATGTGATGTTCAGTAGAAGATAAATAGATAGAAATTAGAGAAAAATATATAGAAATGAAGAGGTGATATTAAATAATATGTTCATATTAAGCTTGACATTTTAAAGACAGCAATGACTATCTTAACTTACTAAACGTTTTTTCTTGCCTTCGTGCTGATAACTCTACTTGGAGTTTTAAGGGTGATGGGTTCCTCAAACATGAATATTAAACTCACGTGGTAGTTAATTCCCAATTCTACCGTACTTAGTAAATAATTTTCCTTTTTCTTTCATTCCCACTCGAACAATGAACGCGAAGGAAAAAAAGAAAATTTCCAGAAGATATGTCCGAGACCTAATTTCAGCCACGTACTAGTATGCAAATACAAGAAAAACGCTTCGGGCCGTGTAACAACGCGACATTCCCAGAATTTTTACGGCAGTTCGCTTTTATTCTGTATTTGAGTATCCGGACCCAATCTTAACAAATAATTACGTCCGCAGTAATGGCGTACGCCAAGGGCAGAGAGAGCACCACCAGTAACAGTAGATAAGAAAAAGCAAGACCGGCTCCTCGTAAAGTGTGAGTTCGTAAAATTTTCAAACATTACAGGACCCCGATGTTATCGCCCATAAAACGACTTTAGTCTGAAACATTTTCAATGAGCTAGTTCTTCGTATAGAGGGCGTACACATTAATGGCGCATTGAAGTTGATTCATGCAGAGATAATGTAGAAGAGAAACACAACTGGTGATGTTATCTAGATGATGTTAATATTTTTTAAGATAAATTTTACACGTCTATGCTTTTTATTATTTAACTTTCTTAGGATAAAGTTCATGTCTTGCATAAATATTATGTAGGAATATTTTTCTTCGTATTGTAAATTTTACATTGCGATTTTAATTGGCCGCCATTTATACCAATCTTTACTGAAATTTTTCCTATAATAATAGATATCAAGTAAAAACTTTGCGATTCGTTGTAGCTTGATCATTATGGATGATCTTCATCATCATGGAGTACCTGTCCATCGACGTACGCATATTTATCGTGAAAACTAATTATCAAAATATAAAATGTTTTGCTGAAACTGCAAGAAGTTGCCATACGAATTTCGGAAAAAAAATTAGCTCCATCAAAGTTCTCGAGAATTTAATGAAGAAATTTGAAGTGTTTGGGCCAATAAAAGCTATTAAGATAAAATAAAACAAATTTTATGAATTTCACTTTTTAATTATCACTGTAACGAGTCGTTTCGCACCAACCTGGGCTTCGTCAGACATATAACTAACTTATTTACAAAATATTTTTTATATTAAACACAAGTAAACAGTAACAAGCAAAAACACATGTTTTATTTTAAAAAATAGTCAGAGGGATGGGTGCTTTTCATTACGGGATGTCTATACAAAACTTTTGCTACGGTTTATAAAAAAATGTACTGTTCTTAAGTAATAAAACTAAAGGTTTACATTATATTACAGGGATAAAGAATTCTATGGAAAAATACAAAAATACTATACACTATGTAACTGTCTGCAAATCAAATAAATAGATTAAGTAAGGGTGAATTATTTGTTTCTAATTGATCATTTAAGATCTTGTCAGTTTTCTTTATTTTATTGATTTCCAGTGACTCTAATAAATTAAGTTTTTTGCCCTTATTTTCTATATGTAATATTTTAAATTCTTTGTTAAAATTGTGGTTCGTTGAATTGATATGAGACGCATATAAAGAGTCACTTTTATTATTTCTAAATGAAGAAAAATGTTCTTTGACGCGTACTTCAAACGATCTGCCTGTCTGTCCGATATAAGTCATAGGGCAACTACCGCAGGTTAACTCATAGACCCCTGACTTTTTATTGTTGTTTGTTAAATCCTTATTGTTTTTTATAAATTTGGATAAATTGTTATTAGTTTTAAACGCTGTATTAATGTCAAACTTTCTTAAATATTTACAAATTTTTGTGCTTGAAGAGCCTATAAACGTGATCATTTTAAATTTTTGGGTGTTATTATTTAATATTGGGTAAACTTGTGATATGGCTTTTGTACGGAGTTTTTTATTTAAAATGTTATCTATTATATTACTTTTATATCCATTGTTGATAGCTATTTGTCTAATCAACAATGGATATAAAAGTAATATAATAGATAACATTTTAAATAAAAAACTCCGTACAAAAGCCATATCACAAGTTTACCCAATATTAAATAATAACACCCAAAAATTTAAAATGATCACGTTTATAGGCTCTTCAAGCACAAAAATTTGTAAATATTTAAGAAAGTTTGACATTAATACAGCGTTTAAAACTAATAACAATTTATCCAAATTTATAAAAAACAATAAGGATTTAACAAACAACAATAAAAAGTCAGGGGTCTATGAGTTAACCTGCGGTAGTTGCCCTATGACTTATATCGGACAGACAGGCAGATCGTTTGAAGTACGCGTCAAAGAACATTTTTCTTCATTTAGAAATAATAAAAGTGACTCTTCATATGCGTCTCATATCAATTCAACGAACCACAATTTTAACAAAGAATTTAAAATATTTCATATAGAAAATAAGGGCAAAAAACTTAATTTATTAGAGTCACTGGAAATCAATAAAATAAAAAAACTGACAAGATCTTAAATGATCAATTAGAAACAAATAATTCACCCTTACTTAATCTATTTATTTGATTTGCAGACAGTTACATAGTGTATAGTATTTTTGTATTTTTCCATAGAATTCTTTATCCCTGTAATATAATGTAAACCTTTAGTTTTATTACTTAAGAAAAGTACATTTTTTTATAAAACGTAGCGAAAGTTTTGTATAGACATCCCGTAATAAAAAGCACCCATCCCTCTGACTATTTTTTTAAAATAAAACATGTGTTTTTGCTTGTTACTGTTTACTTGTGTTTAATATAAAAAATATTTTGTAAATAGGTTAGTTATATGTCTGACGAAGCCCAGGTTGGTGCGAAACGACTCGTTACAGTGATAATTAAAAAGTGAAATTCATAAAATTTGTTTTATTTTATCTTAATAGTTATAATGGAATTTCATCAAGTAAAGGCCGAAACAATCATATATACCAATAAAAGCTAGTAAATAACATGTTTACAATCGTGGTGCTCGAACAGAAGAAAACATTAGTGTGGTAAGTGTTAGTTCACAGGGCAATACACTGCACGTTTTTGACAGTATTCTGTTTTAACTGAATCAACAGTTTCCATTTTCACTAGTAAAAAACGAATAGCTTCAGCTTGCACACAGTGACCAGTAAACACATGTATTATAGATCCACGCATCGTGGTACTTCTACATTGGCATCGAAAACGTAGCGGCATCGTCGCAGGCTTAATATTAGAAGATTTTGGGTTCATCCTATAAATCAAGAAGCAATGCGTACTAAAACACTTGACAAATTTTACGAAAAGTTGATAAACGATTGACAAAAGTTTTTTAATCCTTTTTACTCTTTGTTGCTATTTGATAAAAAACGTGTCGCATCACCTCGTGTAAAAGAGATGGTATTATACTATGTGCTACTGCAAACCGAATACGTTTCAATTCATTCGAATGGGCTTGACAATCTGGTGAGTATCCGGTAGACGTCCTCCACCATGTACGTTTATTTGCAGTACAAACATCGTGTGCGCAATATATGCGCCTCTACTTATTCGGTAATATATATCATACGAAAAAACGTGCAGTGTATTACCGTGTGAACTAGCCCTAAGGGTTAGTGTTGATGGAACCCTGAAAATGTCTATTCGTAAACATTCGCAACAAGTCAACATTAAGTGATCGAGCCTATGTAATATTTTAAAGAAAGATCTTCCTTTAAAAGCTTAGGAGGTACAATTGACTTAAGAATTAAAAGCGACAACTTTTAATTCTTAATTACCAAGAAAATTACCATTTTTAAAAAATTATCTTTAGTGATGAAGGTCGTTTCGAAATTGGTGGATATATAAACACGAATTTAGGGAATATGGAGTAAAGAAAATCCAAAAGAAATACCGGAGAAACGAGTGTATGCAGAAAAACTAACTGCGTGGTGTGATTTTTGGACGGGAGGTATGATTTGTCCTTATTTATTTCAAGACGAAGCTGGTAATGCGGAGATTGTAAATGATACAGGACAACGATAACAGATTTAGGTTGAATGGATTGGAAGGTATAATCCGAATGTTCAGAACATAAGGTTTCGACGTGACGTTGCCACTTGCTATACAGTGGATGAAACGTGAAGAATATTTTAAGGCAAAATAAAAGAAGGGCTGACGTTAATTGGCCGCCTCGCGGCCTCACACCTCTAGATTGGCGGGGTCATTTTAAACCTAACACTCCTCAAACAACTGAACAGCTTCGAATAAACGTTACTCAAAAAATTGGTCAAATTCGGCAATATCTGCGAAAATGTTATCGAAAATGTTGTTGAAGAGCATGTAATCATATCGAAGAGGCAGAGAAGGTCACTGGTCGGATATTATCTTTCATTAATTAACCGCAACATTTGTGCTACAAAATCACTACCAGCGTGAACAATAACTAATCAACTAAAACAATAAATAACTAAACGATTGCCTTTAGATGTGGTTGATAACAAACCATAGCGGTATTGTCTGGCTAACTGTTGGAACTAGTGTGGCCAGTGTGAATGTAAGTTTCATCTGAAAAGACAGTTGGTCATAATATTTAATTTTGTACCGATAATTTAATCTCTAAAAATGTCATCTACGTACCGAATCCAAACTCTTGGAAATTATTTAGATTTATTTTTAAATTCCACTTCAAAGTGACTAAGTGCATGTGTTTACCATACCATCAAATTACACGAAAAACCTAAATAGAGTTGTTAAATAACGAGACCTCCAAATTGCTGTCCGGTCTGACAATACAATTAAAGCTCTCCTTGGTAATATCAAAGATAAAGTAGATTTGAACCAGAAATCGGGTATATATAAAATTAATTGACGCGATTGTAATTCGAAATATATACGTCAAACAAAATGCTCAATAATAACCGGTTATAAATATAAAAATATTAAATTCAATGGAGCCGAAAAATCGAGTGTCGTACGTCATGTATTAGATGCCGATGATAGCATCACGGTAGATTGTCAAAAACTTATCAAAAATATAAGTAATTCGAGGGAGCTAGATATACGAAAGTATTTCTATCGTTAAAAACAAAAATATATACCTGTATGTACCTAGACGCCTTATAAAGCGTTTCGCGATTCTTTGTGTTTGTTTTACTGTGTACCATGTTCAACACCGTGATTAGTGGTTTTACCTACTGAGGATCACAACTTAGTTGTCAAAATCAATACGTATTTAGGAAACTATTATTAATTGTGGTAAGGAGTTTTATACCTTTTTCAAGTATATAAACGGCACGAATTTTACAATGAAAATTTAATCGTTTATTATTCGCGACACAGTAAATATTTGCACAAAATTTGATTTGCAGGGTGATTCGTTTTCTTTTGCACGTAGTATAAATAACAGAATCAACTATAAAACGAAATACTGGCGATGCACATTCGAATCATATCTCAGACATTAATATGGAATACACTAAATTTCATTCTTGAAATATAACTAAACAAGAAAACTTCTGAAAAATATCGAAAGGTTATTGATTCTTGTTTACATACATACCTACGTTCATATTTGTTACATAAATGAAAATATATGGTCACATAATGCCCGAAAAAACCCTCGTTCGCTTCTACATCTATGACCTTTTTGCTACCGAAATCGACTATATATTTCGAAAAGTATGTATCTTTCCACAAGTTGAACTATCGGTTTGCCAGTCTAAACTAAAACAACAACATCATAAAACTGTAAAGTTTCGCAATGAAAAACATGGAATAAAAGTTTGTTCTTTTAATACTGCCGCGATTCGGCAACGAATAAATGAATAAAACGGTAATAAAACGAATATTTCGCAATTCGGCCAATAAAATTTAGCAAGAGTTGTTTACGATTACATTACGTATTGAAACAGGTAATTCAGACTATACGATGACATATGTGCTGAAATTTTTAGTTTTAATTTATGCTGTAAATTTGAATTTATTGCTGAAATGTTGGTTTGTAGAAGTTCTTGTATTCAGTAAGAATGAAAGACAAAAATTTATCAAAACCGAATTTTTTTGATCTTGAGATTTATGATAGAAATTACCATTGACACATGCAAATGTATATTCGCGCAGTTTATGGCGTTTTTAAGTTCCTGCCCTTCTTATGGCGTTAATTAGTCGGTGATAATTATGGACTTTCAATTAGAATTCTTATGACGATTTGGTAAATAATTAGCAACACAGTTTCGAGGTAGTATTTTTCTTCTACGTATTTTGATTTTATACTATCTTATTATCATCGGAGTAAATTTATTATTATTAACTAATTAACTAATAGGGAGGAGTAGAACAAAGGCCCACTCGTCCAGGCAGAATATATCTGGTCCACAGATGACTTTAAAATAGAAAAAGGTTTGTGGCCGGAATATATGGTCTCAAAAAAGGAATAATGATACAAGTGTCCCTAAGTAGAGATACTACGATATTTAAAACGTAAGTAACCACACTGTATCAGCGCGTTGGGGAAATTAACACACAGGGTGAAACAAATCGCGCTGTGCCGTCTTCTTCGACGGTCAAGCAATGTTAAAGGCACTGAATTCAGTACAAGTTAACTCACAATCTATACGAAGATGTATGTGTGCCTTAAACGAGTACAGTGATCACAAGAAAGTGACAATAGCCTGGATTCCGGCGCACGAAGGCCACAGGTCTAATGAGAAGGCAAGCGAGTTGACTCAACAGGCCCCATCTACAGCCTTCATAGGATCGAAGCCTTGCTTCGGCGTTGCAAAAACAATTATTAAAACACCCATGAAAAAGTGGGCTTAAAATAGATCTAGGGAAAGGTGTAAGAACTCCCCAGGTAAAAGACAGGTTTCTAGAAAATATTAGCCTAAGTGTACTGTACCTAAATAACTGACCTACTGAATAGTGTCAGAAAGTCTGTTAGGATGACAGTAGGATTATTAACGGGGTATTGTGAGCTCGACAAACAATCGACTAATATGGGCTTGACAGAAGAAACGGTATGTAGATTCTGCCAAGAGGAAGAGGACACCGCGGTTCATGTACTATGCCATTGTGGAGGTTAAACAGGAACACGGTTCCTACAAATGAGACATCAATATCCTAAAGCGGAACTATATTTAAAAGAACCGCTCGCGAAGCGGTTAAGCTAAATTAAAAGAGCAGGGCTAGCGAAAAAATTCTAACGAGGCGCCAGAACTACAATAGGTCTAGAAAGGTCGCAGTAGAGACTTTACGACCACGTCGAGTAATCTAATCTAATCTAATCTTTTTATTACATCTTCCAACCGTAGCTTTGATTAAAAAGTTCGGTCTTTAAATACATAGTAGGAGTGACTTGATAAAAAACTACTCGATTGAACTTCATCTTCAATATCTTCTTCCAATTCATCATTACCAATAATCATATTATCCTCTTCTCGATCATCAAATGCATAGTCTATAGACTTTACATCACTCGCCTCTCCTAGATCTAAAAAGTTTTCATACTCCGGATTTTCATTACCAAAAAATACATTGGTTCCTTATCTTTTAGGCTTTTGTCGTTATGAACTCATAAAAAAACACTCACAATAAACACTAACAATATGAACTACAAATAAACCGATTTCAAGCAACTTAAAAACAACTGATTGTAAAGAAATAAATCTACACTCTTATGAAATAATATGGGCATTTCCAGAGAATTACCGAGATTATTCAATCATGCACGAAAGGCATTCCCCAAAAATTCAGACCTTTGTCTATATAATTCAATAAGTAAAGTAAATTCAAAAGGTTATGTGGGTTACAAGAGTGCTCCAAAAATAAATTTTGTCGTAAATAATTGACGAAACAAGGTAGAAAATTACCATGTCTAGAAAAGTAATGGAGTAATCTACACATTACTAGAACGATAGCATTTAAAAAAAGTTTTCCTCAAAGAAATACCACAAAAATATTCACTTGGGGTACCTTTGTAACTCTTTCAGCATCACGAGGGTTAAACGAAAAGGGAAGTCACGAAATCACTAAAGTATTTCCGGATAGCGGCTACGGATTCGATCCCGGCACTTCGGTATGATAAGCCAGTAATACACCACTGAGCTGTCGGCTGACTAATCAAATTCTAGCGCACAAATTAAACCTTCTAAAGCTAAGATTATCAATGATGAAACTTCAAAATCGGCAGAGGAAAATAAATAATTAAAAAATAAAGAGTAATTTGCTAGGTGGTGACAAACAGGTTTTGTGTTTGTATTTGTTGAGTTATGTTTGTGTTATTCTGCGACACTACAATGTCTGACGCTAAATAGCAAAGAAAGTGCATCAACTTCTGCTCCAAACTTGATAAAACGGCAGCGGAAATTCTGGGAAAGCTTAAACAAGCGTTTGATGAGGAAGTTTTAGGCTATGAGTGGTAGAACTGTTTTAAAGATGAACGTGTGTTTGTTGATGATGAGTATTCTGGTCGTCCATCGACGAAAAACACGCCACACACCACGCCCTTTGGTCTTGCAAGACCGAAGGAGAACAATCCATGACATATCATTGCCAGCTTGTCGTACGGCGCTTGTCAGCGTATTTTGTCCGGCGGACTCAACAGGCGGCGTATTGCTGCGATGTTTGTGTAAGAGTTACTCAGCATTGAACAAAAGCGGCACCGTGTTCAAGTTTGCACAGAGCTGAAAGAAACTGCCGAAAGGGATGCGAACTTCAGGATCAGAATCATTATTGGCGACAAATTATGGTTGTGCGGAAATTATTACGAAAAAAAGCAGCAGTCATCGCAATGCAAGTCGCGAAAAAAACAGCAAGTTCGAAGCAACGTCAAGTCGATGTTGTCTTTCTTCTTTGACGCTGATGTCATCGTTCACAAAGAATTTCTCCCACCAGGTGAAACAGTTAACGGACGATTTTATTACGATGTTCTTCACCGACTAAGAGAAAACATTTGGCGCTAGTGGCTTGCCAAGTGGCGCAACAATTCGTGGATCCTACATCACGAAAATGTACCAACCCACTCGTCATTTGTTATGCGTAACTTTCTAGCCTCAGCGAAGACGGTAGTACTACCCCACCCTCCGTACTCCCGATATCTTGCCCCTTGTGACTTCTTCCTGACTTTTCGAAGTTGAAACCGAAGCTCAAGCTTTTGAGACGATTGAGGAGATCCAGACCGAATCGTAAGCATATTGCAGTGGATTTTTCCCCGAAGAAAAAATTATAAGAAACTATAAAAGAGTATTTATGTGTATTTTATTCCAGAAAGATATTTAATAATATTTCATATTTCTTGAAAATTTATTATAATGTGTATTTTTATCCACGCCTGTAGATTGTTCGAATAATTGTATTGATGTATGCAGTCCAAGTTCTGCGGTAGTATTTTAGTAGTGCCTGTAGAGATTAACCAGCTGTCGTACAGATAGGTCCAAGTTCTTATCGCTGAATAGAAACTTTTTTTTTATTCAGATATTTTAAATTAAATTGGGTTTGCGTTTAGTTGTGCCTTTATTTGATGTGTTAAAATTAATTTGCGATTATTACGAGTCTGTAAACTTGTAATTTTGATTTATGTGACCTATCTGGAATCTCTAATTTTTTTGTGAAGTGACGTATACATTAATTAATGTACGTAAATTTTTGCAATTATATTTATGTATTTAGAAATAATTTAGTAAGATAGTTGAGCTTAATAAAGTCAATAATTTTTAGTTTATAAAATATTTTGTAATCAGAGGAATATTAAGGAAAATTTTCAGATTTCTTATGAGGTTTTTTAGAAGTAAAATATTCTAGAAGGTTAGATTTGGTGGGAAAACTTATTTGTTTCATGTTCAATGTACGCATGAATTAATTTTGGTTGCGTGCGAAAACAGATAGTTTTGCTGTTTGACGTTTGAAATCGGGATAACGTAATTTAAAGTCTGACAATTTTCTTAAATATTTAATTAGTAATTTGCTCGGGATTCATTAGTGAGGTTTTTTTGTCTAGTGTAGCAGTCAAATTTTACACAAGTTTTCCTCACAATCTGTCTCATATTAGATGTTTCAGTACGGCTTTATATTTGATAAAGTCTAATTTTTTTTATTTTTATTTTTTTTTCATTAAAAATTTATGGGGGGAATTTTTGTTTGTCTTTTCTAATACCTTTTGTTTTATTATTGTGCTACGTACCCTATGAGGGTAAACCTTGAAGATTAGAGAGCTCCTGGAAGGCGTATCCGATTTGAGTGAAGCTGGGCAAGCTACTGTGTATTGTGAGACAAATCTAAATAAGTAATCAACATCACAATTCACTGCAATATGTTAAACACGTTAAGATGCGAAAACTTCCAACACTGTACAAGTCACTGGGTCGGTGTGTTCATGCAAAATGAGAGTACTTTGAAGGCAGGCGCGGCTGGTGATGACGTATTTGGGAGTGCAAGTACAATGATGCGAGTGCTTCGTGTATTCTCGTGTACTAACTGTAACGTTTTCTTAGTAAACACCGAAAACACACGAGGCACTCGCATCATTGTACTTGCACTCCCAAATACGTCATCACGAGCCGCGCATGTTTGAAGGGGATGATATTGAATAGGTTGTAAGAATAATTTATTTTGCTTTTTTTTCATATTTCAAGAATTTCTAGGTAGAAAAATAACATAGTTGTGTAAAAGAAATTGATTAAAAATGAAAAAAAATATAACCATTTTGTACACATTTATCGCAAGAATTAAAAACAATTTAAACTGAAAAGATACGATCATTATACATTTCTCGTTGGTTTAATTATCGAGTTCTGTTTTATTAATGTCCTCTAGTCTTTTTTGTTCGTTGTTTTCGAGGAGGGGTATTCTAAGCTGTCTTGTTCCTTAGAGAAAGACCGCCATGTCTCGGACAAAATTGTAACTATTTCATTCAGAAGTTTTCTTCGTATTTCCCTTACATAATGCAGGTAAAATGTCAAATGCAACAGCAGTCCGGATATTTTAATGAGAACGTCTTCCGTAGAAATGAAAAGGACTGGTATTTAATAATTTACCAGTATCTTTGTTAGACATACGACGGTTACCGTCTTCAAATTAAGCCGGCTCTCGTTTTTGCTATTTAGCTTGTTTATTATTAGTATCTGTTGTTCTATTTCTTCTCTTGTGCATTGCTGGGAGTGTTCGTGTCAGATAAACAACCCTATAATTATATTCTAAAAGAGAATAATAAGAAGACCTTTACATTTACAATTTTAATAAGCGTATGTTTAATTTAAATGTCTAGTTAAGGTATTATAGTTATCAATTCAGAGGTGCCATGGTTTTGTTTTGTTTGATGGCGCGTTTTTGCAACTCATTTCTTCTGGTACAATAGCGAATTATAAAAGGAAAGTGTAGAACTTTGGAGTTCGGCTTGATTGCTTTAATACATATATAAATAAATAAATAGATAAATAAATAAATAAATAAGTAAATAAATTAATAAATTGTTTAGAAACACTGCTCGCTCGAACAACTTTCGTCGCCACTGATTGAATTTCGGTTCGAAGAATAAAAAATACTTATCATATCTCGTTTCTCTTCGTTAGTGTATGACATTTTTGTATTATTAATGAACAATAAATGAAATGTTTGACAGATTGAAATTCCATGGCTACCTTATTTAATCTTATAATTTATTCTTTCAAATAAAACCTAATGTTAAAAACTTTAGTCAGCATGTGGTACATGGTTGAAATCAGAAAAAAAACTCTTTCTGAGGATGTCTAAATCCAATATGGCGCCTATAAGAAATTAGATAGTTGATGATGGACAGAAAGAAACGAAACGTCGTATAAAAATTTAGAGTACACCACTGGATAGAGGTTTAGAAATGGCCACAAGGATGTGTTTTTATATTTTCTCTACAAGGCCAAATGTCGGTGCTACAGGTAAAAGAAGAAAATGGGGTTTTCGCGTTTTTTTTAAAAATAACGAAGGTTATTTGTCACAGGTCTATTTTCTTTACGGATTTATAACAAACACAAAATTTAGCAACTTTGCCAAATTTAAACCTATACTCTATCTCCAATAATAAGCGAGATCCCCATGGTGAGGGCCGAAAATGAATCAGCCTGTATATATGTACATATTTATGTGAGATCTATAGGTATTTAGAACATAAAGTCGCTAAGATCCTAATTTTTTTTCGTTACTAAGACATATTTTATCAATTAGAAAATATTAAGTTAGGATACAGTTAATAACACTGTATTTATACAAAGATGTGTCGTACATTGGGTTTTCATTCTATTTGTTCATTGAAAAACACATTACATTAATTGATGACATATTTTCCATCGAAAAGAGAGAATAGGTGTAACATCATTTGTTTATTTAAGCACTAGTTACAGCCCAAGGGCTTTTAACAACATGTAATTTAACGATCTGAACTCATTCAAATTATTATTTCTTGGGAAACTGTTTTCTTTTTCCGAATTGAAATATCTCCTTTTAAATGGCCAATTAAGTACTATTGAACTTAATCCTCTTTTATAGCACCTAAATTACAGTTAATTATTGAGTTCCCGTCGGAATTTTAAAGTTGCAGCGAGATTAATCAATTAACATACTTTAATTCTGGATTTTATTTTTGTAAATGTTGCGTGCTATTTTTCTTGATACTATGTAATTCATATTTATTTGATTTATTAAATAATTTGAAACTATTAATTCAAAATAAAATATGTTTTTGAAAAACCTAGTGAATATATTCTTAAATATTATTAGATTTGTTTATACCACAAAAATTCGTAACTAGACTTTTTAAGATTTTCTAAATTCTGTCTAAAATTCTGTATGTATGTATGTATGGTTTAACATCTCGTGTACGGTAGCGCCATTTAATAAAGCTTGCTAAGGGGTTTCAAAATTCGAGGTTGTTTTTGAAATTTGTTGCCATTTACTGTTGTTGTGGTGGCTTGTAAAAACTCTAATTTTATTAGAAATGGAGAAATTTACGATTGAACAACGTGTTTTTATTGTGAAAAATTATTTTAAATTAGGTGAAAGTTACGCAGAAGTGGATCGTAAATATCGTAAGAATATGGTGTGAGAAAATGCCTTTCAAACGAAGCAATCCAAAAAATTATTAAGAAATTTCAAGAAAATGGTAACTGCATAAGATCAAAAGAAGTAAAACGTATGCACGTAGTCGTCGTACACAAGAAAACATTGCATCCGTTAGTGAAAGTGTTGCTGCGAGTTCAAAAACATCCATTCATCATCGTGCTCAGGAACTGGGTATGAATCGACAAATACTGCATAATAACATTTTACATAAGGATTTACATTTAAAGGCTTACAAAGTGCAGCTAGTCCAAGAATTGAAGCCACCATTGGGGGCGCTGAATCAACCTGATAATTTTTTCGATTCTGTTATCTTCAGCAATGTAGCACATTTTCAGCTGTGTGGCTTCATAAACAAGCAGAATTACCGCATTTGGGGTGAGAAAAATCCTCGACAGGTTTTGCAACGGCCAATTCATCCTGAACAAGTTACTGTCCGTTACGGTTTTTGTTCGGGTGGTGTGATTGGGCCGTACTTCTTCGAAGATAAGGCTGGAATGCTGCCATCGTCAGTGGAAACCGTTATCGCAATATGAGAACAAATTTTCTATGGCCAGAATTTGACGCCCAGAATCACCATCTTCTGGGATGCAAGGGAGTCATACATACATAATATCTGCTGAAGGGATCTCTAACTTTACGATCATTAAAGAACAAAACGATGAAGATAGTAACGAGTCTAAAATTTACGGTTGCTTCGCAGTCCTGTTTTGGCACCATGTGATTCCGGTTGTTCCCAAAGTTGGAGGAGGTATTGAAAGGTCAACAATTTTCACCAGATACTGAACTTCGAGCCGCTGTTCGCAGTAAATAATAAAGTCTTTTCATGGACGAAATAAAGAAATGGATTTAGGGTTTGGAGAAATGTATTGCACTAAATGATGATTACATGGAAAACTAATTTATACACATTATTATATATTATATACATTGGTAGTACAATAAATTTATTCCATTTTGAGAGTGGTTTCATTATTTTATCTTTTTTTATTGAACGACCACGTTCAAAGTTCCAACTTGTTAAAGAAAACAAAAGGTAAAGAAAAGGCTAGAAAACAATTAACTCGTGTATTAACAAATTAAAAAAAAACGAACAACATTAAATGAAAATGGTATTCAATAACAATCATAAAATCAAAAGAAGTATCTTGTTCAAAAATATGATCACTTTGTATATTAATAATTTTGAAGGTTAGACGTTACAAAAGAGAGATTTTATACAAAAAAAAATATATAAAAAATGTTATATAAAAAAATAGAAAACTAATTAAATAATTACGCAATAAAAAACGAATTCCGAAAATAGTCTAGATTTACAGGTTTAAATAAATGAAACCTTTTCTAGGTAGAAATAACCGTACAATTCAGATTCAGATTATGCACATAACAAATTATTTTACGTGTAATTGAAATATTTTAATCAAATATACTTTTAGTATTCCATTGACTTACAATCAGTGCACCTGCACTAGAACGTATAGTTTTTATATAAGTCTCGCAAAGCCGAGAGCAAATGTTCACACAGACACAGCAGGCAAACAAAAAAGAGTTAAGTTTTTAATATGAAAAGTTCCAACGCTATAAGAAATTTTACATTAAAATATTATGTACCAAAATTATTAGAAATTTAGAATAAAATCAAATACAGTAAAAGGAACAATATTACGTTAAAAATAAAGTCATTAACCACTAAAGTTAATTATAAATAGAATTAAAACCGTAACTAGATTTCAAACATCTTATAAATATATTACGTGACACATTGTCACCAAATAAGAATGAATATCAAATTCGAAACGCTAATTAAACTTTAGATCAAATAGGAAATTTATTATTAAAACAAAAAATAGGTAATTAAGAGTAATTAAACTTCAAGACGTTAAATTAGTTCTAGGGGTATGAAATACTATAGCATTAAAGAAAGTTCATACGAATTACTGTTTCTACGTTACGTCCCCAGGAAATTGTCCACAGTCGGTGTCTACAGCCATTCAAATGGAAACGGGGGTTACATGGACATTCAGCCCTCGAAAAAACTTGCAAATTTTACGTCTTCTTCTCCATTAAATGACACTGAAGAATCAATTTCGTCGGTAGTTGCAGATTAAGGTGTCTAGGATTTTTGTCTTCGCAAGAGAAGTTTTAATTAAGCCGGAGCTCGTATAAGAAATGCCGCCTAAAATGTACTATACTTGCCAGAAAGGGTGTTTTCCCCTTATGAACTTCTCAAACTACGAAGTCAGTGTACGGCAATTCTAAAAATATTTCACGATCTACGCATGAATCCACATAGGCGACTAAAATACACAATGTCGTAGAATTCGTGAAAAAACTTCTTGTTATACGAAGACTCACAACTGAAATTGACTCAACTGAATTCGATAGCCGCCTCTGGTCGAATGACCTACATGCCGGTCAAGCGATTGGAAACGCCAGGGGGTCGACGCGTTTACAAAATATTAAAATCAGAGGGCGTTACAAATACGCGTTGAATGAATTTAAACTCGCAAATGGAAAATACTTTACCGGGGCACAACGATAAGAATATAAGACAAAAATAAGAAATTAAGAACAACACCTTATATATCAATCCGACTTTGTAAATTTGATTGTTTGACTTGTCTTTATGAAAATTTTGCTGTTTTGCTGTAGCAAGTCTGAAATTCTTTTATAAACTAATTAATAATGGGATTCTTCTGATCTAGTGTCTAAAACAGTACCATACTTCGGTGAGTACGTTAACTTGAAGATGACACTGTGACAAAGCAATATTTTAAGGGAATTTGAATTTTATCAAAACGTAAAAATTAAATTAGAACAATTTATTTAGTTTCGTATTCTTTTTTTTAATAAAATAGTGACTATTTATTGATAAAATAAAGCAGCTGTTATATTTTCTTTGCCAAAATTACCAAACTTCTAAGAAACTTAGATTTTACTAATTTATTTATTTTCTAAAGTCAATTCAGAAATGACTTTATCGTTGTCTTAATATCAACGACTAACACAGGAACAAATTAAATCTGTGACATTTTATCTCATTGTCAAAATTTTCAGTAAGCAATCTTAGAAAAAGGGATAAGAATTATGGCATTAATAAAAAACATCCTGTGCGTGTGTGTAAATTGCACAAAAAAGGAAAGACGCGAAAAGGCGTCACACACGCACCGCATACACACAAACAGAGAGAAGGTAGAGAACGTGCCGGATATTTTTCCTTTATGAAATTGGCAACCATCACGTCCCAAGCAAAGGAAAATATCCACGGAAGGAATGAAAACAAAAATCAACCACGTGCTGAACGACAATCAAGTTGGCGAACGTGTAGCAACGCCTGCTTGTGATTTTGATAAATACCATATATATGTCTTTTTTCTTTTTCCTTCTCTTTCTATTTGTTTTTGGATTGTTATATTTGTTGCAACCATTGAGTTACTATTTTTACTTATGATTTATATCTAATCGTCACGTAAATAAATTCTCAATGAATTTATAGAATGTTTGGATATTTTGTATTTTTGCATGTGGTTTATCTTATGCAGTTGTAGGTAATTATTTTCTTTAACTTTGGTCGGCCAAGAGTGTCTTAAGACTGTCTGCGTTTTATTAATGTGCACTATAATGTGTACTATAACAAAATAATTTGAAACATAGTAAAATTTCAACATTTTTTGTATAAAACAGCCCTTCTCGCGTATGTATCAATAATATATTGATCTACAAGTTTAGAAAAATGATAGTTGTCCAGTGAGTATAAATGTTTGATTGAATTCACGAGTGAGATCAAATTTACAGAAGTATGGAAATTTACTTTTCTAACGTGTAGATCATGTTATTTTTTTCGAAAATCATGTTATTTTTTTCGAAAATACACTAATTAAGAAAAATAAATTATGACAGTGGCGAAGAATGTTATCAAGGTGTGTTGAGTATTTGTTGACATAGTAACAAAACATATAATTTTCGCTAATAAATGAAATGAATGAAAAAAAGTGTTGCTAACTGAAATCGCGAAGAAAACTGTGTTGCTAACGAGAAAGGTCCCACTTTTCTCTACGATTTTTGATTAAACAATGTGTCACTTTTTTATCAACTACACGAAAAAAATTACTTTGTTATAAACGTACGCTATCAGTTGTGTCCGATATGTGTGTGAACATTAGTCCTTGAGTCTCTTTGCCGCTTCTAAAACCGCTTTGGGTTGCCATATTGTTTATACGGCAGTCATACGGCATAACTCTTCCCGGCGACAAGCGCCAATTATACCCATAACAACAGCTACTTTGAACAGCATATATTTTTCATCTGATGCTTCAGAAATAAATCTATCAATTTCTTGTCTTGTCAATATTTTTGATTTTCTTGGTCGGTAACCTTCTCCTTTACGTTTCAAAAATGCAATAAGTTTATAATATTTACTAATATCATGGTTGTCTTTTATATTTAGCAAAAGTTTATCATCGAAAAATGTGACCAAAGATTAGAAGATTTCCAAATTTTAGACCTTTCTTTAAAATATGCTAGTAGAACGTTTTCGCAAAATTTACCTATCACATTATTGCATCTGCACCATTCCATAAACCTTTTGTACGCAATTTCATATTGTTGCCTAGATTTTGAGGGCAACAAATCTAATGTCGCTTTATCAGCGGCTTCAATTATTGCACTCGGTATTACTTCATTTTCTTTATTAATACACGAACTCATCTTTTGTACAAATTGTGACAAATTAATTTGACGTAATTTAACGGTTGCGTCCAGTTGTGTCAAAACGTCAAAACGTATCAACTCGCTAACGCTCGTGTCGCAAACTTTTACTCGTGAAATAAAATCGCACCTTTAACACTTGTATCGTAAATAACTATTGTTGTAAGACCTATAATATTTTACCCCTTTCTGGAATCTGTCAATGTAAAATATCATTATTTTCAGTTATTTTTTTAAGTAAAAAATTACATTTTGTGGTAGGAAAATTCGTGTTATATATTACCTTTCTAAATTAAACGTTTTCGTATTTTGTACATGCCTTCCACTTTCTATCATTTCTCGTGCGGTCATTGATTTTTTTGGAATATAAAATGTAGAAATCCCTACGTACGTGATCACGATCTAAATGAATTCCTGCACGAGCCCAATGAAGATATACAAGTTAGCATACGCACAAACCGAGAAAAGCGGGTATTTTGAACGGACGTCGGATAGAGAGGTAAAGAGAAACAGAGAAAGAGCAGTATAGAGGAAAAGAGAGAGAGCAAGAGGAGGAATATTCGTTTCAAAAATAGAGTGCCACCGTCGTCACTCACGCAATGAAATCCACACACACGCATAACAAACTATTATGAGATCTTCCACTGAGTGAGAGATACCTGCCCAGGTCCTTTATCTATATTTATGCGCAGCAGGTATTGACAGACAGATAGAGGCTTAGTGAGGAATAATGTATTTATTACACAATAAATGTCTCGTGTTGAGAAATGATGCCGAAAATGAAGTAAACTTTTGGGAGACGTAAAATTAAGATTTGTTTCTGAATTAAGGCTTAAACAAGATCTATAATATTACTACAGTTCTTTCCTTTATATATAAGAATGTTATATAAGATTCATTTAGAACGATTGGCGGGTGAATACATATCATCACAAATATGCGAGGCTATGTTCGCCAGCGTTGCCAAATTCACTACGTTTTGTTTGTTAAAGTTAAATAACAAAAATTGATTTTGTTGTACATTTAAAATTTAAAACAAGTCGAATACATATTAACGTATGGAACATAAGTTTTGAGAAAAAAATTAAAGGTAAAAATCGATTAGTAGTAAAAATTTTATTAAAACGTAAACATTGGGAAATTATTATATACTATTGCGTCATACAAAAACTAAATTCACAAAACTGATAAGGGCCCATGGTCCTTAATTGCGCGCAATTTTGGTAGAATTCTTCCCATCATTCTCTGGACGACGTTTATATTCACTTCTCGGATCTTCTGGAATATTCTAGCCCGTAACTGTGCTTCATTTTGGCTTCCCAATCCTTGTCATAAACTTTTCTGTTCAGTAGTGCCCAAAATTCCTCAATGGGACGTGCCTGGGGTACGTTGAGAGGTACATAATTTTGCGTTATGTTCAGTTAACCAGTTCTGAGTCATTCTAGCATAATGGCATGAAGCCAGATCGGGCCAGAATATTACATCATCATTTGGATGATGAGCATTAATGAAATTTATCAATTTAGATAGACATTTGCGAATATAGACGTTTTCATCCACAGTTGGACCTCTAACTCTCCCAACGTAAGGTCTTGAAATTCCTGCTTGAGAAGTAGCGCACCAGACCATATTATTGTCGGCAAATTTCGCTTTCGGTTTGAATTTTACGTTGTCAGGACAATTTGCAATATTGGACGTGTAAAAACCATCGTTACACTTTATTTCCGAATTGGATCATGTGAAATATTTCTCATCGTCCAAAACAATAACACTGTTGCCAATAAAATGTTGACGCTTTAATGTTCGGCAGCATCTGGGGATTCCTTCCAGCTGGATTGTGGTGTATCTGGGACACTTCCTTCTTTTTCGATATTCTAATCGATTTTTAGTCAAAATTTTGCCAACAGTCCTATGCGCAAGTCCAAATCTACGGCCTAAAGTGCGCGTACACGTTGCAACTCTGTCTTGAGCAGATTGGATGAGTCTATTTACTTCATGTGGGGCCAAAACTGGAGGTCGTACACTTTTCGGTAAATTTATGCATGGCGCACATTCTTCATATTCCTTAATTGTGCGGTAAATGGTTGACAGTCCAATATTTTGGTCTCGAAAAATGTTAACAATCTCGCGTTTAGGTACTCGTCCAACTAAATTATATATAGACTTTCGTATTTAAATCTTGTATGACATCTTTCAAAACTATTTTCGACAAATCTAAGATGTTACCATAGTAACAAACAAACGAGCATCTTTTCTAGCTCGGTGGTAACTAGTTTGGACCATTTTTGGTAATAACATTCCTCGTCAAAACTTTTTCTCAAAACTTATGTTACATACTGCTATGAATAGTGTGTTCGTAATTGAATGAACCACTATTCACCACAACACTGTCCAACTTTAATGCTCAATCGGTTACTTGTCTTTTATGAAACAGCTTTCCTCTCAGGGTTTCCAATGGAAAAACATGGTACTTCTCTTCTACAAAATTAATGAGCGCCAGTGAATTGTTCACACAAAGGTAAATAGAAAGTCACAGTTTGCAAATTATAGTTTATTAAAAAAAAATAAAAAAAATGAATCTTTATGAAGTATAAAGACCTGTATATTACAATTACACATAGAGGTAAACTTAATTTGCTGGGGGTGACAGCTAAGCAAATTTAAACGTCCTCTTATGACTCCGATCAAAGTTGAAAACTAAATAAATTTCAAAGAAATTTTTACTTCTTCACCCCAGATCAACAAACTCAAATATAAACAGATATAAACTGTCAAACCGATATTACTAAGACCTGCGTGATACCACAAGTATAAAAACAAATCTTGAAAATAAAACGTTCTCGAATTTAACGCTAAAAAACAATTTACTTGAACCAGAAAAATATCGTTATCATTTATATACCTAAATTAATATCAGAATAGAAATACATACAATTAATATGACAATAAATGCATACAGTAACGAAATAATATTATAAATGTGAAATAAAACTTACGTAGGTTTCTTATCTCATATAGCAATGGAGAACACGTGCAAATAAGAGAGTAATTAATTCAAAATACGAAGTATACACACTCGTATAAATTCGGTAATGAATACAATAAGCACAAACCACTATTAATTCAAAACAAAAACCGAAATTGAATGAAATAAAAGAAAAAAAAATTTATCTTCCTATACACAACTCTCTTACTTCAATATCTAGACGTGTCTGAAGGAAATAGGCCGGCCACACGGCGAACTACATTCCTCGTCAAAACGACAATTCAAAAAATAACTCAAAATCACATTAATATTCATACAATAAAATCATACACTTTATAGAAAATAGTACACTATAAAAATAATATTTTTCACTAAATGTTGCGGGGAAAAATCTATATCATCACGTTAATAATATTGAATATTTGAATAATATAAAAGTCGAGTGAACGATCTATTTATGCAAAAACTCTAAGTAGAAATCTATGAGTATTTTGATTATCCTTTACAGTAGATTATACAGAGTTGGCCATAAATACTAATACACAGATTCTACTTCATATCTATGCAAACACGCAAGCATATGAATTAACAACAAAATATTTATTTCTTATCAACTAGTATGTCTGACGAATCTGTCCAAAATGGTCATTGCGAAAATGGAAAAATGCAATTATATAGAATACTAGCTGCCCGCAGCCCGGCGTTGCTCTACCACATTCTATAGAAAAATTAAAACTTCCTTTGTGTTAACTGCCATTAACCGATATAAAATTTTTGTTTATTCTCTAGCTAAACAACGAATCAATATTTTATTATATTCAATCTATCACTCCAATGCCTTTGGATACACAATATTCTTCGTTACTCCATCTGGTGCATAAACAAACAGAGATGGTTTCCCATTTTGCGAACATGCTACATAATATGCACATGAGGACTGATAGTTTCCAGCTGTTGTAATCACGCATAGCAACTCGATAGCTGTACTCGCAGACAATAATGCATTGCTCACCGTAATGTCGCGGTAGTTGCCATTCTGTCGAGACAATTGCTAGAATTGCTATGAATTGTGATGTTGTACTTTGCTAATTCACAATTTACAACCAATGTGTCCAGCTTCGATATTCAGTTGGTTTAATTTCCAGGATGAGACTGCTTTTCCATCAGGGTTCCAATCGGAAAAGTGGAAAACACAAATGTATTAGCTTACTAGTTTTATATTGGACGCCACTCAAAACTTGTTTGAGAAAAATATTAATAATGTCTTTGTGTTACTTAAAAGCACAAAAGAAAAAAGGTTTAAATTCAAAAGCACAATGATTTTTAAATGAAAATTTAATACAATAATAAAAAAAAGAAAAAAAATATCTTTATGAAGTATAAAGATCAATATTGCGTCATTAAACAATATTATTAAGGTAAAATTATTATATGAAAATGACTGGACCATATAATTAAACTTCCTTATTGAATGCCGATCAAAGTTAAAAACTAATAAATTACAAAGAAGTGTTTTAATTTCTCCCACAATATTTAACGTAAACAAAATATCTGACAGACCGAACAAACTCTAAACGCATGTGCGAACCACATGAAAAAAATATGCCCTTCATAAACCAACGTGCAAAATTTATCGTTACAGAAATTTTTTACTTAGAAATTTTATAAAACGTTCTTTGTCATTTAATACAACTATTAAGATAAAAAATATAATAAAATTAATACAATGAAAATATATAGTTCAAATCATACAAATAATGATAATAATGATAATTAGTAATGATTTAATTACTTACATCAATGAAAAAAATATTTCTTTCACGAGACACCTGAGTTGGAAAACCGAATAAAAATCACTACGAGATAAACAAACTCGTATAAATAACGGTATTGAAATCAAGCACAACAACCCCATTAATAAAAATCACGAAGCTACTTATCTAATATAAAATATAAAGATTTATATCTTATAACACACGTCTTCACAACTCAGATAACAATTAGTGTCTGAAGCGGATACATGCAAAACCGGCGTACTACAACAACGCTAGTCAAAAATATAAATCAAAATAAAATATACATTCATAGATAATTTCAAAAATTATACACTGGCATCCAAAATAAATGTACAATATAAAATAATGGTTTTCAAAATATTTGCTGGGAAAAAAATACAGCAATATGTGCAGTTGCGGCCCTTGGAAACCCAAACACTTAAATACAAAAACATTTTAAGCGGTGCAAACTTTTTTAAACGCTACTTGAACCAATTATTGGCGTAAAATGCAAAATGTATTGCAAGAATAGTAAATTAAGAAAAATGCGGAGTGTCCTGCTTTACTTAAATTTAAAAAATATCATTTCGAATATCAGAATACAAAACTTTACATCAAAATTAGTATTTAGTTTTTTTATTATAGATTTTTGTAATTCTGATAATTGCGGCATTTTAAAAAATAAACTGACTATGGATTTGTCAAATGTGACATTGTCATCAAAATGACTGATGAAAATTTGCTTTATACACATTACAAAATCTTAAATTGACATTCACGTCAAAATCCAGTGTCTGAGATTTCAAGGGCCGCAACCGTACATATATGCATAGAAGATTTTCTTTATTTGGCGATTTAAGGTCTTAAAACAGACCTTAAATCGCTTAAATATTTATTTATTTAAGATACTTTAATTCGTACATGTTTCGGCACTTCAAAGAGTTTTTTTAAATATAAATAAATATATTCAATTACATATAATAATAGTGACAGTATACTCGTATTACTATTACTCGTCACGTTGTCATGGTTTTTACATAATGATTTAAAATGACATTACGATATATAAATTCTATAGAAATGCATGTTTCACATATTGTTAATTCTTTAATATTTGGCAATAAAATTTGGAAAAAAATGAAAACATCCTTCCACACAACATAAGAAACATACACACAAATTTGATTAAAGTCGATTATGTAGTTTGTGAGTCTAAAGAGAACAAATGTTTTTGATTTTTATATATAAAAATTATGCAAAAAATTGTTCGTAAAAATTACGATGCGAACCCCAAAAACAAAATATCCTTGAAAATTAAAGCATGCGCCGCCTATATATCAGAATGTCTATTAGAAATAGCTCCTTTGAATTAACATATACGCTGCAATATTTATGTTTATAAAAACTGTAACAGATAACATTGTCGACGTTATAAAAACTCTTCAATGGAGTAGTTTTATTTATTTAGGATTCAATAATTTCAATGCAATTACATACGAATACATCTGTTGTGAATCATTTGTGGATGAAAAATTTTAGAACTGACCTAAATCACGTTCCTTTTTTGTGTATTATGGTAATGTTTTTATTGTTACGAGAAGTATCAAATATAAAATAATAATATGGAGTTAGAATGCCAATATTGAATACACACACACTGTAATGTTTATGATTATAAAAACTCGAGAAGACAACATTGAATAATCAGTTTTATGTGGTAAGGTTGCGATAACCTGGTAGGAAAAGTCATGTCATATTTTTTCAAGAGATTTGGTGATCAGGAAATCGAATTTCTTAAAAATCGTCTGTAAAATCTACCTCTTTTTAATTGAGATTTATTTTGTCAACTAATGGAAGAACCACTTCACATTAAAATAAAAAAGAAACATAAATGAACTTATTCATTGAAATAAATATAATATATTGCTTAAAATATAAATTTTATACTGGCAGAAACTGTATCCTGCAGTATTTATCCTAAAATGCCAAACTCCCGAGCAACTGGCGAAGTATATAATTCACGTCTTGCATTATTATGTAAGACGAAATCCAGATAAGAAACTCTATAAATTGTCCGCGCAAAGATGTAACATGCATTAATATTGTACATACCATTTTCGGTAGTAGGAAAACGTCTTTGACAAGAATAAATTACTAGAACACTGGTAAATGAAATATACATGAGTACGAAATTGACCTAAAGCTTGGAATCTTATTTTGTCATTTTTAAACTTCAATATTTGTTGCTATTTAACATAATTTGTAATTGATTATATCTAAAATTGATTAAAAATGGTTCGATCTAGCAAATACCTTGAAGATGAAAGTTTTTAAATGAAATTTTGTGATTATTTTTCTACAGAATATATCATTCCACGTGCTTCATTCAATAATATCGAAGTAGTTTTTCAATTTTTTTTTTCAAAGACTTTCTCTTAAAGTATTTCTTAACAAATGCTAATTTCATTTCACTCAAAATTTTGCTCAAAAAAAGCTGGGGTTCTTGTTGAATGTATAGTAAAATAAAATATATATTTCACTAATTCAAGTTTAACTCCTTTGAACATCATCAACAGTAACGAAATGAATTGGTGCTTTGTAATGATGGTAATTTTTTTTGGCATATATCAGTATGTCTTCTAATAGGTAATACGCAGTAAAATTACGCCCAGATCTTATAGAGAACCCTAGAGAATTGGATGCTGAAAGACAGATTAAGGAAAAAAATTCCTTGGTTCATCACTTCTGAAAAATATCTTAAACCCAGACACATAATCATAAATAACAGAATTTATATATCTAGTATATGTAATCACAAAACATTTTTGGGAGTTTAGATGTATTTTGTTTAGTATACACCACTCAAGAGTTAGGACCAGATTAGTTTGAAGTTGGATACAACCTTGATAAATAAGTATGTATTGTATTGTATATTTTCAAGTCGTCGGCATTACTCAGATATTGGTAGTTAAGATTACCCATGTATAAATATGTGTCTTGACCCACCGCTCACGGGACGTAACTTCCGTATGAGATGGTTATTTATTTTGGTTGGTGGCAGTTATATTGAAATTCGGGTGTGTTTTCTGAGTATTTAATATTTAACAAAAAATAGTTAAATCTAATTTATTAAGACAAATCTCGCAAATGTAACACTTAATGTAAACTTAAAACTTTAAATTCTTTACTGTTATATGAGACTGTATGTCTGTTGTTGTTAATATGATATTGTTTTGTCTTCTACTGTTGTTGAGTTGAGTCTCTCCTGCTGCTGATATGAGACTCCGATTGATACTGTTTTACAAATAGGTATAATTATTCCACTACCCTTAACTATATTTTTAACATACGTGAATTGGTTGTATAATGTATTGTTTGACGTCATAACGGGGAATTTTGGTGTTATTACATCGTGAAAATTGTGCGTACAAGCAATAATACCAGCTTTACAATAGGATCTTAAATCTAATATAACTAATAAATAAATAATAAAACATAATTACTAATTAAGTATTAATAAATGTTGTAAAAAGTATGTAACTATTGAAACTATAAGTTTGTGTCAAATTATCGAATGTTACTTCCGTACAGGTGTGAAAGTAAATGGCGAGTGGCAGTATTCAATTACGGAATGCATGGCTGATTTTAGTGAAGAACATCCTGAATTAGTGTTTGACTACAATGATTTTTACAATGTTTTGACAAATTGTGTAAAGTTATTCAAAGAGACTGGTAGCGTCGGTCGAAAAACTGGAAGTGGACGGCCATCTAAACGTACAGCTGATAATATTGAAGCCCTTCAGCATATTATTGATGAAAATCCAAAAACATTCATTTCAGTAGTGACCCAACAAACAAATTTATTTTATGGTACGTGCCAATTCATTCTTAAAAAAGTCTTACATTGTCATCCAAACAAGCTGCAATGTTTTCATGAACTTTATCCAATGGATTATTTAAGACGAGTGGAATTTTGTCAATGGTTTCAAAATAATCTACACAATCAGGATATCCTTAACACAGTTTTTTTTACGGATGAGGCCTGGTTTTATCTTTCTGGATATGTTAATTCACAGAATATGAGGAGTTGGTCCTCCGAAAATCCTCATTTTTTTGTTGAAAAAACATTGCATCCCCAAAAAGTTGGTGTTTGGGTTGGAATATGTCGAAGAAGATTGGTGGGTTCCATTTTTTTTGAAGGTACACTTACTGCTGCACGATATCGCAATGAGATACTCGGCTCATTCTTAAATCAACTGAATGATGAGGAATTACAAAATGGCTATTTACAACAAGATGGTGCAACAGCACATACGACCAGAGAAACACTTCAATATCTCAGAGAATTTTTTGATAACAGAATAATAAGCAGGAACACTGAAATCCCATATCCAACTAGGTCTTGCGATTTAAACATATGTGATTTTTTCGTATGGCTATACATAAAAAATTCGATTTATTCAACGCCAATTTATAATCTGGAACAACTGAGAATTCGCATAACAGAAAAGTGTGAAGAGATCAACAACTCACTGCAAATGCTGCATAAAGTTTTTGCTGGATTGCGGAGAAGAGTTGGTTTGTGTTTAGATGTAAATGGACAACATTTTCAATAACTTCTGTAGCTATATGTAAATTTTGATTATGATTTCGATATTAAATAAATTATTTGTTTTCTTTTTTGTTGTAGTATCATTTCAATGCCATAACCTTTTTTTACAATGAAACCAAATGAAACTGTCAAGCATCAAGTAATGTGTCATTATGTGGAAGTGGCTAAAGTACCAACCCAATTTTACAGTCTACTCCAGTTATGAATTTTTTCGATGGCTCGTTACATATTTAATTAACAATGGGTGGTCAGATTAAATATCGTACTAAAACATGAAAAAAGTAATAAAGATGTCATAGAAATTATTGAGTGTCCACCATTTACACGCATACACAATGATTTATGCGAAGAGGAAAATTAAAATGTACTCTTTGCATATCTTCTTCATCACCTTTAACATTATTTGTTGACTCTCGAATACGTTATTTCCTAAAATAAATATCAACGACAATCGCCTTCTCCTAACCCAGTATAAAAGATGACAATCACATATCATCTGCCATCTTTTGAACTATTTCTCACGAAAGTTTTAATGAGCCGTTATTAAGTAAATTAAAAATTTAATTCATACTTCAAATTCCTACATTCGAAAAAATTAATTACAGCAATATTTATATTAGAAGAGAATATTTTTTCTCTTGTAGACCATACGCCCGCTAGTATATTGATCATTAAAAAATGTAACTCATTAATATACCGTTTTATTTTGCTGTTTCTTTTTTTATTTTTTCAACGCGCATGGGTCAATCCCATTAGAGAGGAGATTTGCTGTTAAATGGAATAGGATGGCGAAATATTAATTAAAATGGAAAGCTGGAAATTTTATTTTCGGACACGATTTCGCTGCTTTTCCACAATACGATATTTCCCTGAGTTACGTACATGTATATATGTATGCATACATGTATAAATGTATCAGCTTGCCGTGCCCGCTTTTTTCGTATTTAGGTGTACAAGCAGCGCCGCAAATAAAATGGTAATTGCTTACTTTTGGTCACGTATTTTCGTTAGCGATTGAATAATTTTGACTCAAATTTACCTTAATGATATTATCCAAGTATATTTGCGTTGACAATTTTTTGTATAATCTAGATCGAGACTCCTCAATTAGATTTTTTTAAAAAGGACATTAAAAAATTAATTTTATTGATTCCACTGATTAATAAACTGGAACTTTTTTTCTGGGTCCTAGTTAGGAATATTGGAGATCTTGTATCATTTATTCAGGGTGAATCCAAATCTACTTTTGGTTTTCCCTAGCACTTATTGTTTCAGAGAAAAGTTTTGTTTCAAAATAAAACGTTAAAGTAATTAGATGAATTTAATATTAACAAATGTACATAAAATCTATTGAAATATTCTATTTTAGAGTTTTCTTTTGTGTAAAGATGTATTGGGATCATCTATAATCAGTAACCAACAGTAATCGACCTACCCGTTCGAATTCCATCTTTCCTGGTATCGATTTTCCAAAGTTGAAATGTCTTTTTGAAAACTTACAGCTCCTAAATTGTTTGGGAAAGAAACCAAATGGGAATGTAAATAATGCATCCTAAACGATATGTTACATTATATTTTATGGTAAGCTGTCAATACTTCGTCGACGGGGTTTTTGAAATTTTCAGCCTTGTTGTCTAGAAAGTCATTTACGACAGGTTTTAGACGAATATTATAAGAAATGGCACTTACAATCAAACCCTTCAAAATTCGAATAATCTGCCTTTCATTTGTGTATCAAAGAAGCCAATGAAGACCTGAATGTTGAATTTAGTGGTAGTCAAATCAACTACGGTACCCATCCTAAATATCGAACATTCAACAAAATTTACAAAAATTTACAGTTTTTCTAGGTACTTCCCCTCACAGGTTACACATTTTTTCCATCTCTCCGGAAGCTTTTTGATGCCGGTATCGAAGAATTCCTTGGCCAACTCGGACAGCCATGTGCGCACGAACTCCTCTACCTCGTCGTCGGTGTTGAATCTTTGACCTCCGAGGGCTTCTTTCAGTGGTCCAAACATACGGTAGTCGCAGGGTGATAAATCCGGATTGTAGGGGGGGGGTGTTCCAGTACCTCCCACCCCAATTCCGATATTATATCGAGCGTGAGACGCGCGGTATGAGGGCGCGCTTTATCCTGGAGAAGAATCGCACTTCGCGCTGGAATGCTCCTCCGTTTCGAGCGATAAGCGGGTTTCACGTGTGTTTTCAGAAGGTTAGAATAGTATCCAGCATTGATGGAACGTTGTGTGCGCAGGAAGTCGACGTACAGCACGCCCCGCCGGTCCCAGAACACAGTACACATAACCTTACCCGCGGACCTGGTTGTCTTCGCTTTGACTGGCGCCCCTTCCTACATCTTCCTCCACTCTTTAGTCGACACCTTGCTTTCGGGAGTGTAATAGTGTACCCATGTCTCGTCTGTAGTGAAGATTCGCTTTAAAAAACCGTCCCTCTCCGCCTCGTATCGCGTCAGCAAACGGCGACAAACTTCCAACCGCGTGAATTATTGCTCGAAGTTCAACAGTTTGGGAACCCATCCCGCCGTTATTTTGCGATATTGAAGGTGTTCGTGGATGATAGACTCTACACTACCAATACTGATGCTGAGTTCAGCCGAAATATCTCGAACATTCATCCTACGGTCCTCCAAAATGAGTTGTTCTACGCAGCGAATGTTGTCTGGTGTGATGCTGGTTCGCGGTCGACGATCATGCGACTCATTCTCGACGGTTTCGCGGCCATCCTTGAACGCTTTGCCCCATTTAAACACAGCAGCCCTACTCAGGCACTCACTACCGAACTGATTTTGCAATCGCCGAAAAATTTCCGTGTTTTTAACGCCTTCCCTCACTAAAAAACGAATGACAATACGTTGCGCAACGGCGGGCGGCACTTGACGTTCACTCATGGTCGTAGCACGGCCGTAAAACATGCGTTCGCGACGAAAACTATGCCAAACTGTTCATAAGGGATCCAGCTATCACATACTCAAGCCGCGACCTTCAAAACATACATGCGCGCCATCTACAGCGTTTGTCTCCATCATATTTGAACTGCCCTCGTAGAACAGGATCGGTAATATTGGCCGCTTAACCGGGTTTCAAGACTTCCCAATACTCTCTCCATCTATCGTTTGGGTTGAAATTTTCTGCTATAAGTTGTTCTGCTTGCAGTAGTGGAGGAGATCTATACTTAAGTCTCAAGAGGTTGGCATCAGACAGATCACTGTGTACTGGAAATTCGATATTATTTTATTATACAGGATGTTTCGAAAGTAATCTGAAATTTGGTTGTGGGCGATTCGTCATTCAATTTTAAGAAGAAAACTTCGTATAAGCATGTGTGATAAGTTTTGTCGTTAATGAGATACAAGGTGCTCAATGTTTTTATTATTTTAATAGAAGCAATATCATTTTAACAAACAAAATATAAAAGTAGTACATCCCAGAGATATTCAAAATGTGCATCTCTAGCTAAAATACAAGCTTCCAATCGATGACTAGTGGATTGCGGAATTTTTTCGAAAATGCCAGGAGCGTTGCGAATAACATTGCAGCTTTCTATGAGGCGATTTTGAAGATCTTCTAAATTTAAAATCGGGGTAGTTGAAACGAGTTATTTTAAATATCCTCACATGCAAAAATCCCGAGAATTGTGGTCAGGTGACCTTTGGAGCCATGGGTGTGGAGATTCTCATCCTATCCAACGGTTTGAATAAAACATATTTAAAAACTCCCATACGGTTAATGTGGAAGTGCACCGTCATGCATGTACCACATACGCCTTCTAATTATGAGAAGTTCATCTTCCAAAAGAACTGGTAGCTCATTTTCTAGAAAATGAAGATATTTATCACCGCTCAATCGTTGAGGAAGGAAAAATGTTCCTATTAAATAATTGTCGATAATACCAATCCAAACGTTGACCGAAAAAGTTTGTATGCAATCGTGCTGCAATTGTGGCATGTGGATTTTCATCAGCTCACTTATGGTTGTTATGAAAATTCATAATACTATGTCTTGAGAAGTTGGTTTCATCTGTAAACATTACAGTGGCAGCAAAATTGGGATTGTTTGCAATTTTTATTAAAAACCATTGGCAATATTGCATACGGAGCGGATAATCATTACGTAGCAAATCTTGAAGAATGCAATAAACTTTCTTTTAGAATGTTCCAAACAGTTTTGTGGCTAACATTTACTTGTTGAGCATTTATTCTGGTACTCGTTTCTAGATGTTCGTCAATAATTTGAAGAACCTCATCTTCAAGTTGTTGAGTTCTAGCATTTCTAGGTCGTCCAGTAATATCCCTTGATCTTGCAAAACTTCTATTTCCTTATAAACGAAGATGCAGTTTAGTAAACGTTTCAGAATATGGTTAGCGGTTATTTTGATAACACTGGGCATACGTAAGTCTAGCCTCTAAGACATTACCATTGGCTAATCCATACAAAAAATGCATATTAGCCATTTCAGCATTAGTAAACACAGGCACAGGCAAAAAGTTTAAACCGAACACAAACGAAAGCAAAACTAGTACTATAACGAAATTAGATTATGCTTTGGTTTTTAGGTTTGACAGAGCAATTGTCAACATTCCAAAGGACACTTACAATAAACATGTTCTTTCTTGTTAGTTTTCGAAACCATTAGCGTCACTAACCAAAAATTATCATCAAAATAAATTTCACTTACAGTCATAGCTCGTTTATTACAAAAAAAATAAATAAATAAACTTGTATCTTATTAACAACAAAATTTATCACTAGAGTGCACCAATCCGGAGCGATATTGGTAAATATTTCATATAAAAGCCGAAAAACTCCAATAATTTATCAATTTATATATATATAATTATATAAATATAAATATAATTATATAATATATATGTAATATAAAATTGATAAATTATTGGAGTTTTTCGGCTTTTATATGAAATATTTACCAATATCGCTCCGGATTGGTCCACTCTACTTATCACATATGTTTATAGGAATATTTCGTCTTAAAATTGAATGGCGAATCGCCCACAATAAAATTTCAGATTCCTTTCGAAACACCCTGCATTTTCTAACCAGGCTATCCTGTCGCCGAATGGTGGGAGGTGCGATATGCCTTAGAACGGGGAGCCAGGGTAGTGGTCCATTTTTTAAACAACCGTTAATTATTCTCATGGCCTCAACGATCGTCTTTGCGTGGCAACTGTTTAACCAAGCTGGGACGCAGCATTCAAAACTATTCTGACACATCGCGCGACAGTTTGTACGAAAGATTGGGAACGTGTTCTCTTATCATCAAATCGATATTTCGGGTATGAAGGTTGGCGTTTTTGAGAATGTGCTCGATAGCATTCAAATAATATTCCTGGTTAACGGTTTCGTTGGTTGGAAGAAATGCATAGTGCAGTATACCACGGTAATTATTGGTGACGTTGACTTTTGAACTATTTTAGCGTGGTATTTCCGCCATGCTTCTCCTATGGTACCCTAGATTGATCGGTTGCTTTGGGATAATACTCAGAGATGCATGTCTTATCACTCGTAATGTCGTGTTTCATAACACCCTGGTGATCAAAAATAATGTTTGTATAGAAGTTCTTTCTCGAAAAATCGATTTTGAAATCGATTTGAATTCTCGGGATGAGACATATTTGAAGCCCAAACGATCTTTCAGAATTGCTTAGATGCATATAAATGAAAAATAAATGAAAGATTATCAACAGTGTGTAATTGTCAATCGACGGCTTTTGCGCACGAGATCTTATATGTGTTGATATGACGAGATTGTCCATATCGCTCGCTCTTTTTCTTCGGAGTGTTCTGACTCTCACTTTTTTCGTGACACGAACTTCTCACCGAAACTTTTTCTGATTTTTTCAATGTATCTGTAGTAGAAACCACCACGGTAATTATTGGTGACGTTGACTTTTGAACTATTTTAGCGTGGTATTTCCGCCATGCCTCTCCTATGGTACCCTAGATTGATCGGTTGCTTTGGGATAATACTCAGAGATGCATGTCTTATCAATCGTAATGTCGTGCTTCATAACACCCTGGTGATCAAAAATAATGTTTGTACAGAAGTTCTTTCTCGAAAAATCGATTTGAATTCTCGAGATGAGACATATTTGAAGCCCAAATGATCTTTCAGAATTGCTTAGATTCATATAAATGAAAAATAAATGAAAGATTATCAACAGTGCGTAATTGTCAATCGACGGCTTTTGCGCACGAGATCTTATATGTGTTGATATGATTAGATTGTCCATATCGCTCGCTCTTTTTCTTGGGAGTGTTCTGACTGTCACTTTTTTCGTGACACGAACTTCTCACCGAAACTTTTTCTGATTTTTTCAATGTATCTTAGTATAAACTTAATTAATTAACGAAATGTAATACTAATTTCTGGGTCAACAACATGATGAACATCGAAGAAATATGTGTGTCTTTTTACTCACTAGCAAGAAAGATAACATGAAATTTTGTACAGATATCAAAGAGTTTACTATCGCACAATATGTATATGTTTTCATGTTGTTTTCGATATTGATTTACATTATTACTTGTTCAAAATTCAATTAAATATATCGCCTACTGATATTTTTTCATTTATAGTGCTCAGGTGGCTGTTCAAAGAAAGAAGTTGAGTTCGCGACCTTATTTACCAAAGCCGAACTCTGTTCTAAAAGATATTGCATTACGGCTAGGTATTTTTCGTCAGTAAAATAAAATATTATTTTTTGTTAAGTTGCGAATACACATATTTTATACTTGAATTGTGATAATTTTTCTTTTTGTTATTTCATTCAAATATTTTTTAACTTATTGCATTTTTAATTGTATTGTTAATATTGTCGTGTTACGAAGTTACCGGTAAACCGCTTTAAAGTTATTTTGACAATGAATATGTGCAAATTCATAACGTCACATCGAATAAATGCACTCTAAAAAGTGGTGTGCCCTAGGGCAATGTATGGGGTCCTCTGTTGTACCTTATCTATGTAAATGACGATTTCAGCTGACGACATGGTAATGTACGTTGATGTTGCTTCACACTCTGCAAAGTATTTTAGAAATGTAAGCCTAAAACATTAAATGACAGCTTCATGAATAATACTAAAACTGTATTTATTAAGTTTAAAGTAAATTATAATGTTATGAATTAGTCTCATCTTGTTAAAGGTCATCAATGCAGTATAATCCATAAATTTCTGGATCTAACAATTGATAATACGTGTAATTAAAAATTCGCCCCGTCTATCGCTGTAATGTTCCACGGATAGACGTGGTTTTTCACGAATTTTTAATTATCCTAACAATCAGTAAGGTTGGCGTCGCGACCTGTTGCGTTCTGCATGCTGGTACAAACTTAGCTTGTTAAATTGTAGTAATTAACGCAATACTTTAGGCGACATTTACGTGTGGAAATGAGATTTAATAGTCGTTAATTCTCATTTGCAGTAAGCTCAAAATGATTCTATATATATGTAATATATATATATATATATATATATATATATATATGAAAAATAATAGACTTTTTATTGGTTTAGCGACCTTTTATTGAATTATGATGTTTTATTCTACGACGTTTCGACTTTTATTATTTTTCAGTCTTTTTCAAGTATCTAGAAACAAGAATTAATACAATGAGAACATGAGAACTGTGTTTGCTTTTGTGAGATTGAATTAGCAATTAAATTAACAATTAAAATTAAAATTAGATTAAAGACTGAATTATTAATTAGATTAACAATTAAAGTTAAAATTTAAAATTAGATTAATAATGAGTAAGGACAATTAAAGTGATTACATCTGTATAAATGAATAGAAAATTTGAATTAAACTACAATACAGTAAGGTAAATAGAAACAAGAATTACTACACTGAAAACGTGAGAGTTGTGTTTGCTTTTGTGAGACTGAATTAACAATTAAATTGACAATTAGAATTAAAATTAGATTAAAGACTGAATTACCAATTAAATTAACAATTAAAGTTAAAATTTAGAATTAGGTTAATAATGAGTAAGGATAAATTACAGTGGTTAAATCTGTATAAATGAATGAGATGTTAAACTTTTGATGTTAAACTACATTACATGAACAATGAATGACAAAACTCACCGTTTCTTTTGGTTTTCAAAATCACGCATTCTGTGTAACATGTGTATCCGGTGTATCGGTGTATATGTATAACCGGAATGATCGTATAGAGATTTTATATAAAAAACTTAGTCCTATATATTTTCCCTTAAGTAGACTAAGATATGAAGTTAATTTCTCGGTGATCAGGATGTACTATTTGCCTATTTTCATTCGGTTATGATGTATGATATACTAGCGTGGGAATTATCTATGGATATGATATGAGCTTTAAAATTTAAAAAACGAGAAGTATACATAATAACACGGAATTATGGTAGAACTGGCTGTAGGGACTTGCTACTTAAATTGGAAGGAGAACTTTGATAAGTGACCAAAGTTCAACAAAAAACTATCACAGTTGAAATGTGCGTATATTGGAAATTCCAAAACATAGTTTTGTTGAGAAGAATTCTCAATATATAGTTACAAAATTAATTAGTAAAATACCAGATAGTTACAAGCTAATGTTAGACCAAAGAATTCTAAACTCAAATGTGCTACTATTCAATAACGGGATTTTCAGATAATATTTCGTAATATTCATTAATACTGTTTATGGATGTATGTGTTTTTCGTACTGAGTTACTGAATTGACGTTTCCCACACTCCACTACAAGTCTAGAGGAATAAATTTATATATATATATATATATATATATATATATATATACAGTACAATCCCGATTATCCGAATCGCGATTTTCCGAAATCCGGTTTAACCGAAACAAACTATTTAAAAACAAAAATCCCCATTAACCGAAAAAATTCGCATTATACGAAACGCGTCTGGGATTCACCTATACTGCTAGGTGGTTCCCCTCGGGGTTTCACGGCAATACGACGGTCTAAAATGCGAATTGTTTTGGTTAGCCGACAGAGTGTTACAAGTACATATGTATTAACGTCTGTTATTATCGCAAAAAGAGTAGTTTTATTCTCAAATATTTTACAAAATGCAGTGTCAGAGCAATAAACGTAAACGCGTTGTTATCAGCTTGCAGGAAAAACTTAAAGCGGTTCGACGATTGGTGAATTGCTTAAAAATATAGCAAACGATTTAGGCGTAGGCGTAAGTACGGTTGCAGAATGGAGAAAAAATCACGAAAAACTTGAAAAATGGTGTAGTGTTTTGTCATCGCCGACCCCGGCACGAAAAAGTATGAAAAGAGGTGAATACGAAAAAGTGGATGATTCTTTATTTTTATGGTTTACACAGAATCGAGAACGTGGAATACCAATTTCGGGGACCATTTTAAAACAAAAAGCAGTGAGTTTAAGCGAAGAATTGCCGGTCATTGAAGCGCCTGAAAGTTTTTCTGCAAGTGATGGATGGCTAGACCGATGGAAAAAAAGACATGGTGTACGTCAACTGAAAGTTTGTGGGGAAAAGTTGTCTGCCGATGTATCTGCCGCGAAAAAATTTGCAGAGAATTTTATGGAGCTTATGAAAGAAAATGATTTACAACCAGACCAGATCTATAATTGTGACGAAACCGGCTTGAATTACAAAATGTTGCCCTCAAGTACCTTAGCTTCAAAAACGGAAGCTGGAGCACCTGGTTATAAACGTAGCAAAGAACGTATCACTGTTCTTGCATGCGCTAATGCTTCTGGGAGACACAAACTTCCATTATTATGTATCGGTAAGTCAGCAAAACCACGAGCCTTCAAGAATATTCGTCCCAATGCTTTTCCTGTTTTGTATAAAAATAAAAAAAAGGCTGGATGAATGCAAATCTATTCAAAAATTGGCTTTTTGAAGATTTCGTACCAAAAGTAGAGCCTTTTTTAAAAGAGCACGGATACCCCAGAAAATGTGTTTTGTTACTAGACAATGCTCCCACTCACCCAAGTGCGGAGCAACTTGAAAGTGGGGAAATAAAAGCAATGTTTTTGCCTCCTGCTGTAACTTCTCTCATTCAGCCCATGGATCAGGGTGTGCTGGAAAATTTAAAACGTAATTACAGGCGTTTGCTATTGGAGCATATTTTGGAAGAGGTAGATGAGGCTGCCAATCTCACTGAATGTCTAAAGAAGTTAAACTTGAAAAATGTTGTATATTGGATAGCTTCAGCTTGGAATCAAGTAAAAGGTAGAACCCTGGAAAAATCTTGGTCAAAATTGATTCAACACGAGGAGGGACATATCACAGAAGCAGAGTCCGACCATGAAGAAAGTTTACAGCAAATTTTCACGAAAATACCAGGATGTGAAAATGTTACGGAAACAGAAGTTAATGAATGGTTAAACAGTGATAATGTAGAAGATGAAATGACTGACCAAGAATTAATTGAAAGTGTTTGAAAAAATGCTAATGAAATAAGCAGTGATGACGATGACGAAGTAGAATGCACTGACAATATTCCAGTAAAAATGTCACATTCAGAAGGACAAGAAGCCTTGGAGAAAGCGTTAACTTATGTAGAACAACAAGAAAATGCAACTGCCGCGGATGTTCTTTTTATAAAACGTTGGAGAGACATTGCGACCAAAAACAGAAGTAGTGCTAAACGAGTGCAGTTAAAAATTACCTCATTTTTAAACAGTAAAGTGTAGAATGGGATATATATCTTATATTTTACGTTGCATTTAACATGTCTTTTATGAATGTACATACATATTTAGGCATTTATGTACATACTATGTTAAAAAAAATTAAGTAATAAAAATTAAACAAATTATTTGTTAATGTTTATTTTTAAATTAATACATAAATTCAAGTAAAATATTTCATAAATGTTTTTAAGTCGATCTAATGATATACGCATCCTAAACTCATATTTTCCAAAAAAAAATTCGGATTAACCGAAATTTTGATTATCCGAAATCACTTTGGTTCACATTATTTCGGATAATCGAGACTGTACTGTATATATATTTATATAATAAATTAAATTATTAAAGTAAATAATTTCTTAGCCGTTCATTTTAATATATCAATTCACAAATTCTTGAAATTTTCAGCTTTTATATTCAATATTTTATTTTGCGACGGTCCGGCAAACCGTAGACTTGGGTTCAAGTCCCAACGTGGCCGAAAATTAGGGTGCGTTCTTTAGAATGATGCCTCTTGACAAGCACAATGTTGGATTTGAAGTAAACAGCGCCATCTGTTCTTGTTTTCAGGTACTTCTTGACCCACCGTCGTACATAAAACATAGGATTTTATAAAAGAAATGAGTGATTTAAAAGTAAATATAAATAATCCCTTGTTATTATTCCATATGGAAGTAAATATTTTGTTCTTCAGCTCTTTCAAAAAATGAAGAATATAGTGCTAATTGTGAAGGATTAATCTTGTTTGATATTATTTAGTAAAACGAAGATTTTATTGTGTATACATAACTTACGAGGAGTCGTTTTTATATTCCCGGACTAGACATTTTTCAATTTTAAAATAATTTTTCATTATAGTGTTTTATTATCATACATTATGGTGACGATTTTGACAATTTACAAAAAATTGCGGCAGTATTAGTTCTAATATCTGTCAGCTTGTGTTGTCACGTATCAAAATGCACAAACTTGAATATCGAGGAGTTATAAAATTCTTGACAAAACAAGGAAAGTCTTCAAAAATTATTCGTCAAGAAATGTTGGCTGTATACGGGAATGATTGTCCTTCAAAGTTGACTATTTGCGAATGGTCAAAATTGGCGGAGAATCACTGGATGATGATCCCCGTCCAGGTCGGCCTGTTGACGTGATCACCTCCGATGTTATTGAAAAAATCAAATGTTTGATACTGGAGGATGCAAGATTAAGATTAAAGAAGCGACAATAAACAGCTTCATTAGGAGTTTCAGAAAGCACGATTTTCAAAATTCTGCACGAATACCTTGGAATGACAAAAGTTACTGCCAGATGGGTTCCGCGAATGCTTTCGTCATTCCAAATGCGTGTACGGATGGGGACGTGTGAACAATTTTTGGCGCTTTGTGGAGACGAACCAGGTTTAATTATCAATCGACTTATCACTGCAGATGAGACCTGGGTCCATTATTTTGACCCTGAGTCAAAACAAGAATCAATGCAGTGGCATATTAAGGGTTCTAGCCCCGTCCAAGAAGTTTAAAGTCCTCCCCCCCCCTCCACAGGAAAAATAATGGCAACGATTTTTTGGGATTGTCAGGAAATGCTAATGATTGATTCTCTACGCAAGGGTAGTACGGTAATAGGAGAGTATTACGCAAGATTAATACACGCGAGATTCTATTAAAGCGAAAACGTACGGAAAACTGACGCAAGGTGTCCTGTTGCTTCACGATAATGCACCAGTCCACAAATCAAGACTTGCGAAAGCTGCCGTTGTCGAATGTGGCTTCACAGAAATAGATTATCCACCTTATAGTCCAGATCTCCCTCCGTGCGATTATTTCTTGCTTCCTAATCTAAAAAGTACTAAGGGGAACAAAATTTATGGACGATGACGAACTTATAGCGGCCATTCAAATGCATTTTGCAGACAAATTAAAGGAATATTTTTATAATGGATTAGGTATGTTATTAAAATGATGTAATACTTGTATACAAAAGCAAAGTTTCGAACAACAATAAAAATTTATTTTTCAATATAAAGAAATTTTTATTGTTGTTCGAAACTTTTTTTTTCATGTTTAGTCAGGGAATATAAAAACGACCCCTCGTATATATACATTAAACTAAACCTATTTTTATAATTTAGTGAAATATATTGCTGATGTATATGTGTTCTGGTAAATGTGGTAATTACTCGTTAATTGCAAAGACTTTTGACTTTTTCTTTTATTTTCTGTCACGTCTTGTAAAAGTAATAAATTAAGTAATTACATTCTATTTTTCTTTTTGTTTCAGGTAAGTTAATTCCACGAAGTCCTTGTTGTAGAGCTTAGTGCGTCCGCGCTTTCTAAGAGTAAGTACTATTGTTACAGTTCACGGTTCTCCTTTGTTTTATCTCGACCATTACGACCTAAATTAATAGTTGCAAATAAAAGAGGAACGTGAGAAGGCGGTAATATTGCCCGAGTGAATTTGTCGGCTTTAGCGTACGTCATTTCGTGCCAGCAACTCGGCCGTGCTAGCGTTCAACGGGCATTGTTTGTGACATCTTGAGGAATTTCATTTCAAAGCCCTTTAAGGCTCGAGCATCCACTTCATCCGAGTTACTAAGGTGATAAGGAGAGTTCGCATTTTTGTTCGAAGCCTATAGCATTTTGTTCTATCTCGGAAAGTTTTATCCATATTTTCTCCGATTCCCTTTTAAGTACGACTTATTAAATTTTTCCGCCCTTCGATCCTTTCATTTGTCGTAATAATTATTTACAAAAGCTCTCTGTTACGGGAAATTGTATTATTTTACTAAATGTAAAGAGATTTTTTTATCATAAATACGCAATGAAAAGCAATTTATCACAAATTCTTTTAATTCCGGACATTCCTAGAAATAATTTAATAATGTTTATATTGAATTCGAAGTAATTTTGTGAGAGAAATATTATTTTCTCTAGATATACGGCTGGATGTAAATTGGGCACTAACCTACTTGAAATTTTAATCTCGTTGGTAATTCGGGCACTGGCTAAAAATGTACTTGCAGAGGGTCTATGTAAACTGGGCACCGTATAAAGCAAACAAAAACAATAATATAGAAATAGTGTATTTCAAGTTGAAGTACAGCAAAAAGATAGAAAATAAAAAATATGTACTCATATGAAAACAATAATAAAAGCAAATACTTAATTATATAAAAACTATAATAAAAAAATAGTGTATTTGAAATCATACTGATGAATAAAATGATATACAAGCTTCACAAAGTGTAATCGTGATATTGTTCCATTATTTAGTTGTTCACACAGTTCATTTAGAGTTCTTAATTTTTGTTTTGCGCGTGTGTCTTTAACTCTTGCTGGTGTGTGTACACTTTGAATTTTAACATAAGTGTCTATTTGAAATTACTTAAGCTTTTCGATAAAAATATAGATAGATGGATGTGTTGAATAAAATGACTCATTTAGTTTGGAATGAAACGCTTCGTATGCGTTTGTGGTGTTAGTGATCGATGGAGTTGCAGTAGCCCACATATGTGGAGGAAAAGGAGCATCGTCTTCTATGTATGTCTTCAATAAATAATCGGCGTATTCGTCAGCCTGTGCATGAGCAGGTTTTTCGACAAACAAATCTAAGGCGAAACAATCGCCTACTTCGTCAGGATTCAAATACGTTAATCCAAATGTATATCGCAGCGATTTTCCTACTTCGGAATCTGTGTTCCTAAATTCTGCTGTTAAACCCAAACTTTGGATTTTCCTGAACCACGATTGGTGCAAATGGAAACGACAACCATAGATTTGTGCTGATGGCCATATAGCGCGAACCGCTGTGTGAATGCTTTTCTCAAAATCTACAAAAACTTCAGCTGGTCGTAATATTGTAGAGTGACGTCGAAAGATTTCTTTTGTTAGCATTTCAAATAATGTTGCATACGTTTCACTGCGTTTATCAGGCAACAAACAAAACATCAAAGTGTACTTGTTAACCACTAGCAAACATTTTCCGCTGTTACTGTCCACGAAAGAGACCTCCATAATTCTTAACAGTGTGCAACAAAACTCGAGACTGAGAAGCGGATCTAATTTCTTACTTTAAGCAAACGCCGCAAACAAGATAGAAATAACTAAATACACAAACTAAATGTTTCCTTATATATAGAATATATTATAGCATAATACAATAGAGGCCCGCCCACAATAGATGTACAAATAAAAATACATTTGAAATAATCTATTTGGTCATTAGGAAATTCCTTAATTTATTAATGTCTAATTTCTTACTTTAAGCTTTAAAGCGATCATTACCCGAACGGTACTGCTTGTCTTGTCGTCTGAAATGGATTTTGCCTTAAATAATTAACCAACTTGTTCAGCTGTAGAAATTTTTGCATGCCCCGATTCTTCTTTTCTACTAATACTCGCGTCTTCATCCCACTTTTTTTAACCCTCTACACAGTGCTTTTGGCATTATTATAATGTTGAACTGCAACCCTTATTGACCAACCATCTTCCAATTTTGAAAGGATTTTAGACTTTATTTCTTTCTTGTTATTTTAACTTTATATTTGTCACTTACATTTTGACATTATATTTGCCACAACATAATCAAAAATTGACATTGGCAAGAGCTATTTACCACCAAGAAAATTGACTGGGCCTGTTTCGGCAAGATTCTAGCTGTACGTCAGGAGGACCAAGATTGATCGCAGAGATTAGGTGTCTTCAGACGAAAATCGTGAAGTTAGAAAGGAAATATTGAGCTAAGTTTATATTATATGATTTACTATCAGAATTTAACCTAAAAATAAACAGATATATATATATATATATATATATATATATATATATATATATATATATATATATATATATATATATATATATATATATATTAACTTACCGAAAGTAGATTAAAATTCCAATAATAATGATTTTTAAATTTGTAAATAGAGAAGCTATATACCAATTTTAAGCATGGTTTGATTTACCAGAGACTATTTAGTTAATTATCCATATTTTATGTATCCTAGCAGCTGATTCATATATTTTCCCTCTTATAAAAAGAAATCTTGCATATAGTCTTCTTAATAACTAAATGTTTCTATAATAATAATTAGTATATTAAGTATATTTAAGACATCGTTACTTAAGTGATCTTAATTAATATTGAACGAATAATCTTGAGAAATATATCAAAATAAACAAATTTAATTACTTAATATAAAGTTGTTTGAATTACACAATAATCTAATTTTAATTCATTCATACTTATTTATGATTAGATAAGACATTTTATTATACGTACTAGCTTGCCAACAAGAATTCCGATCCTGAGAGTAATTTAAAGAGCTCATGTTCATCAAACATCACTGGCTGAATAGATCAAGACACCCACAAATATTTTGTTCGGACGATCATCGATTATTGGTATTACGCTAGACCTTTATTTTTAATGCGCGTAAAATTTTAAATTTATTACTATTTTACTTAGTTAAACACTTTCATCATTCATTACATTGTTTAATAAGTTCTAAAATATATTATTCGGTCGAATCAATGTTTGTATGAAAATAGAACACGTAGAAACACACATTATTTTGGCTATCAACGTGTGGCCTGATAAAATACGCTTTAATAATATATGAATATATATATATATATATATATATATATATATATATATATATATATATATATGAAAAATTTTGTGAAAAACTTATCTGCGCGGAATGTGCATATATCGATATTTCACTGTTTTTTACAGATCATCAGTGCACCTTACCGAAGACAGACATTATATTCACTTCTATACTACGTGTATATATACGAACTGTAATGAACTTCATGTGTATGAGAATTAATAATTATTAAATCTCATTTTACATGCGATTGTCGCTATAATTTGTTGCATTTAATTCTACAATTCGGCAAATCACTTTTGCCCTAGATTGTAGACGCAACAAGCCGCGACATCAACTGTACAAGTTGTCAGTACAAATGAAAAATTTTGTGAAAAACTTATCTGCGCGGAATGTGCATATATCGATATTTCACTGTTTTTTACAGATCATCAGTGCACCTTACCGAAGACAGACATGATATTCACTTCTATACTACGTGTATATATACGAACTGTAATGAACTTCATGTGTATGAGAATTAATAATTATTAAATCTCATTTTACATGCGATTGTCGCTATAATTTGTTGCATTTAATTCTACAATTCGGCAAATCACTTTTGCCCTAGATTGTAGACGCAACAAGCCGCGACATCAACTGTACAAGTTGTCAGTACAAATGAAAAATTTTGTGAAAAACTTATCTGCGCGGAATGTGCATATATCGATATTTCACTGTTTTTTACAGATCATCAGTGCACCTTACCGAAGACAGACATGATATTCACTTCTATACTACGTGTATATATACGAACTGTAATGAACTTCATGTGTATGAGAATTAATAATTATTAAATCTCATTTTACATGCGATTGTCGCTATAATTTGTTGCATTTAATTCTACAATTCGGCAAATCACTTTTGCCCTAGATTGTAGACACAACAAGCCGCGACATCACGCGGCTTGTTGCGTCTACAATCTAGGGCAAAAGTGATTTGCCGAATTGTAGAATTAAATGCAACAAATTATAGCGACAATCGCATGTAAAATGAGATTTAATAATTATTAATTCTCATACACATGAAGTTCATTACAGTTCGTATATATACACGTAGTATAGAAGTGAATATCATGTCTGTCTTCGGTAAGGTGCACTGATGATCTGTAAAAAACAGTGAAATATCGATATATGCACATTCCGCGCAGATAAGTTTTTCACAAAATTTTTCATTTGTGCTGACAACTTGTACAGTTGATGTCGCGGCTTGTTGCGTCTACAATCTAGGGCAAAAGTGATTTGCCGAATTGTAGAATTAAATGCAACAAATTATAGCGACAATCGCATGTAAAATGAGATTTAATAATTATTAATTCTCATACACATGAAGTTCATTATATATATATATATATATTCATATATTATTTTTTAGATTTTTTTTATTAGTGAGAGAGAGAGAGAGGGAGGGAGGGGGGAGAGGGAGAGAGAGAGAGAGATAATTATTTCTTGACCTTAGTATGTTATGGTAGATTCAATTACTTGGCGATTTAAGGTCTGGTTTTACTTCAATATGTATATATTTGAAACAATCTTATATGTTTCGGAATATGATGCCTTTTTCAAAAAAAAATTTGAAATATAAAATTTTTATATTTCAAATTTCTTTGTTTTAAATATATACATATTGAAGTAAAACCAGACCTTAAATCGCCAACTAAGTGAATCTACTATATATATACAGGGTGCTTAGTCTGAAACTTATTTTTAGTTTACTTTCGATTTTTTTAAATCAAAGTTGAACAAAAATTATTGCCGTTTCAGGTAAGTACCTTTTCCGTTCACATTACGCCAAAGTATTACTTTGTTGTTCAGAATGAAAAATGATGGAGTTATGCAAATTTTCAGAATGATCAATTGACTTTCATTAACTCCGCATTTTTTTTTGGTATTGTATATATTTAATGTATTATTTGTATTGTATATATTTAACAATGTTCATTTGTTCTATCTCATCCTGCTGCATTTATATTTTGGTTTGTTTCTCTTCCTTGCTAATTACTATTTTTTTGGTTTTTTTCGTGTTTATTTTTATATTTCTTTTAGCTAGCTCCTTTTCCCATATTAGTATGCCTTTATCTAGGTCTTTTTCGGCTTGTTGCACATAGTATTCAATCGTCGGCGGAAGCGCATTAGGACAGTGTGATTGGACTGACCCGTTTGTATCCCACAAATGTTTTATTACTTTGCCATTGATGGCTTTGATTACGTCCTCCATTCTAAAAAGCAGAGGATTAAGTACTCCGCTCTGTTTCAAGCCATCTCTAATTTTAAATTCTTCTGACTCCGTATTTTGTTTCTGACAAATGTGTTGTTGGCATCATACAGATTTTGTATTGTTATTCTAAGACGCTCTTGCATGCCTCTTTGTTCTAAACTGTCCCATGTTATATTCTTGGGTATTCAATTGAAGGCTTTTTCAAGATCTATGAATACCATGTATACTGATTCGTTTTTATCCAGTGGTTTCTCTATTAATTGTTTAATAGTGAAAGTGTGATCTTGTACACTTCTGCTTTTCCTGTGGCTACTTTGTGTTTTGCCCAGTTATCGTTCTATTACTGTTCTTTTTTTTATAATTTCTGGGGGTTTTCATGACATTTCTATATCATTTTAAATTTTTTTCTTATTCACAGTCTCCAACGAAACGCTGTGTATTAAATTGCCAAACACTGTATTTTAAATACATGCCTTTCAGTATTTTTAGTACTAATTATGAAGATTTGTATTCGCTTCTTTTTTCACGATCAGTAACGATGTTTTATATCGAAAAATTCGAACTTTGTTTCCTGGATTTTAAACAATGAAGTAATGGCGTTTTATTGAACTGTTGAATAGTTGTACAACGATAATTAAGGAGTATAGAGACCTAACAAATAGGATGTATTTTGACATTTTCGCGTTGATTATAGCGAGGCGAACACGTGTCCATCCAATTAGGATAATACAGTAAACAACTTATTTAAAGTATTTCACTTATTATCCAATCTAGCACTAAATAAATATTGTGATTAGTGTGAAAGCCAAAATGGATTCTTAGCTTCTAACTTGAGAAAATTGCTTGTATAGAGTTTCTCGTCCAACATTTTGGTCACTTTGAATAAATTATTTACCTTGTCTACAAGTTTATGCAGTGGTATAATGGATTGTAGTATATAATGAGCAGATATCTGTTAAACAGGATATGCTCGACTATGTCGTTGTCGTGTAAAACGGAAGACACCGGTTGTGGCTAATTACCGAGCAAACATTATGTGCAAAGACGAAGGTGTCTGTTGATTCAGTATAATGTGGTCCGTTACGAAACTGTATCACATAATGACAACATGCTAAACTAACTGCAAGAACAGAGATGTTTTACTTGAATTAATAGCAAGTTACATGTTAGATAAATTATAAAAGCATTATTTATATATACTATTATGACGGGTAGTGTATATTTATTTATGATAAAATTTTAATCGCTTCTTACTTCAGAATTGTAGATTCTTTGTTTGATCTTGACTTTTTAAACAAAATAAATCAAAATGAAGATTTGTAAATGCTCATAAGATATTTTCTTAAATATTAATCTATAATCCTTCTTTATAATTGCGACTAAGTTCGATTTTTTAAATTTTAATAATAATATAAAATATTTGTCTGTTTCTAATGATAAGTTTACTTAATATTAATTTAAATTACCCGCCAATATCCCTTGTAAATGGCATTAAAGTGTTGGGTGATCCATGAAATATAATTATTGTTATTATTATTACTAGAGAACGGACACGCTTACCACCCAGTGCAGTACTGGCGAAAGGCTGTATTTCTAAAATATTTAATTTTATTTATATAATTGGAAAACGAACGGGTGGTGATCTATAAAATTACGAAATACATATTTATTTGTTGAAAAGTTGTATTTATAAAGTTTTTAATTTTATTTATATAATTGGAAAACAAACGGGTGGTGATCTATAAAATTACGAAATACATATGTATTTGTTGAAAAGTTGTATTTTTAAAGTTTTTAATTTTATTTCTATAATTGGAACATTTTTATTTGTTCATTTAGTGGTTCAAGTTGAGTAAAGGAGTATTAATATTGACTAGCAATAGTTTCTCAAGGTTTTCTTCTGTCAATTTTGTTCTCTTTGAATTAAGTACATCCTTATAAATAGAAAACGTCCTTTCTACATCGCAACTGGTTATAGGTGCATACTGGAAATATTCTTTTATTTCTTCATATTTAGCCGTTAGATTTTGTGGAATTGTCTCCATACATAATTGCTGCAATGTAATTAAATCTGGATTTCTATTAAGAATTGCTTCAAACTTTTGCCGAAGGCCACATCCGAAGTCACTTGGAATACTTTTCAAATTATTAACAGCCACATCTAATGTGGTCAATCCGTTATTTAATTTGAGATTTCGATTTTCAAAATAAGTGATTAGTTTTGGCAATTTTCGTGAAGTGTTCGTGAAGAAACTACACCAGATTTTTTAAATTTGGGATTTGTGTGAGCTCCTTGCACTCACCAATACTTCTAGCATCTTCTAGCTTCTAGCTTCTAGCATAGTTACGAAATGTTTTAGACTATCAAAATTCTCAGCATAATAACTAGTAGCTTCCAGCCATGTTCCCCATCTAGTTATTACTGGAGTGGGAAGCAGTGACAGAGATGGAAATTTTTCCCTGAAAAGAGCTACTCTCAATGGTGCTTCTCTGGAAACTTTTTTAAAAGCTGATACAAGTCTATCAACTTCCGGAAAAGTGTCTCTGATATATTCACAGATTCTGTGGAGAGCATGTGCTACACAAGTAATATGCAGCATATTAGGATATGCTTTCTTCAATAGTCTGCCTGTTTTTAACATATACGCAGCACTATCACTGACAAATAAAAGTATTTTTTCTTTGTACGTGGCGTCCGAATGAAGCATTTTTTGCATATTCTCCTTAATGGTTTCAGCAACTGTTTCCGCATCAACTCTATTTATAACACTTGTTGCTATTACATATGAGTTATAGGGAATAGTTGGATGTAGTACACCAGCTACAACATTTACCACACAGCGTCCTAACATATCCACCGTTTCGTCGGCGCTTATCCATATGTATTGATTTAAAAGATGGCTTCTAATGCGTTCTACTGTTCTCGTATAGCACCTAGAAACATAATATTTGCGTAAAGTTGATTCATCAGAAACATTTCGACCAGTATATTATTGAAGAAATATTTTTAAAGTGGGATTGCTAAGTTTATTTAATGGAACATTAGCCGCCATAAACGTTTTACAGAGTTCAGATGTGTTTGCGATCCTAAGTGACTAATTTTTGACGATATTTTACGGATTTTGTAATAAATTTCGGAATCACTGACAATGGACATACAATCAGTATAACCGTCAATCCAACTCGCCATTGTTCTACAATGCCGTTCTCGACATTCTTCAATATCATGTCTGAAAAAGTAACTTAAACAATGCTCTAGATCTAAATAAATGAAAACTAAAAATGTGTGCCTAAGTTATTGAAACTGAACGAAATTCAATGCACACTCTTACGTCGAAATAATTGGTAGAAATAGATTCAATCAAACGATATTAAACAGGATCTATAACAAAAATTACGATGTAATTAACAGTTAAAACTATGAAAACAAGAAACTTACTCACAGCACTTTATTTATCTTAGGAAATATAAATTTCATAAAGATTTGCATGAGAGATAGCAGCCCCTCCAAGCACGTTCCCCGTCGTGTAAAAATACTGGTTGAGCAGGAAGCGGAACATCGGGTAGATATTGTTTGTAAAACTGAACTCGCAATGGGGCCTTTAAAAATACTTTCTTAATACTACTAATTAAAGTATTTACTAAGCGAAAATGGTTTCTGACTTCTTCTGCAACACGATTTAGTCCGTGTGCCAAGCAAGTTTTGTGAATTAAATTTGGGTAAAAGATTTTCGTGAAAGCTGCCTTCACCATGTATGGTGCAGCATCCGTCAAAAACAATAGAATTTTCTCTGTTGGAATCGATTCCGGTAAGAAGAAAGTTGTGAGTTCTTCCTGTATAAACCTTGTTATTGTCAAATTTGCCGTTTCCAACTGTTTGGATTAAATTAAATAAAATTTTGCTGGAACCAATACGTAAAGGATACCAATCATTAAATGAACTAGGTATCGGCCCACACTATCAGTAGGTTCATCTACGCATATATAAAGATAATTGTTTGCAACAACCTTCTTAATGCTATTCAATGTTTCTGCATAGATACAGCGAATATATTTTTTTATTAACGTGCTCTCGTCGGAAATGTTAAATTTGCTGATGTACTTTAGCAAAAATAACTTGACATTTAAATTGTTTAATTTATGTAGTGGACTATCTGCTGACACAAACATTTGACACAAATCTTCATTAAATTGTTCTTGTTCCGATTTTTTGGAAAACATTGCGGTAATGTCATTTTACAGCCATATTTGAGTGTCACTACTGACTATATCCCGAGATAAGAAAATTTAAATATTCTTTATTAATATCATACTCTCCACGATGTCTGTGAATAGCTGTGGATACTGCTACTGATCAGCTGATAAGACAAGAGATATTCTTACATTTAAAATTCTTAAAGGCGCCCAATTCATTTAATATTATCAGCACTGACATTCATTATTGTCTTACATTTAATAATCAGCCATCAGTATTTTATAAATATATGTATTACTTACATTAATTATTAATATTTAATATAATGTATCAAATCCACGGTTGGCTCTTGGTGAAACATAATGAATAAATTACTAAAGAAAACACTCGGTATATTTGTTTCACAAAATATATGTATTAGATCTCTAATATATGTTTCGACATTTCAGTCATTATCAAAGAGTTTAGTTTAAAAACTCTTTGATAATGTCTGAAAAGTCGAAACATATGTTAGAGATCTAATAAATATATTTTGTGAAACAAATATACCGAGTGTTTTCTTTAGTAAATTATTAATATTTAATATTAATTATACGTGAATTGTGAGATAACTACTTGTCAGAAATTTTTTATTTTCGTTTACATCTATTTTAGTTGTAATTAATCTTTACTAATAATTACTATACACAGTAAATTTACATGTCATTCTATTCTTTTAATAATTATTATCTAAATACTGAGGAATTTCGATGGTACGGTTGCGGCCCTTGAAAACTCAGACACTCAATTTTCACGTCAATGTCAAAAATTCACGTGAATGTCAAAAATTTAAAATTTTGTAATGTGCAAATCAAATTTTCATCATTTTTTATCATTCATGATTTTTTTTTTAAATTTACTATTTTTGCAATATATTTTGCATTCTACGCCAACGATTGCTATAAGTAACGTTTAATTATGTTTAGAACGCTTAAAATGTTTTTGTGTTCAAGTGTCTGTGTTTTCAAGGGCCGCAACTGTACTTATTATAATAAGAATAATTTGGTTCAAATTGATAAATTAAACAATTTATATTGAAGTCTGTTTAATTAATATTTGGCATTTGGAAATGCGAGGCCTTCGTTCTTTTTTACATAATATATCGACAGTTCATCGAAAGTTAATAGCCACGTTTTCCAAATACGAGTATTTATAAGATTTAACAGTCGGTGCATCTTCACCGAGACATCGATCTGCGATATTAAAACCAAACCCTCTCATAAAGGCCCATGCTCGTCTGGACATATCGCGTAAGTGGTGCAGAGTTATGAGCAAATTTGAATGCAGGATTAGGTTAATTAACTGCGGAGTTCGCTCGAACGCGAAGTGGATCATCGCCTGCGTCGCCCGAAAATTAAATTTGTTTTAATCCTTGGAGATGAGAGGACAGGCGCTTCGCAGACATGTTAATACATATGCATGCATTTCTATTGGTTAATTTAGTGCAGATTATGTAAAGGTAACTTAGAATCGATACTTTTGATTGATAATTAATCGTTGATATAATTTTAGTGACGCTCTTGTGTTATAGTAAAGAATATGCAGATTAAGTAAACCAGTAAAGAGTGTTATAGTTAATATAAGGTATTTAAAATCAACTATAAGAGTTGTGTATTTCGGCAGATTGAGTACTGCATAAAACATTCACATCTGTTCGTATTTAATATGTAAAAACGTATATTTCGTGTAAACGCTCATATCTACGGGAGTCCTCGGAGAAGAATTAAAGACAAGTTATTAGTTGTTTGGGCAACTCGTATTTCCTTTTCTTTGATTGAAATTGACTTAAATATTTTTATTATTTGGATTAGTTTCCTATTTTCGCATTTCAAATAATTGAGGCATTTTTGTTGCACTTAAGTTTTTTCAAATTCGCTTCAGATATCGTTGGAGCAAATAAAATAGGTAAAATTACTCTACCTTGGCATCTGATGATTATTTGAAGATTATCCGGCTCGATGGACCAAAAATTTGCACGAATATCAATTGTGGATCGATTTGGAGTTCACACGTATTACAATAGAAATTTAGGCAATTTGAAGAAAACATTAACAGGGCCAGCAGTTAATGTACTAGTAGATAGAGTGCATCCGGTTATAGATGAGTGGTTGCGATGTTTGAAACCCTGTATCAACGTAATAGGTAATAATTTTGAATCACAATATTTTTCTCATTTTAGATTTAATTCGCATAAATAAATAGTATAATTTTAAGCTCTTAGTACTTAACATGTTTTTAAAAATTCGATATGTTCCATTCTTGGGGTATCTTTTTAGTACTCCATGCTGTGTTTTATTTTTCTGTTAACTCTTTCTTCCCTTCTGGTCCAAGGTACTTCAGGAGCTCCGCCACTGCTTGGTTGCATCCTGCAGCTTTTCCTGTTTTTAGCTTGCGTAATGGTTCTTCTACTTCTCCCAGTTTTATATTGTTCCCTTCTCTTTCTGTTCGTGCCTACTATTTTCATATGCAATTGAAACCGGTTTCATCCTCTACTGTTAAGTTTTGATTGTTTAACGATTTTGTAAAATATTCTTGTCATCTCCCTATTATTCTTCTTTCACACGTTCATAATATTTTTGTTTGTCCTTTCATTGTCTCTTAACTTAATTCCATTTTGTTTACTGATGTCTTTCATTATACTGTAGAATGGTTTTTGATTTACTTCACTGTTCCCATGCGTTTTCATACCAAATTTCTCTCACGAAATCGCTTTTGCCTCTTTAATCATTGCCTTGACTATATTTCTTTGCAATCTGTACTTTTCATATATTTGTTGGTTAAAGCGTTGTAGGTTCTTTTTCCATAACTTTTTCTTTTCTGTCACTTATGTATTAATGTTTACACCCCACCAGCGTGTCTGTTTCTTGGTTCTACTCTATCCGTTTTCCTGCCGCCTTTAATAATATTTCTTTAAACCTTTCCCAATTGTTTTCCGAGTTGTGATTTTATCCATAATTTGTATTTCTTTCTCGGTCTATTCTATGCATTTATTTCTTATTTGTGGGTCCCGTAACTTATAGCTCATTATTCTCTCGGTAGTAGCACTATTTTTGTTGTTTAGTTTATATATATATATATTATCAATACCTTATTTACCGTTAGGTGTTAAGGTTAAATACAAAAATCAAACAATTCCTTAAAGTTACAATACATGAGTTCAGTAAGTGCAGCCTATCAGAATCTATCATTATTATTTTATTCTAATTTCGTTCCGTATATCATCCTTGCCCATTCTTTCTTGTTGATTGCCATTCTTTTCGCCCCTCTCCCTGACATTCCCTTGGCTCTAAATATGTCTTCCACTTGGCTGTCCCACGAATTCCTAGGTCTACCTCTTGGTCTTCTCTGATATCTTCTTGCTTGCCATACTTTTCTTGTTGTTCTCTCCTCTCCCATTCTTGTCAAGTGTCCAAACCAACTTAATTGATTTCGTTGTATATCTTCCTTCAGCGTCCGTACTTTAAGTTCTTCCCTTATTTTGCTATTTCTTACTCTGTCTCTGTTAGTAATTCCCATTATTCCTCTTAAAAACCTCATCTCCATTGCTTGTATTTTGTTTTCCATTCGTTTCGTCAATGTCCAACTTTCGTTTCCGTATATCAATACGGGCTTAAATATAGTTTAATAAACTGAGGTCTTAGTTTTCCTTGACACTTCTCTTCTTCCCAGGAACGAATTGTTCAAGGAGTAGTAAAGTGCTGATGCTGCATCTAACCTGTCATTCAGTTCTGCCTCCATGGTTCCTGTTTTGTGCATTTTCACCCCTAGGTATTTAAATGTTTCTACTTGTTCTATTTTAGTTTATCTAGTTTATTTATAATTACCATAAAAACTCAAAAAAGGTGTAAAACCCCTTACCACAAGTAATAATTGTATCCTAAATACGTATTTCAACAACTAAGTTGTCATCATCAGTAGGTAAAGCCACTAATCAAAGTGTTGCACATGGGGCACAGTAAAGCTAACACATATAACGCAACAAATTTTACACGGCGTCCACGTATAAACTAACTTTAAAATAAAAATACACACTAGATATTACGACAACTTACCTCTCTTAAAAAAACGGCAGCACCATGCGTTTATTCTCTATTCTCACGCCCCATTTTCTACCTCTTTTTTAAGAATGAAAAAAGACAACTCTATGGGATCAGACTGTTGTCCGAGTTAAACGTATTACGTTTGTTTTTAACGATATGAATGCTTTCGTATGCGTCGAGATCTCTAGGGTTGTTGATGTCCTTGACAAGTTTTAACCCTTTGACCGACATATTGTGATGTGTGTCTAATGCATAATTGGCCACGCTAGATTTTTCTGGTCTAGTAAATTTAATATGTGATATGTGTTCTTTAAATACACAATATGTCAGTTAAAGAGTTAAGACTTGTCAAAGTCATCAATAACCCCAGAGATCTAGACGCTTACGAAATCATTGATATCGTTAAAAGCAAACATAATACGTTTAACTTGGACAACGGTCTGATCCCATACAGTTGTCTTTTTTCATTCTTAGAAAAGAAGTATTAGAAAAGAAGTAGAAAAGGTTGAGGGCGTGAGAATAGCGAATAAACAGATGGTGTAGCCGTTTTCTTAAGAGAGGTAAGTTGTCGTAATTTTTAGTCTGTATATTTTTATTTTAATGTCAGTGTATACATGGACGCTGTGTAAAGTTGTTGCGTTATTATATGTATTAGCTTTATTGTGCTCCATGTACGACATTTTGATTAGTTGTTTTGCCTACTGATGATGTCAACTTAGTTGTCGAAATATGTATTTAGGATACGTTTATTAATTGTGGTAAGGGGTTTTATACATTTTTTGAGTTTTTACTTAACCACACTCTCCAAAGAAAGACTTTTTATAATTACCATCTTCGTTTTGAATCTAGCCTCTAGGAGGTAATGGTCTGTGCCCGCTTCATAGCTTCTTTTATCCCTCGTGTCCTTTATTTCCCGTCTATATTTCTTAGGTGTCATCACGTAGTCAATTATAGTGCGTTAATTGCGTGTGCATGCTTCTCGTGTTATTTTGTGTATCCCTTTGTGCGCATAGATAGTATTGTTTATTATGTCGTTAAGTCGTTGTCCATACAGAATTGTGTAACTCTTACGCGGTAAATATAATAATTATTAAAGCTACGTTATGAGGGATCTTTCCCGATAAACTTGTTTGTTTCGTTAGCCAATGGTCGCTTCTTACTATGTCGTTCATTCGGCATTACCACATTCGTCTGCACAGTTGAATACATCGAGATATGCAGTCGTTCACGGCTGTTATTGAGTTCGGCCGGCTATCCCACAATACAATACAACACATCCCAGTATTCCGGACAAAGTGTGTGCAATTCTAGTAATAAGTTGAAATATATTCCTTACTTAATGATAATCTTGTACTTTATACAAAAATTTAATGTGAATAATACAAGTATAAACACATATTACATATTGGGAACGTACAAATCAATTATTACGTTTCTCTGTATAGAAATAACGATCATTTACATACCAAAATTAACACGTCAGCACATAATCTCTCTTGTATTTGACGTTACATTTAAGTTTACAAAATAAATTATCACCGCACAAAATTATGTATTTATAACAGCGATACAAAATCAATATAGGTATAAAATTAGAGGATTTCGTTATGTCAACTGATATGTATGTAATAATAATGTGAACGAGGTACAGTTTAATTTTCAAATCAGCATTGGAATTCTTCAATTACATACAACCTTTGTGATTTATATTTGGCGGTAATAACAAACCGGGATGATTCAATCAACAAACCTAGCTATAATTTAAATTAATTAACAGTATTTTTGTGGAAATTACAAAATACTGATTCGTTTTAAAATTCGCCTAAATGTGTTTTCAAAACATCGATTACAGTGGGATAATAAATAAATAAAATATTTGGAATGAAATAGGGATTTTTGTCTAATGCGCTGCTAAAACATCGAAAACGCAATTTATAAATGCTTTGTTTTAGTCTAGGGCAATTAATTTTTCAAGAGTGGTCAAATTGAAATTTCAGTTCAAATTCAAACGTAAAAAAATGTGAAATCCAATGCAATGTCAAATGCAAACTTAATCAGTTAAACACCAAATTATCACAAATAAATTAGCCATAAAGTCGATGGTTAACTTATAACGGGTTGGCCATTTAATGTTGCGGTTTTAAAAATCGCGCTATTCCTTTGCATATATAGAAATTAATATAATATATATTTTTTACACTAGAGGGCCAAGCGGGGTTTACAATAAATATATGAAAAATTTGCCTTGTCAGTTTTCAAGATGGCGTCGTATCCAACGGAAGTGCGTGTGGAATTAATAAAATATTATTATAGAAATGGGGAATCTTTTGCAGCTACGGCAAGACACTTGCGTACTCTATTCGGAAGAAATAACGCACCAACGGAAAACACTATAAAAAGGTAAGGAAAAAAAGATAAATTTAGAAAAGTAACAAAGTATTCGTTATCGTGTTTCCATGTCTACTAATCCGACAATATCTTAGGTTTGTAGTGAAATTTGAAGCAACAGCATCTGCGGCAGACGAAAGATCAACTGTTAGAGAACGTCAAAAGACCATCCGGGTACCGGAAACCATAGAACGAGTACGGGAGCACTTTACAGCTCAACCTTCAACATCGACCTCAAGAGCATCTCAAGAACTTGAAATACCCCGTACAACACTAAGGCGGATCCTAAAGCAAGATCTAAATATGAAAGCATACAAAATCCAGATCGATCAGCCGTTGAGACCGTTTGATATGGAGCGACGCTACAATTTTGCGAACGAAATCATCGAACGCATTGAAAATGGCAGCATGTCATTGGAACGAGTGTGGTGGTTGGATGAGTCACATTTCGATGTATCCGGTTATGCGAATAAGCAAAATTGGAGACATTGGTGGACAGAAAATCCACATCTAGCAATTGTTCGTCCTCTTCACCCTCGACGGTTGACTGTATGGTGTGCTATCTCGTCGGCAGGAATTATCGGTCCCGTGATTGTCAATGGAACCGATACTTCGCAAAAATATTGTGAAAAGCTTAATGAGTCTTTTATTCCCGTGGCGCATGGATTAAATATGGTGGAGAATGCATGGTTTATGCAAGACGGGGCTCGTCCGCATCGCACAGAAGAAGTTTTCAACATTCTTGAAGAACATTTCGGTAACAGAATCATTGGTCTTGACGCACAACAGAACTCAATCCTTGCGATTTCTACCTGTGGGGATCATTAAAAGATACGGTATATCGCGATGGTACAGACAGCCTGGATGACCTTGAAATGGCAATACGGCAGCGAATAGAAGCGATACCATACACCACACTTCAGGCAGTTTGTGGAGAATTTGAGAAGAGGCTGCGAAATGTTATCGTTGCTCGAGGCTCTCACTTCGAAAACCTGATTTATTAAACCGCAGATCTTGTTGTTTAATTGCACAAATAAATCATTTTTTTAAATTAATGTTTTGTATGTTTAATATGACTTCAAAAACCGCAACCTTAAATGGCCAACCCTGTATTTAAAGTGTTGTAAATTGAAGTTTAACTTCTATAATGAAACTCTATTTAGAATTTTTAAATTTTGAAACCAGTCTTTCAAAGTTTCAAATATTTTTAATGTACCTAAATTGTTCCACAAAACATCGCTTAATCAAGTGGTTGACAAATGTCTATGACAAACATCTGTTCATAAGTTTCTATTCTTTATAGATAGTGCACATACTTAGCCGTACATATAGTCATGTTTTTTTTTGTGAGTATCAATAATAGCCTTTACGTCGAGTATGGCCACAAACCTATGCCGCATTAATTAAAATGTAATTTAAATTAAATCATTTGAACATTAAACTTTTTTTTAAAGTAAAATTATTATGTTCTTAATAAATATGCTGGTTTTTAATTAATTGAATGAAATTATTTACACATAATTTTTTTTTCGTTAAATGTGTGTGTAGTACCGGCAAATACTCATATAACAATATAATTAGTCGGTAAAGAGAATTACTGATGAATTAGAGGTGGAAGCCCGTATTGCCGCCGGTATATTTATCTGCGACAAGGCCTTACTCGAATTAAGAAAAATCGTTTTCTTGTTACTACGTGAACATTGGACCGCGATTTTTTCTATGAAAGCATTATTACTCACATATACCTTTCACCCCTTACTTTCTTCGTCCCTATACACAACTGGCATTGCATATATATATATATACTCGTATTGTTTATGTTTAGGAAATAGAAACCTTTTTTATGTATTTTATTGTAAACATTTTCCATGAGTTATATCATGATTTTATGTCTAAGACAATATTTACAAACACATTTTTTTGTTTCTACTTCGTGAATACATTGCCAATATACTATCGTTGGTTGAAAACATCGGGCAAATTCGAAGCTTCAAAAATAGTATCTCAAAGCTTCAAATATAATTTTATGATCACATACTAATAAAGTGGAGATTTTAACTAATTAGTTCTAGTTATATTTTAAATTATGGATATTCATCAAATAAAAGTCGAATCGATTCAATTATGAGAGGCATTTTTTTGTTCGCCATCTCATAAATCAATTTCCAATTAACATCCATATCTTTTCCAATATTCGTAACGTTTCTTAACGTTAATTACCTAGAATATACAAGAGATCTAATGAACTAGTACAGAATTCATATGCTTTGCTTTGCTATTGATGCCAGTACATCTCTAACAGACAGCAATTAGTGGACGGCATGTGTAAGTAAATAGTCAGCAGTTTCGTATTGAATCGAAATGGTTCCAGCCAAATGGGGTAATTGACCGGGAATATGACGGTAATTACTTTGCAAGCAAAATTCAGTAATTCTCATTAAACCGCAAGGAAATGCATAATTTAGTTGGTTTTAGTGCAGGGACGCTATCATTTCGGAAATATACCGAGAAGTTTGCGCAGTATGGATTTTATCGAATTTGAATAGCTCACTTGACACAATACCGGCTTACACACACAAATTAAGTTTCGACAGCTAGTTAGTAAGGCATTTCTATCACTTATTGAAATTCAAGTTTCGGATACAGTTGGCTATATATGAGAGAGGATTGGATTTGTTTTCGAACGAGGAGTTGCAAAAGTTTGTGTTTTCATGAACGCATAAATTTTATAAACTTTAAACAAATCGTAGTATTGCTTTAGAATGACTGGAACTCATTTCGAAAGCTTGTTTCACAAAAGTATAAAATTATGTGAGTAGAGTTTGTGTTAAGTTAGAAAGTGTTTCTTTAGTTATAAAAGGAATGTAACGAAGTTTAATTTTGCAATAAAAATAATAATAAATGATGAATATGAATATGAATAAATAATTCTATTCTTACTACTAAGGGTACTTAAGTATAATTGCCAAAATTTTGAAATTAGAAACTTTATAAATTATTTTAAATATTTTTTGCTTTTCTGATGTATTACTCCTTATGTTCTTAATTGTGTTTATTTATCTTAACCAAACACGTTTGGTAAAGAGATTGGTAAAGATCTATAAAGCGCCAAAAAACCTACCGAAGTAATATATATATATATATATATAATGTGTTCATTTGAAAAGTCAATCTAGGTTACTTTGAAATTTTGATAGAATAAGATGCAAATATATAAGTATGCGTTTCTAGTTCCGTAAACGTAAATCCAATGACATTTGAGGTTATTATAACAATCCAGTAATGTTGCAGAATATCATCAGAAATTTTGAACGGAGGATTTTAAAGTGCATTGATCTTGAAGGACAACATTTTCAACATTTGTTATAGTTTTCAATAAATACCTATTATTTGTTATTTATTTGTATGTATGAAACTGTCAAAATATACGACTTCGTAGGTTAAGTAGTAAATTTTAATTTACGACATACTTCAAAATGTTCTCAGTAAATCACATGCTACTAGATTGACTTTTCAAATGAACACTTGTTATATATGTATAGGTAAAATTCCTTTGAGTGTAAAATGCTGAATCAAATTTACTCTAATATGAATATAATTTCACTGTTAATAATAACATAATTTTGGTCAATATATCGAATAAAACGATATATTGCTACATAACGTTTCGAAACTGTATTTGTTTCTTCATCAGACCTAATAAAATAAATACAGATTAGCCATACATAGTAAAATATGTATATGTACTTACTTTAGCAATTAACAAGCGATTTTATAGAATGAAGATACCAATTAAAATTCATATCTGTTATATTTACATTTGACAAAGCAATTATTGCGAAAAGAACAAAACACGTTTAAAAGGAATTAAAAAAGAAACAAAGTTTCAAATTTAATAGTTCAATGTCAGGGCACTGTGTACAGTCTGGTCACGATAAGTTAAAAACGAAAATGTATACCTCCGAAGAAAGACTCGTGAAACGATAAGAGATACAAAAACCAGATATGGCAAAAAATATAGTTATATATGTAACAGTTTAAAGATCTGTTTCGTCAGCATTATAGACATCTCGAAGAGAATAATTTCTTAAAATCAATTCGTAAGATCAACCAATCCTCTATATCGTCCAAATTAACCTATGCGGACTTACCACAAATTGATTTAAAAGTTATTGTGTGTCGTCGGTAGAAACTTTCCAACCATCCATTTGATGCTGCGAAATTTTCCATCTTTGCTTGCTGCCTCTAGTGCTTTTTGTTTAAGTAATGACCCAGATATTGGAATTGTTTTATTTCTGGCTTTGCAAAACCAATTGTAGACGACTTGATCCACTGCCAATCCTTGAGTTCGAAAATTTTTATTTTTGCTCCAAGTTAACACCTTCCTCAACAATGTTTTTTAATTCACCTATATTTATCGTTAAATTGCGTTTTTCCAACCACATAGTTTTCGGCCAACTTTCGCGAACGCATACCTTTCACTTTTCGTGATTATATTTATTTTGTCTTTTAGCGACAAACTTTTTTTTTAGCGACATACTTAATTGAGAACCTTTTGTGCGAGAATTTTAAGCTAACCAAGTAACTAAAAGACCACATTATGTGTTAACTTGTAGAAATGAAGGCGATTTCTGTTTGATCAAACATAAACAAGCACGTATTGTGCCGGCAATTTGCTTTCTGGGCATGTTCGGAACTGAGATCGCATTCATTTCTACAATTTTAGTTTAATTATGTGTACATACTAGTAATACATAATTATGGTCAATTTCTCACAAATACGAAATAATATTGGGTATTTCCATCAATAAAGTTACATCATAAATAGTCCGGCCGATATCGGCAGGTAAATTTCAATGAAGATAGGTTGTAAAAATTTGGGTTTATTTGTCCGATGTCATTTAATAAGGGTATATAGGGTAATATATATAAAGATAATTATTTTTTTGGTCTTTATATGTTATAGTAGATTAAATTAGTCGGCGATTTAAGGTCTGTTTTTTAAATATAAATGATTGATTTATATTTTATATCCTTGATAAAGGCATCATTGCCGAAACATGTAGGGTTGTTTTAAATATATATACTTTGAAGTAAACCAGACCTTTAATCGCCAACTGATTGAATTTACCATATCATACCAAGGTCACGAAAATATTATATATATATATATATATATATATATATATATATATATATAATATTTTCGTGACCTTGGTATGATATGGTAAATTAATCAATCGGCGATTAAAGGTCTGGTTTACTTCAAAGTATATATATTTATTTATTTAAAACAACCCTACATGTTTCGGCAATGATGCCTTTATCAAGGATATAAAATATAAATGACAGTATACAAATGTCAAATAATTGAGTTGCTATGGATAAAATTATTCAAAGATACATTCCAATTGCATAATAATAAATCATGCCTTAGTATTCCAAAAACAGATAGCAAGGTGTGAACATATGTGTTGTCCGCTGCTAGCAGCTTGTGTCTCTTTCTGGGTATGAACTTGTGTGTTGGTTGCTGCTGGCAGCTTGCGTCTCTCTCTGGGTGTGTGGTTTTGTGTTTGTGTGAGCGCGTAAGTGTAGGGCTAAACACACGCACGAGCGCGCCAACATACAAAACCCTAAACTTACGCGCTCACACAAACACAAAACCACACACCCAGAGAGGCGCAAACTGCTAGCAGCAACCAACACACAAGTTCATACCCAGAAAGAGACAAGCTGCTAGCAGCGGACAACACATATGTTCACACCTTGCTATCTGTTTTTGGAATACTAAGGCATGATTTATTATTATGCAATTGGAATGTATCTTTGAATAATTTTATCCATAGCAACTCAATTATTTGACATTTGTATACTGTCATTTATATTTTATATTCTTGATAAAGGCATCATTGCCGAAACATGTAGGGTTGTTTTAAGTATATATACTTTGAAGTAAACCAGACCTTTAATCGCCAACTGATTGAATTTACTATATATATATATATATATATATATATATATATATATATATATATATATATATATATATATATAGTATTTTTATATTTCATATAAAAGCCGAAAACCTCCAATAATTTAGCAAATGTTATATATATATATATATATAATATTTTCGTGACCTTGGTATGATATGGTAAATTCAATCAGTCGGCGATTAAAGGTCTGGTTTACTTCAAAGTATATATATTTAAAACAACCCTACATGTTTCGGCAATGATGCCTTTATCAAGGATATAAAATATAAATGACAGAAAACAAATGTCAAATAATTGAGTTGCTATGGTTTAAATTATTCAAAGATACATTCCAATTGATAATAATAAATTATGCCTTAGTATTACAAAAACAGATAGCAAGGTGTGAACATATGTGTTGTTCGCTGCAACAGCTTGTGTCTTTTTCTTGGTATGAACTTGTGTATTGGTTGCTGCTGGCAGCTTGCGTCTCTCTTTGGGTGTGTGGTTTTGTGTTTGTGTGAGAGCGTAAGTGTAGGGTTTTGTATGTTGGCGTGCTCGTGCGTGTGTTTAGTGACCGGTCGCGTAAATTTAGAGAGATCGGATAACCAGCCGTTGCGCAGGGCCGCCAACCCGTTCCCGGCAACTTCTTTACTTCTTCGTGCAGTACTTCGACGGCCCGACCCCCGCCCAATCGAGGCAAGGCGCAGACCAGCAAATCGAACCCTGCACGAGGTTGCTCATCGCCAACCGAGGGAACACTCTTAGCGGCTACTTCGGTCGACGACGGTCACACTTTGTGCCATCTTAACGTTATCCGCCAAGGCGGTTGCACTGCACACACGTCGAACGTGTGTGTGCTGTTAACGGCAGCCTAGCCAGGTTGCCGCCCAGGACCGGTCCTAGTGGTGTGTGCATAGCGCGGCGCCGTGAATTGCGCCGCGTAGCTTGGTTCCTCTATATATATATATATATATATATATATATATATATATATATATATATATATATATATATATATATATATATATATAATAACTTCGTGACCTTGGTATGATATGGTAAACCTAATCAGTAGGCGATTAAAGGTTACTTCAAAATATATGTATTTAAAAAACTCTACATGTTTCGGCTGTATACGCCTTTTTCAAGAGAATACAAAATATGAATGACAGGATATAAATGTCAAGTAATTAAGTTGCTATGGTTTAAATTATTCAAAGATACATTCTAGTAATAATAATAAATCATGCCTTAGTATTCCAAAAAATAGATAACAAGGTGTGAAAATATGTGTTGTTCGCTGCTAGCAATTTGTGTCTCCTTCTGGGTATGAACTTGTGTGTTGGTTGCTGCTGGCAGCTTGCGTCTCTCTATGGGTGTGTGGTTTTGTGTGAGAGCGTAAGTGTAGGGTTTTGTATGTCGGTGCGTTCGTGCGTGTGTTTAGTGATCGGTCGCATGAATTTAGAGAGGTCGGATAACCAGCCGTTGCGTAGGGCCGCCAACCCTTTCCCGACAACTTCTTTACAATTCCGTGCAGTACTTCGACGGTCTGACCCCCGCCCCAACGAGGCAAGGCGCAGACAGGCGAAGCGCACCCTGTACGGGGTTGCTCATCGCAACTAAGGGAACACTCTTAGTGGCTACCTCGGTCGACGATGGTCACACTTATGCCATCTTAACGTTTTCCGCCGAAGAGGGGGCATAGCACACACGTCGAACGTGTGTGTGCTGTTAACGGCAACCTAGCCAGGTTGTCGCCCAGGACCGGTCCTAGTGGTGTGTGCATTGCGCGGCGACGAGATAGCGCCGCGTAGCATGGTTCCCCACTCTTGCTGGAAAGGCGGAATGGCACCTGACTGCCCAACAGGCAGACCCCCCTAGAGTTTTGTAGCGCATATGCTAGGCTGCAACCCAGTAGAGGACCACATCAGCAAAAAACAGAAAACAGGGATAGGCAGGGAAAAGCAAGACATGAGTTATTATTACGTATGCGCCCGTGGAGCGACTTAAGATACAAAGTTGTCGGCATTCGCTCAAAACGAGAAGGAAAACCACGAAAACCTGCTCGGACAACTAGACAGGAATCAAAATACGGAACAGTCATCATGATAAGCAAAAGTATATGATATTTAAATGATATTTAAATAACATAAGGTATATAACAAAAAAAAAAATATATAATATGATGGTAAATTGTAGATCGTTACAAAATTAAATTATAGTATATACTGCTTAGATTTTTTATATCATTTCTGTTGTTAATTGAATTTTTTTCCTGTTTAATACTGATCATTTCTTTAATTTGTCTTTTCACTGTGTGTTGTTCTTTATCAATTATCTGTGTGTTTTCAAAATCGAAATGGTGATCGCGTTGTAGTTTGTGTGTAGACAATGCAGTTTTGTCTGTTCTAGAGTATTTGTGGGCTTGTATTCTTTTGTATAAATATTGTTTCGTTTGGGCTATGTAGTAACTATCGCAATCGCGACATGGTATTTTATATACGACATGTGTTTCTCGATTTTTTTCTATTTTAGGTTTAAGTTTTGAAAATAAATGTTTATTAGTATTACTAAGTTTATATGTTGTAGCTATATCATATTTTTTTAAAGTGTGTTTAATTTTTTCCGATAGTTGTGGAACATATGGAATTGTGATATATGTTGTGTCATTGTTCAAATTTTTATTGGTGTCTGCAGTGTTGTATATTTGGTGTACTCTTTTTTTAATAGTTTGGTCTATAAGTTGTGGTGGATAATTATTATCAGTTAGGATTGTTTTAATTTTTTTGATGTTATCTTTTCTGTATTTAGTACTAAATACAATATACAATATATATATATATATATATATATATATATATATATATATATATATATATGGTTAATATATGGCTGGGTTATGTAGAAGTTATTGAGACGGGAATTATGTTGATATATATATATATATATATATATATATATATATATATATATATATTTTGCTCTAAAATAGGTATCTCATTGAAAAAAAATTGTCACATTAAATCCTCTAGTGTGTATGTTTATAGATTTCATAAAATATTTGAAGTCTTCATGTTATCTAATTTAGAGAGGAAATAAATATTTTCTAGCGGTATTATTATTATCCTCATTATTACAGCTAATAAAAAATTCATCAGCCAGAAAAATTTCGCCACATAAAAAGAAAATACTCACCACGGCTGCCCCACTTTTTCACACGTCCAATAATTAACACTACTAACGCGAACTGCTGAAATAAAGTAGCCATATTTCTCACCGCCGTAACATTAAATATTGCCCTATTATTCGACACGGTCCGACAGGGAGTTCCATTAAAACACAATACTGGACACAATGGCGGGCGTTCTGTTCGCCGCACATGCGAAAATTACTAGACTAAAGAGAACGAGTCGGAAACGATGAGTCAATAGATTTTCATTTTGGTTTAAATATTGCAGCTTCCGTGGATCGATTCGGGAATTATTCCTGGCCGTAGATTTCGATCATTATCGCTGTTGGAGGATATTTTTCCACTAACAAGATCGTTTAGATGACATTACACTTTATATGTATTTGCAATAGCATAGTCTGCATTTGCAAGTTAATTTATCAGAATACGATTCAGGTCGAACGTCAAATATAATTGCATATACAGACTGAACCAATTGTGCTTACGTGGAAATTTAATTTTCTCTAATTTTGCTTGGATGCAATTATTTACTATCAAAGAGACACAGTATTTATTACATTTCACAAAATTAAGTAGTTCAATACACACACACGCCCACACACAGAGAGAGAGAGAGAGAGAAGAAAATTTTAAGATTTGAGAGAGAAGGATACTAAGGAGAATATTCGATGGAAAGAGGACAGAGAAAGGATGGGAGAGCCGGACGAATGAAGAAATCTGTGTGTGTGAGCGAAGGCATTAACTACGAGGTCTGATTCCTTTGCTGCGCCCTTGATCCATTTATAAACCAAAACAAGTATTTATCTTCACGTCACATTGTATCCTGCTATATATAGACTAACGCCAGAAACTTACAAGTCTGAGCCTGTTAAAGCGTGCCTACAGTAAACGCCGGATGTCGAGAGAGTCACATATCAGTATCAAAATGGATCGTGTCGAGCAACAAGCGGTGATTAAATGCTTGCGTTTTAAAGAAATGACCCCAAATCAAATTCATCAAGATTTGGTGGATACATTAGGATCATATGACATAGTTAATAGATGGTGTCATGAGTTTAAATTTGGTAGACAGTTGTGTACAGACGAACATGTAGGTGGAGCAGCCACAACTCTCACTACCCAAGAAACTGTTAATAAGGTCCATGACCTCGTGTTGCAAGATCGACGCGTGGATATTAGACAAATAGTTGAAGATACTGGTCTCCCATAGCATGTGGTATATAATATAATTATAGCCGAATTGAACATGAAAATGTCTGCAAGATGGGTACCGTGAATGTAAACAGATGCACATAAGCAAACTAGAAAAACATTTGTAGTCGTCTTTTAACGCGGTAGTAGAGACGACCAAGGAAATTTTTTGCAAGATTAGTGACAATGGATGAGTAACGGATCCATTATGATGATGTAGAGACTAAAATAGAGAGCAAGGGCTGGACACATCGAGGTTTACCACCGCCGAAAAAATTCAAGATGCAACCTTCAGCAGGAATGATCATGCCATCCGCATTTCGGGATGCTGAAGGCGTAATTTTAGTAGATATCCTACGAAAGGGGGCAGCACTTACATGTGCTTATTATGCCAATTTAACTCCCAAATTTGCGAAGTTGCGCGAAGGTTTTCTCTTGCATCAGGATAACGCACCCAGCCGCAACAGCTGCAATAGCTTAAGCAGGCTTCGAATTAGTTGAGCATCCGCCATATTCATCAGATTTGGCCCCCAGCGACTACAGACTGTATCTGAAACTTCAAGAACATGCGCGTGGTAAACGATTTCCGTCAGATAATGATGCGATTAAGGTTTATACAAAAACCTACTTTTTGAAAAACCGGTTTCCGAATTTCAGATTTCCAAAAAATCGGTTATTGCCGGTTTTCGAATTCTTGTCAAAAAAATAGAATAGGGAAAAATATTTAATTTAATTTATATAAAATAACAAAAAACGAAATCAATATCAAAGTTAAAATATAAAAAAAATTAAGGATTACATATTACTTACACAAAATAACGAAAACTCAAACAATAATATCAAATTTCAAATAATATTTATATTTATTTCACTAATTTTAAGTTCCCCTAAAAAAATAGTATTTTAAAAAACATAAAATATCCATTGAATGGTAGCTAAGTTTTGTTCTTATTTTGGACACAATATTGCCTGAAATTGAAAATACTCGTTCACTAGCCACTGAACTTGGTTTTATAGTTTCCAGGGCATCAAATAACAAATCTAACTTTTTGGTTCTTTTATTCGTTGCCTAAAATAATGAAAATTCGGCTTTCAGTGTTTTTGGATTTGTAAGATTTTCTTCTGGGTCTTCAAGAACGGTATGAATTGATTTTTCCTTGGCTTCCTTTAAAAAAGCATTATTCTGACTCTGATGCGTAGTTTCTTCGAATTGCTCTTCATCACATAAGAATTTGGAAATATTCTAGACAATATCTTTCCAAAAACAAATTGCATGTCGATGCGACAATTCACATCAAGCTTTGATACAAAATAATACAAATCTGTATAAAAACAAATTTGTATCTGTATATGCATGGACACACAGTTCGTATTTACCAGCTTTTGCATGCGTCTGGTAGTTGAAGCAAAAGCTGGTAAATACGTACTGTGTGTCCATGCATATACAGATACAAATTTGTTTTGTTTTGTTATCTTTCCAGATAACTTAATAATTTCGGTTTTTGAAGCTAAAGAAAGTACACTAGATTTATTCGCTGAACTGGAAATGTTTTGCGGATTCTGCAAATACCTTCTTTGCGTTCTTCTAAAGCATATAATAATTTCAAACTTATTTCAGTGTTTAAATTTTTTAGTTCATTTAACAGAAATTCAAATATACCTTCACTTGTTAATAAATTGGCATCTCGTCGCCCTAAGCCTTCAGCTGCTGGACGAATCGGTCCCAAAACTTTATGAAGATCCAAAAATTTCGGATAATGAGCTTCATCCCACATATAAGAACAATCAATATCATTCAATACTAAAACAACACATTCATTTTCTGACAGAAATCTTCCAATCATGTCCTCTATACAATTCCGCCTTGTTTTGCAGTCAAGAATTAAATTTAATTCCTTTCATTTTTATATAATAATCTGAATTCTTTTAAAGAGGTCAAATGTTTTTTCAAATGTGAAAAATTTATTTAAAAAACGGTTTTTAAAACCGGGTTTGAAAAACAGTTAAACCCTAGATGCGACATGCGCGGTAAACCAGTGTTTTGTAGAGAATCGTCAGAGTCGTCAGCAAAGAGAATGTCAGGAATTCTAATGGACTTCCCTTTGTATACGAAATTTCTACAAATCTTTAGGATTTGTTTTAATACTTTCGTTTAATATGTAGTTTTCTCGGTTTTCAGGTTGCAATTCAATCCTTGACACTGTTTCCATGTTTGCCCACGCAAAGATAGAAGCAATGACGCATTTACAGTCTGTAAACTGAGAATAAATTAAAGACAATAACTGCAGAGGCTGACAAGCCAGATTAGTTTCTACTAATTCGCAATACTCCCACGTTTTTATACTCAGTTACATTAGAAGTGTTACACCCACAAGGAATAATTTGTACATCTTGATTTTTTGGCAATGTGATAGTTTCACATCAAAAATTAAAAAATAACATTTGCAAGAAATTTTATTAACATCTAATACGAAAAAAATTAATAATGTGTTTGTCGACCCTGTAACTGAGTACACTCATGTACACGTCTACGCATCGACAAAATGATACGGTCGATATCTGCTTATTGTACCTCGTTCCAAGTAACTTCAGTTTCGTGGATTAACTGCGCCAGAGTCTGTTGAGGATGGTGCAAAGTGGACAGTCTCCTCGCCATGATATCCCATACATGTTCAATGGGGTTTAAATCCGGTGGACGGGGTGGCCACGGCAAGACACTAACGTCTGCTTCTTCGAGAAAGTCCATGGTTCGACGAGCAATATGGGGACGTGCGTTGTCTTGCTGAAAAAGGCCTTGTGGACGGCCATCTAGATGAGGTAGTAAAGTGGTTTGTAGGACATCATCAATATAACGCGCAGCTGTCATACTGCCTCGAATAAAGAGAAGTGGTGATCGGCTACCATAGGCAATAGCCCCCCAAAGCATTACTACAACAGTCCTGTGTACATGTCTTTCAATAGCAAACCAAATATCACGTCGCTCTCCACGCCGGCGTCGTATCCTTCTACGGCCATCGTGCATACCTACACGGAATCGCGATTTGTCGCTGAAGACGATATTATGCCATGCTGCCTCCCAATGCTGCCGTTCTCTGCACCAGTTCAATCGTTGACGACAATGGGCCGCAGTCAAATGAAGCACTAATCGTGGACGGTATGAAAGAAGTCCAACGGTTTGAATGCGGCGATATAGTGCACGAATAGTAATTCTTCTACCTTCTTTTCCAAACCATTGGTCAGCAATTTGACGCGTAGTAGAAAAACGGTCTCGTAGAGCCAATTGTCGGAAGTGTCTATCTTGACGCTCTGTGGTACACCTCGGTTGACCATTTGGCCTTGTTCGTGTTCCTATACCTTCGTCTCTCCACACACGACACACACGCATTACCGTCATTGCAGTACAATTAACACGGCGGCCAATTCCGGGATAGGATAAACTAACATCTTGATATGTAACAATTCTACCCCATTCAAAGTCACTAACACGGTGGTAATTTTGATGTCTTCGAACTCTAGGTATTTTATTACGCTTAACACTCGTAGGCGGACGCGCAATAACTAAACATTTCTGTACTAGTCAACTCTCATAAACAGGTTTCTTCACAAAAATACTGAGAGATAATTTTTTTTTTGTCAAGAAATTATAAAAGACAAAAAGTTGACATTCTTATCATAGCATGCTTTAAATATAGTCATTCTGACGCCAAAAAATCAAGTTTAGCAAATTATTCCTTTTGGGTGTAACACTTATTCTTTACCTTACTGAGTACAGGGCGGCCCAAAATGACCGAAGGGGTTTTAATTCCTTATAACTTTCTTATTATAATTTTTTTTTGTTTTCAGTATTTTGTAAAGAAGACTTAGGGAATTTAAAATGAAACAGTACACAATTGAACAACGTGCCAAAATCGTTGAACTTTATTTCTCAAATCAACGATCCATTGTTTTGACTCAGCATGCATATCGTCGTTATTTTAATGTGCGGGTAGGATTCTCAGAGTCAACAATAAACCGTCTGGTTGCAAGTTTTCGAGAACAAGGGGCAGTAAGGAACCTTCCTGGTGCCGGCAGACGACGAACGGTGCACACGGATGACAATATTGAACGGATACAGGAGAGTATTCGGGAAGATGGAGAAACATCAACCAGGAGACGTTCGACACAACTTGGCCTCTCAAGAGGGTCGCTGCAGAGAATTTTGCATACAATAAGAGAATGTTTCCATACAAAATTCAGCTTGTCCAACAATTAAAACCGACAGATTACCAGCAACGACTTGATTTTGCAATTTATTTTCGTAAAAAAGCAGAAGAAAATCATGATTTTATTCATAAATTAATTATGAGCGACGAAGCCCATTTCCAATTAAATGGGTTCGTTAATAGGCAAAACTGCAGGATATGGGCTACGGAAAATCCAAGAGTAGTTCAACAGCGAGAATTACACCCACTTAAGTGTACCGTTTGGTGCGGTGTTTCGTCGGAAAGGATAATTGGCCCATATTTTTTTGAAAATGAACACGGTGTCGCCGTTTCCATCACTGGTGTTAGATATCGGACAATGTTGGAACATTTTTTAAGGCCAGCCGTGGAAAACCATCCGCAAGTATGGTTCCAACAGGATGGAGCCACAGCGCACACTGCAAGGGACACAATGGCTCTTTTACGCGACATCTTTGGTGAACGAATTATTTCCCGTACAAGCGATTTTAATTGGCCTCCGCGTTCACCGGATTTAACCGCTTCAGACTGTTTCCTTTGGGGTTATTTGAAAGGAAAAGTCTATATTAATAAGCCTCGGACCATACAGCAATTAAAAAATAATATACGCGACGAAATCAACAACATAACACCTGAAGTTTTGCGAAAGGTTATGGAAAATGTTTTGGAAAGAGCACGAATATGCGAAGCAGAAAGTGGCCACCACTTGCGAGATATAATTTTTCATAATTAAATTAAAAATATTCTCCATTAATATACTGTATTTAAAATTAAAAAAAATTAATAATTCTGTCTTAGACTCCTTCGGTCATTTTGGGCCACCCTGTATATATCACATGCATATCACACTACAGTACTTTCTATATCTTTTTAATATTCTATTGACGTGTGTTTTCTTTGTATGTGCAAAATTAAATAATATATACTCTGATAATGCATAAAATCGCCATTTATTCACATATAAAACGGCAGATGGTACGGACAGATTCCCTATTAAATAAATAACGAAGAGAGAGCAACTTTTTGCCGAGCGTAGGCATCGAATGGAAAACGACAACCGCAACCCTATCTCGAAATTACTAATTCAAACCCCCAAACGTTAGCAAATCTAGATTTACACATGTACGTATTCATTACGTTCCGATTTAAGACGCCTCCCTGTTTTGCGTCATACATTTCAAGTATGAAATAGTTCCTACCCTTATAGATACTGATAGTAAGGTAGAAATAAGATCAAATGAGGGAAGGAAGGAAGATATCGAATACACCACTGCTAATAATATTTGATATTTACGATCCCACACTGTTGCTTGAATCCATTTTCGCAATGTTTAGAGTTGCTGACGCCGTACACCGCGCCTACACCTTCTAAAAACAACAAATCAGTAAAACACCATTCGGAAACCGCACAGTTGATACTGGTGGTTCTGTTGGTATTATTAGCATAAAGCCTCTGTCTATAATCCCCGTAAAGTCAAGTATTAATTAAACTAAATTACGTACATATATATATAATTTTGAATTTGAACGAGACCTGGTAAGCACGTAAAGGTCTTTGGGACTAATGATGTAAATTAATTTGGTAATGCCGAAAGCCATTGACCCAAGGTGGATTATTCCCTTATATCATCGTGGTTTACTAATATTGATTTCTGTAAGGAAAATCTATTGCTTATAGGTTGATATTAGATGTTTAATGCAGGAATAAAATGCGATTTTAAAAGTTATAACATTAACTTAAAACGTAAAATAGTAACAGGGGATTGAGAAACGAATATTGTGATTATTTACTTTTGAGTTTAGTAAATATTGTGAAAAGAACGATATAATAGCGTTATACTAATTCACACAGAAAATGCAAACACGTAAAATAATAAGATGATAAAATACAACGGTCATTGGCTTTTCCTTATGGGCCATCAAGAATACATACTTTGTTTTCTTAACCCATATACAGGCTGATTCATTTTCGGCCCTCACCATGGGGATCTCGCTTATTATTGGAGATAGAGTATAGGTTTAAATTTGGCAAAGTTACGGATTTATAAATCCTTAAAGAAAATAGACCTGTGACAAATGACCTTCGTTATTTAAAAAAAAAAACGCGAAAACCCCATTTTCCTCTTTTACCTGTAGCACCGATATTTGGCCTTGTAGAGAAAAAATAAAAACACATCCTTGTGGCCATTTCTAAACCTCTATCCAGTGGTGTACTCTAAATTTTTATACGACGTTTCGTTTCTTTCTGGCCATCATCAACTATCTAATTTCTTATAGGCGCCATATTGGATTTAGACATCTTCAGAAAGAGTTTCTTTTTCTGATTTCAACCATGTACCACATGCTGACTATAGTTTTTGACATTAGGTTTTATTTGAAGGAATAAATTATAAGATTAAATAAGTTGCCTTTGGAATTCCAATCTGTCAAACATTTCATTTATTGTTCATTAATAATACAAAAATGTCATACACTAACGAAGAGAAACGAGATATGATAAGTATTTTTTATTCTTCGAAACGAAATTCAACAGTAGCGAGTACAAGATAACAAAAACATTAAGAAAATACATAGAAAAGTAAACAATAAACAATTACAGTAAATGTTCAATTATCTGGCCATCTTCGGTGATGCACAATTGGGCACGCCTTCTGGCATTTTGTACTGCCCTTTGTATATTTCTTCTTGGAACTGCATCGAAGGCATTCTGAAGTCTGTCTCGTAATTCTTCAATGTTTTGTGGGGCATCTAATTTATAAATATTATTTTTAACATATCCCCATAAAAAAATATCTAGCGGACTTAAATCAGGTGATCTCGCAGGCCATTCAACAACTCCCCTATTTCCAATCAAACGGTTTGCAAACTCCTTATTTAAGAAATTTATAACAACAGCTGCATTGTGTGCTGGTTCGCCATCTTGTTGCCACCATAAATATTGTAAATGATTTAATGGGCTATTGTCGTCAAGATAGTCAGATACGTGTGTACGTAAAATGTTTAAATATCTTTCTCCATTTAAATGTTCTTCATACATAACTGGTCCTAAGAGACGATTTGCCAAAATACCCATCCAAACGTTTATTCCAAAACGATGTTGTGGTCTTCTAGCCCTGTTTTGTCGGGGATTTTGTACTGCCCAATAGTGCTCCGTATTTCTGTTGAACATTCCAGAATTTGTAAATTTTGTTTCATCTGAGCAGATGATTTTGTTTAAAAAATTTTCGTCATTTTCTATCCTTCCCATTAACCAATTACAATATTCTAGCCTTCTCAAATTATCTCCAGGTAGTAAAGAGTGACTAACATTAATCCTGTATGGTTTAAACCTACTTTTATGTAAAGTTCTCCAAACTCTGGACTGGCACAAATTAAATTCTGACGCTACTTCGCGTGTAGAAATTGATGGATTATTATTTATCGATAAAAATACAAGATTAACATGAAATTTGAAAACACGCTTTTAATTTACCATTTGTAAAATATCTTGTCGATTTTCATTTAAATTCCTGTTGTCTTGACCATTACGCGGCTTAGTAAACGATCCATTCTCGACCAAATTTCTGTCGAGATCTAGAAAAATGGTACGATGAAGCTGTTGTCGTTCTGGATATAATTGTAGATATCTTGTACTCGCTACTGTTGAATTTCGGTTCGAAGAATAAAAAATACTTATCATATCTCGTTTCTTTTCGTTAGTGTATGACATTTTTGTATTATTAATGAACAATAAATGAAATGTATGACAGATTGAAATTCCATGGCTACCTTATTTAATCTTATAATTTATTCTTTCAAATAAAACCTAATGTCAAAATCTTTAGTCAGCATGTGGTACATGGTTGAAATCAGAAAAACAAAACCCTTTCTGAGGATGTCTAAATCCAATATGGCGCCTATAAGAAATTAGATAGTTGATGATGGTCAGAAAGAAACGAAACGTCGTATAAAAATTTAGAGTACACCACTGGATAGAGGTTTAGAAATGGCCACAAGGATGTGTTTTTATATTTTCTCTACAAGTCCAAATGTCGGTGCTACAGGTAAAAGAAGAAAATGGGTTTTCGCGTTTTTTTTAAATAACGAAGGTCATTTGTTACAGGTCTATTTTCTTTACGGATTTATAACAAACACAAAATTTAACAACTTTGCCAAATTTAAACCTATACTCTATCTCCAATAATAAGCGAGATCCCCATGGTGAGAGCCGAAAATGAATCAGCCTGTATATGCATCTATAAAATAAAAGTAATTGTTTCTTGGGAGTAGCGGTCAGGTGATTAAAACAATATTTAATTTATGTTGACGTTTCGACTCTATATATAGTGCTTTTTTCGAAGCAGTAATATTTATTGAAAATGCTAAAACAATGATACGATTACAATGTTAAATTAAAACTACTTACATTAAAATTGTGTTGTTAACATGTGATGTATTTGTTCTTGGTTACCATTTCTAAATAAAACTAAATTACGTGTGCCTTGCTAGTTTAGATATTTTTTTTATCGGCCATATGTTTATTATCGTTTTGACGTGTGCAGTGTTTGTGTTTGTAGTGTCACCCACCATACGGAGGGCGTTGGTTCAAACTGTTCCCGGGCACGTTAGTAGAGGGACATAGCCGATTCTAGCACCTCCTCATGTTGAACCTCCTCATTGCCCTTGACCTTGCATGTGGCACAGCCCAAGGGCAATGAGGAGGTTCTACATGAGGAGGTGCTAGAATCGGCTATGTCAAGGTCAAGGTCAAGGTCATGTCAAGGTCATATCAAGGTCATATGTGGCACAGCTTAAGGGCAATGAGGAGGATTGTAAAGAAAATTTTCCATTAACTTTCAAACAATTCTAAAACCTCCTCATTGACTTTGATCGCCAATAAATATTGTTGAAAATAATATAGAAGCTTAGTATACTGAAACCAGCGATTAAAACAAAATGTCCCAACACCTAGAATTGATATTAGAAGCAGTCAAGTTTGTTTATGAAAATTATGGTCATCTATCTGGTATTAAAACAAATCTAATAGAGTATATTCCATTAGATTTATTTAAAACGAAAGTAGCCCCAGAATGGATAGAGGAGTTCTGGCATTTAATTTCACCTGACAAACAAATTGAACTAGAAGAATATCGACCGTGTTTTAGACACTATAATACCGGTGAAGAACAAATTGACGGTCCAGCCCCTTCAAAGAGAAAGTGCTCAGTTTGTAAAAAGAGTATTACCCAACAATTTAGAAAATTTAGAATACCAAAAAAGAAAAAACTAAAACATTAAATATGATTTAAATAATATATTTTAAATAAGGTGAACCTGTGGCACAGCTCAAGGGCAATGAGGAGGTTCCACATGAGGAGGTGCTAGAATCAAAGCGCAGGTTTACCGATGAGAGGTTTATAAAGACGCAGTTGGTGTTTGCCAGCGGCAGTTCATAAGGGCTACTATATAAATCCAGCGATATTAAGAAGTCAGTGTATATATAATTGGAACGGTGAAGCGTAAGTGTGGCTGTGATCGTTTAGATAGTTTAGAAGAAGGTGAATTAAGAATTGTGAGTTCTAACGAAGAACATTTTAATAAGGTAATGGAGAAAAAAGTGCTCGATCCTATGATAGAAAATTTTTTTTCGGAAGTGGGAAAAATGGATAATTTTTGGAAAGAATTTGACAGATGTTCTGAAAAATTAGTTTTCGAATCTTCATGGAATTTACCTCTAGTAGCAGAGAGCATATATTTTTTAAATAAAAGTCATTCAAAGTGGGTATGTGTTGGTTTATTACCAGATAATTTTTTCAAACCGATAGTGAAGATTGTTGGTGTGAGAAAGCAATGCATATTTTTTAATTCTGAAGAATGGGCAGAATTTATGATGCAGAGCGCGAAATTGAAGAAGTATTTCGATTATTGTGGTGGAAAGTTTCCAAGTATGCGCATATCGAATTTAGAACTTTCTAGCGAATGTTTTGATGGGGAGAACAGAATATTAAAAATTGACAAAGACGGAGATTTGTTGTATTTATCATTTGAAGGTTTGTCAGAATTGTGGCGTGTGAGAAAGGTGCTGGAATCCCGGTTGGAATCGTTAAGAAACTTAAAGTATGATGAATTTTATAAGGATGTTATTCAATATCTATCTGTAAGTGGAGGGGATCTGAATATGGAAATAGAGAAAGTTTTGCAGGGATCAACTCTAGAATGTGTGTGTATAACAAAAGAGATGTTGGTAAATCATCTTCAAAAAGTTTACCAGGATATTGATCTAATAAGAAGAAATCGTAATTGAAATTATATGTACATATAAAAATTAATAATAATAAATTATGTTATGAATACAGTCTTTTATTTTATATTATGAGTAGAAATTAAGGAACTAAGTATATTGAATTATTTAAAGTGTAGAGGTTGTTGTATGATAGTTATAATTGCAAATTAAGAGAAAAGAGAGTGTGTATAAATATAAAAATTGAGAGCGTTTTGTGTTAAAGTGTGAACCATCGCTTATGATAGATACATTAAAGCGTTTGCCTATAAAAGATGGGGAATTTGGTTAAACGGCGTAGTTTAAATCGAAAAGGCAGAAGGAAAGGTGGCGGCCTATTGAATACAATAATAAATAAGCTTCCAGTAGAACTACATATACCAGGGTATAGATTTTGTGGACCAGGAACGAAATTAAAAGAGCGATTGGAGAGAGGTGATAAAGGCGTGAATGATTTAGATGAGGCTTGCAAAGAGCACGATATAGCTTATTCAAAATCTGGTGATATATCAGAGCGACATATAGCGGATAAAAAATTGTATGACATTGCTATTAAACGATTAAAGAGTGCAGACGCTCGAGTTGGAGAAAAATTATCTTCTGTTATAGTTGCTGGTGCTATGAAAGGTAAAACAAAATTAGGTATGGGTGTGAGGAGACGGGTTCGAAAAGGAGTGACTCGACACAGTAAACCAGTTAATAGACAAAGGAGTAGAAACATGAAACGGAATTTTGTGGGTGGTTCTATATCATTTATGCAGGCAATGAGAATTGCACGCAATGCAATAAAACGGGCGGGCAGTAGAAAAGGAATGTTAGAAAATGCAAAAGTGGCATATCGAAGTTTGAGGAAGTCTGGAAAGAAAATTTTATTACCTCGTTCGAGAATTATTCCAATAGCAAAGAAGGGTGGCTTTTTACCATTAATTCCGTTATTTGCAGCTTTGGGTGCCCTGGGATCGCTAGGTGGAGGTGCTGCAGCAATTGCGAATGCAGTAAATTCATCTAAAGCTGCAAGAGATCGATTAGAAGAAACTAAACGCCATAATACTGCTATGGAGTCAAAAGCTGGTAGCGGCTTATATGTGAAACCATATAAGTCGGGGTGTGGAATATCAATTGGGAGTGGGTTATATATTAAACCATACAAATCTGGTTGTGGCGTATATTTACCCAGTGGAAATGTTTCAAAAAACGGTTAAGCAAATTACCCCGAAGACCTCTAACTGAAGTCGATTTATGGAAATATGTTAGAGGATGGAAAATAAGAAATTTTCGGGGTATATTTAGTAGAGATGTCCTACCAGCAATCATACGCAAAAGAGAAAAGGGAATAGTTAATTTGGACGATAATGTTGGAGAAGGTACTCATTGGGTAGCTTATATGAAGCATGACGATATAATAAAGTATTTCGATAGTTATGGTGATTTAAGACCTCCGACTGAGGTCGAAAACTATTTATTATCGAATGCGGGTGGCGTTATACGATATAACTATAAGAGATATCAAGACTTGAATACTGTGAATTGTGGACATTTGTGTTTATTCTTTTTGAAAGGATTCATTAGTTGAGAACGAGTTTCTTTTAGTAAATAATTTAATATTGTTGTATGTATATAAAATGGAACGTGATGGTGATGGAGGTGCGGATAATTTGGCTTTTGTTTTATCAGGACAAGGAGCACAGTTGACATGTGTTTTGAATCCGCCTGTATATTTAAATGGTGAATTTGAAATGTGTATGTTGAGTTTGCAAACTTATAATTCTATTTCAAATGTTACATCGGAGAATAATGTATTTCGATATTATGCTATAGCCCCGGGTAAGCCCGGGAATTGGGAGAATATATTAGTTCCACAGGGTACTTATGACGTAGCAGATTTAGAGAAGTATATTGAAGAACAAGTGCGTCTCGGTACAGATGATAAGAATTTTTTTAATTTAAGCGCAAATAATAATACCTTGAAAGCAACTATTAAGTCTTCAGTGGATATCGATTTTACTGTAGAAAATTCAATTGGTTCTCTACTAGGCTTTGGAAAAGTTAAAATACAAGGAAATATTCCGAGGACCAGTGATGAGGTGGTTGATATTAATAAAATGAGTGCCATCGATATTATGTGTAATGTAGTTGCTGGTTCATATATTAACGGGGAGTTGTCGCATGTTTTATATCATTTTCATCCGAATGTTCCACCAGGGTTTAAAATAATAGAAGTTCCGCAAGAGAACATTTATATGCCTGTGAATGTGAACATGTTAACGAATATTATAATTCGAGCCGTCGATCAGAACGGACGATTAATTGATTTGAGAGGTGAAGAGTTAACAGTTTATTTACGATTAAGAAGAAAACAGTGACTACTACAAACAAATTTTAAGTAACATGAGAAGTAATACTAACAATAAATTGTGGAAGCAAGTTCGACGATCTACAGGAAAGTCATCAAATAAATTGAGGAGCGGGATGGGGCGAATAGTGAAATATGGTGGTTTATCAGGTGAAAATAGAAAATTTTTGAAAAATTTGGGTTACAGAGTTTTGGTATAAATACGGAGGAGTATAAAAATAGTATTTATAGAAAAAGGATGAGGATATTTTGTCAGTGTAAGAATAATTTGTGTTGCGAGAAGTTGATTGTCACTGTGAGGTAGAATTATTTTAATTATGGAAGTGTTAGATGTTTTGAGAAAAGTTCGTGTGGATAATTCAATTATCGAATTGGAATACCACAATCATGCACCATTTGGCTCACCAAAATATGGGAATAATGATGAAATACGAATTGTGGTTCCAGAAATAGATAAATATACTCTACCATCCGAATCGGAATTATTAATAGAAGGGAAATTACGATTAGCTAGTGATGTTAGTAAAGCAAGTGCTACAGCATCTCTGATTCATAATGCCGGAGCTTTTATGTTTAGTAATATCAGATATGTAATGAGTGGATCGGAGGTAGATGAAGTTAGAAATGTGGGTATAACATCAACTATGAAGGGATATTTTTCTTATAGTCCGAGTTATATAAATAAATTAGAAAATTGCGGTTGGGAATTTACTACAGGGAAGGCTCCAGTTTTAGATGTTAGAGAAAATTTTAGTATTTGTATTCCTCTTAAAATGTTAATAGGTTTTGCCGAAGACGTAAAGCAGATTATTATGCATATGCCGCAAGAATTAATATTGAAGAGATGTGCTGATGATAGCGATGCGATAATGAACACTGTTGCCGATGAAGAAATGAAATTAATTATTGATAGTATAATATGGCGAGTACCCCATGTTAAAGTGGGTATGGCTCAAGATTTAGCCCTGACAAAATTAACAACGAAAAATACTCTGATGGAAATGTTTTTTAGAGGTTGGGAAATTCACGAAAATCCGGGAATTCCTGAGACAACTAAACATAGTTGGGCAATTAAAACTGCCCCACAATTAGAAACACCGAGGTATATAATTTTGGGTTTTCAAAGTGGGAAAAAAGGAAGTTTGTCTCATAATATGAGCAAATTTGATGCAATTAATTTAACGGACGTGATGGCTTATTTGAATGGGAAGAGATACCCATACGAAAATGTTCGTGTTGATTTTGACGAGAATCGCATAGCTGTTTTATATAATATGTACGCTAGATTTCAACAGAGTTACTATGGTTACGATCATAGCGAACCGCTTATGAAACTGAATCAGTTTAAATTGTGTCCGCTAATAGGTATCGATTGTTCACATCAAGAAGATGCGGTACATAAAAGTGGCGTAGAGGTTAGAATTGAGTTTACAACGAAGGCTAATGTGCCAAAGGATACGACTCTATACTGTTTGATCATGCATAATAAATTATATCAGTATTCACCATTTAATAAAGTGGTTCAACGAAAATATTAGCGGCGCACTAGATACCGTAATAGGGGTAGGATGTTGTTGTTAAATAAGATTCGGGCTGAGGTGATGTAGTTTGTGTAGATGGTTAGTTAATCGTTACATGATGACTGCAAGACGTGCCAAAAAGTCTATTGTTATCGATTTTCAATGGTATCGTTCTGAAATACATAGGGTAATGCCGAAGGAGTTGGCTACATGTGACAATAATTTCAAAAAGAGTCATTTTGTTTTCAAACCTGTGCTAAGTTTTAATGCTTTGACAGATGAGGATAAACGTGTCGCAAGATATGCTTACAGCTGTCATCACGGGTTAAGGTGGGAAGAAGGATATATATGTGTGACTGAGTTTGAAGGAATTATTAAACGATTGTGTGCCGACGTGAACGTGGTGTACGTTAAAGGAAGGGAGAAGCTAGAATTTTTGAAGAGTATTTTGAAGAATAAACGAATAGTAGATTTAATTGATGCCGATAAAATAAGAAAAGAAGAACCAAGTTGCAGTTTTCACGTTGGTGATTCCGTTGTTTGTGCACTAACTAATGTCGAACGATTGCATAAGTATTTAATGTACCACAGTTTAGAGAGAAAAAAATTTTAATCGATATCTGTAAATATTTACAAATAGTGTAGTCGGAATGGGCAGTATTTGGACTAGAATTGTACGAAATGGTGTCGAGAGGGTTGGAAATGTTATACATCAATATGAAGCAGAAGGATCATTAGTTGGTATAAATGCTTGGAATTTAATGTTCATTCCAAAATCATTTTTAATTTCAAAAGTGAGGTGTATTGATTTGGAGATGGTCTGGCATCGGTTACCGAAATATTATCAATTGGATGAAGATTTAATAAAATGTAGGCCATGTATGGAACATCAGTTGTACGAGGGTGATGTCGTGGAGGGTTGTATTAGGAGACGAGATTGCAGATTATGTAAATGTATAATTAAGTAAAAATATTAATATGATGTAGATTATTGATGTAATATATGAAAGAATGAAATAAACATAAAATTAAAGAAAATATTGTTTTTATTTTTTCTATACATTAACTATACGCCTCTGTCTGCTATCAAGCTATTAAAATTAATTATTTACAAAAATAATTAAGGGTGCTCAAATAAGTTTCCATGAATTTTTTCATATTTACAAAATTAGGTAAGCTTACTCACCTAAGTGTTCATGAACTTTACAATACATTAATTACACGCGTCTGTCTGCTATAACGCTATTAAAACTAGTTATTTACAAAATTAATTATGGTTACACACCTAAGTATCCAAGAAAAAATTTCTTTATATGGAAGTTTTTTTTTATTGCATTTTTGGATCGCTCGCGAAAAGGTGGTGGGGAGTGGGTCGGAGGCCAAAAAAAAAGGGGAGAGGGAAAGTAGGAGGGGCGATGGAGGGGATGGAGGGGTGGGGGGGGGGAACATAGCCTGAAATCCTCTAAGTTTTTGAGATAATTGAGGTTTTTTGTTTTTTTAGATATTTCGATTGGTAGGGGTAAAAGTAAAATTGGAGGGGGAATTTCCCCCCCTCCAAAAAAAAAGTAGTGGGAAAATCGAAATTGGTTGCAAAAAATACAGAAAAATCTGGAGAACAAAATGAGATAGGAAGGGGTAAAATCAGAACATTAATAGAGCAGAAAATGCACGTTTTCCGAAAAAAATTAAGTTTGTTGTTTATTACATTTTCGCAACAACCTCATCAAAAAATGGAAAAAGAAATTTAAAAAATCTATAAAAATAAATTTAAAAAAATTTTAAAAAAAATTTAAGAAAATTTAAAAAAAATTAAAAAAATTTAAAAAAATTTAAAAAAATTAAAAAAAAATTTAAAAGAATTTAAAAAAATTTAAAAAAAATTTAAAAAAATTTAAAGTTTTAAAAAATTTTAAAAAATTTTTAAAAAATGTAAAAAATTAAAAAAATTAAAAAGAAATTTAAAAAATTGTAAAAAAATTTGAAAAAAATTTAAAAAATTTAAAAATATATAAAAAAATTTAAAAAATATATAAAAAAATTAAAAAAAAATAAAATAAAAAAAATTTAAAGAAATTTTAAAAAACAAAAAAATTTGAAAAAAAATAAAAAAAAAAACATTTTTGTGAGGGTTATAAAAACATTAACCTTCACAAATTGTGTAAACAACTTATTTTCCGTAATAGCAGACACGTATAAAAAATTGTTATTCTTAAAACGTGACGTGTTTTGGCCTAGAGATTTTAATATATATACTTCCTTTATTCTTCTTATAAATCATTCACAAAGTATCTCTTGCAGTATAATGGTGAGTACAATTACATTATATTTCTTGTATATTTACTTATTATTATTATTTACACACTTATTTGTATTTGGTTTTAAAATTATTTCAACAGTTCAAATTAATGTGCTTACATTTATTGCAGCGAGAAAATAATTTAAATACTTTTTGTAATTGTATAGAGAATATAATTTAAATTTACAAATTCTTCACATTCATTTGTCATAGTTAATTCATCTTTTTTATTTTAGACTAATAACGACGACTTTGATTTTATTTTTTTTGAAAATGTTGAAAATGTTGAAAACGTGGACTTGGACGAGATTTTATCACTGGATAGACGAATGGATGAATTTTCCAGTCGGACGGACGTTAGACGACAATCGGAGTCAGTTGAATTACCTTCTGCAGTTCCATCTACTTCTGCGGTACGACCCCTACCTCATACTGTTGAAGTAGGTGTTGCGGCAGAAGTTAATCCACCTGCTTTCGTGTCACAATTAACTACCGTTCCACCTTTGCAACCTCCTCCTTATTTGCCGAAGGACGAGTACTACAAATTGGATAGGGTTCAACGACGCGAACTGACTGCCCAACGACGTATGTACAGACACTCTACAATCTCTACCACAGGACAAGAACACACTACGAGGACCAAAATACGACGAGGGCAAAATACAAAGAACTATATACCTTTACCCTATACAACTTGTAGTCCTAGTGTTCGAGCGGTTCGAGCGCCGAATCTGCGAACACTGCTCACGGACGATACAGTAGGAAGAAGGCAAAGGTGTGATGATGTAAATGTGACACGAGGGGTGGCAAGAATACCACAGATTGTGGAGACGATTAATCTAACCACAGAATCTGTAGTAATCTTGTCTCAGTCTCAGACTACTAATTTTTCAGCGTCCCAACCTCAAATGAATGTTTCCGGCTCTTTTACTGAATCACCTGCAATTCCTCAAGCAGCTCCAGAAATAACTGATCTTCCTCAGTCCTCCATACCTTCTCCCAACGCAAATATTCCTGAACACTTTTCTTCCAATGCTTCTCCAGCTCCTCCTTCAAATGATTCTCCAGCTCAACCTTCCAATGCTTCTGCGTCGTTGTTTGCCTCACAATTCCACTGTGGGCAACAACAACCATCCGAACTCGCAACTTTCTCTGCGGATTGTAAACAGTTTTCTGACACATGTGTTAGATATTTGGCGGGCAATTCGTCAGCGGATAGTTTCCTTCAGCAGGTGATCTCGCTAAAGGGGCAGGTTAACGGTTATTCGTTAGAGCAAGACAAGGTTCTTCATTTCCTAACTAATGTCATCAGTCCATCCGATGACTCATATGTAACCCGCCAAAGGGAAAGGAAGGATCTGCTGAATCGACTTGGAAGCTTGATTGAAGACATGATTGATTATCAAAAATCATTTCCACCACAATGATTTGTATTTTCGATAATTAATTGTTTCATTGGTCAAGTTTCATGAGCGAGACTACACTGATACGATACGAACCATCGGACAACCTATTTTCAACATTTTCAACATTTTCAACCATCTAATACATCAACTTGTCATCACATTCGATTGTAAACAATTCTGCATCGACCTGGTTAACACCCACATTGCACGATACTAATGTACTAGTTCCTACAAAACTATCCAGACAAGGTAGGGGCTGCAAAATTACACCTATAACTGTTTTGCAATAGTTTACATGATATGTAATAACTTCAATGCTTTACTTGTTACAGGAAGTCGAGATCAAAATAACAAAAATTGAAGGTCCGCTGACCATAACAATAACAACACCGACTGACCCCCTGGTGGATGTCGACTCCCCCGACTTGCCACCTGAATACGAGGAGTCGCATCGCCCAATGACACCTCTGGCGGTGCCACAAAGGAGAACCCTGCAGGAACGATTCGCCGAATCGTTCCAACAGGCTTCCCGTATCCCAGCGTCCCAAGATACGGACAATTGATCGGGGGTCTGCGGACAGGAAGGCGCCGCCACCTTCCCCTAACAAAAAAATTGGCGGCAAAAAGAAAATTAAAAAATAAAAAAATTATTATATTTCTTGTTTTATTTCTAATATTAAGTTAATCCTAAACAGATAATATAACGCACACGAAGATATCATAATTCAGTCGTTATTGTTAAGTCGAATCGATTATGTCGATGGAATCGAGTGGAGCTGAACCAAATATTGTACAATTGGAACCGCAAGAATTATCCTTACAAGTGCACAACTATGATTCCACATCAATTACGAAAAGTTTTATACGACACAGTAGCCTCTTCAGTGGCTCATGTAAGCGAGGATTAATTGTGGGACCTTCTGGGTGTGGCAAAACAAATGTCCTTTTAACCCTATTACTTCATCCGAACGGGTTACGCTTCAAAAATATTTACATCTGCAGTAGATCTCTTCATCAGCAAAAGTATGAATACTTAAGAAATATATTGAAAAATGTTCCTGAAATTGGTTACCACGAGTATACTGATGTTAATCACATGCCTACTCCTAACCAAATGGCGGATTATTCTGTCGTTATCTTTGATGATATACCACCTGCCGACTTGAATATCGTAAAAGATTTTTTCTCTTATGGTAGACACCGAAATTTAGATTGTTTTTATTTAATGCAAACATACAGTGCGGTCCCAAAGCAACTTATCAGAGATAATACCAATTTGTTAATACTATTTCGACAAGACGGTACAAATTTGAAACATATCCATAATGATCACATTCATGATTTAAGCTATGAACAATTTCTATACATCTGTAGAATGTGTTGGAAGAATTCGTTTGGTATGCTGTTCATTGATAATGATTCTGTATATAATGATGGAAGATATCGTTTCGGTTTTGATACTTACATACACCTATAAACAGATTAATGAGGCTGAGAAGAGTTGACATATTTCTCCCCATAGTATACAATTTGATGTGCTTTAAGTTTATAAGTTTTAATTAAGAGGAGTTTGTAACGTACATTAGGGTTTAAAACATGTATTACTGGAATATTTATATCAGTCTACAGGTATTCGTTATAGAGTGTACATGGAAAATAAAATCATAAGAGATTTAATACAAGCTCGCGAAGCTCTTAAACAAAAGTTAAGAACATTACGGGCTGACATTGCACAATCTCAGAGAGAAACAAATATTCTGTATGCGCCCATAGCAAAACCGCTACTTGAAATCGCTAGCAAATTAGCTCCCAGTAATATAACTCGAGGACGAACTGATTCTGCGGACGCTTCTAAAGAAGTAGAAGAATCTTGGTCAGACATCATATCAGAAAAATCTTATGTGGCAATACCAGGAACGTCAATTTTACGTCAACAAAGTACACCGCGTAAACGACAGCAACGACACGTGTCATGGTTCAGCCCATCCACCCATTCTTCTCCGACAAAACAACGAAGTGTGTATCTCGCCGGAACACCTCCACGAGATACCAGTCTTACAAATTCATCAGATTTGAAAAAAAAGATTCGAATGTCTGAGACATTCAGCCAGCCCACATTTCTAGAAGATGAATATATCGGGGAACAATTGCCAGAGACTCCAAAGGGTGGTTATGAAGAGGAGGAACGAAGTGATGAATTAGATTCTAGTGAAAGCCTTGAGTTGGATAAGTCAAGGGCTCACGCTCTATCGCTTTTGAAAACGCGTCCGTCAAAGTCAATAATTACTAATAAGTCGTTAAATAAGACTCTGTTAGAAACGGATGTAGTTAAGGCAGCGCTAAAAGATCATGACCCCGCTATACGGCCTTATCTGATGGGGTTGATGACGGATGAGAAAGAAGAATTCGATGAGAAGTATGGTGTACGCGAAGTTGATGGTGACCTGATGATTGGAAATGCAAATATTAGGTTTGATGGACCCAACATTATAATCGGTGAATTTACTTATAGGGCTACTAAGGGATTACTAGAGCTACTGTTTATGAAGAGACCGGGAAAGTTTCAATATGCTGACGCTAAGAATTATAAATTCATTTTAAATGATACTCACGCCGCTAGAGTTGATTACGATCCGGCTCGGAAATATGCAGCAAGTAAATATTATAAATATACGACAATTATTAAACCTATTGTTCAAGGAAAAAAACCAGAAGTTTGGTGGACCCGCACTTGGAAAACAGGATTGGGTTTATCAAAAAAATTACCGTTGCGAAAGATCGTTGTTCCTAAGAGTATTGTGGAATATAAGTATTGGGATGATGTAAATGAATTGTGCGACAGATTGAAGTTACTGATGGCGTCCAAGGATGCCGGACATACTGGTCATGATAACGAAATCACTGCAATAATTGAGGAATTGCAGGAATCAAAAATAATTAAATAGGTTGAGCAGCATAGTTATAAAGCAGTTAGTATATCGACACCGATAGAGTATTACGATGACAATAGATAAATTTGGAAGACACATACATAAACATATCGTCAGAAGAGATTTAGCGGAAGAAGATGCAGTAGCAAATTTTTTAAAACACCCTAAATTCAAGAAGGAATTGGAAAAGCTTACTCGTATATTATATGTTCCTCCTCCAAAAAGGGAACCTTCAAAATATGTTTTTCAACTGCAGAGTAATGGACGTATTGGGCAGGACGCATATTACTTTATAACTCCTGCGCGTCGAAAGCAAACGCAGTTATATACGAATAAACTATACAGTGGAAAGATTGTTGCAGTTAATTATTCCGACGATGAATTAGTGAGACTCTCCGTTAACGCTCACAGCATCGTTCTCATCCATCCTTCAGTATCAATAGACATCGACGCGGAATTGCGATTGAAGTACATTGGTCCATATCCTATACCGAAAGAAACAGAGCCAGTGTTTGCAGAAGTAGTCGTCGAAGGAAATGTCATCACTTAAAAGGGATGTCGTTAATGAACTACACGCACCTGCGCGACGAAATTTTAGACGACGGAGAGTCATAATAAAAGGACTACGAGACTTATTCCAGATCGATCTGGTTGAAATGATACCTTATGCTCGAGAAAACGATAATTTCAAATATCTTTTCGTATGCATAAATACATTTTCAAAGTTTGCGTGGGTGATTCCAATAAAAAATAAAACAGCAGCAGAAGTGTCAGCGGCTATGGGATCCATACTCTCCTCAGGAAAGAAAAACATTCCAAGGAATATTCAGAGCGATCAAGGGAAAGAATTTTTTAACAGGCAGTTTAAGAAGATCATGGATAAGTATAACATTAATCACTACACCACTTACTCCAATTTAAAAAGTTCTATTGTTGAGCGTTTTAATAGAACGATTAAAAATAAAATGTGGAAGGAGTTCAGCTTCAACGGTAACTACCGGTGGGTTGGTATGTTGCAACAGTTGGTCAACATTTACAACAATACAGTTCACAGAACAACGGGATACAAACCTGTTGCAGTAAACCAAAGGAATGCCAAAGCAATTCAAAAATCGGTGTACAGTCACATAAAAATTGGTGACCCTAGAATTGGTAAATTTGAAGTGGGAGATCATGTGCGTATCAGTAAGCATAGACACGTTTTTTCTAAAATGTATACTCCGAACTGGACCAATGAAATATTCACGATAAGCAAAGTCCAGAATACATATCCGAGAACGTATATATTGCAAGACTCTCAAAAGCAGAATGTTCTCGGAGGTTTTTACGAAGAAGAATTAAAAAAGGTTCGACATCCAGATGTTTATCTGGTTGAGAAAGTTATACGTCGAAAAAAGAATCAAGTCCTTGTCAAATGGTTGGGTATGCCTGCATCACACAACTCCTGGATATCTAAGGATAATGTATTGTAGAATGTAATTTTCGAATGAAATTAGGGAAATAATAAAAAAATAAATAAATTATAGTGTTTTATTTTACAAGAAGTAGTAATACAGTTCAGAGTACACATGAAACAGTTATGAGAGCTAATTACAAAAAATAAATTAAATACAGTGTTATATTTCTTATAAGTTATGATACAGTTCATAGTATACATGTTATGAGGTAGTACAGTTTAAGAAGCATACATATGAGAGCTAATTAGAAAAATAAATCAAATACAGTGTTTTATTTTACATAAGTAATAAGTTCAAAGTACACATAATGGAAAAAGTACAGATAGGAAAGCAAATTAGGAGCTGAAGTCAATTGTAGGTTGGTAATCCATCAATTCGGTAATCAATTTCTGCAAATTTGCTTCACGTTCTAATTCTTCTATTCTATAATGACCCCACGCTAAGGTAGAAGCTCTATCTGGGAGAATATATCGTTTATCATCTTTTGATGTGAGCGCTACTTTATTTCGCAATTCGGTGTAAATCGTGTGAAAATCTGATCTAAATACGTACATCTTCCGCATAAGAGTTTCATTTTCTTCAACTACACTTCTATAATCTGCAACGGACAATTTCTTATCAATAACATATTTTTTGACTCCTTTCGCCGTCTTCACCGTTTTATTTTGGACTTTCAAGCAATAAGCTTTGGCCCCTGTACCATAGAAGCATTCAATAATACCTCCGCCGTATTCATCCTTCATTTTACCGAGCCTAGGTGAACTGCGTGGTATTCCGAATAAGTTCCCTTCAGTAAAAGTTGAAGTATCAAACATATCTAAATTATTTTTTATGTCATTATATACATTATAATTTCGTACACTTATAATTAGAGAATCTGTGTCTGTGTAGAGCAGTGTAATGTCCGAATCATACAAAGGCTTAAGGAAGGTATAGAAAAAGTGATACATTATCTTTTTAGCTATTTCCAGGATTGTGAATCCTACGTACACAGACTTTACATAATCTACTCGAACTTGAGCCAATTCGATAGCTATTAACGTGTTGCAAAATACTTTACAGGATTTAAAGTTTGGCTTTGCAATATATGCCTCCGCACCCAATCTGTTTCTAATTGTTTCCCAATGGGAAACCAATTTAATATTAACGTGATTTTCAACATTTTCCATAGTTTTTCCAAATATGCTATTCACCATTAACTTGTAAAATTCTTTGTAGAATGCATTATTCGATTCACTTCGTTTCGTTGTATTAAAATCAATATATCCCTTTAACCAATTACTTTGTTTAAACTTAATTCCGCGTCGAATTCCACTTAGTTTCAAACCATTATTCAAACATTGTTTCAAAGTCGTATAGTGAATAATGTAATTCGATTTATTTGAAAGATTTGGAATCAATTTAGGATGTTTAGAATTAGGTGGTATAACGTGTTCCGGACAGAAGGGATAATCATTGTGGAGGTCGTGAAGGGCTGTTGGATATTCTAAATCTACTTCGAAAACGTACCCTCTATCCCCATCGTCTTCCAAAGTTTGAACATCCAGCATCATTAACTCCTCATTCGTTAACCATTCAAATTCACCGCTTGGTAATTTGGACGTCATAGCATAACCATACAAATTCGTCGCATCGAGATATAATATATATTTCTTAGGTTCTGATGGATCAAATTGTGATAAGTATTCGTTATTTGCCACCTCTATTCTTTTAGAACACATACTGACACCTCCACGTATGCCCTGTTTGAAAAAATGAAACATATCCGCATCTGTTAATAATTCTAAATTGACGTCTGTCATTCGTAGCATCGCTTCCCAGCTAAGACCTGGTGCCGTAAAATAGTGTGCTGGATCTAACTTGTAATTGTCCATACAAATATTTCGAAAATTTTCGAAAACATCTGCTAGTAGCAAAACATCAGATCGTAGATATATATCACTATATTCCCCCAGAGATTGACATTTGAATAAATCCCACACTCGAACGGCTCTACTATAATCCTCATCACTAATTTCGCTATCAGATAATATATCATAAAATTTATCTTTACTGGGCAAATCTGTCACAGATAGACTTTCAAATGAATTGACATAGTTGTATGGAAAGACGCCCTTTCGTCGTAGTAAATTAAATTTTTCACCCATGTAATATCTTGACACTTCTCTACACTGAGAATCCTCTAAATATGATGATAATTTATCTAAAGAAGAACTCATAAATCGAAATGAATCTAAAAATCTCAATTTATGGAAGACTTTCCTCTTCTTACCATTACAGTCAATTCTATCGCCAACATATACTTTCTTAGAAAATGATATATACTTTTCTTTATTTTGGGCAATAACATCTATTTCTTCCTTGTCCAATGCTAAGGATTTTACAAATAAATGTGTATCGTAATTCGATAAATTGTGCATTATGATTGGAGTATAGCGAGGTTCTTTGTAATTTATATTGCATACCATGTGTGCTGCACCTCGATATAATCCAGTCATGTGATCATGGTCGCATACTTTATCATTCACATCTAGTGCTTTTTCACAAATATGACAACTTCTCGCTTGCTCATAATTATAACACTCTTCTTCAGTTAAGGGTTTCATTTCCACAATTTTACTCAAATAGTTTTTATATAATAATTTTACATCACTTTCCAACTCTGTCATGAACGTTTTAGGTGTATTTTGTCCACGGTATGTGCGCAGTTTACACAAATTTTCATCGAACGAACATTTTATATAGTAAGCGAAAGAATGTGGCTGATGTTCGAAACATTTCACACTATAAGGTTTTACATGATCCGGTTCTACCATATCAATAGGTTTTAATATTGCCTCAAAATCAGCATACACAACAAAAGGAACTCTTAACTGCTTTTCAAATTTTTCAAATTTTAATATATTTTCCGGAACTTCTTCCCCATATTTGTTCGTCTTCAGATTCATAGTTGGAAACACCGCCTTCACCTGCTTACAATCTTCATGTTCATGTCTTTGTAATTTTTCTAACGATGTAAAAAAAGTTAGACATCCTTCACAAATATATTTTTGGTGTCCACGCTGTGATTTTTGAGCCGAAACAAGTCGAGACAAGTTCTTAATCCAACAATAGTGTAAATTCCCTTCTTTCGCAGAAAGAAGTAATAAATTAATATGAGTCATTTTCCTTTGTTCGTAAAATATAAAGGTCCCACTATATCATGCACCGTCACAGCACCATCGAAATACTCCTCGATACCATATACGTTTACAGATATATTATTCTTTTCTTCAAACTTAACAATGTCTTTTAAATGGACAGGGAAATTTAAACCAGTAAAATCAGCCACGGTATCATAATGGGGATAGGAAGAAGGTCTTTGGGGAAGTCCACCTGGCACTCTTAACGCTGAAGTAATCGCCCAAGCGAAACATGCATTGTCAACATTTTGAATATTTATAATGGCCTTCTTCTTCTTTATTGATGGTGGTAAGTCCACATAACTTGATCCTCTCATAGGATTGTATTTATTTATGTTCACTTCCAAATGTATAATATTGCTCAAAGTCCAACCTGAAATATAATCAGAGAGACGTAAATCACTATAATAATATAAGTTTATACAATTTTACCTGAATTACGCTCCTGGAATTCGCTCATTTTGTTCTTAATTTCATCAATATACTCATTGTACAAGCTATATAATTCACTTCCTTGCGTTATGATCTTGTTCATAGTATTAAATGATTTGATTTCCACATTATCTTTTGTCAGCAAATAATACATACCATATAATTCAAAATTTATTTTAATCGAATTATGTACATGTGCGACACTCTCTATTAATGTCAACACCTTTTCTCTGATGTTATTTGAAAATTCTTCAATATCAACATATATTTGAGACGAATCAGATATTTGATAACTTACTATTCTTCCTGCGAATGTGGATACACTTCTTCTTACACCATCGTCAACTATTACAAACGCTTTATTTCGATGCGTGGCACTACGAATATGTGCAGTATAACAATTCTTCTCCACGTATACATCACAGATTTCACATTTCCATAAGTCTGGATTGTTATCACTGATTTTTATTCTCTTGCCTTTGCAAGAACTTAACATGTGTCGATTTCTGTTATCTCCACGAGAAAATTGTTTACCACAATACTCACAATCAAACATCTTAGGTTCTTTAAATGAACACTTTGAAATGAACTGCTGCAATGAACTGTTGCTGGCATACACCAACTGTCTCTTTATAAACCTCTTATCGGTAAACCTGCGCTTTAGCACGATTTCGAGTGTGGGGACCTCCTCAAGCTTACTTTTAACTGTAGAACCAACTTCTGTACTACATCTACTATCCTCCGCAAATTTATTTATATGTACTTATAGAACCTACTGCTGCTTATTAAAAGTAAATGGAACATGTTCTGATTATATTTATTTATCAGATCTTCAACTCCATCGCTGTACTACTACTGTATTTAACTAACACTAATAATAAAATAAATAAACACTAATAATTGGTCATCTTAATTATTTTCAAAATCACTGATATTATCTAGTTCTGCTAGAAGTATCACTGTCTCTATTTCAAAAATATCGTCGAAAATTACTTCATCATCATCATCGAAAATTACTTCATCATTATCATTATTTTCTTCATTATCATTATTTTCTTCATTATCATTATTTTCTTCATTATTACTTTCTTCTTCCTCACTTTCCTCATCTTCACCAATACTTTCCAAAATGTGTTGTATTATTTCATCTTCTTCCTCTTCTGTTAACTCACTCACAGAAAAAATATATTTTCTATGTAATAGTTCCATAATATTGTTAATGCTTACACTATTTGCGAATACGTTCTCCACGTTTCTTAAATAGCACCTTAAACTCCCTCCACTTGTCGTACCCTTCACCTTGTTGTGCCATTGACCTTGCCGTACCCTTGACCTTGTCGTGACCTTGACTTTGTCGCGCCCTTGACCTTGTGATATCCTTGACCTTGATATAACCTTGATATAACCTTGATATAACCTTGATATAACCTTGATATAACCTTGATATAACCTTGATATAACCTTGATATAACCTTGATATAACCTTGATATAACCTTGATATAACCTCGATATAACCTCGATATGACCTTGATATGACCTCGATATGACCTTGATATGACCTTGATATGACCTTGATATGACCTTGATATGACCTTGACCTTGATATGACCTTGATATGACTTTGACCTTGGCCTTGACATAGCCGATTCTAGCACCTCCTCATGTAGAACCTCCTCATTGCCCTTGGGCTGTGCCACATGCAAGGTCAAGGGCAATGAGGAGGTTCAACATGAGGAGGTGCTAGAATCGGCTATGTCCCTCTACTCACGTTGTTGTTAAATTTTATTTTTGTCGTGTTTATGTTTATGTTGTCATTATACGGGGGGGGGGGGATACAAAATGGGTAGGTTTATGGTAGACAGGTTATTTGTGCCTGTTATGTACTTTATAGAATCTGTGTTTGTGTGGCGTGTATACCTCTAATAAATTCGTTTTTATTAGAGGTATACACTTCTGTCTCGACAACACATATTTTCAGTACAAAAATTCTTTTTATAGTCAAACATTTGGTATTGCCATGGGCTCTCCTTTAGCTGCTCCTATTGCAAATCTGGTAATGGAACATTTGGAGCAAAACGTTATCAATTCTTTAGACTTCCACCCCATTTTCTTCAAAACATATGTTGATGATATCATAACATGTATTCCGACTAATAAAATAAACTATCTTTTAAATAAATTCAACAATTTTCACAACAAATTAAAATTCACTATTGAAGAAGAAAGTAATAACAGTATTAATTTTCTTAATATTTCTTTAAGCTATGATAGACAGGGTACTATTTATACGAATTAGTATAATAAATCCACTGCTTCTTTTCGATATATGAATTACCACTCAAATGCTCCTACAGTATTCAATAAAATGATTATAAATAATCTGACTGATAGAGCAGTAAAACTATCACATACTCAATACAGAAAAGATAACATCAAGAAAATTAAAACAATCTTAACAGATAATACATAATTATCCACCACAACTTATAGACTAAACAATTTAAAAAAGAATACACCAAATATACAACACTGCAGACACCAATAACAATTTAAACAATGACACAACATATATCATGATTCCATATGTTCCACAATTATCATTAAAAATTAAATACATTTAAAAAAATATGATATAGCTACAACATATAAACTTAGTAATACTAATAAACATTTATTTTCAAAACTTAAACCTAAAATAGAAAAAAATCGAGAAACACATGTCATCTATAAAATACCATGTCGCGATTGCGATAGTTACTACATAGGACAAACTAAACAATATTTATACAAAAGAATACAAGCCCACAAATACTCTAAAATAGACAAAACTGCTTTATCTACACACAAACTACAACGCAATTACCATTTCGATATTGAAAACACACAGATAATTGATAAAGAACAACACACAATCAAAAGGGAAATTAAAGAAATGATTAGTATCAAACACGAAAAAAATTCAATTAACAACAGAAGTGATACAAAAAATTTAAGCAGTATATTCTATAACTTAATTATGTAACGATCTGCAATTTACCATCATAATATATGTTGCTGTTAAATAATTATATATATATGTTAAGTTCCGTGTTTTGATTCCTGTCTGGTTGTTCGAGTAGGTTTTCGTGGTTGTCCTTCTCGTTTAAGGCGAATGCCGACAGCTTTACATCTTAAGACGCTCCACGGGCGCATACATAATAATAACTCATGCCTTGTGTTTCCCTGTTTTTGTTGTCTATCTATTTTAGAATACTAAGGCATGATTTATTATTATTCAATTAGAATGTATCTTTGAATAATTTTATCCATAGCAACTACAAATGTATGACATTAATATACTGTCATTTACATTTTATATTCCTTGAAAAAGGCATCATTTGCCGAAACATGTAGGACTATTTTAAATGTATATATATATTTTGAAGTAAAACCAGACCTTGAGTCGCCAACAAATTGAATTTACCATAACATACAAATGTCACGAAATAATTATCTATATATAATCATTTGATAAAATTCTTGGAGTTTCGGATTTATATTAAATATTTAAATTAGTAAGTTATTTTGCGTTTTTATTGAAAAAATTCAGCCCTTAGTGGGATTCGATGAAAATTTAACATTTCCAACCGACGACAGAATATTAAAATCTGTTCCTTAAAAAGTAACTTAAGGCACTCCCCGACAGATTTGAAATCAGTTAGCGTCCTACATAGCTCAGATGATAGAGCGGTGGTCCGGCGAACCATGGACGTGGGTTCGAGCCAAACCATACATATAATGAATGCCAGCCAATTCGAGATTAGTAAAATTAACCATTTTTTTTCAAAATAACACTATACAGATATTTTAACCAGCAAATTAATTTAACTGTCAAAATGAATAAAACAACAACAAATATAGACTACTATTAATATTCTCCTTTTAGTATAGACACAATAATTTCTTTACTGAAAAAGAGTTCAAGTTACGAAAGTCAAGAGACCTTTTTTGTAACAAAATGAGGCACCATTAATAAAATGATTTGTATTTAAAAAAAAGCAGTGGCGTGCCATTATTTTTCAAACATATTCAGTCCAAATTTTGCTCGAACGCCACTGGTAGAAAATTTAAAAAAATTACATGGTAAAATGCCCCTTTGCGGTAGGAAGGCATAATATTTGAAGTGGTATCAACACCCTACATCACGCAAAGGGAGTATCTCTGGACTCATGTTTATATTAACTTTTTTTCTTAAAATAACCTGAAGAATCGGCCCTTTCAATATTAGCGTTCAATTATGAAACACGTGATATACGATATCTGTTGTGTCCGATGTAGAGTAGAGGCACGTTAATACAGTTTCCGCGGGTTGCGGTTGTGTTCGTCAGATGGAAACCTCTGGTCAAGTCTTACACATTTCATGAAGACAGCGATTCTTGTTTTGGCGTTCGTGATGTTGCCATTAATTGATGAGCGGCGCTGAATGTTCTTCTACGCTGTGTCTTTTATAATGTAGTAAGAGTGTTATTTATGGTGAAAGTATCTTTCCAGCAGCATGTACGTATCATTCGATAGTAAGATGAAACATGTTCTCACATATATTGTGTTCTCCATATTCGATTTTTATTAATATTTTTAAATTATGAAAAATGTTTTTGTTTTAACAATAAATCTCTCTCGTATTGTGTTCTTATTTGATTGATGAAACCAGTTATTAATTTTTTCTAATCTTTAGTTTGGTGGAAACAATATGTTAAATATCACAAAAAAGGATGTTACCAGAAAGTTACCAAGATTAAATTAAGACAACAGCAAAAGGAACCATGTCGTATTCTTGCTCTTACAATATTATATGAAAACATTTATTTAATGTATAACCGTGATGACATTACCTTCATTTATTATACACAACGTTCCAATACTAGTTAGTTATCTTACTCGATTGTCATGTTTGTACACGCATTTCTCGCTGTACAATAAACAGCTTAATAACACCGCAAGGTACCGAATTTAGACTTTAGGCACTGAAATGTTCCTTTGTTGTTTGTTTATTCGATAGACTTCAGGCGTAAAATGTCAATTTAAAGTTCGGCTTTCGACATGCACGGCAACCTACACACACATACATTGAGAACTACGAGATATATCTGTAGTGGAGCAACGTAATAAGAACGGCGAACCTCAAACATAAATTCTACGCTAACAAAGACAAGATTTAAACGGTTAATAAATAGATTTTCTCACTTCCAACTATCTCTTTCTTATACGTATGCATATGCCTAACAATGTACGTGTTATGTATGTATATATTATGTATTTATTGCGTTAGTATTTAGATGTACAGCCGGCGAAGTTAGTAATGGCCGGTCCGAAGATATACTGAATGTTCGTAAATTTGCGGTAGAATATAGTGAAGTATAGCAGCATACTCTCTCGGGTTAGAACATATTCTCGTGCGTTGGTAGATAAAGATAACGTTATTATTGTTATACATAGCACGAGTAATCCAATTTATGATATATTTCGTTATTTCGATGTGGACCTTGATAGAAATCTGTTTTAATGCAAATAAAATAACTATAGTTAATTGACGAAGGAGATACTTGTTGAAACTTCATTATAACGCTAAGAAATAAGTAATTAAACTTCTAGTTTCAAAAATTCTTTTATTGTAAATACCACTACAATATTGTTTCGCCATACAATGGCTTCATCAGGTGGATGAAATACTGAATATATACAATACAAGTTTGAATATTTATGTGAAAATTATTGGGGAAATGGTGGTGGAAAAATTTTTACAATCTTAAATTTTGTAGAGGGGAGTTGTTTAAATCTAGTTGGTCATTTAAAACTAATCCTAAACTATTGTATCTATTAATTTCTAAGTTTTCTAACAGGTTAAGTTTTTTACTTTTTTCTTGAATGTGTAAAATTTTGAAATCTATATTAAATCTATGATTGATATCTATACAATGACTTGCGAAAGTTAAATCTGTTTTCTTTCCTTTATGGCTTCTCTCGTGTTCTTTCATCCTAATTTTGAATGTCCGCCCTAGGATGAAAGAACACGAGAGAAGCCATAAAGAAAAGAAAACAGATTCAACTTTCGCAAGTCATTGTATAGATAACAATCATAGATTTAACATAGATTTCAAAATTTTACACATTCAAGAAAAAAGTAAAAAAACTTAACCTGTTATAAAACTTAGAAATTAATAGATACAATAGTTTAGGATTAGCTTTAAATGACCAACTAGATTTAAACAACTCCCCTCTACTAAATTTAAGATTGTACAAATTTTTCCACCACCATTTCCCCAATAATTTTCACATAAATATTCAAACTTGTATTGTATATATTCAGTATTTCATCCACCTGATGAAGCCATTGTATGGCGAAACAATATTGTAGTGGTATTTACAATAAAAGAATTTTTGAAACTAGAAGTTTAATTACTTATTTCTTAGCGTTAAAATAACCATTCAGTAAATCCGTAAGGGATCTACAATTTCTTTTTGTATTGAAAAATTAAACTTTCCAGTATAGATGAAACTTTTTAAATCTATTACGAAACTGTTGAAATTTATTGCGAAAGTATAGTAGAATCTAGTTGGGGAATAGTACTTGTACTGGCAACAGTGGGTAATGCAGAGCAAAATAAATCCACGAAAAATTAGGTTAAGCTTTTAGAAAAGAAAATGCAAACTCCCGGGTTTGAATGAAGAAATTATTTTATTCTAACGATTAATTAAGACAAAACAAACAACATAACAAAGTCTAATTTCATAGCAACTTCTCGAACTGTCCTCCTTGTCTTTCAAGGCAATAAGCAAGGCGATCTTGAAAGCAACGCAGGGTATTCCGAATAAGTTCTGGGTATATTCCATCATATGCAGTACGTATTGGATCTTTCAGGTTACCGTCAATAAAAAATGGGCCAATAAGCCTAACGTTTATTATTCCAATCTAAAGGTTGACTTTTTGAGGGTACTGCGAACGGGTTAGGTTTTGGGCATGAGGATTTGTACGGGATGTAATGCTTTAAATTTAATTCCGTATGATATATAGAGGTTAGCTTTGGATTTCATCCTATATATTTAAATAGTTGCTACGTTTTGAATTTCATCCTTTTTATCTTTAAAACGTTTTATCGCCCGGTATACTCGTTTACATCACGGGTTGCTTCAATTTTTGAGCTTACGAGTACGTTGTCGCCATCTGTGTAATTTTATTTCTATGGTAGTGTCACCCCTCTCCTATTGCCCCGATTGTCGTCTCGATATAAGACATTTCTAAGTGCCTTCTTCTAAGTGCCTTTTTTTACACTCTTGAGAGAATTGAGTTTTGCGTAATTCTGCGTGTTTCGGCAGTCGCATATTGCGGATAAGAGCGTGGAGCGTATGTAAATTGGAATTTGCCGATACCGTTCCGTTTGCCCCGACACCTTTATCTCAATCACGAAACACCGGCCGACAAATGAATCACCGATATCAATTACCGACATCTTCGGCATCTCCGTACTCGAGATGAAGACAACACATGTGAACTTGTATGATTTTTTTATATATATTTCTATAAATCATACGACTACGGATTTCGTTTTGATTTCGAGAGACCAATGAGACCAATACCTAATGGATTAATGGAAAGGAAATTTAGTATTTCTCAGTGGATAAATGTACGATACAAATCGGAAGCTTTGAGAGTTGATTTCACCGTTTACGATAAATGTTGCTTCATCAGTAAAAAATATTTTATTTAAAATTCCTTCATTTTCATTTAACATATTATTTCACAAAAATCAATTCGTTTTACTTTATATTCCTTGAAAAGCTCTTGATGGCTTGATATCTTGTATGGATTATATTTGAATTCTTTCATTGTTTTGTACACCAAACTGTACGATACTCCAAAATGTCTGGATACATCTAAAAGTAATCCTACAGACCGTTCCTCTAAATAACACAGGATATTGAGAATTTAGAAAACGACCATCTTCATTGAATTTGTTATAAATACATATTTAAAATTGTTTTCGCACAAGGTATAGGCCAGTCACGATAATTAACGGAACTTAAACTATTATTCTTCTGGTACCACATTATCATTGGTACCTTTTCACTTTTGTTGTATTTATTCATGATTTAAATAAATTATTTACTTTTCCATGTATTTAATTTAAGATTCATGTATAATAAAAATTCAGAAATATTTGACATAAAAAAATGTTTGTTTTTCTCTCCATGGCAAACTAATTTAAAAATGAAGCTATAGGAAAATCTTTCACTGGTGTACAACTGGTTGCCTACTATGCCTCTAATGCATTGACAATTTTCTTTTTAAAGTTACACATAGAAAACATGTACGTGTAATAAATAACAAAGGAACCCGGTATATCTTTAACCAAATCAATCTATCGATTATGTGCATAACTGGAGGGCGCAAAACAACCGCGAAATTCAGGCTCGTCACTGTCTTCGTCGTTTCGTTGCTGCACTGTGGTCTCCCGCAAGAAAAAAAAAACTTTATTTCCGGCCTTACTCTTCGAATACGATTCTTTAGTGATCGTAAAGTTTTGCAGTATCTTAATGAATTAATCGTTCATTCTTTGGCAGATACTCGGTGTGAGTGACTTTCTTTGGATCCAAGAAAATGGTGAACATGACTTTCTGCGCAGATGGAATTCTTTTAAATTTTCTTATATGTGTAGAATCAAAACTAGGAGACGTTGGTATATCTGGAAAGAGTTTTCTTTTCTGCATAAGCGATCGAGTTCCATGGAATCCTCTAGCAAGGAGATATGGTTTGGAGCGCGAAGAGCACCGCAGTTGTGGCGGTGTCCGGATCTTCTCCACGGTTTTGGAAAATCCAAGAGAGGACCACTAGGAGGTACCACACCGGTTCATATCCATATCCGCAGCAGGTTTACAAGGTCAAGAGCCTCTAGTCGACAGAATAATGTAGGGATTGAAGTCAGTAAATTGGATCCGTAACTTCGGCCTATCCTATGGCTCTCAGGATTGGGGCGTGTCAAGCTTGGTCGGGAAACGGGTGGGTCCAGGTTGACATGCCGGGCCAGGGCGAGGTGAAGTAGGGGTCATACTAGCGGTGTTTATGAGAAAATCATCTCTTTCACGTCGATACTGTCTTGACAAATGTTTTTTCTATGTTCTTTCATGATATCCGTTAATAGGTCAACGTCTGAACAAAGCACTGAAATATTTCTTGATTAATGCCTAATTTCCGAGCAATTTGTTTTTGCGTAATTCGACGATTTTCTTGAATCAATGCATTTACTTGTCTTTGATTCTTTTCATGCGTCACTGATACTGATCGACATGATCGCTTTTCGCCAAGCACCTTCACTTCGACTTTATGATAGAGTCTTGCACGCTAAATCCACTGGTGAACATTCTCCACATCCAGACAATCGTTACCATAAACAGCTTCAAACGCCTATAAATTTCGTTGGGTGCGTAACTTTCCAGTACATGTCACAAATCGAAATGTTGTTAACACTTCGCATACTAAGACGAGATACTCGAAATGATCATTTTAGTTTTTTCCCCAACTACTTACACAATGGCGTCGTTTTAGACCTTATATATCAATCTGTCCTCATATATATCCATTTCGCAATAGTATTATACATATATATATATATATATATATATATATATATATATATATATATGGTAAACCTAATCAGTAGGCGATTAAAGGTCTGTATATTACTTCAAAATATATGTATTTAAAAAACTCTACATGTTTCGGCTGTATACGCCTTTTTCAAGAGAATACAAAATATGAGTGACAGGATATAAATGTCAAGTAATTAAGTTGCTATGGTTTAAATTATTCAAAGATACATTCTAGTAATAATAATAAATCATGCCTTAGTATTCCAAAAAATAGATAACAAGGTGTGAAAATATGTGTTGTTCGCTGCTAGCAATTTGTGTCTCCTTCTGGGTATGAACTTGTGTGTTGGTTGCTGCTGACAGCTTGCGTCTCTTTATGGGTGTGTGGTTTTGTGTGAGAGCGTAAGTGTAGGGTTTTGTATGTCGGTGCGTTCGTGCGTGTGTTTAGTGATCGGTCGCATGAATTTAGAGAGGTCGGATAACCAGCCGTTGCGTAGGGCCGCCAACCCTTTCCCGACAACTTCTTTACAATTCCGTGCAGTACATCGCCTACTGATTAGGTTTACCATATCATACCAAGGTCACGAAGTTATTATATATATATATATATATATATATATATATATATATAACATTTGATAAATTATTGGAGGTTTTCGGCTTTTATATGAAATATTTACAAATATCAAGTTAGTATGTATGTAATTGCAAAGTAAGAGGGGGATGTAAACATTGCTGTCTACAAATTACAAAGCAAATCATACGAAATTTTTAATTGAAAAAATGTCTATGTTGGGACTCGAACCCAAGTCTACAGCTTGCCGGGGTGTCGTCATCCCCCCCTTACTTTGCAATTACATACATACTAACTTGATATTTGTAAATATTTCATATAAAAGTCGAAAACCTCCAATAATTTATCAAATGTTATATTTAATGAACGGCTAAGAAATTATCTAATCACTTATATATATATATATATATATATATATATATATATATATATATATATATATAATGACTAATTAATTATTCGGGTAAGCGGTCTGTCAACTAAAAAAACTAATTTATTTTAACCTCTATATTACGCAGCCATTTGCTACTTCTTCAGGAGAAAGAACTAGTGTTAAAAATTAGCCGTGGACGTCACTCAACATGTTAAAATGGATTTTGATTAGGAAAATCTATTTTAACATGTTGAGTGATGTCCACTGCTAATTTTTAACTCTGTATTTTTCTCCTGAAGAAGTAGCAAATGACTGCGAAATATAGAGGCTAAAATATATCGACAGACCCCTTACCCGAATAATTAATTAGTCATTATTATAGTACGGTCGATAATACTAACAAGTCTATATATATATATATATATATATATATATATATATATATATATGTATGTATATAAAATAGTAACTAACTAAACTACTATATTCCATAAAATCTTAACGTCATTTCCTGAACTTTGCCCCACACCACAACAAGAACAAGAATGGATATGGGTTTCGGATAGTTTGTGTGTTGTGCAGAAACCTCCTGCTGTGCTTTCTTGGTCGTCGTTATATAGCGTGGACTAGAAAATTTATTACGATGAGGAGGGACGGTTTAATAGATTCCTGGTTGGGAGTCGTGTTGGAGAACTGGGAGACCCGGATGTACCGCAAAAAATATATATTGTGGGGTCCGATATATCAAGTAATTGACGAGTTAAGTAGAAGAAAGATGGAGATGTGGCGGAGATGTGGCTTTATTAAAGAGAGCCATTTGACCCTCCTCGTGTGAATATATAGTTCGTGAGAGATGGAATTTATTATAAATTACCTCGTGTTTTATAGGTGGACAAAAATATGATTTTGGGACAACAAGAACGTTAATTTAACTTGATGAAATTGTGGGGTATGTCGGAACATAATTTAATAGTTTTTTGTTTGTTGATATACAAAAAATGAACGGTAAAAATTTTAAAATGAAATTCATAATTAGATTTTTTTATATTATTTCTGAATCTACCCGCACTAATAGGCAGCATGGAACGAAGGAAAATGGTTACTAAATTTATTGAAATCGTTCTTGTTATTTATGTTGGGTTTGATGGTATTAATAATTGTAATTTCCAAAAATTGGCACTTTGAAATATAATTTTTATGATATCAAAATTAACCATATAATCGATGGTGGAACGATGAGTAGACAAAGAACACCTAGAGGGATTACATCTTACGTCGCTGAAATGTAGCATTGGGTTTGTCCAATATAATACTTAATAATAATTTGCATTTGAATTTGGTTATACCTTCTCAAAGATTTACCAACGACAGTTCGTGATATTGGATGTTGATCTTGATGCAAATTGTTAAATACATCGCATATTTCTTCATAAATTCTTACGCGGTTATAAAAACCAATCATTATCAAAATTTAAATACGTTATTTTTCAGTGAATTGAACCATTATTAATATTTTGACGTCTAAAAAGTTAATTCTGATAGTTTAAGTCAAGTACTGAATTTTAATTCCATGGCTTACTAAACATAAACATGAATTTAAAATATCAGTTTTAATTAAATACCTTTGTCGTTATTGAATAAAAGGGTGCCGAACATTATTGCTAGCGTAAAAATATACAGGGTAATTCATTTAAAATAGAAAAGTCGTTTCTGGTGTTACGCTTCGCATATATAAGAGTATTTTAATTTATTTTTAAGTAATATTTCTTCTAAAAATATCTCACATTTTAAAATATTAAAATATTAAACTTAACATAGACATTTTTCTGTATATTCGTTTGCAAAGAGAAAGCATTTCTTTTGTTATATCCCTAACCGGGAGATCCTCGATATATACCTGATTTGAACCGTCAACAAGTCTTTAACGGTCCCTGAAATTTTTTATACATTTCGATGTTAACTTAAGTTGTGTTATTAATTTAATTATGTACATCTTTTTTTATACGTTGTGTTTCATATCATTTGGAAGCTTGTTTCACAAGGGATATTTCAATAATATTTATGTCATCCATAGCATACCTCTTCAGGTCGCGCTTTTTATTAATTACACAGGTCTACAAAATTAAACTTTTTGACAGAAGTTTTTATTTTGAAAACTGATTTTATATAATTTTGGTAGGCTGATTTCAAAAATTCTATGCATTTATTTGTATCACGTAAGGTTTTTTTGCAAATATTAAATGAAAAAAAACGATATTTCTAAAAAAAATTATTTGTTTATTGAGTAAAAAGGTGGAATACAAGTTAAAAAAGTGGAAAAAATACTTTACTCAGTCTTTTTTAAGTGAAATCTTTGTCTTTTTGTCAGAAAGCTGCATTGTCCGGACATTCGGTTGTATGTTTTTAACAGCATATCCCGTTTTAACATCCAGCAGTAGTCCGCCATCATCGTTATGCTCCATCTGCCTTGGTATCGCCGTTCCATTTCCTTAATGTCTTGGTGAAACCTCTCTCCCTGTTCTTCGCTAACTGCTCCAAGATTTTCAGGAAAATAGTTCAAGTGTGAAAACAGGAAATGCACTTTCAAACTCATATTACAACCTAGACGATGAAAGTGTTGTAACATATTTTGAACAATATTTTCGTAGTTTTCGTCCTTAGAGTTCCCAAGAAACTTATCAATTACTTCTTTAAATGAAACCCAGGCGTTTTTCTCGATTGGACACCATTCACCATTGGACATGGTGTTTTGAAAATCCTTGTCTTTGCATAATGTTCTTATCTGCGGCCCAACAAAAATACCTTCTTTTAACTTGGCATCGGATAAGGCTGGAAATGTCTCGCACAAATAATTAAAACACTGTCCATTTTTGTATAGGGCTTTAACAAACTGCTTCATCAAGCCAAGTTTGATATGGAGAGAAGGCAGTAAAACTTTTTTGGCGTCAACCAAGCTATCTCTTAATACATTATTGCTACCAGGTGTAAGGCTTGTTCTAGAAGGCCATTCTATTTGAGTCCAATGTCTATCCCTTGCTCGAGTATCCCACTCACAAATAAAGCATGGAAATTTTGTATAACCTCCTTGTTGTCCTAGTAGCATGCACAGCACTTTAAGGTTATCACAAAGCATCCACCGATGTTCTTGGTAGTTTATTTTCTCTAAATGAAGTTCAAAATTTTCATACATTTCCATTAAATGTACCGAATTGGCAACGGGAACCGAGGCCAGCTCGTTACCATTGTGCAATAAAACGCCTTTTAAACTACGCTTACTTGAGTCAATAAACAGGCGCCATTCTTCTTCTACATACGGCACATTTCCTAATTTTGAAATTAAGTCAGGAATATTGTTGCAATACACTAGCGGTCCGTCTTGAGTAAAATATTGACATAACTCTTTTTCGCGATCCCGGTAAAAGCTTGATGTGACGCCAGGTGCCAGTAAATGTTTCTCACGAAGTCGGGAGGCTAACAATTCGGATGCATCATTTGGAAGGTGCAAATCTCTAATTAAATCATTTAGTTCGCTCTGGTTAAACACTTCGGGCTCTCTGAAATCTGGTGTGAAATCTGAGTCTTCTGGGTCGCAATTAGATTCCTCTGATTCTGACGATATGACGTTTTCTAGAGCTTTTGGGGCGGTAGGTATCGGTACATCTGGTCCATGAGGAACTGGTCGAATAGCAGAGTCAAGATTGGGATACACAATTTGTTTCTTATTTTTTCTGTTGAATCCTTGAACATTACATGAACAAAAATAACAATCATCACTGTGATTTCTAGGCTCTCGCCATACCATAGGAACACCAAAGCTTAAACATTTCATCCTACCTTTTTGCCAGTTTCTTAATGCTTCAACGCAAACGGAACAAACAGTATGAGGAGCCCAGGACTTGTCTTGGTCGCTAATTTTTACATCAAAATAAGCGTGGTATACATTTTTCACAAACGAAGTTATAGTTTGCCTCTGCTTTACTACGACATAACTACCACAGATATAACCAAAGTTATTCAGATTGTTTACACATTGTCTTCTTTCCATATTTATACGTTCTAGAACACTTAAAATACGCAACAACGAAGACAACAAGCGCGCGGACACAGTAGCACGACGACTAACACAACCAAACCGCACATAAGCAGGTTTCAACGTTTTATTGACGCTTCTGCGCCGACTCTGTTGCTTTGCTGAGAAATCTAATATTAACCAGTGTTGCCAAATCACATTTAATTTCATAAAAATCAATTCATTTAAAAATCATGTCTAACATGGAACAAACATATTCTTGTCATAGGTATGTATATTAATAAATTAACATTTTTAAAATATAGAGCGCTATAAGACAAATATGGCGTTTTTTGGAATAAGGGCCCCCAAACAGATACAAATTAGCAAACAGCTTTCAAACATCAAAATCACTGTAGACCTGTGTTATTAGTCGAGATATCGACAATATCGATACCCTCTCAACTTAGGTCATACAAAAACTTGTTCCGACAGACCAGTGTTCTATCCACACAAATTCTCAGTCTTCTATTTAAACCATCGTAAGATACACATCTTACCCGCCATGTTGTTCAAGTACCGGCCATGATGCACGTGCCCTTACATCTCCGCAACTAGAAGGTATTCTGTATTGTTCAAGATATATTATTATTTTAAGCTAATTCATATTAATTTAATTGATTTAATAGATTTGTCCAAGTATATGACGTGGCCGAGCATCTTCGTAACTCCAAGGTAACTCTGCATTGTTCTATACAGAGGTTACTTTATATTAATTCATATTTAATTTACTGCCCAATTTAACGTCCGTTTCAGTATATTTTGTGTTAATTTTTAATTACTTATTTACTGCTCCTCGTGTATATATTACCTTTATTCAATTACTTTCAAATATATGAAGTTCAATTTTTTTTATGTAAATAATAAATACAAACTTTAAGGACAACGCTCCTGTGTTTTATTTAGTTAGTAAGATGTAATATATTTATTTAACTTAACCATTATCACACACGTCCTGGACATTTGATGATACTTCACTAGCACCACAATTATTTTATTTTAGAATAATTTCGTTATTATTAGCACACATAGCAGCCGGCCCGGCCAACCAGAACGCTTGTTAGTAATAAATGTCGTACAGCTTGTTTCTAATAAGCACACCCAAGACGTAAAGCCCGTATTTGTAATACTGCTCCTCGAATTCTCAATTTACATTAACTTAAATTTGAAAATGTGGATTTTATTAAAGTCGAAGTAGACGTATCAAAGATATTCGAATGGATCCATACATTATCATAACCCTGTATAATAAGGAAGTTTAACTTTAAGACGTGTAAATAGCATGGCCCTATGGGTTAATAGAAGTTTCTTTCAAATCGAAAGCAATTTTGGAACCTGTTGTTCCAACTGTTCGTAGAGCTTTCCTTCAAATTGAAAATAATTTTGGGGCGTGCAGGGGTTTACTAACCACAACAACTCTATGCTTTGCTTGTATATATTGTGTATTAGTGATTCATGTGTAATAATTTTTCCTATTGGTGTTGTTAACAATTTATGCTACATTATGAGAGTGGTTTACAAATTAATACAAAAATGTTAAAACATATCTGTCTGTACACATGGGCATACACAACCTATTTAGCCAATGCTCACTTCAACTGCAGACACATGCGTTTCGATCTTGCGATCTCATTAGTGCAGACTAACGAAGTTGGGGAATATTAACATTCATTCCCGCAAGAAAAGCAAAAACTTATACTGTCATCGGACAAGAAATATCTCGTGACATTTGACGGACAAGTGATGCTGGCCAGTATGAGCGCTTTCTCTCGAATTACAGGGGAGAAAGAAACACGTATAATTGTGTAGTCTATTAACTCTTAGCCAGATGGTCCAATTTACCAAATAATAGCATATCCATGTGTAAACACGTAAAGTGTATACAAATTAATACAAATATATTAAAACATCACTTTAACAGCTGACACATGCGTTTCGATCTTGCGATCTCATCAGTGCAGACTAATGAAGTGAAGTACAAACTTATCTCGTCAGCTGACGGCGATCGCAAGATAGAAAACATGTGTCTGCAGTTGAAGTGACCATTGATTAAATACGTTGAGTATATCCATGTGAAGAAATACTACAGGCGCAGATGTGTTTTAACATATTTTTATTAATTTGTATACAGTTGATGTGTTTAAACATCGATATGCAATTTTTAGGTATAATAAGTTAAGAACGGTTATTTTTCAATTAAATGTTAAAGGAAGAATTCCTTTTACACCTTTCCTTCAAGAATCGTTATTTTACATTTTAGATATTAAGTGGTTTTCATTATTTATTTTATAAATACTAAGGTCCACCAACAAAAACTTCTTCCATAAATCTAATTAGAACCTACGATAGAGAGGATCAATACCGTACATCTTTCGTCTCATTGGCTCTCATTCTCATATACCTGTACCTGTATGTATATATATGTGTATATATATATATATATATATATATATATATCCAAGCATGAATGCGGTCGCTACTGCATATTCAACCAAAATGCATTCGTACATCGACGCGAGTTACATATTGCATGTAAGCATGCGGACCATTCAGTTTACGAGACACAATGTCAACTTCACGTTGCGCACACACAAAAACCGTTATAGTCCATTCTACAAGGTTCATGTTATTGCGGAATTGACTACCCTGCACTACATACTATTCGAAAACGAAATAGTGAAATAAAAACGCAAATGGAATGGAAACGAGTAACAATGGTGACGAAAATGTTTTATGAGTTTGCACATGTGGTTGTGTATTTAATGTGTTTTTTGAATTATCGCTACGTCTATTGCGTTTATTATGGACATATTTTCATAGATAGGGTACTTTATGAAAGTCGGATGTATCTAAGCATATATATCTCAAAACCGATTTTGGAACTTTGCTTGGTGGCATATATAAAACAGTGATATTCAATTTGGTTCTAATGGAAGTAATACATTACTCTTTCATCGGTTATTACTTTATAAAAAAATAAATCAAATAAAAAGAGAATTCAAAGATTAACTAAAATCTTTCGTGCAATGATTAGTTTACAAAATTTCCTAAGTGCTCGAGAAGTGGTTGAGATAATATTACTGTTAGGACCTGGCAAATCGCTAAGCTCGATAAGCTAATTGGTACGGTTAAAAGCAAAAGTAAATATCGCAAAACTGGCATTCGAGAATATACCTTAGAATGCAGCACCGCTGCGGTGATACAATGACTTATCTCTGTGGGTGGGTTAATCGAGAAGATACAACTCAACTAGCCAGTACCCAGGCTAAGGTCTCAGTGAAGATGGCGGAGTTCTTTCAAAACGTTAGCGTGACCGACTACCAAAAATTAAATGAAGGAGCTCCATCGCGAATTATCGTTGAGTTATAAGCTGACCTCATGCGTCACATCGATAACGTAGAGTCTATAACACTCCATAAAGCGTAATATAAAGAAAAAGGAAAAGAAAAGGAAGCTACCGCTACAAATCAATGCTAACACCAACAGTACATAATATTACAACAGTATTTATTGTGAATGTTTTATTTCCCCTCAAAAATGATTTACAAAGTCACTGTACATAAATCTACGTACGGACCTGTATAAATCTGTCATTAATTAAATTCATAATTTTATGTAATCTTCACATGCTCGTTCTTACAATCAAAAATATAGAGAAACAAGTAATTAATTGCGAAACATGGACTAATTAAAAATTAACGAAGAAATTATTATAAACAAAATTGAATTAGAAATGATAGGATTATATGTTCAATATCTAAGGTAATAGATTTAATATGAAATATTAAAAAGCAAAAAAAGCGTTAAAATTATTAGTTATTAATTATACAATGAAAAAGTTGTATTATACAATATTGCCCACGTTGCGTTAAGATTAATTATCAACTAGAAAATAAAATAAAATACAAACTGCAAGCAGGAAATGAAAGATAGCATCGAAGCTAATTTTGCCTCCAAAATTTGATATAGCAATTGCTGATAAACTTAATTAAACGCAACTCACTGGCATAGTAACGTTTAACACTTATTTTTTAAGGAATGGGTCCGGTTTCAGGTCCCAGTATACGGCAATTCTCTGGTTAAAAAGTCGACCACGTGGGCGATTCCATTGCTGCGTAATTTCGGTAGGAATTTTAATCTGTGCACATCCAGAGTGACTTCAAATTTATTAGAGCCCAAGACTGGTTAACTGTAGCTTAGTGCCCGTTTTAGACGATATTGGGCTTAAATATCGAAGACTGCGTGTATTGATCCAACTAAACGTTGTTTACAAAAGACGCCGGATCAGATTTAAAACATAAAAATCGACCACGAAAGGTGATTTCAATCGCAACATTGACGATACAGTACACCAAATACATTTAAATCTTCTTCACGGCAAGCCCGTTCGACATCTCAAACGGAAGTGTAACCACAAGGATCCTATCGCTTCGTCCACGCACACTAAAAATCTCCAATATGCACGCTCACAACGCAAAGCGCATGGAATGTCTCCAATAGGTCGAAAATGATCGCAATTTACAGATCGATAATGCATACGAGTATAGTTGATAAGTAACCGTAACATCATAGAGGGTTCTCTAAATATAAAAATCTGGAAAGATTCCTTAGAGAAGCAAAATCTGTTCTTAAATATAGAGAAAACGAAATGTATAGCGATGAACAACCAAAAAATAAAAATGAACATGATGGTTAACAGTGAAAATATATAACAGGTTAATTACTATAGATAGTGCCAGTGAGGGAAGTATAGAAGAAGAATTAAGTAAAAAAATTCAAGCAGTAAATTTCGCTTTGGCCGCTTGAAGCATTTTTCTTGTTTTTCTGTAAGGAGCCAGTTTTCTTCTCCATGTAATAATACCGGTAGGTACATAGTCTTATATACTACCATTTTTTTTCATTGTAAATTCCCTATATGATAGGAATTTCTTTTGTATTGCATAGCAGATATAACAAGGTGACAGGAGTCAGAAGAATTGAAAAGAAAGAAATGAAGAAATCAGAAATGAATTGAGTGTGAAGTTAGCAAACGAAATATTAAAACAAAAAAAAAGTCGGATAGTTTGGACATCTAGTGAGGATTAATGGAAAAGAAAAGACACGTGGAAAAGATTTGAAAGGCAAGACCTGTTGAAAAAAGCAAAAGAGGAAGACCAAAACGCAAGTGAAACAGCGATATTGAATAGTTGGAACTTAGTCAAAGAAATGGCAGAAGTCTGAGGAAAATTTAGGAAATTTACAAAAGAAGAGAATAATTAATTAGGAGCTTTGGACGAAAACTCAAGACCTTAGGGCAGTGTTTTTCAACCCTTTTCATGACACGACCCCCCTAGTATCAAAAAATATTTCCCGACCCCCGACCCTTTTTTTTTCATGTATGTTAAAAATATTTAATACATACAAAAATTTTAGGCGTTTGCGTTATTAGGATTCGGATATACTCGTAAATATACAATTAAGTACGTAAAACATATAATTTTAAATCGAATACGTGGCCAATTGATAACTAACAAACATATTGTTAGGGCCGAGACTCCCAGCGCCATCTGTTGGTAACACTCGGAACTAGTACAGGTTCCGAGTGTTACCAACGGATGGCGCTGGTAGTCCCCCGCGCGTTCCACGGCCCGCGCTAAAGGTCCACAAGTTTCGAGACGTTTCGTTACGCTTCGAGATGATTCTCGCTAGAATGCGCTGGCCTATAAATAGGGCGGTCGACCGCGGCCACGGCAGTTGAGTGCAAGACCGCGAAGCAAGTGGTCGTGTCGTCTGCTGTTTAGTTGTTTGCGCGAATCACTTGTTTTACGTATTTATTTGAGTTGTTTGTTATAATTGAAAATGGATAAATTCCTGAAAAGATCATCAGAACCATCAACGTCTAAGTCTAGCGGCAGTAGTGGAATAAAGAAAAAACGTCTTTTTGACGACAATTATTTGAAATTTGGGTTTACTGTGATTGAGAATAAACCGCAGTGCGTAATTTTCTTTGGAACTTTGTCAAGAGAAAGCATGAAGCCATCGAAGTTGGTACGCCAACCTAAACAGAAAACATCCTAATGAAAAAAATAAACCCGTAGAATCTTTTGAGCGAAAACTAATAGCTCTTGAACATCAAAAAACTGCTATAGGACAAATGTCCAACCTAAATGAGAAAGCGTTGCTCGCTAGTTATCGAGTAGCTTTTCGTGTGGCTAAAGCAGGAAAACCTCACAGAATTGCCGAAAATTTGATTTTACCAGCGGCTTTAGATATAGCAGAGATTATGTTTGGCAAGCAAGAGGTCAAAAAGCTCAAAAGTATACCTCTGTCTGACAATACCATTCAACACAGGATAAGCAATATTATTATTAATATTATGACTTTCATGATCAAGTCATAGAAAAAATTGAATCCAATGAAATATTAATGGAAGAAATACTATTTTGCAAGGCACTACCCAAAAATACTACAGGTCAGTGCTTGCATGACACGTTCCTTGAAGCTATGCAAGATATGAATATCGATTGGGCACAAAAATGCATTGCTATTTGTAGTGACGGAGCAAAAGCCATGACTGGTGCGAAGAGTGGATTTATTGCTAGACTGAAAGAACAGATGCCAAACGCTTGTTGGATGCATTGCTTTCTCCATCGCCAAGCTCTTGCAGCCAAAACTTTGCCACAAGAATACAGTCAAGTTCTAAATATTATTATTAACATTGTAAATTCTATTAAAGGAAAAGCGTTGCAGACTCGATTGTTTCTAATCATTTGTGAAGATATGGGGGCACTACACCGCAATTTGCTTTACCATACAGAAGTTAGGTGGTTATCAAAAGGCAAAGTACTGACCAGAGTTATGGAACTTCGCGCTGAACTATTAGTATATTTACAACAAGCCAAGTCACATTACTCTGAATTCATTTCTGACCCGGAATTCCTTTTGAAATTGGCTTTTCTTTCTGACTTATTTGAGCATTTAAATAACTTGAATAAAAGTCTTCAAGGGCGGGATGAAAATGTCATTACAGCAAAAGACAAACTCCATGGCTTTATAAAAAAAATTGAATTGTGGTCATCATCTATAAATCAAAACAACTTTGATTCATTTTCGTCGACACAGTCTTTCATTGAAGAAGTCGGAAGCGAGATAAACATCAACTCATATATATCTGGTATGAAAATGGTGTTAGATAATTTGAAGAAAGAATTGTGTCATTACTTCTCAGTGCAAGAGATATCGGATAACACTGGGCAAAGATAGATCTTAAATCCGTTTTTAAATGCAGCTATAAATGAGGCAAATTTATCAACTAAGCTCAAAGAGAATCTGCTGGAATTATCTGCCGATGGGATGTTACACTTGGAATTCAAGTCTGAAAATTTGGATACCTTTTGGTTAAAAAGAAAAACAGAATACCCTTAATTAACAACCGAGGCTTTGAAGTGTTTGATTCCATTTTCTACCTCGTACTTGTGCGAGTTGGCATTTTCATCAATGGCCCAAATAAAAAGTAAACTAAGAAATCGCTTAAATTTGGAAAACGATTTAATACTTAAAGTTGCAAAAACGGATCCACGATGGGAGAAATTGATTGAACAAACTCAAGCGCAACCTTCACATTAAAATGAACGAGTACTCGAAGATTTTATTTTTTGTTAATGTGTTTGTATAAATAACATAACGAGTATCATTTTGTTAACTTTTTTTTAATGTATCTACCTTTTTAAAATTTATTGATTTTTTACTGAGTTCTCTCGACCTCTCGCGACCCCCCTACAGAGGCTTCGCGGCATCCCAGGGGGTCGCCACCCACAGGTTGAAAAACACTGCTTAGGGTAATGGAGGAAAAGGTTATAATAATGAGGATTATGAAAGATGTAAGGTGATTAAGAAAAAATGTATTTTGGAGTAACACAACCTAATTCACTATCTCTATGCTCTGGTGAAACATGGAAGAGCTGATAAGTTTTTTTTTGTAGCTAAGATAACATTTTTTGTCACACTCTCACAGCTGTAATAATAATAGTTAATAATAGTTTCTTATGAATTTGATCTATCTACATTCTAAGTTTCGGTTAACATCATAGATTAACCTATGAAAGCCGCATTAGAGGTTAAGTTTATAGCCAGTTTCATTTCCAGAAATTTTTCACCTCAACAAAAATCCACGAGCTGTTATTTATCTATTTAGTATGAGAAACGAAATCCAAATTTAGATATTATTGTATAAATCACTTTTATGACAAAGAACGTGGTCACAAAACTAATTTATACACTAATATCTAAATTTTCTAACCAGTCGAGAGTGCTGGAGTTGCCTTGCTCCGCTCGTGGATGCAATCAGGAATGTTTCTTTTGGGGCAGTCGTTTACTATGTGGGCTATAGTTTGTTCCACAAATCCACAGTCCTAGAAGCTAGTGTCTGCTAGTTTTCATGTACACAATATTGAGTTGCAACTTCCGCAGTCTGTGCCGAACTTATTTAATTGAGACCATTACCTACGTGAGAGGGTTACGCCCAGCAGAGGTTCTGAAAGATTAGAAATTAGATTGCTATTCCTCAATTCAGGGTTTTGTTCGAGGAGGGCTATCCAGCTGTCATTCACATTTTTACATTGATGGGATGCTGAACTTCCGTGTCTAGCCAAATCAGTATCCTAGATTTCAGCCAAATCATCGTGTATGGGTAGATCATTGTTATTGGAAATCTTAGCTTATTCATTCTATGCTACAGCGAGACTTCTGATATCCGGCGGGGCAATGTTAGAAAGAATCGGTAACAATTGACTAGGAGTGGATCTAACAGTACCGATGACGATCTTCATTGTATCATTAAGCTGAATATCTACTTGCTTGGTGTGAGAGCTTCGATACCAGACAGCAGCAGAGTATTCAGCAGGAGAGTAATCCAGTGCCATGGTCTCCCCATTCGCTCTCCGTAAATTGTTGGCAAGTTTATATAATATGTTATTACGGGTTTTCACCTTTTAACTAGTTTCATAGAGGTGCTGTTTAAAAGTCAGAGATCGGTCTAACGATACGCCCACATATTTAGGGTAGGGTTGTGGTTGATCCGATTACCACCAAATCCAACATTCACCTTTCTGTTAGCTTCTTTGTTATGCAAATAAAAGGCGCACTGTAAATGGTGTAGATACGTGAAAGTTTAAAAGGAAACATTATTAAAGACGTCTTATTTTCTTGTTAATCCTTGTACACAGATATAAATAAATAAGAAAGTTTCGTATTATGAACGAATTAGTCAACCAGTTTGTCTTTAATATTACATTAGTACCAGACGTTATTTCCGTAAATATCGCAGGGGAATAATAAACCGCGGTAGAACGCGTGTTTCTGTGAAATTCTCTATGAATTATGACTGAAGTAGTTGACTGGTGGGCATAAAGCTTCGTAATTACTAATTAAAACAAATGCACACGCCTTGTTTAAATGTCAGTTTTTTACGATCATCATCATCTATTTAGTAAGTAAAAACAATTTCTTTCTCATGATAAAATCACAAGCAAAAACTTAATTTTCATTAATTAATGATCAGATATACGTATCTGATGTAGGCGCTCTGTTGTGGAAGCAACTGTTACGCTCTCGTTTAATAAAAATAGAAACTATTACGTTATTCAGTTTTATTTCATTTGTTAATTATTAATTATTATTTACCGGGTGTTCCATGACATGATCACCACACCTGCATGTGTTACTGAAGCAATTACAAGTTAAAAATGTCTATTAAACATATGTCCAAAACTCTTTCGTATCGTTCGCTTTTCAATGAGAATCTGATGGGAAGATTAGTTTTATGTCTAGCGATAGGAATCGCTAGACATAAAACTATGCCCACTGACGAGAAACTTGTGCTCTATACAATCAAAAATACCGTGAATCACCAAGAAAATGAATGTATAGAGAATCATTTTATTTTTGTTTTGGCCAACGCAGTTGTCAGGCCATATAATACGATTAACTTTCGTCAGTATTATTATTATTATTATTAAAAAGTCGTAGCAGTTACTCGAATGATTAGAATCTCCCATGTATATATTATTTTGAAATCCATTTCTTCCAATCCACCTGTTTTGAAAGTTGGCATTTAAGAATTGCTGAACCCCGCGATGATAATGAGGCGTAGCTTCATCCAATTGAAGCAATATGTTTGTTCTGATGTTTAAAGGGACTTTTTCTAATAATACTGGAAGTTGGTGTAAAATAAAATCGGGAAACATAATACCATTCAAAGGTGCTTCAAAAAAAATAGGGTCCAATTAAATATGGGGCCAGTATTTCATCCCACACAGTAATGGACCACCTATTCTGATTTCTCATGACTCTGTATTCATGCGGATTCGAATCAGAATAATAATGAAAGTTGTGTCTATTCACGACATCATTGATATGAAAATTACATTCATCCATAAATAACATATTATCGAAAAAGTTTTCATTTTCTACCACCTTATCTAACACCGACATACAAAATTCAATTCGATTGTCAAAATCATTTGCATAAAGTTCTAGTCAAAGCTGGATTTTATAAGGATGAAATCTGTGAATTTTAAGAATTCTTGAAACGCTTGCTTGACTAATGTTAGTATTTTTGGATATCTGATTTTGACTAATATTGGGATTTTCGATAACTGAACCAACTACAGTAAAAACGTTTTCTTCATCTTCAGTGACAAATTTTCTTGTAATGTTTTTTTTTTAACTGACACTTCCACTTTCCTTAAACTGGTTTAATAGCCTCTCAAAAATGTCTGGCTTAGGGTTACTTCTTTCGGGAAACAACCCGAGAAGCTAATAAACAATTTTGATGACATTCTCCAAGCATAAAAATCATATCAATACGCTCTTCTTTTGTGTAAATCTTCATTTGACCAAGCAATACAACAAAACTATTCAAATAATAACGATCTAAACTTCCACAATTCCAAAGAATAATATAATTATAGCAAAAACAGACTTTGTAGACTAAAATGTCAGACTAAATGAATTATCTTACATTTATAAATACAATAGGCAACTAGATACATTTTTATTTAAGTGGCACCAAATGGTGCCAAAAACGATTACACAGACCTGCATAAAATTTGTGATGATGTGATTGTGACTTTTTTTAAAGCTCATTTTTTATATAGTAATTACTAATTAAAATACAGTTGGTCTCTACCACCCACAGATTTTTTTTTTCACAAAAGAAAAAGAAAAAAATATAAAAAAAATCTTATAATAGGCGTTTTAATACATTTTAAAATGAATCTACTACTTCAAATTCTAGGTATTAACTCAAAAATGATTTTCTGTTGTGGTTTTAAAGAAATTTGTTAAATAGGCTCTCATTACCTGATTACATGTATTAATTTTGGACAAGATTTCCGGTAATTTTTACCTGCTAAATCCTATTTATTATGTTTTCACTTTATTAGTACTGCGAAGAAGGATTTCAAGTTTATCACTCCAAACAAAATGTATATTTTAATGTCATTTACTTCATTATAGCTCTGAGTGTCGATCAGTAAACAAGTAATATTAATTTGTCTTTAGTGTTGTGCGTGTTATTTGATAAATAAACATTGCTTAAAAATATGTCTAGCCGGTGTTGCAAAAACAAACCAAATGATTTCTGTTATATTTGTGGATATTTCGTCTTGAAAAAGTTTAAGAGACCAATTGGTGAATTTGTGAAAAATGCATATTATGCTTATTTCAAAATCAAATTAGGAGATCAAGATAAAGATTGGGCACCGCACGTTGTTTTGTAAGGTATGTGAAGAAGGTTTAAGACATTGGACCAAAGGGAATAGAAAAAGCCTTCCTTTTGGAATACCGATGGTTTGGAGAGAACCGCAAAATCATCATGAAGATTGCTACTTTTGTCTTTGTGATATTAAGGGGCATAATAGAAAAACTTTGAAACATATTTTGTACCCAAACAATATTAAATCAGCTATCAGACCAGTTCCTCACAGTGATCATGTACCTATACCTATACCCCCCAAAGTGCTACAAGAAGATATTGAAACCTCTTCAACTTCCGGCTCCGTACAGATGGATAGTGATTTTGAACCATCAACCTCAGGTCAAAACCAACCTCAGCTATTTTCACAAGCCGAACTGAATGATTTAGTAAGAGATTTGGGACTTTCAAAAGATCTTTCTGAACCTACTGGGGTCTAGGTTGAAACAAAAAAATTTGCTTGCCCCAGAAACTACCTTCAGATCTTCCTTTAGCTGAATATGACAGAAAAACAACCAAACGAAGCTTTTCTGAAAAACGAAAACGTTTTTTTAAGATGCATAAAGAATAAATAACTATTTCTAATAGTTTCTATGTGTATATTTTTGTATTTTTTTAAATATAATATAAAACTAGCTTATAAATGAAATAAATCGTGTTTTTTCTATATTTTTTGATTTTACTGGTTTGAAAAATAACCTTGAAAAATAAAAGCAGATTTGAAATCAGCGCTACCCAATTACTAGAAAACAGTTAAAATTTTTAAATCAACATTCAAAGAGTTGAAAAATGTAGGCCTGTGTTATTAAGCGTATTCTGTAAAAACGTTAAGACTTAAATCTTGACCTATAAATACCATTCGATAGATAATTAAAAAGGGCATTTGCTGGTAAGTTAAAACATATAGTGTTCTATTTAAATTAATCAAGTTATAGATACTTAAAGTTCTCTCTTGAATAGTTTTAATTTTTGTACACTCTGTAGAAGGTGGCAAGTTTATTATAATTTGAATATCAAATATGATCTATTGTTACACGTCACCGTAAATTTCGCTTACATAAATTAAATACTTCTTAATTATTTGAAACATGAAAATTAGGTAGATTTTGACAATAGTCAAATTATTTAAAAAACCTTAAGGTTTAGGTACTATAAACCTAATTAAAAAAGTTACTTATTTTTATCGGAGAATGCAAAAATGCAATCATATACAGGGTTCCATTTGAAAAAACACAATTTTGATAATTTTAGGGCATCTGTAACACCCTGTATAATATGAAAATAATTTTGAAAAGTAACCATAATAGACCTCCATATATCTCAAAAATTAAACTTTTTGAAAGTCAACTATTTTGGGCCACAATATTCCATGCTGTATAGCGTGAATAACTCTGTAAATTAAAAAATGAATTATTACAAGAAGTATGACAACGTGACACGTGTCACCTTACTGCCCCACTCCTTGTGTCCCCCACCAGCAAGTTACATAAAACTGCAACCTATAACGTGTGAATTACAGTTGCATAAATAGGACATGTCACACCTTTTACAACAATGACAAAAGTCAAATACAGAAGTGTGTGTAATTTCTGTTCAAGGAAGGTCATTAAACTAATTTTTTTACACACAATTCTTCATGCAAAATTTTTCGGAATGAGGTCTTTGAAATCCTCAATGATGCCTCAGTTTCGCAATATGTCACATGTCGATCTTTGTTGATGAGCTTGCGCACAGCATCGCTGTTTTTGGTGCACTTGCTCTTAGATCGTCGTTAAGAGTAATCCGACCACGTTTGAATTCTTCTTACCACCGAGAAATTGTTAACTGATTTGGTACTTCATTACCTAAAACAGAAACCAACTCGGCGAGGCATTCTTATTGAGATAATTGTCTTCGAAAATTATAGAAAAATACTACTTGTCAACTTTAACAGTTCGTTGTAGCTACAACACTCCAAGTATCGCACTGAAACTTTGAATTTAGGCTAACTAAAGATGGAGGTTAATTTTTTGTCTTGATATTTGATTAATGGCGTCCTCTATGTCCCAGTAGGCCAGACATAAAAGACCTTGTACAGATAAGATATGATACAGGTATGCGGCCTACGTTAAGTCTCTTGGGAACGGTTGAGACTGCTTCGAACAATTTCCGTTGCAGCTACTTGCTTGCTCTGTATATATGAAAGCTTAAAAGAAGCAGTCTTATCCGTGCAGCAGCTTGCATCATACGTCATCAAGAACCACCACTGTGTAATACAAATAAATACATACGCTAAATTAACTTAATTGACGTTTACTATTACAATGAATAATAAATTATGAATCACAGCCACCCAGGCTTTTTAATAATAACGAAATCAACAGCAGTACAAAGTACCTACATCTAACACCAAGTTAAGATTATCCAAAACTTCAAATGCTCCCAGTCCGGTTACGAAAAAATTTTGGGCATATGTCAGTGGCGGCTCTTTAATGAGAGCAAGTGAGCAATTGCACCGACTGGAATTATGAAACAAAACAAACCAAGCGGCGACTAACTGTGAAAGTATTTATTTATTATGTATATTATGTAATCATACTTTCATAGTTATTGACGAGGAACGTGGCACGCTAACAACGCACATACACCAATCGTCGTCACAGATATACTGAGCAAAGCTCAACTGTTGCTCTATTAAGGCATTAACATTACATTGATGGTGGGGAGAACTGTATTTTGCCGTACTTCAATGTCGTATAATACATAGCGTTGGAGCAACTGAACCAGACTGCTCTCGGGCGTTGTTACAATAATTCCGTGTCTTTTTTAGAGAACAACGCGTTTTCGCGTTAACGTATAATGAAAAAATCGCAGTAAAAAATCTTAAACGGCGGATTCCTCAATTATGTTTAGAAAATAAACAATCTGTTAAAGGTAAAGACGTTATAAGAAAATTCAAAATGAATATTTATCAGAAAAATGACTGGATTTGTGGGTGTGAAATTAAAAATACTTTGTTTTGTTTTCCGTGTCTTTTGTTTGGTGGTGAACCGTCTTGGTCAAAGAACGGAATAAGAGACTTAATTCATCTTAGTGCTAAAATTAGTAAACATGAAAATTCCGAAGGGCATTTGAAAAATATATTTAGTCTAAGAATGTTAGGAAAAAATAACATTCGGAATGTTTTAGATTCATCATATAGAAAAGTAATTCAACAACACAATGAAAAGGTAACAAAAAATAGGCATGTGTTAAATTTAATAATAAATTGCATTAGATTTAGTGGCGCGTTTGAACTGGCACTTCGGGGTCATGATGAACGGCAAACGTCGAATAACAAGGGCATTTTTCGGGAATTAATAAATTTTAGGGCAGAATTGGATAAATCGCTCAGAGATCACATCGAAGCAGCACCGGTTTTTAAGGGATTATCAAAAACGATACAGAATGAGCTGCTTGATGCAATGTTGAACATGTATCATGAACAAGTTGCCAGTGAAATTAAAGCAACCGACTTCATATCTGTGATAGCTGAAGAAACCACAGATGTGTCCAATCAGTTTCAGTTGGTGGTTGTTTTAAGATATATTGTGAACGCGAGACCGGTCGAAAGATTTTGGAAATTTCTTCTGCCTAGTGGACATGATGCTAATTCTTTATGTGCCTCCATCCTTAGCGAAATTAGTTTGCTTGTTGATGACCCAGAAAAACTGATTGCACAGAGCTATGATGGGGCAGCAGTCATGAGTAGTGCTAATAACGGCGTGCAAAGACATGTCCAAGACCAGTATCCAAGGACTAGTTTTGTACATTGTTATACACATCAGACAAATCTATTATGTCACATGCTACATCGGGCATTAGTAATTGCAGAATTTTTTTGCCAATCTGACGAGATTATGTACATTTTTCTCCACTTCACCACAACGAGCTGCAAGATTGGAAGAATTCCTTCAGAGAAAAAGCTTACCTCGTTCTTCAAAAATAAGATGGAACTTCAATTCTAGGACAGTGAATACAATATATGAACACCGAGAAAAAATAATTGAAGCTCTAGAACAAATCGAGGGAGAAGCTAGTTTACAAACTACCATTCATCCAGCTAGTGCCAATTTTTTTAGAGGAAGAAAATTTTATCTATTGGTTAACTTTCTTTCATAAAATTATGCCACATGTGGACATATTGTTTAATCAATTACAAAATGTCAATACAGATGCATTAAATATCAAGAATAATTTAGATAATTTTGAACGCGCTATTGGAAAAATTCGAACCGAAATCGCTGACACAGATAATCAGTTGGTTAAACAAAATGACCCAGAACTGACTCCTCGACCATCAAAGCGGCCAAGAGTAACTGATGGTAGCCAAAGAAGGAGGGAAACTATTGAAGTGTGCGATATTATTTTGCTAGAAATAAAAACTAGATTTCGGTATGCAGGGCACTTAATATTAGCAAACGTAATTTCTTTTAAACAGTTCTCCTTCTTTCAAAAAGAATTTCCGGAAGATTGCCTTAAAGAAGCAGTAAAATTTGATCCATGCCTCAATGAAAGCAGACTACGAACTAAATTAAGCGTTCTATATTCTAGAGAAGAATTTAGGCAAAATATAGAAGTCGGTGCTGTAGGTCTGCTAGGTCTTCTGCTGGATGGATTAAGCGACACCTTTAATGAAGTTGTTATGCTTTTAAAAATCGTCATTACAATCCCAATGACAACGTTCGAAGCGGAACGCCAGTTTTCACGGCTGAAGAGAATAAAAACTTTCCTGAGAAATACAATGAAAGAAGAGAGATTAAATGCCCTTACTATGTTATCTTGTGAAAAAGAATGTATAAATGATTTCCCAAACTTTAATGAAAAAGTGATAGAACTGTTCTGCAAGTCAAGGACACGTAAAATGGACTTCGTTTATCGTCAGGTGTAATTAAACTGTGTAGTGTAATATTTACTATTCCCTCAAAACAAACTCTACAATGAACAGTACCTCTCTGGAACAGTACGTCGGTGAAATTTATAAGGATTGGATAAGCGTTTTTGTATTACACTTTTTAATTTTGAAATTATGCACTCCCTATGTGAACCACCCCGAGCCGCCACTGGCATATGTTCATTTGACATTTTTAACATGTAATTGCTTTAATTAATGAAATATTATATTCAAAAACGAGTTTCATAGGGCACCATTTTGCCGCACGAGATCAGTTTAGAAAACGAGCCGCTTGCGGCGAGTTTTCTACAGAGCGAGTGCGGCAAAAGGCCTTATGAAACGAGTTTTTTATACTATTTTTTCTATTTTGCGTTTTTTACATTAATAAATTGCTTAAATTGGAATTATTTAATTTGAAAGTTCAGAGTTTAATTTTTATATAAAGCATGCAGTTGGTCACATTGATACTTGACATTTTCAAATTTAAATCTTGCTATCTGCGAAGTATATTATATTACATATTATTCATCAATTTTCGTTAACATTATTTGATAGTTCATTTAAAAATATGAACATGAGTGACATAGAAACATATATATGTTGTTGTCAATTGTATACAACATACGTTGTTTGTGTAAAATACGGACATATATCATATCTGTCAAATGTACATAAATTCTTAAAATCAAATGACAGCAATGATATTTATTTCTGTATTCGAACAACGCCAACATTGAAAAATGAAAAAAAAGCGTATCGAAATGAAGCTCATTTCGATACTGTTTTGGGTTTCATAATGAGTTCATTTCGAACGCAAAATAGAAAAAATAAGTTTTTGGTTGTTATTTTATCATGAGAAAGAAATTGTTTTTACTTACTAAATAGATGATGATGATCGTTCTTTAGACTTTTTTAATTTGAAATTAACACATCCTTAAGCTGTGGCCGTCATATCATGGGATACCCTGTATAATCTCTATATTATCTATAATTTAACTATGGATCTATAGCGAGTAAAAGTCAAAATCAATACAACTTAATTTTCCTTTGATCCGTTAAAATAAAGGTGGTGTTATGCAGCGCGATATGGTACTCGAAATATCGGAAATATTATGAGTCGACCGGCTGGCTGAAGAATGGAATTGTTATTAAAAGTCGTTGGACGGTCGGTTAGAATAGCGCATAATTGAATCTCGTGTTCTTTTTTCTACAATGCGGGAAAATGTTGCGGAAAACGAAAAGTATTCACCGTTCAAGTATATTTGTATACATATATTTCGAATACAATTTTGGTAATCGTGTGGAAGGAATTTCAGCTGCAGACATATTAAAAGTATTGCAATAGTTTTCTAACAAAATACCTTTTAACGAGAACTCCGGTTCTTTCTGAGGAAATTATACTTAGCGACATCAGGGGTTGTAGGTTTTATTTTCGGAGCAACTTTGGATGGCTTCTTTTCCTAAATAAGGTCAATAGTGTAAGAGGGAGCTCAGCGACTCATTCCTCGATTATAGAAAGCCTTGGAAAATTGGAATTACCTCTTTTATTAACGTGAACAGTATTGAATTAGTTTTAATTTATTTTGTACCTTTATTATCTATGTGACTAAATGAATTTAAACTAACGACCTCTTCCTTGCTAGGCAAGTATGATAATCACTACACTATTCAGACTTTCTATTACAGTTGTAAATTATAATATAAAATAAATGATAAGTATAAGTTAAAAAGTTAATTTAAATAAGACTGAAGAATTTGAATTACATTTCTTTATTTATTAAAAGTTATTATACTTTTCACTTATATTTTAAAATTAGAATTTATCTAATAACACTGAATAACACGGCTTTCTTCTTATACATATTGTTGTGATACAAAATTAATCGAAGAAAAGTAAGAGTAAATGCAACGGTTCTCAACCTGTGGGGCATGCCCCCTAGTGGGGCGTGATAAAACTAAAGGGGGGGGGGAGTATATCGAGAAAAAATGAGAAAAATATATCGACAGAAAATATAAAAAAAATTTATTTAATTTACTGAAAATATTCTGACATCATAAAAAATAAAATACACGTTTCTACTGATATAACAAGTGTTCATTTGAAAAGTCAATCTAGGTTACTTTGAAATTTTGATAAAATAAGACGCAAATATATTAGTATGTGTTTGTTGTTCCGTAAACGTAAATCCAAATGACATTTGATAATGTCAATCACAAATATCAGTTAGTGCATAAAATAATCGTGCGTCGATTCTGGTTTAAATAAATTGCTTCTCAGTTTTAAAATGGCTTTCACTTTAGAACATAAAATTTTTTTGGTCCAGGCTTATTTTCGAAGTGGTAATAAAACTGATAGTTTATGGGTTTATTCAGTTCAAGATTGCATGGTAGAATTTCAAGTTGAGTTTCCACATTTTCTAATAGATTATATACAATTTAAGAATACTTTGGTTAGAAATTTAAAACTTTTTTTTGAAACTGGTAGTCTCTTAAGAAAATCAGGCAACGGAGCAGTTAAGAAACGTACACCTCAAGTTGTCAATCGTGTTGAAGAAATAATGGAAAATGAACAACAAACATCTGTTCGACATTTGAGTTAACAAATAAACCTTTCTGTTGGTACAACTCACAAGTTATTAAAAAAGGATATGCAACTTTATCCATACCGTGTCACAGCAGTACAAGAATTGTTGAAATTGATTACCCACGTAGACTACAGTTTTGTAATTGGTTTGTAAATATGAACAATAATGGAGAACTTTCGCAAAGAGCCATCTTTACTGATGAAGCATGGTTTTATAAAACGGGGTACCTAAATTCACAAAATACAAGAATTTGGAGTAGTGAAAATCCACATGTAATTAATGAAGAATCGCTACATTCAGAGAAAATTGGTGTTTGGGCAGCGATAAGCCAAAGGCGAATCATTGGACCAATATTTTTCAGGGAACGTTAACTGCTCAAAGGTACCGTACGGAAATTTTACAACAATTTGTCAATCAGTTGCATGATGATGAACTTCAAAATGCATATTTGCAACAAGACGGAGCACCTTGTCACTGTACTGCAGAATCTTTGGATTATTTAAGAGAATTTTTTAATGAGCGTATAATTAGTCGAAATACTGAAATTGCATGGCCTGCACGTTCATGCGATTTAACACCTTGCGACTTCTTTTTGTGGCCTAATCTAAAAAATAACATATTTCGAACACCTATATTGAATTTGAATGATATGCTACAGAGAATCGAACAGAAATGCATGGAAATTAATAACAATCCAGTAATGCTGCAGAATATCATCAGAAATTTTGAACAGAGGATTTTAAAGTGCATTGATCTTGAAGGACAACATTTTCAACATTTGTTATAGTTTTCAATAAATACCTATTACTTGTTATTTATTTGTATGTATGAAACTGTCAAAATATACGACTTCGTAGGTTAAGTAGTAAATTTTAATTTACGACATACTTCAAAATGTTCTCAGTAAATCACATGCTACTAGATTGACTTTTCAAATGAACACCCGTGACTGGACTTTGTGTTTGAACTTACTAAAAAGCGACTTCTTCTACTTTATCACTTACCCACTTCAACACAATGTGTACTGTCTAACATAAAAACGTTAACTTTTTCTTAAAAATCAACACAATTAAAAAAAATATTTTTGCGGATAATGAAATGCTTGACGTACATATACATACTGTTTATATTACGTCAACGAATGAACAAACAGCCTGTATATACCATATATATAATTAAAAGTACCATGGATACCTTTAGGTGGATATATGCCATCTTCAGCAAAACATAAAAACTCTAGGATTTTTCTTTGCAAATTTTCAATTGATAGCCTGTGGATAAAATATGTTCCACATAGAACGTGCATATTCATTTCGAAAAGGTGGAGACTATGACTTGAAATCTGAAACAGACAGAAACAAGAAAAATCCCTAACCACAATATAAATCAATAAACATTAAATACGTATTTCGGCAATTAAGTTGCAATCTTCAGTAGAACAATCTGAAAATTAGTATTAAACCTAGCGTCTTTTGCTAAGGTACAATATTGGGGGATGTGCTCTTTACCAAATCGCTAGCGAGATAATACTAGCCACTGTTATCGCATGGCCTTTGTGAGCCGTTACATAATAACCAAGGTGAAGTTAGCTGCATTTTTCAGATGTGATATTTCGGCTTGGTGAATTGTAAAACGAAGCTTCATAAGAAAATAGATGTGATTTTGCGCTCGAGCATTGCTTATCTAGTCTGGTCTATAATTGTTGGACTAGACGGTGAACTTTTCTTCAGTTTGGTCAATCTTTCAAAACTTTTAAAATATCTAGAAAGCTCGTTGGCTTTAGCGCTAAATTAAAAATACTTTGTAGAGTCGATTAATACTAACAGTGCAACAGTCTTGAATAAAAAAAAATAATAGGTATACCATTCGAACACGACGACAACTTATTTTGTAACTTTTTATAGCATTTTTAACGTCCAATACAGTTACATAATACATTTATTTAAGGATGAGTGTTCGTATATATGAAAAGAAAACATCTAAAATCTGCTTGAAGATTATACAACATGACCGACACTGATAAGAAAGAAAGACCTCTGTTACATTTTCTACGGAATGTAACAAAAATTCCAGTCAATAAAATGCGGAATCCTAACCTCTGTCAGTCCGTTCCCGGTAACAAGTAGGCGGAATTGTCAATTCCCGTCCGGACTGAAACGTGTATTCTTTCCGATTCCGTCGAAATCACCGCCTGAAAATGCTGCGAAAGAAAATTCAATTAAACCAGTAGATATTTCCCTCTTGCTCTCGTTCTATCCCTTTCTCTCTTTTCGGTCCCGGATGTGACGATTTTGAAATGTAATAAACTGAGTTTTTTTTTTTTAAATAAACATGGCCGTAATTTAATTCGATGGCTGATGTAAAAAGTCGGTTGCTCATATTCGAAATGAACATTGTGAGTTGTACATTTGCCTAAATGTTTTGGGTCTAAATTGCTAATAGAATGTTGCCTTTGGGAAATGTTGTGTAATATATATTATATTAATAAAATTATATTATATTTTTGCTGAATATTGCATGAAAAAGTTGAAACAATTTAGAACGGGAAATATCATACCAATTATTTTTAAGTATGTTTGCGCAGATAATTTTACTTGAGCAAATTTACAAAGAAACGTTTTAAAATTAAATTTAGTTGAACCTAAATATGTAAATAAATAATAAGCAGTTTTTCTGATATTTTACATTTAATTTTATTTTGTTATACTGACAATAAATGAGCTATTGGGCCTGCTCGTTTATGTCTAACTTATCTAAACAAATTTTACATGAAAGCTATAAAGCTAAAAGTATGGAATATTAAGGCAAACGAAAGCACATCTTTGTAAATAACGTATAAAGGAAATTGTTCTTCAAAGACATTTAACGGTTATTTAGTTATTTATTTCGCATGAGAAGCGAAAAAAGATTGAATGTTAGACTAGATATTAGTGTGTAAATCACTTTTATGGCAAAAAAGGTCATACAAATAAATTACACACTAATATCTACATTTTTAACCAAGACGAGCGCTGCAGGAATTACTTTGCTCAGCTCGTTCATGCCACTAGGAAGACTTCTACTGGAGCAGTCATCGTTTACTATTGGGGTGTAGTTTGTTCCAGATTTCCACAGACGCAGAGGCAAGTATCTGCTAGTTTCGATTTATGTAGGATTGAGTTCACCTTCCCCCATTGCTTATATGGAGGGCTACGCCCGATAGATGTTCCGAAGGCTTAGACATTAAATGTCTGTTCCTCAATTCAGGGTGTCGCTCGAGCAGGTCTATCTAGTTATCACTCATATTGTTGGGCTGCTGAACTTCCGTATCCAACTATTTCGCATGAGAAGCGAAAAAAGATTGAATGTTAGACTAGATATTAGTGTGTAAATCACTTTTATGGCAAAAAAGGTCATACAAATAAATTACACACTAATATCTACATTTTTAACCAAGACGAGCGCTGCAGGAATTACTTTGCTCAGCTCGTTCATGCCACTAGGAAGACTTCTACTGGAGCAGTCATCGTTTACTATTGGGGTGTAGTTTGTTCCAGATTTCCACAGACGCAGAGGCAAGTATCTGCTAGTTTCGATTTATGTAGGATTGAGTTCACCTTCCCCCATTGCTTATATGGAGGGCTACGCCCGATAGATGTTCCGAAGGCTTAGACATTAAATGTCTGTTCCTCAATTCAGGGTGTCGCTCGAGCAGGTCTATCTAGTTATCACTCATATTGTTGGGCTGCTGAACTTCCGTATCCAACTAAAACGATGTCCTAGATTTCAGTAGGCTCCTGCAGACGGTCTCCAAATGATCGTGTATAGGAAGATTCATTTTGTTGGTCTTAGTCAATTCATTCTGTGCTGCAGCGAGACGTCTGAAATCCACCGCGGCAATGTTAGAAAGAATATAGCCAGAGGCTTGGAGTTGACCTAACAGTACAGGTGGCGATCTTCATTGTATATTTAAATTGTATCGCGTCCTTCAATAGGTATGATCTATTTTGAATAGGTGGCTGTGGCTAGTAGTATATGTTAATTGTTGTCATTTAGTTGTCAAACTGTAACGAAATATATGCAGTTTTATGTAAAATGGACACATTTCCAATTAATTAAAGAGTTTTTGCAGTTAAGAGTTTTATTACAAATTAATCAATTGTGCAAACTCAGAGAAGTCTTTGGCAAGAATTCAACGTAGCAAAACACAGACAAATTCCTAGCAGAAAAACTATTTTGAAGTGGGTGAGGGTCTTTGATGAAAGAGGGAATGTTTTATAAAAATATATATTGGAAGAGTACAGACAGTGAGGGCGCCGGCAAATATTGAACGCGTCAGGCAGGTACTTCAACGAAGTCCGTTGCGTTCTGCAAAAAAAACATTAAATTGCTTTGCAAATTACTGATATGAATCTGCTGAGAATTTTACATGATGCTTTACAGTTTCACCCCTATAAAATCCAAGTCGTTCATAAGTTGCAGGATGGTGACCGAGAAGCCCGAATGACTTTCTGCAGGAATATGTTGGAAATTTTGAATCAAGACCAAATGCGATTAATTCTTTGCTTATGTCCGATGAAGCGAATTTTTATGTCAGTGGAAGTGTAAATAAGCAAAACTGCTGTTATTAAGCGGTCGGAAAACCACAACAATTACAGAAAAAACCGCATCATAATGAAACAGTCACTGTATGGTGTGGTGTTTCATAATTTGGAATAGTAGGGCCGTATTTTTTCGAGGAAAACGAAGAAGCTGTTACAGTCACATCAGAAAGTTATACAGGATGGCCCGAAATGACCGACGGGGTTTGAGTTCATTATAACTTCTTACTTAAGACATAATTATTAAATTTTTTTAATTTTAAATACAGTATATTAATGGAGAATATTTTTAATTTAATTATGAAAAATTATATCTCGCAAGTGGTGGCCATTTTCTGCTTCGCATATTCGTGCTCTTTCCAAAACATTTTCCATAACCTTTCGCAAAACTTCAGGTGTTATGTTGTTGATTTCGTCGCGTATATTATTTTTTAATTGCTGTATGGTACGAGGCTTATTAATATAGACTTTTCCTTTCAAATAACCCCAAAGAAAATAGTCTGAAGCGGTTAAATTCGGTAAACGCGGAGGCCAATTAAATCGCTTGTACGGGAAATAATTCGTTCACAAAAGATGGCGCGTAAAAGAGGCATTATGTCCCTCGCAGTGTGCGCTGTGGCTCCATCCTGTTGGAACCATACATGCGGATGGTTTTCCACGGCTGGCCTTAAAAAATTTTTCAACAATGTCCGATATCTAACACCAGTGAAACGGCGACACCATGTTCATTTTCAAAAAAATATGGGCCAATTATCCTTTCCGACGAAACACAGCACCAAACGGTACACTTAAAGGGGTGTAGTTCTCGCTGTTGAACTACTCTTGGATTTTCCGTAGCCCATATCCTGCAGTTTTGCCTATTAACGAACCCATTTATTTGGAAATGGGCTTCGTCGCTCATAATTAAATTATGAATAAAATCATGATTTTCTTCTGCTTTTTGACGAAAATAAATTCCATAATCAAGTCGTTGCTGGTAATTTGTCGGTTTCAATTGTTGGACAAGCTGAATTTTGTATGGAAACATTCTTATTGTATGCAAAATTCTCTGCAGCGACCCTCTTGAGAGGCCAAGTTGTGTCGAATGTCTCCTGGTTGATGTTTCTCCATCTTCCCGAATACCCTTCTGTACCCGTTCGATATTGTCATCCGTGTGCACCCATTCGTCGTCTGCCGGCACCAGGAAGGTTCCTTACTGCCCCTTGTTCTCGAAAATTTGCAACCAGACGGTTTATTGTTGACTCTGAGGGTCCAACCCGCACATTAAAATAACGACGATATGCACGCTGAGTCAAAACAATGGATCGTTGATTTGAGAAATAAAGTTCAACGATTTTGGCACGTTGTTCAATTGTGTACTGTTCCATTTTAATTTCCCCAAGTCTTCTTTACAAAATACTGAAAACAAAAAAAAATTATAATAAAAAAGTTATAAGGAATTGAAACCCCTTCGGTCATTTTGGGCCACCCTGTATTTTCATGTTAGAAATATTCCTATGGCATGAACTACGTAGAGTAAGACGAAGAAACACTTTTTTCTAACAAGATGGTGCCACACCACATACAGCAAGCCAAAGTTTGATTGCGTTGCGGCGAATGTTTCCGAACAGATTAATCTCAAGGTTTGGAGACTTACCGTGGCCGTTAAGATACTCCGACCTAACTGCGTCAGATTTACCTTGCGGGTATCTCAAGCAAAAAGTCTTGGAGAGACACTCGCGGACTATTCAAGATCTTAAAGAAGCTATTCGAAGAAATACGTGCTGTGCGATTGATCGTTCAATGTTACAAAGAGTAATGCATAATTTCAGGAGCAGGCTTGAACAATGCATTGCAGTCAATGGAGAACACTTGAATGACAATTGCATATATGTAATATAGTTCTCGCTTATCACGAATTTGTTCAATTTCGCAGTGAATGTTTGAAAGTAGGTCATACTTATTGACGGACCTTGTATATCTATTAGCTTCGTGTGGGAGCTTCGATACCAGAGAGCAGCGCAGTGTAGATATTCCTTGCGTTTAAATAACATCTTGGATGGAATACTTTTCCACATATAAATAATTAATACGTTCGTTACCATGTTTTCTCAGATAAAATATCTACTGTTGCGAAATTAATACTTCTCGCATACAGTTTGATGAAAATTGATAAGCGTAGCAAGTTTATCAAGCTAAATCAATACTCGACTCCCAAAGGGGGCATTTCGCTTAAACACTCTGACCAACGAAGTTTCTAAACGGGCTTTCTGGGGCAGCCTTAGATCCAAACGTGCGTGCTTAGTCAAACAAAATGATCGCCCCCAGCACGAGTCCAAATGGATTTGTTTGGTGGAATCGCTGAAACATACCTACATAATATATGTATGTCCGACATGATGTTGATATTTACTCAAACAGGGTCGAAATGAAAGAATAGATTTGTCATGTCAGTTACATACATATGATAAAATACAATCGTCTTATTCAAAGTACCGTCATATAAAATAAACAGGTCAAGCACGTGATATGTTTTTGTATGTGTGTTCCAGCAGATAAGTTTATATAGTATAACATCCAAAAAATTTTTTTAAGTTTCGAAAATGTACAAAGGACTATGGTATTGTGTCTAACTTTATTCTTGATGTATTAAAGAACAAATCATAAAAGTTAAATTTAGTAACAAATAATCAATTTGTTAAGAATAAAATAGTGGAAATTGAAGACACTTATATTTAACAACAATAAGAAAATTAACATCTATAAGTATCCGTACTTGGCGACAGACGACACTATGACGTTCACATCCTTCCCTGCTTCCCTAAAACTGTATTATGTATAATGCAAACACATTTTCTTATACAGCGTGTTTCTAAATGAATATCGGGGTTTTAACGCTTTGTAGTATTTATTACGTGAAATTTAAAATCATAATTAATACATGAAATGAAAGAACAACTCAAACAGTTCTGTTTGTTGGTACGTGCATGCGCTAGAAAGCGCTAGTAGAAAAATGGCGGCTAGTGAACATAAAGCTTTTTGTGTTCTGCAGTTTGCAAAGACCGAATCTGTAGTTACTGTGCAATGTGCGTTCTGGATTAAGTTCAGATGTGATCCCCCAAGTGATAATAACATCCGTAGATGGTATCATCAGTTTGAAAATACCGACTGCCTTTGCAAAGGAAAGAGTACGGGACGACCAAGGGTTTCTGAAGAGAGTGTGGAGCGAGTAAGAGAGTCTTTCACGCGTAGCCCGACGAAATCAGTTCTCTATATTATTCGCAACGGGTTCGTTGCTTCTTCAGGAGATGCTACAAGATTAATGAACAAGCCATTAAATAAATTAGTGTATAAAGCAATAGCAAAATAATCACAGAATGTAGAGTTAAAAAATGAAAGTGACGTACACAGACATATTAAAATTGATTAAATTTACTAAAGTCACAAGAATATCAAAACCAAAAACGATATACTATAAATTTAACAATACGAGGTTGATCTTATCTCCCTCAGAATGCTTAAACCATCGGAAGTTGTGCTCATGCTGGGTACCAAAAATGTCGACTGAATTCAACTGAAAAAAGATTGAAGTGTCTAAAAAGTGTACCAGTTTATTAATGTTATAGATTTTCACGAAAAGATTCAAAAGTGTCTACATGCGTAGGAGGAATATATATGTATATAAATGGTTAATTATGTATTTCTTGGAATTCGGCTTGATTAATATTCATAAAATAAAAATACTCATACTAAAGTTTCGACTTTTTATTGTCTCCGTCAGAAAGACACTGTTGATTATAATACTGTAAAAGTAAATTTAAACTAATAATACAATAATTATATATGTTAAATGTTACTTACACTTTGTTACTTACATTTTGAATTATTTTACTCAAATATAATGTTACAAATTGACTATTCAACATATAGGCGTAAACTGCATATTATCTGTTTATTTTAAAATTTTTGTGCCTATTTCTGCCAGTAATTTGATACTTTATCTTCGTGGGGGCAGTTTTAAATAATTAGGTGTCGACGTTGAAGTTAATATTTACTTTATTTAAAATATATGATATTATAGGAAAATATAATTTTGATAAATTTGTAATTTCGTTACGATTACTTACGGCGTTTTCTCCTTGTTTTTACTGTGAATTAGTTCTAATATTGTTCTTGCTTTGTAATTTTCTTGTGTTTGGAGTACTTTAACTTCTTTGTAATTGGAGGTGTGACTATTTGTGTTTCCGTGTTTTTTAAGGCTGTTATATTTTTTTCATATTTCTGACTATTGATTCAGTTTTTTAAATGTTGTTCTGTTTGACCTATATAAACGCGACTACAATCTTTACATAGTATGTATTATGTAGGGAAGTAATTTTAGAATTTTATAATGCTTGCTAATGATACGATCTTCTATCCGATATTTTGCGTGATATCAATATTACTATTTTAAACGGATGATATAATTTAATATATGATGCAATATACGTGTTATTATGGAATATCCTTGTATAAATGATTTATATGGCGTGGATTAGCGGCTCTTTTTGCCATCAGATTACGACTACGCAACCTATTCCTTACTATTTGACCAGGAATTATTCTGCCTGTAGCTCGTCTGAATAGGGTATTCATTTGAGATGGTGTGAAGGTGTGTGACAAAACCTACCAGACGATTTTAAGTGCCAGATGCAGCTCTTTCTCTCCATCACTACTGTTACACTTCGTGCTTATAAGAATATGTTTAATTTAATTTTAAATTATATTTCATTAATTGACGTAGCAGACACTGCTTGGTGAAACATTTTGTAATTAACAAATTTATTATAAAAACACACTTGGCTATTTCACAATTTTTTTTTTCAAAAATTGTGAAATAGCCAAGTGTGTTTTTATAATAAATTTGTAAATTATATTTCTTCACAAATATATTTCGGATTTAAAATATTAATTCAACTTAGCCGTTTTCTGTGTATATTCGTTCGCAAATAGTAAGTCTTTCTTTTGTTATTGTACTACGGCCGACCTTTCGAAATTTACCTAACTGAGAACGGTCAATTCAAGTATCTAACGTTGGATTACAATTCTCACAAATACATTTTATTTTAACTTAAGTTATTTAATTTAATTATGTACGTTTTCTCTTATATGTCGTGTCGCATATCATTTTAAAGCTTCTTTCACAAGGGATATTTTAATGATAGTTGTTTCATCGACATCACAACTTTTTAGCTCGCGCTTTTGATTAGTTCTTAATTCAAGATATCGTCAGTTTCATGCCCCTCTCTAAACTGTGAGACGTAAACCACCTGTTTACAAATCAGTGTTCTCTTCTACACAAACTCCTTCTTCTGTTCAGAATCTTCGTAGGATGCACATCTTACTTTACATGCTGTTCCAGCATGCACGCCGTCCGGCATTCTTCGTTTCTAAGATAATCTGTATTGTTCAATATATACCGATAGGACCAACTCTCAACGGGCCATACCCAGCAATAAGTGGCAACAGCGAATCCCCTCTACGTGCAGTAGCTTACATTACCATACATTGCAGAGTTATGAATTTAGTAAAACTTAAACCGCGCAAGGATATAGTCGTTTGCATATTCGTTCTGTATACGTAATTTGCCCATTTGTTTCAGATATAATAAGGTCGTTATATCTCCAAGTTATTATTATTGTATTCTTAGCTGCTAAGGAAAGGTAATTTTAAGTAATAAAAAGACAATAACGTTTTCTAAAAGATAAAAGTAAAAAAATCAATAATTCTGCAAAATAAATTTTAATTCTAAGAAAGTCACTAAATATAGGATTCGAAAATACCGCCCTCTCTCCCCAAACAATAGCCGAGCCTATTGTAAAACTCCCGCCTCACTCCCTCGAGATTTCTAGGGGTTATTGTCTCGAAAATTCTAAACAGTTGAACTTGCAACTATTGCAACCTTTACGTTTGCACAGCTAGATACGAATGACGGGCAATCTATTGCTCTCGATCATCGGACTTATGTATGCGCACGCGGAGTGGCATCGTACATACGTTGCCACATCGCATTACGTTCCATACGTATATTGTTGCGTTTGGCCCGTAGCGGGTTGGACGTATCGGTATATTATTCTTTTCACATCAATTTAATTAATTTATTTCTTCGTCCTCCTACCAAACGTCGCTCTGCATATTTGTCCAAATACAAGATGCGAACCTCGTGGTCAACCAGCGCACGCTTCCACAGGTAACTCTGTACTGTTCGATACAGAGGTTATTTTATGTTAATCACAATTAACTCATATTTAATTTACTGCCTAATTTAATGTTCTTTTCAGTATATTTTTGTGTGTAAATTTTTAATTACTTTTATTTGCTGTTCCTTGTATATATTACGTTTATTGAATTACTTCAAAATATATCAATCACAATTTCTTGTGTAAATAAACAAAAGCTTTAAGGACACCGTTGTTGTGTTTTATTTAGTGAATAAGTTGAAATACACTGCTCAAAGAAATTAGGGAAACAACTTTTTTTATAACCTGTAACTTTTTAAATAAGAGGTCAAGAAAAATCAAATTTGGTATACTTCAATAGCATATATTTAACTAAAGAAAATTACAAAAACAATGTTACAACTCTTAATTACTTCTAAGGTACATTTAAAAATGTAAATTAATAACGCAAAACAAAATGAAAACGACTGTCATAGTATCGATGAGAGTAGGGTTTTCTGCGGATTGGTGAGGTTTAATACCGTGTATGCTCTCCAAGAGCACGAATCACTTCCTCACACCTGCGTGGAATACTTTGCACTAGTCTGCGAAGAGATTCTTGGGGTATGCTTTCCCATTCCTCAATCAGGGTTTGCGTCAGTTCCTGTATGGTTAGTGCTGGTTGGATTAGGGCGCTTGCGAACACGTCGGTCAAGCAGATCCCTCACATGTTCAATAGGATTCAGGTCAAGACTTAACGCCGGCTATTCCATGACCTGAATTCCACGTTCTTGTAAAAAGTTTCTAGTGATGGCCGGCGGTATGTGGCCTTGCATTATCCTGCATTAGGATGAAATTGGGACCGACGCCATATACAGCAGGTACCACATGGTCGTCTAAGACATTTTCGGTGTAATTCATTGCATTTAGTCTATTAGGTACCACAACGAGATCAGTTCTGTTATCTACACCGAATCCAGCCAAAACTATCACAGATCCAAGACCAAATCTATCCACTTTCTGTATAGTAGCGGCTGAGTAGCGTTCACCAGGACGTCTATATACACGTACTCGACCGTCACAACGAGTTAAACGAAATCTGGACTCGTCTGTAAACAGTAAACCTCGCGTTGCTTTGTGATGCTGCGTAAGGTGTGGTGCGCGGACAAGTGTTCTTGGTTTCAAGTTCGCTTATTTTAATCTGTTTCTAACAGTTTGGTCAAATATTTCTATTCCATGTGCTCGTCTTAGGTCGTTTAGGAGGTCTCTTGCTGTGCCAATATGCTTACGTAGAGAGGAAAGGACAGGATATCGGTCTTGATTTTGAGTAGTTTTTCGATTTCGACCTTGTCCAGCTCTTCTGAGATATTAGCCAGTCACCCGAAACCGATTCCATAAACGCTGAATAATAGAAGGGGAAACTCAAAGGTCCCTGCTATCATGTCGAATGGAGTGGCCGTGTCGAATAAGGGCGACAGCACGAGCAACTTGCACTTCACTAAGATGCCTCATTTTACCTCTTATAAACGAATATTGACAACTGAATTCATCTGTCATCTTTAGTAGGCTTTCATACGTCAATTCAAAGCATACTTGACATTTTTTCCATTTTGATTTGCGTTATTAATTTACATTTTTAAGTGTAACTTAGAAGTAACTAAGAGTTGTAAAATTGTTTTTGAATTTTTTTTTAATTAAATATATGCCGTTCAAGCATACCAAATTTGATTTGCCTCGAACTATTATTTAAAAAGTTACAGGTTTTGATAAAAGTGTGCCCCTAATTTTTTTAGCAGTGTATCATTTACTAAAGAAAACACTCGGTATATTTGTTTCACAAAATATATTGTTTCGACTTTTCAGTCATTGTCAAAGAGTTTTAAAAACTAAAATATAAAGTACACTTCTACCACTATTTATGAGTTTTTAAAGGACTTTATTACGGCATCAATAGTAGGGGTGTTGAAAAAATCCAGCAGTGTATATAATATGTCAGAATATATTACACACGTCCTCTCATCATCATCGCCAATTATTTATTTTTCTAATTTCATTTATTGTTAGCACGCCACCACAACCGAACCAGAGCAGCGTGTTTTTAACACTACCTATGGTTCTGTATCGATTCCATGCTTTACTGATCTAACTTTAAGAAACCAGTAACCGGTTAGCAAGTTCTTGTTGGGTTAAACCTTCGTTTAAATAGTGCATTAATTTTTCAAGTTGAATAGCTTCTAAAGTTGAAGCTGTGATATTGGGCAATAGAGCGTGTGTTAAAATATTCCACTATCGAAAAAATGGTGACAAAAAAGCATATTGAAAACGAATGATTTGTATTTTATTTACATTTTGTTTCTATCCAGCTACACAATTTTTTGGAGGACAGTTTCTTTCTTGTTTACATTAGTTTAACATACGGTAATGTAGTAAATCCCTGAACATTATCTTAAATCCATTTTCACTTTTGAGCAGCATATTTATGTAGTTAATTTATGTATACAAATGTTTGATCCATAGCTAAAATAACTGTAAATATCCTGAAAAATTCACTATGTCAATAGATAATAAAACAGGCATTACTTTTTTCTATTCATTTAACTCTACGATATGTGGTGTTTTTACTTTTTCGACAAAAAGCCTTCTCGCGTTCTCTGATTCCTTTTTTGGGATCTTTCGTCAAATTGTTAAGCTTAGGGGGTAAAACTCGAGTGCGTGCACCCTCCGATTTCGCTTCGTTCAGTCAGTCAGTGCAACTCCGTGAACCGTTACGGCTTTCTACCGATTCTCTATTTTTCAGTCACTTAACTTCAACGGCACCAGAGATTCCCATTAATCTTTGTCCTCGTCGTGTTCTCTAAACCGAACGAGGTGGAATTCAACGTGTCAACTCCTCGCCTTCGATCTCTCTTTCTCTTGCACTCTCTTGGTCTTCGCGTGGGGCTAAAGTGCACACGTGCACGGACTTTTCAGCTCGTTTACTCCGCGAAGGGTAAGCGACACCCGCTCGGTTTGTATTCTGGTCGAACTAAAATCAAGCATTGAAAGGCAAACTTCACCGGTACCAGTACGGACTCCATCTTTCTCCCAGTCCTCCTAAATTATTTCACTTCTTTTAGAATAACCGTATTAGAGAGTGTGAGTACAAGAGCGGAGGGAAATTAAGTTTTTGTCATTCCAAGCGAGGAATTGGTGGCCCTTCTTCGGAATTCGGGAATGTTAATAGAAAGAAATTGCTGAATCTGAATAGTTTCGGGGTGATTTATGGCGATGAATTGAAGATATATAGCTGGGGAAGTCAGTTCTCTTCGATGTAATTGTTTGGAAAGTTTAAAATTTTCTAGATTTCATTAGGTAGAAACTTTGGTACCTCAACTAAAACACAGCTTTCGCTTTATTGAACCCTGAAAAGTGCATGATTAAAAACTCTGGAACTGAAATAAATAGCTGTCGCATATACTTGTTATACTTTATATACAAGGGGCTGTTGTTGTTTTTTCCGGATTATGCAGCTTCAAGTTTTAAAGGAATTTCCCAATATTTTTTTTTAAATCACATATGCTTTGGTAACTTGTTAACTACAAGTTCTAATAATAAAATCTAACACTCTTGAGGTAGGCGATCAAATTAAACGATAAAGATGAATTAAATGGCACACTAAGATCTCTAATTTCATTAACCCATTAACTTCCAAATTTTTATTATCGACATTTTTTTGTAAATTTAAATTAAAAATAGGATTATATTAAAGGTTATAGGTCAATTTATTCGTTGGCAAATAAATATACGCCATTTTTCAAAAAAAAAAATGTAAGTCCCATTTGGGACCCATGGCACTTGCCGTTACAAAAATTTAATAAAACTGAACCAACATTTCAAACTAAAGAAAAATATTTATAATTTATGCCAATTAGGAAAACATTCCACATGCAGTCCAATAATGCATTTTTTACACTGTTTGCGAACGTTTGTGTCACATATGGCACATTTTCTTTGTTTTCCATCAATCGTTCGCTCCAAAACATGTCCAATGGGATCAAATCTAACATCGTCAGGCACGCGGCTTTTCCTCACCTTACTAGAACTTGGTCTTCCGGCAAATTTAGGATCGGGTAATGATTCTTTCTTCAGATAAGTTCTGGCAATAATGTGTCTAAAATCTAATAATGGGAAGCTTCCACTGCAGTATAAAGAGCGTGGGCGTTAACAACCGCAACGTCAATCGTATTTGTGAAAAGAGGGAAATACCATTTCTTACCTCTAAATTTGATTCGATACTTTTGCACATTCCAGTCTAACTTGTCGACCCCTCCCATATGTTTATTGTATTGTCCGACAATGTTTGGTCTATCGACATGGCATTCTTTTTTTTCTTTCTTACAATATCTTTTCACTTTTTCTATAGGTTGCAATCCTAAGTAATTCGATAGCATTTTAACACAGCTATTGTCATTCCAAATCAACGCAAATATTTTATTTTTTTCATCATAACGATAATCATATGCCTCATCATATTCCTCTTTTTTTGATGATATTATCAGATTTCAAAGGAAACTTATTCATTCTATTATAGCGTACTGTTCCAGCCGCCTTTATATTTAGTTCTCTCAACTTCAACAATAAATAAAAGCTCGTGAAAAAGTTATGGAAAAATATTTCATATTCTGACGGATATTGCAAAAAAGAGGTCATCTTCATTATCATAGAAGCTCCAACACCACTTACAACTTGTACTTCTTGGCTCTTTCCTTCATAAATATCCATATGAAAACAATAGCCAGATTTAGAGCAGCACATAGCCCAATGTTTGAATCAAAATCTTATTGGTTTTCCCATAATAAACTGTTTCAGGTAATGGTGGCCATAGTAACGCACCATTTGCTCATCTATTGAAAGTTTTTGTGCAAATATACCGAACTTTTTGAAATTTGTGTTCAACTTGTTTATCAAAGGACGGATTTTAAATACTTTGTCTTGTTTATCGCTGGTGGATATGAGACTATTGTCGTTAAAATGCAGGTTTTTTTTATTTCCAAAAACCTGTGCTTAGGCATGCAGTTTCTAACGCATGTAAGATTTATATCTTCATCCTCCGACCAATATAACTGCACTTGGGGCAACGAATGGTACCCTGATAGCAAAAATATTCCAATAATCTTTTTAAGACAATTTGTGGAAAGTTCAAAGTTGTGTTTGTTGTTTTGTCGAGCCTAATTTACACTTTGGATAGCTATATGGTTTAGTAAATCTTCGTCGAAAAGTTCTTCAAATATCTGAACCGGTGATTTACCTTTCAAGTTTTGAATAATCTGTGATTTCAATTCAGATACATTGTTGCTTTCAAATGATGTATTAGTCAAATTTATATCCTGCTTTTCCCACTCACTTTTTGGCAAGAATTTACCTTTTGATTTTACTATAGATGCTTGATTTTGATCAACATTCAGATCGCTGGAATGGATTTCTAGTTGTCCAGGAACGTCTTGTGGAACAGTTTTTGGCAAGAATTTACCATTTGATTTTACTGTAGATGCTTGATCTTGATCATCATTCAGAGCGCTGGAATGGATTTCTAGTCGTCCAGGAACGTCTTGTGGAACAGTGTCTTCTAAAATATTATCGTCAAATTCTTCGCAATCTGATATAACATCGATATTATCGGGCGGCAGTTCGACTATATCAATGACTTCTTGTTCCAGATCAGCAAAGAATTCATCATCTTCCAATATTTCTTCAAGTTCTGCGATAGTAAGGAATTTTCTAGAACCCATACTGAATTGGAAACAAAAAAAAAACAGCAACTGTGAATAAAACTAACATAACGCCCTCCATATGATTTTTTTACATAGTAAATTCCATGATCCCCAAATGGGGATCAAGGTGTTTTGTACTATGTTTTTTATAATAAATATTATATTTGCTCACCTGTAATTCTAATATCAACTAAAGGAATATTCTTTCAATGGAGACTGTGGTTAAATAATAATTTAAAAAGGTATATAACCCCTTACCACAATTATTAGTCGTATCCTAAATACGTATTTCGACAACTAAGTTGTCATCATCAGTAGGTAAAAACTACTAATTAAAGTCACACGGGGCACAATAAAGTAAGATGAACGCTTCCGCACAACTACTCTACACTGCAACCCTGTAAAGACTAAATTTACCATGCACATTTCAAACTACGAGACAAAACACTTATCTCTTAGAAAACGTTCTTAAACATGTGTTCAAATATCGAACAAAGGGACGGCAAAAATTCTTCTCTAAAGAAGGCGCCAACTAAAAAACGATTTTAAAGCTACGGTGACCTACTAATAAACTAAATGAAACACATCATATTTCCACAAAACACTAGTATAATTAACTGTATGAGCATTTCATGTGCAATGTACAAATTAATAGTTATTATTTAACGTGTTAATTTCGTACGCAGGTAATGACAAAATCTGTATAGGGTCCGAGTGTAAAAACATTTCCATTAACAAAAGGTTAAAAAGTCGTGTATATATATATAGTAAAGGCCGAACTCTCATAGCAATTCTGAGAAAGACAAAATAAAGCAGAAGGCGTTATATGTGAAAAACCAGACATCCGGCTTGTTGTATTATATTAAATGGGAATACAATACTCGTGAAAAGGGTCAATAAATAATTCGATATTGTAGGTGTATAATTTAGAAGTTAATTATAAATAGGTGACAATGTGTTATAATTAAAAAAAAAAAAAAAAAAAAAAAAAAAAAAAAAAAAAAAAAAAAAAAAAAAAAAGAAACCATTCACGTGAATAAATAGATATTGTAGGTATATCAATTTAAAAGTTAATTATAAATAGGTGACGATGTCCTAGTTAAGGAATTAAGCAATTTAATATAATGTATAGAATTCACGGTAGGCTCTGGGTATGTAGGAGGTAATTTTGCATATTAAATGAGAGTTCTATTCACGTGAAAAGGGTCTTGAATAATTGGATATTGTAGGTATAATTTAAAAGTTAATTATAAAAAGGTGACATGTCCTAGGTAAGAGGTTGCGCTATTTAATATAATGTATATAATTCACGGTAGTCTCTAGGGTGTGATAAGGAGGTAAATTTGCATATTAAATGAGACTCACTTCACGCGAAAGGGGGGGGGGGTCTATGCATAATTGGATATTGTGGGTATTTAATTTAAAAGTTAGTTGTAAATAGGTGGCATGTCCTAGTTAAGGAGTTAAGCAAAATAAAATAATGTATAGAATTCACGGTAGGCTCTGGGTGAAACATGGTAAATAATTTAATAAACAAAACACCCGGTACATCTGTTCCCTAAAGCGCGAAAAATTTTAACATTTCGTGAAACAAACACACCGAATGCTTCATTCAACAACCATTGTTTAGGAGGTAATTGCATTATTTCACGTGTATGGATTCCCACATGTCTATATTTCTGATGTTACATCCCCCACTCACTTATAAAAATGTGAATAAACAGCTGAACGGTATTGGAGATTTATCGCTATTCAAGGAGGTATGTTTATTTTTCGCGATAAATATACTTTCGTAAGCATCAAGTTCATGGGGTTTATTAATTCCTTTTATCAATTTCAAACCTGTAATCGGTACATTGTGTAGTGTGCTCAAAGCGTGATTTGCGACATTTGATTTATCCGGTCTATTGTATTTGATATGTGCTATGTGTTCTTTAAAACGTGTTATTATAGGTCGTTTAGTTTGGCCTATATATTTCAAATTACAATCCGCGCAACTAATTTCATAGATCCCTGATTTCGAAATGGAATTGATTTTATCTTTAGTATTCCCTAGCAGACTTTTGATGGTGTTTTCAGACCGAAATGCTACCTGGAGACCTATTTCTTTCACAATTCTATTAATGTTTTTCGTGACAGGGTGGTATGGTAGACATATGTACTTTTTCTCTTGGTTATTTTGGGGTATCAAACTCGTGGATTCGCGGATCGAATTTTTTATTTTAGTTTTTCTAATTAATTTATTGATTATTTCTATGTCAAAGCCATTGTATGTCGCAATATTTTTAATGAAATCTAGCTCTGTTTCATATCTCTCCTTTGTTAACGGAAAATTTAGTAACCGATTGACTAAAAAGTTAAAGGAAGCAGTCTTATGTTGATAACTATGATTTGAATCCGCGGTGATGAATCTATTAACGTTGGTTTCTTTCCGGAAAATATCGATTTCTATTTTATGTTTATTTCTAATCAGTAAAGTGTCTAAAAATGATATCTTGCCGTATTGTTCCTTTTCCACCGTAAATTTAATAGTCGGATATTTCAAATTTAATTGATTAACAAACATGTCTAATTCGCATTTCCGTGTGTCAAAAATCGCAAGAATGTCATCTACATACCTAATCCAGACTCTCGGGAAATATTTAGCGTTGTTTTTGAATTCTACTTCAAATTGACTCATGAATAAATTGGCTATGAAAGGAGATAAGCAGTTACCCATAGTTGTGCCTTGTTTCTGTTCATAAAATTTTTCTCCTACTTGGAAACAATTCTGCGCCATGCACAGAGTTGTCAGTCTCATGTATTCTCTTATTTTTGAAGGTTCAATGTTGTTCTTGTGGAGCAAGCTTTCTAAATATTTCATAGTCTCTGGAATAGGTACCGAGGGAAATAACGACGTCACGTCGAATGAAACTAAAATTTCACCGGTTTCCAGTTCACAGCCTTTAATTAATTTAACGAATTCTAAAGAATTGCTGACTGACAAATTTTCTGGTTTAACGGGTAGATTTTTAAATTCATTCACTAGCCATTTGGAAATCAAGTAAGTCGGTGAGTTAATACCTGAAACTATAGGTCTCATCGAGTTACCTGGTTTATGTATCTTCGGTAAACAATACATTCTTGGTACTACAGGATTACTAACATTCAATTTATACTTTTGGGTAGAAGTTATTAAAATTGGACATTTCTTAATCGCGTCTTTTGTGTCATTAATCATTTTAGGTAACGGATTTTTCTTCATTTCTACATACGGACCTTCGGTAATTAAATTTTTTACTCTTTGAAAATAGTCGGTTTTGTCCATAATTACTAACTTGTTCCCTTTATCTGCTTTTAGATAAAAGCAGTCCTTCGATCTAAGAGTTTTAATGATATTCCATTCTTTATTGACCGACTTCTGTTTGTGCTGCTGCAAATTCTTATCGATTTGGGTTTTACAAGCTTCTCGAATAAAGTTTTTTGGCCCTTGTTCAAAATACTTAATCGAAGTTTCGATGCTTGCAATCACCTGTTCCATAGGAATCTGACGGCTTGGCAAACAGTATTTTAACCCTTTATTTAACAAATTTATTTCTAAATCACTAAAATTCTCAGATGATTGATTGATCACTAATGTTTCTTTTATAGGAATTTTATTAGTATCCTTTTTAGGTGGACATAACTTTCTAAATTTCTTATTAAGTTTTAAACATTTCTTTTTCAATTTATAGTCTTTAATTTCCGTAATTTTCCTATAAAAGTTACACCAATCTTCGAATTCATTGTTGTCCATGCTTTTAGTTAATTTTAAATGTAAATTATATAGTTCTAATTCTAATTTACTACGTTTACTGTACAGATATTTCATTTCTAGGTTCAACCATTTCATTTTTGCATATGAAATGACCTTATCGTTGTTTCTACAATTAGTCGTTACATTTACGTTCATGAATTTAGGAAAAACATTGTTATTTTTACACCGTTTCAGAAAATTGATATCTGTACTTATAAGTTTAATTTTAATATATAACTTATGAAATCTATTGAACTCCTTTGACCGGGAAGTCATTGTGAAAATTCTTTCAATGGAGACTGTGGTTAAATAATAATTTAAAAAGGTATATAACCCCTTACCACAATTATTAGTCGTATCCTAAATACGTATTTCGACAACTAAGTTGTCATCATCAGTAGGTAAAAACTACTAATTAAAGTCACACGGGGCACAATAAAGTAAGATGAACGCTTCCGCACCAACGCTTCCGCATCAATAAAGAATGGAATATCATTAAAACTCTTAGATCGAAGGACTGCTTTTATCTAAAAGCAGATAAAGGGAACAAGTTAGTAATTATGGACAAAACCGACTATTTTCAAAGAGTAAAAAATTTAATTACCGAAGGTCCGTATGTAGAAATGAAGAAAAATCCGTTACCTAAAATGATTAATGACACAAAAGACGCGATTAAGAAATGTCCAATTTTAATAACTTCTACCCAAAAGTATAAATTGAATGTTAGTAATCCTGTAGTACCAAGAATGTATTGTTTACCGAAGATACATAAACCAGGTAACTCGATGAGACCTATAGTTTCAGGTATTAACTCACCGACTTACTTGATTTCCAAATGGCTAGTGAATGAATTTAAAAATCTACCCGTTAAACCAGAAAATTTGTCAGTCAGCAATTCTTTAGAATTCGTTAAATTAATTAAAGGCTGTGAACTGGAAACCGGTGAAATTTTAGTTTCATTCGACGTGACGTCGTTATTTCCCTCGGTACCTATTCCAGAGACTATGAAATATTTAGAAAGCTTGCTCCACAAGAACAACATTGAACCTTCAAAAATAAGAGAATACATGAGACTGACAACTCTGTGCATGGCGCAGAATTGTTTCCAAGTAGGAGAAAAATTTTATGAACAGAAACAAGGCACAACTATGGGTAACTGCTTATCTCCTTTCATAGCCAATTTATTCATGAGTCAATTTGAAGTAGAATTCAAAAACAACGCTAAATATTTCCCGAGAGTCTGGATTAGGTATGTAGATGACATTCTTGCGATTTTTGACACACGGAAATGCGAATTAGACATGTTTGTTAATCAATTAAATTTGAAATATCCGACTATTAAATTTACGGTGGAAAAGGAACAATACGGCAAGATATCATTTTTAGACACTTTACTGATTAGAAATAAACATAAAATAGAAATCGATATTTTCCGGAAAGAAACCAACGTTAATAGATTCATCACCGCGGATTCAAATCATAGTTATCAACATAAGACTGCTTCCTTTAACTTTTTAGTCAATCGGATACTAAATTTTCCGTTAACAAAGGAGAGATATGAAACAGAGCTAGATTTCATTAAAAATATTGCGACATACAATGGCTTTGACATAGAAATAATCAATAAATTAATTAGAAAAACTAAAATAAAAAATTCGATCCGCGAATCCACGAGTTTGATACCCCAAAATAACCAAGAGAAAAAGTACATATGTCTACCATACCACCCTGTCACGAAAAACATTAATAGAATTGTGAAAGAAATAGGTCTCCAGGTAGCATTTCGGTCTGAAAACACCATCAAAAGTCTGCTAGGGAATACTAAAGATAAAATCAATTCCATTTCGAAATCAGGGATCTATGAAATTAGTTGCGCGGATTGTAATTTGAAATATATAGGCCAAACTAAACGACCTATAATAACACGTTTTAAAGAACACATAGCACATATCAAATACAATAGACCGGATAAATCAAATGTCGCAAATCACGCTTTGAGCACACTACACAATGTACCGATTACAGGTTTGAAATTGATAAAAGGAATTAATAAACCCCATGAACTTGATGCTTACGAAAGTATATTTATCGCGAAAAATAAACATACCTCCTTGAATAGCGATAAATCTCCAATACCGTTCAGCTGTTTATTCACATTTTTATAAGTGAGTGGGGGATGTAACATCAGAAATATAGACATGTGGGAATCCATACACGTGAAATAATGCAATTACCTCCTAAACAATGGTTGTTGAATGAAGCATTCGGTGTGTTTGTTTCACGAAATGTTAAAATTTTTCGCGCTTTAGGGAACAGATGTACCGGGTGTTTTGTTTATTAAATTATTTACCATGTTTCACCCAGAGCCTACCGTGAATTCTATACATTATTTTATTTTGCTTAACTCCTTAACTAGGACATGCCACCTATTTACAACTAACTTTTAAATTAAATACCCACAATATCCAATTATGCATAGACCCCCCCCCCCTTTCGCGTGAAGTGAGTCTCATTTAATATGCAAATTTACCTCCTTATCACACCCTAGAGACTACCGTGAATTCTATACATTATATTAAATAGCGCAACCTCTTACCTAGGACATGTCACCTTTTTATAATTAACTTTTAAATTATACCTACAATATCCAATTATTCAAGACCCTTTTCACGTGAATAGAACTCTCATTTAATATGCAAAATTACCTCCTACATACCCAGAGCCTACCGTGAATTCTATACATTATATTAAATTGCTTAATTCCTTAACTAGGACATCGTCACCTATTTATAATTAACTTTTAAATTGATATACCTACAATATCTATTTATTCACGTGAATGGTTTCTTCTTTTTTATTTATTTTTTTTTTTTTTAATTATAACACATTGTCACCTATTTATAATTAACTTCTAAATTATACACCTACAATATCGAATTATTTATTGACCCTTTTCACGAGTATTGTATTCCCATTTAATATAATACAACAAGCCGGATGTCTGGTTTTTCACATATAACGCCTTCTCCTTTATTTTGTCTTTCTCAGAATTGCTATGAGAGTTCGGCCTTTACTATATATATATACACGACTTTTTAACCTTTTGTTAATGGAAATGTTTTTACACTCGGACCCTATACAGATTTTGTCATTACCTGCGTACGAAATTAACACGTTAAATAATAACTATTAATTTGTACATTGCACATGAAATGCTCATACAGTTAATTATACTAGTGTTTTGTGGAAATATGATGTGTTTCATTTAGTTTATTAGTAGGTCACCGTAGCTTTAAAATCGTTTTTTAGTTGGCGCCTTCTTTAGAGAAGAATTTTTGCCGTCCCTTTGTTCGATATTTGAACACATGTTTAAGAACGTTTTCTAAGAGATAAGTGTTTTGTCTCGTAGTTTGAAATGTGCATGGTAAATTTAGTCTTTACAGGGTTGCAGTGTAGAGTAGTTGTGCGGAAGCGTTCATCTTACTTTATTGTGCCCCGTGTGACTTTAATTAGTAGTTTTTACCTACTGATGATGACAACTTAGTTGTCGAAATACGTATTTAGGATACGACTAATAATTGTGGTAAGGGGTTATATACCTTTTTAAATTATTATTTAACCACAGTCTCCATTGAAAGAATTTTCACAATGACTTCCCGGTCAAAGGAGTTCAATAGATTTCATAAGTTATATATTAAAATTAAACTTATAAGTACAGATATCAATTTTCTGAAACGGTGTAAAAATAACAATGTTTTTCCTAAATTCATGAACGTAAATGTAACGACTAATTGTAGAAACAACGATAAGGTCATTTCATATGCAAAAATGAAATGGTTGAACCTAGAAATGAAATATCTGTACAGTAAACGTAGTAAATTAGAATTAGAACTATATAATTTACATTTAAAATTAACTAAAAGCATGGACAACAATGAATTCGAAGATTGGTGTAACTTTTATAGGAAAATTACGGAAATTAAAGACTATAAATTGAAAAAGAAATGTTTAAAACTTAATAAGAAATTTAGAAAGTTATGTCCACCTAAAAAGGATACTAATAAAATTCCTATAAAAGAAACATTAGTGATCAATCAATCATCTGAGAATTTTAGTGATTTAGAAATAAATTTGTTAAATAAAGGGTTAAAATACTGTTTGCCAAGCCGTCAGATTCCTATGGAACAGGTGATTGCAAGCATCGAAACTTCGATTAAGTATTTTGAACAAGGGCCAAAAAACTTTATTCGAGAAGCTTGTAAAACCCAAATCGATAAGAATTTGCAGCAGCACAAACAGAAGTCGGTCAATAAAGAATGGAATATCATTAAAACTCTTAGATCGAAGGACTGCTTTTATCTAAAAGCAGATAAAGGGAACAAGTTAGTAATTATGGACAAAACCGACTATTTTCAAAGAGTAAAAAATTTAATTACCGAAGGTCCGTATGTAGAAATGAAGAAAAATCCGTTACCTAAAATGATTAATGACACAAAAGACGCGATTAAGAAATGTCCAATTTTAATAACTTCTACCCAAAAGTATAAATTGAATGTTAGTAATCCTGTAGTACCAAGAATGTATTGTTTACCGAAGATACATAAACCAGGTAACTCGATGAGACCTATAGTTTCAGGTATTAACTCACCGACTTACTTGATTTCCAAATGGCTAGTGAATGAATTTAAAAATCTACCCGTTAAACCAGAAAATTTGTCAGTCAGCAATTCTTTAGAATTCGTTAAATTAATTAAAGGCTGTGAACTGGAAACCGGTGAAATTTTAGTTTCATTCGACGTGACGTCGTTATTTCCCTCGGTACCTATTCCAGAGACTATGAAATATTTAGAAAGCTTGCTCCACAAGAACAACATTGAACCTTCAAAAATAAGAGAATACATGAGACTGACAACTCTGTGCATGGCGCAGAATTGTTTCCAAGTAGGAGAAAAATTTTATGAACAGAAACAAGGCACAACTATGGGTAACTGCTTATCTCCTTTCATAGCCAATTTATTCATGAGTCAATTTGAAGTAGAATTCAAAAACAACGCTAAATATTTCCCGAGAGTCTGGATTAGGTATGTAGATGACATTCTTGCGATTTTTGACACACGGAAATGCGAATTAGACATGTTTGTTAATCAATTAAATTTGAAATATCCGACTATTAAATTTACGGTGGAAAAGGAACAATACGGCAAGATATCATTTTTAGACACTTTACTGATTAGAAATAAACATAAAATAGAAATCGATATTTTCCGGAAAGAAACCAACGTTAATAGATTCATCACCGCGGATTCAAATCATAGTTATCAACATAAGACTGCTTCCTTTAACTTTTTAGTCAATCGGTTACTAAATTTTCCGTTAACAAAGGAGAGATATGAAACAGAGCTAGATTTCATTAAAAATATTGCGACATACAATGGCTTTGACATAGAAATAATCAATAAATTAATTAGAAAAACTAAAATAAAAAATTCGATCCGCGAATCCACGAGTTTGATACCCCAAAATAACCAAGAGAAAAAGTACATATGTCTACCATACCACCCTGTCACGAAAAACATTAATAGAATTGTGAAAGAAATAGGTCTCCAGGTAGCATTTCGGTCTGAAAACACCATCAAAAGTCTGCTAGGGAATACTAAAGATAAAATCAATTCCATTTCGAAATCAGGGATCTATGAAATTAGTTGCGCGGATTGTAATTTGAAATATATAGGCCAAACTAAACGACCTATAATAACACGTTTTAAAGAACACATAGCACATATCAAATACAATAGACCGGATAAATCAAATGTCGCAAATCACGCTTTGAGCACACTACACAATGTACCGATTACAGGTTTGAAATTGATAAAAGGAATTAATAAACCCCATGAACTTGATGCTTACGAAAGTATATTTATCGCGAAAAATAAACATACCTCCTTGAATAGCGATAAATCTCCAATACCGTTCAGCTGTTTATTCACATTTTTATAAGTGAGTGGGGGATGTAACATCAGAAATATAGACATGTGGGAATCCATACACGTGAAATAATGCAATTACCTCCTAAACAATGGTTGTTGAATGAAGCATTCGGTGTGTTTGTTTCACGAAATGTTAAAATTTTTCGCGCTTTAGGGAACAGATGTACCGGGTGTTTTGTTTATTAAATTATTTACCATGTTTCACCCAGAGCCTACCGTGAATTCTATACATTATTTTATTTTGCTTAACTCCTTAACTAGGACATGCCACCTATTTACAACTAACTTTTAAATTAAATACCCACAATATCCAATTATGCATAGACCCCCCCCCCCCTTTCGCGTGAAGTGAGTCTCATTTAATAAGCAAATTTACCTCCTTATCACACCCTAGAGACTACCGTGAATTCTATACATTATATTAAATAGCGCAACCTCTTACCTAGGACATGTCACCTTTTTATAATTAACTTTTAAATTATACCTACAATATCCAATTATTCAAGACCCTTTTCACGTGAATAGAACTCTCATTTAATATGCAAAATTACCTCCTACATACCCAGAGCCTACCGTGAATTCTATACATTATATTAAATTGCTTAATTCCTTAACTAGGACATCGTCACCTATTTATAATTAACTTTTAAATTGATATACCTACAATATCTATTTATTCACGTGAATGGTTTCTTCTTTTTTTTTTTTTTTTTTTTTTTTTAATTATAACACATTGTCACCTATTTATAATTAACTTCTAAATTATACACCTACAATATCGAATTATTTATTGACCCTTTTCACGAGTATTGTATTCCTATTTAATATAATACAACAAGCCGGATGTCTGGTTTTTCACATATAACGCCTTCTCCTTTATTTTGTCTTTCTCAGAATTGCTATGAGAGTTCGGCCTTTACTATATATATATACACGACTTTTTAACCTTTTGTTAATGGAAATGTTTTTACACTCGGACCCTATACAGATTTTGTCATTACCTGCGTACGAAATTAACACGTTAAATAATAACTATTAATTTGTACATTGCACATGAAATGCTCATACAGTTAATTATACTAGTGTTTTGTGGAAATATGATGTGTTTCATTTAGTTTATTAGTAGGTCACCGTAGCTTTAAAATCGTTTTTTAGTTGGCGCCTTCTTTAGAGAAGAATTTTTGCCGTCCCTTTGTTCGATATTTGAACACATGTTTAAGAACGTTTTCTAAGAGATAAGTGTTTTGTCTCGTAGTTTGAAATGTGCATGGTAAATTTAGTCTTTACAGGGTTGCAGTGTAGAGTAGTTGTGCGGAAGCGTTCATCTTACTTTATTGTGCCCCGTGTGACTTTAATTAGTAGTTTTTACCTACTGATGATGACAACTTAGTTGTCGAAATACGTATTTAGGATACGACTAATAATTGTGGTAAGGGGTTATATACCTTTTTAAATTAAAGGAATATATTATTACTTGAATTCACAAAACTGGCACAAAATTAATCAAATAAGCACAAAAATATTATTAGAAATAATGTAAATATTCGACCATCAACTTTTGTGTATAGGTTATAAAGTAACGCGCATAACATGCTTACAGGATTACCAACACTAAAATATAAAATTTTTCTAGAAAGTACAGAGAATTCATGTTCAGTTAGTATACATTACACTAAAGATAATAACATTTTAAAATATGTTAAAAAATAAAATTCGCGAATCCCCATTTGGGGATCAGGGAAGCTAATGGGTTAATGCTGGTGAGTCGAACAACATAAATTGACTAGAAGGAGAAGTATAGCTGTTTTTTTTCTAGTAAAAGTCATAGCATAATATTAGTTAACATTCAAATCAAACTTATTCCTTTTCGGCCAACTGGTCTCAAATTATGTTGAAGTAAGTATATATCGTGTTGATTACAGATATTATGAAAGAGTTTAATAATAATGGATAATAATGGAAGCAAATCACTAATGTATATATTAAAAAGCAAGGGAGCTAAATTTTATTCTTATAGAAATCCAGATAATGCAACAAATTCTAATATGTGCGTTCGCCGATTGAACACAAAAAGTCACGTTTCGTGCGCTTTTTTCGAAAATGATGACGGAAATTCGTCATTGCGAACGCGAGATAATATACAAACAAACTTTATATGATACAAATTGGTAGCTATGGATGTGGACAACCTGCGTAGAAGCAATATAATAATGGACTTACTGCATGAGAAGTTCACAAATTACACGATGTAGAACATAAGTTTTGAGAAAAAAATCAAAGGTAAAAATCGATTAGTAGTACAAATTTTATTAAAACATAAATATTGGGAAATTATTATACACTATTGCATCATACGAAAACTAAATTCACAAAACTGATAATTCACAAAACTGATCAATGGTGCGCAATTTTGGTAGAATTCTCCCCATCATTCTCTGGACAATGTTTATATTCACTTTTCGGATCTTCTGGAATATTCTGGCCCATAACTGTGCTTCATTTTGGGCTTCCCTATCCTTGTCATAAACTTTCCTGTTCAGTAGTGCCCAAAATTTCTCAATGAGGCGCCTGGGGTACGTTGGGGGGTTGTCTTCCTTAGGTACATAATTCACGTAATGTTCAGTTAACCAATTTTGAGTGATTCTAGCACAATGGCATGAAGCCAGATCGGGCCAGAATAATATCATCATTTGAATGATGAGCATTAATGAAATTTATCAATTTAGATGGACATTTGCGAATATAGACGTATTCATCCACAGCTTCACCTCTAACTCTCCCAACGTAAGGTCTTGAAATTTCTGCTTTAGAAATAGAGCACCAGATCATAATCTTGTCGGCAAATTTCGATTTCGGTTTGAATTTTACGTTGTCAGGACAATTTGCAATATTGGACGTGTAAAACCCATCGTTACCCTTTATTTCCGAATTGGATAATGTGAAATATTTCTCATCGTCTAAAACAATAACTCCGTTGCCAATAAAATGTTGACGCCTTAATGTTCGGCAGCGTCTGGGGATTCTCTGTCAAAATTCTGCTAATAGTCCTATGCGCAATTCCAAATCTACGGCCTAAAGTTCGCGTAGACGTCCCAACTCTGTCTTGGGTAGATTGTATGAGTCTATTTACTTCATGTGGGGCCAAAACTGGAGGTCGTCTACTTTTCGGTAAATTAATGCATGGCATACCTTCTTCACATTCCTTAATTGTGCGGTAAATGGTTGACAGTCCAATATTTTGATGTCAAAAAATGTTAACAATCTCGCGTTTAGGTACTCGTCCAACTAAATTATATATAGACTTTCGTATTTAAATCCTGTATGAAATTTTTCAAAGCTATTTCTGACAAATTTGACATGTCACCATAGTAACTAACAAACGAGCATCTTTTCTAGCCCAGTGGTAACTAGTTTGGACCATTTTTGGTAATAACATTCTTCGTCAAAACTTTTTCTCAAAACTTATGTTCCATATGTTATTTCACGAAATAGCGAAGCCGATTGGCCACCAAGGTCGTGCAATTTGACATCATTGGATCTTTTTCTTTACGGGTCAAAAGTGAAGACTATGCCAACAAACTGGTATGGATTCAAAAGCTAAAGAATAAGATAATAAGGCGTATTGATGGGATAGAGGTCCAATTTTGCCGAAATGTCATCCAAAATTTTGACCAGCGTGTAGAGCCACGCCGTCAAAGTCGTGGTAAACATTAGGTCGATGGTATCTTTTACACATAGTTGCTTTATATACCAAAAAACATGAAATACAGACTACAAGAATTATACCACAAAAATATTTTTACATGTACATAACTGTTAAAATCTATCGTCTTACTGTAACACTCTATTTTTAGACTCTTTACTTGTTTGTAAATAATTTGAAGAAGCAACATTTTTATAGCGAAAGCTTAGATATTTTGCAAGGGGAGTTCTATTGTTAGTAATATTTCTTTAAAATCAATCTGTGGCATTTAAAAGTATTAATCTAGTTGCATTTCTTTAATGCAGCGATTGAAAATTTGTAAAATAAAGATAAGATTCACAAATTTAAAAAAACTGTTACGAGGTCTATTAATTAAGCTTTTACTATGCTAATTTTATACATTTAGTAATTTTAGATAATTTATACAACATTGTTAATTTTAGTTACATGTTTTCGTTATTTCTGCAAATCCTGTGACAATTATTTAAATCAATAAATAATTCACAAACAGTAATTAATGTTTCATGCAATTGAAGTCAAACAATTAAGCTATTCATTCAGTGTGGTTAGAGCTTTTGGATATTTCAATATTCAAATTGCGTGCCACATCGAATAGTTCTAATTATTAATTGTTCTCTGTTATATGAAAAAATTAAATACTTCATCAAATGCCATTAGAATCGAAAAGTATATTGAAATATGAACTTTAGTACTGTACAAATATAAACGTATGTATTACAGGTATTTTAGTGTCTGTATTAGAATTAATTAAGAATTAGTACATTAAGTATTAGTGACGTCGTACATTTTACAGGTGTTTTTATTGAATTTGGGCGAAGGAACTTTCAGGTCAATCTAATCATGGCAAATTTACCGCGTTCAAATCCCTTTAAAAACATTACTTTGTAACAAGAAGCAATGTTACATATAAATGTGTACGTAGCGCTGATTTTATTTAATGTTAGTCTATGTCTTAAGTGGCTTGTCCTCGATACATTCTATTCTCGACAAAAAGCTGACGTCCTTTACCTTCCCCTGCCATATAGGCTTCGTGTTTTAATTTAGGAAGTTGATTTGTTGTACAATCTACAAAATGTACGAAAAAATTCTATCTAAAATAAATATTCCTCATAGAAAATTTGGGGATAGTAGAAGTTACGATTTTTATATTTTTAGTTTATTATTAATTAAATAATTTTAATATTATTCAAGCTAATTGTAGTGGATATTAAATAATTTACTGATGTGGCTTTTACTTGATCAAAATCAATTGTAAAATTAAATAAATTAAATAAGAAACACAAATGTAAATATTTATTTTACTCGTGGTAACAATTGTTTCACCAACATTGTGGTTTCTTCAGACCAATGTGTAATTAGTCTGAAAAAAACTGAAGTCTGAAGTTGGAACGAAAAGCAACTTGGAGACACAGTCCTTTAACAAGTCTATTTAGAATTTTTGAAAAATGGCAATAGGTTTATCACCGCTGATATAATAATAAATAATTCTTACAAAAAAAAATTACAGTCACGCGTTTGCTAAATTTTCCGGTAGCAAAAAGAAACTCACAGAAATTATTAAGACCGAGCGTAGAACTAAATACAGCGCTGCATATTGTCAGACGGCCGAAGTACTCGCTTTGTCTACTTAACCAATACTGAACTAACGAAGTGTTTCCAGAGGTGGCACTGCCTTATCTCTAGAAACTGTATTTTGTTTGTGTCTTCACTCATACTTACGGAATAAACGCATGTTTAATGTAACAGAATAATTAAAACATGTATGACTGGGTAAAACCCCACCAGTTTCGTATAATACAAAAGTATTTTTAATAATATAAAATATTATTAAAAATCTGGTGTGAAGAACACAAATACAAGTAAGTTTTTTTTGTGAACGTGTCCGAACATATTCTTCCCCAGAGACACAGATACGTATTTCATCTTTCTATAGATTCATTAGTTGAAGAAATGATATCTCTAGGAACATTCACAAAAAAAGAACGACTTCGCTATCGAACAGAAATTATTAAGAATTTCTGTGAGATAGAGAAGTCGTTCTTTTTTTGTAAATTTATCTGAATATATTATTTCTCCAGCAAGGGCGTAGTGATAAATCTGTAGAAAGATGAAATAAGTATCTGCGTCTCTGGGGAGGGATATGTTCGGACACGTTCACAAAAAAATATTAATATTGAACATGGGTTCTTCACACCAGATTTTTAATAATATTTTAGATTATTAAAAATACTTTTGTATTATATATATATATATATATATATATATATATATATATATATAGATTTATAAAAATTAAGAGAAAGAAATATCTCATTAATTAAGACTTGAGAATTAATCATATTGAATCGTAGTGAAACAATAAATATTTATACATTTTCTAAAAGCATGTTTCCCTAAAGTGCGGCCCGCTGTAACGATACGCCTCATCAAAGTGGCCTGTGAAATTATTTGTGTTGGCCAGGCCTTGTCTACAGTGTCAAAGGTTTTTAATATACGTGCGTAAATGACATCTACCTGATTGAAATTGAATAACAAAACCGGAAGAGAAATATGTTCTAATTGATTAAGAATTTAGCTACAAATGTGAAAATCAAACGCTTTTGCTTAATTACGCAGAGTGCTAGTGGTGCTATGAGTTTTTAATATCAGTGAGACCACCTTTATTGAATAAAGCGTCCCTAAATATTTTCCAGAATATTTTTCCAATTGGAAAAAAGTACGACGTGACTGAAATAGAAACTTTTATTACACAGAAAAAGTATTGGATAGGGGAAGTGCGTGTAATTGTACGCACCTAAGCGATTTTCTAGGTAATTCGAACGTAGGGATTATTGTTTATTGTTACAGAATTTCATAAATATTTATAAAATAATATAAATATCTCACCCTTTAACGGCAGCCTTCTAGTGAGGACAGTTTTGAAAAAAATATTTTTCTAAATGTTGCTTCTGCATACAATTACACATTAAGGGTGGCGACGCAGGGGTGATTGTGCTTATGGAAAATCGTATTGGTTTGCCTTTGAAAATAAAATGTAATATAATTAAAACACCAACACGTTTAAGAAAATTTTAATTATAAAGTGAGTGAACAGTTGAAGCAATTATTTTGTATCGCATAAATCGCATACACATCCTCCTGCGGTGTCCTATTCTGAACAAAGTTAGTGGACCCATCTCAGACACATACTGCACCTAAACTAAATTTCGTTTTTGCAATTAATGTCTCCATGTACGAGGGACACCTTTTATATTTTTAAAATCGACCACTAAATGGTGCTTTTGACATATGTAATCACTATATTCTTAAAGTTTGACTTTTGTCAATGAGAAATCCGCGATAGCTTAGAAATTGAGTCAATAGTTTGTTGACAGTGACAGTTTTAAGACAGTGAGTTTGTAAAATAATGGAGATTACTCGTGAAGGTTTTTGTTGGATGATTTTTTATCATTATGAAAAAGGTCTAACTCCACGAGAATGCATTATATCGCTTCGGACAACTTTTGGTAATGAAGCACCATCAGAGAAGACAGGTTACAATTGGTTTGCAGAATTGCGTCATGGTCGTGCCTCAGTGAGTGATGAATCACGTAAAGGTCGACCAAAAACTGTTGTGATTCCAAAAAACATCGATGCTGTGCGGAAAATGATAGAACACGATCGACATGTGACTTACAGTGAGGTAGAGGTATCGCTTGGCATATCGCAGACTGCAATTCATTCGATTTTACACGAACATTTATTTGTAAAAAAAATATGTTCCAGATGGATTCCATATAACTTGACCGAAGCACAGAAAGCAGCTCGTGTCAATTGGTGTAAAGAGATACGCAAAAAATTCGACGTAGGAACCGCAAAATCCGTATACAATATCGTCACAGGTGATAAAACATGGATATATGCGCATGAGCCGGAAACCAAGCAACAATCTATTGTATGGGTGTTCCAAGACGAACTGAACCCCACAAAAGTTGTTCGTGCAAGGAGCTCTTCCAAGAAAATAATCGCTTGTTTCTTCGGCTGTACAGGACACATCGCAACAATTCCTTTAGAGGATTGAAAAACTGTTAACGCTGAATGGTATGCAGTAATTTGTTTGCTAAAAGTTACAGACGACATCAAGAAGAACAACCGAAAACGTCGCATTATTCTTCACCATGACAATGCGAGTTCTCATACAACACGTCTAACCTTCAGTACAACCTTCAGAGTGGAAAAAATGTTTTGAGAACTAGTTCGTACGCATGCAGAAGTGTATAGACCATAAAGGCGAATATTTTGAAAAACAATAAAATAGTTTGTTCCTAAAAATTTTGTTTTCTTCTCAGATTTTGTAAAAATATAAAAGGTGATCCTCGTATAATACGAATTTCATTTTCGTCATATTCGCTAACATTGTCTAGTTAGAAATATCTTCCAAGTCTTCATCAGTTTCTTCCGCTCTGATGTATTTTTCATTTCAGACGTTATGTCATTAGTTTGCTCCCTTCCATTTTGTTCTTCTTTTTTGCTTCTAATGCCTGCTTTGCTTACTTTCTCTTTAGCTCAACTTGTTCCAATATGTCTTTATTGAGTGTTGATGTTAGCATTTGAGAGATAATCTATTTCTGGATTGTCTCTTTTTAGCTTTTGATTTCAATGTTGGAACTGAAGAAATGGTCTGAATAGAAATAACATTGGATTCAATAGAAGGGATCTTAGAAGGAGCAGAAACTTCAGTTTCTCCATTTGAAAGACGTGAAATATTTTGGATTACTCCAGATACCTTAGCTTCTTTCATGTTTTTTGAATGTTTTTTGAACATGTTCCAAATTTATATTTGCGTATTCCAGTTTGTTTCACCGATCAGTCAACCGTAGTAAAAGGATTTAACTTGAATTTAGTCATTCACTGATGCATCGAGATCTTCAATCACATTATAGTGCTTAGCAACAGCAAAATGCTCTTCTCCAAAGCGATTGGCATTAAACACCCAAATACCAGACGACCTGGAACCTGATTCAGTTTTTTGTCGTGACATTTTTATAGGTTTTTATAGAATACTTCCGCGATTTCAGTTGGAGTAGTGCGATTATATTGAAGTAAAAATGTCACATTCCCTGCTGAACACTCCAAAAAATCAAAATTAGAATTGTCGGGGTAAGTGTATGCAGTATGCGTATAAATCCTCCCTCGACTGAGTTTAAACAAATTTAGTTATAACAAGTTAGTTTTAAGAAATACACACTATTCCATTAACATACAATATATAAGTAGTGCTCTCCATATATATCTTGTCGAGTAAGTCTTTGTTGACGTCGAGTAACGGTCCCTATAGAACGTGTAGTAGGCACACGATAGGTGTGTAATGGTGTAATAGTGCGAATTTGAATGGCGCAGGAGTGGCAATTCGAGACATCACCGTTATAGAATCTACAGCAGTTGGAAAAACTATGTTATTAGAAGTCGTCGTTATAGTAGAAGAGGTTGTCATAGTAGTAGTAGTAGTAGTAGTGGTAGTAGTAGTAGAGGTTGTCACAGTAGCAGTAGTAATTGTTCCAACCACAATAGGAACCTTATCATGGGCAGCGGTATTTATAACGGTTACCGGAAACCTATCAAATTGTGTTTCATCTAACAATGCCTCATCAAAGTCGTCAATTTCTGGTAAATTAGGCATATCCACGTCATCAACAACATTTGTAGGGGCAGCGATAGATGGCACTGTTGATGGTGACCCATCAAAACGCGTTTCAGATACCGTTACCCTGTTGGTGTTCTGATTGAGGAAGGAAGCGTGGCCCAACGCTTGCAAGAAATTAAAATTGGACGAAGAGGGTTCGTTCAAGAAATAGTCGCCGGAAGCGTGGTAGTTATTTTGATCCTAAAGAAAAAATTTTCATCATGTGTGAAATACCCACAGTAAAACGAATGCATTGTAATTCTAATGTTTGTGATTTGTTTGTAAAAGAAATGCAATAATAGAGTTTATAATTGAATATAATAAAGATAATAAAAACCAAAGAAAAGTAGAATAACATTTTGGATTAATTAAAAAACCTCATATATGTGATAGAATTAATAACAACGCCTAAATATGATGTCTTATTATAAACACAAAGTAACTTTCCATAATAGAATTTATAGTTGGATATAATAAAGATAATTAAAAACCAAAGAAAATGGAATAACACTTTTTGGGTAAATTTAAATACCACATATTTGTGATAGAATTAATCACAACGCCTAAATATGTCTCATTAAAAATACAAAGTAACTTTCCAAGAATATAATATACATGTAATAAAAAAATAAATAAAGAAATCAGGAATAACAGAAAAAATGCTTACCATTGTATGTGTATAATAAACAATTTCTAACTGTATATTAAAATTTTTGAGATAATTATATTAAATGCGTTCAGTGTGTATAAGAAACACTTTCTGATAGTATATTAAAATTGTCGGATATTTATATGTTAAATACGTTCACCAACTCCATAACAAATTAAATGAGAAAGAGTTAGAGTTCTATTAATATTTTTTTTTAAAAAGAACAAAAAGAGGCAATAACACCATTTCCTCTTATTTTGTACACATAAAATATTACTTGCCGTACAGAAGTTTCTGTTTCTCAACGACTACAATTTTAAATGTCGAAGAAAACAAAAATCTGTAATCACACGTTATAAGTAGCAACGCTAGATGTTCTTTAAGGTATTATTTTTGAAATAAGATGAATAGAATTGCTCCCATATGGGTCGGTTAATTTACCCGTCGCGTACAATTACTTGCTTCTCCCCAAAATACAGTAAAAACAATTAACTTTTTCTAATCTTTCCTTAAAATAAATACAAAATTCTCTTTGTTTTTATTATTCCTAATTCTTGAATTAAGAAGAAGTCTATTTCGCCTTTTTTTATACGGAAAGCAAGGTATTATTTAACTCTATTTTTACAACAAATGTAAACGAAAATTTACTTTGATAATTTGATACAGTAAACATACTAAAACCTTTAAAAACATCAAAAGAAACTGTTCGTTAGTGCCATCCTGCATGTTTTACAAGCGAGATGCTTTCACGTGTTCTCATACCCGTGCAGGGATGAATGTTTTCCTTTTTCGAACCTGTAGTGACAGTTTGTTCCAGCGGAACGAGGTTTTGAATTGCGGCATCGATGCAACTGCTTCCAATTCGAAAAAGTAAAGAAAGGGATGATAGTAAACGAACGACATGTACTAACTAGTTTTCCAGCCTTTGTTGCACAATTGTAGCTTTTAGAATTTTCTGACTTTGACAGTATTTCCGTAAAATTATTGTTATGTACTCGTTTTTATAAAAACTTCAACTGAATGTATGAGGTCGTATTTCTAGAATGAAAATAATTTGAGATATTTAGCTTAATTAAAACCAATTGCTTGATTTCTAAATATTGGATATATTTATAATTTTTTTTTTGTAACTATAGTAAAATCGCTGAACAGATGCAGCAGCAAATTAAGGCAACGTTTCATTGACTTCAATATTGAAAACTCGGACTGATGCTAACGTATATACAGGGTCGCTATGGAAACGGTCAAGTATCTCGAGATTTCTAATAGATTTCTTCCGAAATGTTTTTGTCTGGGTCTCTTCAGTTCTTCACACGTGCATAATACATGAAGGCTAGTTTCCTCTGGTTTTTCACATCTCCTACACCAGGGCTCGCTAACCAAGCCCATGCTGTACAGATGCTTCCTTAAAGGACGATGTCCGGTCATTAAGCCGGTAATTATTTTAATTTCTTTTTTGTTACTAAGAATTAGGTTGGCTGAATACCTTCCGTTCAGCTCCTTTAGTAGTATTTTAGTATGGAGTTGGCCTTCTGTTAACCTAAAGAAAGAGCTAGAAAGAGAACATACAAAGAAATCATTCTTTTTATGTTCTCTTTCTAGCCATATCCAGATCTCCCTTTTAGGGGAATCTTTAGCGATTCCACATACAGGTTCTGGTTCTATGAAGTTTTTATTAGTACCTTCCATGGCCAGTTCGTCGGATATCTTATTGCCTTTAATTCCCTCTTGTCATGGCACCAATATCAGCGACGCAGTATTGCCTTTTGCCAGTTTATTGAGGACCTGTTTGAAATATTTCATGGTAGATGGATTCATATTGGCTTTAATAGTTGCCTGACAATCAGTCATTATGTAAATTTTTTTGTTTTTACAGCCGGCTTCCCGAATTTCCTCCCGCAGGCTGCAATTGCAAATAATTCGGCCTGGAAAATCGTCGTATGATTTCCCAGACATCGATATATTCCTTCTAGGGCACATTCCGCATATGCCTGCACCTGTGCCTTGATTTGATTGTGATCCAGGTGCCGACACCATAATCGCTCGAGGCTCCCTGGTCGGTATAAATACGTTCAGCTTAGCTGTAAACATAAATAATCGTTCCCATAGGTGATTGTTGGTCTTATTACTGCTGTGTATAGTCAGTGTACCACATTTGGTTTTAGTCCCCAGGTCTTGTCAACAGCTCTTCTACATCTCCAGAAGAGTTGCGTCGCCCTGTCTGCCACTTTGACTAAGTGTCTGCTCCAATTCAGTTTCGCATCAAGTGTTATGCCTAGATACTTCACTTCATTGGTTAGTTCTAATTCTTGTCCAAACAACTTTACGTTGCCCAGACTATTTTGTTCTTTGATGTTGGTAAAGGCTACCAAGTTTTTTTGAGGATTGACAGTTAATCATTCCTCACGGTACTATCTTCCATAATTCGCAGAGCATTTCGCATGATGCTGGCCACTGTCCCCGGGAATTTCCCCTGGGACACCATGACAATGTCATCGGCGAATATTTGCGTCCATATTCACTGGTCATTTAATGTCCTTATGAGATTATCCACTACTAGGCTCCATAGTAGCGGTGACAATATGCCTCCTTGAGAACACTTTTTTGTTGTCCACATAGAGATCGTTTTGTTTTGCATTTAGGCATGAACTACTCTGCTACGCAGCATGCTATGGACCCAATTGCATGTGGTGCTCTTTATTTTTCGATCTCTTAATGATCCAATAATAGAAGATGTCGAGCTGTTATCAAAAGCTCCCTCTATGTCTAAGAAGACTGCCAGTGTAATTTCCTTGTGGTGTATGCTCCTCTAGAGAATTGTTCCAGATATCGTAATGAAATCTTGTACACGAACGTAAGGAAATATTTCCATCTTTTTGGCAAAATTTTAATTTTTTTCTTATCGCATGTTTTAAATCCAAGGCTAACTTGATTTTTTTAAATAGCAATAGTGCTTGAATTTGACATCGTTGGAAAGATCATTTTTTCCGAATTCAGCGATGTAAATATAGTATGTCTGTTTTCTAATATAGTTTAAAAGAAAACGGGTAAAAAGTGTTTCGGTCTCTTTTGGGGTAACAACAATAAATAAGCATTTATTAAATAAGAAACTGTTTGCAATAGGTGTTCAAAGCGTCCACCATTAACTTCCTGGTAGTAATGTATACGTCGAATGAGGGCTCGAATTGCGTTTTTCCACCAAATTAAAGGTACATCGGAAATTTCTTGCCGAATTCGTAATTTGAGATCTTCGAAATTTTCTGGCCTTTTAACGTAAACCCAATTTTTTAAATACCCCCACAAAATACAAATCAGGTGGTGTCAAGCCTGGTGACCTTGCCGGTCATTCGATACTTCCTCGCCGGCCGATCCATGGGTTTGAGAAAGTAACGTTAAGAAAATTTCTAACATTAATGGCATAGTGTCCTAGTGCACCATCTTGCTGGAACCATATTTCCTGGTTTTGATTGAGTTGAGGCATGATATTTTCTTCCAATAGTTCTAAATTTTTATGTGCTGTACAATGAAAAGAGGTTCTACAATATTGTTGTTACTAAATCCCGACGAAACATTTAATTTTTGGAGATACTGTGATAAACCTAATCTATCCAGTACGGATTTGTATCAGCCCAGTATCTACAGTTGTGTCTGTTAACACGACTATTTAAACAAAATGACAGGGGCGATGTTCCAGCAAAGAGGGTAAGTTAGAAATACATACTAAAAATATACATACTAAAATACATACTAAATAGTGTGGGCTGAGAGGAGCCTTCTGAGGTACTCTAATCTTCATTCTTTGAGGTAGGTGCAAACAACATATCGTCAATACTCAGCCTTTGTATTCGGCTTCTTAGAAATGATTTGCGAAATTAAGTGTCTATTTCCGACATACCGGCATATTTAAAAAATGAAAGTAGTTAGCTGCGGTGTACTGTGTCAGAAGTTTAGCGATCTGTGACTCGAATAATATACATATTAAGATTTGAATAAATAAATTTAAAAAAATTATGTAAATGTTTATGCAAATAAAATAAGCTACCGGAATTAAAGGTTTTGTTTATGGAAAATATACATTTTTGTTGATTTAAACATAGATTTAATTTAGTATTTAGAAGAGAAATTTGACAGATCGCAAGTATATAAAAGATGAGAATAATTCGGCAAGCAAAAAGACGGAAAAAATAATAGATTACACGACGGAAAAGAATATGTTCGTTTGAGAAAGTTTCGGAAAGTAATTCGTCGAAAATTTCGTAATTTAATTTTGCTTGTTTTGTCCGCTCCGTTCTCGAAACGCCAGTCGCCAAGGGATGTTTATTGTGTTTTTTTTTCAGGGGTAGAAAACCCACGGCCAGGAAAAATGAGAGACTCATTATAAGCATTTGTTGTTGTTTATATTAATTTTTATAAAATTGCGTTGTCGAGAGTATTCGAGTTTCAAGAGAATTTTGTTGCGAAAATTTGCACAAACGTATACAAATTGTTGCCATTTCATTCTTATAAATACACGTTTCATTTAAATATAAATTCGGCCGACGACCAAATAGGATTAAAATGAAGGCTTTTACATACACTAATTTTGTAAATTTTTGAAACCGGAGATTTTGGAGAACTCGAAATAAGCTTCCCAGAAAAGTGTTTCGATTTTTTAATTATGTATGTTAGAGTTATATTTTAATTTATAAAAGAAATACTTTTAATTTTCATAATTTTTTTTATCATATATTTAATATATTAGTATCCGTATTTTACTATTTTTTCCTCTTAACTTTTATTTTACTGTTCTTGTCAGTATAACGTTCAGATTGCCGTAAGTAAAGCTTAACATACCAGAATTACACCAGTTTACAATAATGTCACAATAAAGTCCGTCGTGCTTATAATCGGTACATATCTAATGTTGACGTAAATATATTGAATGATTCATCACAGTATTGGCGATTTGTGAGACAAAAGAGCGGTAAATTCCGGATTCCTGCTTGCTTGAATTCAAGAACCGATATGTTAACTGATCCGGATGAAATTGTTGAGGCTTTCGCAAACATTTTTTCCTCTTCATTTGTACCAAGTTCAACTGTAACTGACCAATTTTTTTTCCTGGCAAATATTCTTTTATTTGACAGTATTGATATTCTGGCGGTTTCGATTGAGGAGGTTTCGTCTGATAGGTGATAGATTTGGAGTTTCAGATAGGATGGCTTTATATTTTTACGAAGACATAGATTTCAGAGTATGGCTTAAGCTAAAGTGGCTGGAGAAAAAATTAAATCTAAAGATGAGTCTGATGAACTACCATTAACTTATTCATAAATACCGATGCATATACAAAGAATGGAAATAATAATATAATCCAAATGCGTTATAGAGACAAATTGTGAAGGTGTTACAGCGGTAACAATAGAAAGTCGTAAAAAAAGTACCTCGAATGGAAAACAAAAAAGCTTTTAAAAATAGTAATGAAACAGATAATCTATTTAAAAAGCGTTAAAATTGTGCATTTCAAGTCGATGAAAAGATATAAAAATAAGTCAGCTCAAAAATTAAAAAATCGTGTTCTTTTGTTAAATTCTCCAAAATACGGTCGTTTTTTCTACCAAAACGATTGAAATGAAAATGAAAAGATCGATCGTACCAGAAATTCCTGTAAATTGTAAATTGTATGTGTTTTAATGAGGTGTAAGGAAGAAAATATGTTTTCATAAGAGAAATCATAGAAAAACGATAACTTATGTTAAGAGTCCCATTTAGGCTATTTTTTTAGTATTAATAACTAATATCTAAATAGTTAATTGACGAAGGAGATACTTGTTGAAACTTCATTATAACGCTAAGAAATAAGTAATTAAACTTCTGGTTTCAAAAATTCTTTTATTGTAAATACCTCTACAATATTGTTTCGCCATACAATGGCTTCATCAGGTGGATGAAATACTGAATATGTACAATACAAGTTTGAATATTTATGTGAAATTTATTGGAAAATTATTTTTCCACCACCATTTCGCCAATAATTTTCACATAAATATTCAAGCTTGTATTGTACATATTCAGTATTTCATCCACCTGATGAAGCTATTGTATGGCGAAACAATATTGTAGTGGTATTTAAAATAAAATAATTTTTGAAACTAGAACTAATATCTACCCTAAAAATAAAAAAAAAGTATATTAACAGTAATTCTAATATGTGGAAGAAATGCTTTTCCAACAATCCCGTACTGAGCAATCTACCATAATTCTATAAGATTTTATGACGATTTGATTAAAAGTAATACACATTTATTAAGGAAAATATATATTTTGAAAATTTTAGAGGCCCCAAATCCGACTTAGAGCTATGGTCTCTTCAGCAATTTTACTCAGAATGATCTACAGATTACTTTTTTGCTATACGCTTTATGGAAAAAAAACGGTCCATATAATTTGACCCACCCTAATAATTATCTAATAAGAAGTATCAAAATAATTGAAACATACATGAGTGGGTAAAACCCCACCAGTTTTGTATAATACAAAGGTATTTTTAATAATATAAAATATTATTAAAAATCTGGCGTGAAGAACACAAATATCTTAGTATTTCACTTTTCTACAGGTTCATCGGTACGCCCCTGCTGGAGAAAGGATACCTTTAGACACATTCACATAATTTCTGTGAGATAACGATGTCGTTCTTTTTTGTTAATGTGTCTGAAGGTATCCTTTCTCTAGCAGGGGCGTACCGATGAACCTGTAGAAAGGTGAAATACGTTTCTGCGTCTCTGGGGAGGGATATGTTCGGACACGTTCACAAAAAATATTAATAGTCAACCTGTATTTGTGTTCTTCTCACCAGATTTTTAAATTTTATATTATTAAAAATACCTTTGAATTATTTTAAGCCTCATTATTATTAATATTTTTATTATTATAATTATTATTATCCATAACTTTCACTCTCATTATCATATGGTAGTCAAAAGGACGAAAAGACTAGTTCATGTCCGAGGGTACATTTCTCTGGTAATTTTATGTGACGTTCGCATTTTGTATGCTTGCTCTAGAGATGTTTTCTATGTTTCTGACATAAATATGCACATAAAATTATTAAAAGGAACGTAACGCGTGGAAACAAGCCGCTAATATGTTTGAAATGGAACATAATTAGAAAACCAGTTCCACTTCGACCGGATTAATTTAATTTGTAACGGGTGGACATTCATTTTAATTCAGCCACCATTGCCGCCAGCGCGTTCGGTCCGACTGAAGTGCATTTACCTAATGAATTTAATCCGGTATAATGTTTTCAGTGTTTGTTACTCTTGAACTTCTACTACTGCTATTGGTAGAACAATAGGAGAACAAAAACTTCGATTTCAATTCGATAAAGTGCGGTCGATTAAACGGCGTCTCATTTTCCGGAAATATTGGCTCTGCACAAAAAGGGACAGGGCAACGTAATAGATGAATCTATCTCTCATGCGAAAATTAATCAAAACTCTTAAAGTGATTTCGTGTTATTTAATGAAAATGTGTTTGTTTATCATCTAATAGGGTCCCCTGATCTTTGGTATTACCCAAGTTATTGAATTAGATAATTTAATTTAGTTGTATCGACCTTAAAGAAGTTTTACTACAAGTACAGGGTTTCTTATTGTTGTCGTTTTAATAAAAGTTTATTGAATGGTACTGTTGATATTGCTCTGAAATTTCCTTTTTTGTATTATTAAAGAAAATTTAATGATGTATTAATTACAAATGAAACAGACATGCAATATATATATATATATATCTGTAACTGTACACATGGACAATACACCTCGTATTTTCAGAATTTATTTCTGCTTAAGACACGTGTTTCTGCCATCTATAGGCGTCATCAGTCAAGCTAGTGAAGCAATGTAATACAAAATAATACAAATCTATTTAAAAAACAGATTTGTATCTGTATATACATTTAAGTTTAAATCGCATACAAGACATAGCAAATTTCATCTTATCAGGTAGCACTATATAATAAGTGACATCTGACGGACGAAAGAGACTATGCCGAAAAAGGCAACCCATCCCTTGACCGGCCAAGCCGGTACATAAGAGAAGAAAATACGTATATAGGTGTAGTCCATTAACACGAGCCAGATGGCAGTAAATATACAAAAAAGGTTTAAGTATATCAATACGTTAAGCACGTATTACGCATTTGTTACAAATGAAACAGACATGCAATATACATATCTGTAACTGTACACATGGACAATACACCTCGTATTTTCAGCATTTACTTCTGCTTAAGACACGTGTTTCTGCCATCTATAGGCGTCATCAGTCAAGCTAGTGAAGCAATGTAATACAAAATAATACAAATTATTTGTATTATTTTGATCCCTCTAAATTCTGGGCTTTTATTAATTAAAAGCGCTATATGTCTAGAATCACAAGTAATTTTACATTTTGATAATCAAGAATATTCGAAACCACACATTGTTGACGTTTTCGCATCTACATTTGCTGAAGTTTATTTTCCAAAAACTTCGATAGTATGTCTGCAAGACATACCAGCAGATACCAATTTTACAAGGAATTTGCTGACTAATAAAAATATTATAGGTTCAATTTAAAAAAAAAAGAGAAAATAGCCTTTAAACTTCGATATGTTGCTATGTTGTTCACCCTCAAAACATATAACGTGTTAGTCCATAAATTAGTAACAAAAGAGTTACGTGAGGCACTGCACCCATTTTCAGGCTAAGACTTAAAAATGTTAGACGCTGCAATTGTCAAGATTTTAACAAAATTTGCAATAAAACCAAAACTAACAGTTGTAAGTGCACATTGTCATATATCATTGCAAAGATAATTTGGGTGGCTATCATCATAATAACAAGAAAGTACAACAATCTATTTAAAAACAAAATTGAAAGTGGTTGCGGAAATTTGGAACACCCTGTAAATATATAAATAAAAATAGAAAATGGACTGTAGCATACTACATGTGTACGTAAAATTTCATTGTTACAACTTTATTAGTTTTCATGCTAAGCTCCGCCGACACACTATTGCCGCACCCGGTATACAGGTGAGTTTTTTTGAATGTTTAGCATTGGGATCTCAGAAACTACTGGAGATAGAAAAACGCTTAAATTGGTAAAGATGCGCAGTTTTACGAGTTTGATTTAAAACTGCTTTTGTTTCTCCGATAACTTTCATGGCTTATTAGATATTCAAAGAAAACTAAATTTTACGATTTTCTTTAAACATGCTTAGCATCGTTAATAGTAATTTTAGAGAAAAAGTGTTCAGACAAAAGTTTTATACAATTTTACGCCAAATAAAACTATGTAGCTAATATTTTTTTTTCGTTCACCATTATCGAGTTATGACACAAACTTGTGTTTTTTTAAATGGAAACCATAGTTGGTTTTGACATCATTAAAAAGCTTATTTTTTGCTGATTACAATGATATAAGGTTTGATATGGTTATTTTAAAAAATAAAGAGGATTTTTTGAAGTTTTCTTTGAATATCTAATAAGCCATGAAAGTTATCGGAGAAACAAAAGCAGTTTTAAATCAAACTCGTAAAACTGCGCATCTTTCCCCATTTAAGTGTTTTTCTATCTGCAGTAGTTTCTGAGATCCCAATGCTAAACATTCAAAAAAACTCATCCTGTATAGAAAGAGATTATCTTTCCTGTTGGACTCTAATAAATGGATATGTCGCAGATGCTTCGATTTTTACTTGGTTCTAATGTTTTTCTTGTTCAATAATTAGCACAATCTTTACGCAAATTTTTTTTAAGGCACTTTCATTCTAGCACCCAAAAACACTACGAATTTAGGTATCAACCTGATATTTATAATTAATTAAACAACTTTTTATTATTTCATATTTTTCTAAACAGTTTTAAATAATGTAACATATTCGAAGCCAAAATTTGATACCAAAAATTCAATAACTTCGGTATCCATAGAATATCCAATATGAAATTTAATATTATTGGAAATATACGCACAGAAAGTTGCTAAGCTGATCACATCAACCAAACTGTCATCATTGTCACATTTAATAAGTTCCTTATTTTGTTGTTGCTCAAGAAAAAGCGATTCAAGTAAAATAAAAATGAATTTTATTAAATGCCACGTTTTGTCCGTTTTATAAACATGTCTATAGAAAAGCGGTCGAATGGCATTACGTTTCCATTATATCATATTTTATGTATATACATACTATAGATATATTGGATTTTAGGCAATGGACGGAAAGAACATTATTTAATAAAGACATATTCGACGGCTGTCTATTAAATAACAAGACTGATGCAATAACTGAGTTTTATATAATGTTTTCCTTGGGCAGAGGCAAAATTATTTACCCCGACTTTAAACACAACACAGCCCAAATTGATAATTAAGAAAATTGAGAATGTTGGAATTGTTTTGCAAATTGACATTCAATATAATACTAATAATATTAATAATAATAATATTAATAATACTAATAATAATGACAACCATATTTATCTATTATTTAAACAAATAAGCTGTATATAATAAGTCTAAAGAATGCAATAAATAATTGAAGCGTTGAGTGGATAAAGGTGTTATGTCATAAAAATATAGTTTGAAGAAAAAGCAACATTTTTGTTAGAACTTTCATATAAACAGACAAAAGCATACAAAGGTGCACTAAAAATTTAACATTGAAATAGTTTTTAATATCCAATGACTAATTTTCTTATAAAATGCTTTCTGGACAATATCATTTTGATATTTTATCACACCTTTATCAAAATTAGTTTTAAAACAAATTGGAGATATTTTCTGATTTAGGTGCCATACAAATACATATTGCTATGAATAGTGGGTTCGTAATTGGATGTACCACTATTCACACCAACTCTGTCCAGCTTAGATACTCAGTCGGTTACTTTCATTAAATGGGACTGCTTTCCTCTCCGGGTTTCCAATGGAAAACGTGGAAAATAATTAAGTTAATACCACAATCAGGCGCCACACAAAATTTATTTGTGAATATAGTTAGTTTTACTGAAGTTACAGTTAAGCACACAAGTCAAAAGGTAATTAAAAAGATATACACATCTTTACTCAAATGAATCTTTTATTTTATAAAAAAGAAAAAAATTCTTTATAAAGTATAAAGAATTGTGTAATTCAAACTTACACTTAGAGGTAAAAGAATTTGTTGAAATTGACAGCAAAACAAATCCAAACGTCCTCTAATTACTTCCGAACTAAATTAAATCTAATAAATTCCAAAGATGCTTTAAAATTTCAGCCCTGATAAAACAACTTCAAAAGGTAAACAACCAGAACTGACAGACTGAAGCAAATCTCTAACACATGCGCAGTAACATGAACTCCAAGCGAACAAAATTTAAAGTTAAAGTAAATTTTATATTGATATTTTAAAAATGTTCTTTGTCATTCATATATCTAAGATAAAATATATCAAAATTACCACAATGGTAAAATATAAATCAATACATACAGGAAATAATAATAATGATGATAATAAGAATAGTTTCTTTTACTTACGTAAATAAAATGTATTTTTTTTATTATTCGAGACACCAGAGTTAGAAGAACGTACAAAAAATTAAACAACTACGAGTTCTGCACACCGTAAATCAATCGGTATGAATTAAATCACCAAAACAAATTAATAAAAATCACGAAGCTACTTATCTAAGATAAAAAAATATCTTATACCACACGTCTTCTCAACTCTGATCACAGTTAGTGTTTGAAACGGATATGGCATGGCAAATCGGCGTACAAACAACGCTAGTCAAAATAAAAATGAATCAAAATAAAATCTACACTCATCGAAAATAAAAATTATACACTGGCGTCGAAAATAACTGTCCAACAATAAATCACTAAATTTTTCAAAATGTTTGCGGGGAAAAGTCCATAGAAATATGTAGAAAGAAATACATTTAACTAATAAAATACTTTAATAGTATATAAGTACATACGTATAAATAAATTCATTTAACTAACAAAATTCTTTAATAATAGTAATCATGTTTTGATTTCAAATAATATACTAAATTTTCATAGTCTTTCTTTTCTTGCCTTTAGATTCGTTTGTTTGTTTTGGTAAAATTTTTTCATAAAACCAGCGATATTCTTCTTTAACAAATTTTAATTGATCTTGCAAATTTTGTATTTTGGCATCTGATAAATTACCTCTTTTTTCGTCAATTCTATTCATTAGTAACTTCTGTCACAGTCCTTATTCCAGTTTTGAGTAAGTTAACTTCCATAAAAGGTTCTTCTTCATTTAAAGATTCTTTGAAATGGTAACTTCCGAATTCGTTAACTCGAATCCACTTAACATTATCTCTAAAGTTAATTTTTTGGTTAAGTGTATTTTTTTTCTTGTTAGTTAGGTGAAGGTTTGAGCCTAATATATCAGTATTATAAAAATAGTTTTTAATATCTGCAACGACAGTGTTTTTTGGACTTGCATTAAGAATTATTTGTCTGTATTGGTCTGGTACGAAAATATTTTCTACTACTCTAATTTTTTGCTCAATTCTCCCAAAATCTCTGTTCGAATCAAGATACGAATGACCACTTCTGGAAATTTGTGGTCAATTAATTCGAAACATCTTTTTAAAATAAAAAAACTGGTATAACGATATTGCATTGAAATTTTTATTTTGAGCAGCACACGAGTCAGACCATATTAAAAGATATCGAATTTTGCTACCATGCATATTTCTCAATAGTTGCGCAAATCTATATAAACAACTAGTAATTTCAATTCATTACTACCACGTCCTTGCCAAGTCCTCCGTCCAGTTGAAAAAATATGCTTGATCCAGATGTTGTAATAGTATGGATTCCGAAATTATAGAACCACATTTGCCGGAGATAAAACGCTTTTGATGTTGTTAATTTTGGTAACTGCATAGTTTGCTGTAGGTCCATAGTTATATAACACGCATTTGAATTTTCTCCTGCAAATTTTCGGTCGCTTTTCTGTTTTTCAAATGCCAGTTTATATTTTAATTTATGTTCGTCAGTTTGTTGTCCAGCGTCGCAGGTGGAGCAAGTGTCACTTTTAGGGTGCCCAAAATTTAAGTTAAATCTGGTTACAAATATCTTGCGGTAGGAACTTTATTTACATTTGAATATCTCAGGACGTTGTTCTACTTCGCACTCTTGTAAGTAAAGTTGGTACATGATGTTAATATTCAGTATTGGAGACAAGTACATCTTGTATGGATTGTGGTTTCTGGAATAATGTGATGCCTCTGTTGGAAATTTATTTATGTGTTCAATAAAACAATTTACTACATCGCTATGTAGTTTATGCGGTCTGTGAAGGTGGCGTCCTCGTAAATCAGGCGATGGAGCACTCTGTCCACCTTTTAGTTTTTTTTAATTACTTCAATTTTTTTTCTGCTACATTGATAGAGAGAGCAAAGTGCCTCTTTACATACCGATTCAACCTTTTTATTATAAGTAATGGAATAATGAAAAGTGTGTTGCTTCATTTTTTTAGCATTTGTTCTGTGTCTTCCTATAGGTGAAATTGTAATACTTTTGAATAATAAAGCATTCTTTGCGTTCACGTCTAAAGAATAATAATTTAGTAAACTACGTTTTCTGTCTTCAAGATTGATTTTTTCGGTACACTTAAGGCGGCAGTTTTCTTTACATAATGTACCATGCTTTATTTGTTTAGGTGCTACTATCTTTCCAGTTTAAAATACATAAATATCTACTTATATTATGCATAGATACATTTTCCGTTAGCCATGGACTTTTCAATTGCTAATTGGACTAGCCGTTTTCCCCGTGAAGACATTGTCGGTTAAATATAAAGAAACTAGGAACTAAACATTCCCACAATAGAGCTTATATTAATTAAAGTAGTATAACCTCAAATTTATGACAGAAGCCTTAAAGGTGTTATGTATCCAAATTAGAAGACGTTCTAGAGTACTATGGAATTGATAAAGGTGTTATGTTACCATAACACCTTTATCATTTCAATATATAATTTTTTTTGTCAACATAGCACCTTTATCAAGATTTATTTCTGTATAAGGCAGTATTTTCGGGTAATAAAGTAACAAAATATTTAAACAATGAGAGAAAATAGCCAAAAAAGTAAAAAAGTAAAAATATTGATAATTGTGACATAGCACCTTTATCCACTCAACGCTTCTGTTTCTTCCTCCTGGTTTGAAGGAAGTTCGGTATGTATCGACCGAAGTATGTGTTGAAATAATACAATATTTTTTGAATAACACTAATATATTTTGCAAATTCAATCTTGGAGTTCCGTTAACTTAATGTAAATGCAGTATCTGGTCTTTATACTAAAGACCGAGAAAATTGGCTAATAAATAATATTTGCTCCTATTTAGATCACTGAGATCTTAGTAGGAACTGTTAGTTAGATCACTGAGACCTTAGCTTTAACTCGAAGAGATCGTACTTGGAACTGTAGTGAGCTCTAAGAGATCTTGTTTGGAACTGTTTCTTCATTCCCTTATTTTTCGGCATGAAAGTTTTGTCCCCGCCAGTCAAAGAGAGGGAGAAAACAATGAAATAGAGTATACGGAAATTTCCATACCATTATTTTTACTTTTCCAAGAAAAGTATATGCTGTAGTTTCCAACGTCATAAATGTATTAAAATAAACAATATATGGCGGAAACCCTTAATTAAAGAAAATAAAATACCTCTTAAAGTAATAAATATACAATGCACAGAGATAACCTAATACTTCGCAGAATCGCATCGAACCAAATTATTTAACCTATTATAATAATATATAACAGGAAATATGTACAATAAAACTTATTCTATTATATTTTTGCTTATTCAAATACATTTACATAATGGATGGATTAACCAGAGGGTTGTGCCTGAAATAAAATAAATTGTTTTTATGACTGTAGAAAATAAGACAATGAATAAAGAAATGTAATACCTGACCAGGCCTAAAGTAATTAACAATATTAAATATATCTGAACTCCAAGACCTTTTCTATATACAATATATAATATTTACAATTTAAAACTAGGATTAAACATAAATATACCTACATCTATTTGCTTATATCTAAATGAAACAAAAATACAAAATTAAATCTATTTTGCCCGGACAGCTTCAATTAATTCCTTGTAAAATTAAATAACAAGCAAAACATTTATTATACTCGTAGTAACAATTGTTTCACTAACAGTGGTTTCTTCAGACTAATAATGTTAATATAATCACGGAACGGAATATATAACCAGCTAAACTAATTTAAGGGTATTATACACTTACATGGGAATGAGTTTAAAAATGGGAAATTATTCAAATCTACTTGATCATTTAATGAATTATTACATTTCAAACGTCTGTTTATTTCTATTTCTGTCAAAGACTGCGGATAAGATATATTTTTGTGGAAAGTTCTTCGACAACTACCTAGTTAGTACTAAGTAGAGTATCTTGAATAGTTACTCCAATAAACTTCGTCTGTCATTTAGATCTAACAAGCGCACTCACTTGAAATTGCATCCCAGAATAGGCAGGTAGAGTGTTTGACACATAAATTGCATGCCGGGTACAAGGAAATGGCATCCCCGAGTTAAACTTGAGTTTTAAAATAATATTGAAGTTATTTTCAGTGTTGCCGAACGTCGAGGATTTACAATAAATTTGGAAAATCCACAAACAATAACTTCTCAGAAGATTCTATTTAAGAACTATTATCTTGGTGAAAGCTGTTCGATCCTCGTTATAGGGTTGGTGTAATTTAAACTTAGGTATAACAATGTCCATTTTGGTATAGGGGGAGGGGGTAATTATTCCTATAAATAATCAGAATAGAATAAAAGTGTAAAATTAAGTAATCAGTTGTTAGTTGTTCTCTTGTCGAATTTGTTATTTCACCATTTCAGTAAATATTTGAAAGTATAAAGAACGCGTCAAAACGGAAGTAACATTTTGTACCAGTTAAAAAGGTTTCAAATCCTTGTTAGTGATTGATCGCTATACTTTTAGCTTTAAAAAAATGTTAGTCAAAGATTCAGTGGAACGGTGGCAGTGTAGCAAACGTGCGTGTAAGGCCTTTGTGAAAACTCAAAGTACAGAAGATATAATAATGGAATCGGTTTTGGACAATAATCACGAAAATTTAGCAGCATATGTTTTTAATAGAAAGCTCGTAAGTAATTCTATTAAACGCAGAGCAGTAGTGATATTTGTGAAAAGTCTCTAAAGCTCATTGAAATCGAAATTAACAACAGAGGTATTGATACCGTCGCTACAAAGGATATTACGGGAGTGGGACAAAATATATACAATGCTAGAGCTTCCGCATTGATTTAACTTCCTAATATTTTCGAATTCCGTGCTACAGTTGAATCGTCCCCTATTGTGACGCATAAAAAATGAATGTTTCCTTCTTAACACGCCGCCGATCGCTGCCGATGTATCATATGTTGATACATCGGGTATCCTCGGGCAGTGCCGATGTATCAGCAGGTGTTACATCGCAACGTGAAAGTATTCGAGTCCAGTATTCTGTCGGCTTTTGTGGTGGGTGCATGTTTTCGTCTCGGCCCTTGCGGTTCCTAATAGTAACAATTTACACGTGTTTGGTTTTTGGGTAGCGGTTTTGCTATGGATCCTAGAGACGATCAAATTGCAGGTCCTTCTAGGCCCAAAAGGCAGTGTGTAAACTTGGAAAATAAAAGATCTTTAACAACGGAGGAGCTCGAAGATGAAGCTAATAAACTGTTTTCCGACAGCGGAAGTGAATTTGGAAAGATCTTGTCCAGACTAAATTGAAAAAGGGGGATTCAGTTACAATGTACAATGAAGAGGCCGCAGTTACAAAATGGCATGACAAACGAGATGTTCTGGTTTTGTCTACTGAATTCACTGGTGAAAATATAGAAGTTGAAGGACGACGAGGTGACAATCAAATAAAGCCCAAAGCTGTTGTAATGTCCAATAAGTATATGTCGGCAATCGATGGTCAGGATCAGATGCTTGCTTACTATCCCAGCGAAAGGAAAACGATTCGCTGGTATAAAAAGATGTTTATACATTGTATATTGATGTTATTATTCAACAGCTTTTTAATGTACAATAAGTATAGCGGAAGCAAAATAACTTTTTTTGATTATCGGCTATCTGTTATACAGCAACTGCTGTCCAATAAAGTTTACCTACAGACACCGACACCTGTACAACCATCAGGGAATCCGCAATCAGGCTTCTGGGAAATCCATGCGGAAAAGGTGCAAAATGTAGGAAAAAAATTCAAAAATTAACGCAGTTTTTCTGTAGTGCATGTCCTGATTCCCCTGGATTATGCATGGAGCCTTGCTTTCGGGAATACCATGCAGAATAAATACGAATATGGAAGCATTTTTTTAACTTTTTTGATAGAATAATCAGTTTATTTTTATTTTTACCGATTTTTTTTATGCAAAAAAGTTGTTAATGTATTAGTAAGTAAGTAAGTGAGTAGACCTAGTGAGTATTCTGTTGTTGTTAAACAAGAAGTGGTGTCCACAAAATTATATTTTACTCAGTTCTGATAACATATTTTAAAATAACACTTGTATCATATGGTGATACATGTGGCACTACAATATATTATTTTCAGCAATATGCCGCTGTATCAACATATGATACATTTTTTTAACTTTTTTTATTAGAAAAAAAAATATAAAAAATGTATATAAATTAAGCAAAAATTAAACTATCATCAAGCAAAAGTTGTTTTATTTTTAAAACTCTTTTCGGCACCCACTGTGTATAATAATATATGTTCGGCAGCGAACGTGTTAAAAATGTCAAAGAAAATAATATTGTTATTTTTTCGTGTTTGTCAAATTTCTCTCTTCTACTTCTTGTTGGTATGTTGATGGAACTTTTGTATACTGTCCTCGGCTTTTTATTCGAGTGTTTACCATTCTCGGTCGTTAAAAACGACCAGTATATACCTCTAGTCTTTTGTCTTCTTCCTAATAAAATTTACTTTAAATACTACCATGCCTTCAAATATATTGAAGAAGAATGTGATACATTTAATAATTCAGTTTCGCCGAAAATCATAACTGCCGACTTTGAAAGCGCCATTTATAAAAGTATTTACCAAATGTTTCCGGAAGCTGTTGTCCGAGGTTGTAGGTTACACTTAGGGCAGTCATGGTATTGAAAGATTCAGCAATTAGGATTAGCTGCACAGTACCAAAGAAAAAAAGAAAATGAAGCGAAAATAACTAAGTTATTAACTTATATATTTGGATTACCATTTCTCCATCTTGAAGATGTAGAAGAAATGTTTGCTATTGATTCAGCAGAAATTAAGGCGGAAAATGAAAAACTCGCGGAATTTTGTGACTACTTTGTTGACAATTACATTAGTGAAAATTCCCATTTTCCACCTCATGTTTGGGCCGAACATTCGCCCAACAGTTGCAGTTGATTTCGCTTTTCTAAATTCATGTTGAGATTTGATAAAAATTTTAAACCTAACCATAAATACGTTCAAAGTATCGAACATATTACCAACCGATTAGACACAGATCATGGCTAACGCCTTTGTGTTTTCAAATCCATTTAATGAGATAGATTTTTCCTCTTTATCCTCCAAATTTTCATAAGCTTTTTTCGGTCCTTTGTTCGTAAGATATTCTTCTTCATTCTTCCTTCCCCATTCTTACAAGGCAATCTGAAATTTCGTACTCTTAAGGTTCTAGTGTCTTCTTCTATTTCGTCTCGCCATATTTTCCTTGGTCTTCCCATCCTTCGTGCCCATAGTGACATCCATCGAGTTATTTCTTTTAGCATATCCGTCGTGTTTCTTCTTACAACATGCCCTGCCTATTTTTGGTGTTGTGCTTTCATGTGTCTTATTATGGTTTCACCTGTTAGTTCGTCCTCAATATCCTTATTGGTTTTGTGTTCCCTTTCTCCATTACTAGTTATTCTTGGACCCAGTATAGTCCTAATTAGTTTTCTTTCTGCTATTTTCAAATCTTCTTTTTCTTTACTGTTTATTGTTGCAGTTTGTAGGGCATCTTCTTCTTCTTATTAATGTCTTGTATATCTTCATCTTGGTTGTTTTAGTGAATGCTTTACTTTGTGCTTCTACCGTAGGATTGATTTCCCCATTTCGGGAATATATAAAAGATCTCTCGTTTATATTGAACTCGTTTATATTGAATAAGGACCACACTGCTATACCCGAAAGAAAAGAAGAGGACGGAACACGACGTGATATGAATGGCCACATAATTTCATGGCAAGTTTATAAGCTTTTTTTGTAGTGCATATATAGCTGCCCAAAGTCTTAAGCTTGAGGCTTGTCAAGATTCCAGAACCGCTTCGTAAAGTGTTAAAATATGTCTGCAAAATTTAAGTTACTAGTTGTCATGCCCTTAAATTATGCAAAGTCTCTCTGAAAATTTCAACACTTTCTATGTACCGCATATATGTCATGTTAAGTTCAAAGAAAAGGTACATCTACCTTCTCTTATACTACAAATTATTGGTGAAATATCGCGCAAATCCTTACGGAAATTCCCGCAGGAATACCTGTAAAACAATCCGGAAAGGAAACGCAAATACAAGATTGCAAATACAGGAATGATAAATTTCAAGCGTCTCTAGAAGAATAACATCTCTGAAATAAGGAGTGCTCAGTAGACGAACACCGACAGGACAAACAAATGGTGTAACATCGCCGGAATATCTTTTCCGTACGGTAGCCTGGCAATTTTGCATACATACATACATATGTAACATATTTATACATTCTCTGTGACTGAATGTTACCTAGAGTTTCTGTATCGCCTACATTGTTTCTAAAACTGCTTTGCACATATCCATAATTACATTTTGATGAATTTATAACGCAGACGACAGGGTAGTACTTAGAACAAGAAAAAATATTGTTTTATAAACAAGTAGACATACTTATTTTAGGCGGAAATATTTAAAAAATATTAAATTCTGTATAATCTTTACAGTTACACAATTTATAACTTTGTAATAAATCAATAACTTTCAGTCAAATTGAGCTTGTATTATGACAATAATATTTGTAATAATAATAATTATCTTAGACGAAGCAGATTGCGTGAAAAATACTCCGGAGCAGTGCGGGTTTCTTCTCGGTCGGGACATTGAAAGTAATCTACTTGTATATCACCTTTTCATTTCTGATACTTTGGACAGCTGTTTTCAAGCTAATTCTGTTTATACAGATTTTGGTAAGGCATTATCGGACGTGGTACATCATCTTCTGCTTAGGGCTTATGGTGTTTCTGAGGCTCTCTTAACTTGGTTTCAATTTTACTTATTCGACTAAATTCAAATGGTCGCTTACGTTTCAGTACATTGGGCCTTATTTGGCTGATCTCGAGAATTCAGGGTAGTCATCTAGGTAGGTTTTGTCCTTCTATTTATAAATAGGAACCACCATTTAGGTTAGATAGCTGTGGCGTCATTGCGTTGGGTCTATCGAAATAAAAGTGCGCGATTTTTAGAAAATGCTTTACGTTCGAAATACACCTACGCATTGGTAGAATATTTTGATGATTGGTCCCTGTATACTCTTAGCGTCTTTGATAACATTTTATCGGTCATACGTTGTTTCTTGACCCACCGCTCAAGGGGCGTAACATCCGTATAAGTTGGTTAAGCAGTTATATTGGAACTTGGTGTGTTTTCAGAATATTTTATTTATTTAACCAAAAAACACTTAAAGCTAATTTATTAACGAAAAGGTTTTGTTTAAGTATAACAATACGTTAAGCGCGTATAAAGCGTTTGTACAATATGAAACAAACATGTAAATAATTTACATATCTGTAACTATGCACATGGACACTACACCTCGTATTTTCAGCAATTACTTCTGCTTAATACATATGTTTCTGCCAATATAGGCGTCCTCAGCTAAGCTAGTGAAGCAATTTATACAAATTAATACAAACCTGTTATAAACAACTGGTTTGTATCTGTATTTAAATTTACTGAAATAGCCCGCAAAGATCAAGCAAGTTCCGTCCTATAAGAAGACAACTATTTAATAATTGACATCTTACGGGCGAAAGATACATTGTCCGGAGGGCTACCTATCGTTCGAACAGCTATGATGCTACGGGAAACGATAAAATACGTATGTAGATGTAGTCCATTAACAACCTGCCAGATGGCGGTATATACGAAAAGGTTTTGTTTAAGTATAACAATACGTTAAGCACGTATAAAGCGTTTGTACAATATGAAACAAACATGTAAATAATTTACATATCTGTAACTATGCACATGGACAATACACCTCGTATTTTCAGCAATTACTTCTGCTTAATACATATGTTTCTGCCAATATAGGCGTCCTCAGCTAAGCTAGTGAAGCAATTTATACAAATTAATACAAACCTGTTATAAACAACTGGTTTGTATCTGTATTTAAATTTACTGAAATAGCCCGCAAAGATCAAGCAAGTTCCGTCCTATAAGAAGACAACTATTTAATAATTGACATCTTACGGGCGAAAGATACATTGTCCGGAGGGCTACCTATCGTTCGAACAGCTATGCTGCTACGGGAAACGATAAAATACGTATGTAGATGTAGTCCATTAACAACCTGCCAGATGGCGGTATATACGAAAAGGTTTTGTTTAAGTATTACAATACGTTAAGCACGTATAAAGCGTTTGTACAATATGAAACAAACATGTAAATAATTTACATATCTGTAACTATGCACATGGACAATACACCTCGTATTTTCAGCAATTACTTCTGCTTAATACATATGTTTCTGCCAATATAGGAACGATAGGTAGCCCTCCGGACAATGTATCTTTCGCCCGTAAGATGTCAATTATTAAATAGTTGTCTTCTTATAGGACGGAACTTGCTTGATCTTTGCGGGCTATTTCAGTAAATTTAAATACAGATACAAACCAGTTGTTTATAACAGGTTTGTATTAATTTGTATAAATTGCTTCACTAGCTTAGCTGAGGACGCCTATATTGGCAGAAACATATGTATTAAGCAGAAGTAATTGCTGAAAATACGAGGTGTATTGTCCATGTGCATAGTTACAGATATGTAAATTATTTACATGTTTGTTTCATATTGTACAAACGCTTTATACGTGCTTAACGTATTGTTATACTTAAACAAAACCTTTTCGTATATACCGCCATCTGGCAGGTTGTTAATGGACTACATCTACATACGTATTTTATCGTTTCCCGTAGCAGCATAGCTGTTCGAACGATAGGTAGCCCTCCGGACAATGTATCTTTCGCCCGTAAGATGTCAATTATTAAATAGTTGTCTTCTTATAGGACGGAACTTGCTTGATCTTTGCGGGCTATTTCAGTAAATTTAAATACAGATACAAACCAGTTGTTTATAACAGGTTTGTATTAATTTGTATAAATTGCTTCACTAGCTTAGCTGAGGACGCCTATATTGGCAGAAACATATGTATTAAGCAGAAGTAATTGCTGAAAATACGAGGTGTATTGTCCATGTGCATAGTTACAGATATGTAAATTATTTACATGTTTGTTCCTAATTTATTAAGGTAATCCCACAAATGAAACACTTAATGTTAACTTAAAACTTAAATTCTTTACTGCTGTAAGAAACTCTATGATACTGTTGAGTTTCTTGTTGCTAGTTATGAAGAGACTGTGTGTCTTGATGTTCAGCTGATGCTGTTCTGTTTGGTACTGTTTTATAAGTAGGTAAAAATATACCACTATCTCTATAAACTATTACATAATTAAAACCCGTGTATTGGTTATACATTGTATTGGTTGACGTCATATCGTGGAATTTTTCTGTGTTCGATTCGTAGAAATTGTACCTACTGGCAACAATACCCAGGTTTACGATAGGCTCTTAAAATTCTAATTAAGTATTAGTTGGTGTCGTAAATCTAAGTATGAAGTTCCGGATGAATTCCATTGTTCAATAATAGAACCTTTTGTGCATATTTAGAAAATAAGAGGGTCAGATTAAACATCGTCTATTGAAATTGTTCACTAATAACCCTAGACAATAAACAGACGATCTAATGTATAAAATAATAAATAAATTTGCTGCCGATTCTTAGATTCTAAAGAAAGTTTAATAATTTGAACAGGATAATAAAATTTTGTTATACAGTGGTTTAAATTTGAAAACGAATAGTTGGACATTTATAAAATTTAAAATGTTATAGTTTAATTCTTTATCTGAGATATATAAATACATATATACAATATAACAGATTTAGTTTTATGACGAAGCATGGACTAAATATTGGAAAATGTTGATCGTTAAACGGTTTGTTTAACTGCATAATGATTGTTTAAAAAGATGTTAATTAATTGTAAAATTTTTTAATTCTTTTATAAATACAGTATATCTACTTGACAAATATTTGAAAATATCTAGAATATATCTCAACGTAACTTCGATCTTATCTTTTGCTCATCTATAATAATTTGTCTATCTAGACATGTCAGAGTAAATTGTCACGTACAACTTGCAACTGGGAAAGTCTGAAGTTATCGTTTTCGTTCTGGAGCCATTTAAGGCCCAGAAGCGTATATGTGGGTAGCGACCAGAAAAAAAATTATCAAACTGGAAATTCGGTCGAAATTTTTCAGACTCCGTAGCCGAGCAGCACGGGGCGGTCACGTAATCGACATAAAACATTCGCGTAACGTAATAGCGAGCGCGGTGCTGCCTTCACGCGGCCGGTCGGAACATATCACGGCCTGGTAAAGCGCGTTCGACATTCCTGCTACGTTCAGAAACTCACCAAATTGCCACCGTAAATAACCGCCGCGCAGAAAAATATGTGTCATATATGAAAATTTAGTGCCGTCGATCTCAGGTTGAGGTGAAAATTTTAAAGAAATTTTGATCGGACGATATTTAATGAATGTATGTTTACCAAATGTTTCTGTATATACGAGTTTAATACTTTGCTAAATTTATATTATACTTGTACCATACTACCAATATGTCCCGTCCTGCCATCACATCTTCATTAAATGGTTGATAATAATACATAAACTATGAAGATAAATATAATAACATAACCGCCATATTGGTGTTCCACAAGAATCTATCTTGAGCCCTTGTTATTCAACGCCTGAAAAAATTATCTTCCAGTCAAAGTTTCGGGTTCAGTAACATTTTCCGCCGATGATATGAGTGTAGTGGTTGAGACGGATTTATATTTGAGTAGTTGTAGATGAATTACGTAAATGCTTTGATGATTTATTTATTTATTTCTTTCGTATGAGAGGCGATAGAAATACAAAAAATATATATCTAATGTAAGTTCAAAATAGGATGCAAACTATAAGGCAGAAAAAATTTAATAAAAAATAATATATATAAAGGCAACCATGCATGTTAAAAGTCATTAAAATTAAAAAAAAGATTATAAAAATTTATACACTAACTTTTTCACCTAGTCCAGTACTGCAGGAGTTGCCTTGCTCAACTCGTGGATGCCATAAGGGAAACTTCTTCTGGGGCACTCTTTTGCTATGTGGGCAACAGCTTGTTCCACATTTCCGCAGTCGCAGAGGGTATATAATATTTAATTGAGACTATTGCCTGCGTGGAAAGACAACGCCTGGCAGAGTTTCCGTAGGATTAAAAATTAAATATCTATTCCTCAATTCAGGGTGTTGCTCGAGGAGGGCTATCCAGTTATCACATTGATGGGCTGCTGAACTTACATATTCAACCAAATCGGTCTGTTGATTTCAGTTGAGTGCCGGGGACACTCTTCCAGTCGAATCGGTCTCCTAGATTTTAGTCGGGTCCTGGGTACGCTCTCCAAATCATCTTTTATAGGAAGGTCAGTGTTGTGGATATCAGGCGGTGCAATATTGGAAAGGATTAGCCGATAGCCGGACTTGGTGTAGATCTTACAGTACCTAATTTCTGGCTAATAAACTTAGTATAAAGAACGATTATATTCTTCAATTCAAATGAACTTCTACGGATGATTGCTTCATGGATTCCAGTCTGGAACCGCATCCTTGGAACTGCTTTCTTTCTGGTTATTGTTTTCTCTACAAATGCAAGGGACATCTTCCGAGCTACTACTACAGTTACAAGGGCCAAGGACACGGAATCTCACATTACATGTAAATGTAATGTAATGCGAGATTTAATATTCATTAGTTCTCATTCTCATTAAGTTCATTATACTAACTATATATACGCTAAGTATAGAAGTGAAAAGTCATGTCTGTCCAGGATACTGTGTGTTGACATCCACACATTTCAGGATAGATGTGACTTTTCACGAATTTCTCTTTATAAATATATTTGATTAAAGTCAAAATATTAGGAATGCGGTAAGACATATATCTGGCTTCCAATATAGGCAGCTGTTACCTCTTACTTGGTCCATGTATTATTTCTAAGAACCGTTTGGTATTTATGACAATATTAAATGTAAAGGTGGTTTCTGGATTATAGTAATTTGTCTAGGAATTATTAATTCTGCTTTTTGTTAACAGTAAATATAATAAACACAATAATTTGTGCCTAAATTCCGTAAACATTAATTATCTCACAATTACAGAATGAAATACGCCGTGTGCTTTTATTAATTACAATGAAGGAAATACGATCTCTGAATTCAGATAAAGATAATCACACTGTGTTGCAAAGCTGTACATTGACCGACGTGTACATGCAACCTATACAATTCTCTCGTGTAGGTGACAACTAGAAACAATGCTATCTCGGACTGGTACCCTTTTTTCCCTTATACATGTCCCCGGCTGCCATTGTTCGAAATTCTGTCGCGCGTTCTGTTTAACACATTTTCGCTTTAATTGCGAAGAAACGATTCTTTCATTGAACGAGCTCGGCTTTTTTGTTTTTGTATTCTTCGGCCTGTTGTGCCGCATGTATTGTTTTCTGATTTCCTATTAATGATATAATTCGTACGCGTTTCATGCAGCATTTTCTTTGTTTTATCAAAAGGGAATACAGTAGTTTTCTTATTACTGGCAGACTTATTTTATTTTGTTTTCTACTGTAATAAACAGAATTCTATGTAAATCTAATATATTATTATCTTTGATAGAGAATCTTTGTTTTTATTTGATTTCTTCAATTTCCCTGAAACTAAAGATGTTTTTATATTTGTACTTACATTACGTTCGTCAGCAACGGTCACATTCTTACGATGGGTCCGTCTCTTATTATTATTATTATTATTATTTCCTCCACACACAAGAACATTCAATTTGTTCTTGGTTGCCAGTGTGTTATCCCATCGGTTCGTGAGAACAAGATGGCTGGCATAACTATCATATTATTATTATTATTATTGTTGTTTATTGTTTTTATTTCCAAGTATTTTTCCGTAACCTAACTATGCAGCTCTCCTACATATGGCATGCTTCATTCTTAGTAAGCAGATAATAACACCTCCCACCATGTAGGGGGGGGGGTTCATTTTCACGGCCCATAGGGTCCGGCGCTTCAGTTGTAATGTTGACGAAGTGGGTTGAGATGAAGGTATCTCAACAACATCCTCGTCTGCGTTCTTTGTTTCTACTGAAGCATGCCATGTTTGTGTTTCATTTCCAATTTGCTGTTTCGGTCTTTGGTGGTTAATCCTACCTGGATTCTGCTTCTCCGACCGACCACAGTATCCTTTTCATCCAGTGTTTGGAGCAAGTGTACCTCATTGGTGCTGCTAACCCAACCCAACGGTTAGCTCAGGAACCCGTGGGGTCGCTAGTCCCCAGTAACCTATCTCTAGGCTACCCTGTGCGGGGTTATTATTATTATTATTATTATTATTATTATTATTATTATTATTATTATTATTATTATTATTATTATTATTATTATTTCCTCCATTCACAAGAACATTCAATTTGTCCTTGGTTGCCAGTGTGTTAACCCATCGGTTCGTGAGAACAAGATGGCTGGCTTAACTATCATAATATTATTATTATTTTTGTTGATTATTTCTTATTTCCAGGTATTTTTCCGTAACCTAACCATGCAGCTATCCTCCATATGGCATGCTTCATTCTTAGTAAGCAGATAATAACACCTCCCACCATGTAGGGGGGTTCATTTTCACGGCCCATAGGGTCCGGCGCTTTAGTTGTTATGTTGACGAAGTGGGTTGAGATGAAGGTATGTCAACAACATCCTCGCCTGCGTTCTTTGTTTCTACTGAAGCATGCCATGTTTGTGTTTCATTTCCAATTTGCTGTTTCGGTCTTTGCTGGTTAATCCTACCTGGATCCTGCTCCTACGACCCACCGCAGTATCCTTTTCATTAAGTGTTTGGAGCAAGTGTACCTTATTGGGGCTGCTAACCCAACCCAACGGTTAGCTCAGGAACCCGTGTATCAACTTCCCTTTCTCCCGAAAGGAGAAAAAGTTGATACACGGCCGCGAGGCAAGCATATCAACATCTATCCTGCTTGATATGGATGGAAACATTAGTATATTAAATATAATTTTTTTTTATTTTATTGTCGTTCTTTTCCTTTTTTTTTCATATATATATATATATATATATATATATATATATATATATATATAGGCTGATTCTAAATATAAGCGGAAAATTTTATGAGTTGATTCTTAGGGTTATTATTATCTTAAAAGTTCATATAAATGTATGTCTTAAACGGCTTAATTTAAAAGTTACGGGATGTTTAATAGTAAATTTAGAGTTTATACAATAAAACATAATAAATAAACATAAATTGTTGAAAATGACCGCTTTCAACTGCAATGCAAGCGTCTATCCTCCATTGCATTGATTGGTGAGTACGTTTAAGAATACCGGGGATGTTTCAAATTGTCTCAAATTGTGTTGTATATATATATATATATATATATATATATATATATATATATATACGAGGGCGACCTGAAATGTTTCCGGAATCGGCAAAAGATGGCGCACGAAGGTTGAAGTGGATTCATTGGTCGGCAAGCGCAACCTTTTTTAATGGAAACTTTCAAAATTTCAGACGTCTACTGTCAATAGTTGTTGTTTAAGAGTGTGTTTTGTGTAGCAAGTCAGGCGGTTTCGAAAAATGGATAAAATCGAATTTCGTGCAGTGATAGAACACTTCTGAATGGCTGGGAAAACGGCCACGGAAATTCGAAATATTTTGCTAGAGGTTCATGGCGGATCTACTCCATCATTTTCGACCATCAGCTTCTGGGTGACCGAGTTCAAACTTGGCCGCACAAGCACAAGTGACGAACCACGCAGTGGACGCCCAAAAACCGCTACCAACGATGAAATGGTCGACAAGATTCATGATGTCGTGTTAGCCGATAGCTGATTGAAGCTTAAAGAGATGGCAGAGACAACAGGCATGCAAAAGAACGCGTTCGGCATATCTTACAAAAAGCTTTCGGCGCGATGGCTTCCGCGTTTGCTTACACCGGAGCAAAAACGAAATCGGGTGACCGTTTCGGAGGAGTGTCTGGCCAGGATCCAATGCAATCCAAGAGATTTCTTCATGCGTTTCGTAACCGTGGATGAGTCTTGGATCCATCACTACCTACCGGAGGCCAAAGAAGAGTCAAAGCAGTGGACTTTTCCGGGCGAATCGGCTCCGAAGAAAGCGAAGACCGTTCCATCGGCCGGCTAGGGCATGGCGACCATTTTTTGGGATTCCCATTGTGTGATCCTCATCGACTATCTGCAGAAGGGAAGGACGATCACTGGGCAATACTACAGCGATTTATTGACCCGATTCGATACAGTATTGAAGGAGAAACGGCCTCGTTTGCAGCGGAAAAGAGCTTTCCCATAACGACAATGCACCGGCTCATTCATCCCACATCGTCGTGTCTAAATTTAATGAGTTGCTCTACGAATTAGTCTCTCATCCTCCATATTCACCGGACTTGGACCCCAGCGACTTTTTACCTATTCCCAAACCTGAAAAAATCGCTGGAAGGAAAGAGATTTACCCCAAATGAGAAGGTTATCGCCGCTACAGACCTCGAAACCTTGCAGACTTCGAAACATTCTACTTTTCCGACGGTTTGAAGAGACTGAAGCATCGTTTGAACAAATGTATTGATCTTCGAGGAGACTACATCGAAAATAAAAATAAAAAACCACACCAATACCGTGTTTTTCTTGTCGATTCCGGAAACATTTCAGGTCGCCCTCGTATATATATATATATATATATATATATATATATATATATATATATATATACTTAAAATTAGAAGGAATTTCTTAGTTTTCTTGGTCGTAATTATAATACTTACAAGATAACGGATTGTAGAAACAAACGTAATGAGATTTTAATGATTATAAATTCTCATTTGCATTAATTAAGTTCAACTTGTTAAGTATATGTACATGCAGTATAGAAGTTAGAGGCATGTTTGTTTCCGAATATCGTGCACTGACGATTTCTGACGAGAATGAAATGCATAGTATTTACATGTTTCGGAATGGACCCGCCCTCTCATGCATTTTTTCACAAGATAAAACGTAAAAAAGTAAAAGTGTTTGTTAAAACAATATTTAGTCTATAGTTCCAGTGTATTTTTTTTGAGTTGCACTGTATATTAACTCTTAAAATTGTAATAAATAATAATAAAGTTTATAAATTACATATTAAAATTAGGTACGAATATTTGAAGAAAAAATCGCCTATATGCAAGGAGGCAATGAATCTCTTGCAAAATAGTTTAATCACTACTAATCAGTCATATTGCCACTACTATAACACGACAATAGCCCCGCATGGTCGGTATGCTACCACATATGTGTTATCTTAAGCATGTTGAAGTACCCAAAATAATAAACAATGGCAATAAAAAAGAAAAAAAATAATCTATTCATTTAGCAGACGACAAAAGTATCAATTACAGGACAAACATTTAACTATTAGTTTGCACAATTTGATCAGTTAGTTGTGTTTCGTTTAAATGCTTTACTTTTTGCATTACTTGTCTTGAGAAAGAATATATTTTTTCCTTAAAAAATCACTCAATCTAGACTTCGATACAAGCCGCGGTGCGGTAATGGGGCGTCGGCTTTATTGTTAAAAGAGAGTGTATTATTCAAATTAGATATTTGCATGCAAATTATTCCATTTCATCTTTTAAATCCAATAACCGCACGTTCTTTGTCACTGACCCACATGAAGGGTAATGATGTTATCGCGAAAGATAACGAAGTCTTAAGGCTTCGGCATTTTAAACGACTTCTTGGCGAAAGTTGTTCGTCTCGAGTAAGCTTTTTTGCATTTATTCGGTGTTTCCTTTCCGAGTTCCTCAGTGTTTCTTAAAAAAAAATGAAGAAAAATCTCGAACTTTCGAATCGTTTTCTTTTTGAACGTGTCTTGCACAAAATTTAACTACGTACATGCATAAAATGGCAACCTAATATAATTGGGTTTAGCGTATCAATTTATGTATCCGAAGTTCCGAAACTGTTAAGCAGGGTTTTGGTTGAAGTTTTATGGGATTTTTATGTACATATTTATTACGTAATTATGTTAATTATGTTTCGTTATTCGCATAGTGTTGGATATAATCAGAATTAATATGTAAATTTAGGTGTTTTAGCAAATTCATATTCCCAGATTTAAAATTTAAAATTCCTTCTAAATTTAAATCGATAAGCTCGTAAATATGAGAAGCTTCATTTTCTCTAAATTTTGTTCACTTTTCTGTGCATAAAATTTAAAAAAATGTGTGTTTATTTACCTCAAATTAAGGTAAAAAGGTAAATCTGTAATTCTCACATCAAAGAACTTATAATATTTTAGTTTTTTTTTGTTTTTAATTCCCTGATCTATTGATATCTGTCTAATAATAATAATAATAATAATAATAATAACAATAATAATATTGTTTATTGCCCAAAAGATCAAACCCAATTACAGGACAACAATAAACAAATGCACGTATATACATATTAAACAATAATAATAATAGGGTAATAATAAAGATAATATAAATTCAAAAACAAAAAGAAAATATAAATTCAAAATAAAAAAAAAAGATTGAAGTCTTCATCCTCAATACATTGTGGTAGCAACAGATCCATACTAAAGCCTAGTCACAACGAACACAAAATATAACGTCTCGAGGAGATCGATGTTATTGAAAAATTTGGTGGATTGTAGGATAAAACCTAAAGTTTTACTCGCTGAAAGGCACATGTTTTGCACGTGTAAATTGAAGTTTAAACAGCGATCGAATGCTATCCCAAGATCCCTCACAAAAGCAACTCTAGAAAGTATATGACCGTTCATAGAATAGGAAGAAGGAATAGGTGTTAACTTCCTAGTAAAAGACATGACATAGCACTAGACTAATTAAAAATAAAGTCAATATCTTCTTGCAAACGCTTCATATCAGCTTTACTCGACTTTACACTACATTGAAGATTATAATATCATCAGCATAAAGAAAGCATTAGAAGGCAGACTTACAGTAAGTTATTTATAAACAGTAAGAATAATAAAGGCCCTAGATTGGAGTCTCGGGGAGCCCCAGATGTAGATATAAAAGCATCAGATAGGTAACCATTACAGAAAACATAATTAATCCTATTGTTTAAATATGACTCCATAAGTCCGAGAAGACAAGGAGGGAAGCCAAAAGAAGAAAGTTATGTAGAAGTATTACATGATCGGTAGTATTAAATACACGGAAGCAGTCAAAATAAATAGATCATAATAAAAGACAATAAACAATATTGTGGACATAGAGTGCATTGCGTGAGATAGTGTGTTAGTACCTACGTGATTGGTATTGTGTACATGAAGGTATTGGGCGATTATCGTTCATAGCCCAATGTCGAACGATTGGGGAGTTATGATGATCATGTATGGAGAAACTGACTCATCCATCATATATAAAAAGTAAGTTACTAATAAGCCCATCATTAGCTGTAAGTCTTGTCATTATTTCTTCACAAAATTGCGTTCGCAATATATTGTCCGTAGGAAATATTTTTTGTGATTTACTATACCTGATCAGTTTTAGAGCGAAAGATGTATTGCGGGAATCAAGAAGCCTAAATCTAATATTATTTCTGGTGATGACGGTCTATCTGACTTTCTTCTACACTTGCTGTAGTATCTAATTCATTACTCTGTAGTTCAACTTTGCTGGATTAGTGGAAAATCAGCAGAATTATTCCAGTATTATAGGAAAGGCGATCATTATATTTTCTGTAACTGCAGATCCTGTAACTGCAATTTTATGAATGTATTTGAGTATGTATTCTGAGAAACTGTACGGTAACGTTAAATCTTATCTCTCAGTTAATCAACATAATTTTAGTAGAGCCAGATCAATACAATTGACCACTCTCTACTGTTGTCGAAGTTACAATCACAATCCATTGATATTTCTTTGAGAACTGTATCCTTTTTTAAAATCTATCTATTATGTTAGGTACTATCTTCAATGTAGCGCACATAATTCCAATGTCTTTACTGCTACTGGGGTTCCGCAAGGCTCCAATTTGGGCCTGCAACTTTTCATTGTATATATTAACCATTTCTTGAGGTTTCTGGAATGAAAAGTTCTCGAGTATGTATATGACTTAATAATATTTAATAACATCACTTCTCCAGCAGACTGTCTATTTCTGCAGAGAAATATCAAAATCATTTATAAATGATATGCTGTTAATCGAGTATGCTTAAATGTTGACCAATATGTATTTCTATCTTTCTCTAAATGCTCAAGTATTATTTCTTATACAGTTTTTAATGACACGATTCCTAGAACCTCATAGAGATCTTGGGTGTGCTATTTTATTCTAATTGTTATTCAGTCCACATATATCTAGCACGTTTTCGTCTTCATCTAAATCTCTAGGTTTTATCATACGATTTCGTCATACATTTGGCAATTTATACATATTCAATATTTTGTTCATTTTCTTTGTTAAAACTAGCGCCTGGGGTTGGTATGCTCGATATGTATATCATCAACTGTTACATAACGTGTACAAAGTGATTATTCAAGTTTTAATCTTATAAAATTCATGGCATGTCCACCTTGTGGCACTGACTACGAGAGCTTATTAAATAGGCACGATTTCACTTTCTTAAACCAAAGAATTCTGATAAAACTCGTTAACTGCGATGGTGATTCACCCTCTCTACTTCTACAAATTAAATAAATAATGCCGAAGTATAGCATTAGGTTATCGAATGCGTTCTATGTACCTAAAGCGCATACCAATTTAACTCCCTTACTGTATATATAATGCCAATAGGTTATATCCTGATTAATTCTGGAGGAAATAGTTATATATTATATTTTTGGCTTTATGTTTATAAATTAATTATTATATCTCTATAATTTAGTGATTGTAGTTTTAGTAGTTATAGTAGTTTTATCTATAATTTAATCTTTTACCCTGTAATAAGACTGTATTGATCTGTTGGATGAATAAATATTATTATTATTATTATTATACTTATAAGTTGCTTTATATCACAACAATGGCTGCAATAAATAGATTTACTGCATCTTTCAAGCAACTTCCAGCAAAATATCATTTTAATAATTGTGCTTGTAATTTTCATCCGGTATATTTATCTAACATTATAAATTATAATCTAATAAAATCTCCAAAATAAACCCTTAGTATGTCCTATACTCACTACTTCTCAGATTAAGACCATGGCATTCGAGTGTGAATATTTTGGTTAGGAGTTAATGCCTGCAATATCCCATTATTGTTTTGAAAAGTAAATTTTTGTTATACACAAAGCTCAAGATATGTATACACTGAGTAATGGACCTGGTATTAATAGTTTTAAGTTTGAATTTTAAGTGATCTAAGTGACATGAAATGATTCACATTTCACTTTTTCGAGCTGAATCATTTTCAAAATTCGCAATAATAGACAGTGTAGTAAATATTTGGTGAGCACGTTTACAAAATTCCTTAGTCATGTGCATACGTATGTAAGTAATATATTTTAATGACTTACTTAAGTACTTTATATGATTTTACTGATGAATTAGAAGAAGCAAAACTTTTATGTATTAAAAGTGGTTTCTATGTGCTTATCGAAAAGGATCTAGTTCTGATATTTTTTAACACAAGTTATGGAATTTTACTATAAAAAACTTCATAGTTAACCAATTATCTAATTAATAAAAATTAAGATTATTATTCTATTTTACTAGGTACGAGTATATATTACTTATATTTGGAACTTACTGCAAATGAGAATTAATGTACATTAAATCTCATTTTTACATGTAAATGTCGCCTTATGTGATGCGTTAATAACTACAATCCGACAAACTAAGTTTGAACCAGTGTGTAGAACACACCTCGTCGCGACTACGACCTTCCTGGTAATTTGGATAATTAAAAATTGCTGAAAAGCGAGTCCATCAACGGAACGTATAGACGCGTTTCGCTCTTATTGGAGCTTATCTCATTTGCAGTAAGTTCAGAATGTTAACTATATATACACAAAGTATAGAAGTGAAAAGCCATATCCGTCTTGGAGATACCGTACATTGATAAGCTCCAATAAGAGCGAAACGCGTCTGTACGTTCCGAATGTTATTGGAAAATGCTATAATAAGATAGTTTTTTCGAAAACTATATTTCGGTCCTGCTATATAAATTTGTTTGTACTGATTTATTCTTTTTTTTTTATTTCTATGTCTTCGAATTACTTTGTATCACAATTAATTGTAGAAAATGTATTTATTTCTTTACTTTACTTGAAGTTGTATTGTTTAATATAACATTAATTAATTTTACATTTAATAAACATACTAAAGAGGTTTTTGTTTAGAGTATTTAACAATATATAAAGACTCTATGGCGTCCTATTTCTTATGTGTATGGATTTGATATGCAGATTAACAACTACTTTGGGAAAGCTATCGACAAGAAATGTGCCACTACATAAGGGGCTACATTAATATTACAAATATATAACCCTTAAATACCTTTTGTGCAAGAAGGTACATATTCAATTCAAAAATTGAGACTTATAACGTGTGTTCATTTGAAAAGCCAATCTAGATTACTTTGAAATTTTGATAGAATAAGACGCATGTATATTAGTATGTGTTTGTTGTTCCGTAAACGTAAATCCAAATGACATTTGATAATGTCAATCACAAATATTAGTTAGTGCATAAAATAATCGTGCGTCGATTCTGGTTTAAATGAATTGCTTATCAGTTTTAAAATGGCTTTCACTTTAGAACATAAATTTTTTTTAGTCCAGGCTTATTTTCGAAGTGGTAATCAAATTGATGGCTTATGGGTTTATTCAGTTCAAGATTGCATGGTAGAATATCAAGTTGAGTTTCCACATTTTGTAATAGATTATATACAATTTAAGAATACTTTGGATAGAACTTTAAAACTTTTTTCTGAAACTGGTAGTCTCTTAAGAAAACGAAGCAGCGGAGCCGTTAAGAAACGTACACCTCAAGTTGTTAATCGTGTTGAAGAAATAATAGAAAATAAACCACAAACATCTGTTCGACATTTGAGTCAACAAATAAACCTTTCTGTTGGTACAACTCACAAGTTACTAAAAAAATATATGCAACATTATCACGGTATGGATAGTGTTGTCACAGCAGTACAAGAATTGTTAGAAATTGATTACCCACGTAGACTACAATTTTGTAATTGGTTTGTAAATATGAACAATAATGGAGAACTTTCGCAAAGAGTCATCTTTACTGATGAAGGATGGTTTTATAAAACGGGATACCTAAATTCACAAAATACAAGAATTTGGAGTAGTGAAAATCCACATGTAATTAATGAAGAATCGCTACATTCAGAGAAAATTTATGTTTGGGCAGCGATAACCAAAGGCGAATCATTCGACCAATATTGTTTCAAGGAACGTTAACTGCTTAAAGGTACCGTACGGAAATTTTACAACCATTTGTCAATCAGTTGCATGATGATGAACTTCAAAATGCATATTTCCAACAAGACGGAGCACCTTGTCACTGTGCTGCAGAATCTTTGGATTATTTAAGAGAATTTTTTGATGAGCATATAATTAGTCGAAATACTGAAATTGCCTGGCCTGCACGTTCATGCGATTTAACACCTTGCGACTTCTTTTTGTGGTCTTATCTAAAAAATAACATATTTCGAACACCTATATTGAATTTGAATGATATGCTACAGAGAATCGAACAGAAATGCTTGTAAATTAATAACAATCCAGTAATGTTGCAGAATATCATCATAAATTTTGAACGGAGGATTTTAAAGTGCATTGATCTTGAAGGACAATATTTTCAACATTTGTTATAGTTTTCAATAAATACCTATTATTTGTTATTTATTTGTATGTATGAAACTGTCAAAATATACGACTTCGTAGGTTAAGTAGTAAATTTTAATTTACGACATACTTCAAGGTATTCTCAGTAAATCACATGCTACTAGATTGACTTTTCAAATGAAAACTTGTTATAAGTCAAGGCATGAGAAACAAGGTGGTTTTACCATACAATTTAAAAAACCGGAAAAATATTTTCTTACTTTTAAACCATCTAATTTATTATCCATACGTTTTTGTTAAAATGTCTATTCATATAACCGACAAGATCTGTACCATGAGCAGTGGGTTTCATTTAATTAACTTTAAATTTCTTTCAACTCCTAAATAAATATTATATTCGTTTAATTTACGGCGTTTTACAAAAACTTCCACGAATGCTTTCCACTGGTTTTCATCATTAGAAATATCAGTTAGTTCATTCCAGTTCTTTACAGCTCACTTATACTCCGTCTCTGCCATTCTCTTTCGTATAATTAGTGGTCTACATTTGTTCTTGTACACAGGTATAGTCCATTTTAAGGCTTGTTTTGTTAGGTTAGGTCATCGCTACTTTACCTGGCTCCATGTTCGATTTAATTAATTTTTTTAAATTACATTTTTACAGCTTTCGCCCAAAGTTCACAATTTGCAATGTTATCTGGTCAGAACACTTTTAAAATTCTTGCTATTAAATATCTTAAATAAGTAACATTATTTCTGAACCCTAGGACGCAAGTCTGATACAATATCTACTTTCACATAAACAGGGCTTCACAAGCCCTCCTATTAAAACTCATTATAAAATGCGACAACACACAAATTAATTTTTCAGCATTTCCTAAAAAGCAAACATAGTGTGGTGTGGCTGCGATCCTGAGGCTGAAGGCTACTGACGTGAGGTGTTCTGATAAGGTTGTAGGAGGCCATACAGATATCACAGGAACTATAATGGAAGAGTCAATATTTCAAATGCCGGCGGACAGTATGGGACCTGAGATTATGTTTACAGTTAAGCTGAACATATTTATACCGCCAGGGACAGGCAAAATGTCGCTCGAGCGATTGTGGTGCTGACACCTGGTACGCTGATGGATCACAATTTAATCAGGGGACAGGTAGGTATATGCGGAATGTGCCCTAGAAGGAAGATATGTCGATATGTCTGGGAAAACATACGACAGTTTTCCAGGCCGAATTGTTTGCAGTCAAATTCGGGAAGCCGGCTGCGCAAACAAAAAAAATCAAGATAATGACTGATAGTCACGCAGCTATTAAAGCCATTATGAATCCATCTACCAGATCTAAACTGGTGGAATATTGAAAACAAGACCTTAATAAACTGGCACAAGACAATACTGTGTCGCTGATATGGGTGCCAGGACATGTGGGAATTAAAGGCAATGAGCCGACGAACTGGCCAAAGAAGGTACTAATAGGAACTTCATAGGACCAGAAGCTGTATGTGGAATTGCTAAGGATTCCACTGAAAGGGAAATCTGGTTATGGCTAGAAAGAGAGCATAAAAAGAAATGGAGGTTAACGGAAGGCAAACTCCATACTAAAACACTACTAAGGGAGCTGGACGGAAGGTTTTCAGCCAACCTAATTCGTAGCAACCAAAAAGAAATTAAAATAATTACTGGCTTAATACCGGACATTGTCCTTTAAGGAAGCATCTGTACAGCACGGGCTTGGTTGGCGAGCCTTGGTGTAGGAGATGTGAAAAACAGAACGAAACTAGCCTTTATGTAATATGCACGTGTGAGGATTTCAATTTTACCTTTTTCACCCACATGTCTACATAATATGTATATGAAAAAAAAGGTCAAGTTGAAATTTAACAGTTTAAGTTGTTGTTTAAAAATATAATGGTCATGTTTTATTTGTGAGTTGTTAGTGACAATAATGTGTAAATAAATTAATAAGACTGTCAACGCTTAACTCTAGCTGTAAGTTTTCTTTTTTGAATATATTAGTATAAGATTAAAATGTATATTGCAATTTTATAGCTTCTTCTGATGAAGTCATTAATAAATTGACGATATATTGAGAAAGAACATTTGAGTTTTAATGTAAACCGACCGATAACCCAAATATTAGTGAATTTATATTAGTACGGTCAAGAAATTTTCTATAATTCTAAATATATATATGGTAAATTCAATCAGTCGGCGATTAATGGTCTGGTTTACTTCAAAGTATATATATTTAAAACAACCCTACATGTTTCGGCAATGATGCCTTTATCAAGGATATAAAATATAAAAATTTTTATACGGTTTTATACGGTTTTATACGGTTTATACTTTGAAGTAAACCAGACCTTTAATCGCCGACTGATTGAATTTACCATATCATACCAAGGTCACGAAAATATTATATTTATATATATATAACGTGTGTATAAATTGTCGCAAAGGCTACACGCAGCGACGTTCTTCGTTCGGTTCTGAATAAAAAATCTTAATGTTAAAATGTCGTATCATGCTTCGTTTGTTTTCACGGGGTTCTTGAAGTTCAGACTTTTAGTGCGTAACTAACCTTTGCTCTTCGATATCTGTTAATAGAGATAGATGCAATTTAGTTTAAAGAAAAAAATTTTACTAGTATTATTTCGTAAACGTTTTCTTTTTGATTTAAAAGCTTGTTTTAAACATTTATTCATTAACGTACTTCCACGAAAAACACATTTGGCAACGTTGTAGAACAATAAGTTTGTATTTCAAAGTGAGTTCAATAAAAATCATTACTGTCAAATTTGGACATTTACGAAATTACGAAGCATGATACGACATTTTAACATTAAGATTTTTTATTGAGAACCGAACGAAGAATGTCGCTACTTGTAGCTTTTGCGACAATTTATACACACCTTGTATATATATATATATATATATATATATATGTATATATATGTACGAGTATATCAGACTGGTTTATTATCTGAATGTGGACGAAGTACTTTTACTGCTATTTTGCAATAACGCTTATTTGAACAGATGCTGCTTGCTATAAAATACTTTCGACTCCTTAGTACGAATATTTAGATTTTTCTTTAGAAGCTAAATTTAAATCGTTAGTGAAAAGACTTTAATCCCGCCACGGACGTCTGATTTTCACAACAAGAGAAAGCATCCTAGCTTTGATTACATACACGGCTTATCCACATTTATCGTGCAACTATTGGTACAGTATAAGCTGAATCATGGATCTCTGTTCCGTCTTTAAGTCGCTCCAAATACGAGAAGCTCCGGTAATCACGTGCCTAAGATGTGATATTGTTTGTACTTTGTCGAATAATTACAAATCAAGTTCTCGCGCTGATTGTGCAGTATTGTTTGTACATACATAAATGTGAGTGTAATGATTCCGCTTAATAATTAGCGATTCGCTTTTTGGTCGATTGCGGTTATACACTGATTGTGGCAGTAGCACTGTTGTAAATACATACATTCGAGTTTATTGAACAGATGTTTCAGTAATGTATATGTACTGTGCAGAAGTGATAGAGTTTTACACGTACTTGCAAGTTGAATGTTATTGTTGTTCATTTTGTAAACGAGTCTTAATGATTCTATTTAGAATAACATCTGTATATAAGCTCTTTGAAAAGTTCAATTGTTAAATTTTATACATTAAAATTTACACTAAATAATAATAAAAGTTTTATAATTATAAAGAAATATGTTAATTATTAGACTTGACCCTGCGAACATTCGGTCAGTAGCATGGGTTTCGTGAAAGTGGAAAGGGTTTAGTAAATGTTTTAGTCGGAGAACTGTTAATTATTATTATTCTTCGAATCAACCATATACATTGCTTGTACGATTGTCTTTATCGTGGTAGGAGTTTTGTACGGTTTAGTTTAATAATGCCGCAACAATTACGAACGTCGATAGAGCGAGTATCGCTTCACAAAGTACAGAAGTTTATTGGTCAATTTCCAGATTTAATATATGATGTAAGTAAAATAATTGTGAAGTTTTGCCACAAACTTCACAATTATTTTACCATTATTTACCATATATAAAAGAAGACGTACGTAATTAAATTAATAACTTAAGTTTAAAAAATGAAATGTATATAGAAATTGCAAAGTGAATGTTATAGGCTTGTTGAGAAGTCAGGTGGATTTCGAGGGTCTATCGTCTAAGCGAGAACAAAAGAAATCTTTGCACACGAATACGTACACAGTAAAATGTCTAAGTGAAGTTTAATATTTTAATATTTTTATATAATTTAAAAATAGAATTAAACATTCTTATATATGCGAAGCGTAACAGTGGAGTAAATGCAAATAGTGTACACTGTACAAATACAGTGTTACATGCATTCAGTGACGCAAAAGATATTGGTGTTATTGCTAAAGTTTAAAATCCATATCCTTTTTTTCCATTTTTCAGAATATGCAGCAGTTCGAAGAACTGTTAATGCTTATCAGTAGTGATTACACTACCATTCGTTTGCAGGAAATCATCGATGAAATAAGAAGAAATAATCGAAATCGATAGTTGGCTCTGACTCAGTATGTCAAACCGTTGAGTTTTAGCCAGTAAAAATGTTGAATTAATGATTCATTGCCTGTATTCATCTCATTTATCATTTTGTAATTTATACTTGTTCCAAAACATTGAAATTAAAATGCGTGGTAAGCAACTTTCATTGCATGAAGCAGCCGTTGAAAGATAAGAAACATTGGATTTTGAAGTATTGGCTTCAGAGTGGAAAAAATGCTTCGCAATTTGATTTAAATGTACGCAAAAGTTGATTGAGGCCAAAGGCAAATTTTTCGGAACACAATAAAATTGTTTAATAAATTTTATATGTGTTTTGGACATTGTTTCCAGAAATATTTTCAGCTGCCCTCGTACTATTCGAGTGTATACAACATTTCTATTTATGCTTGAAATATGTGCGCATGAAATACAACTTATTTTAATCTTTTAATTCTTCCTACATGGTATCCGTACTGTAAAACCCTTCTTCCATACTATAACAATATGTATATATATTCAACGCAAGATCTCTAACGATATCAAAGAATATCAAATTTAATATTAAGGTAAGATTGAATAATTGAATTACATTGCACCACTATTACTATTCTTATTTGGAGCAGAAACTCATAAAAATTCTCATAAAATTTCCTTCTTTGCGTGCTCGCCGGAACGCGGTTTCTTTGACAAATTTTCCTCATAAATTGCAGATTCTCCTTTTCTATTAATAATTTGCGATATTAAAATGGTAATGATATCGAGCCTTTCGCGAATTCCTAAAGCAATTTAATTATCGATTTTGCAATATGTCTGGTGAATATTGTATTGCTGCAGCTGTAATCTTGGCGAGATATTGAATTTAAACTAGTTTATTAGGTGACGTGGTTATTTAGTTATCAATAAAAGCAACCAAAAGGCTATTACCTATAGAACATGTCTGGAATATGATAAATCAAAGTGTTGGTATGGTTCTTAATCCTCCAATACATGATTACCCACACGTTGCTTGGAGAACTTCCACAGGAGTATATAGATCGCCTATTTTAATTATATATAATTTAAAATCTTTATTGAAATTTTGAAATAAATTATTTTTTTAAATTATATATTTTGACGTATCTTGCCCTTTTTCTTACTTGAAACTATTAATTAAGCAAAGAACTTGTGAAGTAGTCTGAAATGTTTTGAGCCTTACCATGAAGTTGCCATTACTCGTCAAAACCATTCTGGTACTGCAACCGTATATGCTTTGAAATATCTTTGTGAAAATTTCAAACATTTTCGACGCTCAATTGTTGTTTGATAGTCGTTCGTGTCAGTGGATGTCAGTATAAAAATTGAAACAATAGAGTAACGTGGCGTAATTAAATTTTTCCACTTAAAAGGCAATACGATTGTGCAAATTAAAACTGAGTTGGACGCTGTTTACGTAGACTCTGCCCCATCATTTGCCACCGTATAAAGATGGGCAGTTGAATTTAAACGTGGTCGTACCAACTTGGCTGATTGTGGGCATTCGGGACTGCCAAAAACTGCGAGCACCATCGATAACAGTGAAAATGATAACCAGATGGTACGAGACGATCGTCGAATCAAGATTAGAGAGATAGCAGAGGTTATGGACACATCGATCATATATTGACTAAAAAATTTCGATCAAGATTAGAGAGATAGCAGAGATTATAGACATATCGCGTTTGTCGTAAATTGACTGAAGAATTGAAAATTCGAAAGCTACCGCGTATTAGGTACCGCGCTTGCTCATTTTGGCCAAAAAAACGCACTCGAATAACGGGCATTTCCAAAGCCCCGTTAAGCAGTTTAAGCGAAACGGGTCGGGTTTTTTGCGTAGATTTATAACTATAGATGAAACTTCAATCCACAACTACACTTCTGAGATGAAAAAACAGTTAAAGCAGTGGACTGCAAAAGGTGAAGCTGCTCGAAAAAAGGCAAAAACAGTTCCGTTGGCCGGGAAGGTGAGAGCGACTGCTTTTTGGTAAAATAATAACGGGAGTGTATTATGCATCATTACTTGATGAACTGAAAGCAGAAATTGCAAAAAAACGGCTCATTTGACGAAGAAGAGAGTGCTGTTCCATCAAGATAGCGCACCTGCTCACACTTCGGCGGTCACTATGGCCAAAATTCACGAATTGCATTTCGAATTGTGTGACCACCCACCATATTCTCCAGATCTGACTCGCAGCGACTTTTTTCTGTTTTCTAAGCTTAAAGTTACGCTTGGAGGACAGAGACCTTCATCGAACGAGGACATCGTCACATATGTAAACGCCTATTTTGCGAAGACAGCAACTACTATTTGGAAGGGTTAAAGAGATTAGAGCATCGCTGGAGAAAGTGTAAGGATTTAGAAGGAGACTATGTTGAAAACTAGAACTACATTTGACCGGAAAAATACTTGTTTCTATGTTAGGCTCAAAACATGTCAGACTACTCTTGTGTTGTACTGCGAAATGTGGGCTTAAGAAACCTTATTATATTTTAATATTTATGGAGTCGTTTAAGCATCTTACCAGAAAACGCTGCTATCGAGCGTGCTAACAATAAGGAGAAAGATTTGAAGTAAAATTATGCAATGGTGAGCATTAAAGGTCTAGGACGTGTGTAGTATCCTGAAATTAATTTTTATTAACTACAACTTATTAAATAAAAAAATACATAACAACGTTGTCCTTAAAGTTTTATTTAATATTTAGATAAGAAATTTTGAAATCTATTGAAATAATTAAAGGAAGCTATATATACAAGTAACAACGAATAAGTATTTGAAAAATAACACATAATAAATACAGATTGTAAAGCAAGTTAGTTATTTCGTAAATTATTACCTCGGTGAATAATAATTAAAATAATATCTGTATCGAACAATACAGAGATTAGCCTTGTATGATATTTCGATCGGACATGTGCTTCACTGTGCATGCTTGAATAAACACTTTAGTGAGAAATGTTCACCCCATGGCAGCTAGGAAACAAAAGAGAGTCTTTCTAAAGAAACTCCGTTGCTGAAAAGGGTCGTTTTATGATCTAGTTTAATGTTATCCAATCATATTGAAACTAGCGATGTCTAAAGAATTAAGAATTAATTAAAGACGCGAGTTAAAGAATTGTGCTGTAAATGAAACGTTAATGAAAAATACTTTAAAATGATATCTCACATAATATAGTTTAGATAAAGTTTACAATAGCGATTTAAATTTGACTTCGCCTCCGTATTAAAATATCAATTTTAATACGGAGTCAGTGTAATTCCGACATGTGGAAAAAATAATAAATAAAATTTATAATTAAAAAATAATTAGAACAGAAGTTGTAAGCAATTAATTCATAATTAAATTGAAATATATAATAGAAACGAAAGGAACATTAAGTAGTTGGGTTGACCGTTCGATTTCAGGAAGATAGATAGGATTTTGGGTGAAGGGTCGATTGGGTGACAACTGCGATACAAAAGAAATGCTTTCTCTTGCGAATACGAATGATATTTCACAAAGTGGCTTTATAAATTTTTTAAATATTTTAAATTCTATATATTTGTGGATAGTATAATTTAAAAGTAAAATTTAAAACATTCTTAATATATGCGAAGTGTAACAATCAGGCAATAATAATACATATTGTTGCGTTATTTCAAAGATAACATAAATAAAGTATCTACAAATTAATAATTTAATCAAAGAAATGAGACAATATGAGAAAAATGTGTATGCAAGGCATATTTGGAACAAGTTGTGGTCTGTGTGCATTTGCCAAGCATGCGAGATAAGACTTGAAATCCAAATTCTTATAAATATCATTTACAAGCTTACGAAACTAGGAAACAGTAATTAATGGTAGAATAACAAATTCATCGCATTAGGTTAATAATTTTTTAGTTACGATCTTACAGTAAATTAAATATAGCATAAATAAGTATAAAAGTTAAAATGGCTTTTGCTTTGAGTGGCCCTGTATATTACGTTATACAATATTGTATTTGTTGTATCACGTCAACATATTGTAGGTTATGATACGATTCAATAATATTTATAATCTAATTAAGTAAAAACACATGCTTACGTACCAAAAATAAATAAAAAGGAATATTAATAATCATTTTTAGTATTTCAAATTGAATATCTAGTGTGCAACATGTCCACTGTTTATATATAATTTTAGTAATGTATGATTGATTTATAAACGAAATTAGGACTACACAATAAAAGATCCAGTGATAATAGCATTCATGGTATAATCTGAAAATAATAAACACCTGTAGTAAATGCGAATGATATTTGAGGAGCATATTTAATAACAACAAAATGGAATAAAAAATTAAATAGAACACGCACAGCAAGTTATCGGAAATAAATCGACAATAACAATAAGATTCTAAAGCATATTACAATGTTTAATAACCCATTAAATGGTGCAAGAGATCTGCATAGAAGAAATGCATAAATTGTGATCAAGATGACAGCAGGCAAGTTTTAATTCAGAGGTTAGAAATTTTAAACATATTAGAGGCATAGCGGATATACAAAGAAACGGCATGTACGACAGAGAATACGAAAACAAATTATAATACAAGATCTTTGTTTCTACACAACCTATTAAAAATGTGTGTAATGAATCCTGTTGCTATCCGAATGCGATTGGATGTAGGATAATGTAAAACAGAAATGGAAAAACTGACGACATAGTAAAATATAGAATATGTGAAAATTCGCCGTATTTGTAAAGTGTACGGGGGGCACCGAGTATATAAAAGAGAGAAATGCGGCAAAAAAGGGATTCTAACGTGAGCTACGGTTTTGAAAAGACTTAAAATTTATTTTACATTTAAACATTACATTTTACGTATTACTTATAATTTGAAGCAACTTTAATTCTAATTATTTGTATTGAATATTATTGCATTTTCTTTTATTTAACTTTTCCTTTTAATTGGAATAATTATTTTGGAATTTATCTAATAAAACATGTATCACAAGGAATTGGAGAATATGTATGCTGAGCAAAAGTCAATGTAAGTAAAATGGCTCACAATAGTTTGAAGTCTGTAAAACTCAAATCATATATTTCAAAGTGTGTATGTGCTTTCTTTGTTCTGTAGGTACTAGACTTCCACTAAACAAGCGTTTAATAACACACTTTATTTGTATCATTGCGTGAGTGATAATTTACATTAAAATTTTATAATCCAATATAACTTAGTGAAACTCGCAGGATTGTGCATGTAAGTATTTTTTATATTACATTAAAAGTACCCAAATAATATTAAGAAAAAGACAATTTCAAAATTGTAAAATACAGCGCCGTAATATTCAGATAGTAATGCGATTTATTCCGAAAATTTAATTAAACGCTTTTTAAAGTTTCTTACCTTTATTCATTCAAAAGAAACCTATTTTCCTTATTAACATAACATAAAGAGGACCCTTTAGCAGCAGTTTAATTTATATTTTGTCCGAACAATTCAGAATCACCCTATCACTTCTTACTTCTGCCTTTTCCCCACGAATCACTGTCAGATAATAGCATCCATGAATGAGAAAAGCGAAAACCATCTAGGTTGTGAGATCTTTTCAAACGGTACAACAAAACAAACAGCATCGCTTGGTGCGGCCTGTCACGACGACAACGCATACTTTTAACAATAGCGAAGGAGACTACGTAAAGGCGGGGATTTTAATGACTCTTAGAGAACGCTAATGAAACTGTTTCAAATATTCTCGACCAGGGCATCTGAAACAGGAATACTTAGCATATTTCCTCTGGCTGTGGGTATAGAAATTGTGAACGCCGAAGAAGATGTCTCGAATTCCAGGTTTTGCTTTGTTCTCTTCCACCGTATCTAAATACTACCGCAGGATCAGACACGTGCTTTCCATAAAGGTTATACGATTTTGTCATATTTTCTTCTCGAAGCGTTGTAATTCATATAAGGAATTAAATTTGGCCGGTTCATGTCTACATATTATTACAAATAAGGGCTTGGCTAGGGATAAGGAAATTATTTTGTAATACAATAATTTGTGGTGCTGATGAAGTTCCTGCAAAGGTCCAGGACGTGCGTGGTATTGGTTAATTAAAAATTCAAATAAATACACAAAACTTAATAAATAAAATAAAACACAGCGGCGTCCTTAAATTGGTATATTTAAATAAAAGAAATTGATGTATTTAATTTCTAATTAAATCAGTAATATATACACAAGGGGCGATAAATTAGTAATCGAGAAATTAATATAAAATATCTGAAATATAAAGGTGAAACAGTAATAAAACAAAGTACTATATACACGCGGAGCGATGAATAAGTAGATTAAAAAATTAACACACAAAAAATACTCTGAAAACGAACGTTAAATTGAGCAGTAAATTAAGGGTTAATTAATATGTATAAAATAACCTCTGTATAGAACAATCCAGAGTTACCTTAGAGTTGGCGATGATGGTCACGTGGCCTTCGAAGATATACCTTGGTCAAGTATATGTAGAGCGATGGTTTACCGGAGGAATAAGAATTGAGTTAAATTAATATGGATTCACTTAAAAGAATAATATGCATAGAACAATGCAGTTTACCTTAGAAGTTGAAGAACACCTGGACGGCGTGACATCGTGACTTGGACAGTGCACGAGGTGTGTGTGTGTAACCTTCGGAGGTACTAGAGAAAAAGCCCTGATCGATGTTCGTATCTAAAGAAAAGTAAAGTTTTAAAAAGGGCTGTTTATGACCTAAGTAGAGGGAGGGATCGATAACTCGAATAATAATTAATAAAAAGCGCGACCTGAAGGGGTGGTCTGTCAATGGCATAATTATTATTAAAATAACCCTTGTGACATGAGCTTCCTAACGATATCAAACATGACATATAAAAGAAGATGTAAATAATATTATATTAAAACAATTTTAAAATATGGAATTTATCTAGAAGAAATTCGATAGTTAACGTTAGGGTTGCTGAGAGTCAGGTAGAAGAAAAGGTCTCGGTCAATTCAGAATATAACAATAGAAAAACTTTCTCTTTGGACACGAATATGTACAGTTTGTACAAATGTAAAAAATGTCTAAGTTTAATATATTTTAAATTGAGATATTTAAAGACGAATATGTGTATTTAAATAAATGAATTAAAACTTCTATACGCTAAGCGTAACAATTTATTCTTGTAAATACTTTTATTTCAAGAGTTTTCAAAGGAAATATTTAAATCACATTAAAAAATTTGTGTTTTTACTAGAAAATCTTCCGAATCATTACTCTAATTTCGAGTTTTTAACTTAGATTCTGTGCGAAGTAAGCGTCATATTTTTTATACCTGTTCAAGATAAAAAAATTCTATATTTTAATATCATTTCCCCTAATTTTAATGCGTTTTACAAGGATTAATTAATAATTCTCTATCATCGTAAAGAGAATCTATTTGTTTTTCCATCGAAATGTTGCATTACGGCTGTCTGCAACTCTCTATCATCAGGAAAATGACATATCCTAAGATCTCTTTTAAATAAGCAAATAAATAATAGTCAATAGGTTACGGTAGATGTTAAATTTCTTGAGAGCCACATTCGCGAATTGCAGCCTGTGAAACAGTAGCAGTACAAATGGGCGCATTGTCATGCAATAATCGAACGCCTTTTGATAATATTCCTCAGCGAATATTGTGGCTCAATTTATTGAACAAATAAGTATAATATATGCTTGTGATATCTAATGATGCATAACTGCTCTCCGTCAATATGAAAATGTATTTGAATCTGAGATGACTTCTTGTGCTATGGGCGTTCCTCAGAGAAGTATGTTGACTCCCATCTTTTCATTGTATATATTTTTAATATCCGCGGATACGTTCAGTGCGAGGCGTTTATTTCCTACGTGGACGATATTAGTGTCTTGGCAGCGGGATGTGATATGGATACTTTGGCTTTACACTCTTACATGAATGATAATTGCAACAAACTTAAGTTGTGATTCTCTGCGAATAGGCTAATTTTAAATAGAGCTAAATTCATTAAATAATTTGTTCACTTTATTTCAATCATTATTTACATCAAACATATTTAAAAAACGATATAATGCGGAAGCTGTACGAGTAGGGTTCTGATTATTAAAAATTCTTACGATATGGCTAACATTAAGAGTTTTAGTTTAGGAATTTACCTACGGAGAACATATTATATTAAACTGTAGCTAATTAGAAATAAGGAAGGCTTTCGATATAGTCAAGATAATTCGTAAATTTAAACGTAACATACTTAAACAAGCAAAACATTGATTCATGTGTCATTTACTGTATCGGGTGTCCTCGAAATAAAAAGACAACGTATGAAAAATGGAAAGATATAATTAGAGCTGGGGATGTTTGCGGTGTGCCAGGATAGTATTCAGTTAAACGCACGAATATAATGACCTTGTTTCGATCGGTGATGCATGCGTGATTTTATTGCTTTACATGCATTCGCTATTTATATCACTTAGGTATGTCAGTTATGTGTATTGTATATAAATAACACACTTACCTTATTTACGATTATTATAGCATAGCGCCAAGTGGATAAGACTTGCAGTAAGTTTGTAGCATTAGATACGTTTCCATATTTGTAGCGGTGAGCGATGTACGCCGTGATGAATAAATTTTTTTATATTTTGAGAAAGACCGCTCGACATCTACGGATGTAACACACGCACAATTAAAATAATCTTTATAGATAGAAACCGAATCTACACTTGCACCATTACTAATTTGTTTTAATCTGGTAAAATCAAAATCATTGTTTATCACACTCTCGAACTTTTCTATTACATTAACATTTTTGTTGTCATTTACTGCGCATAGCTGGGCGTGTACATCGTCCAGTATTTGCAGTGACTCCGCTAACGATAATGCAGTATTTTGAAATTTCTCGATTGCGTTAAACAATCCTATATGATTGTTATAAATAGTTTGTAAATCTGCATCATGGGAAGGGTTTTGAAAGAGTCTCTGGCTTTCCTTAATGGCTACAGCTTCGGCAGGATTGAATTGTAGAACCACAGATTTTATTTGTTGAAAATACTTGGCATAATAAAATGCCGCCTTTAACCAACTTCCCCAACGTGTAAGGATTGGCTCTGGTGGTTCGGGAATACCAGGGCACCGACTGCGAAACTCTCGAATTGGTTTGGGAGATTTTAGAAACACTTTTTTTGTGGTTGCTATTAATGCATCCACCTCTGGATAACATTGCCGAATAGTTTGTGCCACAAGGTGTAAAGCATGAACTTTACATGTCACATGCAAAAGTCTCTCACAATCTGCTTTAAGAGAACGGCCTACAGAACGCATTGTCGCAGCACCATCGCTCATAAACATCAGGAGTTGATTAGTTTTGCTGGCTAATAAAATGGGAAATGTTGATTTGACAGGATCTAGTACACGCACTATAATATTCACAATAGAATGTTTTTTTCGATCTGTCGTTTCGTCGACACATACCCATAACTGTTTATCATTTACTACTGCTTTCATTCTGTTTTCAATGTCCTGACGCACAATTGGTAAATAGGTGAGTAACGTTCTCCGTGACGGTAGCTTTTTGTTGGAATTGTATTTATTCCAAAAGTCGTGAAAGGCTTTTTTATCTAGCAGGTGATCTGGCACATCGCAGACGAGTAGCATTGTCAATAAATCGAAAATGAATTGCGTTTTAGACAGCACATTATTTTTTTTGCCTTTGTGGTGTACACTTTCAACATGTCTTTTACAGTCGTATTTGTCCCAGCAAAGCAACTGTTTATCGCATAATTTACAAACCACTTTTGCTCCATTATAATACAAATCGGGAAAGTCTCGGATCAATTTCTTCACGTCGTTATACAATGGGCGCTTTCTTGGCTTGGGCACGTCCGTCATACTTATTAAATAGAGCTCAAGACAACACACGATCACGTTGCCAGTTCACGACTAACTAAAGTGTTTCGCTGCATCGTGTTTATACGCTGGTGGGGATGCACTACATACGGTCCTGCCGTACCGCAAACATCCTGAGCTCTAGATATAATTATATAGATATAAATATATATAGATATAAATATATATATTATATAGATATAAATATATACCCAAAATATTTCCTAAAATTCCCTCTCATAAGCGAGAAAAAAAATTGACAGAGACACGTAATAGTATATTAAAGTACAAGTTGCATAAGACATGATTTTAGTGCACGCGTTCAAGTTTAGAAAACGAGCCGCAAGGCGAGTTTTCTAAAGAAGAAGTGCACTAAAATGTCTTATGAAACGTGTATTTTATACTATTTTTTCTATTTCAGACATTAAAAGTTCAAAAAGACTTAAAATAAGAGGCATGTGTTGTACAAAAATTGTAGAAATCTTCTTTTTTTGAAGTTGGTAGCATTGATGTTTAACTAGAGCATTTTAAATATTTGAAAATCGGCGGTGTTATACGTCATTTTAAGGTTAAAATTTAGATTGATTTATGCAATGACAAACCTCTAAAAACAAAATTTTGCGTGCGAAAAAGTAATACTTTATGCAACCCAAACGGGTGTCGAAAAGTGCACTTTATAGCACCGAAATAGAAAAAAAAAATTTCTAACACCACTGTGCTATTGACTATATTATAAAAGACGATATCTTAAAGGTGACCGACAATAACAAAAAGAATAGTTTTGTTATAGTTCATCTTGTTTTATGTTTCGTTCGTTGTCGATCGTTACGTACGTTCGATACAATTTACATTACATGTTCTTTTAGTACATCATCTTTAAAAATTTACAATAAATTTTTAATTGACTTTCGTACCAACTTATCGAACCCTTACCGTACAAAACTTATACACAATGTTATTTTATAGCGTTTTTATAAACATAAACATTACAGTGCGTGTTTACAATAGTGGTCTTTTTTATATCCTATTAATATTTTATATTTGCTACTTTTCTTTTTAAAAAACACATTCAAGTAATACACGTAATACACATTTTTTAAATTTTTATTAATTCACTTGAATATATACCAGTGTGGGTCGATAAGTTTCTCTTTTCACCATAATCTTCTCTCAGTTCAATACACTTGATCCAACGTTTTTTTCCAATTTTTTTATGGTATCCAAATAATACGATTTCTCGAGGCCCTCAAAATAGGCCTTTGTTTTTCATCGATAACCTCTTCATTCAACCCAAATATCTTACCGTCGAGCCATTTCTTCATATTTGGAAATTGGAAATAGGAGGCTGAATTTGGAGAATATACTGCATGAGGGAGCAATTCATAACCTAATTCATGCAATTTTGCCATTGCCACTGCGAATTTGTGCGCCGGTGCATTGTCCTGGCAAAAGAGAACTTTTTTCTTCGTTAAATGCGTTTTCCCTTCAAGTCGGCGTCCAATCGATTCAACAACCCTGCATAATATGCACCGGTTATCGTTTTACCCTTTCCAAGGTAATCGATGTGAATGACACCGCGCGCATCACAAAAAAATATCGCCATTAACTTGTTGGCAAACAGACGCACCTTGGCTTTCTTTAGCTTCGATACACCACGAGAAGTCAATTGTCTCGAGTATCCCTTGGTCTCTGGTGTATTGTAATGAATCCATGTTTCGTCCACGATTGTGAAACGTCGCAAAAACTTGTTCAGATTGGAATTGAACATCGCCAAACACTCCTTTGAAGTTGTCTGACGATTGTGTTTGCTGTCAAATGTGAGCAAACGCGGCACTCATCTTGCAGATAGCGTTTTCATATCCGAATATTTATACAAAATTGTAGTCCATGTAGTCTCTTCAAGTTCGCGCACCTTCACTTACTGATCGTCCACTATCATACCATAGATTTTATCGACCATTTTTGGTGTGGTGGGAGCGACCAGAATGTTCGCCAGTGGTGGATGGTTTCAATCGATGGTGAAGAGTCCCCGTAATACTTTTCAAGCATTTTTCTTTGTGTGCGTGATGGTTTTTTCCCGCAAAAAAATTGCGTTTAATGTCGCAACAAAACTATTTGACAGATAAGTCTGAAAATTAAGGTGCGCGCTTTAGAAAGATGCCTTTTGACTAGCACAGCGTTTCTTAATCTTTTTGATAAGTGGAACCCTTTTTAGTAGTCACTTTTATTGTGGAACCCCTGGTTTGTTTCAATAGTATACTTTTTATGTAACATTCTGTAAATGGATTATATGCAACAAAAATGAAAATTATTTCAAAAAATATTTATTTTCTTCAAAAAGTAATTCAAAAATTAACACAAAAGTTCTTAAAACAACTTAAATTTACATTTACAGGACTTTTAAATTTTAATTTTAATGGAATGAGTGATATTGCTTTTTATTATCACAAATACACTTAATTGATGAAAGTTGAATTCTTATGTCAGGTTCGGCATCAAGTCTGTTCCGGTATTTAGTTTAAGCTGAGAACCCCGTTTCGCACATATATGTGGTTACAAATGGTAAAAGCACCAACACGGCCTTTTGCGACAATTGAGGATATTCATCTTTTATACTGCACCAGAATTCCGTTAATGACATTAATTTAAATTTATTTTGCAATGATGAATCAGATGTCATTTCAATAAAAGTTTCGTATTCTTCCGTTGACATGGTCGAAGGTCGTGCATTGAAAATAAATGGGTTTTTAATCCACAATTCATTTTGATATTTAATCTGCTGTTCATTTGGAAAATACTTATTAAAAGCTTCACTCAATCCTTTCAGTTGTTGAATAATTTCTTCAATAAATGCCTCTGCCATTTCAACCCCTTCTTCTTCTAAAAAGCCTTTTATTGTTGGAAAACAATCAAACTCGTTGGAGCGCAGACAAATTGTTCAAAATTCTATTTTTTTCTTGAAAGCAAGAATTTTTTCGTTGGCAATAAATACATTTACTTGTTTGCCCTGGAGGGTTAAATTAAGTTCATTTATCTTTGTAAAAATGCCGCTTAAATGGGCAACTTACTTTTCGTCTCAAATCATACAAATTTTCATTACAAATGGATGACTGAACCGATGTATCTGGACTCGCAATATTAATTGTAATCGTTAGATATTAGCACGAAAACGCATTATTGGAAGATCTTCTTTTATGCAAATCTCTACCAACACGTACTACTGGAGTCGAAATATTTGGTCTTTTCTTGAAGAGAATAAAATACCATGGGACAACTGTATTGATATCTGTACCGATGGAGCAAAGGCCATGAGTGGCATAATTAATGGGGCTATACAGCTTATTAAAAATATAGCTAAAAACTGTTCTAGTAGCCACTGCATGATCCATAGGCATAAGAATGCTCTTTATGAGGTCATCAAAATCATTAACTTCATAAAATCTCGACCGCTAAATAATCGTTTATTCAAAATACTATGTGAGGAGATTGGAAGTGTACATACAGCTCTTCTTCTACATACTGAAGTCAGATGGTTATCTCGAGGAAATATACTAACCCGTTTTCTTGAGTAAGGGACGAGGTGCGTGCTTTTTTTTTAGAACACAATTTTGAATTGAAAGGTCGATTATTTGATAGAAATTGGTTACTTAAAATTAAGTAACCAATTTCTATCAAATAATCGACCTTTCAATTCAAAATTGTGTTCTAAAAAAAAAGCACTTAAAATTAAGTTTCGCGGAACCCCTGAGTGATCTCCACGGAACCCCGGGGTTCCGCGGAACACAGTTTCAGAAACGCTGGACTAGCACAATGTTGGGTTTGAAATGACAGTGCCATCTGTTCTAATTTTCAGGTACTTTTTGAGTTTACATACCACATGTGTATGAGGCATTTACTATTTATATACATTCTGAATATTTTGAATTCATAGGCGTCAATTAATACAATTTTCAGGAGGTTTTTAATGTTGGGGTTCGTTGAAAATATTTTGAATTTATATTCTACATAATTACATCTTTCCATTTATCATACGTTGTTTATTTATTTCAAGGACAGCCTGTATAGTCATAATCTAAGAATCAAAGATTTCGTTTTACCGCCACATGTTAAAGAAAGATAAGTTGTAAGGAATGTATTTCAGCCAATAAGGTTCTCAATGTTTTCAAAACGAAGATAAATGAGGCAGACCTCGAATCATTAGAAAATATTTTGATAACTGATTTCTTAGAATACAAAAGTGTGTTGATAGGAATGAAGAATATTTTCAGAAAATGGAATTTTTAGGAAATGGAAATAAAAATGTTTCATGAATCGGTTAAATACGTAGGTGGAAAAGTATAAAGAAATATCTTTTTTTATACTTGTTTCTGTATATGTTTTCTCTTTCTTATGATATTTCTTTAAAATACAATGTTACTTTATCGTAATCGTCTCATATTTACACGTTCTTACATTTTGCACACTGCGACATAACATTATTTAAATGTTATTACAAATTTTAAATGAGAAAAGCTCACATTACCATTCAGTTCATCTTCTGAAATTTCATTCCGTCTCTCTCGGCGAAACGAGATTTCGTGACTTAATCAATCGGGCGTTATTTTAACAAGTCCACGGGCGTTACATCACGCCAACATCGAGCAGAACTTCTCTCCGCCGATACATTTAACTATAATTAATAAATTTCATACTTACTTCGGGTTCGGCAAAATTCTCGTGCCAAGCGTGTAAGCAGTAGCAAACTTAATTCCATCAATCCACTTCCAATTTAAGTCCGACCTCTTGTATACCGTGTATATATATCTAGTGGCATCTACGAGAAAAAGAACACAAGACAGTAACGCGTTCGGAAGAAACACTGGCAATAAATCGTAAAATCCCGAAATAAACGACGGCTTAGTTCCTAAGTTTCCTAAGTGCCAGAATGCACGTGAGGTTTTACTTCATCTCATCGAAACAATATCGGTTTTGTTCTTGCAATAATAAGCAGATAGCGGGTTAAAAGAAGGAGGTATTTTCTGCAGATATCCTGGGATATAAATAAGAACGAATATTTCGAGTTAAACCATATTATTCTTATACGATTTTAGTCTCAGGAAATATTTTAAACAATAAATGATTTAGATGTAGAACGGAGAACATTTACGATCGTTCGATTGTCTGTTCTCTGTTGAATAGGTTTTTACAGTGTTTTTATGAATGTTACCGTATGCTGCAAAGACGTAATGGAAGGGAACAGTAATCTATACACAACATCACACGTCTTGGACCCCCTCTGTATAAAAGAAATGAATGGTGTATTGTTATTTCTGGGTACTTATATTGTATGGGGGAACAACAGCGATGACGCTTGATGATAACACACGTGTGATTTATTGTCAATTGTTGAAGAAAATGGTCAGTTTTGTTGCATTTGTAGCCAAACAATTTTTGTGATTACATCGTGTTATAATGCCGGACCATGAAATTTCCGTCTTCACTAGAACAAGAATTATTGTCTTACATGATGCTGGACATACAAATTGTCAGATTCCCTTGATGTTAAGTATCCCTAGAGCATATGTCGTACGTATAGTGCGTAAATATGTAGAAAGTGGTTCTGTGGAAAGAAGACCACGTTCTTGGCGTCTCCGAGTGTCAAATGAAAGGGGGTATCGTTACTTGGTTCAATATATCCGGAGGCATCGAAATGCTTCAGCTCCAGCCCTAAGAGCTCACTTCCTAGGTACGTTTCGTCGTGTTATTTCAATCTTTACCATTCGAAGAAGACTTCATAGTACGAATTTACATGCTAGAAGACCTTTAAGAGTACTCACTCTAATTGCACGACACCGAGCTGCCCGTTTACGTCGAGCGCGAGAGCATAGGGAATGGCTTTTATGGCAGTGCTGATGGGTCTTATTTACCGATGAGATCAGAATTGGATTGGTGAGTGATGATCGTAGGCAACAGGTCTGGAGTGATACCAGGTCGTCAAAGGCGATTAAATTTGCCTCCTTGGGTACATTCATGTTTTGGGGTGGTCGATTAAATTTGCCTCCTTGGGTACATTCATGTTTTGGGGTGGTATAATGTTCAACCGGCGTACCGTGCTAATTCCCATACAACACAACATGACAAATGCAATTTATATTGAAAACGTTACTAGGCCCATTAGCTATCCATTACGCAATGAACTGGATGAAAATTTCATCTTTACGGATGATAATGCTAGACCACATCGTGCAATAAGGGGTCGGGAGACACTTGAAGAAAGACATATCACCAGATTGGATTGGCCAGCACATTCCCCCGATCTGAACTCAATAGAACATATGTGGGATTTTGTTGTTAGAGCCATTCGCAATTGGTTTAACCCAACCCAAATCGCGGAAGAATTAACCATTGCGGCTATAGACGAATGGAACAATATTCCGCAAGAAACAATAAACTCATTGATTATTTTAATGGATAGGTGTGTCAATGCGTTAATAAGAAGCAGAGGGGGTATACTGAGTATTGAATATTGATTGTTTGACTCATTCCTTTGTTTCTATATTTTTTCTTGTTTATTAAATTTTTTAATTTTTTTACTTTTTGCTTCTTCTGTTAGTGCCTACGTTGGTCAACAATTATCATGATCAAATTTTCATCTTAAAAAACATATGTTCAACATAATGTTTTTATTGTTCTTAATAACACACTATTATCATAGTCTTTTGATGTTGAGTTTATATATACAGGATTACCGCTGAATAGCGCCTAAGCTATGCGAATCTGAAGAGTACGTATAAATGCTCTGTTTTGCCACTTCTAACTAGCTAAGAATTTAGAATTCAGCTCTTCCCTTCGATGCATCTTTAGTGTGTTATTATTAAGAACCAGCAGTCAGCGGTAGATTCCAGGAGGGGACTTTAATGAATTTGTAGTGAGCCGATCTATTGTTTAGTTTAATTAGTTACGTTCTATTGCGTAAATATGTGATTGACAGCGATACAGCAATGTATACACACTTACTTGCATCTCAGAGAATCAAAACAACTAATGTCGAAGAAAAAGTGTTATTCTTTCTAACAGATGGAGTTGCATATGTGAAGGCGGCTGGTCGGCTCTTACAACAAACATACAGTAGTATGACGCATATCACATGTTTCGCACATGCTCTTCATCGAGTATCAGAGGAAGTCAGGAAATGCTACCCGAATGCAGATAAACTGATATCTTTTCTCAAGGAAGTTTTCGTGAAGGCACTTTCACGCAAGAATTTATTTCACGGACATTGAATACATCCAGACCCTTAGATATTTAATTGTAATTAGAAGAGACAGGACGCATCGGGCTGAAATTACGATGAACCATATAAATAATCTATAACATCGCTAAGTTATTGAATAGTACTATTCATTCGATTAACCGCATATCTATTTTTTGTCGCTCAATTGCGATGCAATAACTTCAATTTTACAGTAAAATTCCTTTCTTCATAGACGCAGATAGCGTGAGGAGTTTTTAAAAATTATTTTATTTATTAGTTTATATTTCGTAAGATAAATATATTACGGTGAGTTAGTTTCTTGTTTTTAATTGTTTTAACTGTTAATTACATAGTGAATTTTGAAATTTTGTAATAGATCCTGTTTAATATCGTTTCATCGCATCTACTTCTTACAATTATATTGACGTAAGTGTCCAGTGTATTTCGTTAAGTTTCAATAACTTACGCATATATTTTTAATTTTCATTTATTTAGATCTAGAACATGGTTTCAGTTACTTTTTCAGATATGATATGGAACAACGTCCAGAATGGCATCGTGAAACAATGACGAGTTGGATTAAGGGTCATACTGATTGTATGTCCATCGCCAGTGATTCCGAAACTTATTGGAAGGTCTGCAAAATATCGTTAAAAAATTCCAAGAAATCGCACGTATAGCGTCACTTAGCATCGCAGATATTAGGCCCGTTGGAATCTGACAATTTTAACGAAGAACTCTGAAATTTGAATGGCGGAAAATATTTCATTAAATAAACTTAAAAATCCCTCCTTCAAAACATTTCTCCAAAAATATAGTGGTTGAAATGTTCCTGGGGAATCCACCTTACGCAAATATTATGTTTCTAAGTGCTACACGAAAGTAGTAGAATCCACTAGAAGCCATCTTTAAAATCAGTACCTATAGGTAAGTGCTGACGAAACTATCGATATATTAGGACACTGTGTGCTAAATGTTGTAGCTGGTGCACTACAACCAACTACTACATATAACGCATATGTCGATACAGACGATGCGGAAACACTAGCTAAAACCATTTACGAGAATATGCACCAAATGGTTCAAAGAAAAAATTTTTTTGTCAGTGGCAGTGCTGCATATATATTAAAAACAGGCAGATTTTTAAAGGAAACATATCCTCGTATGCTATTACTTGTGTAGCACATGCTGCCAACAGAATCTATGAATATATCAGAGACACCTTTCCGGAAGTTGATAGACTTGTATCCGCTTTTAAAATAGTTTTCAGAAAAGCACCGTTGAGAGTAGCTCTTTACAAGGCAAATCTTCCATCTTCGTCGCTTCCTTCCTCTCCAGTAATAACTAGATGGGGAACATGGTTGGAAGCTACTAGCTTTTATGCAGAGAATTTCGATAGTTTACAAAATTTCATTACATGTTTAAATGACGATGCTCGAAGTATTTCTGAATGCAAGGAACTAATACAAATTCCAAATTTAAAAAATCAGTTGTGCTTTCTTCAGGAGCACTTTGGCAATTTGCCAAAACTAATCACTTATTTTTGAAAATCGAAATCTCAAATTAACTGATGGATTAACCACATTAGATGTGACTATTAATAATTTAAAAAATATTCCAAGAGACTTCGGACGTGACCTGCGGCAAAAGTTAGACGCAGTTTTTAATATTTAATAACATTGCGGCAATTGTGTATGGGGACAATGCCTCAAAATCTACCTGTTAAATACACTGAAATAAAATAATTTTTACAGTATGCACCAGTTGCGACGTAGAAAGGACGTTTTCGATCTATAAGGATGTATTTCATTCAAAGAGAACAAATTTTATAGAAGGGAACCTTGAGAAAGTTTTGCTAGTTAATATTAATACTCTTTTACTCGACTGAACTACAAAACGAACAAATAAAAATGTATTTCGTATCTTATAGATCACCACCCGTTTGTTTTCCAATTATATAAATAAAATAGTACGCCCGTGGGCAATGAGTCATGTGCCTCTCGTGTACAGTCCCTAGTAATTAGTTATAGATTTCATTATTTGTTTTCATTGTTCAATATTGTGATGTAGCCAAACGCTAAATGAATAAATAAATAAACAAATACTACAGTCGAACTTTTCATTACATAAAATACCTACTAACGAAAATAAACCTTATTTACAATATTTAATTCTAAAATAGATAGAAATCGATGAGTAAATTTTATTAAACGTGCCTCTGAATAAATACAAAGCACACATGCATAGACATACAATATATTCCCTGAATACACAGTTTAACGAAAACGTCTCCTAATATTTACATAAATGTAATAAAACTAACAGAATCATATATCGAAATCTAATGCACACAAATCCAGATTCAATTTCAGGAAGACGCGTATTCTCAATAATATCCATATATGTATATCCCTGATGCTATTCCCAGGACGGCATCCCGATGTTCACGCAAAGGACACTTATTCTCCGCGGAGATCCTCTTCAAAAATCGGAACGCTTCAATTATATCGGGATAAATCATTCTATTCCGGTAAATACCACTTTACCCCATGCGTAGACGTGCGTAAAGCGTATACATCGTAAAACCGGAAGGAGTTATTTCTAGATATCCCTCGATAATACCCATTAAGCGCTCTAATTAACTTAGATTACGCAGGCTAGATGGTGTGTTTTTAGGGTGGGCGTATGTATGCAGGACAACAATAATAATCCAGAAACTAGATTATGGCAGTTGGAAGTGGTATCGATTAAGTGGATTGTGAAGAGCAAGTAAATATTATTGTTAGAAATTTGATGGCAAAGAATTGTTTTTTTTTGTAGAAGCTAGAGAATATATAGATCAAAATAATTAGAGTTTTCGAAGATATCTTATCGAAATATAGTAAAACCTATATGAACGGTCACCTGTCTAAAGCGGGCACCTGAGGTAATGGACAGTTTCAAAGTTTTCCGAACCACCTATAAAGAAATTGCCATATACGAAAATACGTTATTTACAATCACCCTTATAAAACGATCTTGGCTGAATAAACCCTAATTTTTACGATCTATCTTCATAGAAATTTACCTGCCTATATCGATCGGACTATTTATAATGTATTTTTATTTTCGGAAATACCAAATATCAATATTCCTAGTATGTTCACATAATTAAATTGAAATTTAAACTTGCAGATATGAATGCGATCTCAGTCCTGAACACGCTCCGAAATCAAATTGCCGGCGCAATAAGTGAATGTTTATGTTTGATCAAACAGCGATCGCCTTCATTTCTACAAGTTTACACATAATCTGGTCTTTCAGTTACTTGGTTAGTTTAAAATACTTTCCATGTGCGAAAAGTTCTTTCGGTTACTTGAATAGTTTAAAGTTGTCTCCGTATTTAAATGCTCCTGAATTAGGTATGTCGCTAAAAGAAAACGTCTGTCGTTAAAAGACAACATAAATATAATCGTGGAAAGTGAAAAGTATGCGTTAAGTTCGCGAAAGTTGGCAAAAAAATTTAGAATTGGAAGAACACAAATTAATGATGTTATGAATAATAAAGGTGAATTAAAAAATATGGTTGAGGAAGGAAACTTGGATCAAAAGTCAGAAGGATTGGCAGTGGATCAAGTCGTCTACAATTGGTTTTGAAATGTCAAAAATAAAGCAATTCCAATATCTAGGCTGTTACTTAAACAAAAAGCACTGGAGGCAACAAGCAGTTTAAAGATGGAAAATTTCGCAGCATCAAAAGGATGGTTGGAAAGTTTCTGCCGGCGACACGGTATAACTTTTAAATCAATTTGTGGTGAGTCCGCAGAGGTTAATTTTGAGGATATAGAGAACTGAAAATTCAAGTTACGGTTGATTTTAAGGAATTATTCTCCTCGAAATATCTGTAATGTTGATGAAACATGTCTTTATTACCGCGACACTTGCATTAAAAAATGAGAGTTGTGCCGGGAATAATGCAGGTTTGATTATTTTACTGCGTGCAAATATGGAAGATAAGAAAGAAGATCAATTAATAATTGAAAAAAGTAAAAATCCTTGCTGTTTTCAGGGTAATCACGTTGATAAATTACCCTTAGAATGGGTTTCTGACAAAAAGGCTTGGATAACAACAGAAATTATGACAAGATGGCTTCATAAATTTGACAATAAAATAAAAAAACAAAATAGAAAAGTGTTCCTTTTCTTAAATAATGCCACGTCACATTTTAAAGTTTCCATTATAAAATATTAAACTGGTCTTCCTGACACCAAACACCACCTCGAATTGTCAGCTCCTAGATCAAGGAATAATTCAGAATTTCAAATTGATTTACCGAAATTTTTTGATTAAATGGCTTCTAACGTTTACTGACAGTGAATGTGATTTTGAAAATTCTGAAAAAAATATAAATTCAGCCAATACACTTAGATGGATTACAGTTGTTAGGTAAAAGGTATCTTCTGCTTACAGTTACGAAATGATTTTCCAAGGCCGGATGCTTTGATATTATCCAGGAAAATACAATTTTTGATGAGGAAAACGAAACATCCCGTGTCCAAGTATTTCCTACAGTTCGTAACGAAATTGTGGATTTCGATTGTTGATAGTCATGTGCTTATAGAGAGCCCTAACTTCAGTATTACGGAAATTTTTGAGGAATTGTGCAATAATAATGAAGAACATAGCTCTGATAATAGTGGTGTGGACGAATGTGAAACTCCAAAATCTACTTTATCGAGTTTGGGCGGAGTGTGTGCAAAATTAAGAGACACACAGAATTATTTATTGTGCAATAACAGTGGTGAAATTTTTATGCAGGTTTTTCGAATTTTACTTACCTGTGAAGCTGCCGTTTTTAAATCAAAGCTAAAAAATTTAAAGCAAACAAAGATTGAACCATACTTTAAAAAACTTCCTATGAATATGTTGTACTAATATGTATAAATAATGAACATATTTATTATCTATAATATGTATAACGTATGTCTCAAAAGTTATGGCACAAGATATAACCCGAAGAAAAATATAAAAAATATCAAAATATCGAGTTGGCTTTGCAAACAAAAGTAATTCAATGATTTGTTATTTTAATGACAGTTTAGTTACCAAAATCCATTGCTTTGTAATGGCTTATAAATCTTAGCTTAGAAAAAGGGTTTATAATTTAGTTAGGCAGATGCCCAAAGTTCAAATAGTCCAACTTTTTGAAAAATCATAAGTCGCACGATATGAATGTCTAAATTTTCCAAAAAGTGGAAGACCGAGACTGTTAACTGTACATAGAGCAAACCAGTTAGTCGAAAATGCCAGGAATAAAATTGAATAGTCTTTGAGAAATCTTTCACGACGTTACTGTGATTTCGGGGATACAATTTCCCGAGAACTGAAGAGAAAAGTTGTAGAATATCGCAAAAGAAATAAATGTCCTAAATATATGCCAAATCAGTTAGCAAGATAACCGAGATGTTCCCTTGCCGTAAGGTGCACTCATTCTGCAAATAACAAAGTAACATAGTCATAGATTATGAAAAGTACTGTAATGTATCATACAATGGTGCGAAGCCTAGAACCATCGAAAAACGTCGATGCAGATGGATCGAGAAAATCGAACATGCGAGAGTTTACCCTCCGATATAAATAACACTCAAGAGAGATTTAACCCATTCAACGAGTAATCGCCGTCGTTGTTGATATTGTTACATAAATACTGATATATAAATATTGTGAAATAAATACTGTTATTAGTTATTAAATGTTTTTAGTGTATTTATTTTATTATTAATATAGTATTTTAAATTACCACTAGTTTTATTTAAACAACTCCACAAAGACAAGTTTTTCACAGTACTTTACCCTAAGTAATTGCGAAATTAAAGGAAACGACGGTTTTTACACCGACAATGTGGAAGAATGTCCAGACAATATAAAATACAAGCAAAAGACCAAATTTTCTGATAAAGTTCTAATATGGTGCGCGATATCAATTGGTGAGATTTCCAGATTTTATGTTGGGCGAGTTAGAGGCGAAGCTGTGGACAGTCAAAGTTATATTAACAATTGCTTAACAAAATTGATTAATTTTATCCACCAGAAACATGCTCAAGATGATATTATATTTTAGCCGGAGTTGGATTCTTGCCATTATGCACGAAAAACTCAAAATTGGCCAAATGTTCACAACATACTTTTTGTGCCGAAAAACCCCCAAAATTTACCGCAGCCTCGACCAATTAAAGATTTCTCTTATCGATATTCAAATGGTAAGTAACTTAAAGGAACGCTTTCGCAAGACACATGCGCACCTACACCTGTTATTGGAGGCAATTCTAGAAGACACACGTGCAACTGCACAACCCATGCATTCCATATTTCATATGGGGGTACTTGACTTAGTAATTGACTTAGTAATGTAACATTAGGCCTTGGTTCATCTTCTAATGTAAAACTTCAACGTATATATTCACGAAACTAGTAACTAATTATAGTCAAGAAGGACTATTAGCAGCACCAAAATCTACCACCAAATTCTAGTAATTGCACGATAAACCTCATTCAAAGTCGAAAATCGCAGCTTGGAAAACATTGAGCGTAATTTGAATATTGCTTATTTAAAAATATACTACTTATAACAGTATCTAACGTGTGTTCATTTGAAAAGTCAATCTAGGTTACTTTGAAATTTTGATAGAATAAGACGCAAATATATTAGTATGTGTTTGTTGTTCCGTAAACGTAAATCCAAATGACATTTGACAATGTCAATTACAAATATCAGTTAGTGCATAAAATAATCGTGCGTCGTTTCTGGTTTAAATAAATTGCTTCTCAGTTTTAAAATGGCTTTCACTTTAGAACATAAAATTTTTTTAGTCCAGGCTTATTTTCGAAGTGGTAATAAAATTGATTTATGGGTTTATTCAGTTCAAGATTGCATGGCATAAAATTTAAAAATACTTTGGATAGAACTTTAAAAGTTTTTTCTGAAACTGGTAGTCTGTTAAGAAAATCAGGCAGCGGAGCAGTTAAGAAACGTACACCTCAAGTTGTCAATCGTATTGAAGAAATAATGGAAAATGAACCACAAACATCTGTTCGACATTTGAGTCAACAAATAAACCTTCCTGTTGGTACAACTCACAAGTTATTAAAAAAAGATATGCAACTTTATCCATACCGTGTCACTGCAGTACAAGAATTGTTAGAAATTGAGTACCCACGTAGACTACAGTTTTGTAATTGGTTTGTAAATATGAACAATAATGGAGAACTTTCGCAAAGAGTCATCTTTACTCATGAAGCATGGTTTTATAAAACGGGATACCTAAATTCACAAAATACAAGAATTTGGTGTAGTGAAAATCCACATGTAATTAATGACGAATCGCTACATCCAGAGAAAATTGGTGTTTGGGCAGCGATAAGCCAAAGGCGAATCATTGGACCAATATTTTTTCAGGGCACGTTAAATGATCAAAGTTACCGTACGGAAATTTTACAACCATTTGTCAATCAGTTGCATGATGATGAATTTCAAAATGCATATTTCCAACAAGACGGAGCACCTTGTCACTGTACTGCAGAATCTTTGGATTATTTAAGAGAATTTTTTGATGAGCGTATAATTAGTCGAAATACTGAAATTGCCTGGCCTGCACGTTCATACGATTTAACACCTTGGGACTTCTTTTTATGGCCTTATCTGAAAAATAACATATTTCGAACACCTATATTGAATTTGAATGACATGAGAATCGAACAGAAATGCATGGAAATCAATAACAATCCAGTAATGTTGCAGAATATCATCAGAAATTTTGAACGGAGTATTTTAAAGTGCATTGATCTTGAAGGACAACATTTTCAACATTTGTTATAGTTTTAAATAAATACCTATTATTTGTTATTTATTTGTATGTATGAAACTGTCAAAATATACGACTTCATAGGTTAAGTAGTTAATTTTAATTTACGACATACTTCAAAATGTTCTCAGTAATTCACATGCTACTAGATTGACTTTTCAAATGAACACTTGTTATATATATATGCTCTAACTTTGATTTTACCAAAACTGCAACTATCAAAAGAATAAACTGTCAACTGACAAAGATTTTCAAACACTGATATTACAAAATAATTTGCAACATATTTGACTTCACCATATTTTGTATAAAACAAAAACATTTTTAATAATATGGAAATATTAAAAATCTGGAAATTCTAATTGAAATAATCTAAGATGCCTTTAAATGAACAAATACCTTTACAGGATACCCACACATAGTTGCACAACCCTTACCAATTCGCGTTGGAGACTTCTATGTACGGGCACGTGTTTCGAATTGCTAGGGCTCATCAGCGTACGAAGGAAAAAGTTACCATACTGTACTAGCTCGCCGCTGTATGTCAAGCTTGTACGATAAATGTCCATGAGGTGCGTCCAAGTTTAGTATACAGCGGCGAGCTAACGCAGCATGGTTACTTCTGCCATCGTAAGCTGATGAGAACAAGGACAAATTCGAAATTCGTATCTGTACGTAGAAGTCTTCAATGCGTATTGATATGCGCTGTGTACATCATCGTATTTATACACTCGATGCTAGTTAAACATGGATACGCTAGTTTTTTACATGGTGAATTTTACAGAACCTTAAAACGCTGAATACTAACCAACTTATAGTTTAATTATTTAAAATTTTTTATTGTTAATTTATGACAAAAATAAAAAGATTTGATCTTAAAATAAGCGGTTCTATTTTAATCGGCAAATACACGAGATTACACTTATTTCAGAATAATCACACTATTCTACTCTTAATCATCTTTTAGTCCTCCCTCAAATATTGTAACAGGGATCATAAAGTTAGAACTTGTAAGAGGTTACGCCGTGTCAATTCCTTAGAACAACTGCCAACTAGTGTCCCCTGCCGTTACCTAACCGACTTTCGCAAATTCCTTTCACAGCTCGATTAATCATTTCGAGATGATGATAAATGCGATTTTGTCGAAACGTTCTCTGCGGAACCCATCAGCCACGCGTGATATCGTACCCCTGGCAGAAATTTTAACATCATTTCCGTTGATGATTTATGTCGTTTGTCTTCTGATACATCACAAAGAGAGAGATTGTGCTTTCGATTTTGCAATATCTATAAAAGTTATCTTTAGATCGTTGCTTTCTGACCGCGATTATATTATTATTGTTATTATTACTATGAGTACGCTTTAGGCACCTCTCGCAAAATTGTCAACTTCAGCATAACGTTCAGTAAGTTAGAAATGAATGCGTAGTATAAAGACGTTATTTCAAGGAAGAGCTTGAGGCATCGAATTTTCAAGGGAAACGTTATGGAATTTTATTTACGAAGACTAGTATGAAGTAGGACTATTACCGACTATAAAATGTATATATATAAAGTTCATAAAGCATAAGCAAACGTTGAACATACAGCAAAGAAAAGCAAAGGAAGTACCTAGAGAAATATATCTTGTTCATCTCTCCGACACATAGTTCTTAAAATATAAAAGAGTTTTAAACCAAAAAGCGATTCTTTCAATCCAATCTGCGTTCAAAATAGTCATAAGTTATTTTATATAAAAAACAATAGTTTATTTAGTTTTAGATGCAATGTTTAAATTTAGTATTTTCGTTAATATTATCACAGAAAGTTCCATTACACACATGTTTTTAAAAAATATCCATGATTAGGAAGGAGTCTAAATTAGTTATTCTATTTATGTCGGTATAATAATTTATCAGAAATAATACCAAAATTAACCAAAACCAAAAAAAATAATCTCATATTTAAATGCACCTAATATACAATGCCTAAACGAAGTTTTGGAAAGAATATGCAGTGTGGTCATAAAGTTTGGAACCAAGCTTATAACCGCATTATTTTACATTTTTTGGAAAATCGCTCGTACAGGTAAATTTTCTTTTTTAAAACACCATCTTTTGACATACAACTTTTTTCTATGACGTCATTGGTTTTCGAGTGATTACGTTATCAATACTTTTTTAAATGGCAACCATATTATTTCTTTCTCGTTTTTGGTAGATCTTTATATCCACCAAATAGTGATATAAAACAATTGGTATGTTGCATCACAATTTTCTGGAAAAAATGATATAAATTTCGAAAAAAATACGAAAATTTTATTTTTGTACAAAATTAAAATTAAATAAAAAAAAAATCTGAACTGAAATTTATTGCAACAGTTAACGTAAATTTTCAAAATGGACCCCACCAACCAACTGACACTGTCCCAGCCGAGTGTAAATGCTTTGCGATCAATAGTAATCTGCGTTATTCGCTCCAGGTTAAAAGAAATTCGTCTTCCCAATCGGCCAATTACTTATTAAAAAATCTTATTTAACATTAAATAGTTTCACAAAAAAAGGGCCAAAGAAGTTTAATTTATTTAAAAAATTGACATGATGTGGCAGACCATTTCTTAATTAAAATTATCGCTCAAAAATTGAAGATTTAAAAAACTAATTAAGCTTACAAAATTTACCGAAATATGTAACAAAAACACGCATTTTTTTGCAAGATATTTCTTTATGACATTCCTGCTTCTTTTTATACAATTTATGTACAAAAATTTTAGTTTGAAATTGTTTCTATGGCGACAATATTGTTGAATTATTTACTTCTATTTTTGACGTTAAATTTTTGAGATATTGCGTAAAAATTGTTCATTTTCGCTAATATAAAAAATGGCACATTTATCTGAGCGAGAAAGAATCGAAATTTTAATTATGGTTGGGTATGGGGACAGACAAAGAACGCATGCAGAAGCATGCGATTTGTTTAACCATGAACACCTTGATAGACCTCCAATTACCAGGTCTACGGTGACAAAACTAGTTGGAAAGCTTACCGAAACTGGATCCGTAAAAGATCGACCACGGCAAGGTAGACCTCAAGTAGGAGAAGATGTGAAATTAAATGTGCTTCTAGAAGCAGAAGAAAGGCATCATGTTTCCACCAGACAACTTGCGTTAGCCAATTAGGTGGCTCACTCATTTGTCGTCAACTTATTTAAAAAAGAACACTATCGTCCTTACAAAGTTCAACTTGTACAGGAATTACATGAGGATGACGAAGATCGTCGACTGCAGTTCTGTGAAGACGTTATGTTACGTTGTGACCAAAATCCAAATTTCTTCGAAAACATCGTCTTCTCAGATGAAGCTACGTTCTGCCTAAATGGATCTGTTCACCGCCATAATTGCAGATATTGGTCGCAGATCAATCCGCATTGGACTCAAGCGTGTCATACTCAGCGCAGAGGAAAAGTTAACGTATGGGTTGGAATTATTGGACGACGCATTTTAGGACCATATTTTTTTGAAGGAAATTTGACTGCTGTCCAATATTTAGAATTTTAAGATTTGAACTTGTTCCAGCGCTCGCTGTTATTTTCCCAAATCACGAGGATGGTGATGTACCCCATCCAAATATTTGGTTTCAACAAGATGGGGCGCCTCCCCATTATGGTGTAGAGGTTCGCCACTATCTTGACGAAATATTTCCCAATAAATTGATTGGACGGAGAGGCGCCATAGAATGGCCACCTCGTTCTCCTGACCTGACTCCGTTAGACTTTTTTTGTGGGGTTATTTGAAATCGAAAGTGTATTTTAACAAACCGAATAATTTAGAAGATTTAAAAGAACGAATTCGCGTAGAACTTACACAAATATCCCCAGACATAATTGAGGCGAGTATACGAAGTGTTTACACTCGGCTGGGACAGTGTCAGTTGGTTGGTGGGGTCCATTTTGAAAATTTACGTTAACTGTTACAATAAATTTAAGTTCAGATGTATTTTTTTTAATTCAATTTTAATTTTGTACAAAAATAAAATTTTCGTATTTTTTTCTAAATTTATATCATTTTTTCAAAAAAATTGTGATGCAACATACCAATTGTTTTATATCACTATTTGGTGGATATAAAGATCTACCAAAAACGGGAAAAAAATAATATGGTTTCCATTTAAAGAAAATGTTGATAACGTCATCACTCGAAAACCAATGACGTCATAGAAAAAAATTGTATGTCAAAAGATGGCGTTTTAAAAAAAAATTTACTTGTCCGAGCGTTTTTCCTAAATATGTAAAATAATGCCGTTATAAGCTTGGTTCCAAACTTTATGACCACACTATATATGTGTTACGTTTATTTTTTAGAACTACCTTCATATATATCGTCTAGCTGTATATTGAGGCTACTGTCGGCCAATGTTGGACGTGGAATACGCTTAGCGTTTTGAGCGTGCGTATTGGAATTTTTGGTATGTGAAGACAAAACAATGCATCTTTGTGTGACACTTCCGCTTGAGATATCGAAAGGACTGTGTGTAAAAGATTTAAGGCCGCTTTATACATTGTGTAGTTTTGGGAACTTCGTGCAAGTTGCGAGTATAACACCTGTTGAGGTGGATGTTTGACCTGAATTTTCTGTTGCTTTTGGTTTCAACGGACATAGTCTTCGATATAAGCCCGCTAACATCGAAGACGGTAAGAGGCGTCTTTTCATCGTTACCCTTTCTTCATGTTCAATCTGCTAATACACGTATTATATTGTACATTTAGGGCACCACACTACCGGTAAGTTGATTCTGGAGCTATTATTCCAGAGATGCAGACACGTGTTTCATCTTACTATAGAATACACGCAGCTGGAAAGATACTTTTACCATAAATAACGCACTTACTATATTATAAAAGTTATCTAGACAAAACGTAGGAAAATATTCTGCGTCGCTCATTGACTAATATCACAAATGCCGAAACAACCATCGCTGTCTTTATGACAAGTATAAAACTATGCCAGGGGTTTACATGTGTGGTCTTTTTATATCAAGGACACTCTGTATAACAAAGCAGTTTGAGTTACTTGAGTAGGCAAAAACCTCCTTTGTATTGTGTTCTCCACACCTGATCTAAAAATGTTTTGTTTTATACAAAATATGGTGAGGTTCCGCGTACTCAAGTATTTTCAAATTATTTTCTAAAAAATATTTTTGTTTTATATGAAATACAAGGATGGATCAAATATGTACCGACTTTTGTTACTAACTTTTTATTAAATTATAATTACAATAAATGAATAATATCATATTTTTCCATATACGTTCCTTCCTACTTCTTACATTTCTTCCCAGCGGCTAGGTAGAGTCTTTATCTTTTTAGTATTTTATTAACGAGTCTCTTGATCATCAACGTTGAAACGTGCTCCTTCCAGTGCGTTTTCTAGTAGAGCAAATACCTGGTAATCACGTTGCCAAATGTTTGAACTGCATGGAGGTTGTTCAACAACAGTCCAGTGCATTTCCGGTAGTTTTTCTTGCGTTTGGGCAGTTGTATTCTGTCAGGCGTTATCATGCAATGCATTTTGGACCGATAGGCGGCTCGAACACGCTCCAAAAGATTGCAATAATAGTCTACATTAACTGTTCGCCTTTCGTGAAGAGAATACAACAACAAAACATCTCTATAATCTCAAAAGGCTGTCACTAAAACTTTACCTACAGTCAAATGAGTTCTCGCCTTTACCGGGCAACCTTCGACATTTTTGTCTCCACTCCCTATTTGCTCGTTTGGACTCCGATCTACCCAGTCTCATCAAATGTCACTATAAAATGTAAAAATACTTCCCCTTCCGTTTCGTAACGTGTCAGCAGTATTTAGGAAATTTCAAAACGAATTGATCTTCATTCAAGAATCTTGGAATCCATCTTGCCGAAATTTTTCGAAATTGGAGTTTTCTCCTAATGAACCCATCATTAGGAGACGACCGTAGGTTACTTTTCACTGTTTGTTGAATTTCTGAAATGGCCAGTCGACGATCTGTCGTAATAAGATCACGAATGGCATCAATGTTTTCGAGAGTTGCGCTTGTTTCTGGACGGTGTTGATGAGTTTCACGGTATCTCGTCTGCCACGAAATTGTTTAAGTCAAAATTTTACTTGTGTCTTGTGTGTTACAACCTCTTCTTAAAACAAAACGTGATTTTGTTTATACGAGGGTGTATTGATATATTCTTAGCCTACTACTGAAACAATTTAAAGTTGGGACTTAGAATATGTATTTTATTATTCAACATAGCCTCCTCTTAAATTAATATACTTAATACAGCGATCCTGCAACCCATTTAACCCTTCTAAAAAAGAGCTCCTTCTTGGTCGGCAAACCAGCGCTCCACAGCTTCTATTACCTCTTCGTTACACAAAAATTTACGTCCTTTTAAATTTTTTTCAATCGAGAGAACAGATAATAGTCTAGGGGGAATAGGATATTCCAGTAATTCGAACCTTAGATCACGAATTGTATTGATGTTCTACAAAGCAACACACCTTTCGTTAACATGCCACGTCTTGTTTTCTTAATTTTCTCTCTCAGGGTAGTTATAAATTTAGAATAATCTCCAGTGATGGTCTGACCCTTTTTTAGGTAATCGATCATAATTATTCCACGGATATTCAAAAAAACTGAAGCAAAAACTTTTCCAGCGGATTTTTTAACTCGAAACCTCTTAGGTCTTGAAGAACCATGATTCTTCCACTCCATCGATTGATCTTTTGCTTCTAGGTCGTAAAATAGGCCCATGTTTCATCCAGAGTCACAAGACGGTTCAAAAAATCTGGATCTCCTTTAAAACGGGCACATATTGATCGTAATGCTTTCATTTTTGCTCGTTTGTGTTCAGCGTTCAAGCACTTAGGAATCCACTTTATGGAAATTTTTTTCATATCTAAATCGACGTTAACTGTATTATGGGCGCAATATGAAATCTTTGGTGCCTCAGCTATATGTTTCAGCTCAATTCGACGGTGTGAAAATATCATGTTATGAACTGCGTCAATATTTTCGGGAGCGGACACCGAATTCGGTCTTTCTGATCGCTTCTCATCTTCAACCGAAAGTTTTCCTCTTTGGAATGATGCAATCCAATTTTTGACAGTAGCTTATGTATATCGCCAAGTCTGTTCAGCATACCTTCGTAAATTCCCTTATCACTTAACTTCTTTAAATACAAGTATTTGATGATGTCTGGATACTTCAATTTATCGATTTTCACATTTACATTCGACATAAGCTTTCTTCCAAAATTTAGTACACAGCAATTTCGTGACGTAGGATTTTACAGTGACATTTTTAAAATGTTATTGTTTCTTGCCATTATAACGGGATTTTGTTTTGTTCAAGGAAAATGGCCTAGGCTAACTAGATATCAATACTCCCTCGTAACTATTTGAAATAAAATAATAATTCACACTTCTAACTTTCCTTCTTCTAAATTTAATATTCTTAGTTTCATTTATTCTAAAGTATTTGATGAATTGTCTGAAAGTATATTTTAAGACAACCCGAAAAAAACGATTGTCCTTTTTCTAACTTTAGTAGTGTTGATAATAGTTCACAATGTTACAAGCGAAAAATATTTCGCACTGGCTCCTCTCCAAAGCGCTTACTCACGCTAACAAAATTGTGGTCAGGGACATCCCGTCAGCTTAAGTCATGCCTATTGTTTCCTGCGTACCTGTTCAAAACAAATCGAATTTTTCACTGGTCCTTTGCCAGATATTGTGATTTAATGTGGCAGGAGGAATGTTACTACAACGTGAAAATACGACGTTTTATCAAAATTTCATCGTAGGGGCGTTTAATTTTAGATGAAATCGTAAAAGTGACGCGTGTTGTTCAGGTATTTATAACAAAAAAAAAAAACAGGTAATTTTTTCGTTGTGAGCTATAGGATTATGTTTTATTTTACATAACGCATGTCTTGTATCTAATTGATTAAAAAAAATATTTTTCCTGCTGCCGATCATATAAATCAATACAGAAATAAGAAAAACCTCCTAACCACAATATATATCAATAAATACTATATACGTATTTCGGAAACTAAGTTGCCATCTTCAGTAGGATAACTACTGAATATTCTACTGAAGATGGCAACTTAGTTGCCGAAATACGTATATAGTATTTATTTATATATATTGTGGTTAGGGTGTTTTTCTTATTTCTGTTTCAGATTACAAGCCACAGTCTCCACCAATTTCGGATATAAATCAATGATACAACTCTAGTAACCTACCCTGTAAGTTGACTATAACATTCGTTTGTAGTTTCGTCTTGACAACGGAACTTAATACAATTGTGAAAATTCCTAGGATAATAATGAACAACTCATGATTCTGGTTCAAAAGTTTATTTGGAGTAAAAATTGGGAATATCAAAACTGGATATTTTTATTATGAAATATATACAAAATTACGATTGGTGTTTGAGTCAACAATGTCTGAAAACGATGTCTAATAACTTAGGCTATAAATACTTCCCCCACTGTTGATACTTGTACATAGTCATACCGGGCAAGATGACATTGTCTTTCCATCTTGTCCGGCTAGTACGTTATCTTTCCGGTACAAATGTCCCTTTTACATTTGTTCTTTTCTAAAATTATAGATGGTGTATACTTATAAAGGAAAAACCGATAGGGGCTCACGGAGAGAGGAAGACATGTTGGAAGCATTGGCACCAGTTAAAAATAAAAGAATGGGCTGGTTGAAAGTCACCTTATATGATTATGCTCCAGTAGGTACTCTCCCTTAATGACAGGAGAGCTTTTTCTGAAATGGTTGCATCATTTTATTGATAATGTTAGACGCGTTCCTGAAAAAAAAGCTCTCTTAATTTTAGATGGACACACAAGTCGCAAGTATTTATAAGCCATCAAACTGGCTAACAAACAATTTGTGGTATTGTTTTGTCTGCCACCACACTGTATTCATGGGCTTCAGCCATTAGACATCTGCTTTTTTGGTGCTTTACGCAGTTACTATAATCAAGCACTCATACAGAGGATGAAAATTAATCCAGGTCGTAGTGTAACATTGTATCAGGTAGCTGCGCTATATAATGAAACAAAAGAAAAATCAGCTACTCCAGCCATAGCAACTAGCGCATTTAAAGCTACAGAAATATCACCTTTTAATAGAAATATATTTGCAGACCACATGTTTCTTACTACCTCAGTTACAGTTGTGCCAAATATTGAAGACTCTGTACATGAATATTCGAATGACGAAGAAACATCTGTTATCTCAACAAACAATAATAACCTGATCAAGGTACATCGTCAGGAACATATGTTTGTTTTCTTGGAACGACGCTCCTTAATGATACCCCTACATCAGTTCTAAATTAATTATCTCCGATGCCAAACAGGGCTTCAGACGAAGAAATCCACAAACATATATCGAAAGGTCCTATCAAGACATTTTGACAATCAGTCCATATATTCTAAGCCTCGTTGAAACAGAACTCTCAAAACAAGCAGAATTAGCAAGAAAATCTAGAAAAGTTATGACGAAGCGCGTCTTTGCAGAAAATTCAGATGAAGGAAATACTTTTGCTGCATATGAATCGGATGATAGTAAGTGTGCTTGCATTTATTGCAATGACCTCTTTAGCCCATCCAAGTCTGGCGAAGGTTGGTTAGGTTGCCAAAAATATCATAAGTGGTCTCGTGGACTTACTAAGAGATCAAAGACATTTATATGTGCCTAATATCTTTACCTACTATTTCTATAAGCTGCTATATGTCATCTTGCCCTGCCTAGTCGGGCAGGATGGTTTTTTGTAGATCATCGCTTATTTTTCCTTCTAAAAAAACCTTGTTTGATGTAAACTGTTTGTAAACATAATGAGTGTATTGTGAAAAAAATATATAACAAAATAATTTGAAACATACATGAGTAGGTAAAAACCACACCAATTTGTATAATACAAAAGTATTTTTAATAATATAAAATATTATTAAAAATGGGGTGTGAAGAACACAATACAAGTTATATATTTGGGAATGTATCTCCTCTCCAGAGACGCAGATACGTATTTCACCTTTCTACAGGATCGTCGGTACGTCCCTGCTGGAGAAGAGATACATTCAACCAAACATAACTACCTTGCTATCAACCAGAAATTATTAAGACAGAGCGTGAAAGAATAGAAAGAATTGCTTAGTTCGGCAGTTATTATGTAGACAGCGCTGAATATTCTTTCACGCTCTGTCTTAATAATTTCTGGTTGATAGCAAGGTAGTTATGTTTGGTTGAATGTATCTCTTCTCCAGCAGGGGCGTACCGACGACCCTGTAGAAAGGTGAAATACGTATCTGCGTCTCTGGAGAGGAGATACATTCACAAATATATAACTTGTATTGTGTTCTTCACACCCCATTTTTAATAATATTTTATATTATTAAAAATACTTTTGTATTAAAAAAATATATCCTTGCAAAACTATATTTTGTAAATATATTAATATTTAAACGTTAAGTTTGTCAACTTGCCCACCTCTCCTCTGCTTGTTATGTATATGATTTACAATTTTATTTTAATGTTATCCTGCAAATGGAATTATAATTCTGTTGGGTAAATAAATAAATAATTATTATTCTTAGGAATTGTCGCTATTCTCACATCCCCGTGTCTAGTTGGAGCGCTTTTTAACTCCTATTAATTATAAATTCTGCAAGACCATATCTGTTTCTCAATACCAAGTAAGCAGCCAAACATTGTAGACTGCTTTGTTCTATTCGCACTATGATGGTGTGTCGTATATCCATTTTTCTTATGGATTCCTTGTTTCTGATCATTTCTTGCCTTAAGGTTCTTTCTTTTTTTATTCGTTTTCGTTTAGGTTTCAGTACCCAAACTTTACATCTGTACGCGTTCCTGATATTGCAATATATTTATTTTTTGTATTTGATATTACATGTTTATTCAAGTATTGTTTGATGTTGATTTGCTGCTTATTCAGGTTTAACTCAATGTTTAGTTGTGTACAGTCCCTTTTTTGTTATGTAAGCTTCCGGATATTTAAAGCTGTCCACACACATGATTATTATAGAGTTTTTGTGGATGTATACATCAAACTCTATTTATATTAATAGGAAAATATATTTAGAATATGCAGTTGGACATCTATTTTAAATTTTTCATAATCCGTAGGCAGTGAAATATTTTGTAATCTTTCCAAACCCGCTTGTGTAACGGCATTCTTACCAAAAATTCCTTTCCCCTTTCATACAAAAACGATTTATGCATAAGTCAATTTGCATTCGCTTCATTTTCAAAACAAGTCCATTTACAATGTGATGTATGCGGAAAAAATGAAAACTTTAATAAGACAAACGATCCCAAATACTTCATATACATGCATAAATACACACATACATACATACGTAAACATGTACAAGCAAAGTGAATAAACCGTGTAACGAAAACACCACGTCCCGAAGAGAGATGAGTCTTGTGTAGTGAGTTAGTGAGTTAATATGTGTGTTTCGGTAATGCTATATTTAAAATTGGGTTAGTCATGGAGCAGCGACGCCGTGTCGCTGAACAAATTGTTTCTGCACTGCGCCATAACGACTCTTCTCCAACATAATACGTTATTATAACTGAGGACGTATAAACGCGAGGCAGTTCATATATGGGAATGTATGTGTTTAATTTTTCAGTTTAATTTGTTCTACTTATATTGTACGTTCTTACTATTGTTGATATCTCTACATTCACAAATACTTTCTAGATAACGTAGTGATAAGAAATCATACAAATTACCTTGAAATTAGAATTCGTAGAACGCGGACTATTTTACATAATTTTCTATAGTTTTTTAAACAACAGAACAGATATGTGCAAATCAATTACATTTTCGCGAAGTATTGTGTATGAAATAAATGCTTTCTATATTTACGACACTAATTAATCGAATTTTTTATCGAAAAAAAATTCCCCCTTAAGCTGGGTTCGAACCTACGTCTATTGGCTTGCCGGAACACATTTTTACCATTACACTATTAAGGGACTCAAGTTTGAATCGTTGAGAAGTCTTAAATTGCATTAAGAAACAATTATTAATATTGTTTTGTAAATTTGAACAAACAAATTGCATTTTCGCGAAGTATTATGTATGAAATAAATGCTTTCTATATTTACGACACTAATTAATCGAATTTTTTATCGAAAAAAAATTCCCCCTTAAGCTGGGTTCGAACCTACGTCCATTGGCTTGCCGGACCACGTTTTTACCATTACACTATTAAGGGACTGAAGTTTGAATCGTTGAGAAGTCTTAAATTGCATTAAGAAACAATTATTAATATTGTTTTGTAAATTTGAGCAAACAAATTGCATTTTCGCGAAGTATTGTGTATGAAATAAATGCTTTCTACATTTACGACACTAATTAATCGAATTTTTTATCGAAAAAAAATTCACCCTTAAGCAGGGTTCGAACTTACGTCCATTGGCTTGCCGGACCACGTTTTTACCATTAAGCTATTAAGGGACTGAAGTTTGAATCGTTGAGAAGTCTTAAATTGCATTAAGAAACAATTATTAATATTGTTTTGCAAATTTGTGCAAATCAATTGCATTTTCGCGAAGTATTGTGCATGAAATAAATGCTTTCTACATTTACGACATTAATTAATCGAATTTTTAATCGAAAAAAAAATTCCCTCTTAAGCAGGGTTCGAACCTACGTCCATTGGCTTGCCGGACCACGTTTTTACCATTAAGCTATTAAGGGACTGAAGTTTTAATCGTTGAGAAGTCTTAAATTGCATTAAGAAACAATTATTAATATTGTTTTGTAAATTTGAGCAAATAAATTGCATTTTCGCGAAGTATTGTGTATGAAATAAATGCTTTCTACATTTACGATACTAATTAATCGAATTTTTTATCGAAAAATAATTCCCCCTTAAGCAATGTTTGAACCTACGTCCATTGGCTTGCCAGACCACGTTTTTACCATTAAGCTATGATGGGACTGAAGTTTGTGGTAATAAAATTGATGGTTTATGGGTTTATTCAGTTCAAGATTGCATGGTAGAATTTCAAGTTGAGTTTCCACATTTTGTAATAGATGATATACAATTTAAGAATACTTTGGATAGAACTTTCAAACTTTTTTCTGAAACTGGTAGTCTCTTAAGAAAATCAGGCAGCGGAGCAGTTAAGAAACGTACACCTCAAGTTGTCAATCGTGTTGAAGAAATAATGGAAAATGGACCACAAACATCTGTTCGACATTTGAGTCAACAAATAAACCTTTCTGTTGGTACAACTTACAAGTTATTAAAAAAAAGATATGCAACTTTATCCATACCGTGTCACAGCAGTACAAGAATTGTTAGAAATTGATTACCCACGTAGACTACAGTTTTGTAATTGGTTTGTAAATATGAACAATAATGGAGAACTTTCGCAAAGAGTCATCTTTACTGATGAAGCATGGTTTTATAAAACGGGATACCTAAATTCACAAAATACAAGAATTTGGAGTAGTGAAAATCCACATGTAATTAATGAAGAATCGCTACATCCAGAGAAAATTGGTGTTTGGGCAGCGATAAGCCAAAGGCGAATCATTGGACCAATATTTTTTCAGGGAACGTTAACTGCTCATAGGTACCGTACGGAAATTGTACAACCATTTGTCAAATCAGTTGCATGATGATGAACTACAAAATGTATATTTCCAACAAGACGGAGCACCTTGTCACTGTACTGCAGAATCTTTGGATTTAAGAGAATTTTTTGATGAGCGTATAATTAGTCGAAATACTGAAATTGCCTGGCCTGCACGTTCATGCGATTTAACACCTTGCGCTTTTTTTGTGGCCTTATCTAAAAAATAACATATTTCGAACAACTATATTGAATTTGAATGATATGCTACAGAGAATCGAACAGAAATGCATGGAAATTAATAACAATTCAGTAATGTTGCAGAATATCATCAGAAATTTTGGACGGAGGATTTTAAAGTGCATTGATCTTGAAGGACAACATTTTCAACATTTGTTATAGTTTTCAATAAATACCTATTATTTGTTATTTATTTGTATGTATGAAACTGTCAAAATATATGACTTCGTAGGTTCAGTAGCAAATTTTAATTTACGACATACTTCAAAATATTCTCAGTAAATCACATGCTACTAGATTGACTTTTCAAATGAACACTTGTTACATACATACATATATGCAATTATGCATATAGAATAATTTTAATCCGAATGAATTTCACCTAAAGCTTGCTTTTACTGCAGTACCCTTATCAAGGCAAATATTATAGGTAAGGCTGTTCTTAGTACGTCTCTTGAATTATCACGAACTAAATAATTGCGTTCTTTACGGTAAACCACAGTCGTATCGAAAAGCAAGCGCGGAACGTGGAACGAAACAGAGGCGCATGCATAATGCGTGCCATTACTCCTAATGCATTCGTAATGAAAGGAGCCGACGTTTCTTAAATATTAAAGTACTTTGCACTGTCTGTCTGAAGATATATAACTAACGTTTCACTCTTTCTTATTTCCAAACGAGAATCTCCATTTTCCAATAATATTTCTATATTTCCACATTGTACTTTATTTCTCACATTTTTATCATTATTCCGTTTCTTTTTATCTCCATCGCGATGTCTTTCGTTATCGAATATTTTCGTGTCACATTGAAAATGTCTTGATACATCTTGGTTTTTTCGTTTTTTTTATCGTCGAGGAGAAATGACTATATTGGATAAAATGACAAATATACAATGCTATTGTATTTTTTCAGAACTTTTGTTTGAGCGTTAGTTTATTATGAGAAAATTGTATCGCTAAGTTCTTCAGTGTAATAGGCTAAATAATGGTAACATTTCTACTGGTGTTTTAGTACGAGGGCGATTTTTATGTTATCTACCTAGCCATGAAACAAAAGAGTGACGATGTCAAACAAATTATTGAAAAATTGCTGTCACTGTTAGAAGTACATGTACTAAGTTGTGTTTAGTTTGTGCTGTTTATAGAGATTTAAGACGGTCTATTTCTCGATAAAATGAGGTTGGACTAAGGTTGAACATCGCAGCGTAATAAAGTTCCTGACAAAAGAAGGCAATGGTCCAAAAGCAATTCATGAAAGAATGGTTGCTGTGTATGGGGAAGATACACCATTTTATTTCCAAGTAAAATATTGGTCTAAACTCTTTCGATGGGGCCGAGAGTCAATAATAAATGATGACCCAAAGTCCGGACGACCCGACCCGTTGAAGCTCGAACTGAAGACATTGTGCGAAAAGTCGAAAATTTGGTAGTACTGAAAGATCGGCGTGTAAAGATCTCTGTTATTGCCAATGAAGTCTGTATATCCGAAACAAGTGTCCTCAAAATTTTGCATGACGATTTGGGTATGAAGAAGGTGTCTGCACGGTGGATACCCAGATTGCTTACACCTGAACAAAAACTGTACAGAAAAGAAGTTTCTCAAGAAAATTTGGTCAAGTTGGAGAGGGACAAAACATTTTTATCTCGAATTATCACCGGGGATGAGACATGGGTATATTACTGGGACCCTCCTACTAAACAAGAATCCATGCAGTGGGTTCATAAGGGCTCTCCACCACCAAAAAAGGCCAAGACACAATTTTCTGAAAAAAAAAACTGATGGAAACTGTTTTCTGGGATGATGAAGGAGTCTTGCTTATTGAATATATGCCGAGAGGGTCTACCATAAATGGAGAGGCCTACTGAAACACAATTAAAAATTTAAAAACTGCTCTGGAGGAAAACCGCCCGCATTCTTATCCACAAAAAAACTTGTTGCTGCACGACAATTGTCGGGTTCATAAGGCAAACAAAGTTGAGCAGATAATCAATGACTGTGGGTTTATAGAGTTAAGGCATCCACCTTATAGCCCCGACCTAGCTCCGTCAGAGCTTCTTCTTATTCAAAAATTTAAAAAAGTATCTCAGGGAAACCGTTTTGCTTCTGATGAAGAACTCAAAGAAGCTGTTGAAGAATATTTTGCGGTGTTACCGAAGCAATTTTTTTCTGAGGGCATGGGGCAACTTGAAAAAAGATGGTATAAGTGTATTAGTGTTGAAGGGAGTTATGTAGAAAAATAATGTTTTTTTGTTCTCTTATGTGCTTTTTTTCATGGCTAGGTAGATAACATAAAAATACGCCCTCGTAATACAACGTGAGTATAAAAGAGTTGTCGGATTTCAAATAAATATATTTCACAAACTATTACAGATATAATATTCAATGATACATAACAATAAACATAACACATTCCAGTTTATTTTGGCATACAATCACATGGTTACATGTCACGGTCACATGGGAAAAGCTCATATGGCATATGTTTAATCGGTAGTCCAGTTCACTCCACAAACACTGTAGCGTATCTCCATTGACGCCCCTCACACCAATAGTAACGCGATCTCGGTGTTCAGGAAGGGAAACTGGAGTGGTGGCACGTAAACCTGATTTTTAGTGTACCCTCACAGAAAAAATCGCACACCGTAAGATCGGTGAACCTCGAGGGCCAACTGAACAAAACCAAATCAGCTTCAGCGCATCGCCCGATCCAGCGTTGAAGAAGTTCTTTTTTAAGATTGCTTAATTTGGTCCCATCTTGCTGGAAGATGGAATTGTTGCTATCCTCGTTCAATTAGGGAAACCACCACAACATATCCAGGGATATTCTGCCAGTCACAGTGTTTTCCTGGAAGAAGAAAGTACACATTTGTTTTTAATAGTGCACAGAACACATTAACTTTCGACGAATTTCTTTCATGTTCGACGGTGACATGAAAATTTGAAGATTTTCTAAGCCCCAGATATGCAAATTGTGTCGGTGTACTTTTACGTTCAGATGAATTGTTGTCTCATAGCTAAATACTAGACGGGTTGCAAATTGATCGTTCTTCTCCATAACTTGTTGCATCGCATTATAAAACTCCCTACGTTTGACATGGTCAGCGGGACGTAACTTTTGGACCAACTCTATGTGGTATAGTTTAAATCGCAAGTGCTGCCCGTGACGTGGTCTTCCGATGCTTTTGCGTTTTTCTACGGAGTCTGGATTCTTAGATTGGCGATACCAACGCATAACGCTCTGATGACCTGGTGGGTCCCCTTAGTACTGCCTTCTGAATGCCCGTTCAATCGTAATTACTAGTGGGTGGACAATTTACGAAAACTTTTTAAATGCAGTTATTATTTCTCATTACTGTTAAAAGATGGCGCAAGCCGGCATTCACCTGTAGAAAGAACTCTTTACCAGTCGTTCACATTCCAGTTGGTATATAAACGACAGAAAGCTAGTCGATCTCTCCAATAATAATGTGGCAATAAAATAGAGCATCTGGCAAGGTGATGGGCATAAAGATTAGCTTGTTCTAATCTTCTTCATACTGTCCTCTCACTAACTAGTAGTTCTCGAGTTGCATACAGCATGCCTCTACGCTGTACTGCCGTGGTGGTGCGATCACGAAGGCAATTTAAAGTTAAGAATCTATTATCCATCGACAAAGAAACACGTTTTCTACCTTGTCTTGACCTCATCCTTAAATCACCAGTTTCTCTAAGGCGTCTAGCATGTCGGGATATGCTAGATTGGTTTACTCCAAGAATATTTGCGACATACTGCTGGGTTCCTTTATGCTGAAGCAATGTAGTGGCTCGTATGGTATTATTACGCGTCAAAAGCCCCATATTAAATAAATAATGCTTTTAAGTAATAACAGAACGAAAAATAAATACCAAAACAACTTTAAAAAACAACAGTTACGATGTGTATATGGTCTTTATCAAATGCACTTCTTTGATTGATTGAATTTAAATAACTGCCTCAGTTAATGACAGGCGCCTACTTGGATTTTATTCTACACATAAAGCGTCTAAAGTTATTTCTATATTAGAATAGGCCAAATAGAAGCATTTAAATTGCAAGAAAAAGCGAATATTCAGGTTGAGCCAAAGAAATTTTTATGTTGAAGTATACATAGATATTCGCCACGGTGTTATGGAATTATTATTACTTAGTTCTTAAAACTACGACATGATTCTAAATAATGTTTAAATATTCAACAATATCATTTTATTTCGTTCTATTTTATTTCCGGGACTTTAACATTTCCTTATAGCCGGTCCTTCGCTCGTTTCACTGTAATACGCGAACATCATTGCATCTTTTCCTGGCACTTATCGTCAAAGGCATGCTGCGACTCATGGGGGTGCACTTATCTCGCGATATATATCTTTTTCTTGCTTTTTCAGCTCGCGTAAACGTACTAAAAGCCAAATAAAGAAAAATGTTAGAAACTGCTCTCCACTTCGAACTACGTGGAGAAAGAGTAAACATAACCGTCTGATAAGTAAGGTCATTAACGAAGTTTTTACTGTACATCAAGTGCGATCAGCAACGTTATTATACTTAATATATTTAATATGTAGTCTCAAATGTGTTTTATTATTTTTTCGTTTATCTTACCTCTTGCTTTGAACTCTCGTATAATTAGTAGCGCAGACTTTTTACTCATTTCTAGTTGGTACCAAAGACATTAAATACAATTTTTTACTTCTTTGTTCTTTCCTTGAAAGATAAATAAATTATGCGAGGTGCGATTCATATATTCCCGCACTGATGCTATAAAATTAGAATCTTAACGAGGTTAAAAACACAAAATACAATATTTCAAATAATGCATAAAATTGAAATTGAAAAAATAGAACTTAATCGCCAGATGGTATAAAAATACCAAATAAAAATTGTCATTTATGACTTCAAATATAACAAACTCATACAAAGCAGGATATATTTTGGTGCATTGACTGATTTAAACGATCGAAATTTAAAAAATTCTATAAATTATGACCAAATGTAGTTTTCAGACCCAATATTTTCTAATCAATTTATAAGAGGCAATTTGCAATGTACAATTGACGATTAAAGCCGGTTACTATGGTAAAATGAACAAATATGAGTATCACTTATATTCTCACTGCGCCTTCTGATCGAGCAGTACCACAGCTGAGAGAACATACGACGAAATATCGTCAAGCGAAGCCGGTAGAAATGGCCGGACAAGCGACAACAAAAACCAAGCTGATTATAAACCCCGAATACGTGGACAAATGTTCACCCAAGACACTTGAAGATATAAAAAATATAATCAACAGACTCACCGAAGAAGAAGATATCCAGGATGCATTACAAATATCAGGGCATATATTAATGGTTAACCCAGAAGAACCGACGATTCAAATTGAGTTAAAAAGCAACCCCACAGAAAAACAAGAAGAAGAAAAGCCTCCCGTAAAATCGAAGAAGAGCCAACCGGAACCGAAAATCGAAAACGACGCATTCAGACACCCGAAAAAAACAACAAAAAGACAGAAAACTGACCACACAGCGCCACCAATCGAAACAAAATTTCCTACGACCCCCTCGAAACCAAAACCGAGGAAAAAATGGAAGAAGAAGAAGCAACCGAATTCACCCCACAACCGTCAACATCAAACAGCACACCCAGGGTAAGTGACAAAACAAACACCACTCAAAACACAAACACCGAAACACGCAAAACACACAAAATCGCACCAATCATAATAACAGACAAAGACAAATGGGCATATATACGACAAATACTTAAAACACATAACATTAACACAGTACAAAACAACTTGTGAAACCTGGCATTCACATCGAACCGAAAACTGACGAAGACTACCGAAAACTTAAACACATACTCGACAATGAACAAATACAATTTTACACTTTTCAACTGAGAAGTGAAAAGACACTAAAGGTAGTTATGCGTGGCATTCCTACCTTTATCACAGACACTGACATCACCGACGACCTGACTGACCAAGGCTACCCGACAATAAAAATAAAACGCATGAACGGCAAACACGGAATACCAGCACCACTTGTACTAATAGAACTGACGAGACAATACAAATCAATTTACAACATACACGATTGCTGCGGACTCACAATTAAAATCGAACCACTAAACAAACGGACAGACATAATACAATGCCACAAATGTCAGACATTTGGACACCACCAAAAAAACTGTAACATACACTACAAATGCATGAAATGCGGAGACGAACACTCAACACACCTATGTACAAAACCCAGAACAATCCCACCAAAGTGTGCAAACTGCGGTGGTCCTCACTTATCCACTTTCCTTAACTGTCCTAACAATCCAAACAAACCTGTAAACAAAACCACACCCAAACCCGAATACATACCAGCACCACCCCCAACAACGAACCCATGGACACAAAAACAAGGAAACACAACACCTAACACAACTGACGAACTAGCACTTGCCTTATGCAATATGCTAATAACATTACACTCCACAAACGCAACAACAGAACAGATACAATACTTCGTAACGCAAGCACAGAAAATAATCACACTCTACAACAACAAACATTAAACACACACATGACTAAAACGCAAAAAAACCGATGACCAGTGACTTAAACGCAAAAAGCGACAAACACACAGACTACACATACCCAACACAGGACCGCACAAAAACACACAACACACGATTATTTATTAATCAGACACAAACACGTCACAACCCTGGGAAATACGAAACAATGGAGTGGAAATGGAGGCAACTCCGACCACAACAAAATTCAAGTCTCATATAAATTATCACTTATTAGTAGAGCTGAGGATGTTTGCGGTATAACCATGGTTATACCGCAAACATCCTCAGCTCTACTTATTAGTCAAAAGGACAGTCCTTGAGTATCACTTATTGATCCACTAGAGGTATAGGGAATTAATAGATTATGAGTTGAAACCGGACGCATCGGGCCGAAATTACGATGGACCATATAAATAACCTATAATATCGCTAAGTACAACGCGCGGTTATTTAATAGCTGTATTCATTCGGTTAACCGCACATCTGTTTTTTGAGGCTGAATTGTGAAGAAAATACTTTAATATAACAGTTAAATTCCTTTCTTCATGGGCTTAGATAGCTTGAGGAGTTTTTAAAAATTATTTTATTTATTAGGTTAAATTTCGTCAGATAAATAAAGTACGGTGAGTTAGTTTCTTTTTTCCATTGCTTTAACTGTTAATTACATAAGTACTTTGTAATTTTTGTAATAGATCCTGTTTAATATCGTTTCATCGAATCTACTTCTCCCAATTATTTCGATGTAAGTGTCCGGTGAATATCGTTAAATTTCAATAACTTACGCATTACGCAGTTACTTTTTCAGATATGATATGGAATAACGTCGAGAATGGCATTGTGAAACAATGGCCAGTTGGATTAAGGGTAAAACTGATGGTATGTCCATTGCCAGTGATTCTGAAATTTATTGCAAAGTCTGTAAAATATCGTTAAAAAATTCCAAGAAATCGCACATAAATCGTCACTTAGCATCGCAAACTTTAATGGCGGTAAATATTCCATTAAATAAACTTAACAATCCCATTTCTCCAAAAATATACTGGTCGAAATGTTCCTGATGAACCCACCTTACGCAAATATTATGTTTCCAAGTGCTAAATGAAAACAGTAGAACGAATTAGAAGCCATTTTTCAAATCAGTATATATGGATAAGTGCCGACGAAACTGTCGATATTTTAAGACGCTGTGTGGTAAATGCTGTAGCTGGTGTACTACATCTAACTATTCCATATAACGCATATGTAATAGCCACAAATGTTATAGATACAGTTGATGCGGAAACAGTAGCTAAAACCATTTACGAGAATATGCACCAAATGCTTCATTCGGACGACAGGTACAAAGAAAAAAAATTTTTTATTTGTCAGTGACAGGGTTGCATATATGGTAAAAAACAGGTAGACTATTAAAGGAAACATATCCTAATATGCTCCATATTACGTGTGTAGCACATGCTCTCCACAGAATCTGTGGAAATATCAGACACCTTTCCGGATGTTGATAGACTTGTATACGATTTTAAGGAAGTTTTCAGAAAAGCACTATTGAGAGTAGCTCTTTACAGGGTAAAACTTCCATCTTTGTCACTGCCTGCCTCTCCAGTAATAACTAGATGGGGAACATGGTTGGAAGTTACTAGTTTTTATGCAGAGAATTTCGATAGTTTACAAAATCTCGTTACATGTTTAAATGACGATGCTCGAGGTATTTCTGAGTGCTAGAATCTAAAACAAATTCCAAGTTTAAAAAATCAGTTTTACTTTCTTCAGGAACACTTTAGAAACTTGCCGAAACTAATGACTGATTTTGAAAATCAAAATCTCAAATTAAATGATGGATTAACCGCATTGGATGTGGCTATTAATAATTTGAAAAACTTTGGATATAACCCTCGATAAAAGTTTAGACACAGTTTTTAATAGAAATCCAGATTTAATAACATTGCGGCAATTGTGTATGGGGACAATGTCACAAAATCTAACTGCTAAATACGCTGAAATTAAAGAATATTTCCAGTATGTACCCATAACCAGTTGCGCTGTAGAAAGGACGTTTTCTATCTACAAGGATGTATTTCATTCAAAGAGAACAAATTTCATACAAGAGAAGCTTGATAAAGTATTGCTAGTTAATATTAATACTCCTTTACTCAACTTGAACTACAAGATGAATAGATAAAAATATATTTCGTATTTTATAGATCACCACCCCTTTGTTTTCCATTTATATAAATCAAATTAAACACTCTTTAAAAATACAAATTTTCAATAGTACGCCCGTTGGCGATGGGGCTCTCGATTCTGTTCCCTAATTATGAGTTGTATAATCGTAAAAATGTTTTAATCACGACAAGCAAAAAGGGTTTGTTTTCGGAACTGTTTGCTGAAGCAAAGAAATCAGCTTTGAAGCTCAGTGTGAAAATTAATTAAAATCATCAGAAGACCAAAGACTGATTTCAGCAAATAAGATTAATTAATTAATTGAATTATAGTGAATCGCCATAAAACATCTAAAACAATCCTAGATTTTATTACTTCCAAGAAAATAATGTTCTATCTGTATTGTAAGTATCGATTACATGCAAAATAATACGTATGCATTAATTAAGAACAAACGCTTTATGATCGCATTCGTGGTATTCGCTTCGTATGTACAAGTGGTTTGTAGAAATCGCCCGAGGCCAGGACAGTTGATTGAAATGTTCACGAACATGTTCGACGTCAATACATCATTGGCAAGGGATTCAGTGGACACAAAACGTCGAACTTGTGTACGCTTGTTCGCAAAAGCGGTTCAACAAGCCATTCAATTTTCATTCCGACTGGATATCTTTTATTGTTCTCGATATCGTTCCCGCTTCGAAAGCTCATTGTTCCAGTTAAAATTGTTACTGTTTGTGTTTAATTTATCTTATGTACACATAAATGCTATTATGCACATAAAGTTGAAGGTGATACTGTCTTTAATAAGATCATTTCGAATACATTGGCTTGTATATTTGTAGAAATTTAATTGATGATTTAATAGTTTTTGAATTAGATGGAAATTTATGTAAAAATTATTGAAAGGATTTAAATTGATGCTATTACATTACGATCTTACATAAATAAAAATAATGTAAAGAAAATATAATGATTCACAAAATACGATTATTCTAAATTATGGAAGTTAATAAAATTAAATTTTAAGAAATCAACCATTTTTTTATTTGTAAGTAGTACCTCTTTTTAATAGTACGAGCATTAGCATTAGCTCAAAATATTAATTTGATTCTCCACAGTTACATAGAGACGATCCTGATGAGTGAGAAGATGTGCTTGCATTCGCACATCTTCTCACTCACTCATTTTTAGTCTTGATCTATTGTAAGTTTGTTTGTTGGCTGTTTCGTCATAAAACGAAATTTCTTATAATATATTTATATTCACCGGTAAAAGAAAGCGGCCACCTCAATATTTTACATAAGCTTAATAATTTATTGCTTAGTGATATAGATTTTCCACTTAATGGTATAGTAGCAGCATTATTGAAGTATGATGTTGTTTCTACCATTAGCAGTAGATACAAATTCAAAGCTAATCAACTAAAATGAATGAACAAGTCCATGATAGAAAAATTTTGCTTTAATTCTTAATGGGTATATTACTTAAAGCAACAACAATTAAATGAAATAATGAAACATATCATAGTAAGTTTAGTATCATGTATGGTCTCCTCTTGCCGAAATGACGGCGCGAAGTCGAGTTAATTAAATTTAAAATATTCTCTTGAGGAATTCATATTCCTCTTGTAGCGCGATACGTAGATTTAACCTGAGTATCTGGTAGAACAGGACGATGACGAATGGCTCTTCAAAGTTGATCCCTAAGATGTTCAATTGGATTTGGGTCCGGGCTGCATGCAGGCCAATCTAATCGCCGTATTCCGACTTCTTCCAGATATTCATTCACTACGTTTGTAACATGGGGTCTTGCATTATCGTGGTTTAACGAACTGATCGCCAATAAAAGTGGCAAATGGGATAACATGTTTCAACAAACACAAGATTGGTGCGTCCTTCATTGTAGATACCGGCCCAAAACCATAATGGAACCCCCATTAAATGAAATTTTTTCTGATATTCTGCAGTTTAGAAACCTTTAATTTTGCCGTCTATACACCAGTTTGCGACAATTTGGTGACCATAAACAAAACCTAGATTCATCAGTAAAAAGAACATTACTCCATTGCTGTAAGGTCCAGTTAATGCGTTCTCGTGTAAACCTAAGTTATACTTGCCTATGCCGCAAAAGTAACTGTGGTCACGATTGCCGGCCTACAGGAATGAAGTCCATGTTCTGCAAACCGCCTTCTTATCGTTCTTACTTACTACGACTCCATGTACCATTTCTAAATTATGTCGAATGGAAACAGCAGTAGATCTCCGATTTCTGAAATTATTCAACACGATGAAACGATCATCAACAACAGTTGTTGATTTTCTCCTGCCTGATCCTTGTCGCCTAGTAAAACTACCTATTTTTATGTAGCGATGCCAAGCATCTTGAAGTGTAGTTCGAGGTATTCTTAAAGTGCGTGATACGTAGCGTTGACTACGACCACCCTCAATTAAAGCAACGATTCGACCCACATACGCAGTAGTTAGTACTATATGAGCAAAAAAGGGAGGATTATTGTCTTTGTCACTTATTGTCTTTGATAGGTTCAGCTTGTTGTTGCCAATTAAATGTCAGTTTTGATTTGAACTAGTTGTAATTATATTGGTTATGTTAGCTACAAAAACTAAACATTTAAATCATGTCGAATAAAACTTCAAATAGAAACTGACATCCAACCAACATGTAAAACCAACAACAGGCTGAACCAATCAAAGACAGTGATCCTCCCAGCCATGACCATCCCTTATCTAAATATTTTTTGCCCATATGGTACCATGTTGAAAGGACAATATTAATGTACAACTGTCAAATAGACTCAATACAATTATCTGACATATGTAAACTTCGTTTTTTTCAAAAAAGCTGTGTATAATGGTAAACTTAACAAAAACTACGAACATGAATTTTTTGTAAAAGAGTGTTATTTTCGGATATTTTCATGTACTGGGAATAAATTAAGAGATCTTTTTTGAAAAACAAACTCCGATCATTCACGGTAAAAAGTAAAAAGCATGATTACGATATCACACCGTTACAATGAATATACAAGGATAAATATAAAATATGGCGAGGTGGCCGGTTTTTTTTTGCTTGTGAGTGTATATGTAATATGTGTATAAGTAAATTTAGCGTAAAAGAATTAAAGTATGGCATTTTCAATTTTATAAATATTCAACGAGCATTTTCAAGTTTAAACCACTGTATAACGTACTTTTATTACCATATTCAAATTATAAAACATTCTTTAGGTTCTAAGAATCCTTTACATTTGATAATTTATTTGTTACCTATTCAAATGATAAAAAACACAAACACTGTTGTATTAGATTTACACTTTATTAAAGTGTAAATCTAATACAACAGTGTTTGTGTTTTTTATCATTTGATACGGATTTACATCAAGTAAAGGCAGAATCGATTCAATGTTACCTATTCTATAATTTTAAACGCTCCTTTTATTGCCTAGGGTTATTAGTGATCGCATTCAAGAGACGATATTTAATTTGGCCACCCATTGACAACTAAATATTTATAATAAAGTTCCATTTCCAAATAATGGGATTATATCGAGAACTACATACTTAGATTTATATCACCAACGAATATTTAATTATTAATAATATCTATTGTATTATTTATTAGTAAGAATTTTAAAACCCTATCGGTAACTTGATATTGTTGCCAGTACGTAGAATTTCTACGAATTAAGACACAGAAAAAATCCCGTTATCACGTTATACAATACAATGTGCAACGAATACACGCATTTAATTATGTAAGAGTTTGTAGGGATAGTGGTACATTTTTACCTACTTGTAAGACAGTACAATGCAGAACAGTAACAACTCAACAACAGTACAGAACATTCTCTTCAATACACTCATATAAAAAAGTATCATATTAACAACAATAGACATACAGTCTCATATAACAGTAAAGAATTTAAAGTTTCTAAGTTTATATTAAGTGCTACATTTGCAAGATTTATCTTAATAAATTAGGCTTAAGTGTTTTTTGATAAATAAATAAAATACTCAGAAAACGCATTTGAATTTCAATATAATTGTCACCAAAATAGATAACCAGCTTATGCGGAAGTTCGCTCCGTGAGCGGTGGATCAAGAAACAAAATTTATGTATTGTCCTTCACGAATACAACCACAACATTGGCCAAGGTCACTTCCTCGACATTTAGTTACTAAAAATTTATCACCTCTTACGATGTGCAGTTATTGGTTTATATATGAAAACAAATTGATATCTAAGGTATCCAACTCTGTAGAACAAGAATAAGAAAAAACAAAATAATGAAACCAGTGTCAAAATTAAGTAAATTTATTGTACTATTAATGTACCAAATTATTTTTCTACGTAATCGCAGTGCAAAAAATTTCCCAAAACGCCGAATCCATTTCTTCATTCCGTCCATGAAAAAGCACCTGAATTTCGGCGTCTGATAGTAAATGTTGAACTTTCAATACCTTTTTCAACCTTGGGAATAACCAGAAATTTAAAAGGGCCAAATTAGGACTGTATGGAGGGTACGAAACAATCATGAATTTCAGGCTCTTCACTGTCATCATTTTGTTGCTGTAATTCGGTCCAGCATTGTCGCGGTGAAAAAATTCGTGATCTTTCCGGGCACGATGATAAAGTTTTACAGTATCTTATTGAATTGATTATTGATCCCTTCGGCAGATATTCCATATGCATGACTCTCTTTGGATTGTAGTAAATGGTGAGTATAACTATCTGATGGAAGTCTTTTGAATTTTCGCACACAGAGATTAGGACAACGATATCTCATCGACTTTCGCTTGTTTTCATGCTGCCAAAAAAAAAATGGTCAGCATGTCTCTGTATCGTTTCCCGTAAACGGTAACGTTGTTGCCGTTTTAATTTTCGAAGAAAAATGGGCCAATAATGCAGCCGCTCCAAAGAGCGGCACCAAACAGTCACGCTCAGGATGCACTGGTTTCTCTACGACTACGCGTGAGTTTTCCGAATCCCAAATACGGCAATTTTGCTTGCTAACGTAACCGCCGAAATAAAAATGCGCCTTATCCGAGAAGATTATTTTTTGAGCAAATCTGTCATTTTCCAGCTGCTCCAAAGCCCATGCAGGGAAGCGTCATCGAAGCGGACGGTCATTTGCCTTCAATTTCTGAGTTAATTGAACCTTATAAGCTAATAAGCCGCAGACTTCTCCTCCGGCTAGTGCGGCTAATGTTCAGTTGCTGAGATTTGCGGTGAATTGATGTGCTCAAGTTCATGCGCACACTATCGGCAACAATAACAATATTCTCGGTTGAACGGATCGGAAGAACACGAGGATAGCTTGATAGCAAAACGATTTTTTTTCTACTATCTACATTACTAATGGCAAGATAGATTTTAGAGGGAGACAGATATTTTGTCATCTGTGTCACCGTGGATGAAACCTGTAGAGACGGAAACCTCCAGAGACAAAAACATAGTCAAAAAAATTAATTTCTTTCGAAAAATGTACATCAAGATGGCAGAAAAACGATTTTTCTCCCAATAGGATTTCAATTTTCTAGTCAAAAGGTTACCAAACTTTCCACTGAAAGACTAATTTAAAAAGTCAATCCGTGTTTGTTTGAACAAAATCGTGAGACACCATAAAATTTACTTTTTGGTCCGAAAACTCAATAAAATCTTCTGGGTAAAGCAAAAGTAATTTATACATGAACGAGAAATTGGGTATATATGGAATTAATTGCCGCGATTGTAAATTGAAATATATTAGTCGAACGCAACGCTCACTAATAACCCGTTATGAAGAATATATAGCATATTAAATTCGATAAACCGGAGAAGCCGAGTGTTTGCTGCCCATCATGTGTTTGAAGCCGCGGTAGATTGTTAAAAACTTATTAAAATATAAGCAATCCGCGAATATATACGAAAGTATTCATATTATTGGAAATAAAAATAACATATACAACCTCGACAAAGGTCTAGTTCCAGTTACATGCCTGTTCGAATTCTTAGAAAACTAAGAGATAGGAGAAGAGAGTGTGAAAACAGAAATATGCGTGTCATTCCTGAAGAGGGGTAAATCACCCAATTTTAGTTTCTTAAAACTTAGTGTATATGTTGACTCCTTGTAAAATGTTTCGCAATTCTTTGTCTTAGCTTTACTGTACCCCATGTTGGACACTGATAATTAATTTTACCTATTGACTATGGCAACTTAGTTGTCGAAATACGTATTTAGAATACGAGTGTTAATTGTGGTCAGGAGTTTCATACCTTTTTTAAGTTTCCGAAAGATTACTTTTTAGACGTTAAAAAATGGAAAGTCACTGGGTTAAGGGCGTAGAATTGAATGGAAATTATTTACTCTAAAATAAGTATTTCATTCAATTACACCACCGTACAATATAATCTTTATATTTGAATGAAAAATTCGAACAGAAAAGTTTCATTGTAATAATCTAGTATAATTTCAAAATATTCTAGATGACAAGAACAATATTGTAATATCCCCATTTAAATTCGATTAATTAACAATTCGTTAAAACTTCTCGATAAACCCACCTTCCACCCGACACTAAAAGAACATTTGCTTCCCATTAAGCAGACACTAATCTATCTGCTCGAGTCAAGAGGGAGCGGAAAATCTTTTCAGATGAGTTTACATTTCCATTAGCGGACGCGAGCACTTTCTGTTTCGCGTTCGCTTTGGTACACGAAGGTGTCGCTTATATTTAGACAGGCACCTGTATTCTGTCATCTGCTTTCGACATCGATGACTGTTCCATGTACTTGGATCATTAATTTACGAGCCAGAAATCAAATTGGAGTTTGTAGATATGGTAATTGATTTTTTAAGCGTGTTGCTACACGTGTATTACGGTGAGATATTAATACTTATTTTTATATTTTCTGTTTTTGATAACTTAATTAATGTCCAAGTGATGTGACAAATCAATTATATCGTTTTTATAATTCCCTGTTTTTTCTAAATATTTCTTAATCCCTTGCGAACTCATTAATTTCAAAGATGTTTAATTAAAATATCTTTAGGATACTTAGAATTTAATTATTCGTTTTACTTCATGAAATGAAATAAAATAACCTTAATTTTGGCAAACAAAATTTATTAAGTTAAATGATTATTTCGTGTGAGGCGATTGGCTTACGCGAGTTTATGCATATACAGAATGGCCTTGAAAAAACATACGATGCAACGTTTATGTTTCTAAAAACTCTAGAAGTGTTTGTTGTCCGTCATGTGTTAGAAGCTGATCATAACATCACGGGAGATTGTTAAAAACTTATTAAAATATAAGCAATTCGAGGATATATACATTATTGGAAACAATAGTAACATATACAACCTCGACAAAGGTCCAGTTTCAGTTACATGCCTGTTTCAATTCTTAGAAAAATAAGAGCTGGGTGAAGAGAGTGTGAGAACAGACATATGCGTGTTCATTCAAATACACCACCGTACTATATAATCCTTATATTTTAATGAAAAATTTGAACAGAAAAGCTTCATTGTAATAACCCAGTATAATTTCAAAATATTCTACATGACAAGATTGTAACGAGTGATCATTAAAATTTTCGCTCAAGTAAGCCATGTACCTACACAAAAAGTATGTCCTAACTTAAGTTATTAGAGGAGATCTGTCATTATAATTTCAAACGTCATGATTGTTAAAAAATAATTTGAAATGCTGACTTTTATATTAAATATATTCATAATTTTTATACAAAGTAATAGAATATTATAAAAAATGTGTAAAATGTTGACCATTCTCCACCAAGCATAATCGCACTCTATTTCGTAGAGCATTGAAAACATTCATCAGTATTTGCGGTGAGTTATTGATGTGTTCACATTTTTCTATGATTTTATGTCTTAACTCTTGTAGATTATTAATTTGTGTTTCATAAATAATATTCTTTATATATGGCCACACAAAAAAATCCATGACTGTTAAATCACACGATCGTGGTGGATATGGAATCGCTGTATTTCCACTTATTATCCTATCACCATAAAATTGTTGCAAGAACTGAATATTTTCAAGTGTAACGTGAGATGTAGCACCATCCTGTTGAAAATATCCGACCTGAAGTTCATCATTAGTCAATTGATTAGTAAAAACACTGAGAATTTCGTTACAATATTTCTCCGATGTTATCGTGCCCTCAAAGAACATTGGTCCTATTAATCGGTGACGACTCATACCTACCCATACGCCTATTTTTTCTGGATGTAGAGGAACTTCTCTGTAGAAATGAGGATTTTCACTGGACCACATACGCATATTTTGCGAATTACGAGTAACATAACCTTTCAAATAAAACCAAACTTCATCGGTGAAAAAAGTATAATTTAAAATATTGTCTGTCATTGTTTGAATAAACCATTGGCAAAATTGTGTTCTTTTTTCATAATCCTTAGGTAATAAATTTTGTACAGAAGTTAATTTTATGGATACATGTGCAAGTCCTTTGTTAAAATTTTTTGACATGTTCCATACGAAAGCCCTACTTGTTGCGAAACTCTGCGAATAGATGTTTGAGGAGATTCGTTAATAATTTGTCTGACATTTTCAATTACGCCGCGACTTCTCTTGAGAGGAGGACCGCTTCCTTTTTTCCTTAAAATACTGCCTGTTTGACGAAAAAGATTTACACAATGCATTAGCGTATCACGGAACGTTTTATAGCTAGGAACAGTATTTGGATATCTCTCTTCAAACTCCGCAAGGCAATTTTCTATTGAATGCTGCCAAATACCATCAATTTTTTGAGATGTCAGGAAGTAACATTCTACCATAAACGCTTTATGCATATCATTAAAGGCCATTACTTTTTCTTTTGATGAAACTTTAAAATATATATTTGACACTGACAGATATTTGAAATAACATCTTAATGACTAAAGCTACGACATAATTTTTATATACATGGCCAGCTACGAGTGAAAATTTTAATGATCGCTCGTTATGTTACCATTTAATTAATTGTTTAGACAGCTTCCGTGGACAACTGAGGTTCAATAACCTCAATATGATACACTCAAAATTTTGGTAAAATCATAAACAAAATAAAATGTTAACAGATTTAGATACTTAATTTTTTTCGAAATAATCACTCTTTAATTCTATACACTTTTCCATTCGTATAAACCAATTAGTAAAGCATTTATACCACTCAGAAGATGATATGTTTGAAATGTGTGTGTCATACGTCCTAACTGCCCATTTAGGTGATAAAAATCTTTGTCCACACATTTTACTTTTAATTTTGGGGAACGTAAAGAAGCCATTGGAGGATAGGTCGGAGCTGTAGAGAAAAAGTAATTCATTGTTGTTGCCGGTCAAATAGTCGAGTGGTTGTTTTGCGCTGTGCGAGTTTGTGAGGTTGGTGAGGTTTTACCCGCTCGAGTATGTTTCAAATTATTTTGATATTTACAGTATTTTTCGTCTTATTCAAAAATAAAAATATTTCTTGTATTAGCGCCGTAAAAACTGTCATATTCCACTGTTGCTCTCGTGCAACAAAAAGAATTCTAATAAGTCCTTAATAATCTGAAAATATACTTTTCTGAGTTTTTATTATAAGCTGATTCTTAGCTTTGATTTACTCAATGCCAATGACATTATTTTGAACTTCGGAATTTTGGAGACAGCTCAAGAATCACAATATTACTAAGGTGATAGTAGAATTTTACTAGAAAAATATACAAATTCTTAGGAGAATATTTATTTTTATCTCGCGTATTACACATACACGCATGTATGCATATTTCCTGGCACTTACATGGCTCGCCTTTTTACGCTCTATGCAAACGAGGTGCTAAGTGTGTTAATAAAAAGGATAAGAGGCGAAAGAACACTGCCATATATACGATCGAGGCGCCACAGTTAGCATGTTGATGTTTTATTTTTATTTTTATTGCGTTAAGGCGGTGAGAAAAGAGGCAGTCGCGGCTGTTCGCTCTGAATGTTGTTCTTGATACGTTCTAGAATTTAAGGATTCGTGCCAATTCTCGGATATCGGATCTATGCGCGAAGTAGGCGTGTTGTGCAAATAAAATAAATTGCTGAGGAAGTGGTAAACGGGATTTGTTATGAAATAATGTACGATATATCTGTTGGATTTGATGATGTTGATGTTTTGTAAATTTATTTGTGTTAGAAAATAGATTTTCAACACGATTCGAAGGAAAGCTTAATATATAAAGCCCGGGGTTATATTGATGCTGTTCTTGTTTATATGGATTGTAACGCATGATGGGTTTAGGCGTGTAAATATAATTGTATACAGCGGGTGTTCAGGAAATTTGAAGTCAAGTAGTTTTGAACAAAAAATCGTATATCCTTACTTAAGTCTATGATTTGTATAGTATCTTACTCGCGTAAAATTAATAAAGAAGAGTCATCATATAGCTATTAAGATAAAATAAAACAAATTTTATGAATTTCACTTTTTAATTATCACTGTAACGAGTCGTTTCGCACCAACCTGGGCTTCGTCAGACATATAACTAACTTATTTACAAAATATTTTTTATATTAAACACAAGTAAACGGTAACAAGCAAAAACACATGTTTTATTTTAAAAATAGTCAGAGGGATGGGTGCTTTTTATTACTGGATGTCTATGCACAAAACTTTCGCTACGGTTTATACAAAGTGTACTGTTCTTAAGTAATAAAATTAGAGGTTTACATTATATTACAGGGAGGTAAAGAATTCTATGGAAAAATACAAAAATACAATATGTAACTGTCTGCATATCAAATAAATAGATTGAGTAAGGGTGAATTACTTATTTGTTTCTAATTGATCATTTAAGATCTTGTCAGTTTTCTTTATTTTATTGATTTCAAGTGACTCTAATAAATTAAGTTTTTTGCCCTTATTTTCTACATGTAATATTTTAAATTCTATGTTAAAATTGTGGTTCGTTGAATTGATATGAGACGCATATGAAGAGTCACTTTTATTATTTCTAAATGAAGAAAAATGTTCTTTGACGCGTATTTCAAACGATCTGCCTGTCTGTCCGATATAAGTCATAGGGCAACTACCGCAGGTTAACTCATAGACCCCTGACTTTTTATTGTTGTTTGTTAAATCCTTATTGTTTTTTATAAATTTGGATAAATTGTTATTAGTTTTATACGCTGTATTAATGTCAAACTTTCTTAAATATTGACAAATTTTTGTGCTTGAAGAGCCTATAAACGTTATCATTTTAAATTTTTCGGTGTTATTATTTAATATTGGGAAAACTTGTGATATGGCTTTTGTACGGAGTTTTTTATTTAAAATGTTATCTATTATATTACATTTATATCCATTGTTGATAGCTATTTGTCTAATTAAATTTAACTCTTTCTCGAAATTTGTTTGGTTCAACGGAGTATTTATTAATCTATGTATAAGACCTGTGCATAGACTTGTGCATAGACATCCAGTAATAAAAAGCACCCATCCCTCTGACTATTTTTAAAATAAAACATGTGTTTTTGCTTGTTACCGTTTACTTGTGTTTAATATAAAAAATATTTTGTAAATAAGTTAGTTATATGTCTGACGAAGCCCAGGTTGGTGCGAAACGACTCGTTACAGTGATAATTAAAAAGTGAAATTCATAAAATGTGTTTTATTTTATCTTAATAGTTATAATGGAATTTCATCAAGTAAATGCCGAAACAATCATATATGTCATCATATAGTATTAGTGGCCAAAAGTTAGTGAAAAGGAACTCCATCAGTGACCTTGGCGTCAAATTCAACTCGGAAATATCCTTTAACTTACACCTTTCGTACGTCATTTCATTTGCTTCTAGGATGTTGGGGTTTATTATGAAATCAAATAGTTAATTTTAGGATCTAACGGTTCTGAAATCACTGTACCAGGCTTTTGTTTTGAGTAGATTGGAGTATGCTTCGGTAATTTGATTTCTGAAATTTTCTTCAGCTGTGATGGTGACTGTGCTACACAATAAGATTTAAATGCTTTTCACTCGTGGTCACTCGAGTAACAAATGTAATGTCATATCATTTGCTGGAAAGAAGAATGGGCATTTAGCAGCACAATATTCGAATAATGCTCCTCTTGAGAAAGCGCAATCGATGTGAGATTTGGGAATCACTCTGGACTGTGAACTGAGATTCCACTTGCACGTTGACGATATCTTATGTAGAGCAAATATATATTATAAAATTGTACTATTCACTAGTGCAGCAGATCTTATAACACTGTTGTATTGTATGTAATCTCTATATCGTTACATATCGTGAGCACATTGAAAGTGTCAAACGTAACATGGTAGACTACTTACTTTATAAACTAAATGGCTATAATTATTTGCAACGTCTTTGCCTATGGGTTTTGAATCATTAGAATCAAAGCGTAGGCAAGCATATTTCAAATTCGGATTCGAGCTCTTCAACACTTACGTAAGATGGGGTTGCTGTTCTATATGAGAGTACCAATGGCATTTACAAGAAGTAACAATAATTTTGTGTGCGTTACCATTGAACAACGTTTGGACTCAACAATTCTATAAATTCAATTACTAAAAAACTGAACTGCGTGCCATTTGATATAGATTTAATTGCACAAAAACGGCATTTTTTAAGTGTAAATGATATAGATTGTGATATGAGTTAGGGTTTCTTTTTATTTTGTAAATTTTATTATTTATTATAGAAATTTTTCGTATTAGGTATCCTGTAATGTCTAAATAAATAAATAATTTCTCCGGATCTAAATGGTTTCATCGTGTTATTTCTACGAGAATTGTAATACAGCAATGTTGGTGGGTATACAATAAACATATCGTCAGTGGCTAATATATATCTCGTTACTGTAAAATACATTAATTACGACTCACTGGTACTGTAATCGGCTATTGAAATTAGCTAATTTAGAGTTACCAATTTGGTGGAGGTGGAGGAACAGTAACATGTACACTATTAGCATTTTCGGATTAATGTGTCTATTGTGGTTACCGGAACTTCCATTTTTTATTGAATCTAATACGTTAATGATGTTGTCGAGGGAACGTTTGTGTAATCAATACTGGTTTACAAATGCGAGCGGTTGAATAACACTAGAAACTATAACCGTATATTACATATTTCGTTACACATTGAAAATTATATATTTCCCAACATAAGATACATTTCAGATGTAGTAATTATGATGTTTGGGGAATAAAATTAGATATTAAAATTGAAATTAAATATGTAAAAGAGCTGTATAATGGATTTTTGGATTAAAAAAATATTTGCATGTAATATAACAAGTGTTCATTTGAAAAGTCAATCTAGGTTACTTTGAAATTTTGATAGAATAAGACGCAAATATATTAGTTTGTGTTTGTTGTTCCGTAAACGTAAATCCAAATGACATTTGATAATGTCAATCACAAATATCAGTTAGTGCATAAAATAATCGTGCGTCGATTCTGGTTTAAATAAATTGCTTCTCAGTTTTAAAATGGCTTTCACTTTAGAACATAAAATTTTTTTAGTCCAGGCTTATTTTCGAAGTGGTAATAAAATTGATGGTTTATGGGTTTATTCAGTTCAAGATTGCAGTGTAGAATTTCAAGTTGAGTTTCCACATTTGGTAATAGATTATATAAAATTTAAGAATACTTTGGATAGAGCTTTAAAACTTTTTTCTGAAACTGGTAGTCTCCTAAGAAAATCAGGAAGCGCAGCAGTTAAGAAACGTACACCTCAAGTCGTCAATCGTGTTGAAGAAATAATGGAAAATGAACCACAAACATCTGTTCGACATTTGAGTCAACAAATAAACCTTTCTGTTGGTACAACTCACAAGTTATTATTTAAAGATATGCAACTTTATCCATACCGTGTCACAGCCGTACAAGAATTGTTAGAAATTGATTACCCACGTAGACTACAGTTTTGTAATTGGTTTGTAAATATGAACAATAATGGAGCACTTTCGCAAAGAGTCATCTTTACTGATGAAGCATGGTTTTATAAAACGGGATACCTAAATTCACAAAATACAAGAATTTGGAGTAGTGAAAATCCACATGTAATTAATGAAGAATCGCTACATCCAGAGAAAATTGGTGTTTGGGCAGCGATAAGACAAAGGCGAATCATTGGACCAATATTTTTTCAGGGAACATTAACTGCTCAAAGGTACCGTACGGAAATTTTACAACCATTTGTCAATCAATTGAATGATGATGAACTACAAAATGTATATTTCCAACAAGACGGAGCACCTTGTCACTGTACTGCAGAATCTTTGGATTATTTAAGAGAATTTTTTGATTAGCGTATAATTAGTCGAAATACTGAAATTGCCTGGCCTGCACGTTCATGCGATTTAACACCTTGCGACTTCTTTTTGTGGTCTTATCTAAAAAATAACATATTTCGAACACCTATATTGAATTTGAATTTTATGCTACAGAGAATCGAACAGAAATGCATGGAAATTAATAACAATCCAGTAATGTTGCAGAATATCATCAGAAATTTTGAACGGAGGATTTTAAAGTGCATTGATCTTGAAGGACAACATTTTCAACATTTGTTATAGTTTTCAATAAATACCTATTATTTGTTATTTATTTGTATGTATGAAACTGTCAAAATATACGACTTCGTAGGTTAAGTAGTAAATTTTAATTTACGACATACTTGAAAATGTTCTCAGTAAATCACATGCTCCTAGATTGACTTTTCAAATGAACACTTGTTACTATACGTACAACAATAAAAGTCCACTAAAACTGGCTTTGTGAAATTGTTGCGCAATCCAACCACCCTCCTTGAACGTACCTTTACAAAACAACCAGCCACTGTCAACGGCGTAAAACTCAGGGAAGATGGTCGTACGATTCTTGTCGAAACGTTGCTGAACTTTAACTAACTGAACTCAAATTTAAAAAGGGCACCACCGCGATTTAAGGGTTGTTTGTCGTCGAGGTATACGTCACGCGGAGAACATACCTGCGCTAATAAACCCACCAAGGAAAGAATAGAGTAATTCTAGAGAACAGGAGGTGATAAGAAGTAAAGAAAACGCTCCACATTCTCCTATTGCACGATATTGGTCAAGAAATAATCAGCATCCTTATAATGCCTAATTATATAGCATATAAAATAGGACAGCGAGTAAGGCATGACTTATTTACAAGGTTCTTTTATATTATTAGTCATGCTCCTAGGTTACGCGAAGGTTTCTTAGACCCCCATGTCGTTGTCTATCTAACGGAGGCTTCATTCCTTGGGCTACGCAAACGATATAGCAATTATCCGGGTACGTTTTTGAGATATTTTAAAACGAGCGCGAATTGATCGTAGACGACTGGTGTAAAAAAGCGGCTGTCAATAGACGCGTAGAAAACATGAATCGTTACATTCACAAAAAAGAGAGCGCTACAAGTCTTACAGCTCTTACGCAGCTATAAGTCTTATAATTGTATGTAGATGTATTTAGAAATGTTGCACGGATAATTAACAAAATTCATTTATTGGCTTATTTTCTATCATGATTTCCTTAACTTGTTTATTAGAAATTTCACAGTTTTTGTTTCAAGACAAAATAACGGTTTAGGTTATATCAGGAAGCCAACTCAGAAACTAAATCTGTCCGTGAACTAGGGATGTCGATTTTCGATACCTTTAAGTAATCGTTACTCAAGCCTTGAGTAATAGTTGAATATATTCGTTACTTTAATTATTTTGATTATTTTGATTATTTTGATTATTTTGATTATTTTGATTATTTTGATTATTTTGATTATTTTGATTATTTTGATTATTTTGATTATTTTGATTATTTGATTATTTTGATTATTCTGATTATTTTGATTATTTTGATTATTTTGATTATTTTGATTATTTTGATTATTTTGATTATTTTGATTATTTTGATTATTTTGATTATTTTGATTATTTTGATTATTTTGATTATTTTGATTATTTTGATTATTTTGATTATTTTGATTATTTTGATTATTTTGATTATTTTGATTATTTTGATTATTTTGATTATTTTGATTATTTTGATTATTTTGATTATTTTGATTATTTTGATTATTTTGATTATTTTGATTATTTTGATTATTTTGATTATTTTGATTATTTTGATTATTTTGATAATTTTGATTATTTTGATTATTTTGATTACTTCGATTATTTCGATTATTTTGATTATTTTGATTATTTTGATTATTTGATTATTTTGATTATTTTGATTATTTTGATTATTTTGATTATTTTGATTATTTTGATTATTTTGATTATTTTGATTATTTTGATTATTTTGATTATTTTGATTAGTTTGATTATTTTGATTATTTTCTTACTATTTTATATTCATATACATATCCATTTTACGTAAGTGCGAGTTTAGCGTTTCGGTGCCGGCATTCATCTTATTGGCCTTAGTATATCAGTAGTCGGTATTATTTGCCTCGCAGAATTAGTAGTGCTATACGTAGCTGCTTTTCATTGAATTTGCAGAAATATTATAATAATAAATAATAAATTTTATCAAATTGTATTATAATGTATTTATTGTAATGTAGCGTATATGATGCGTGATAAAATATTATAAAAATATTAGCAAACAAGAAAATAAACTTTATTACATTATATATAATCGTTTTGCGACAGCGTGTACCAACAGGTAAAGTCTAAACTAATAAAATTATGTTGACTATTGACTGATAAAAAGCATGTTTTACCTTTTGATCAATTAACATCATTGGATTTGTTGGCACTTTACTTGTTACAATTTTGCTATCGTAAAAACCTTTCCCCATATTAGTTCAATTTGTAAATATATATTTATTGTATAGATATTATATAATATGTTGTATTACGTACAACTTAATTACCGTTGCTTTACCCTGATGAAGAACATCAATTGAGTAGCGAAATATTGGCTAAAAATAGGGTATTTCCAACTTTCCCCAACAAAATTTATAACCAAGACTCCTGATCTTATCAAATCAAATTATATTTTAATTCCAAATAGTGTATCGTATTTGTCCGATGTTAAGAGTTTTATATTTATTTGCAAATATGTAATTAATTTAAAAATAGCCACTGGTATATATGTCGTAATTTTATAAATACGCAAGGAAATTGAATTGCAAAATTCTTTGTTCATATTTAACATGTTAATATTTAAGAAGCCTGCAATAGAGAATAAATAATCAATGAATATGATATCTTGTAGCCGTAAATTATACTATATACATCTAATACATATATACGAACGTAAAAATATGTACAAAAGTAATCAAATACGATTGTAACGATATGTACCAAAAGTAATAAAATACGAGTGCAACGATGTGTACCAAAAGTAATAAAATACGAATGTAACGCTATGTACTGAAAGTAATCAAATACAAATGTAACGATTATATTTTCATATAGCTAACCGTTACTTCGGGGTCCCCTCGTGAAACCAATACTAATGTGCCGAATAGATACTTTTTCGACATCACTATCGTGAACCCACAAAAAGGACTGTAATATTGAGAACGCCGCCTTCAACTTGTATAATTTATTTTAATTTTCAAAAATTAACGAAACATATAAGCTCGTCTCAATTCCGTAAATCACCTAAAGATCTAAACGACCCATCTGACTCAATAAATAAACGTTTCTGTTCCCTACGTTAAGCGGACGTTAACGAACGACATTACTGTCAGTGTTTAGTTGGATGGGAGATTTTCTCTGGGCACCATTACACGGTCAGCCGTGTATGACGTGATTTCTAATGCCTTCGGTTTCCCATTTAATGTCTGCTATATTGTAAAAATCTCTCCTATCTGTGTATCCACTTGCGTCCCACGCAGTTGATCCCTCCTGGTCTGGAAGCGTTATTTCCAATTACGGCTCTTTTTATTGTTCCCTAAGCCTAATAAAAGCTCTCGAATATGGAGATTGTTACATGATTCTTATCTTAGTGTCACCGGGAGGGGATTATTGCATTATTAAATTTAATGAAAGTGTGGATTGATGTTATTTATGTCAATTCATATTTGAGGTATTCTCGTCTTGATAAGGTCGACATAAAGTAATGATTTATTTATGTAATAATGTCGATAATGGCTCTATAACTACTTATATACTGAATGATGTAGAGATTATGATTCCAACGAAATATTACCAATGCCATGTCATACGAAAATATAATAACCTTTATACAACGTATCATAATTTTTCGACGCAATGTACTATAATAATAATACAATGGTTCTTAAATACAATTTATTTAACAGAATTAAAAGATTTACTTGCTTTTCAATTCTAAAAAAATTGTGTCCTTGTTTTCGCTGTGAAGTCAAACTGTCTGAAGTTAATTCAACAAATCAGTCGTATGCCATGTCATTGCATTTAGGTGTCATTGGTGTATCTAGATTCTGTAATTCTGTTTTACCTCATTTATTTACGTCGAATATTAATTCAAAGTTGAAGAAATCTGTTGTTCTTAAAACAAATATATTTATTTATTTATTTGTTTATTTATTTATTTATTTATTTATTTATTTATTTATTTATTTATTTATTTTTTATTTATTTCTTTTATTATTCTATAATAAAATAATTATGGTGCTGATGAAGTGTCATAAAAGGTGCAGGACGTGCGTCATAATGGTTAAATTATATAATAAACTTAAAATTAAATATAAATATAATATAATATAATATATATATAATATATAATATATATATATATATATATATATATATATATATATAATATATAATAATATAATATAATATAAAAAATAAAATTAAAATGAATTAAATATATTACATCTTACTAACTAAATAAAACAGGAGCGTTGTCCTTAAAGTCTGTATTTATTATTTACATAAGAAACAAATTGAGGGTTGATATATTTAAAAGTAATTGAATTAAAGTAAAATATACACAAGCAGCGGTAAATAAGTGGTTAAAAATTAACACAAAATATACTAAAACTACGTTAAATTGAGCAATAAATTAAATGTGAATTAACATAAAATAACCTCTGTATCGAACAATACAGAGTTACCTTTGAGTTGCGAAGATGGTCGGCCACGTGGTCTGCGATGATATACTTGGACAAGTATATGTAGAACGATGTTTGGCCGGAGGAACAACAAATTAATTAGTTGAATTAGTGTGAATTAACATGAATTATCTTAAAAGAATAATATATATTGAGCAATAGAGATTACCTTTTTGTTGCGGAGATGCAGGGCACGTGCATGATGGCTGGTACTTGAACAGCAGGACGGGTAAGGTGTGTATCTTACGATGGTTCACAAAAGAAGAGTCATTCGTGTCGAAGTAACGCTGGTATAGAAAAAGGTCTGTTGTTTATGACCCCTAAGTCGAAGAGAGGGTCGATATCTTGATTAATAATTAATAAGGAGCGTGACCTGAAGAGGTGTTCTATCGATGGCATAAATATTATTAAAATATCCCTTGTGACACAAGCTTCCAAATGATATTAAACACAACATATAAAAGAAGATGTATGTAATTAAATTAAACAACTTAATGAAATGTATATAGAAATTTCACAGTGGACGCTATGGTTGTAAGTAGGTAGAAGACCAAGGGTCTAGCGTAGCTCGATAACAAAAGAAAGACTTTCTACTTGCAAACGAATATGTACAGGAAAATGTCTAAGTTAAGTTATATATTTTAATCTTTTAAAAATGCGAGATATTTAAAGAAGAAATATTATTTAAAAAGAAATTAAAATATTCTTATATATGCGAAGCGTAACAAAACCAATTTTATTTCAACCACTCTAGAGCTGCAGGAGTTGCCATGCTTCCACAGTCGCAGTGGGTAATATCTACTAGTTTCCATTTATACAGCATTGAGCTGCAACTTCCGTGACCTGTGCGGAATCTACTTAATTGAGCCTATTGTCTACTTGGGAGACTTACGCCCGGAAGAGGTTCTGAAGGATTAGAAATTAAATCTCTTTTCCCAATTCAAGGTGTTGTTCAAGGATGGCTATTCACATTTATGGGATCCTGAACTTCCGTATCCAGCCAAATTGGTTTTCTAGATTTCGGTCAGGGCCTGGGGATGCTCTCCAAATCATCGTGTATGGAAAGATCAATGTTGTTCAACATCTTAGCCCATCCAATCTGTGCTGGAGCGAGACGTCTAATATCAAGCGGAGCAATGTTAGAAAGAATCGGTAACCAAAAACTAGGAGTGAATCAGTACCGGTGACGATCCTCCTGTATCGTTAAATTGAATATCTATTAGCTTGGTGCGAGACCATGAATTGCTGGCAAGTATATAAAATATTATTGCATGTCTTCACTTTTTGACTAGTAGAAGTTCCCCAATTTAAGATGGGGGTTGTGGTTAATCCAACTACCACCAAATTCAACATTCAGCTCTCTGTTAGCTTCCTTGTAATACAAATGAAAGGCACATCATTCGGATTTTGAAGGGTTTGGTCGTAAGGGCCATTTCTTATAATATTCGTCTAAAACTTGCAGATATTCAGTATGTTGTAATTCTCCGTCCTCTAAGTTCTTGGTTTGAGTGCATATAGCCAGGTCATTTGTTGATTTTGTGGGTGGAAGACATTTTGTTAAATTTTACCTTGCTACTAATTAAATGTTAGTGGATAATTTTGAACATCGTGCAGCGATTAAGTATCTTTTAAAGAAAGGCATGTCCTTTACCTAAATCCATGATGATATGCGAGATATACTGGGTGATTGTTGTCCTTCGTATACAACCGTAAGAAAATGGGGAAATGAATTTAAGCGCGTAGGAGCAGCTTTGAAGATAATTCCCCCCCCCCCCCGCGTTTGACTCCCGAAAGCAGATACAACGGCTCCAGAAATGCTAGATAAAATCCATGATTTGTTGTTCAGTAACTGATGATTGAAAGCGTTAGAAATAGCAGAGGCAGTGGTGATTTCAAAGCAAAGGGTACTTCATATTTTGCACGAAGAACTTGATATGAGTAAGATTTCGGCAAGATGGGTGCCGCGTTTACTGACGACGGAACAAAAAACGTGTTTGCTGTCAAATATAGATGAATAATTTAGAAATATTTAAACGCGATACAGTAGATTTCTTGCGCTGATTTGTTACTTAAGACGAAATATGGGTTCATAATTGTACAACCGAATCTAAGCAACTGTCAAAGATGTGGATTAAACGTGTAGAACCAACTTCACAGAAAGCCAGAACAGTTTTATCGGCGAGGAAGGTGATGGCATTGGTATTTTGGGATGCAAAAGGAATATTGTTAATAGACTGTCTTCAAAATGGCAGCGAATATTACGCAAATCTTCTAGATCGTTTGGAGATAACGATCGCTGAAAAGCGTCCAGAAATTACCACGAAGAAAGTGCTCTTTCACCATGATAATCTATTTATGAATTCTAGTATGGTTGCTGCAAAAAAATTGAGGAATTAAGGTTTTAATTAGTACCGCACCCCCATATTCGTCAGACTTAACACCATCTGACTTTCACTATTCCCTAAATAAAATGATTTTCTCGGAAGCAAGAAATTATGCACAAACAAAGAACTAACTTCAACAGTGGACGATTATTTTGCAGGTATAGAAGAAAATCCCTTTTGAGACTGACTAAAGAAGCTTAAATACAGGTGGGCCAAATGTAATGAATTAAGCGGAGATTATGTAGAAAAGTAAAGTTTGCTTATTTAAATTATTTCTTTGTTTCTCTAAGATCCTGCTAATTAATCAACCCGCCCTCGTAAGTAGGAGAGAATGTATTCCATTAAAAAAGATATTCTAATTAAATTGAGTCGGTTGTTACTGGATGAAGATCCATAATTTAGCATAGAAATAAAACAAATCTTTAAAATCTTCACTTTATTAATATTTGTTTGTAAAACGACAATTGTTTCGCCAACACAGTGGCTTTGCCAGATACTTTTCAGAGCACTTTACACACAATTTGTAACGTGCTGTAATAAGTAAGTACTAGTAAATGTGTCTCTTTAAATCCAGAAAATCGTTTCGGTACTGAATCCTCCGAATTATATTGTCTGCGTAAATGGCAAAAACGGTTCAAGCGGTTTTAGATGCACAAATATATCTGTCGAATTCGAACAAAAGGATATGTCAGAAATGTTAGTTTTTTATATTTGACGTTCCATTTTCCTTTGTCAGAAATTAATACAATCTTCACCCATTTTAAAAAACTATGCAGTTACACAATAAAATAGCTTTGACATAAGTCTAACAAAAACACTAATCTGGGTGCCAGGACGTGAGGGAATTAAAGGCCGTTAAAGTTAGCCAAACTGGCCAAGGAAGGTACTAAAAGAAACTTCATACGACCAGAATCTGTATGTGGAATCGTTAAGGATTTCGCTAGAAGGGAGATCTGTCTGTGGGTAGAAAGATAAAATCAAAAGAAATGGAGACTAACGGAAAGTCAACTCCATACTAAAATATTACGCTGGATGCTAGGTTTTAAAATTATTACCGAGTTAATAACCGGACATTGTCTTTTATGGAAGCATCTGTACAGCATGGGCCTGGTTAGCGACCTCTCGTGTAGGAAATGTGAAAAACAGGAGGAAATTAGCCTTCATGTAATATGCACTTGAGGAACTGAAGGGACAGAAACACTTTAGGATCCTACTATTGGATCCTACGAGGGTACTCAAACTTCCCTTGAGGAGACTTTTATTGAGAACACAAGACTAAGAGTCTTGAAGAGTGGAATTGAGAGATGTATCCAAAAATTGGATGAAGAAAAAGAAGTCTAACAATTTTTGATGTGAAACATCTAATACACGCAACGGGGGTAAACTCGGCTCTTGAATGCCATCACGGGATCACAGGACGACCGCTCAGTCAGCACTCCTCTCTGTTCACCATACCGCTGCTGCTCCCCTCTTTCTGCAGCGCGTAGACCGCGTGTGTACGTATGTCGGTGAACGCTATAAACTATATGTATGTTGGTGGCCCCTCTTGTCGCTATTTCTACAAGCTATACACTAGGGGTTGTGTACATGGCATCGTTTTATTATATTTTTTTCCTGCATATTATAAAACAATAAGAAAAATATATTTTTTTATAAACCCTTAAATATTTCTTTGCTTTACTTTATATTCCCTTCTCTAAAAAACAATCGATTTCTATATTTCACATCTGCCAGGCGTCTCGTGACGGCAAATTTTGTTTTCAAGGCACTCTCACCTTAGAAGCCAAAGAAACGCTACAAATTTATTCATCAGCCTGATATATTAAATTATGTCGAAAAAAGAACAAAACTAACAAAATAAATGAACTTAAAAAGCGTCATCAAACCTTCCTACATGAAAGTTGCACACATATATCATGCCTTTTATCAACAAATCTCGCTACTATTACGTCCCGTGAATGATAAAAACGATACTATGAATGAACGTAATAATTCTTTCCGCACTCGCAAAAATATTACGGCCAAGTTCGTTTGGCAAGATAACGCACAATCGCGTAATTTCGTTTCCTGCCCCGAAGATTGATACAGTGGCATTCCTTTTTCTGGAACGTTCTTCTTTCCTCCTACTTCAGCGGCGAGCAGGAGAAAATTTACATTCCGTGTTGTCGTGAGGTTCCCCAGGGGCCAGGAATGTACGACTGGTTACGGAGCGTATAAGAAATTGAAGGCACTTACACGTATACGAGAACATTTTGCGTACAATATCACTGCACACGGACATAAGTCTTTTCCTTTGTATATCTTTTGCTACTTTTTTTTCGAATTTTATGCTTATTCTCGAAAGATATTTTCTCTTTTGTCTGAAATAAAATATTAATTTAAAAATATTATTTCGCGTATGCATATATGAATATATACCGCACTCGCGAAAAAATCTTGAATGGCTGTGTGTGAAATTTGTTTTGATTTTACAGCTACTTTCTAATGTTTTGCTAGTTGATTGCCGTGTAGCTAGCTCGAATAGTTTAATTATCATATTTTAAAGATTTTGCGTTGGCCCAGGAAAGAATTTAACTAGAGAACATTTCCAGGCTATGATTTTTACGAATTTAAATCGTCATTAACGCCTAAACAATGCGAAGATCGGGTTAGAAATGCATTTAGTGAACAAACCCCATTTAAGGCAACAATTTATAATTGGGACAACGAATTCGGTTGCTTCTTAGTGATGAATTTCGCTGAAGGACGCCCAAGAAAGGCTGTTACAGATGAAAATATTTTCGCTGTTCGAGCAATGCTTGAGGAAGATCAACGGATATCGTACGAATTTACGACATTGGGCATTGATATGAGTCAAATAGAAAACATTTTGCATCAGCAGTTAGACGTGAGAAAACTTTTTTGCCAATGAAAAAGGCGGCAAATTCGGTTTGGAATATCGTTACTGGTGATGATTGATACTGGTGAACCATTGATCATGAAAGGAAAAGTCAATCGGCTCAATGGGTCTTTCGAACAGAACCTAAGACGATGGTTCCTATTTTTTTTCTCTAGAACGAAAAATCTATTTAGAAAGTCTTTACTTAATTTTCGTTTTATTAAACAGAGTTTTATTTATTCAAAATTTGGTTAGATTCAGAATCGCGAGAAAAGACATATCACTTTTATTAGTGGTTTTACCTACTGATGATGACAACTTAGTTGTCGAAATACGTATTTAGGGTGCAATTAATAATAGTGGTAAGGGGTTATATACCTTTTTTGAGTTTTTGCTTAACCACAGTCTCCAAAGAAAGACTTTTCAAAAATTAATAGTTTAAGCATCAGGTATACAAATATTAATGACGGGCAGTATTGGCAGTATTTGATGAGAATTATAATCGTTACGAATGTTACAATTGGTGTCAGCGCCGGGTAACGTTACAATAGCATTAGAAGATATACACACCGTTAGTACCGCAAATTATTGAAAAAACGGCACTAACTGGACTTGTGAGCCAACCAGTTCAGTTAGTGGCGTTTTAATTATTTTTCTTAACGGATCTAGCGGACGGTTTTTGATGAAACATTGTATATATAGTTAACGTAAATAACACAACATTATTTTAAGAAATAAAAATGAAAAAGAAATATTGCTTAATTTCCATTTTATTGAGGTAAAATCCCATTACAATTGTTTCGACACACAGTGTCTTCCTCGGATGGAGTTGCATTGTACACAAAAAGACAAAAGTTTACCGAGTACAATATCTGGATTATAAAACACCATAAGGATAAAAAACATGTTGAAGCTTCAATAACATTTTGAATCAAAGTAGCCTAGCAGTACTTGATGAAAATTCATAAATAATGAAATAATAAAATTGATTTGTTTCTTTAAATTTTATTTGATTTCTTTAACAATATTGTTTCAGTATATTATACCATTACGAAAGAATTTACTAAACTAAAGGCAGTAGCGGCTCTTTAATGAGAGCAAGTGAGCAATTGCACCCCCTGGAATTATGAAACAAAACAAACCAAGCGGCCACTAACTGTGAAAGTATTTATTTATTATGTATATTATGTATTCATAGTTATTGACGAGGAACGTGGCACGCTAACAACGTACATACACCGAGCGTCGTCACAGATATACTGAGCAAAGCCCTACCGTTGCTCTGTTAAGGCATTGACATTACATTGATGGTGGGGAGAACTGTATTTTGCCGTACTTCAATGTCGTATAATACCTAGCGTCGGAGCAACTAAACCAGACTGCTCTCGGGCGTTATTGCGATGAACTCCGTGTCTTTTTTAGAAAACAACGCGTTTTCGCGTTTAACGTATAATGAAAAAATCGCAGTAAAAAATCTTAAACGGCCGATGCCTCAATTATGTTTAGAAAATAAACAATCTGTTAAAGGTAAAGACGTTATAAGAAAATTCAAAATGAATATTTATCAGAAAAACGACTGAATTTGTGGGTGTGAAATTACAAATACTTTGTTGTTTTCCGTGTCTTTTGTTTGGTGGTGAACCGTCTTGGTCAAAGAACGGAATAAGAGACTTAATTCATCTTAGTGCTAAAATTAGTAAACATGAAAATTCCGAAGGGCATTTGAAAAATATATTTAGTCTAAGAATGTTAGGAAAAAATAACATTCAGAATGTTTTAGATACATCATATAGAAAAGCAATTCAACAACACAATGAAAAGGTAACAAAAAATAGGCATGTGTTAAATTTAATAATAAATTGCATTAGATTTTGTGGCGCGCTTGAACTGGCACTTCGGGGTCATGATGAACAGCAAACGTCGAATAACAAGGGCATTTTTCGGGAATTGATAAATTTTACGGCAGAATTGGATAAATCGCTCAGAGATCACATCGAAGCAGCACCGGTTTTTAAGGGATTATCAAAAACGATACAGAATGAGCTGCTTGATGCAATGCTGAACGTGTATCATGAACAAGTTGCCAGTGAAATTAAAGCAACCGACTTCATATCTGTGATAGCTGATGAAACCACAGATGTGTCCAATCAGTTTCAGTTGGTGGTTGTTTTAAGATATATTGTGAACGCGAGACCGGTCGAAATATTTTGGAAATTTCTTCCGCCTAGTGGACATGATGCTAATTCTTTATCTGCCTCCATCTTTAACGAAATTCGTTTGCTTGTTGATGACCCAGAAAAACTGATTGCACAGAGCTATGATGGGACAGCAGTCATGAGTGGTGCTATTAACGGCGTGCAAAGACATCTCCAAGACCAGTATCCAAGGGCTAATTTTGTACATTGTTATGCACATCAGACAAATCTAATTATGTCACATGCTACATCGAGCAGTAGTAATTGCAGAATTTTTTTTGCCAATCTGACGGGATTATGTACATTTTTCTCCACTTCACCACAACGAGCTGCAAGATTGGAAGAATTCCTTCAGAGAAAAAGCTTGCCTCGTTCTTCAAAAATAAGATGGAACTTCAATTCTAGGACAGTGAATACAATATATGAGCACCGAGAAGAAATAATTGAAGCTCTAGAACAAATCGAGGGAGAAGCTAGTTTACAAACTACCATTCATCAAGCTAGTGCCAATTTGCGAATTTTAGAGAGGAAAATTTTATCTATTGGTTAACTTTCTTTCATAAAATTATGCCACATGTGGACATATTGTTTAATCAATTACAAAATGTCAATACAGATGCATTAAAAATCAAGGATAATTTAGATAATTTTGAACGTGCTATTGGAAAAATTCGAACCGAAATCGCTGACACAGATAATCAGTTGGTTAAACAAAATGACCCAGAACTGACTCCTCGACCATCAAAACGGCGAAGAGTAACTGATGGTAGCCAAAGAAGGAGGGAAACTATTGAAGTGTGCGATATTATTTTGATAGAAATAAAAACTAGATTTCTGTATACAGGGCACTTAATATTAGCAAACTTAGTTTCTTTCTAACAGTTCTCCTCTTTTCAAAAAATATTTCCGGAAGATTGCCTTAAAGAAGCAGTAAAATTTTATCAATGCCTCAATGAAAGCAGACTACGAACTGAATTAAGCTATATTCTAGAGAAGAATTTAGGCAAAATATAGAAGTCGGTGCTGTAGGTCTGCTAGGTCTTCTGCTGGATGGATTAAGCGACACCTTTAATGAAGTTGTTACGCTTTTAAAAATTGTCATTACAATCCCAATGACAACGTCCGAAGCGGAACGCCAGTTTTCACGGTTGAAGAGAATAAAAACTCTCCTGAGAAATACAATAAAAGAAGAGAGATTAAAATGCCCTTACTATGTTATCTTGTGAGAAAGAATGTATAAATGATTTCCAAAACTTTAATGAAAAAGTGATAGAACTGTTCTGCAAGTCAAAGACACGTAAAATGGACTTCGTTTATCGTCAGATGTAATTAAACTGTGTAGTGTAATATTTACTATTCCCTCAAAACAAACTCTACAACGAACAGTACCTGTCTGGAACAGTACGTCCGCCTCGGTGAAATTTATAAGGATTGGGTAAGCGTTTTCGTATTACACTTTTTAATTTTGAAATTATGCACTCCCTATGTGAACCACCACGAGCCGCCACTGACTAAAGGTAAGGGTGTAATTTTCTAGATATATCTCGTGGCTATGTGTATCGGTGGGTGTTACTTTAGCTATTTTATTATAGTGCGTTTTATAGGCGTATTTCAGTACTCTATCATTGTGTCAGTCAGATTTTGTTAATTAGAAATTGCTGGTTTTACTTTTAATTATTTATTTGGAAATATGCGATGCCCTAATTGCTGAAACTAATAACTTAAGCAAGATAAGAAATCCAATTAATAAATAGAGTAAAATGTAATTGACCTAGATTTGAACATTTAAGCGTGTCGGAAACAGAAATCAAAGAATCTATAACAAAAAAATTACTTCTACAGCTCAAATATTGATGACATATGATATTTACGACATGCATGTTATTTATTATAATGCAGATTTTATAAAAAACAATAGCTAAGTGCGATCAAATATGGTGCTTCGTGTATATGTACGATCCGCAAATCAAATAGCAGTTGTTTGCGTGGGCCGCCCCTGGCGAAGCAAAGCAAAAAAGATTTTTTTGTTGTAAAAAAATATGCAAAATATCAAAATTATTTTACGGACGATATTTAGAAGTTAATTAAATCTCACTTTCCGGGTATAAATGTTCTGAAATTAAAAACCTAAACTAGGGGTTATTTATGAACTCGATGATTTTTGTGAATGTCGTGGACCTATATCAAAGCATAAATTATTCTTTAATAGTAAATCGAATAAAACCTTTTTGGAAGCTGTGAAAGTATTAAATATATTATGCACAGTGCCGATGACAACTGTGAAGAGAATTCGAGTAATCGATTCTTTTGCTAAACGTAGAATTATTCATTATGGTTTATGCGAAAATAGAAATAAATTCAACTGCGAAATAATTTGATTTTATCGATCTTTCTCGCTAAAAATACTACTTTAGTACATATTTGTAATATTAATAATTAATAAAATAATATTTAGACGGATTTGGTGAAAAGCACTAAACCTATAGCAATACCAGGAAACGTTATAAGACGCTACAAAATATTAGATTATGTTCTGGATCTGACGCGCGTATTTCAATCAATTTAAATTTTCAGTATGACCAACGTTACTAATTTATGGGAAAAGTCCTTTTAGTTAGGAAGAAGTGGCAATAGGATTATGAGACGGTCGTCTTTTAATGGAGAGGAAGCTTTATAAGCTGGCCAGCGCGATCACCAGATCTAACCCCTTGTGATTTCTTTCTGTGGCCTACTGAACAAAATATTGTTTACGAAACACCTCCTACAACGGCAGAGAACATGCAGCAACGAATCACAAACGCTTTCCTTCAATTAAGTGAAAACAACATGGCTCAAAGCAGCTCAACATGGCTCGATGCAGAGCCGATTAAGAGCATGTGTAGAGCAGAATGGACATATATATGAACACAATTTAAATTAATTTTGTTTTATTATGGAAAAATTACAAAATAATAATAAAGAATTAAAAAAACAGGTGTTTGTAAAAGTTACTTTGTTTGATATCATTTCATGGCCAACCAACTATTAGATGCATATTGAATATTATAAACATAGGTATATCCCATTAAAGGGTTATAACTTCGAAAATACTAGAAATAAGTACTATGTTATTGGTACCATTTTAACGGCAATTTTACAAGGAATTTGCTGACTAATAAAAAAATTATAGGTTCAATTAAAAAAAAAAAAGAAAATAGCCTTTAAACTTCGATAACTTTGGCACGACATATTTAACACCTGTATATGTTGTCACGTTGTTTACCCTCAAAACATATAACCTGTTATTCCATAAATTGGTAACAAAAGAGTTACGTGAGGTACTGCACCCATTTTCAGGCTAAGACTTAAAATGTTAGACGCTGCCACTGTCAAGATTTTAACAAAATTTGCAATAAAACCAAAACTAACAGTTGTAAGTGCACATTGTCATATATCATTGCAAGGATAATTTGGGTGGTTATCATCATAATAACAAGAAAGTATAGCAATCTATTAAAAAAAAAAATTGAAAGTGGTTGCGGAAATTTGGAACACCCTGTAAATATACAAATAAAAATAGAAAATGCACTGTAGCATACTACATGTGTACATAAAATTTCATTGCTACAAATTTATTAGTTTTCATGCTAAGCTCCGCCGACACACTATTGCCGCACCCGGTATATGTTGAGTGAACCAAGTATATTATATGTTTTGAATTACCGCCTTTAAAAAACAAGAATTTACAGTATACGGTAAAATTTGTACGCTAAGGCTCAGTTTTTCAATCGGAGGTAAACCGACAGTTAAAAGAAAACTGGAAGTTAATTGCAGAAATGCGTCTTTCAATCGGTGGCAACCGCCACATCTGTTGGTTAACTAGTAGTTTTGCTTACCGCCAAACCATCTTCCGGTAAACTCAGAGTTAGTCTTCTTATTCCAGCTGATATGTATTTTATTCTTCTTTGCATTAAGTTTAAATTTAGTACATAAATTAAATCATATGTATTCTAAATAATAATTAAATTTTTAAAATATGTATGTTACTGTTGATAAGTTTTAAGTTTGGCTCTACATTCATATTTTATTTTGTATATTGGATATAAGTACCTACCACTAAATTAATTTACTTTCTTTATTACAAACAAGAAAATAGAAGAAATCCAATGAAAACAATATAAGAAAATTTAAAATGAAAGAGAATATATTTCTGCAACAATTAAAAATGAAATTGGTAATTCAAATTCATAACTTAATTGAATCAAAGGAGAATTATAGTAGCAGATTCAAGTCTTTTAATATAGCATTTAAAAGAGTTTTTAGGCAAAATGGACTTTTAGATAAAATCCCTTTTAAGGAAATATTATGAAACCGGCCGCTAATATGTTTTGATAAATTATTATTAGTTTTGAAAACCGTGCTTATATTAAGTTTTTTTAAATACATTGAAATATGCTTATTAGGTTTCCCAGTGTACGTTTGCAATCTAAATTTTGAATTTTGCTTATCCTCTCTTACAGGATAAACCATAGAAATAGCTTTTTTGAAAAGTTTTTCGTCAGCATATTTTCAATTAGAGTATTTGTGTAGACGTTATTAATTGCTATTTGTTTGACTAGATTTAGTTCTTTTTCATAATTTTCTTAAGATATTGGATAATTCATTAATCTATGTAAATTACTATGAAGAAAACTATGGAATTTGTGTTGTATAGGATGTGCTGACGCATTATGTTAGTTATGTCTGCATGCGATTCTTTATGGTAAATGTCAAACTCTAATTTTTTGTTGATTGTTTTAATAATTAGTGCTATTGTTTACTTCTTGTTCCATAGTAAATTCAATATTTTTATGAATAGAATTGACGAATTCCAGTAGCAAGTTTGATTGTCTTTATGTTTCGGTGAAACAAAGTATAATATCGTCTACATACCTATGCCAAAAGAAAATATGCTGTTAGGAGATGATTAAAAATGATGAATTCTAAGTGGTTCATGAAAATTTCCGATAGTAATGGACTTAAGGGGTTCTTTACTGGCCTAGCATCCAATCAATAGATACAAAGGCAATTCAAATTTGACATGCATTTTATTTTTTTCTGAATTTAATTGTAGATATACTGTAAAGCGATTTATATTCTGCACTTCCCCGCAGACGCATTTTGTGTCCGTTCCATAGAGTAATCCCCCATTTCGTTAGGTTCGTCTTTGCCGGGGCAATTTCCGTTCTGAGGCGCCTGATAGTTTCTCAGCTTTTCCAATCCAAATGGCAGCCCTGCGGAGGTGCTTGGCGTAGAGGATATATGTCCGGTGGCTCCATAGGGAATGCACGCAGGAAACTCTTCCGTGATTTTAGTCATCCTATTGGCTCGGGTGTATTATAAAGGTGGTGGAAATTGCCGAATGTTTGCCTAAATCTTTCCGTATGCTCGATAAGTCGTAGGTGAACTTCGGTAGCTTCGCACCAAGCCGCTTCGTAGAGATATCCCAGTGGTATAGCCCTCGTATTGCCAATCATAAATCTACTTAACGGCAACGTTCACAATATCTAACATGAGACTATCTATTCCATACCGAGCAAACGTACTTCGCTGTTGAGAAACGTAGTTCTTCAGCTGTAGATTTTATCATACGGGGATTAGCTCCCCATTTACTTCCCGTCAGCTTAGGAGTTAGTTCCTGGTCAATACTTTTTGTCGGGTCTTTTGACAGTGGAATTTGTATGTTAAGGATCTATCCAGTATGACCCCTAAATGTTTTGGTCCAGCCGTATATTCTATAGTGGTTCCATCCCACTGAATATGTAGGTCCCTCCTGGCTGCTTTTAAATTCAACTGGAAGGCACACACCTGTGTCTTCGATGGATTGAGTCTCAAAGAGTTCACTCCGTAGAAGATTTCCATCTGCGATAAGATATTTTATAGTTTCGTCATAAAGGAAGTGCTTCCTATCACTAGGTTGGTCATTTGTGTATACGTTGAACAGCATTGGTAAATTCCGACAATTCTCGTTTTACTCTTTGTCATTCATTAAAAGGACAGACTTTAGTTTGACTTTGCAGTACCAGTTTTATTCATACTGCACTAATATAATCACCTACCGGTAAACATTGGTGACTCCTATCCTATATGAAAGTTTGTTTTGATTCCCAATAAATTTATAATCTTCAATAGAATTTATTATAAAATCCAAGTAGTAAGCTTATGCAATTATTAACTATATATTAAAAGTTAGAAATTCCTGCTTTTCAACGTGACGAGGTGCATAAAAGATTTCGTCTTTATTATTTGCGTATTATGTTTCTCCCCCTGCACTTAGTGCCAACGTAAAAAAAAACACAAAATCCCCCTATATGTATATTTAGTCCGATGGCTTCACAGACGAATTTTGCTTTTAATCTCGGCAGGTTTTAATCTGCGAAATGTAAGCATATTTTTTATGAGTTGAAATATGCCGTGGAATGGTTTCCGCTAGTAAATTACTTAATGTAGGAATTATGACTGTCTAAAATGGTATATTTACTTTTACACTTTTATGCAGAATTATTTTTTAAGTACGGCATAACGCAGCAATAAGTAAAATTTCATTTAAAATTAAATATTAGGGAAATTATTTATGGCGAGGGAGCAATTTTTAAGAAAATTACAAGCATTTCTGCGAAAAATTTACATTAAAAGAAGTAAAAGTTGCCAAAATTATATGTAACAATAAGTTAGAACGCCAACAGGCACTGAATAACAACATTAAAATTGATAGATCTTCATCATTTTAAATATAGCCGCTGTTTTACGACCATTGACATTTATGACTCAAATAGAAAATAAAAATTATGCCTCTTTAATGGATGTTAGTGACTACCATTTGGAACTTACACCCGGTACGATATTTGTTGAGCCAGAATTTCTAGAAGACCGCAAAGTAATTTCTTGGAATAAACCGCACTCGACTCAATGATCTCCCTAGAGTCTGACTAAATGTTTGCAAACTGTGACGTGCCTTAAATTTTTCTAGTTATTTTCTTTTTGGTGAATATTTCAGAAACTATTGAATAGATTTTCAGGAAGTTTTTTTTTGTTGTAAGAAATTAAAACACTATAAATCAAGCGAATGATCAAACATAGACTTTTTATAAAAAAAAACTTAATAATTTCATACAGCTGTGGCTTTCGCGCCAAATTTACGAAAGTCGCAGCTTGATTAAATTATTATGTATCATAGAAAACAACACATTCTTTACAAATTTAATAGTCTGCTCCAAAGAAATGGGCACGTGGCTTTAAAACTGCCACCATACATATGGATTTAAATCCGATCAAAATGATATAGGCTCAAGTTGAAAACAACGTAACAACGAAACAATGTTTTATTTAATCTGTTGAAATACGCGTTATTTAAGGCTTTGTTATTTATATGTATGGGATGTATGATTCATAAGTTACGTAATTGTCAAGATATTCGTTATACAGGAGGATTAGTCGTTCAGTTACCATTGACATGAGCATTTTTTATTATTTCGAACTAATCTTTATGTGGATTACCATTTTTGTCTGGGCTTTATTCTACCCATTAATATTATTGTTATATTGGTAATTTTAGCGGCAATAACAAAAGGTGGGCAAATGTTTTCTATTTAGTGTTAATTCAGTAAAAAATGGGAATCTATGGATGAATCCTGCTATAATTGCAAATACTGCTCCTATCGAGAGAACATAATTTAACTATTTTATTCAACTTTTCATAATTAAGTCAATCCGCCAAGGACTTAAGTTAATATAAACTTGAAACCTTCAAAGTTCCTAGTTCTCATTAAGCCTTTAAGCAATTAAACGTTGTAAAGATGTACAAAATGAGAATTTTCATGAGTTACTATTCAAGACCGAATAAAGTGTTGCTCAAGCAACAACATATTATTCAAGCTGAAGACAATTACTTGCAAAACGAGATACGAATTGATGTACTAACGGAAGACTTGATTATCACAGCTTCTGATAGTGAAACTGAGAATGACTTCGAAAATTTATCAGATTCGGGCCTGCAGTAGGTTGTAATGCTTGTTACTTATTTTCGGAGATAATTAATTTGAAGTTAATTGTAAATTAAATTTAAAACGTTCGAATTACTCGAACTCCAAATTCTGAGGTAATATCGGCAACTGTTTGTTACCTATTATTATTGTTATACTGACCTTATTATAAGAGAAATGAATACAAATAAATTAAAAGATTACTGTTTTTACAAACATTTTACATTAGATGAATCGGTTTATTTCTCGTGACTTAATTTCTCACAACAAAGAAAACTTGCTGAAAATCCTTTAAATAGTTTCTGAAATATTCACCCCCAAAAAACAAATAACGAGGAAAATTTTAAGGCACGATACTGATTGCAAGCATCTAGTGAGATCCTAGGCGGATCTTTGCGTCGAGTGCGGTTTATTCCAAGAAATGACCTAGGAATTCTGAACCAGCAAATACCGTATTTGATCTAATCAGTGAAATGATACTCGTAATATTTAAACACATAGTCCTCAATAAAATTATGAAAATATTTTGTACTTCATACACCTAATGAGGCCATTATATGGCTAAACAATTGTGCAGTGTTTTACAATAAATATTTGAAACGATAAAATCATTACTTATTTCTTTACATTATTTCAGCCTATCTTGATCACATTATGTACTAAATTAAATTAAAAGTTCCTTGCATATTGAAAGTAATAAAATGCTGAGGTCGTTAAACAACATTACCAGCGATGTAATCGTAAAGATATGCAAGAAACTTTTTAAAACTAAATATTAGCATTACAAATACGGCTAATGGTAAGTGTCAGAAACGACCATGGGTACTTTATTTAACTTTTTTTTACTGTTACGCGCACGCCACCCGATTCATTATTCAACGCAATTTTCATCTCTTGTCGTTCTTCAAGTTATAAAAATATGTATTTGAATGGGACGTTGTCACGTAAAAAGCCGTCATTAATTAAAACTACACAATTCCCTTACAGACTCTGCGCTCTCTTAATTTGCATAGTAAACCAACAATATTAAACGTGAAAGGGCAAGTAAAAGCAAAAACCGCCCCACACGCACACAAACTAACACACACCTCCACAAACAAAAGGCATGTGGTACATTTTACATACCATTGTGTGTGTACTTGTATATGTACATTTTATTATCATTGTGTTCGTTTTACTTAATGAATTATGCATATATTTACTTCGTCTTAACGAATACCTCCTTCTTACCGAGTTTTCATATTACGTCTTGATATTTTGCAGACAAATCTCATTAAAAATTCCTTAATTATGCCTTAGGAATAAGGCCATTTAAGTCAGATATGCCTAATGTATTATATATAATACACTTCTAATAAGCCTGAATTCTTTTTAACACACTAATAGAACAATACGCACTGCCGCTGTTCAGATATCTGATATACCGGTGTATTTTTTAACTTGGAACTTTATAAATCTCGAAAAATAAGCAGTTCACGAAAAAATGTTCAGACGTAAAATTAAATAATTCAATGGGGGAAATACATTAGTATTATCAGGATAAAATAATACAAATTTTAATGAATTTCACTTTTTAATTTACACTGTAACGATCATTTCGCTCCAACCTGAGCTTCATCAGACATATAACTAACTTACGTACAATTTTTTTTAACACAAGTGTACGGTAACAAATATATGTTTTATTTTAAATAGTTGAAGGAATGGGTACTTTTTATTACTAAAATGTCTATGCACAAAAGTTTCACTATGATTTATACAATACTGTTCTTAAGTAATAAAACTAGGGTTTTACATTATGTTACAGGGAGGTAAAGAAATTCTATGGAAACATACAATATGTGACTGTCTGAATATCAAATAAATAAATTGAGTAAGGGTGAATTATTTGTTTCTAATTGATCATTGAGGATCTTGTCGGTTTTCTCTAATTTATTAATTTCAAGTGACTCTAATAAATTATGTTTTTTGCCCTTATTTTCTACGTGTAATATTTTAAATTCTTGTTAAAATTGTGGTTCGTTGAATTAATATAAGGCGCATATGATGAGTAATGTTGTAATGTAATATGAATGTTGTAAATTTGTAAATATTTAAGAAAGTTTGACATTAATACAGCGTATAGAACTAACAACAATTTATCCAAATTTATAAAAAACAATAAAGTTTTAACAAATAACAATAAAAAGTCAGGAGTCTATAAGTTAACTTGCGGTAGTTGCCCCATGACGTATATCGGACAGACAGGCAGATCGTTTGAAATACGCATCAAAGAACATTTTTCTTCATTTAGAAATAATAAAAGTGACCGTTCATATGCGTCTCATACTAATTCAACGAACCACAACTTTAACAAAGAATTTAAAACGTATAGACAGTCTATACGTGGACGCCGTGTAAAGTAGTTGTTGCGTAAGCGGTGTTCTAGCTTTACTGTGCCCCATGTGCGACACCTTGATTAGTGGTTTTACCTACTGATGATGACAACTTAGTTGTCGAAATACGTATTTAGTATACGATTAATAATTGTGGTAAGGGGTTATATACCTTTTTTTAAGATTTTACTTAACCACAGTCTCCAAAGAAAGACCATTCCTTCAACTATTTAAAATAAAACATGTGTTTGTTACGGTATACTTGTGTTAAAAAAATTTGTATATAAGTTAGTTTGTGTCTGATGAAGCTCAGGTTGGAGCGAAACGATCGTTACAGTGTAAATTAAAAAGTGAAATTCATTAAAATTTGTTTTATTTTATCCTGATAATAGTTATAATGGAATTTCATCAAGAAAATGCTGAAACAATCATATAAATACATTAGTGATAGAATTATTCTCTCTCTCCTTCCATGTGGATGGAGAGGGATTAACTTTGAAATCTTAAATAAGAACGCGTATATTTCATTACAGATTCGAATTTTACTTGAAAAAGTACGTAGGATTTATCTGAAACATTGTTTTCAATTTATGATAGGTGGCACTATAATCGATGAAATTCAATTTCATTCAACCTATGCATTCTGCAATACGTGTGCAATAAAAAATACGTTTTCTTTGTAAATTATCAAAATTAGTCTTAGAAAAACTTTATTCATTTTACAAATTTCGAATACCTGGAAAAATGTCACCTGTAGAAATGGTAATTGCTGGTTAATAAATTACTTTTAGCGTAACCCAACTACAACGACATGTACATAGTACCACCTTGGGGTGCTCGATTAACCTGAATCTCCTTGCTTCCCACGTATCAGAGTGCTTCATTTATGTAAGTCCCTTCGCCTCTTATTTATCAGACTGCTAGATTTCCCCTCGCCTCATCATCTTTCAATTAACGTAAGTGCTCAAAATAATGGCTTCGACTTCAAAGCACTTATTAATATGCATCTCAAATGAGTGTAGATAATTGAGAAGTGGATCTTCTTGAATGTCGACACAAGCATTTCTGGTTCGTTGAATTATATTTTCACGTGTTGTTGGTACTTGATTGAATATTTTGTATTTGAGATAACACCATATATCTATCTATCTGGCGAAGTAAGATATGGTGATCTAGCAGGACAATTTACTGAACCAGCTCTACCTATCCAGCGACCATTTAAGTTACGAGCAAGTACTTCACGTGCTACCACCGAATAGTGTGCTGGACAACCATCATGTTAAAACCACATGTTCTCAGTGCCAGAAATTGAAAAACAGTATTTTGTCCATAGAATCCTTTAATTTTTAATCTGAACATTTTTATGCTGTTTTTTCGAGATATTTGAAAGTTTCAAGAAAAAATACAACTGATATATAACGTATCGTATTATACAATGATAGGTCGTTGCCCGTTTACATGCTAAGACTTGTTAGAAGTGTACTAGATATGGTATATCTTAGGTATATCTTAGATAAAAGGTTAAGTTCAGGTTAGTGTAGTACAAAACAATTGTAATTTAGAAAATACTATATTTCCATAAAACAAGAACATTTTTAATAATCTAAAAATATTATTACTAATCATGTGGAGAGCACACTACGAGTTCATATTTGTGTAAAAATTGCTAACCAAACATACAGACACGTGTTTCGTCTTCCTATAGACTCATCAGTACACAATACTAGGATTGACGGAATTCACTACAAGAACTCCCTTACTACATACAAACAAGTTACAAAGGGCAGCATAAAAGAACATTCATTCAACATGACGAATGCAATTCCAGCCATCGCCGTCCTTATGACAAGACTTCGACAGTGGATTCCATTATTTCAATATTGCACTGTACCATTAATGTAATTATATTGTCCTTTAAAATGATTCGTCTGTTGGACAATAAAGATAATAATAATAATAATTATTATTATACAGGGTTAGGCAAATGTATGGATCCATTCGAATATCTTTGATCTGGCTACTTAGATTTAGTAAGACTTTCCACAATTTATTAAATGCAAATCGGGTATTAGATGAGTATATTTAAATCCGAATCAGACTACATTTTACGACGCCTATTATTCGAATTTTTTAATTGAAAAAATTCGCGAGGGCGGAATTTTTTTCTATTAAAAAATTCTAATAATTAACGTCGTAAAATGTAGAAAGCAATATTTACATTTACATTACTTCGCAAAAATGCAATTAATTTGCAACTGAAAACACAAAGATAAATACTTTGAAACAAAAACAAGAAGAATGAAAAATAAAATTAAAACGTTATTAAATCTAGTTGTGTTTTAATACCCATGTGTTTTCTATTGCTATCTATTACTAAGTAACTATTTAATTAATTTCATCCTATAAATGCATGTGCATTTAATTCATACTCATTCGGATTTTTTGAAGCTGTACTCTCTATATTTCGTATACCGCATCTTTAAATTAAATTAATATTGTAATTCAGTAACAAAATATTTATTTTATAAAGATACAAACCAATCCACGAATATTTTTTTAAAGTAACTTGATAAATGTATTACAGTTAAACAGCCAGGTAAGTATATATTTACCTATTCCGGTCGATCGACCATGTATTTTAATAGGGAAAGCGTCTTTTCTTGCCAGTACTAGCTCTATCTCACTCGGTAGTTTCGCTCTCTAATGTTGTATTATTGAATGCACTGTTTTGGTTAGATGTGCGCTATCCATATATACTACATCCATGGTCACTATATTCCTCAATATTAGGAACAATCTGATAACATACACCTAAATATATTTGCCCAGTTAGTGTACCATGAATGCTAAGAAATAAGTAATTAAACTTCTAGTTTCAAAAATTATTTTATTGTAAATACCACTACAATATCGTTTCGCCATACAATGGCTTCATCAGTTGGATGAAATACTGAATATGTACAATACAAGTTTGAATATTTATGTGAAAATTATTGGGGAAATGGTGGTGGAAAATTTTTTTTTCTTATTTTACAATTAGAGGGAAGTTGTTTAAATCTACTTGGTCATTTAAAGCTAATCCTGAACTATTGTATCTATTAATTTCTAAGTTTTCTAACAGGTTCTGTTTTTTACTTTTTTCTTGAATGTGTAAAATTTTGAAATCTATATTAAATCTATGATTGATATCTATACAATGACTTGCGAAAGTTGAATCTGTTTTCTTTTCTTTATGGCTTCTCTCGTGTTCTTTCATCATAATTTTGAATGTCCTCCCCGTTTGTCCTATGTATACCTTATTACAATCTTCGCATGTTAACTTATATACACCAGAGTTTGATTCTTTGTCTATTTTATCTTTGTTGTTTTTAATAATGTTCTGTATAGTATTGTCTGTTTTAAATGATATATGTTCGTTATTAAGTTTTTTAATGAAAGTACCAATTTTTTCCGAAATTTTTCCTAAGTAAGTGATTGAATTATAGGAATTAATTATCTTGTATTTTAATTTTGGATAAACTAAGGAAAGGGTTTTAGATTTTTGTTGGCTATTTAGGATGTTATTGACAATATTTATAGAGTAACCATTTAATGCTATTGTGTATATTCTATTTAGTTCAAGGTCGAAATTACGTTTACTCATAGGTATATTAACTAATCTATATACCATTGATTGGTATGCTGATAATTTGTGTGTTACAGGATGAAAAGAATTAGCGTGTATTGTGGTATCTGTATGTGTTGGTTGGTTGGTACCATGAATGATAAAAAGACCAATATAAAAAGAACAGCCCAAACATTTAATTTCTGCCCATTTTGTGTATGTGTTTCTAGCATTCAATGAGCGTTATTTATCTATTGACCAATGTCAATATTTATGGCAATTAACGATACCATTCAAACAAAACCTAACCTAGTCGGAAAAGAGCAAATTGTGTGTAAAAGATTTGTCATTTCCGCAAATCTCCACCACTCGCAAAATTCAATTCTTCGATCATCCCCCCCTCCCCGTCTAATAATTCTTGCACTAAACGTGGTTTATACACATGATATTTTTCGTGCTTCAATATTCTGGCTACTGATTGGCAACTTATATCATAGTTTAGTGCGAGAAATGTAGTAGAAGTTTGTGGTAATTCTTGTAATGCTACAACAATATATTGAGCAAAAACTTCATTAGATGCGACTTTTGGTCGTCGGCTTTTCGGTAAATTTCAAACATTTCCGGTCAAGTTATACCTTCTCAAAGTTTTACCAACGACAATTCGTGATATTGGATGTCGATCTTGATACAAATTGTTAAATAAACCGCATACTTGGTCATGAGTTCTGACGCGGTCACCAAAACCAATCATCAGAATTTCAGTACGTTCTTTTTCAGTGAATTGAACCATTATTAAATATGGCTTGCATAAACATGATTTTAAAATATCAGTTTTAATTAAATATCTTTGTCTTTGTTGAACAAAAGGGTGCCAAGCCTTATTATTCCGGAACTCCCACAGCAGAGCTCTATTGAATTTTATAAATATGTACAGGCTGTTTTATTAAAATAAAAAAGTTAACATTGTTTCCCTCTAAACTGGAAGTCTTATTCGGATATAAATATACTCATTGAATCCCCGATTTGTATTTATTGATTGTCTTATTAAAATCTAAGTGGCTATGTCAAAGATATTCGAATGGGTCCATACATTTGCCTAACCCTGTATGATTATCTAGCAGTGAGAAAATATTGTAATCGGTCGTAGGAATGTTGGCATATTGCGGGGGAGTACCTTATCGTAATAAAGAAATTCTTTTCAGTATGTCTTGCAATATTCAGTTCTATGCTATTCTGTAAGAACAATCTGTTTTTGCCCCAATACTTCATTCACATTTACCGGTTACATTAAGTATAATTATAATCTATGTGGATTGGATTCTAGCTTAAAGTCCTATATATTTTCCTATGGAACTTCCTTTTTACAATGCAGTTATTTATTACCTATTTTACCTATTTATAATCTGTTCAAAAGCATTTCGTTATCTGTTAGTTCAGCTGTTTGTTACTTAATTATTATATTATTATATATTGGTGAAATTATTAAAACAGATCATGAACAGGTGAATGAACGGATAATAACATTGCTATTTAACAGCTTGACAGAGGAAACCTTATTTACATTCTGTCAAGTAGAAGAGGAAATCGCGATTCATGTACTATGCCAATGCGGAGGTCTGACAAGAACGCGGCTCCTACAAATAGGAGATCAATATCGAAGCTGCTGGGTTTAATTACAACAGTAGGGCCAGAAATAGTAACAAAACATGAGGACCATAATAGAACTGCGAAGGTCGTAACGCAATAGGCTCTAGTAATTTTTGTAATAATTTCATTTACCGTTTTAGATTCACTGCATTGATCTCTAATTATAAATATAGATATTTTATATTTATAAATAACAGAAAAAAAAATAACATTTCGTCAGAACTTCACTAGTACAACGTTTGTCTCAAACTGTAAGTTTAAGTAAGAAATATTGTTAAATAAATAGATATTTTCTTGTAAAACACAAAATAATTACATATAATAGATAATAGAGTTTAAAAGAAACGTGTTCATCAAGCAAGGCAATAGAAGGAGTTTAAAGTTTCGAACATAAATTTATAAAATATTCAAATGCAGTGTAAGTCTGCAAAGTTCTAACTTCAATTAGATAGTTTAAAATTTAATGCTTGCATAACTTAATTGTTATGTATTATTAACATGCATTAGTACATATATAAATTATTACGACTGTTGGAGATTTTCAGCTCTTGGAACCAAATGCTTTTGCGGCTCGAAGACCAAAATGTTTGCGATGCATTCGGTTTCTGGCGGTGGTGCTTCAACTTCAGTTACTAAAATCACAACCCCGATGTTGTTTCACACTGCACAGGTTGTAAGGCTGTATACACTTTACTTTTTAAATCTTTGGTAATTGTTAAATGAATAAATGTACTTTCATCTAAATAATAAATAATAAAGTATACACAAAATAAAAACATATTTGTATTAATAAAATAATGGGGTTTACTCGTCGTTCATATGTTTTATTACCACGGCAACAAGTTTGTTGATAAAAATAGAAACGCTAGTTTTTCTTACTGAATTTGACAGATATTTACCCTGCGAAAAATGCTTTTGACCTTGCAGAATCGTATAAGTCTTGCGAAATTATGTTAATCCAAGATTGCACAGTTACGATATTGAAAATATCATCTTCATGCAAGCGCCATCTTGCACCCTTCCACCCCGTATTTACACTCCAGTAAAAAATCTGTCAATTAACAGTTTTGGCAATCGTATTATAAGCAGAAACTTTCCCAATCCTTGATTAGCGCGATCTGTTCAGATATTAATCTGGCAGATTACTGGCTATGGGGCTATCTTAAAGAAAAGGTTTTTTTAAGTCATCCTACGACTATCCAGCAGTTCAAAGAATCAATGTCACAACAACAACTGACGGCTATTCCAGTTAATTTACTCCGCAATGTTGTCCACAATATAGAAAAGAGGCTGCTTCTTGTTCAAGAACAAGATGGTAGACATATTCAAAATTTGCGCTGAAGTAATTCGCTTTGTAATAAACCCTATTGTTTTACCAATAGAGACATGTTTTTAATTTGTGTATACTTTACTTTATAAGGAAATTACAGCAGTTTCAAAATGTAACTTACTTTTGAATAACCCTATATATTTATTTGCACTATAAGTATTTTTGGATCTACAACGACTTATACTAACCTAAAACTGCTGTTGAAACTGGTGTCCCTTGTTAAAGTATGGTTGTTATGTTGATGTCTAAGATAAGAATGTGTGTCTTGGTGTACGACTGTTCAGTTGTTGAGTTGATACGGTTTTTTGTTGTGTTGCTGCTTGTTATGATGTTACGAATGAGACTGTTGTGCTGTGTTACTGTGTTAGAAGTAAGTAAGAATAAATCACCACCCCTACAAACTATTACATTATTAAATACGTGCATTCGTTGTGTATTGTATTGTTTGACGTTATAGCGTGGAATTTTTTGTGTTATTAATTCGTGGAAATTGTATCTACAGGCAACAATATCCAACAGTTACAATAAATAATAAAATGTTATTACTAATTAGGTATTGGTGTTATAAATCTAAGTATACATTTCCGGATCGTTCCTTATTGAAGTAATACAATTTATTATACATATTTAGGGAATGTGACCTTAAGAATGAATATACAGATTAAACTCTCTATTCACTATAATCCAAGGTAATAAAATAAGCGGTCTACTCGATAGTAAAAACTATTTTCAAAATAAAAACAACAAATTGTTTTATGTATTCGTCTGTTTAACTTTCCTTAGTCAACTTTTTGACAAATTAAAATATCAGGCGTATCAACAACACAAAGTTTCAGGATCGTTGCCACCTTAAGGAAAAAAAATCAATCATTTATAATCACCCATTATTATTAATTTCATGGTAACTAAATCGAAAGGGAAATATTAAGTATGTCATAATTTAGTAAAGGATTTACATCTTTAAAAATTTAATGTATGCTTTTGCACGATAATAATTACGTCGCAAATCCTCTTTTTGTTTCATATTTTTTATACACAATTTTCGTAAAAATTAATAAAAATTTGCATTTTTATTTTTGGTAAAATTCTTCACCGCTTTCAAACTTTGTGATGATAGTATATTATAGATGTAAAAGAGGGTAAGTACGGGTATTGCCGGAAGCATTCAAGATGGTAATTGCCTCGGATAAAGTCGACTTGCGCTCTGTATAGGATTGGATCGAAAGTATATAACACCATATTGTTATTCGTAATTGAAAATGTTACATAATGGCATGGCATAGCAGTTCCAACCTGCCTCATTACAATCATGTTTTCGCTTACATACTTATCTTGGTTTTGAATACTTGCAGTCAAGTGTTATTTTTTTATGTTAGTATATTTAATGTTAGCTTATATTAAGTGAATAAACTTTATCGAAATAGTTTACAAACTTTGGAATTCTTTTCTCTTTTACTTTGTTATGTATATATTTAAAACAATCTTACATGTTTCGACACATAATGCCTTTATTAAAGAAATTAAAAATATAAATGATATATATATATATATATATATATATATATATATATATATATATATATGAAAAAAAACTACATCCGTCCAGAAACGTGCAGATATCGATATTTCACTGTCGTTACAGATCATCAGTACACGATATTCGGACATAGACATGATTTTTATTTGTATTCTTTCGTGTATATATACGAATTATATTGAATTTAATTGGTGTGAGAGATGACAATTATTCATGTGAGATGAGATTTGAATAATTGTCATCTCTCACACCAATTAAATTCAATATAATTCGTATATATATATATATATATGTATATATATATATATATATATATATAAATACATATAATTATTTCGTGACCTTGGTATAATATGGTAAATTAAATCAGTTGGCGATTTAAGGTCTGGCTTTACTTTAAAGTATATATATTTAAAACAACCCTACATGTTTCGGCAATGATGCCTTTATCAAGGATATAAAATATAAAATTTTATATAAATATATAACACAACTCATACCATTAACTTCGTTTAGTAAAAATATAGAATAATTCTTCGCAAATGATTTCTTATTTTTATTTTTTCTACCTCCATTTCTCGTTTACGGAATTTTCACAGTTCGTCTTTTTCAATATTGCAGTTCAGCTGAATACGTTCCGACGTTTGTACCTTCTTTTTGTGACGCCAAAGCAAAAAAAAAAGACACGAAAAGGAAACAAACAGGAGAATAAAGGAAATCTGTCCTTCGAATTTTAATTGAAATGTCGAAAGTATTTCTTCTCGTATTTACTCGAGATAAAATAAGGGCACAATAAAAGGAGGCGCGTGATCTCTTCGTGTTCGCGAAGCGTGGCCGAATTAATTGTGATTTTTTCCCTAATTGGCGGAGATTGAAAATTATGAATGAAAGAGCGCTTTTTGATATTGAAGGTATTACAGGTTATTAAATGCCTTTTAATTGAGCACTAATAAGATTAAAGCGAAAGAATTTTTTCGGGAATGTAAATAAAAGCCGTAACGTGCCATAATTCTGATTACAAAAGGCGTTGTGTATAATTTGGAAGGAAGTGTAGAGGAGCTTAAGAGAAAATACCTGCAGTAAGAATGAAAATTTCCATGATATCGTGTTTTAAAAATATATGAGTGTGTGTTTTATTTTATTTTATTTTACCCAACATAATTATAATTCCATTTACAGGATATCAAAATAAAATTTTAAATCATATATACATATACGTGATGATCCCTTTGCTCCGCCCCTGATCCATTTATAAACCAAAACAATTATTTATCTTCAGGTCGCATTCTAGCCTGCTATATACACACTAACGCTCGAAATTTACACATTTGAACCGGTTAAAGCGTGCCTATGTTCAAGAACCAAAATTAACAACAATCTTTAGCACTTAGAACCACAATTAACAATAAACTGGTCTGTGACATTGACAAAAAATTGCCTAGCAACCGAAAAAACTGTAAACAATTGTAAAACACAGGCACTCTAATTGAATGAATTGAACGTGGAACGGTTGGATCTGATTTTTCTAACATGTTTATTGTTTAGTTAAAACGAGTACCTAATATATTCTTCTATCTGTTTAGACTCCAGGAGGAAGTCTTTTGTCGATAAAAAATCAAAAGTGTAAACTAAAACTAAAATAACAAACAGCCGATTTTCAAAAAAATTATAGGTGCCCCGTTTTTTTGCATTTGATGTACTTAACATCGTCATATATGTACATCAAAAGAAAAGAAAATTTCCTCTGCTTGGTGATGGATATCACTACGAACCAAGTCACCGAGGTTATCTCAAGACGCCGTGCGACCTACTTAACCACCCAAAAACCACCAAAAATTACGAGAATTACTGGAACGTCAAAGTATACAACAGACTACAATGAAAGTACAGCAAAAGTCCTTTATTACGCCGTAGCTAATAACGAAAAGTTGCGTATCACAACGAACATTCATAGAATTGATTAATCCTCCTATGCGTCAAAGCATAAAGCTGTAGAAATTGCCTTGCTGTGGTGGTTTAAAGATAAGTGCAGCAAGGGACTTCCAATAAATGGACCACTGGTACAGCAAAAAGCTGAAGAATTTGGCAGGATGTTAAATAAAGAAAATTATAAATGTTCAGAAAGTTGGATTAAGAGATTCCGAGCTCGTAATAATATTGTGCCTGGAAAAATTTCTGGTGAAAGCCAAAGTGTTAATACACAAGTTACAGATGATTGGATACAAAATGTATAGCCAAACATTAGAAAAAAATATCACGAAGAAGACATATTCAATACTAATTAAACGGGTCTTTTCTTTAAATTAACTCCTACTATGACATTAAAATTTAAAGGCGAAAGGTGTTTTGGTAGTAAAATGGCTAAAGAGAGAATTACTATATTATTAACAGTTAATATGCCTGGATTAATGAAACGAAAATTGCTTGTAATAGGCAAATCAAGTAACCCCGTTGCTTTAAAAATTTTAAAGATTTGCCCTGTATTTATGAATCCAGCAAGAAGGCATGGATGACTTCTGAAATTTTTATAAAGTACCTTCATGACTGGGACAGAGAGTTGGCAAAGTCAAAGAAGGAGATTGTTCTTTTATTAGATAATTGTGCAGCACATCCTCATGTGCAGAATTTAAATAATAATTGAGCTGTGTTTTTTACCACCAAATACAACTGCCGTTCTCCAACCACTAGATAAGTAAATCATTAAACCATTAAAAACTTATTTTCGTAAATTTTTGGTAATGAAAATGATCGAAAATGACAGTAAAAAAACAAGAAATGAACATTAACCACTTAGATGCTATAAATATGGTATCAAAAGCTTGGAATCGAATACCTGGTGAAACAATGCGAAATTGTTTTCGACATGCCGGTTTTGTACAACAACCACAACACGTAGATTTTATGATATCCGATCTGTTCGATACAGAAAATGACTTACCTCTAGCCCAATGGCTACTGAATATTAAAAATACAGAAAAAGTTATTCCATTAGAAGAATATCTTAACTTTGTAAACCTCGACGAAGATGTAGAAACATGCGGTGAATTGACGGATGATGTCATATTAAGTGATGTGCGACAAATACCATTAGAGGAACCTCAAGACGATAGTGGCAGTGAAGGTGATTTAGAATTTACACCAGCTGATATATCAGAAGCTATAAACGTATTATCTACAGTGAGATATTTCGTTACTTTTAATAACATGGCGGATTCGATTTCAGTTGTTGAAAAACTAGAGAAAGCGTTTGAAAAATAACTTTTTAAAATTACAAAACGGTCTAAAATATCGGACTATTTGCAATCCAAAAAAGACAATCATTAATAATATATTTTGTTTAATGTGTATGTATTATACAAGGTGTGTATAAATTGCCGGACCCACTACACGCGGCGATGTTCTTCGTTAAATTCGGAGTCCAAAATCCTAATACGAAAATGTTGTACCATGCTCCATATCTTTGGACGAGGTTCCTAAAGTTCGGACTTTCAGTCTTGAAATAAGCATTATTACTCGATATTTGTTGACAGAAAGAGCTACAATTTAGAAGAAAGAAGAATTGTTGTTATTATCCTTTCGTTAAAGTTTTCTTTTTAATTTTAAAGTTTGTTTTGAATATTTGTTTGTTAACTTATTTTGACGAAAAACACATCTGAAAACGTTGTAAAACAATAAGTAGGCAGCCTAATGTTGTTCTAGTCAAATACATTACTACTGTCAAATTTTGACACTTATGTAATCTACCTATTTCATTCGGCTTGCTTATTTTTCGTGTTTATTTGTATAATTTTGTTTAGTTTTCTGATGGATTTCAATTCGAACAATTATGTAGGAAATAATTATATTGATTTCTATCACGAAGATGCACAAGAATTAGTCAATATTATCAAAAATTCTTAAAACTTTGTAATATTTTCATAATAAATATGTAATCTAAGAAACCAATTTTATTTCGTTTGTTTCTTTTTTAAATTTAAAATGTAAGGTTCACATGACGACGTGTAAAATGTTCCGAAGATTATAACTAGCACATGCGTGTTCAATGTTGCCAAATGTATGTTTCTTTCAAATTCATTCTGAAGACAAAGGAAGCCTGATACATCGTTTTAGTATTAGGACTTTTAACTCAAAATTTGACCAAGAATGTCGCCACGTGTAGTGGGCCCGCCAATTTATACACACCTTGTATATTTTTATATTTACGTATTTAAACTTATTTACAAATAAATGTAAACTTCCTTGTTATTAGAAATGCTTAATGTAGTTTGATTATATAAATTTGTCTGAAGAAATGTTATTCAAATTTCATTTAATGAACATATTGCTATGGTTTTAAAAAAAAATATTTCAATATTTAAAATAAAATTTTTTGAACGGGACTGTACATTATTAATTTTGCGAGGGAAAAACTGCTTTTTCCCGGCGTGCATTGGATGTGAATATTCTAGAGACGTGGAGACGACTATAAGCTGTGAAACGATAAGGTTGCTTTCTTCGATATATATATTATATTTTATTAGTTCGGGTTGATTTTTTTTGAAAGTGTTAATAGTTGTTATTTAAGTATTATATTCCCGATATTTATAGAGATAATTTCTCTTTGTATTTATGATTAAATTGAAAGCACCTTTGTTCGTAAGAGTCTCCATGTTAGTTTTTGTAAGTAGAATTAAAATTATATGACGTCATCACAATATATAAAATTATTATAAGTATGTTTCTATTATATCCAAGCTTGTAGTTAAGAGAATTAATTTAAGAATATAGATAATACAGTTAAATATTAAAATTCTATGTTAATATTATAATTGAAAAGTTTGTTCGAGAGGATTCAAGGGGTTTTTGTGCGTGTCGATAGCACACGTGTAAGTTTTTGTTCGTGTATCAGTATCTGATTTTACAGTGTGGTTCTCTGGGGAGAAATTAATATTAAACTTGATTATTTTTAGATAAATTTTTTAGATTTTTTAGATAAAATTTGATCGGTGTCATTTAGAGGATGTTTTCCATGCATTTAGCTGTCAATTTTCAATGAATGTTTTTACCTCAAGTATTTTTGTATAATACAGCATCTTTATACTTTGTAAAGATATATTTTTTATTTTTTTTTATTTCTGTATTAAATATTTATTTCATCTTTTAAACTGCGTTTGTTTTACTTACTCACTCCATTTTTGTTAAATATTAATTAATAAAATAAGTATATAAATTTTTGTGAACATTTCACTGGCGCTCAACTCATTTTAGTTCTTACAGGTCTTTCCTAAGTGGAACCGAGTCTCATATTTAAAAATTCACCGGCTGAGAAACCTAGTTGGGAGAACTAGTTGTGGATGGTGGCGTGCTAAATTTTCAAACCACTATTCATAGCAATATGTTTACGTTCGAATAATTGTAAAATTTTCTTTATTTATTTATCGTTGCTCTTTATTTGAAATTCATGATATTTAACACTACTTTCGTTACTAACTGACATAACGTCCATTTTGATATAACGTCTATAACTTTTGGTCCCTGCGCGGACGTTGTAAACGACTTTTACTGTACTACCTATGCGCAAGATGCTTTCGGGGCTCAGGAAGGTGCTTCTGCAAAAGCATACTCGACGTCCGCGTACGCTTCTACAAGTAATTACAAAGTTATCCATTCAGGTAACAAGATATATCTAGCGACATCTGACGGACAAAAGAGACTCGCCAGTAGTATAAGCATTTAATCTCATTACACGGGTAATGGCGTAGTTATTCGAGAGAAAACGCATATACCGACGAGTCTCTCTTATCCGTCAGATGTCGCGGTATAACTTTTGTCACCTGACTGTAAAAGTTTGTGATTATTTGCGTAAGCGTACCATAAGACGTCAGTTCGGAAACCTGGACTGAGGAGATCAATTTAGATCGAAACGAATGTGTCTACGGTTGAAGTGACCACTGGTTAAATACGTAGTGTATGTGTACAAGTCAGGATATGTTTTATACATATTTGTATTGTGTTCTTTACGCGTGATTTTTAATTTTTCGATGTTATTATAAATATTTTTGTTTTATGCAAAGAATATAAATAAAATATTTTAAAATAAAAAAAAATAATTATTTTACTTGCAACACAGACGTGTAGTGTTTTGAAATACGAGCCTTTTTCGTAATACTTTTATGGCGTATTTAGAACTGCGCATAGAAAAAGAGGTTACGGATTTTATCAGATCCATGAATGTTGGCACCTTTGGATTAGTTTCAGAGCTCGATTCACTAAACTGCGGTATTCATAATTATCTATACGATCTGACTACTTTTAGTAAAGCGAATGCGAATAACCGCTTCGAAATATCTCTAGAAAAAAATAGAACAAAGCAAAAATATTAATCTAGTTTCTGTAACAAAACCTTAAAAATTCATTAAAAAAAATCTCCGTTGCAAAAGCAACGTGTTAAAGTTTAGACAAGTAATCTCATTTGGTTTCATTGTGTATGCAGGAGATTGCATATTAAGGGTAATCCTTTCCTGAATAACTCTTTGGATAATAGGATATATTCTCCGATAAAATTAACTTACCTGTTTTCGTAGTCTAATGTAACAGTAGCACTAAGTGGAATTCTATTTTACATTACTTTTAAATAAATTTATTAAAAGTTTGCTTGTTATTTAATCTTGTGTAAAAGAATCTTATACGAGGATCCATTTTTATGTTCGCTGAATGGGGAGTTTGGGTGGTGGTGGGAGATTTCTTTCATGTCGTAACGTGTTCAGTGACTTATTATTAGTATAAATATATAGCTTTTTATCGTAATTTTATCAGTAGTGTTTGAACTATCGTCGACCAAGCAACTCAGTCAGGCAACAAGTGAAATATGGAGAAAATTGGAAAAATGAAAATCGGTTTAAGAAAGAAAAAGAAGGAGTAAAAGAAGAAAATGCTAACAAACGGACAGGTTCAGATGCAATCTGTTGCAATTGCGCATCTTGTGTATCAGAGGTGTTTTTACTATGTTTGATCTTGCTTGCCCTTTTTTATTGCTCAACCAAGACACGTTAGAAGAAGAATGGACTTAAAATACAGACTTGTCGTACTCCATAGATTAGTCCAAATTAAACGAAATAATTATTTAAGCAACTATTTTGACAGATTTAAAAAGCCGTTTGAATATGTATACAAAATTATGTGATAGGCGGTTTACGATAAGAGAAGTAAGTGGGGCGCGATTAATCAATTTGACTGACTTCAAAATAACATAACTGATATAAATGAACGTGGCAGCCGACCTATCTTGCGACCAACCAACTTACATCTCTACTATATTTCCCTATTGCTATATATTCCTACCTCGCACGTTAGCAACGTATTTATTTGTTATGAAACAGGTTTGGTTATAGCTTAATATAACTAAACATCGTACCTCAATAATACATTTGCACTGTAATTTTTATTATACACTAACATATAACAAGTAGAAAGTGAGTCAAGCAGTTACATACTTTAGAGGAGGAGATGGCAGAATATAATAGTGTAAAGTTTTTCTGAAAGATGGTGCTAGTAGTCGATATTCACTTTCCGTTAAATTATTTCCGTATTGTTCAATTTTTTGGAGTAGCAACTATTAGAAGTATAATATATAGTAAACTAGCTGACCCAGCAAACGTTGTTTTGCCTTCAAATTTAATTTATATTTAAATAGGTGACCCGGCAGACTTCGATCTGCCTAGAAAAGTATTAATTGAGATATTTAATGTTTTATTGTTATGGGTATGTTTAAAATACAGGTACTTGATAATATTTAAAGGAGATCGGTGCAGGTAATTCATATTTATTTGAAAAAAAAATTAAAAATGTGAATAATAAATGAACTATTAAATGATAAAAAGTATAAACATAATAAAGAGAATGTTAGTGTTATTCATTATAGTGGACCCGTGGAACTTCGTCTCGCAGGCGTTGCCCTGCGTCATTTCAAATTGCACTTTTGAAAAAATGCTGATAAATCGCAACACATGTCTGCACAACACAACAGCATGCGATGGAAAAACTGTGCAAATGAATCAGCTGTCAAAAGTTTATGCACACAACTCCATCTACCGGCAATACCGGAATCAGCATTTGAAATCATGTTCGTTTTTAATGTGTGACAAAAAAATTGCTACAAAAACAATTGTCACACAAATTTGGTGGAGAAACAATTGTCGCAAAAAATTGTAAAAAAAAAATAGTCACAACGTAACGTAAACATAAACGTCATCTATCATGAAGATGGCGTAGTAAAATCACTCCATACAAAATGTATGGGAAAATGAATTTTCTTGATAATTTTTTTTTTCGGGGATATTTCGGGAATTTTCTTGGGTATTATTCTTGTTTGGCCGGAGACCATATATATATATTTATATATATATATATATATATATAGATATATATATATATATATATATATATATATATATTTATATATATATATATATATATTTATATATATATATATATATATTTATATATATATATGCAGGGTGTCATTTTGAAAACGTACCACCTCTATATTTCGGCCCCTATAGAAATTCCAAAAATATGCAAAAACACGTCAAACTTATTTTTAAGGGGGACATTTTGTAGGCTGGTTTTCAATTAAATTACATCAACCCTCTAGCGGGGGTGGACATAACCTCTAAAAATTTAAATGGAAATGGGGGTTGAGTGATACCTCATTTTAAAGGTCGTTTAACCCGCTTTTCAAAAATGCTAAGTCCTTGCCTTTTCATTTTAGCAGTTCGCGAGATATTTGGTGAAAACTGTAAAGAAGTTTAGGTATCAAAAACACTTTGTGATATTGCTTTAATGAATTAAAATAAATGAAATTGAGGTATTACATAACGGTAAATTTTTAAACTATTTTTACTTCTAATATCCAACGAAATAATAAAGACGCATACTATTCAGTTAAACATTATTATTGGAAAGAATGTGATTTACCTAAACTAGTACTTGTGATAGTCGTACAGGTAGTTTAACGTAGAAAAAAAAGAGCCCTGGTTTAAGCATTCTTGACATTCTTGTCAAATTTTTCTTTATTTGTCACTCCATTTATTTTAGCCAAAATGACTTTATTGTAAAATTAGTTTTGCGAGGTAAAAGTTGCGATTTTATTACATTATTTTTAAAAATGGTGTTTACACTTCAACAAAGAATTGAAATTATTCTTATTTATGGGGAATGTGGAAGATGCGCAAGAAGAACGTCAAGAATGTTTAATGAAAGGTATCCGATTAGTAATTTAAATCATAAGTATGTTCTACAATTAGTCGCTAAGTTTAGTGAAACTGGTTCAGTTGCTAACAAAAAAAAGAAATATTAGCCGTGTCTTGGATGAAGCAGCACAAATAGAAGTATTAGGCACGTTTACTGCAGAACCCTCCACATCACTTCGCATTGTGGCACGCCAAGTAGGAATGTCTCACGAAACAGTAAGGAAAGCACTAAAGTTAAATAAGTTTCACCCCTATAAAATGCAAATTCTACAACAGCTTTTTGACGACGATTTCGACAGAAGGATTGAATTTTGTGAAACAATGACGGATTTTATAAATGAAAACCAAAATATCTTACACAATATTTGCTTTACTGATGAGTGTACTTTTTTTCTTAATGGGCATGTTAACAAGCAAAATTGTCGCTACTGAAGCGATGAAAATCCGCGACTTTTTAGGGAAGGTCACACACAGTATCCAGAAAAAGTAAACGTTTGGGCTGGTATCCTTGGGAATACTATTATTGGACCTTCATTCATTGAAGGAAATCTAACTGGTGAGCTCTACTTAAATTTGCTTGAAGAAATAAAAGACCCCTTAATAACAACTAGTTTGGAAAATCAAATTGACGCGGCTGGTAACATGGTTTTGCAAGAAGATCTTCTACACTTCCAACAAGATAGAGCTCCACCACACTACTATCTTCCAGTTAGACAGTGGCTAAATGATAGATTTCCTGGCTGATGGATTGGCCGAAGAGGAGCAATAGAATGGCCACCACGATCACCCTACTTATCGCCTCTAGATTTCTTCCTATGGGGGCATCTAAAATCGATTGTTTATAAAACACCGCCTCGAGATTTGCAAGATTTAAAAAGAAGAATAACAGCTACATGTAGAGAACTTCAGGCAGAAGTGTTTCGAAATGTTAGAGAGGAGTTTGAGAGTAGACTTTATCACTGTTTAGAAAATAATGGACAACATTTCGAAAATTTTATAAAATAAGTTACTTTTTATTAGTTTTTTAATGTTTTATTGCAAAACACTTGATACTTGTATGTTCATGGTTTGACTTGATTTCTTCAAAAGTATTAAAAATAAAGGACAAGAATTTAGCATTTTTGAAAAGCGGGTTAAACGACCTTTAAAATGAGGTATCACTCAACCCCCATTTCCATTTAAATTTTTATAGGTTATGTCCACCCCCGCTAGAGGGTTGATGTAATTTAATTGAAAACCAGCCTACAAAATGTCCCCCTTAAAAATAAGTTTGACGTGTTTTTGCATATTTTTAGAATTTCTATAGGGGCCGAAATATAGAGGGTGGCATGTTTTCAAAATGACACCTGTATATATAGATATATATATATATATATATATTTATATATATATATATATATATATATATAGATATATATATATATATATATAGATATATATATATATATATATATATAATATATATATATAAAAGAGAGTGACGACATTAATACTATTTACTCGTAGATTTAATGTAAATTGGTGAATTCCTTTGGCACGTTCCTTTTAAAGGAATATGTATCTATCTATATAATAAATAAAAATAAATATGTATCGGTATGTTCCGTATAGGCTCCTATACCGTTCGTCCGATTGCGATGAAACTTTGGTAAATTGTTGTTTACGTACCGGCGATGGTTTCTGTAAAAGTATAATTAAACAAATAATGTATTTCCTCGAGTCAAGGTAAATCGCTTGAAGTGTGTGGTAAATATGTTTTAACGTTATCACGAAGTGATAGAAGGAGCTGTCAATTTAATAAATTTGCTTTGACGTTGTCATGAGGAGACAGAACGAGCTGCTGAATAATTTTATACCTTATCGAGAAGACTAAGTTGAGTACGAAGCTCCGGTGGAAATTTAGAGGAAAGAAGAGATGCCTGTTTGGTAGAGTGAACTTCTCGTATGAACCAAACAGTTATGAAAAAAGAGCTAAATGTCGGCATTCGTGCAAAATTCATTAACTGACAAAACACCAGACGGAGAGCATGCCAGACACTGTAACACACTAACTACTGTGGCGTAGCATTGCATACCGGATTTTTGCTAGTACATATTCAATAAAACTAAGTTCGCGAAATATATTTTTTCTATTTTTCGTTCGTAATGAACTCATTATGAAACCGAAAACGCGCCGCTGTCACGGCTCGTTTCCTAAACTGAACTCGTGCGGCAAAATGGTGCTTTACGGAACTTGTGTTTCAATTTACTATTTTCTACTCCAATCTTTAAAATGCCATTTATCGTATGTTTCCATGACGCTAAGTGATGTTTTAAATACACCGCAACAAGCCGTGGCTTCGTGCATTTTAGTCACGGGGTGAACTTAGAAATGGACGCTTTAGCTATGGACTGAAGTTAGTTTTTGATTTTTTAATTGCAAAATATCAAATTAGTTATCCATGTCCCTTGTCATTCATCTGTCAAAATAATACGACGCGGCGCGACAAGAGACATTTTGTAACAAAAGAGAACCTAAACGAAAGTGAAGAAGATGTTTTCATTAGTACTCCAGCCGAAATTACTCAAGCAACGATATCGGTAACTGCTAGTTTGCTGCTGAAGAAATAAAAAAGTCAGTACGAACATGCATATAAACTTTTCCAAGATTAGCATCAAGAAAGCCAAACAAATTTATCATCTAAAAATGTACTGTTTCCATGTTTATTGATATGATAATAAATAAAATAATAAACTAATTTCCAAATTTTTTAGTTACATATATGGGGTCGTAGCAAAAGTATAGAATTTGTTGCTCGCGACTGTAGAGCAATAAATTCTGGTCGTCGAAATCATGCTTTGACATAATGCAGGCGCGGCTCGTCATGACGTATTTTGGTTTGCAGTACAATGATACGAGTGCCTCGTGTGTTTTCGGTGTTTACTAAGCAAACGTTGCATTTAGTACACGAGAATAGACGAAGCACTCGGATCATTGTACTGCAAACCAAAATACGTAATCACGAGCCGCGCCTGACATAATGGCAAATACATTGTATAACCGTGTTAAATGTCATAACCTATGAATAAAATAAAATTAAAAAACCCTTACCACAATCGAATTTAATGATTCTAAATGCGTATTTCTACAACCACCTTGTCATCTTCAGTAGAAAAAACAGTGTGGTTTTTCCTACTGAAGATGACAACGTGGTTGTAGAAATACGTATTTAGAAACATTAAATTCTATTGTGGTAAGGGTTTTTTTAATTTTATTTTATTCACGTATAAGTAGAGAACGGATGCAATTTCCATAAAACGCAATCGGCAATTGGAATTGTGTATAACGTCGCTCAGTACATTCCGGCGTAATTCAACGAAGTATTTGTTTGACTTACTCGGCCACCTGGTCTCGCAGCCATAACAACGGACAACCCAGCTATTGTATTCGGAGAATATAGTGTTTTCAGTGGTGTCGTGTACGTAGATAAAATAAATAAGTTTATCGTATTTCGTAAGAGAAATAGCACGTACATTCCTTTTCTTTTCATTTAAGCAACATCTTCCAATTATTTTCACGTAAGTGTGCTTAAAATTTCGTTATTTAATTTCCTTTATTTGGATCAAGAATATTCTTACTTTTTCAGACAATGGAAGAGCGTCGAGAATGGCATCGTGAAACAATGGCGAGTTGGATTGAGGGCCATACTGATTGTATGTACATTGCCAGTGATTCCGAAATTTATTGTGAAGTGTGTGAAACGTTATTGAAAAATTGCAATAAATCAACCGTAAAACGTCACGTAGGATCGTTAAAGCACGAAAAAAAATTGAATCCGTTGGAATCTGACAATTTTAACGAAGAACTCTGTGAAACTTTTATGGCAGCTAATATTCCATTATTTAAATTGAACAATCCAATTTTGAAGTTATTTCTGAAAAAATATACTGGTCGAAATGTTCCTGATGAATCAACTTTACGCAAATATTATGTTTCTAGGTGCTATACGAGAACAGTAGAACGCATTAGAAGCCATCTTTTAAATCAATACATATGGATAAGCACCGACGAAACGGTGGATATGTTAGGACGCTGTGTGGTAAATGTTGTAGCTGGTGTACTACATCCAACTATTCCCTATAACTCATATGTAATAGCAACAAGTGTTATAAATAGAGTTGGTGCGGAAACAGTTGCTGAAACCATTAAGGAGAATGTGCAGAAAATGCTTCATTCGGACGCCACGTACAAAGAAAAAATACTTTTATTTGTCAGGGATAGTGCTGCGTATATGTTAAAAACAGGCAGACTATTGAAGAAAACATATCCTAATATGCTGCATATTACTTGTTTAGCACATGCTCTCCACAGAATCTGTGAATATATCAGAGACACTTTTCCGGACGTTGATAGACTTGTATCAGCTTTTAAAAAAGTTTTCAGAAAAGCACCATTGAGAGTAGCTCTTTTCAGGGAAAAATTTCCATCTCTGTCACTGCCTCCCACTCCAGTAATAACTAGATGAGGAACATGGCTGGAAGCTACTAGTTATTATGCTGAGAATTTCGATAGTCTAAAACATTTCGTAACACTGCTAAAGGAGGATGCTAGAAGTATTGGTGAGTGCAAGGAGCTCACACAAATCCCAAATTTAAAAATTTAGTTGTACTTTCTTCACGAACACTTTGGAATATTGCCAAAACTAATCACTTATTTTGAAAATCGAAATCTCAAATTAAATGACGGGTTAACCACATTAGATGTGGCTGTTAATAATTTGAAAAGTATTCCAAGTGACTTCGGATGTGGCCTTCGGCAAAAGTTTGAATCAATTCTTAATAGAAATCCAGATTTAATTACATTGCAGCAATTATGTATGGAGACAATTTCCACAAAATCTAACGGCTAAATATGAAGAAATAAAAGAATATTTCCAGTATGCACCTATAACCAGTTGCGATGTAGAAAGGACGTTTTCTATTTATAAGGATGTACTTAATTCAAAGAGAACAAAATTAACAGAAGAAAACCTTGAGAATCTATTGCTAGTCAATATTAATACTGCTTTACTCAACTTGAACGACAAAATGAACAAGTAAAAATGTTCCAATTATAGAAATAAAATTAATTAATAAATATGTATTTCGTAATTTTAGATAGATAGATCACCACCCGTATGTTTTCCAATTATATAAATAAAATTAAAAACTTTGTAAATACAACTTTTCAACAAATAAATATGTATTTCGTAATTTTATAGATCACCACCCGTTCGTTTTCCAATTATATAAATAAAATTAAATATTTTAGAAATACAGCCTTTCGCCAGTACTGCACTGGGTTTTGCGTCATGTGGTAAGCGTGTCCGTTCTCTACTTATAAGCCGCAGTCTCCGATTTGTTAGTCATAGTTCTTTCATGGACATTTCATTGACATAGGCATTATTAGGAGGGGCAAATTTACAATTTGTGACAATCTAATCAAATTTTGAAGTAACACTGACGACCAGAATTTATTGCTCGCGACAGTAACTCGTTTTATAAACTTGTTAGTCACTCATTTGATTAAACAATTAATAAAACTCGTGACTAAAATTGCGTTTATAAAACTTGATATAAAATATACTAAAATAGAAATAAAACTACGGTTCAAATCTTCACTTTTTAATATTTAATCGTAACACGACAATTGTTTCGCCAGCACAGTGGCTTCCTCAGGTACTTACAGCTAAAGAGTATGTTACAAACTGAGGAAGCCACTGTGCTGGCGAAACAATTGTCGTGTTACGATTAAATATTAAAAATTGAAGATTTGAACCGTAGCTTTATTTCTATTTTAAATTATGGATCTTCATCAAGTAAAAGCCGAATCAATTCAATTTTATAATATACTACTTTCTATTTTGCGTTCGTAATTAACTCATCATGAAACAGTTTCTAAATGAGCTTCATTCTAAGACATTTTTTTCATATTTCAATGTCGACATTGTTCGAACACAGAAATAAATACCTTATATTACAAGATATATTAGTTTTTGTCACTCGTGTTTTTACTTTTAAATAAAATATCACGTAATGTTAACGAAAATGAATAAATAATATTTCGCGGAAGGCAATATTTAAATTTTAAAATATTTTAAATGTCAAGTATTAATGTGACCAACTGCATATTTTATATAAAAATAAAACTCGGAACTTTCAAATTAAACAATTTAACTTTATTAATGTAAAAAATGCAAAATAGAGAAAATAGTATAAAAAACTCGTTTCGTAAGGCCTTTTGCCTCACTCCTTCTTTAGGAAACTCGTTTTCTAAACATGAATTCGTGCGACATAATGGTGCCTTATAAAACTTGTGCTTTAATATACCATTTTGTTCTTTAAATTTTATATGACTAGGCTAGAGCATTTTTTAAATCTAACCCAGATTTCTATAATTTTATTGCCCTTTTTAAGTTTCGAGATTGGTGGTAATAGTTTTCGAAAGTGGCGTTTGTTAGACATTATTATTCAAAATAAATATTTACATGTTAATAAATTAACGAGTTAAAGTGTCCACAATCAATCGCCAAATAATAATAAAGACACAATTAACAATACCTTCGCGTATTCTCAAGCATTTAGAATAAATCAACTGTATTTGTTTATAATATGTTCTTTTAGGCTTTGAAAAAAATTTCAGATATCGTTCGATCTTTCAACAATTTGGTAACCTCAAATAAATTACTACATTAAGTGCTGCATTAATTTAGAGTGCAATGTATTATTTTGATTCTATTCGATCAATAAAATCTAATGCGAATTCGACAAAAGATAAAAGAATGTATTGATAGAAACAATTGGCACAAAAAAAAATAATATCCAACAATACAGATTTTAGTTCATTTATTTAGCAGGAGTTGGCAATATGTGAATCCTCTAACTCCGTTCCAAGGTATATTCTTCCGAATATGTGGAAAGAATCGGAAATATGTCTCTGCAGTTCTTAAATCTGACAATAAATTTGCTGTAAGAAATTATACGGTCGTTTCGGATTCTTTCCACACCAACCTGAAATAATGGCGGGTCTCTACTTTCGTCGATTTGTTTTCTCGTCGGCAATTTTATTAATGTCCGTGCCGATATCGGGGCGCTGATGATCGGATTTAATCAATTCGAGAATTAATTATATGAAGACATGTAGCAAGGTATGTTTAATGTATCTGTTGCCAAATTTGTCATTTACTTTTCTTCTTGTAATCGTTTGAGTTTAATGGCGTTTCGAAATTACAGAGATTAATAACTTATAATTAAAGCTTGTGATATATGAATGATGTTAGATACGTAGGTACCTAATCTTGTTTTACGTAGCTTTATCGTTGTTGGATCAAATATGTGTGACATGATGATTATACTGGTCAATAAATTTTCATTTATTTTATTTTTTCTTAGGAACTACTACGTATAATTTTCGTTCTTTTATAATATTTTCATCCATTGCTTCCACGAAATCTTTTATCAAACCTAATTTTATGTGTAATGGCGGTAGAAATATTTTATCAGGATCTACTAGTGATTTATGAAGTATATTCTTTTGTACAGAGCCCTGATTGGCCAGTCTTTAACAATGTAGTGGGAATTTCTTGATCGACTGTCCCACTCACAAAGAAAGTAGCTTTGTATACCCTAGTTGTGAACCGAGTAAAATTTCTTCAACTTTGAGGTCTGTGCTGAAAAGTCATATTTTCATAAGTTTCTTTCAAGTGGATTGCATGGCCAACAGAGATGGATGGATGAACGTTTCCTATGTGAGGAAGGACAACTTTCAAACTCAATCTCGAAGCATCGATAAAAAGATGCCATTCTTTCGGATGATTTTGGTGACCTAATCAAATTGTCAACATTATTGCAGCATGAAAGACCCTCGTCGGTTGAAAAATACTGTGATATTTCTTTCTGACAATCACGATACACAGAAATATATGTGCCTGGAGCTAAGCGTTTCCATCCTTGGAGTCTAGATCCTGGTATTTCTGCTTTAGTCTTTGACAAATACAGGTCTCGAATAAGATCATTTAATTCTAACTGATTTATTAGATGTGGTCTGTCCTCTTCATATGGCAAATATTCATCATCGCTGATCGATAACTTGACACTTGCTTCTTCAGGTTCTGTAACATCATATTCTTCACTCGAAACACCTAAGGGTCTTGGTACTGGCAGGCTTCCGAATGAGGTAATGGACGAGTAGTAGACGACAGACTAGTATAACCAATTCTTCTTATTTTTGTTGGAAAACCCGACAGTTTTCGTGGAGCAAAATTAGCAATCAGTCGAATAGTCCGTTTGTTCACACCAAATCATAGGTCTTGCAATTGGCATAGCGCCTTCCTTAGTGTTTGAGTTTACGCTTTCCCTACCGTTTGATCAGAGTAACAGCACAACGGGCGTAGGAAATGCAGGGAGCCCATGGCTAGTTTTGATGAATCTTGAATGAAGATCAAGATGTGTAGTGTTGTTTGTTAATAACGAATAAAGCTCACTTTCATTTAATAGGTTTGATAAATAAACAGATATTTCGGTACTGGGCATTGGAAAAACCTCAAAACAGTTACATCAAACTCTACATGACCGGAAAGTGACAGTATAGTGTGGAGTATCAATTTTTGGAATCGTTGGACTATACCTTTTCGAAAAAAATAATCAATCATTAACTCCAATCGTTGTATGCGCACGTTACAGGATTTTTTGGTAAGAGAACTACGAATATTGGGGCGAGATAACGTATAGTTACACCAGGATGGTGCGATAGCCCATACAGCGAGACATACTCTTCTCACTTTAAGGAAAATGTTTCCTAATAAAGTTATATTAAAATATTATAATATAAATTGGCCGACAAGATCTCTGTATTTATCGGCTCCTGATTTCCTTTTATGGGGCTTTTTAAAGGTTGGTTATATAAGAACCAAGAACAAATTATTCAGTCATTCAAAGACAACATTTTTCAAGAATGTCAGGGCATTATTGCTCAGCTCCTGCTCAAAATAGGTTAAGATTTTGTTTAGAAACCAATGAGGGGTACTTAAAAGTTAATATTTTTAAAAAGTAAAATTGCACATATTAAAGTTGTTATACAGGCTGATTCATTTTCGGCCCTCACCATGGGGATCTCTCTTATTATTGGAGATAGAGTATAGGTTTAAATTTGGCAAAGTTGTTAAATTTTGTGTTTGTTATAAATCCGTAAAGAAAATAGACCTGTGACAAATGACCTTCGTTATTTAAAAAAAAACGCGAAAACCCCATTTTCTTCTTTTACCTGTAGCACCGACATCTGGCCTTGTAGAGAAAATATAAAAACACATCCTTGTGGCCATTTCTAAACCTCTATCCAGTGGTGTACTCTAAATTTTTATACGACGTTTCGTTTCTTTCTGGCCATCATCAACTATCTAATTTCTTATAGGCGCTATATTGGATTTAGACATCTTCAGAAAGAGTTTTTTTTTCTGATTTCAACAATGTACCACATGCTGACTATAGTTTTTGACATTAGGTTTTATTTGAAAGAATAAATTATAAGATTAAATAAGGTAATACAAATGTATTATACAAATTGGTGTGGTTTTTACCCACTCATGTATGTTTCAAATTATTTTGTTAAATAAGGTAGCCTTTGGAATTTCAATCTGTCAAACATTTCATTTATTGTTCATTAATAATACAAAAATGTCATACACTAACGAAGAGAAACGAGATATGATAAGTATTTTTTATTCTTCGAAACGAAATTCAACAGTAGCGAGTACAAGATAACAAAAACATTAATAAAAATACATAGACAAGTAAACAATAAACAATTACAGTAAATTTTCAATTATCTGGCCATCTTCGGTAATGCACAATTGGGCACGCCTTCTGGCATTTTGTACTGCCCTTTGTATAGTTCTTCTAGGAACTGCATCGAAGGCATTCTGAAGTCTGTCTCGTAATTCTTCAATGTTTTGTGGCGCATCTACTTTATAAATATTTTTTTAACATATCCCCATAAAAAAAAATCTAGCGGACTTAAATCAGGTGATCTCGCAGGCCATTCAACAACTCCCCTATTTCCAATCCAACGGTTTGCAAACTCTTGATTTAAGAAATGTCTAACAACAGCTGCATTGTGTGCTGTTGCGCCATCTTGTTGCCACCATAAATATTGTAATTGATTTAACGGGATATTGTCGTCAAGATAGTCAGATACGTATGTACGTAAAATGTTTAAATATCTTTCTCCATTTAAATGTTCTTCATACATAACTGGTCCTAAGAGACGATTTGCCAAAATACCCATCCAAACGTTTATTCCAAAACGATGTTGTGGTCTTCTAGCCCTGTTTTGTCGGGGATTTTGTACTTCCCAATAGTGCTCCGTATTTCTGTTGAACATTCCAGAATTTGTAAATTTTGTTTCATCTGACCAGATGATTTTGCTTAAAAAATTTTCGTCATTTTCTATCCTTCCCATTAACCAATTACAATATTCTAGCCTTCTCAAACTATCTCCAGGCAGTAAAGAGTGACTAACATGGATCCTGTATGGTTTAAACCTACTTTTATGTAAAGTTCTCCAAACTCTGGACTGGCACAAATTTAATTCTGACGCTACTTCGCCTGTAGAAATTGATGAATTATTTATCTATAAAAATACAAGATTAACATGAAATCTGAAAACGCGCTTTTAATTTACCATTTGTAAAATATCTTGTCGATTTTCTTTTAAATTCCTGTTGTCTTGACCATTACGCGGCTTAGTAAACGATCCATTCTCGACCAAAGTTCTGTCGAGATCTAGAAAAATGGTTCGATGAGGCTGTTGTCGTTCTGGATATAATTGTAGATATCTTGTACTCGCTACTGTTGAATTTCGGTTCGAAGAATAAAAAAAACCTATCATATCTCGTTTCTCTTCGTTAGTGTATGACATTTTTGTATTATTAATGAACAATAAATGAAATGTTTGACAGATTGAAATTCCATGGCTACCTTATTTAATCTTATAATTTATTCTTTCAAGTAAAACCTAATGTCAAAAACTTTAGTCAGCATGTGGTACATGGTTGAAATCAGAAAAAAAAACTGTTTCTGAAGATGTCTAAATCCAATATGGCGCCTATAAGAAATTGGATAGTTGATGATGGCCAGAAAGAAACGAAACGTCGTATAAAAATTTAGAGTACACCACTAGATAGAGGTTTAGAAATGGTCAAAAGGATGTGTTTTTATTTTTTCTCTACAAGACCAAATGTCGGTGCTACAGGTAAAGGAAGAAAATGTGGTTTTCGCGTTTTTTTTTAAATAACGAAGGTCATTTGTCACAGGTCTATGTATTTTCTTTACGGATTTATAACAAACACAAAATTTAACGACTTTGCCAAATTTAAACCTATACTCTATCTCCAATAATAAGCGAGATCCCCATGGTGAGGGCCGAAAATGAATCAGCCTGTATATCGCAAGTTTAATTTCATAATTTTCCAACAATTTCACAGCTTTATGTAAATGTGTCATACTAGCTGCTAAACCCTGTATAATATAGGATCGACATCTTAAAAGATGAAATTCTAATTTAAAACTTTTTTCTGATTAAATACTGAGGCTGTAGTTGATTCCATAAAAATATAACCCTTATTATTATTTCGTATTGCGATAACTTAGTTGTTGTCATCAGTAATAGAAAAAAGTATTACTATTTAATACCCCTACGTATAATACCAATGCGTCTGTTGCTGATAATAACAACTTAGTTGTCGAAATACGTATTAAAGATTAAAGTTATCGTATATTGTGGCAAAGATTATTTTAAACTTACTTACAAAACTGTTGCTTCTGTTCTTAAATTTTAGGCTGCTAAACAATTTCTTTCATTATTTTTTGTACTTATTCTGTAACTTATTTTGCAAGACTATTTTCCATTTATACCCACGAAGAGATTTTTTATTGAAACGTTTTTGATACTTTTAAAAATACATTTCCTTGTACCTATCATATTTTGTTTTTAATAACAGCACATCTAGAGAATACAAGAGCGGCACAAACAAAACATTAATAAAAGTGCAGAAGACTTCAAATTAAAAGCGAGGGGGAAGCGTCACAAAATATTATCGAATTCTCGTATCCGGCAGGATAATATGAAGACGTTCTATTCATCGCTCTTTCGAACACGGAAAGAGGTGGCGAGAAAAAAAAATGGCAAGAAGGGGGTTGAAAAAACTTAAAGGCTTCTTCTTCTCCCATGCTCCTTCGTGCTGCTCCTATTTCGACAGGAAATGAAACATGTCATGTATATGATATCGGTTGACATTTTGCAGTTGATGAATAAGCTCTCCACTCGTACTCCTGGCTTCCAACGGTGAACTTTCTTCAATTCAATATACTGCAAGAAAAAAGAATGAACTGATGTTGTGAAGTGGAGTTTAGTCGATCGTTCTTCTTTCTTTTTTTCCTGACGTTTACATTAACTTAATAATGAAAAATATATATGTATCGCGTGTATATTAAAATCTAATAGATACACGGGCTGAACGAAAAAAAACAACAACGCACTAAATATGTTTCCACGTTCCAGAAATAACATATTAATCAGTGCCTAACGACATCTACTTTTTTAACTAGAATTTGTAATACGTTCTGTATCCTATATCGTAATTTTGAAAAATATCTTTTGTCTAATTTTCAGACATAAAGTGACACTTTTCAAAGCCGTATGACATTAGGAAACGCTTTACTTTTCGTAGCAAGTTACGTAATGAAAAATATTTCATAATCAGTGATAGAAAATTCAAACAAAATTTGAAAGTCAAAATATTTTATTATTCAACATACTTTCCTCTTAATTGAATATATTTATTACAACGAACCTGCAACGCCTCTAGACCTTTCAAAAAGAAATTTTTATCTTGCTCTGCAAACCAGGCCTCCACAGCTTCTATCAATCACCTCTTCGTTGGAAGAAAATTTACGACCCTTTAAACTTTTTTTCAGTTGGGGAAAGACATGATAGTCGGACGGAGCCAGATCTGGTGAATAAGGGGGATGTTCGAATAATGCGAACTTTAAATCATGAATTGTTTGCATTGCAACATGCGATTTGTGTGCAGGGGCATTGTCATGCAAAAACAAAACACTTTTGGATAACTTTCTCTTCATAATTTTTTCTCGTTCAGTGGTCAGTAACGTCGAATAATAATTCCCAATTATTTCTCTACTCTTATCCAGAAAATCAATCATGATTACTCCATGGCAATCCCAAAAATTTGAGGCAAGAACTTTTCCAACAGATTTTTGAACGCGAAACTTCTTAGGCCTTGGAGAACCAGTGTCTCCATTTCATCGATTGTTGCTTTGTTTTTGGGTCGTAGAAATGTACCCAAGCTTCATCCATAGAAACAATACGGCTTAAAAGTCTGCATCACTTTCAAACCGAGCACAGATTGAAAGTGATGCTTCCACCCTTTCACGTTTCTGGCCAACATTCAGACATTTGGGGATCCATTTTGCAGAAATTTTTCTCATGTCCAAATCGACGTGAACTATATAATGGACGCGTTCATACGAAATATTCACTGACTCAGATATTCGTTTTAACCCAATTCGAAGGTCTGACAAAATCATGTCATGAACTGCATCAACATTCTTGGGAACGCACACAGAAACTGGCCTTCCCGATCAGTGTTGATTGAAGATGCTCAATGGAAAATTTACCACTTTTGAAGCTTGCAATCTAATTTTTCGCGGTCGCATAGGAAGTATAATTTGGAAAGGATATTTCCAGAATTATTAAATGCCTGAGCTGACCGTTCGGTTGCAGGTGGTTTCGTTTGTTCGATGTTATAGAATAGAAAGGCTTTCTCTTTGAAATATGAATAATACGCCACAAAGTGTCTTACAATTTTTTTAACATTTTTAAATATAATTTATTGGTAAATATACAATCTGCAACGGAATTTTAACAAAATTTTTGATATATGCGAAGTGTAACGAAATAGACATTTTATAATTATATTAAATTTCAATTGAAATTATATATGATATATGTGATATATGTTATCTTGAAAATTGTAGGCGATTTACGGTTATTTATTATCTAGTATTAATTTTAGAAGTAGACGAGACGTAATTTGTAAACGTGATCACAATTATTTTATAAAACAAATTCTTAAAATAGAAGAAAATAAATTATAAAAGTGTTATTTTGAAATAATACGAATGAAACACATTAGGAACAGGAACAATTTACTTGGTTGTGGAAAGACGCCAACGTTGTTGAGATTTGCGACTTGCCGGAATTAAAAGTTGACTTTGGCGAACACAATTGAAGAAAAAATACAATCGGTCGTGTTCGAGGATATAGAACAAGAATTGGCACACGTTTCCACATTTGTGAGAAGTAATGTATTAAAATTATTACATAAAACAAAGTAGAATTACGTTATCCTGCTAAGGTAATTGTCATAGGAGAGAATATATTAATAGATATCAGTTATTACCACTCAATATGACAAAATTCCACATATATGACAAATCTCTATTATTAGGTTGTTCAGAAGAAAATGTCTCTTAAAAATTCAGTAACTTTGTTTGCAAAGCATGTAAATAAGTTTTTTATTTTGTAGATTGTAAACGTAACTGTTCTGAATAATATACTATGACGCTGTCAATCCATATTTTCACGTCATCCTACAAAGGATAATCAAAAACGAAGAGTTATAGAATTGTTATTGTATGAGTTTAGAAAGGGAAATACTACAGTACAAGCGCAAAGTATCTGCGAATAAGAAGGTGAAGGATCTCTTAATGTAAGAAAAGATCAATGTGATTTTAGAAAATTTAGAAATAGAGATACTACTCTTCAAAAGAAACGTGACTCTGGCCGTCCTTTAAAGTTAAAGAAGATGTTTTTTGCAACTTGTTAATGAAAACCCAGTTACTACGGCACGTCGATTGTCTACCCAGTTGAGGGTATCCAATTCAACCATTTGGTGCCATTTGAAAAGGTGTCTGAAGACTATTAAACGTTCTACCAATATTCCACATGATTTAAGCGAAGGTCAACGTCAACAGACATTTGCAACAAATTACTCCAATATCCCCGCGACGATCGGTTTCTTAGGCGAATAATTACTTGCGACGATAAATTGATTTTCTTTAGGAACCCGTACTGCAACAGACAATGGCTTAATCGTCGGCATGCGCCGATTCCAGTAGCGAAAAAGGATCCTTTTGGAAGAAAACTAATGCTCTGCGTTTGGTGGAATACCTTTGGTGTGATCCATTTTGAGTTAGTTCCTAATGGCAGTGCGGTTAATTCTGAGCTTTATTGTGGTCAGCTTGACCGAGTACAGGATATTTTGCGTTTACTATATCCTGCGTCAGTAAACAGAAACCAGGTAATCTTCCTTCAAGATAACACAAAACTGCATACTGCAGTTTGGACTTGGATGGAATATTCATTCGCATATCCAGCGTATACTCCTGATATTGCTCCCTCAGATTACCATATGTTTCGTTCGATAGAACACTTTCTTAGGGACAGAAACTTCAATGAAATTCAGGAAGTACAAATATCTGGTATCGTCGTGGAATACAACTATTGGTAGAAACATAGCAAAAGGATCACTGATGCAAATGGCAATTATATAGTTTAATCTAAGTTCAAGTTTTTTATATAATAAAATTATTTTGAATTTAAGAAAAAACATTTTTTTCGCAACAACCTAATAATTTCGCTTGTTTTTATTAAAAAGTATTCGTTACTAAAAATAAAGAAATATCAAGTAGGTTACGAGAGTCACGTTTTATAGTTTTACCAAATCTGGGAAGAGAACAAATTTTTGGGAACAAACTATTTTGCTCCATAAGTGCTCCATACGCGAACAACTTTTGTGGGGTTCAGTTCGTCTTAGAACACCCATACAGTAGATTGTTGCTTGGTTTCCGGATCATACGCATGTTTCGTCACCTGTGACGATGTTGTATACGGATTTTGCGGTTCCTACGTCGAATTTTTTGCGCATCTCTTTACACCAACTGACACGAGCTGCATTCTGTACTTCGGTCAAGTTATGTGGAATCCATCTGGAACATATTTTTTTTTACAAATAAATGTTGATGTAAAATCGAATGAATTGCAGTCTGCGATATGCCAAGAGATGCCTCTACCTCACTGTAAGTCACATGTCGATCGTGTTCTATCATTTTCCGCACACCATCGATGTTTTTTGGAATCACAAGAGTTTTTGGTCGTCCTTTACGTGATTCATCACTCACCGAGGCACGACCATGATGAAATTCTGCAAACCAATTGTAAACTGTCTTCTCTGATGGTGCTTCATTACCAAAAGTTGACCGAAGCGATATAATGCATTCTTGTGGAGTTAAGCCTTTTTTATAGTCGTAAAAAATCGTCCAACGAAAACCTTCACGAGTAATCTCCATTATTTTACAAACTCACCATCTTAAAACTGTCACTGTCAACAAACTACTGACTCAATTTCCAAGCTATAGCGGATTTACCATTGACAAATGTCAAACATTAAGAATATAGTGATTACATATGTCAAAAGCACCAATCTAGTGGTCGATTTAATTACTTTAAACCTTTTAATCTTTTTAAAACCTTTTAAAAGGATTGATGACAGAAAGTAAATTTTTAATAATAGAAGGTAAATGAAAATTTGAAATTAACTATGTTGCTTTTATTAAATATAATAAAAAAATAATTTCTGCTACTAATTCATTGTGTCTGATGCCACAGTATACCCTACTTCAAATTGTTGAGCGGGGCGAATTGTTCGTCTGGAACATGACGATTTTTTTGGGTCGACGTTGGCTTATGGTCTTGTGCGCCCAAAATATTTATTCCTTGCTTCCATTGTGTAGCAAATACGCCGGTTTCTTTCGACCAATAGCAATGCCCATTTCTTTTCTCTAATATTTAGCTTTAAGAACTTTTGATTACGTTCCAAAGCCTTAGAGCGTAGGGTCCTTCATATAGTAAGCAGAGCGAACCATTTTGAACGAATAGATGTATTGATTGAGGAAGGTTTTCATAAACGAAAGCTTTATTTTTCGTATGTCAAGCTGCATTCGTTGGCAGAAGTTGTTGTATTGATTTTCGAAATTCTATTTCAGTTCGGTAATTTGATGTAGCCTGATATTCTTAAACCCATACCATACACGAGTTCTTCAGGGGTTGCTGCTATATCTGGCTTATACTTTATGCGTAGGTCAAATAAAATCGATGGTAACTGTTCTACCCAGTTAATCTGATCAAGGCATAAAATTGCCGATTTAAGCGTGCGATGTCAAGTTCAATCAAATCGTTGGCTTGTGGATGATATGTAGTGGTTTGAATGTGCTTTACGCCAAGAATTCTTGTCAAGTCGAAGAAAAGTGTTGATGGGAACTAGGGACCTTGATCGGTTGTGACTTTCAACGAAACTCCAAAACAAAAAATCCAGACAGCAACTAATGCCTTAACGGTTGCAACAGCTGTGATGTCTAAAATTGAAATTGCTTCTGCCCATCGCGAAAAACGATCAACTATTGTTAAACAGTATTGTTGTTGCTAGGCGGACAAGGTTCCACGATGTCAATGTTAAAATAAGCAAATCGCTGTGGTATTGCCTGGTATTTTGCTAAGCCAGAAAGGATATGTCGATTTATTTCCGCGCGCTGACACTGAATACATTCGTTAACAAATTATAAGGAATTTAGAAATTAGCGCAGATTATTGGGTAAAATATGCGTAGAATATTGAGTAGAACATTAAATATATTCAAATTCGAAGGGTACTAAAATAGCTTGTATTCTAATTACAAATCCGATGTAAGATTTAACTAAATTATTACCATAAATTTTAGAAGGAAAAGTTTTATGTTAGACACTAAAAGGAGAGCATGATTCAATCTAAGCAATTACCAGGTTATCAACTGAAGGTCGCCAAATGATTCAATTCTAAAGCCTTATTTGAAAAACTAATGTCACATAGACATCGACAATTCAATTACAAAGTTATATGGTTCGCAAACTAATCGCGACTGTATTATATAAAAGCGGCTTCGGTATAAACGAACTTCTGCTACAGTCTGAATTGTCGGAACGTCTGACTGGTACATTCAGTCGGCAGCTCAACGGCAGTGCCGAGGTCGTCTTCACTTTAATGAATTTGTCACTTTTTACGGTCATATCTATGTGTACGTGTCGGAGAAGCGCAGACCAGAGATAGAACACACAGACGAGAACATTTAGAAGACATATAGTATCGATTTAAATGGTTGTTTCGGTAGAACAATTACGGATGAAGTAGCATAAAGTCTCCAACTGATTTACGTCTCTTGCACAGTGGTATTGCCGCCACAACTACTGCAATTAGCGCCCCTCTCTGAAGCTTTTAATTACTTCTTGTGTCAAAAGCGATCGGAGCAATAATAAGTCGTCGCGTTTGTTTATTTTTTTGCAGAAAAACAACAACAGAATATAAATAGACGTATATACAACATCTAGTCTATCATAACTAAGGATAATATAGTTTAGAATTAATATAAGGCCTTAATTGCATTACTCACTACGTAAATAAACAGTTAGGATTCTTTTAAAAAAATTCAGCGCTACTGCTGAAGATGATGTTGTCGTGAAGTTTAGTACTTAGATATTTGTGCTGAATGGAATGCAAGGTTTTTAAAGAGTTTAAGTTGAAGACCCAGTTTTAGAAATGAGTTTACTTTAGAATTAATGCCTAAATCTACAGATATTTTCCTGTGAACGTTATAATTGTGTTTTAGATGGTTTGGGTATTGTCCGTTCGAGATGTTTTGGTTAATCAGTTTGGTTAAGATGTCCAATAGGCCGGTTTTATTTTTCTTTATTACATTTTGTTAAATTCAGGCGCTTTGTTATGTTTTAGTGCATCTCTAATATTTGTGATATTTATTGAACATTTAGTTTTTTAAAATTGCTGACTGGTCTAATTCTTTTTGAAATATATAATTATTAAAGGTCGCTTTAAGGACTATTTTCTACTATATAAACAACCTCTCTTAACGATCGCAGGCTGCAAAGAGCGGCAGTCAAGATTGTCACTATCACTTACTGCGAAATGTCAATTATTTCCTTTATTAATAAGGAAGCCTTCATATATAGACACAATGCTCCACAAGGAAGACAGCGCAAAAGATTGTGACAGCTCCTTGGTCAGAATTATTTATTCAATAACGCAATTCATTGACTTTCTACATGTGTCGCCAATCCGCAAGCTCAGCATGCGCTTTTTTGTATCTCCTGCGCGATTTCGTGACAAAAACAACAAGTTGGCTTGCTCTGTGGCCATTCTGATATCTTCAGGAATATCTTCATTTACAAAAAGGTTTTAAGTATATCTATACGTTATGCACGTATAACGCTTTTGTTACAATTGAAACAGACATGTAATATACATATCTGTAACTGTACACATGGACAATACACCTCGTATTTTCAGTATTTACATCTGCTTAAGACACGTGTTTCTGCCATCTAGGCGTCATCAGTCAAGCTAGTGAAGCAATGTATACAAAATAATACAGATCTGCTAAACAACAGATTTGTATCTGTATATACATTTACACTGAAATCGCCTACAAGATAAAACAAGTTTCGTCCTATAAGGTGGCACTATTTAATAAGTGACATCTGACGGACGAAAGAGACTATGTCGGAAAAGGCGACCTTTCGTTCGACCAGCTATGCTGGTACAAAAAACGAAAAAATACGTATATCGGTGTAGTCCATTAAGAACGAGCCAGAAGGCAGTAAATATACAAAAAGGTTTTAAGTATATCTGTACGTTATGCACGCATAACGCTTTTGTTACAATTGAAACAGACATGTAATATACATATCTGTAACTGTACACATGGACAATACACCTCATATTTTCAGCATTTACATCTGCTTAAGGCACGTGTTTCTGCCATCTAGGCGTCATCAGTCAAGCTAGTGAGGCAATGTATACAAAATAATACAGATCTGTTAAACAACAGATTTGTATCTGTATATACATTTACACTGAAATCGCCTACAAGATAAAGCAAGTTTCGTCCTATAAGGTGGCACTATTTAATAAGTGACATCTGACGGACGAAAGAGACTATGTCGGAAAAGGCGACCTTTCGTTCGACCAGCTATGCTGGTACAAAAAACGAAAAAGTACGTATATCGGTGTAGTCCATTAACAACGAGCTAGATGGCAGTAAATATACAAAAAGGTTTTAAGTATATCTGTACGTTATGCACGTATAACGCTTTTGTTACAATTGAAACAGACATGTAATATACATATCTGTAACTGTACACATGGACAATATACCTCATATTTTCAGCATTTACATCTACTTAAGGCACGTGTTTCTGCCATCTAGGCGTCATCAGTCAAGCTAGTGAAGCAATGTATACAAAATAATACAGATCTGTTAAACAACAGATTTGTATCTGTATATACATTTACACTGAAATCGCCTACAAGATAAAGCAAGTTTCGTCCTATAAGGTGGCACTATTTAATAAGTGACATCTGACGGACGAAAGAGACTATGTCGGAAAAGGCGACCTTTCGTTCGACTAGCTATGCTGGTACAAAAAACGAAAAAGTACGTATATCGGTGTAGTCCATTAACAACGAGCTAGATGGCAGTAAATATACAAAAAGGTTTTAAGTATATCTATACGTTATGCACGTATAACGCTTTTGTTACAATTGAAACAGACATGTAATATACATATCTGTAACTGTACACATGGACAATACACCTCGTATTTTCAGCATTTACATCTGCTTAAGGCACGTGTTTCTGCCATCTAGGCGTCATCAGTCAAGCTAGTGAAGCAATGTATACAAAATAATACAGATCTGTGTTGCTTAAGGCACGTGTTTCTGTCATTGCCTGTTGATTGAGATGGCAGTAAATATACAAAAAGGTTTTAAGTATATCTATACGTTATGCACGTATAACGCTTTTGTTACAATTGAAACAGACATGTAATATACATATCTGTAACTGTACACATGGACAATACACCTCGTATTTTCAGCATTTACATCTGCTTAAGGCACGTGTTTCTGCCATCTAGGCGTCATCAGTCAAGCTAGTGAAGCAATGTATACAAAATAATACAGATCTGTGTTGCTTAAGGCACGTGTTTCTGTCATTGCCTGTTGATTCCATGATAACTATTTTTACAGACAAACGTTGAAAAAATGCAATTTAAAATACATTTTGTTTATAAATAACGGTTGAAATTGACAACCTTTAAATCCTGAAAAGCTGAAAGTTTGGTGTTTATTTCATGCTGCAGGAGCCATTGAACCATATTTTTTCTTAAATGATGGTGGTCGTTTTTGAAATCAAATGGTAAATATCATGTTAATTTCCATCGCATTGCATAAAATCACCAAGAGAATCTACATGGCTTTGACAATATTCCACTGTTAAATTATGCCACCCATCTATTATGGCCATACTTTTTCAATGAGTTAAGGTCAGGGCTTTTGGATGGCCATGGCAATGCAATAATATTGTTGACCCTGAGCCAGTTTTGTGCAAGAGCTGATATGTGGATCGAGCAATTATCTTGCTGGAAAACAAAGTTATTGAGAGGAAAAACTTCACCGACCGATGGAAGCATAACTTCTTCAAAAATTCTGGTGGAAGTATTAGCGTTGAGTCTGTCCTTCACAATACTTAACGCTCCTGGTCCTCTCGCACTGATCCATGCCCAGACATTAACAGAAAAGCGTCCAGATGAATTAGTTTGTTGCGTGTATCTTTCTACAAAACGTGTATATTATTGGTCTATACACCTTCACCCTGCCATCATAATTTGATTTAAATGTTTTCTCGTCTGAAAATACCACATTATTCCATTCCTTGGAGAAATTGAATCGCAAAACCAAATCGTTGCTCTTTATTAGCATTATTGTGAAAAGCTTTTTTTGCAGCATAATAATTGATCAGCTCTGATCTCATAATCCGACGAGACTATGCTGTTCGGGACGCTGGGAAGCGGGTCTCCCTATAGCTTTTATAGCAGTGCTCATCATATTTTGTCGTAAATATTCAATTAATTCATTATCTTCATTTACGTTTGATGCTTATCTTACGGTATCCTCATGCAAACATTTATCCTTTATCCGCCATATCGTACCGACTTCTATCCTAAATCCTGCTGCTTATTCATTATCCTGCCACCGTCAAGGTAGGCGACTATTCTAGCCTTATCCACGGCATTCAAATGCGGCATTTTAGCAAAAATTATTTGAATGTGAATGACACAAATGACAAATTGACAAACAATTAACAATGGCAAATTCTCTTCCACTCTAGAAAAAATTCATTTTCCATTTTTTTGTGGCGGCCCAACGTTACATTACTAATAAGAAATTACTGTCCTTGTTTATAATGTTGAAAAAATGCCTTATATATACCTTTTCTATATATAAAAACTGATTATTCTATTCCCCTTTTTTTAGGCTCTGATAAATCTTAACGTTAAATCCATCCTTTTTAATTCAAGCGTGAAGTTTTCCGGGATAATTTATTGTTGTTTTCCGTTTATAAGTAATTCTTTTCGTTTCGCAGTTTCCGCATAGTTCCCTTTAATCATCCCTGACTATCTAACAGACTCCGCTTCGGTCATTTCTATATCATTTCCTCCTACGTCTATATCGCACATTTGAAAATATAATTTTTTTGTTATTAAGTTTCGATATATCACTCTAAATCTCAAACAATATTAATAGTACATGGAAGTAAATTGACAAGTTAAAATGTCGTTTATACTAATCGTTTCCAACGCGAAATCAAATGTACACGTGCGTATTACCTATGGTTCTATATATATGTACAAAGTTTAGTTATACTACATTAGTCAATCATCGTCGCTTTGCGTGGATGAAACTCCCATCTAGAAATAATGAATAGGTTTATGTGTTTTCGTTGAATGTGATGGATTCTAGTTAAAATGAGCAATTAATGGCTTGCGTCGATTTGAAAAACTGTAATTATTTGACGCTCATGAAATTGTTTCATATAAAAGAAAGTACAACACTATCAGTTTATATTTGATTTTCTTTCATTTTTGTTTTTTTTTTTGAGGGTAGGTCGAATATGGAAACCTGCCTGTTATTTTGCTGGGTGCCTTAAAAGTAGAATAAGTGGGGTGATGTAACAAGATATTTACTTCAAATGCTCTTACTAGCAAAAAAAAAGTGACATAGCACTTGTCGGCTTTTAAAAGATATATAAATAACAAGCAAGCTGGTACTTTAACAAAAATCAGATTCTTAAAAGGTGCATTAAATATCAAAACTCCTCTTTTTAATATGATAAATACAAACAGGGTATATGAAAAAATTGATTATTCTTCGCCTATATTGAAAATTATTGGCTCATACTGTATAATCTATACCAATTAGAGATATTAAATAAATTGTATGCCGTTCCTGGACATGGTAGGATTTCTTCCAGATTACTATCCTTAATTATTAACTTAAGTTACGTAAATGTTTATATAAAAAAAGAACACTTTCTGGTTAATCACTTTCATTACCAAAATCTGCTGGTAATATACACGGGTTTAAATCGTCTTTCTCTATCAGATTCTTGATTATAATATTATATATATATATAATATCATATATATACATATTTTAAATATTTTTAATTTAGTATGTTATTTGTGAATGTAAACATTGTTGTCTACAATTACGACGCTAATTATTCGATTTTTTTTTTAATTTCGTCCTAGGTGGGACTTAAACCCACGTCCACGGTTTGCCGGCCCATCGCTCTAACCACTGAGCTACGAAGACTTGGTATTAAGTTTATTGGAGACGCCTTATAAGAACAGATATTAATGTTCTGTCAGTTGTAAGTTGCTAATTTTTCATCCTTAGCTATTTAAAAATATAGAGACAATTTATTAGCCGTTCATTTAATATATCAGTTGATAAATTCCTGGAATTTTCGGCATTATATTAAATATTTTAAGTATTATTAAATTGGTATGTTATTTCGCTAAAGGACAAGTATACCATGAAAAACTAACCTTATGCAAAGTAACCAGCATTGAATAGAATTTACACGGCTAAAAGATTTTAACGACGCAACCATATTATCGTAAATGGTATTAACGTATAATACCAAACTAAGAGTGGAATAAAGAAGAATATTTGATTCACTAAATTCCTTAAACATTGTAAATGTGTGATTAGGTTCTACGTTAGCTTGAAAATAAATATGATTTATAAATTTCATAATTGGGTAAATTAAGCTTTTTTAGGAGGAAACATAGGTAATAGCTTGATAATTAAAATCATTCTCATCATTAATCGGAATATTTAGAGAAGAACCTTCTAATTCATTCGTATCCAACGTATTAATCTTAGCACTTTTAGGCTCAATAAAAGACATAAATGATTGCAGATTAGTTAATGCCTCCACAATTGAACCCGATAGAATGAGAAGACACTAAATTATTTAGATATTGTTCAAAATGATCCTCGCAAACATATATTTGTTTTGCATTCGAAGAAACATCAATACCAACTTTTTTAACATAGTTCAACCATACCTGTTTTCTACCATCAACAGAAGGGAGACTGAAGAAATGTTTGCTTTGATAACTCGTAGGTACCAGGGAAAATATTGGAATAATATCGATTTTCGCAACCTGGAATTTTCCATTTATACTTCTGAATAATTCAAAAAGTCATAAAAGTAATTTTTTATGCAAAATATTAAAATTAATTATTACTGCAACAATTAGTATCAAGAAAACAGCAATTGATAATAATCAAATTTGCCCAAAAACTTGTTCCTTTTCAAAAATAATTTGTAAACACTATGCCATTATGACTTACATTTTTATTATCCTGGGTACCGTGCACTGTTGCCATGTCGCATACTCTCATAGTCAACCATATTTATTCATAGATTTCTTAACAATATGAGCAACGAAGACTTTTGGGCGAAAATAACGCTAAAAACTATCTCATACTTCATATCAAAACATTCTTTGATGTTTGATAATAATCCCTTTAGATACAGAGACTACAAAGACTTGGCAGCAATCCTATATTTAGTACGCCATATGAAACCGAGATAGCGCGCACATCTTGCCTGAAATTTCGTATTTAATAGAATACCGCCTGGAGATGACTAAGTGCATGACGCAATAAAATCCTTTTGCACAACACAACGCCCACTCTAACTTCTTCAGCGCCCCCTAAATGCTAAAAATTTTAAAACACTCCGCCAGACTTCTAAAATGGCCACAAAGAGGCGCTGGCTTTGTGTTGTTTACGAGTTTAAGGCCCGGTTTTTCAGTCTAAACTCAAGTTCAAGTTTAAGTGAACCTTAAACTTGAACTTAAGCCGTAAACTTCATGTTTGGGGTTTTCGGTATGTTTCCTAAACCAGTTCAGTTGAACTCAAAATTCAATTATTGTGTAAAGGTTGGCAATGTAAACTTCTGAATGAAAGTAGGATTGTCATTAGTTCCACTGTACTATCCCGAATACAAACAACATTTTGATATGTCGGAAGAAATGCATTCTAGACGTTCCGCAAATATTAGTGCAGAGGAATATACTAGTTGATTTAGTAAAAAAGAAATGCGATATAATTGAATGCATGAAAACTGATCGCCTCCTCTGGAAGGAAAAAGATGTGATTTGGAAACAAATTGTTAAAGAATTTAATCAGCAAACCAAAATATTTCGCAGCAGTTTTAAAAAAAAAATTGAAAACTTAAAAAAAGGACAAAGAAAAAGTTTGCCGACAATAGATATCAAGTAACAGGTACTGGCGGTGAACCTCCTTCAAGCATTGACAAAACGCCAGTTGATGAAGAAATAAAAAATATATTGGGTGTGCGTTTAGAAGGGCATGAAAGTCTTTTTGACTGCGATGCTGACACAGGTATGTATATTAGTAACAAGCTTAGATAACATATGAATTATACATTTGTAATTATTATAGACTTAATTGGACAACAAAGTCCTGAAATAAGTTTTATATATGGACATGAACCAGCTGCATCAAGCACTTCACAGAATGACTGGGACAAATATACTCCACCACAATTAAAACAACCAGTGTCTTCAGCTCTCCAAACTGATAGTGTGGCAACTTCAATTTCAGTAGAAGGGCAGAAAATAAAGACTCGGAAGGTTACAGGTACAGTAACGAATGAAAAATGGGGATTATTAGCTGATGCAAAGAAGAACTTCCTGAATATACAGCAACAATTCCTTCAAGAGGAACATGCTGCAAAAATTGATGTTCCTCGTGAAGATAAGGAATTAAAAATGCTGCAAGTCGAAAAACAGCAACTTAAAAGTCAGTTGTTAAGGTTAGAAATCAAAATTTAAAAAAATGTAACTATGTAATAAAAAATTATAAATGAGCCCTATTTTTTTAATTTATCTACATAAACACGTATGTTTAATCCGAAATTGGTGGAGACTGTGGCTTGTAATCTGAAACAGAAATAAGAAAAACAGCCTAACCACAATATATAACAATAAATACTATATACGTTTTTCGGCAACTAAGTTGCCATCTTCAGTAGAATAACCTTAAAACTTAAAAAAAGTGTTAAACGTAGCGTTTTTGGCTAAGGTAAACCTTAGAAGATATGCTCTTCTAGAAGAACATGTCTTCCAAGGTTTACCTCAGCCAAAAACGCTACGTTTAGAGTAGTAGAAGATATGCTCTTCTAGAAGAGCATATTTTCTAAGGTTTACCTTAGCCAAAAACGATACGTTTAATACTTTTTTCAGTTTTTAAGGTTATTCTACTGCAGATGGCAAATTAGTTGCCGAAATACGTATATAAATATAGTAATAAATATAGTAATAAATATAGTAATATAGAAATATAGTATTTATTGTTGTATATTGTGGTTAGGATCTTTTTCTTATTTCTGTTTCACATATGTTTAATACTGTCAGGGGTTAACTAAATTATTAAAATAATCCCCTATCAAATCATGTCTAGTTCTATTATCTCGTGCTATATTATAATAATTTGCATTAGCTGGAACGTCATTTTTAATTAGAGCTTCTTCAATTAAGGCATCATTTGGTGTCATTTCTTCATTTTCATCACATGCTATGCAGTAGCAACGAAAGACAAGAAAGTCTTGTTCATCCTAAATATAAAAATTATGCAGCCGATTTCGTATATTCCTAGGTCTCCTCTGACGTCCAAGATGTCCAACAAAACTAATAATATCTTCATCGTCTGAAGATTCATATCGATTAACGAAATTCATTTTAAAAGCAAAGTGAAATATTTAACCGCCAATAAACTTTTGACAAGAGTATGTACTGTATGGGTTTGAGCGAAAAATTGAACGTTGAACCTGTTTCTCTTGCGAGTTCAGGTTGAATCAGGTTTTCAGTTCAGTTTAAGGTGAAATATATCAGAATAATTGAAACATACATGAGTAGGTAAAACCCCACCAGTTTTGTATAATACAAAGGTATTTTCAATAATATAAAATATTATTAAAAATCTGGTGTGAAGAACACAAATACAGGTTCACTACTAATATTTTTTGTGAACGTGTCCGAACATATCCGTCCCCAGAGACGTAGATACGTATTTCGCCTTTCTACAGGCTCATCGGTACGCCCCTGCTGGAGAAAGATATCTTCAGAAACATTCACAAAAAAGAACCACATCGCCATATCACAGAAATTATAGAAAAATATTAATAGTGAACCTGTATTTGTGTTCTTCACACCGGATTTGTAATAATATTTTATATTTTTAAAAATACCTTTGTATCACTGAAATACGTTTTGAACTTTAAACTTGAACTTGAACTTAAAATTTAGTTTAGGCTCGGACTGAAAAATCGACCATAAATTTAAGTTGTTTAAGAACCACTGAGCTAGGGCGAAAGCAAATGCCCTTCTAAAATCACCTGTGTATATTATGCGTAAAAACTTTGACAAATTCTACAGTAATATTGTCTAATTAGTCTTTGTCTATATCTGCATACAGTGCATAGAAATTGTGTCATTTATATTTTTCTCTCTTTCTGTGTCTTTATAAAACCAATCAGTGTTAATTTAATTTTCTTTTCATATTATTACGTACTAATTTTGTATATGTCATGTAAATGCGCAAAAAGTTGAAGTTTGGGCATATCAAGAAGACGGTTAATTGCTCCCATATTTCTGTAAAGTAAAATGAATATTAAATATTATTAGAAAACAATAAATTTATATTTACTGCTGCTTGCTGCTTACTGATAGAGTGCTTAATTTTTGACCTTAATTCCTTGTACGAGGGCGTATTTTTATGTTATCTACCTAGCCATGAAACAAAAGAGTGATGATGTCAAACAAATTATTGAAAAATTGCTGTCACTGTTAGAACTACATGTGCTAAGTTGTGTTTAGTTTGTGCTGTTTATAGAGATTTGAGAAGGTCTATTTCTCGATAAAATGAGTGAAACTAAGGTTGAACATCGCAGCGTAATAAAGTTCCTGACAAAAAAATGCAATGGTCCAAAAGCAATTCATGAAAGAATGGTTGCTGTATATGGGGAAGATACACCATTTTATTTCCAAGTAAAAAATATCTAAACTCTTTCGATGGGACCGAGAGTCAATCAATGATGACCCAAAGCCCGGACGACCCGTTGAAGCTCGAACTGAAGACATTGTGCGAAAAGTCGAAAATTTGGTACTGAAAGATCGGCGTGTAAAGATCTCTGTCATTGCCAATGAAGTCTGTATATCCGAAACAAGTGTCCTCAAAATTTTGCATGACGATTTGGGTATGAAGAAGGTGTCTGCATGGTGGATACCCAGATTGCTTACACCTGAACAAAAACTGTACAGAAAAGAAGTTTTTCAAGAAAATTTGGTCAAGTTGGAGAGGGATAAAACATTTTTATCTCGAATTATCACCGGGAATGAGACTTGGGTATATTACTGGGACCCTCCTACTAAACAAGAATCCATGCAGTGGGTTCATAAGGGCTCTCCACCACCAAGAAAGACACAATTTTCTGGAAAAATCTAATGGCAACTGTTTTCTGGGATGCTGAAGGAGTCTTGCTTATTGAATATATGCCGAGAGGGTCTACCATGAATGGAGAGGCCTACGTAAACACAATTAAAATTTTAGAAACTGCTCTAGAGGAAGAACGCCCGCATTATTATTCACCAAAAAACTTGGTGCTGCACGACAATTGTCGGGTTTATAAGGCAAACAAAGTTCAGTGGGTTTATAGAGTTAAGGCATCCACCTTATAGCCCCGACCTAGCTCCGTCAGATTTCTTCTTATTAAAAAATTTAAAAAGCATCTCAGGGGAAAGCGTTTTGCTTCTGATGATGAACTCAAAGAAGCTGTTGAAGAATATTTTGCGGGGTTACCGAAGCAATTTTCATCTGAGGGTATGGGGCAACTGGAAAAAAGGTGGAATAAGTGTAGTATTGTTGAAGGGAGTTATGTAGAAAAATAATTTTTTTTGTTCTCTTGTGTGCTTTTTTTCATGGCTAGGTAGATAACATAAAAATACGCCCTCGTATTTAAGATAAGTATTAGCGGTCCTTGCCTTTTTTCTTTGTTGTATTAGAGTGATAAGTATGTTTATCTTGTCGCTGTGGGCATATTGTCTGATTTCTGATAGGAATTTAATTAAAAGATGAAATATTAAATTAAAAAATATATTACACAAGATATTTGGCTTTACTTCATACCCGACAAAAACTTTCTAGAAAAAATTCGAAACTATTACGAGCACAAAGAAAAATTTTTATATTGCGCGCAATATCTTACATGATTATCAAATAAACGTCAGGAATATTTTCCGGTTCTTTCTTGCTGAAAAAATTTACTCGTGCTCCGAAAAGCTTAACTCTGACCTTTCTATATCTCCCCTCGCATCCTTCTCGTCGAACATTGACGTCCGAAATTACTTCGACAAACTTTCAACTTTGGCCTCTGCAACAAGAAAGGCAGGAATCCTTAAATTTTCTTAAACTATCCGACAAACACTGACGCCGAGAATTTTATGTTATATACTGGCTATCGTGTGAGTGAAAAGACGGAGACGACAGCGAAGACGGTGGCGGCCGTAGCCGCGTTCATTCAATAGAGAAACGGGGAAATGCAAGAAGAAAAAGAAACCGCCTGTGTATATTAAACGAGAACTCGAGTGGAGAGAAAATATTTCGCTTAAAATGTTGTCTGCCAGTACATCAAAATTAATTTTTAAAATGAAAACTTTTGGCGATGAAAAATATTTCTATATGCCAGTATTTCATCAAGTAGTATTACAAAGATGGATGTTGTATAAATGAAAAATGAAATTCGAAGAGTTGAATGATTAAACTTCAAAAATTTTAGTTGTTTAGAAATGACGGCTGAAATTATATACTGTATATATATATATATATATATATATATATATATATATATATATATATATATAGTAAACCTAATCAGTAGGCGATTAAAGGTCTGTATATTACTTCAAAATATATGTATTTAAAAAACTCTACATGTTTCGGCTGTGTACGCCTTTATCAAGAGAATACAAATGCTTCGTACACAGCCGAAACATGTAGAGTTTTTTAAATACATATATTTTGAAGTAATATACAGACCTTTAATCGCCTACTGATTAGGTTTACCATATCATACCAAGGTCACGAAGTTATTATATATATATATATATATATATATATATATATATATATACATCTATATATATATATATATATATATATATATATATATATAAGACTCAACACCTACACTAAAACAATCACACACAATATACAACATACCTTGCAAAGACTGTGACAAAGTATACATAGGCCAAACAAAACAGTTACTACACGAAAGATTGAAAGGTCACAAATACGCAAAAAATCAAACTGCTTTAAAAAAACACCAATTGACACTAAAACATAATTTTGATTTTGATAACACCAAAATAATAACACAGAAAAAGAATACAAGAGCTAGGGAGGTCTTAGAAATGATCCATATTTTCAAAAGCAGCAGAACAATCAACGACAGAAACGAAATTGATGGACTTTCTAAACTCTATTACCCACTCATTAAACAATAAAATAAATTCAAACCCCCCCCGCACACACAAACACAACCAAAAAATCTTTATTATTACCCATTGTAAATACTTTTACTATATACCCCTAAACACGGTCCTGACCAATTTGCCAATTCCGAAATAGAACAGAAATGCACTTCTCTAAACAATAAGACACAGACACCCACAAAATTCGAACCAGTGCGGTCGGTTCCCCTAAAAACGTCTCGGATAAGCTCCGATGACACGTGTTACACAGAATGAGTGTTTTTGAAACCCAAAAAAAACGGTGAGTTTATTGTCATTCAATGTTTTCTTTACTGTAATGGTAGTTTAATTTAAATTTTCAATTCATTTATACAGATGTAATCATTTTAATTGTTCCTTACTTATTATTAATCTAATTATAATTTTAATTGTTAATTTAATTGGTAATTCAGTCGTTAACCTAATTTTAATTTTAAATGTTATTTTAATTGTTAATTCAATCTCACAAAGACAAACATAGTTCTCACTTTTTCATTGCATTAATTCTTGTTTCTAGTTACTTGAAAAAGACTGAATAATAATAAAAGTCGAAACGTCGTAGAATAAAACATCAAAATTCAATAAAGGTCGCTAAACCAATAAAAACTCTATTATTTTTAATATTAAGACACGGTCAATAAAATAAAAAAGAAAAACAAAATTCTTATAAACACTAAATATATATATATATATATAATCGAAAAACCTCTTTACCCTAGGTGTGAGGTGATTAAAATAACATTTCATTTGACAATTATAACTTAAACAACTAATCATCATAATATACAAATTTTGCCCACTCTTTTCTATCTCTTGCCATTCTTTTAGCCTCCATCCAATTCTTGCATTTCTTCTTTAGAATCGCGGCAACTTCATCATTCCACGATTTTCTTGGTCTTCCACGTCTTCTCTTCTTTTGTACTTTTGTTTCGCATATTGTTTTGACTTGTTGTTTGTCATTCATACGGCACACGTGTCCAAACCATTTGAGTTGGTTTCTCTCTAATACCTTTAGGACTGGTTCGATACCAAGTTCTTCTCTTACTGCTTCGTTTCTTATTTTATGTTTGCGTGTAATTTCTTTAACTGCTCTTAAATATTTCATATCCATCGCCTGTATTCTGCTTTTCATTGCATTATTTAGTATCCAGCTTTCGCTTCCATACGTCAGAATGGGTCTATAGATGGTTTTGTACACTGTAAGTTTCGTTTTCCTACTGATTTCTTTTTTCTGTATCAACGTCTTTCTTAGGCTATGATAGACCTTCTTTGCCTTATTCATTCTGTCGTTCACTTCGTATTCCATGTTTCCTTCTCTGTCCAGTATTATTCCTAGGTATTTATATGTGTTGACTTGTTCTATCTTTTGATCATTTAGCTCGATATTAATTGTCGTATTTTCTTTGCTCACCACCATTACCTTTGTCTTACTTAGATTTATTTTAAGCTTTCTTTTGGTAGCTCTTCTTCCCATATTTCCAAATTTGTTTGTAGATCTCTTTGTTTTGCGCGCACACCATTAGATCATCGGCGAAAGCACAGTTTGACAAGTACACCGGCTGTAATTTATAGTGTCCAACATGTACTGGACGTACTCTATTGCTAGCAGCTTTTATAACGTCATCCATAATTAATGTAAATAGTGTTGGGCTCATTATACCACCTTGTCTTAATCCATCATTAATATTAAACATTTGAGATTGCAAGTTATCTTTTCTTATGTACTTCTTATTATTTTGGTATAGGCTTTGTATACTCTTTCTCAATATTTGCTTAACATTTCTATCTTGCAGCACCTTCCATACCTGTTTCTGTGATACTCGATCAAATGCCTTTTCTAGATCTAGGAATGCTAGATACAGTTCTGCATTTTTTGATCTGGTTTTTTCAATCATTTTTTTGATCGTAAATATGTGATCTTGGGTACTTCTGCCTTTCCTAAACCCACTCTGCGTCTCTGCCAGTTGTGCTTCTATTACATTTCGTAGTCTTTTCTCCAAAATATGCTCGTACGCTTTGGATACAACACTGAGCAATGTGATACCTCTGTAGTTAGCGCAGTCCCTGTTATCTTCATTTTTAAATATTGGTACAATTATTCCAATTCGCCAATCTTCTGGTATTTGCCCTTCGTTCCATGCCTTATTAAATATGTACGTGATCATTTCTATTCCGATTTCTCCCAATGCTTTGATCAACTCCGGTTTTATGTTGTCATGCCCTCCTGCTCTGCCTCTTTTTATGTGCTTGATCGCTTCTATTACTTCGTTCTCGTATATATTATCTTCTGCGTCATCATCCTCAGTTTGTGTAGAGCTCGCAGTTTCTATTCCCGAGGTATTTTCGCTATCCACATTTAGGAGATCGTGAAAATACTTTCGCCATCTATCCATTATAGCTTCTTCTTTTATTATTATACTGTTGTCATTTGCTTTCATGTGCCTTGTTGTATATTCTTTCACTTTCCTCGAGTTCTTCGGCATCTTGTAAAATAATTTTTGATTGGTTCGGCTATCTACTTCCATTTTCCTACCGAATTCTTTCCATGATTTTGCTTTTGCTTTGAGTATCATTTCCTTCACATTTCCTCACATTTCCTTCTTCTTTGTTGTTTATATTTCGAGTAACTATCTTCTGATCCATTTTGGAGGTGTTGATGCCACAATTTCTTTTTGTTTTTGACTTCTTCCTTAATACTATCATTCCACCAACTTGTTTGCTTTTTGCTTTTATTTGTGGTTGTTATGCCACATGTTTCCTTGGCTGTAGCTAAGATTATAGTTTTAAAACTGCTCCATATTGTTTGTTGTTGAGTTGAATGATTAAACTTCAAAAATTTTATTTGTTTAGAAATGAGGGCTGAAATTATATACTAAAGTTACATATTGTTACTCTTCGTGAATATAAGAGTATTTTAATTTAATTTTAAATTATATTTCTACATATATTTTTAGTTTATAATATTAGTTCAAACATAGCCATTTTCGGTATATATTGCTACCCCTAAAAACGTGTAGGCAGCAAAACCCCAGTTGGAATTAGCACGTGTCCTAATTCCGCCCCTGGTCTCAAAGGCCCTTCGAATAACTTGCCGGCCAGCTCAGTTAATAAATAAAGCGGGAGCGTCGTGGGCCAACACAACGCAAGATCTTAATTGGGCACCACTATGTTTGGTCTGCCAAGTATCTAGGCAAACGTAGAACACCCTCGGGGCTTAAGAACACTTAAAAGGGGTGTTCGACTTCCAAGTAACAACTCAAACACTTTTGCTCGTTAGGGTATTAAGGCAAACAAACGCAAACTCGGATATAACAGTAACAAATAAATTTATTGAACAGTCAAATGATTAACTAACAAGGTTATAAACAAATCTAGCGCAAAACAATTGATTAAAGAAATTATAAAGAAAAGTAATTCCAAAGATTGTACTGTAATTGTCAAGATAATCACTTAAACATTAAAGAAAAACAAAGTATGTTAAGAATTTGGATCTAGCGTCAGTAGATCATCAAAGCTTTGAAGTTCTTTACATTACTTACGCATCACCCAGTATTAAATCTTCAGCAGTAATTAAAAAGGTAATGTAAAACTAAGTGACGTAAACTAATTCTAAGGAAATCACAAATTAAGTGAATCAAACTATTCAGGGCACAGCCCGTATATACTTAAAAATAAATATCAGTTGAGTAACATTCAAAAAAAGAAACACTAGGAGGTGTTTTAGATTATATAAGTGGCAATAGAGACATTGGTTCTCTGACAGGAATAAAATTAATTTTATCAAGAGTAACTTAATGAAAACATAAAACGTTACCCAAGTATGAGTAAAAGTATAACTAGGTTCAAAATTATATAATTAGAGCGTTTAAGCCACTTGGATTAATTAAAAGAAAATATAAATTAAATTTAACGTAAGCATATAACTAATCAAAATTAAGTAATAAATTAGATGAAATTACAAAAGTATTCGGAATAAATTTACTTTAAAGTAGTTTTTATGTTTTCGTCAAAATGGCGTCTCGAACCATGCAGCACGTGGTTGCACACAAATTTGATTTATATAATAGAATAAAACTATTAAAGCCAAAAATTATGGGATTTTCGTCGTGAGTCTGGATAATGCGACAATTTAATATTTACCACACTACCTTGCGAGAATTCATAAGCAGTGGCCTCCAGAACGTGGTTACCGGAGTCCCGGAAAACGTGGATGTCGGAACTCTTACTGCCGGAATGCTGTCTGAGTCTGGATTTCCCGCGCAGAAGTTAATTGGCAATCTTCTCCTGAGCCGTAAACTACAGCCCTAAATTAAGGAAAAAGAAATCGAATAAACGGAAGTTCATACGACACAAAAGAAAAACGGAGTACGTTGCTGTGGAAAAAAAATTACAGCCGACTCCAAGTTTAAAACTCACCTGAAGCACGAGGTCGAATAAAACTTACACAAATGAATAATTAATGCCAATAAGTCAAGTATGAACAAAGCCTGCCTATACAGAAAATTTAAACTGGGAAAAAAAACAAAACTTGACTTAGGTTTCGAACTTCTGAGTACTTCAGAGCTTGCACGATAAAGATAGAGCCTCTTACCTTCGGCTGTACGACATTTATAGGAGAAGGTAAACTGCGTCATAGTCACAAAAACCTCATTCCAACGGAAAATGTTAAAAATAAGGAAATAATAAACCAAAAACCCAGACAGCAACAGGGTGTGAATACAGAAGCTAATAAACTGAAATTCGGGAATAAAATCGCAACAAAGAAAAAGGTAATTGACCAATTTGAATTACAGAAAAATGCAAAGCAAACTAAAACGGAAGTAATCCTATATGCCGCGTAGATGGCGTACAAAGCCAATGACAGGGAAATTCCAAAATAAAACTTAAAATAAAGGTTAAACAATCAAATAAATCGCCCTGAAAGAATTACCAAAATTCCATAATTAAAATAATGACTCGTTCAGTAAGTAATAATCGTTTAAAAGAATCGAAACTCGCATAAAGCATAATAAAAAAAACATGAGTACGCATAAATCACACAAAGAGGCGACTGCGCAGAGAAGGCAGGAAAATTCTCCGGGAACATTAAGGATATACGATCCTCCAAAAAATTTGAACATAAGAAACTTTTATAATAATAACGAAGTTTGAAGAAGCCTAAATGGTTCGATAATTAGGGAATATGACAAATAAAATGTAAATAAGTGGATGGACAAAGTTTGAAAAGGCTACGAAGGTTTAAAGTAAACAAATAAAGTAATAACACGTTCAAAAATTACCAAAAGGTCTCAGAAACAATTTCCTGGGCGTAACAATATTCGTTTGCAAAGAGAAAGTCTTTCCTTTGTTATCGTACTAAGACCGACCCTTGGATATCTACCTAGACGTGAACGGTCAACTCAAGTATCTAATGTTCGTTTACAAATATTTTACACATCGTTTTTAAACTAAGTTATTTAATTTAATTACGTACTCTTCTTTATAATTATGTCATGTCGCATATCATTTTAAAACTTTCTTCATAAGCGAAATTTTAATTATATTTATTTCATCGATATCACAACCTTTTACCTCGCGCTTTTAATTAGTTCTTAATTCAAAAGATCGTCAGCTTCGATCCCTCTCCACTTTAGGCAATAAAACAAAACCTTTTCCCAAATGAGTGTTCTCTTATATCGAACTCATCCATCTTCTGTTTCAATGTATCGTAAGAGGAACATCTTACTCCACAGTGCTATTCCAGCTTGCAACACGCCGTCCGGCGTTCTTCGCTTCTAAGGTAAATCTGTACTGTTCTATAGAGATTATTTTATTTATTCGTGTTCACATTAATTTAACTAATTAATTTATTCGTCCTCCTACCATAGCTCTTCATATTTGTCCAAGTACATGATGCGAATCTCGTGGTCGAACAACACACGCTCTCACACTCTGTATTGTTCGATACAGAGGTTATTTTATGTTACTCACATTTAATTCCCTTTTAATTTACGACATAATTTAAATTCGTTTTCAGAGTATTGTTTGTGTGTTAATTTTAAATTACTTATTTGCCACTACTTTTATATATTACTACTTTTATTTAATCATTTTAATACATTTTAAATAGCTCAGTTTCTTATGTAAATATTAAATAATAACTTTCAGGGCAACATTGTTATGTTTTATTTAGTTAATAAGTTGTAACATATTTATTTCAGCATTATTACACATGTCCTGGACCTTTGACGCAACTTCATCGCACCAATTATTTAATTTAAATAATTTCCTTTATTGTTAGCACGCCGCACAATCGAAACAGAGCGTGTTTTTTTTTTGACAGTACAAGGTTATTCAAAAGAAAGATAGATCTGGTCAACATAATTGTTTTAAGAAATTAAAGTAGAATATTGTGCTCATTTTTATTTATTAATATGTTTATGATGATAATATTAAAATTTAATTTTCTTCCGAATTCAGTTAAAAGTAAACACTAAAATGAAATAATGTAAATTTCCAACATGTAGGTAATCAAAAACAAATCGTCATTTCTAGCACGATAAACTAATTGCTTTTACTTAAATAACTATTCAAGTGAAAGCAATTAAACTAAATGCGGTTTTATAGCTTGGAGGACAGACAGAATAAACGTAATCCCGTAACTAAAAAAAGACATTTTAATTATACACGCGACATAAATACAGTTATTAACAAACATAATTTGAAACATATTTGAGTGGGTAAAACCTCAACATTTGTATAAAACAAAAAATAATTAATAATATTAAAAATATGATTAAAATCGGGTGTGAGGAACTAAATACAGGTACATATTTGTGTGAAAATTGTTATGCAGACATGCAAACACGCGCTTTGTACCGCTATAGACAAAATTTACAACAACAACTTCACTACATAAAATCAAGTTACAAAATACAGAACGAAAGAACATTCAGCGCCACTCATTGACTAATGTGAACATCGCAAACGCTAGCCCAACCATCCTCATCCTCGTGACAAATATAAGACTTAGCATATGTATCAGGATCACAGCAGTAACAAGCGAAAACTGTATTAGCGTAACAAAACCATTTGAAACGTACTTGAGTAGGTAAAATCTCGCTATTTGTATAGAACAAATTAAAATAGAAATAAAACTGGTAGGTAAAATTTTCACTTTATTAATATTAGTTCGTGAAACGACAATTGTTTCGATTCAATTATAAAACAAATTCATTCTCAATCATATCAAATTATTGTTAAAAATCGTGTCTCCAGAATAACATGTTGGTAACAACATATTTATGTTGTGAAAATTGCTATCCAGACATGCAGGCATGTATTTCGTCTAGCTATGGACTCGTCCGTGTATGATGCTGGGATATACAAAATTCACAGTAACAACTCCCTTACTACAAGCAGTCTAGTCGTAAAAGATAGCATGGAAGAACTCAGCACCGCTCATTGACTGTCAGCTTCGCGAACGCTGAACCAACCAACCCCATCCTCATAACAAGTATCAGATTTAACCAGTAGTGTCCTCTCAAAGCAGATCACATAATAGGTAAACTGCGCGATGGCATGGCTGCGAAATTCAATTTTAATAAGAAATATATAATAGTCATGCTAGATAGAGAGGAGCGGAAAAAAAGGCACGCACACCAGTCCAGACTGCATCTATCTGATATGCTGATGACTTTATAACAGAAAAAAGTGTTTGAACCAGAATATATTTGCTCAAAGAAAGGACACAGCAAGGTATCGGTTATTGAGGCCCGAAGCTGTTCAATTGACTGTACAATTGACGAGTGATATCAACACTAAAAAATATAATTAAATTTTCAAGAAGGGTTAAGCAACTCTTGTTTTCACGTTCTTTTTATATAGTTGGGGAGTATCTTGCGTGTATTTTCTAGCTTGTTGCTTCTAATTCCTTCGTTTTTGCTTTTTTTCCGTTTGTTTTGTGGTTTAGATACCTTCTTAATCTTTTGGATTTTTACCTTAATGACGTGTTATACGATTTTTATTATTTTGACAAATAAAGAGTGAATACGATGATCCAAGTGAGCCTAAGTAGAGATGCTACTATATTTCAAACGGAAGTTTCGGGATTGCATCATTGTGTTTAAGAAACTAATAGACAGGGTAGAATGTATAATATTCTATGACAACTCCGCAATGTTAAAGGAACTGGATTCAGTACAGGTTAAGTCTATATTTGTATAGGGATCGAAGACCTGTTTTGATACTGCAAAAAGAATGTTTAAAACAGCCATGAAAAAGTTGGCTGAAAATAGATCTACAGAAAGGTGGAAGAACGCCCCAGGTCAAAAACAGGTAAAACAGTTCTTCATGGAACGTTCTAAGTTTCCAACGGATCTACTGAATAGAGACAGGTATATGATAGTAGGCCTATTAAAGGGGCATTGATTGCTCAACAAACATATGAATAATATGGGTTTGACCGAAGAAGCCGTATCCAAAGTCTGCCAAGAGGAAAAGGAAGTTGCGTTTAATATACTATGCCAATGTGAAGGTTTGACAAAACCGGTGTTCCTACTAATGGGATATCAATACCCTAAAGCGAAACTATATTTAAAAGAACCGCTGTAGAAGTTGCTAAGCCTAATTAAAAGAGCAGTGCTAGAGGAAGTAATTTAATATGCCACGTGCACCACAATAGATCTACAAACGTCGCAGTGGAGTAGATCTTACTGCCTCCTCAAGTAATCCAATTTAATTTAATCTAATGTTACCTTAGAAGTTCCGTGTGCGTTAGAAATAATCGGTCTAGTCTTCATTTACAGGGAATGTGTTCTTATATTGACGCATGTACGTAGCAACGGACAGAATGAAGAAGTAATTGTGGAATATTTGTTCTGGTTTAAATCAACCTTTACAACTTTTGTTATATTTTAATTTGCAAACGTATCTAACTTCTTCTTTCTGGAGTAAAAAGACCCTATGCACCTCCGTTGACATTCCTAAAAGACTATATCGTAACACAAATTAGGACGGAAGTTTGTGAAAAACGCCATTCTGGCCGTTTTATAGGTAGTGATATATTTTTTTTATAGATTATTATGTACCATTGTTGAAAGTTTTAAAAGCGACAAAGTTTCGTATCGCTTATATATATTTATATTTACTCAAAATTATAATCGTCACGTCTTATGCAAACATATAGGTGATAAATCTTCCGTTCGGGTTCGATTAATAAAACACACGGTAATTAAAAACAGCTATATTAGTCAAAAGAATAAGTAACATTTAGCAATAAGTAACAGTAAATAACAGTATGATATACACATTTATAACTACGATGTCAAGTTCACAACGATTACAGCTTTAATGAATCATCCTTTGCTTGAGTGTTTATATACTCGTAATTCTGGAACATTTCGGAAGGAATATTCTAGAATTACCGAAAGAATTAGTCTGGAAAGTCCTATGGCATGCACGGTCGATGGCGTCATTGCTTAGGTCACCGGCTGACGTTGCGTCGCATGACGCTTATCACAATATTGTTGGTATCTGCTCGATCTGTATTTGTTAAAATATTAATTTTTTATTTAATTCTAATAAGACATTTTCTTTCCAGGTACGTATCCTCTATATATCAACAAGTTCCTGAGATTAATCGTAAGTTCAATATTACTTTTAAATATACTAAAAATATCAAATCATCTTATTAAATTCAGCAAACAGAAAGTGATGAAACATAAACAAAGAACATATAGATGGAGTACGGCAAAACTAGATTTCGTTGCCTATTATAGCGCCATTTGCAGATGGGGGATGAAACTAATTGTTGTTTACAATTGTATCGTTAAAAATAAAAAATTTATTTTTATGTAGATGTAGGATATATTTTGAATTATGTGTTATTAACGTTACAGATAACAGTAATAACAAATAAATGAAATATATCCTAAGAAATACAGTAACTGCTATAAGAATATTAGTTTTGAAAACTTAGTTTGCAATGAATATAAATAAAAATAATGTTTGTAATTAAGCACTTTATTTAGCAATAAAATTGATTGCAGATATTTTTCTTTTTATATTTCTTTAAATATATAGTATATACCTTAACTCGTAATTGTTTGTAGAAATTTTTGGGTTTATTTTCAAGTCTTTTTAACGATAAATTTATACTTCAGGTAAATTTAAATAATTAAAATTTAATTAAATATTTCCTAAATATAGTAAAGGTATTATGTTTTTCACAAGTGAAATTAGTAATCAATATACACGACAATATATTATTTGTTAGTGATATACAGGTATGCCTCTTGATCTAACTAGGGAAAACGATGAATTGGTGCTTCTTTGCTTGTATTTTTACAAGTTGCCACATAACACTGATTTACCATGGTATTATTTGAGGTCTCTAACACACACTCAATGTTCTTATGTACAAAATACTGAAAATACTATATACAAAATACTATACACAAAATATACTATAGACAAAAAATACATAACTAAAACAACACAAAATAAACTTAACTAATAAATACCATTACGTGCTTACTGACTAAACACGATGTAACCCATAAACTCGTAACGATAATCAAAATAAATTAAGATAAAGAAGATGATAAGAAAACAAGCACAAAACCGAAAACTAACATGGAGAACATGTGATAAACATGAAAGATGAACATAAAACGTCAATTACTGCCAACCGTGCCAACTTAAGAGCTAGAGATGTTACAAACTCAAAATTAAAGAACAAAACTAAATTATGACCTTGACCGTAAAGCTTTAATCACCGTGCGATGAAATGTTAGACATACCTTGAACAGTTAACATTCTGAACTTACTGCAAATGAGAATTAATGAATATTAATTCCCATTTTTACATGTCAATGTCGCCTTATTAATTAATATTCATTAATTCTCATTTGCAGTAAGTTCAGAATGTTAACTATATATACACAAAGTAGAGAATTGAAAAGCCATGTCTGTCTTCGAGATACCGTACATTGATAAGCTTCAATTAGAGCGAAATGCGTCTGTACGTTCCCGTTGATGGAAGTGGCTTTTCAGTAATTTTTAATTATCCTAACAACCAGTAAGACCGTAGTCGCGACGAGGTGTGTTATACATGCTAGTACAAACTTGGTTTGTCGGATTGTAGTTATTAATGCATCACATAAGGCGACATTGACATGTAAAAATGGGAATTAATATTCATTAATTCTCATTTGCAGTAAGTTCAGAATGTTAACTATATATACACAAAGTAGAGAATTGAAAAGTCATGTCTGTCTTCGAGATACCGTACATTGATAAGTTTCAATTAGAGCGAAACGCGTCTGTACGTTCCCGTTGATGGAAGTGGCTTTTCAATAATTTTTAATTATCCTATTAACCTTGAATAACTTAAGAACGCTATCCTCATCAATTCGTCTTCATAAATTATCGCTATTTTATTGTACTTTCTTTAAACGTTTGATATGGAAGAAGCGTATGTGGATTATTAACATCGTGCGTTAAAAAAAACAGCCTCAGAGTTAGCCATGAAATTTAAAGGTATGTCGTAACTTAATCGCACCGTTCTAAATTATCAAATGTTCACGTCATTAATGTCATCTAACAAAAACGATAACAAGGAATTTTATTTATTCATGACAGGAAAATTATAACCTAGCTATTAATCTCGTAATTTTGTAACCTTACAATTTTGTAAAGACGTCTGTCATTTAGAGTATGACAGCTAATCTAAATGACAGACGTCTTAAGAAATTCATATTAGTAAAGTTACGTCATGCTTTTTGATTTTACTTAAAAATCACGACTCACTAGAGGCAGGTTTTTTTTGAACGCACGATATTATAGGTAAACTAAAATTTATCTAAACGGTAACATATGAAGAAGCGCGATACTAACAGTACAGGTGGTTGTTATGCGAACTGCGCATGTGTAATATTGGCGCCGTATACATGGCTACACACTTTCATGCGATCAATTTAGCTCGCTAGAAGTAACAAACATGGCGTATGCAATCACAGAAATTTAAGTGGAGGAGCGTCGAGTTACCAGATTTCAGCAAGCCCAGGGAGTTAATCAGAGCGAAATTAAACGCAGATTACAAGGTCGGTATAGTACATAAATTTTAAGTTAGCATTTGGTGACAAAAATTTAAAGATTGACGAAATGGAGGAATCGGGCTGAATTGTGATCCGGGAAAAAACAAGGCAGACCAAGAACCTCACACACCAATGATAACTGCAAAATTTTCGAATGTTTGATCGCGAAAGTTCGTCGCACTGATGTTAGTGGAATTACTAGAATAACTGGTATTTCTAAGAGTTGCGTTCATGTTATCATTAGAGAACGGATGCAATTTCCATAAAACGCAATCGGCAATTGGAATTGTGTATAACGTCGCTCAGTACATCCCGGCGTAATTCAATGAAGTATTTGTTTGACTTACTCGGCCACCTGGTCTCGCAGCGATAACAATGGACAACCCAGCTATTGTATTCGGAGAATATAGTGTTTTCAGTGGTGTCGTGTACGTAGATAAAATAAATAAGTTAATCGTATTTCGTAAGAGAAATAGCACGTACATTCATTTTCTTTTCATTTACGCAACATCTTCCAATTATTTTCACGTAAGTGTGCATAAAATTTCGTTATTTAATTTCGTTTGCAATAAGTCAACCGTAAAACGTCACGTAGGATCGTTAAAGCACGAAAAAAAATTGAACCCGTTGGAATCTGACAATTTTAACGAAGAACTCTGTGAAACTTTTATGGCAGCTAATATTCCATTATTTAAATTGAACAATCCAATTTTGAAGACATTTCTGAAAAAATATACTGGTAGAAATGTTTCTGATGAATCAACTTTACGCAAATATTATGTTTCTAGGTGCTATACGAGAACAGTAGAACGCATTAGAAGCCATCTTTTAAATCAATACATATGGATAAGCGCCGACGAAACGGTGGATATGTTAGGACGCTGTGTGGTAAATGTTGTAGCTGGTGTACTACATCCAACTATTCCCTATAACTCATATGTAATAGCAACAAGTGTTATAAATAGAGTTGATGTGGAAACAGTTGCTGAAACCATTAAGGAGAATATGCAAAAAATGCTTCATTCGGACGTCACGTACAAAGAAAAAATACTTTTATTTGTCAGTGATAGTGCTGCGTATATGTTAAAAACAGGCAGACTATTGAAGAAAACATATCCTAATATGCTGCATATTACTTGTGTAGCACATGCTCTCCACGGAATCTGTGAATATATCAGAGACACTTTTCCGGAAGTTGATAGACTTGTATCAGCTTTTAAAAAAGTTTTCAGAAAAGCACCATTAAGAGTAGCTCTTTTCAGGGAAAAATTTCCATCTCTGTCACTGCCTCCCACTCCAGTAATAACTAGATGGGGAACATGGCTGGAAGCTACTAGTTATTATGCTGAGAATTTCGATAGTCTAAAACATTTCGTAACACTGCTAAAGGACGATGCTAGAAGTATTGGTGAGTGCAAGGAGCTCACACAAATCCCAAATTTAAAAAATCAGTTGTACTTTCTTCACGAACACTTTGGAAAATTGCCAAAACTAATCACTTATTTTGAAAATCGAAATCTCAAATTAAATGACGGATTAACCACATTAGATGTGGCTGTTAATAATTTGAAAAGTATTCCAAGTGACTTCGGATGTGGCCTTCGGCAAAAGTTTGAAGCAATTCTTAATAGAAATCCAGATTTAATTACATTGCAGCAATTATGTATGGAGACAATTCCACAAAATTTAACGGCTAAATATGAAGAAATAAAAGAATATTTCCAGTATGCACCTATAACCAGTTGCGATGTAGAAAGGACGCTTTCTATTTGTAGGGATGTACTTAATTCAAAGAGAACAAAATTGACAGAAGAAAACCTTGAGAAACTATTGCTAGTCAATATTAATACTCCTTTACTCAACTTGAACGACAAAATGAACAAATAAAAATGTTCCAATTATAGAAATAAAATTAAAAACTTTAAAAATACAGCTTTTCAACAAATACATATGTATTTCGTAATTTTATAGATCACCACCCGTTTGTTTTCCAATTATATAAATAAAATTAATTAATAAATATGTATTTCGTAATTTTAGATAGATAGATCACCACCCGTATGTTTTCCAATTATATAAATAAAATTAAAAACTTTATATATACAACTTTTCAACAAATAAATATGTATTTCGTAATTTTATAGATCACCACCCGTTCGTTTTCGAATTATATAAATAAAATTAAATATTTTAGAAATACAGCCTTTCGCCAGTACTGCACTGGGCTTTGCGTCATGTGGTAAGCGTGTCCCGTTCTCTAGTTATCATATACGACTTAAACTTTTGCAAAGTGTCGGCTCACGGGGTGCCTAAAATTCTTTCTAATGAACAGGAAAGCTTCCCTTCAGCATCTCGCCCAATATCATCAGGAAGGGAATACTTTCATATCTTAGATGAAACCTGAGTATATAAGTTCATTCTAGAAACGAAATAACAGTTTATGACATGGAAACGTTCAGCTTTTCCAGATACTAAAAAACTCAAAATATAGCCATCTACAATAAAACTATGACCATCGTGTTCTGTGATAATGAAGGTAAATCAAATTATAGTTAGCACAGCGGAATTTGGAGATTCTGCAACATCCTCCATATAGTTCGAATTAAGACCACACGGATTTTCATTTTAGAACATTTAAAGAAATTTTTAACGGGAAAAGGCTTTCCAAATCAGGAGGAATTGCAAGACATCCTGAGACGGAATTATGTCGAGAAATAAACAAAGCATGAAGTTCTTTTGGCTTGTGGCTTTAATATCGAATATCTAAATTTAAAAAATGCAATAATTCCTGCGAGTTGTGTCTTCTTTAGGCAAGCATTTTCCATTTCCCATTAACTCCATTAAGAGTCAATAGGCCGCCCCGGTCATGGATCGTCTTCATCGATTCCCCTAGCTTAAAGAGTTTGAGCCATTTATAAACCATAGTTTCTCCCGAACAGGAATTCCTGTAAACCGATTATATCTCTTTCAGTATGGTTTGAACAGACTTTCCTAGCTTTGTAAGGAACTTTATAACAATTTTCTCCATATTTTACATTTTCTTCGCGATTGAGTTGTTTGGTCGACGATAGTTTAAACAATACTGACACAATTATGATAAACCTTTATATTTATACTAATAATGAATCACTGAACTTGTTACAACACGAAAGATTTTTTCCACTAACATCCAACCCCCTATTCCGCCAACTTAAGGACGCTCCCGCGTATATCAATTCACCCGTTTCACCCTCGTAAATAGTTTTAAGTTCCGATACTTCGTATACAACAACCTAATTTTTACTTTTCTTTCTTAGTTGGTAATGATGCCATGTGTAATACTTAATTTCTACTTCACGAGCATTTTGCCTTTATTAGTCATAATGTAACTCGCGTTTAGTATTGAACTTTCAACGGCTATTACTTAAGAAATATGATATTTTCACAAAGCGGACGTTGTAACTCAACAAAGTCAAGGAAAACTATTCCAGGAACAATAATTTGCTTTATTATGCTGGTAATATAATAGGTATATTGCTTGTACTTTACCTGGTCTCGTTAAATTTTCACATTAAATCCACTAATAAAGCGCTGGAATACTTCCAGTCCCCACATAATTCGAGTAAAAGGTGTGATTAGGTATGCAGAAAGCTGGGAGTTTTTGCTAACAGTTGTCTCCACTTCCATACGTTACGGTTGGAATAAAGTTGACAACGATCAGTTAAGCTAATGAAAAAGTTTGTTCCTAAGTCAACAAACCATAGATCTCCGTATATCTATATGTGTGCTTGGTTTTAAGTTTTTACTAGAAATCAAGTTTGGTCATTACTTAAGGACGTGCTTGTGTTTTTAAGTGCTTAAAGTTAATAGACAAAACTGTCTACTAAAATATGGATTGAAGTATAAATTCAAGATGTAAGGTTCCTAAACTATAACTCTTTATTACCTAGGATAATATAACCCTATCCAAGACGTTCTTTATAATATACGAGATGTGGTCAACAATTTATTTCATATAATTCAATACTCCTTAACTGAGCGTCTAAATTATGTGTTAGTGAATAGCAGATGTATGTATTAGAGTGTTATGCTCCATTATCGCTGTCAGCAACATATATTGTATCGCGGGGGTACAATTCTGGCTCCAGTACTTTTAATTTGAACCTATCAATGAGAACCATTCTATGACGTGCGTTGAACATATAAACCGTGATTATGTCGGATACTGAGGCAGTGTACCTTAATGCTAACTGAAATAATAGATAAGATTAGTAATTGGTGGAATGAAACCAATTTTGTGTTGCAATTGGAGTTAAATAATGTGTCTTCAAAAACTTCCCTCATTAGAGATGGACGTGCTTTTTGATAATGGTAAGTGACAGTGCACGTAATCTGTCATAAACGTATAATTTTGAATGAGCATAGTCACGTTATGTATCACATATTAAAAGTATTATCTATATTTCATTTATTTTAATTATGTGGCTTTCTCGTAGGGTATCTGCGAAGAGTTTCTATGTTATCTTAACCTTTACCAAACTTAAGGCTACCATTCATGTTTTTCGTGTAGCCTTTAATTTTTCTTCTATCATTCTTCTCCATATACACATTCGTCTTTCTCCGCCCTTTTTCTAAGAGGCGTCCATTTGAACACATGCTTTGTAATATTATTCGCGTCATTTATAATGTGCATCATATTATTCCATTTTCTTCTCTTGACCTCCAATTCTATAAAAATTTGTTATTCGATACCTGTTTCAGTCCTCCCATCTCCGTTTGGGATATAGTATTCTTCAACTTGCTAAATTTGTTGTCCGTTGATGTAGATCTTCTCATACGGCGGTCAGTCCGATTCTCATGTCCTTTATTTTGTTGGCGTTTATTCTATTTATAAATCAATAAATATTAATATCAATCGAGTCCTAGATAAATTTCCTAGAAGTGTTCCAAGTTTTAATTTAAAGTTAGAAGCACACTATCGACATTTAAATTCTCAATATGCACTGCTCAAAATCGTCTTATTTAAAAAAAAAAGATGAAAAAACAGAATATCGTATTGTATATAAATATTTTTAGCAAAAAGATTTTATCATATTATCTTGCTAACAATGAAGCGATTGTGTTTTGTTTATAACACCGCGCGAAGAAAAGTTACGTGTTATTGGCATGTTCCAAGTTGAGCGACGTCAAGCTGAAGATGCAGCCGAATTTCAAGTTACACAAAGTGCCGTAAGTTGCTTTTGGTACCGCTATAGGGATACTGGTGAAGTACGTAATCAACATCGTGGTAACGGTCGAATTATAACGGTAGCATAAGACTGTTACGTTCAAATTATTGCCCGACGTAATCAAACCTGCACTGCTCGGCAGATACAAATTCAGTTTAACTAAACATATGGCGTACTGATTAGCGACCAAACTGTTCGCAGTAGGTTACATGAGGTACATTTAAGATCTAGACGACCCTTAAGAGTTCCACCTCTAACAAGAGGTAATCGCGCAGAACGTCTTTTATGGGCATAGGATCACCGAAATTGGACACACGAACAATGGCCATATGTAATGTTCTCTGATGAGTCTAGATTTGGCATGTACAGTAATTGAAGAATAATTCGAGTTTGGAGGCAGCCAGGACGCGTAAATCGTTAGAATGCAGCCCAAGAAGCACATTCTTTCAAATGTGGTACAATCATGGTATGGGCTAGCATAAGTATTGGTGGAAGAACAGATTGCGTTTTGATTGAATGTAATATGACAGCTCAAGTTTATGTGGAACAGGTAATTCTACCTGTCGTTGTGCCATATGCAGAGGTAGTAGGAGAAAATTTCAATTTCATGCAAGGTAATGCGTGTCCACATGTGGCCCGAATTGTAGTGAATGTGCTAGAACAGCAACAGATTTCATTGTTAGACTGGCCAGCTCAGTCTCCGGATATGAATCTGTGGGATAAGTTACAAAGGAGGGTTACAAATTCAAATGATCAGATTAATGGGCCCCGAGACAATGGAGAGCAATACCACAGGAAAAGATAAACAATTTAATTTTAACAATGCGTAACTGTATTAGGACAGTAATAAACAGTCGTGGTGGTAATACTAATTACTGGAAGTTACTTTTGATGATATGTTTAGGATTGCTTTCCAAATCTTAACATCTTTTAAAGTTAAGATTATATCGTTATTAACAAAATTCGTATTTGCAATCTTAAGTTTATTAGAACTTTTGAAATTTACTTTTAATTTTGTACTTTTTTAGTTGAATTACGCTGTAAATATACAAATTCGGTCAATAAAGTTGCTTAACAATATATAATAATCTTTTTTCTTTTAATTATGTAAATATTCCTGTACGATTTTGAATAGTGTATTTAGAACATATACAATATCAAATTCAGATACAATTAAGTTCTTTAATGTTTCAATTAGCAACCTTACCTATATTGTAAAAAAAAAAACAGCGAAATTTGTGATTGCTACAAAACTCAAATTCTTAGACGTGTTTTACATGATTAACTGGGGCTCGAGATTGTGCTATCATTTAAAGAAGATGCGGTTTTATTCTGACGCGTACACTATAAGGACCACACGCAATTTTCATAATTTAAAATTACTCTATTTGAAAACAGTCTACATTATGGAATCATAAAATATTTTAACGAGTTTTCACACGAAATTAAAAGCTTTACTACAGAAATGTTTTTTTAAAAATAAACTGAATATTTGTTTGCATTACAACATATTTTACAGTACAATTTATGAATCGCAAATGTGTATTTTTACTGTTTGCTATGAGTATAGCTAGTAATAAATGTGTTTGTTTACATTTTCACATATCTTTTTGGCACTGAAATTTCATACAAATAATTATTATAATTTTATGTTTTCATAGCGTAGTATTGACAAGATAAAGTTTTAAAAAAGAAATGAAACCCCTGACCACACTAATATGCGTACCCTATGTATGTATTTTGAAAACTAAGCTGTTACCTTCAGTGGAAAATAATGACAGTATTGAACATGCACAATAAAGCTAATACATAAAGTTCGCGATATACTTTACTAGGCTAAAGTTGTTGAAATACGTATGTAGTAGTATATATACACGCAGTATAGAAGTGAAATATATGCCTGTTTCCGAATATCGTGTACTGACGATTTATAATGAAAATGAAATGCTAGTATTTACACGTTTCGGGACGGATGTTCCTTTCACTCATTTTTTCATTTGTCTTCATAACCGAGGAAGGTTAATACGCAGCGTGTTGCGCCTGCATTCTAGTGCAACTTAGTTTAGCGGATCGTAGAAATAAACTTATCATGTTGGGCTAAGAATGCATGTAGAATGAGACTTTGATGATTATTAATTTTCTTTTGCACTAAGTTCAACTTGCTAGGTACTCGCAGTATAGAAGTGAAAGACATGTCCGTTTCCGAATTTCGTGTACTGACGATTTCTAATAGGAATGAAATGCTGATATTTACAAGTTTCGGGATGGATGTGCCTTTCACGCATTTTTTCATTTGTCGTCATAACCAGAGAAGATTGATGTCGTGGCGTGTTACGCGTGTACATTCTAGTACAACTTAGTTTGGCAGATTGTTGAAATAAATATAACACGTTTGCTGAAGAATGCATGTGGAATTAGATTTTAATGATTATTAATTCTCATTTGAATTAAATTAGACTTGAAATACGTATATAGAATACCAATTTCACTGCGACCTTTCTAGATCAATTGTGATCTTCATGCCTCGTTAAAGTACTTCCTCTAGCTTTGCTCTTTTAATTAATCTTCACAGCATCTGAGATAGCAACCACGTTCTTGTCAACCATCGCATTACCATAGTACGTGAATCGCAGTTTCTACTTCTTTTTGGCAGAATCTATACATCGTTTCTTCTGTCAAACCCATATTATTCATATGTTTGTTGAGCTTACAATAAGCCATTAATAGACCTACTAATCTTAACAGAGTTTCTGTCTTTGCTCAGTAGGGCCGTTGTAAACTTAGACCAATGTTGCTTAAAGTATTGTTTTACCTGTCTTTGACCTGAGAAATTCTTTACTTTTCCTTAGATTTATTTTCAGCCCACTTTTTCATAGCTGTTTTAATAATTCTTTTTGCAATAGTGCAAAGGAAGGGTCCAGTCACATGAAGGTTGTAGACGAGGTCTGTCGAGCTAATTCGTCCGCCTTTTCATTAGACTTATGGTTTTCGTGGCTTGGGCAATGTTACTCTTATAATCAATGTGCTCGTTCAGTGTAAACACGCACTTTCCTATATAAGTACTGAATCCAGTGCATTTATTTACATTGCTATTAATGTGGTAAGTGGTTTCATATCTTTTTTTTAATTTTTACTTAGCCACAGTCTCCAATGAAAAACTTTTAAAGATAAAGTCTAGCAATGATACATTTAATTAAGAAAATTTGTTACTAATTTCGATAAATACTTTTTATTATGTTTAATCATATGAATTCTCGCCCCCAATCAAACATGTATGAGATATGATTGGTACTCGACTGGGTAATTTACCCTAGGCACCAAATAACCTATAGTAAGATTCAAAATATTTTAAAATGACTGCAAAATATTAATCATCGAAGTTTATGATATATATAAACATTTTATTGGGAGAGTTATAACACAGGTATATCTTCTGTAAACGATTAATAATCCGCTTCACTCACACTTGCTTTACAAGCCACTACGTATTATATGAACACGAATAACACAGGTCTACAAAATTAAACTTTTTGAGAGATGTTTTTATTTTGAAAACTGATTTTATATAATTTTGGTAGGCTGATTTCAAAAATTCTATGCACTTATTTGTATCACGTAAGGTTTTTTTGCAAATATTAAATGAAAAAAAAACGATATTTCTAAAAAAAATTATTTGTTTATTGAGTAAAAAGTAAAAAAAAAATACTTTACTCAGTTTTTTTAAGTGAAATCTTTGTCTTTTTGCCAGAAAGCTGCGTTGTCCGGACATTCGGTTGTATGTTTTTAAGGGCGTATCCCGTTTTAACATCCAGCAGTAGTCCGCCATCATCGTTATGCTCCATCTGCCTTGGTATCGCCGTTCAATTTCCTTAATATCTTGGTGAAACCTCTCTCCCTGATCTTCGCTAACTGCTCCAAGATTTTCAGGAAAATAGTTCAAGTGTGAAAACAGGAAATGCACTTTCAAACTCATATTACAACCTAGACGATGAAAGTGCTGTAACATATTTTGAACAATATTTTCGTAGTTTTCGTCCTTAGAGTTCCCAAGATCAATTACTTTTTTAAATGAAACCCAGGCGTTTTTTATCGTAATTGATCGTTGTGTTTTGAAAATCCTTGTCTTTGCATAATGTTCTTATCTGCGGCCCAACAAAAATAGCTTCTTTTAACTTGGCATCGGATAAGGCTGGAAATGTCTCGCACAAATATTTAAAACACTGTCCATTTTTGTCTAGGGCTTTAACAAACTGCTTCATCAAGCCAAGTTTGATATGGAGAGGAGGCAGTAAAACTTTTTTGGGGTCAACCAAGCTATCTCTTAATACATTTTTGCTACCAGGTGTAACGCTTGTTCTAGAGGGCCATTCTATTTGAGTCCAATGTCTATCCCTTGCTCGACTATCCCACTCACAAGTAAAGCATGGAAATTTTGTATAACCTTGTTGTCCTAGTAGCATGCACAGCACTTTAAGGTCACCACAAAGCATCCACTGATGTTCTTGGTAGTTTATTTTCTAAATGTACCGAATAGGCAACGGGAACCGAGGCCAGCTCGTTACCATTGTGCAATAAAACGCCTTTTAAACTAAGCTTACTTGAGTCAATAAACAGGCGCCATTCTTCTTATACATACGGCACATTTCCTAATTTTGAAATTAAGTCAGGAATATTGTTGCAATACACTAGCGGTCCATCTTGAGTAAAATATAGACATAACTCTTTTTCGCGATCCCTGTAAAAGCTTGATGTGACGCCAGGTGCCAGTAAATGTTTCTCACGAAGTCGGGAGGCTAACAATTCGGATGCATCCTTTGGAAGGTGCAAATCTCTAATTAAATCATTTAGTTCGCTCTGGTTAAACACTTCGGGCTCTCTGAAATCTGGTGTGAAATCTGAGTCATCTGGGTCGCAATTAGATTCCTCTGATTCTGACGATATGACGTTTTCTAGTGCTTTTGGGGCGGTAGGTATCGGTACTTATGGTCCATGAGGAACTGGTCGAATAGCAAAGTCAAGATTGGGATACATAATTTGTTTCTTATTTTTTCTGTTGAATCCTTGAACATTACACGAACAAAAATAACAATCGTCACTGTGATTTCTAGGTTCTCGCCATACCATAGGAACACCAAAGCTTAAACATTTCTTCCTACCTTATTGCCAGTTTCTTAATGCTTCAACGCAAACGGAACAAATAGTATGAGGAGCCCAGGACTTGTCTTGGTCGCCAATTTTTACACCAAAATAAGCGTGGTATACAATTTTCACAAACGAAGTTATAGTTTGCCTCTGCTTTACCACGACATAACTACCACAGATATAACAAAAGTTATTCGGATTGTTCACACAATGTCTTCTTTCCATATTTATACGTTCTAGAACACTTAAAATACGCAACAACGAAGACAACAAGCGCGCGGACACAGTAGCACGACGACTAACACAACCAAACTGCACATAAGCAGGTTTCAACGTTGTATTGACGCTTCTGCGCCGACTCTGTTGCTTTGCTGAGAAATCTAATATTAACCAGTGTTTCCAAATCACATTTAGTTTCATAAAAATAAATTCATTTAAAAATCATGCCTAACATGGAACAAACATATTCTTGTCATTGGTATGTATATTAATAAATTAACATTTTTAAGATATAGAGCGCTATAAAAAAAATTTACGTGATAGAGCAAAAATATGCCGTTTTTTGGAATAAGGGCTCCCAAACATATACAAATTAGCAAACAGCGTTCAAACATCAAAATCACTGTAGACCTGTGTAATTAATACGCCTTACACCAGCTACCTATAATAATAAGTACTGCATTGGTACTACTGCCGGCAAAATAATACTGAAACATTTAATACTTAGAGAATTGCTAAGTGTATATAAACAGGTAGCTAAACGTTTCATCCACAAATACCTACAAACGTTTTTTAATCAACTATTTATAAAATTAATATTGTAAAATCGGGCTTAAGAATATTCCACCTTAAAGCGATCCTGCTGTATTTACTACTGCTAGTTACAGATTCCATTCGGGTAATCTTTAAAATCTCATTACCTTTATACAAGTCATTTTAAAATATGGATCTTGACGAGAACTATACTTAACCTTCGTCACCGAATTCAAGAAGACTGGAATGACAGTCCCCAGGATACTATAAATTATTTAATTTCAAGCATGCCTCCAAGAGTTATCGAATGCATAACAACCGCGGTGGACCCACTCATTATTGTAAATGTAATCATTTCTTAAGTTCGATTAAGCAAACGTTATGTATTAATTTTATTAAAATTGATTAACTGATACTGGATGTTCGGATTTTTTTGAAAGTCAGTATATAACAGGAATTCTGAATTATCAGATATTTAATTAGCTTACTGTTATTGTTACATAGATACTACAGATCGTAATAATGTTTCCCTAATGATAAATACCAGCGCCTAAATGCAAGAAAAATACATAAAAATGATCACATATAAGCACTTATATAAACAGAGAAACTAAGGGAGAAACGTAAATAGAACAGATAAGATAAAAATAATAACGCTGTCGGTGTAATTCTACGGTTTATAACTTTTTCCATTTTCATAATTTCATATAATCCACCGAAAAGGAAGGAAGTAGGGTCCATCTCTTACATCTGATATATCTAATGTATATACCATAAGTATAATTCTAATTGATTTTTCTGTCGTATATAAAGTTGTTATTTTTCCTGTCAACAGCGTTTCGTTCCATTTTCTTTTCCGCTTTTTACACACTTGTTGGTCGGATTCCACATTCGCCTCTACGCAAACACACACATTCCGACAATAAAGATATATATATATATCCTTATCACGGTGGATTATACCCCTGTCTCTGGTCGACCATAAACATATCACCAGACGTGAGCGACAGACGAGTGCTTTGATACTATACAACCGACCGCCTAGACAAGGAAAACAGAGAAATCGGATTCTGTGTATTGTATACATGTGGGAGAATGCACATATATGTAGATACCGACAACTAGCTAGACGTGAGGCCGGAATGATAACTAATGTGACTGACTCATGCCAGCGGAGCACGCAACAGCGTGAATGCATATACAATATGACTTGGTAATTATGATAAGGAAAAACAATAATTAATTGAGATAACTGCATATTATGTAGTCCTGTTAACAGTTTATAAAAACACATCCAATAAGATACATTGGTTTTTCCCATCGTCGAGAAATAGTGCGCAATATTGTGCGATATTTGTGAGAAAAAAGAAAAACTCACATTATCAACTACAGACTCACATTTTGATGAAACTTTAATGAAAGTGGAATCGTAGAGTGGTCAAAAATATTCGGGACATCTATCGCTGTATATGAAGCGAATCGAACAATTTTATTCCATAATCATTCCAAATTTTAACAAAATTGAAGTGTGCGAGTTGTCTAACTAAAATTTATATTGATTTTACATAAGCTTTGTTATAAATACATAAGCTTTGTTAAAGAAGTCTTATAGTTGGGATGATTTACTTAACCTTCTGTCGGGCGCGGTCATAATCGTAATAAGATCAGGCGCGCTGTATCAAAATGATCACTATGATCATTCTTTCTTTTCAACCGCAAAAAAAGTGTTAAAACAAAAAGTAATTACATACTTCTCTTTTGGTATAGGTATTTTGACTGAGAATACTGAAATTAATGAAAATAATGAACATGCGCGCTTTAGTAAAGGAATTTATTACAATAATGTTGGAACAGAAGAATATATAATAGCACTTGTTGATTGTGCTTGAAAATGAAAATAGTGACATATCTAAATACACATAAATTCAAGAACTAAAAAGAAAGTAAAATATAGCGGAGGATATAGATTTAAATCTTCAATCTGAGCTCTCATGGTCGTCCTGTTGCAAATTACAAACTATTTGACTGCATTCTGAACAAAAGCTCTGTAAATGCATGAGACATATTGATTTGTTGCATTTGACACACTTATATTTAGTTAAACGTCTCTTCTCAGTACATAGTTCACATCTCTTCCTCCTACTTCCTCTTTTGCTAACTGCTTCCGTATTCTCGTTTTCTTCCACTGGTCTGTACCGCTGAAGTTTCAGTTTTAGGTCCATATGCATCCCCGAAGTATTGGCGCTTCTTCTAATTATATTAGGTAAAACTAGTTCACTTGATAATTGTTTTATGAATTGACTTCTTCGGATAGTGTCCTGATCATTGCCAAAATAGATCACTTGGGCATTGATCCCACTCATGTTCAACATGGCAAAAAATATTATCATCGGCCAACGACGAACATTCCTAGCCACATTGTAAGAGGCGCATAGCTTATCTGTTGTATCAACACCCCCTTTCGTATGATTGTAAAATGTAATCATCGAAGGCTTTTGCTTATGGCCACTCTCAGAATCTATACAATTATCATTATGTAATGTAGATGCCAAAATTACACATTTTCCTTTTTTTGGTATATATGACAATAACGTACATCCCTTTCTAAATCCAAAAAGGCTACTATATAGATCTTTGCCTTTTGTAGAGCTAAATTCCAACGGAAACTCTCTTTTGTTTTTTTTCATGGTACCTACATATGAAAGGCTTTTTTCTGTTAGTTTTTCTAATAGTTTCATACTACCAAACCAATTGTCTTCAGTAATATTTCGCCCTGAGTGATATAGAGGCTCAGTCAGTCGTAGAACGACATCCATGGGTTTGTTGCTCAAACAATATGGACCATTTGGTTGCACTCCAGCATGTATTTCTAAATTGTGTACGTAGTAAGTTTGAGAATCGACAAGAGCATATATTTTAATACGGTATTTATTAGGCTTGCTAGGTATGTATTGCTTGAATGCGCACTTACCACGAAAGCCCTCAAGCTTTTCGTCAATAGTAACATTTTCACCCATTGTGTAGGATTTCTGACAATTTTGTACAAATATCATAAATATTTCACGAATAGCTGCTAGTTTATCTAGGCATTGCCGCTCTTTTCGGGTTTCGCGATCATCAAATTGTAAACACCTCACTATGAACTTGAACCGTTTTATACTCATCAAAAGCTGGAATTTTTCAACACCATTTCCATCGGCCCCCCATAGATCCTCTAAGCTCTGCCTATTGCTTTTATACACTCCGGCTAAAAACAGAAGACCGATGAATGCTTTTAATTCAATAACGTCAATTGGTCTGGTATCTCTCTCTCGTTGAAACAATGGTCTGATTATTTCAATATGCTGATTCGTATATTGAAGAATGATTTTCAAAATATCATCAGATATGAGGCAACTCCAACATTCCAAAGAAGTTCGTGCTGTTCTTGCTTCACCTATCACTCCCGGCAGTTTTCGAATTATATTGTGTCTTCCCCAGCGCACTCTTTGTGAGGGAGGAGTTTTATTCCATTTCGTAGTGTTGTCTTTCCCAAGGAAGCAGTTTTCTTCACTTTCTGGAAAATCGTCGTCTGATGCATCTTCTTCGCTTCCTGAATCTCCTTCACGAGTTTCAGTTACGTCTTCACCATCAGTGTCACTTTCGTCCTCGAAATTTTCTTGCAAATCATCATTGTCATCAAACATCATCCTTTTCAATTCTTCTACATCTTTCGCATTTGTTAAATCATATTTTTTACCCTTGCCAGCCATTTTAGGTGTAAGTAAACTGAAAGATAAATATTTTTCTTACAAAATAATTCCTATTATTATTATTCGGGCGCGGTGTATCAATTTGATATTTGCGCGGTGGTATAATAAAAATAAAACCGATAATGAAATGATTGACATTTATGTATCCATATAAGAGAAAGGTACTTACCTACGCACAAGAATAACTAAATTCTATATTTTTAAATTATAACAAGAACGGCCACAGTGTATTAAAGTGATATAAAACTCCAGAACTGATCAGCCTAACAGTTGCCATAAAACTAAATGTACTGATAATGTAGGGCATTAGGAAAAATGAAGCTATCAGAAAGTAGATGTCGCTACACATTATAATTTACAAGTACCAAATGAAACCGTTTGGTGTGTATCAATTGGATCAGGCGCGCCCGACAGAAGGTTAAAAGAGCTCTTATTTAGAACCCATACTAATCTTTGTTTAACAATTAAGTTTTAAGGACTTAATATGATGACCAGACACTGAAACAATATTCGAAACAATTCATTATAAATGCGAAATATAAAAGACTCTTGAGCCCTAAAGTTACTAAATTGTTTGGAATCGCGTATTATAAATCCTAGTTTTAGAAGCTATTGTAAAAACATATTCAATGTAATTCCTAAAGTTCAAGCATCTATTAAAAACTGCACCAAGAACATGTCAATCTTAGATAAAATTTGTTTGTATATATTACATAATGAGGAAATTATTGCGTTTTTCGGACCTGACGTTTATTGATTTTTAATTACAAGCTATTATTTAGACGCTATGACAATTTTCCGCAAGACTCGAATATCACTGTCGCACGAAATTGAACAATATATATTGATATCATCAGCATAAGCCAATGTAAGACATTTGAGAATACGAAGAAGATCATCTATGTATATTATAAACAATAATGAGCCTAAATCCGAACCCTGAGGTATACTCAATGGTAATAAAAATTCGTATGAATAATACCCATTCTAAAAAACTTGATTCAATCTATTCGATAAATAACCTTCCATTAAGTGCAAGAAACTAGTAAATACGACAAAATAACAAAGCTTTTTGAATAAGGGGTTATGATCTATTGTATCGAAAGCACTTGAAAAGTCTGTGTAGATCACATCAACAAAAGGGTGTCAAACCTTATTGCTGAACTCTCAGAGCAGCGCTCTACTGAAATTCGTAAAAATATACAGGATGGATGTTTTATTTAAAATAAAAAAGTTAATATCATCTCTGGCTAAACCGTAAATCTGATTTGAAAATAAATAATTGCATTAGCTGAAATGTCGAAAATTCTAGCCCTATCAAAGATATTCGAATGGATCTATACATTCACCTAACCTTGTATATAGGCCTACCTTGACGTATAGCTGTGAATTAAGAGTGCTGTCAGAGAAAGATAAGAGTAGGGGAAATAGAATACTTAAGAATTATACAATGAGTAGCAAAATTAGATAAAGTTGAAATTGAATCGATTCTGCCTTTACTTGATGTAAATCCATATCAAATGATAAAAACACACACAATGCTGTATTAGATTTACACTTTATTTAATAATATTTAATAATAAATATATAACAGCTGTTTCACCGTACAACGGTTTCTTCAGATATAACAAGCGGTACTGTAAAACATTTTACTTAAACGTATATATTTTTTATTTTATGACTTAATGGTATTCTCAGAAATTGGAAACCGAAATATTTTTACCCGCCTCTTTTAGTGTAAGGGATACATAGATAACATAAATTATATTATAAGTGACACATAACTAACAAAATATTTCAATCAAAAATAGGAAATAAGTTCAACAGTGGGGAGGAATTAAGCTCTGTTTTGTCATTTAATAATTTATTTGAAAATTTTAGTTTATTAATTTCCATTGCTTCTAATAAATCGAGTTTCTTACTTTTCTTTTCTTCGTGTAGGATCTTGAAATTATTATTAAAACTATGGCTTTCTTCAATTAAATGGTTGGAGTATGCTGAATCTGTTTTCCCATTTCTAAACGAATAATGTTCGTATATGCGCTTTTTGAACGTTCTGCCTGTTTGCCCAATATATGTTTTAGTACATGTGCCACAAGTTAGTTTATACACACCTGACTTATTATGATGTGCTGTTTTACTTTTATTGTTTTTGATGTAGTTACTAATATGGTTGTTGGTTTTATATGCAATGTTTATATTTTGTTTTCTTCTTATATCTGAAGAAACCGTTGTACGGTGAAACAGCTGTTATATATTTATTATTAAATATTATTAAATAAAGTGTAAATCTAATACAACATTGTGTGTGTTTTTATCATATAAAGTAGAAAGTGAACAAATTATAACGGACCTTAAAAAAGAAGTAGTTGAACAATATTTAGAATAACGACAACTCGAATGGTGTGGACATTTCCAAAGATTAAATAGCTCAGTACATATGAAAAGAATTTGGAAACGTAAGACACCATATACAGCACTGCAGACACCAATAACAATTTAAACAATGACACAACATATATCACGATTCCATATGTTCCACAACTATCAGAAAAAATTAAATACACTTTAAAAAAATATGATATAGCTACAACATATAAACTTAGCAATACTAATAAACATTTATTTTCAAAACTTAAACCTAAAATAGAAAAAAATCGAGATACACATGTCATCTATAAAATACCATGTCGCGATTGCGATGGTTACTACAAAGGCCAAACTAAACAATATTTATACAAAAGAATACAAGCCCACAAATACTCTAAAACAGACAAAACTGCTTTATCTACACACAAACTACAACGCGATCACCATTTCGATTTTGAAAACACACAGATAATTGATAAAGAACAACGCACAATGAAAAGGGAAATTAAGGAAATGATTAGTATTAAACAGGAAAAAAATTCAATTAACAACAGAAGTGATATAAAAAATTTAAGCAGTATATACTATAACTTAATTATGTAACGATCTGCAATTTACCATCATAATATATGTTGCTGTTATATAATTATATATCTTAAGTTATTTAAATATCTATACATTTGCTTATCATGCTGACAGTTCCTTGTTTTGATTCCTCTCTGGTTGTCCGAGTAGGTTTTCGTGGTTTTCCTTCTCGTTTAAGGCGAATGCCGACAGCTTTACATCTTAAGACGCTCCACGGGCGCATACATAATAATAACTCATGTCTTGTGTTTCCCTGTTTTTGTTGTCTATCTGTTTTAGAATACTAAGGCATGATTTATTATTATTCAATTGGAATGGATTTTTGAATAATTTTATCCATAGCAACTCAAATGTATGACATTAATATACTGTCATTTATATTTTATATTCCTTGATAAAGGCATCATTTGCCGAAACATGTAGGGTTGTTTTAAATATATATATTTTGAAGTAAAACCAGACCTTAAATCGCCAACAAATTGAATTTACCATAACATACAAAGGTCACGAAATAATTATCTATGCATATATATATATATATATATATATGATATTGCGAATATTTGTAGATGGACTGTACATTTTCACAAAAAATTCAGCAATAATTTAATTCATTAACGTTTCTATAAAATTAGCAGCTTTACCTTTTCCTTAATTTTATTATTTTACCTTCTGTGGTACGTAATCTACGAAACGCTCCATTTTAATATTTCAAGGAGTTACCCCTAATTCAATACGACATGGTCGCCGTTTCTTTAATTTCTTCCTTCAAACACACCAACTCGAAAAAAATAAAACCAGACGCCCACCAGTACAAGCAAATGTGCAGAAAAACCCCGAAAGATCCAGGCTTCCAGCCGAACGAACTGAACTAGGAACGGCTGCGTGTTGTCGTAATTAAGGATTTCCAGGTACGTTTATCCGCCCGGACCATAATGATATTAACTTTGTACGTGTGGTGGAATGCCCGCTTCTTTCCGCTCATCCATCCTTCCCGGACTCCCCTCCGAAATGCCGAAGTTGGTAGTAGAGAATAATAAAAAAAGTTACTGCCGCTAAATTGACCATTCCGAATCGACTACTTCGTCGGCCGTACCTATATCTGTCCAGATGCTTCGCTCGTCCCGCTGTTATTTCTTACCATTTTCTCCGCAAGTAACCCTGTGTGAAAATCCCTAATAAACTGTTGTGTACGTATTTTAGTTTGTAGCAAAGACGCACACAAAATTTAGAATAACCGCATAACAATTTACATAATCCAAATATGTTGAAATTTGTTGAAAAGCGAAAGCAATATTGTAGTCTATTGTTGCTGGTTTTGTAATTTTAATAATAAATTTGTCCATTGTATGTAATTCAATAAATTTGAAAGATCAATAGAATTGTACTAACTTTCAAGTTAAACATGTATTACTACAGACCACTAAGTAATTGATGAAATTTCGCAAAACTTCTGGAACAGATAATATATTACGACAATTTTGCTTAAATTAAATATTTAGTTGCTGTGTAACAGCACGGATTTATTTTTGGCACGTCCATTCTTACTAAGCAATTTATTGTTATTTAAGTATCTCACTGAAAATAGTGGCTAAGTAAAAGCACTTTAAAAAGTTATAAAATACTTTACTACATTGATATTCGTATTCTAAATATGTATTTTGATAACTAAAGTGTCAGCAGTGAAAAATAATGGCGTTGAACATAAGCCACAGTAAAGCTAACACAAAGATCTTAGCACACTTTACAAGACCTTCACGTACACATCATTTTTGGAAGCTAAAATTTAGGTTACTTGCTTCTCTTTAAAAAATGGCATACTTTCTTGTTTCCTGTCTTCTCTTTGTGTCTATTTTTGGGAAGTTATACAAGCAGGTATACGGAATTGGACATTTACCTGCGTTATAAACATTATTTTTTTTTTAATTATACAAATACTTTTGTAGATATCTAATTCCCTTAGATTGTTTACATTTTTAATTAGTTTCAAACAACATGCCGTTATATTATTATTGGTTTCTAACACATGACAGGCCACACTCGATTCATCCTGTCTATTGAGATATATGTTCTTTATAACGAGTTACTATTGAGGGTTTTAATTTGCAATGGCGATAATTAATCTTCCTAAATTAGTTATAAAAAATATACCTCTACAGCTGTGAAACCGGCTGTAGTAGCATGATCTAGTGAGTTTTAATAGTCCTACCATATTCTCAAGTTCACTACACGCCCGCTAGAGTACGCGTGCATCACACTACTACGCCATTATTTACTAAATTATCATGGAGCCATATTCAAGTGTGGAGCGCGGTCATTTTTGTTTGATGTTTCATAAATTTCGATCAGTCACTTCTGTTCAACACAACTTCAGAACCAAATATCGCAATTAACCACCACGGCCGACAATTATTGCATGTTATAATCAGTTTATTGAAACTGGTTGTATAGGGCACATATTGAACAATTTTAAATGAAACTTGAAGTATTGCTAAATTATTTTATCTATTTTCAGTTTCAGTTCAATAAAATCTGTACTTTCTTCGCAATTAAATGTTATTTTTGGGTAACTAATGTAGGAAGACTCTATATACACAGGATTTCTGATTTACCTCTATTTTATCTTTCGCGTTTCCTATAAGAGCCTTATTTGAGTGTCGAAACCGGAAAGCAACTTGGAGAGGTCGTTCTTTAGCAACGAAAAAAAAATTTATTTGAATATTAAATAAATAGTATATCGTGAATACGTCACAACTATCCACAGACTTTTAAAGCATTGTACATTCCATAATCTTTGAAAAATTCGTTTAGTTTACAAAACCAATCTTTAAAGGCTTATAAGTGGAATTTTTAAAGGAATAATTTTAATTTTTTCGTTTTTTTTACAATCAGATAAATTGTTATAATTTTCATTATTTTTAAGATTCCATTCTGAACATATTTCGAGAATTTCATAACTTATAGTCTATTCTTTGTGGAACTGCAAACGTTAAGAGGCCTTAAGTTTGTTAGACAACGCTATTGATCTAAAGCTTTTGAATAATATATAGAAATTGATTTGATATATTAGCAAGGCAATACATACTACATTATATCAGAATAATTGAAACATACATGAGTGGGTAAACCCCACCAGTTTTGTATAATACAAAGGTATTTTTAATAATATAAAATATTTTTAAAAATCTGGTGTGAAGAACACAAATAAAGGTTCACTATTAATATTTTTGTGAACGTGTCCGAACATATCTCCAGCAGGGGCGTGCCGACGAGCCTGTAGAAAGGCGAAATACGTATCTACGTCTATGGGGAGGGATATGTTCGGACACGTTCACAAAAAATATTAATAGTGAACCTGTATTTGTGTTCTTCATACCAGATTTTTAATAATATTTTATATTATTATAAATACCTTTGTAACATACTACATTGATCGTAAGTTTGGATCGAAGGCTTTCTCACCTTCGAACACTTATTCATGTAAAATTACGTTTTCGCCATACATACAAGGTATGCCTTATATTTCGGGAATCGCCTATTCCCTGATGCTGCCATCTGACAAGCGATGTCTCTATCGTAATATTTGACGTTTTTGACAGAATATTTACTCAAAACGTTTTGACGTACAGGTGCTATTTGTGTTGCAGTGACTTAAAAAATGCATCTCCGCCTAAAAATGGAATTAACTCGAGAACATTTGCTTCTGTTTATTTTTACAACTTTCGACGTGGATTATCATAACAATCAATGAACTTAATTTGACTTTTGGCGATGAATCACCATAGAAAAAAACAGCGTATATCGGTGGTATACTGAATTTAATCGTGGCCGTGCTTCGCTCACTGACGAATTTTCGTGGAGGTCGTCCAAAATTGGTTGTTGTTCCAAAAAATATTGCTTCTGCGCGTGAATTGATATTGTTAGATCGTCATGTGACTTATAGCGCGATATAGGTATCCTTGGGCATAAGTGGGACTAGCATACATTCAATTTTGAACATGAACATTTGGCCGTCAAAAATATTGTTCCAATAGGATCCCACATAATTTGACAATCGCTCAAAGAAAAGGCTCGTGTCGATTAGTCGAAAAAAAAATGTGAAAAAAGGTATGATTGGGGTATTTCAAAACATATCTATGACATCGTAACAGGAGACGAATCATGGATGTACGCGAATGAGCCCAAAAGTAAGCAGCAGTTTACTGTATAGGTCCTTCAAGATGAGCCAAATCCAACAGAAGTTGTTCACGCACGAAGTGCTTCGAAGGAAATGGTCGCTTGTTTTTGCGGAAAAATTAGACATGTGGTAACTGTACCATTAGTGCAACGTTGGACGGTCAATTCTGAATAGTACCCAGCAATTTGCTTTCCAAAAGTATTCGTAAAAATAAGGGAAACTAGCCGCCGAAGACAGATCATTCTCCACCAGGACAATGCCAGCTCTCACACATCGACTCAAAGATTTTGACAACTGAAAAAGTGGAATTATGGGTCAGTAAATTACGAGGTCAACGTTTTTCGACGCTTGAAGAAGCGGTTAATGCTTTCAAAATGTTGAACTTCATTCGGAGTGGAGAAATTGGTTTAAGCGCAAGCAAAAGTGTATTGATCTTAATGGAGAATATTTTGAAAAACAATAAACTCATGTACGATAATTAATTTTAGTTTATGTTCTCTATTTCCGAAATATAAAAGGCATGCCTCGTAAAAGGAAAAAAATCAAGACATTATTATTAAGCTGTACTAAAAATACATTCGCATTAAAAAGACAAAAAACTTATTTTTTGAAATCTACTTTTATTAAAAAAAAAAATGAAGTATAGGTACGTGTTAAGATTTTTGGGTGAAAATATCTTTTAATATATATTATTAAAAGATGTTTTTCACCCAAAAATTTTAATACGTATACTTCAATTTTTTAAGAAAACATGTGAAAATGTTATTGAGCGGCTAATGGAAACATTTTTCATATACATCAAAGAGATATATCCCACGAAATAATTTGACAAGAATTTAAAGAAACATGAATTCAGCACACATTCATTAGGAATTATTATTGACAACTTCTACAAGGTTTCTTGAATATTTTATTACATGGTCTATAGACTTTCCGTTGAGTACATATAATAACGAAATACGAAGACACAAAGGAAGTATGAAAGATGATTTGTCGGGCTCACTGGGCTGATAAAACACATTAAACTTAAATTACGCTATTATACCTCTGTTTGCATGAGTGGGCGGCATGGTTCTAACCTCATTTTATTCTTTTCGAGCTCCTGAATCATAGCAGTTAAAAGATTTATGTACGATTACGGATTTTTGATATTTTTTCTAACTAGTAATCTTATTTCGTTATATTAGCGTCTTACGTGATAGTGTTTTCAAACTAATTAAATTGCAAGGTAAACTTTTCCTGATAAAATGGCGTGGGAAGATGTTACAATAATACAGGGCGGCCCAAAATGACCGAAGGGGTTTTAATTCCTTTTTTTTTGTTTTCAGTATTTTGTAAAGAAGACTTGGGGATTTAAAATGGAACAGTACACAATTGCACAACGTGCCAAAGTCGTTGAACTTTATTTCTCAAATCAACGATCCATTGTTTTGACTGATATCGTCGTTATTTTAATGTGCGGGTTGGACCCTCAGAGTCAACAATAAACCGTCTGGTTGCAAATTTTCGAGAACAAGGGGCAGTAAGGAACCTTCCTGGTGCCGGCAGACGACGAGCGGTGCACACGAATGACAATATTGAACGGATACAGGAGAGTATTCGGGAAGATGGAGTAACATCAACCAGGAGACGTTCGACACAACTTGGCCTCTCAAGAGGGTCGCTGCAGAGAATTTTGCATACAATAAGAATGTTTCCATACAAAATTCAGCTTGTCCAACAATTGAAACCGACAGATTACCAGCAACGACTTGATTATGCAATTTATTTTCGTCAAAAAGCAGAAGAAAATCATGATTTTATTCATAATTTAATTATGAGCGACGAAGCCCATTTCCAATTAAATGGGTTCGTTAATAGGCAAAACTGTAGGATATGGGCTACGGAAAATCCAGGAGTGGTTCAACAGCGAGAATTACACCCACTTAAGTGTACCGTTTGGTGCGGTGTTTCGTCGGAAAGGATAATTGGCCCATATTTTTTTGAAAATGAACACGGTGTCGCCGTTTCCATCACTGGTGTTAGATATCGGACAATGTTGGAAAATTTTTTAAGGCCAGCCGTGGAAAACCATCCGCAAGTATGGTTCCAACAGGATGGAGCCACAGCGCACACTGCGAGGGACACAATGGCTCTTTTACGCGACATCTTTGGTTAACGAATTATTTCCCGTACAAGCGATTTCAATTGGCCTCCGCGTTCACCGGATTTAACCGCTTCAGACTGTTTCCTTTGGGGTTATTTGAAAGGAAAAGTCTATATTAATAAGCCTCGAACAATACAGCAATTAAAAAATAATGTACGCGACGAAACAACAACATAACACCTGAAGTTTTGCGAAAGGTTATGGAAAATGTTTTGGAAAGAGCACGAATAAGCGAAGCAGAAAATGGCCACCACTTGCGAGATATAATTTTTCATAATTAAATTAAAAATATTCTCCATTAATATACTGTATTTAAAATTTAAAAAAATTAAAAATTATGTCTTAAATAAGAAGTTATAATGAACTCAAACCCCTTCGATCATTTTGGGCCAGCCTGTATATGCTTCATTTTAATTTTAGATGTCAGAATAAACTTGATGAAGTTTCTCATTAATTTAATGCCATTGAGAATTTTGTATAACGCAAATACTAAATTCGAAATAATTTATTAATGATATATCTTCGGGGTTTCGCGGAGTGGTTATTATAATAAATGACGTTTCGATGTTACTGGTAACTTCTTCAGGATCTGCTCTTAGACTATGCGTTAAAATGATAACATGGAAAAATTCGAAGGAAAAAATCTATAGAATTTTATTAAAAGAATTTTGTTTCATCAGCATTGTAGATTTATTGCGTTAGTAACGGCTATACTGAATTTTTAATAATTTTTACATTATATATATTATTCACAAATATTGTTTTATATACAAGCTCTTCCTAAATTAGTTAGACAGAAATAACATTTGATTGTGAAGAAAGTATAAAAATAAAGCAAACAATTCGGCAAAACTTTTCTTTTACAAATGTTCACTATGGCGTAAGTGAATTCGTTCCAAATTTTACGTATCATATTGCGGTCAATGGTTGCAGCTGCTTCTGTTATCCGAACTCGCAATTAATTTAGACTTGCAAGAAGAGGTAAAATAAAGACTTTATCTTTTACGTAGCTCTACACACATAGAGAAATCCAATGGCGTCAGAGCAGGGGATCTCGGCGGCCAAGCTGTCGTCCCACTATGTCCGAACCAAATTACGGTAAGATGAAACCTCATGATAGAAATGCGAAGGTACATCATCCTGTTGACAAATAAGCAGCTTGCTGATGTCTTCATGCAATTGTGGCAAGAGATAATTTTACAGTTCCCCAGTTACAGTTTCCTCGATGAAAAAGAATAGATCGTATACTTGAGTAGAACTTGACAAAATAAATTCAACTTACGCGAATCTTTACATGTTCCACTAGCTAAAATGGCTTTGAACCACCCCATATTCGTATATTAGAGCGGTACACTTTTCTACTTACATGAAATGTAGCCTCTTCACTAAACAGAATTTAATCAAAAAAATTGTCATCGTTATCCATTGTGTCAAACATTTCAACACAGAATTCAAGTCGTCTTTCTTGATTACTATCACTTACAACTTGCAGCTTGATTGTATTCAAGTGTGCAAGTGATTTCTTTGGGTTACAAACGTAGGTCTCGCGCACGACTTCGATTGTTTCTTCTGCAACTCAAGTAATTAACAGCTTTTTCAGCCTCTCGTGACAAATCAGGTCGCTGATTCGCTGACTGATCTTTCATTAGCTGGTACTGTTTTGTATCCTTGCGGTGACTGACTCAGCTGGTATTCCTTGATGGAAGTATATTCTTTCATCACGAGCGCGGTGCTCGTGAAATGAGCCTTGGTGTTTATCAAGAGGTCGTTTTCCGTTGCGCTGTAATGGATTCCTCGACGCCTAGTTGTCGAAGGCCTCCCTCCCACTCAAGTCCTCGCTTGTGCCCATCATCGAGGAGTTGAATCCGTAACGTATTTGCTAAAAATCCTCTGGCCCGAGTTACTCCAGGTGCTTATACGAGGTGCTACTCATAAATTCCCGAAATGTGAATAAAAACTCAATAAATTGTTCTTATAACTTATTCAGTACCATCCTTTCGCATGAATATACCGATTCCAGCGATTTGTCTATGATTGGAAGCAGTGCTGGAAGTCTTCGCATGTTAGCGTGTTCAACACTGCCTGCGATCCGGTTTGGATCTGCTCAAACTTCGGAAACAGGAATCACAAGAGACTAGATCTGGGGAGTAAGACGAAGTATTACTGCTGTTTTCGTTGAGGCTAGGAACTGGTGCGCAGCTGACACTGACACACAACTTGGTTGGTGGATTTTCATGGTGAAGGATCTACAAATTGTTGCGCCACTAGCCAGGCGGCTTGCGTTGAATGGTTTCTCTTAATCACCGAAGAACATGGTAATAAAATCATCTATTAACTGCTTTGCCTGGTGGTGGGATTTTTTGTGGTGACGATGGCGTCTTGCGCTACGATGACTGTTGCTTTATTTCGGGATCATATCCGTACACTCATCGCCAGTAATGATTCTGGTATTGAAGTTCGCATCCTTTTCGGTAATTTTTTTCAGTTCTAAACAGTTCTAAACAGGGTGCCCTTTTTGTTCAATCCTGAATAACCGCCGAGCAGAATACGCGGACGAACGTCTGATACACCGGCAATGTTACTAATTGTTCTCCTTCGGTCTTGTAGAATAGAATTTTGTGATGTGTTTTCCGTCAATGAACAACCGAAACGCTCATCACCATCAACCGACACACATCCATTTTTAATCTTGTATCACTTATAAGTTTGTGTCTGGCCTAAAGCATTCTCACCAAATAATACAATATTTTGTAGTCCCAATTATTGGGTTTCTTTGGTAGATACTGCTTGAGTTCTGAGCAACCTTTGAAAGGAACCATTTGCTCGTTGACAACTAACATCTGTTCCTTAGGAATCTCTTGGTATTTCCTTAGCAAATGATCCAAAACAGGTCTTATTTTATAGAGTTTAACTAGATTATCGTGATCAATTTTACTGTTGTCATTACAGTGCAAGTTCTTCTTGATCGCTTCCCATCTGTCTCTACTCATTACATTCGCAACTTCTCGGACAGAAAGTTGAGAATTCCAGTAAAGACGTGTTTTCGGCATTTTCAAGAGTGACATGAAGAATATGGTTCCCAAAAATTGTTCCAACTCATTTTTGCTCATATTTGGGGGTTTATTACAATTTACTTGTACGCTATATAAATTTTATTGTTTGGTTATTAGGTCTAACAAGCTATCATCAAAGAACGAACGAAAATATTGTATGGGTTCTTTGATCGAAGTTGCTTTTGGAATTGTCCCTCTCCATACTGGAATATCTCTGGCAGTAATTTTATTATCGGTAATATCTTTGTATTGATATGAAAATTTTTGCCGCGACGTAGGTCCAACTTGTTGAGTCACTTCTTCATTACCATCTCGATTACTTGCATTTCTCTTTTTATTAGTCCCATCCTCTTCTGGCACTTGTTCTTCTATTTCCGTTTCAGCTTCATCAAAACTCTCCTCTTCCACTTCTTCGACAGTAGGATTGTACTCAGGATCATCCGAATCGCTAGCCAAACTAATGTCGCTACCATCACTTATTTCTCTTGCAATAGCGCGCTTCTTACCATAAAATAAAGCCGGATCCATTTTTTAGTATTGGCACGCCCAACTGACCCAACGCTGAACTAAACAAAATGGTCACGTTTAACAATTGCACTGAAGGACGAAGTCACCGAATTAGACACGTTTGATAGTAAACCAAATTTCGCGTCACGTCTAGAATAAAGCAACCGGCGGTAGCACCATCTCGCACTGAAGTGTCTGAGCTAATAATTATGAATTTAGACTTTCCAACTGAAAAGGTGTTATCTATGGTGGTATGCAAGAACACAGCAATCTGTTACCTTCACAAGCTCATAAACAACGGGACTAAAATTCTACTAAATACCGCTAGAGAGCGCTCTATTCAGGGATGCAATATGAAATGAAATGTAACCGAATACGACGTAATAGGTGCCCGTACAATCGGAATAAGATTTCTTCCATAAGCGGTATTAGAATGAAATGTGACGATAACGTCACGCTCGTCCTTAAAGGGTTAAGTATTTTTTATTCATCGAATTGTAATACAACAATAGCGACTACAAGATATTTGCAATTATATCCAGAACGACAACAGCCACATCGTATCGTATTTCTGGAGCTTGATAGTCATGTCTAAAGACGGCAGACTATGTGCCCGAACAGTAGCGTGATGTGGAGGGATCGAGTAGAGGCGTACGACGATCAATTCAGTTGCCGTTGAGACGTTGTAAGCGATACATTGTTAACACAATCGTGTTAAAGATGTCGGGAGTGCGTATAAACAATGCATCGACTCGGTTGCATGAAAACGTAGTAAAGAAATTTTTACATCGGTTTCCCGATTTAATATATGACGGTACCGTAGTGAAATGTTTAGTTTGTGAAACAACTTTATTAACTTGGAAAGCAAGTCAGTGCCAAAGACATATAAATAGTGACAAACATAAATCGAATAATAGTGGACGCAGATCATATAATAAATTGGTGTGTGATTTAACAATTATGTTAATTGCGACCAATATACCAATGCAGAAAGTGGAACACCCAATGTTTCGTCAGTTTTGGAAGAAATACAATCCTACGTGGAAATTACCAGCAAGAAGTACGCTACGAAATTACGTACCGTCAGTGCGTAAGAGAATTGTAAATTGTACGAAAAATACGGTAAAAAAAAATTCCTGTGGTTAACAATAGACGAAACTACAGATATTAAAAAACAGTCCATCCTAGCCATTCTAGTACGGACGCTGACTCCGCAAGGACCTTCTCCTCCTTATTTACTAACCTGTAAACGAATGCAAGGGTGTACTGCCAGAGCGATATATGATGTATTAATAGAAACACTACACAAATTTGAGATTTTACCGAAGCAAGTGTTAATGTTAGTTGCCGATGCTGTCAAGGTTATGTGTTCCACGGCAAACTTACTCAAAACGATTCAACCAAACCTGCTGCATGTCACATTTTTGCTTCACGCTTTACACCTTGTAACAAACACTATACGTACAACTTATCCTGATGTGGATCAACTGATAGGACAAACGAAAGCGGCTTTTCTTAAATCTCCGAAACGGATTCGGCTATTTCATTCGCTGTGTCCTGATATACCCGAGCCGCCGCAACCAATTCTTATACGATGGGGTACTTGGTTAGAAGCAGCATTTTATTATTATAAACATTTTGAAAAAATTAAATCAGTGATTTTACAACTAGATGCCAAAGAAGCAGCTGCAATACGGCTCAGCCAGGTTCAATTTAACAATCCTCAAGTTGCAGCAAATTTAAAAATTATTTACGACAGTTACGTTCCAATACTGGACGCAATAAAAAATTTACAGAACACTGCGCTGTTCTTATCGGACTCATTAGCAATTATTGACCACGTAAAACTAGTGCTGCATATCCTTGAAGATGAAAAAAGTGATTGTGTCCGTGAAAAATTTAACAGTGTATTAGATAAAAATGTAGATTTTACAAAATTAGGGCAACTTTTTACCAATACTGAAGATCCGTTGTACAGATACAAAGAGCGCTTTAACTATGCAAATATAACATCTCTCAACGTCGAACAATCCTTCTCTGTATATAAACATATATATACGTCGCTACGTACGAACCTTTCCGAGACTAATACAGAAACATATATTATGGTGCAGTTTTTTCATCGCGCACATCCGCATTTTTTTGCAACAATGTAAACATGTTCGGTAAGTTATTTATGTTTTTTCTTAACGTTTTGTATAGGGATTCGATATATTTATTTTTAAGCAAGCGCACTGTTATTCTGCTAAACTCTCCACGCAACGCCACTGCTGGGGCACATAGTCTGCCGTCTTTAGTCATGTCATTTGATACAGGTCCATTTTCTCTTCGGGTTCATAACAAACATAACATTTAACAAATTTTAACCGGCTCTCTATCTCCAATAACAAGCGAGATCCCCGTGGTGAGGGTCCAAAATGAATCAGCCTGTATACGCAGGACTGAATTAAGCAGTACTTTTACTATTTTCACAAAACAAATTGTAAAATTTCGTCACTTCTTACACCAGCTATGATAAGCACGTCCTATTTATGGCTGGCAAGGTTGTCAAGATTTGTTGAAAACGTGTTATAAAAAGTATGTAAAACTCACAACATAGCCATCAATGCTGGCTGTATTTGTAATCTAGTAAAATGAATTCTGATAAAGTTCATTTAAGACGTTGAAAAAATTGATTCTAACCATCTTTAAGTTAATTTTAATCAGAAACATTTTAGTTAAACACACAATTTATACCGTAAACTTAGTAGCTTTCGCTTTTGATTAAACAAGTTATACTCAGCTAAATTTAATCTATTTTTGCATATATATGATGTCAGTATATAAACAAAGAACGAAGGGCAAAGAGGGATAAATAAAAAGGCCACCGTTCGAAATTTAATAAAGCCGCGCATCGAGCACGCATAAATAACAATTCTAAGCTGCCTTTAGTGTCGGCGTCGGTGACCCTTTTTTTCCTACACACTTTTTCGAGTAAGAACGTGACTAACCGTGTGTAAATTACTACTAAAGTAAAAATTCCCATCCTCATTTCGGCACCACCGTGCGTCCAACCTCTCCACCTCCCTTACACCGTCGCCGTTGCGAATCATGAATATGAAACGAAGTTAACCTTCTCCCATAAACGTCCGGCAATTTTCACGTTTGCGATTATCAGATTAGTGAAACACTCTTTTTTCTCCCCATCTCTCTCTCTCATTGCAGAAAGATATATGAGTATGGAAACCCCATGCCGTTACAGGGAGACCGCAGCGTAATGCTTGGATATTGCGCTCCGTCGGAATCTGCACTAAAATTTATTACTTAATTTTAAATGATTCCTTTACAAGACTTTACATTCGGTTAAATATAACTTAGTCTGATGGACGTTTACGAGCTTTGAAATGGACCTGGAGAAGAACCAGATGGAAGCGGGAACGAAGTAAGCGGTGGTGTGATGCTACTACTAGTCTTCCTCGTATTGGAAAGAGACGATGAAGATGAGTGGGGCTGCGATGTAGTGGAAAAAATTGTGTTAAACTAACGAGCGTCGCGAATTATCCAGTTAATCTTTTAATGATGATTTAAGAGACTCACAGAGACAGCGGGAAATTGTTTGCTTTCTTTTTGCTTTGCTCGAGCTAAATTAATGAGGAGGATTAGTTTTGTATTTTGTATTGTGTATGACTAACAGTTAACTTCTCTTTAAATAATATATTTCAATTAGAAGAAATTATTAGCAATGTTGAATTTAACGTCGACGAAAAGCTGTAATGCGAATAGTGAAATGAATATTAAAATATTTCTTTTATAAAATATATTAAAAACAGTTGAAATTAAACGCTTCCTTGAATATTCAAAATTATACTAATAAAAATACCATAAGTATGCCTCGGACCTATGATTCGTTGCCCAACAATGCCAGCCAACACATTAAGTTTGTGGCGATGCTGTGTATGATTTTCTCGCATCCAATGTGGATTGTCAGTCACCCAATATCGGCAGTTATGCCTATTTACAAATCCATTTAGACAAAATGTAGCTTCGTCAAAAAATACGACGTTGTTTAAAAAAATTGGATCGTTATTGTACAATTCCATTATTGTTTCACAAAACTGTAATCTTCTGTCCGGGTCATCTTCGTTAAGTTCGTGCAGTAAGTGTATCTTATAGGGCTTGTATTTGTTCGCTTTTAATATTCGTCTAATAGATCTGCTACTCATATCATTTTCTAATCCTAGTAGAGTGGTTGACGTGGTGGGATTTTCCGTTACAGCAAGTAAAACATGAAGAGATCGGTCTTCATTAGTGATTTCTTTTGGTCGGCCAGCTTCAGGTATATCTCTAACATCGCCCGTTTCTCTAAATTTAGTAACCAATCGCGAAACTGTTGATTGAGCTATAGGATCTCGATCCAAATAAACATTATTGAATAAAGTGCAAACTTCGTGATGTGAACGTTGCCTGTCACCCATATCCGACCATCATAAGAATTTCTATTCTTTCTTTAGTAGTTAATTTGACCATTTTCACACAAGACACGTATTAAAAAAATGGAAACTATTTTATTGGTGAAACGTCAATAATTCAATGACAGTCAAAAAATCTACAATTTCCAAAGCAATCTACAAAACACTGCACTAGTCCAAATGTACGTTTATTAAATTTTATTTTTTTCTTAATATTTTTATTATCTAACCCCATGAAAAAGGTACATATTCATATTCAAAAAATTAATAAAGATTCCGAATTTTCTAAAAGAAAATATTATTTCCATTAAAAAAAAATTTTTTTTTTGCTGTCATCTAATCATCATGAAAAAAAGCAAATGATTGAAGCCAATACAAAATAACTTGTCAAAAAACTTTTGTTGGCAACATTTTGTTCTAAAGTTTATATTTACGGAATTATTAGACTGATCCGTTACTTCTGCCCAACCCCGTATATTGTTGAGACGATGAGCAGGAGTAATTTTAGGCCAGTAAATGTCCACGAATTATTTAACAAGATCGAGAATATTTGGAATGATCTGTCGCCAGAATTTATACATAATGTTATAACATCGATTCCTAGACGTTTACAAGAGGTACTAAAGAGAAATGGTGCTGAAATAAAGTATTAAATATTAAAATCAAATATTTGTAGTTCTCTGATTAATGAATTCTTCTTTTTCGTTTATTCTCTCAGTAACATAATTTTATAACATAATTTTGCGTGAATTGCGCGTGTTACAATGCTTAATTATAGTGAAAATAAATACATAATCGTCAAGATTTCAAATGCCGCGATAGTACATAAATCTAATCATTGCAACTAAAACGTCATTCAAAGTCGCATAAAAATTGAAATTTATTGTGGTACAATTAATTAATAATAAATGTTAGGTTAAATGTTAGGTTAAATGTTATATATATCAGTATTAAATATACAAACAAGGATAATATGTTCTATTTACAAAAAACCTTTATTGGTTGCTGATATCCAGGATGTTAGTAACTTTTCGTTATGTCAAGTATTCGTTATGTCAAGTATATTATACTGTAGAAAGCCATGATATTATTGGTTCAAAAATATTAGCAGTGGTAAATAAATACAACTGTCATTGTATTTATTGTATTGGTCTATTGACACCTCAAAAATGTTTGCAACAAATCACAAAATTTTGATTATCGGAAGCTATTTTTGAAATGGTGTAAAACTTGGAAATGAATGCATGAATTGCATGGAGGAATTCCGGCAGATTTCAAAATTTTGTAGTAAGGTATGTCAGTTTGCAACAAATACCGCGGGACAATTACACCACAAAATTTCAGGAATTCCTTCAGTAACATGAAGAGTGGCGAAAGTGAGGAAACTCACTTTAAACATTGGTAGCTGTATGGTAGCTGTTTTTATTTATTAAACTTTTTATTATTTGATCTGAACAAATAACTATATATATTTGTTAAAAAGAAAACATGACATCATCCGTCAACGGTATTACTTAACTTATTTATAATCCCAAGTTAAGTTTGAAGAAAGTTTTATGGCATTCTAGAGTTTAAAAGATTTGAATTATTGGTAAAGATTGAGAATTGGACCATCTAAAATACAACAAATTCTATTTAATGTTAAAGGGTAACATTATTACAGCTACTACTTGTTACATTCGACGTTATAAAAAATGAATATTTCAAAACAGTAGGTATATACCAAATATATATTTTAAATAATTATTTTAAATAAGGTTCGTTTTTGAATAAGATGAAAAATACTGTAAATATCAGTAATACTTATTTATCGTATAAGCGTTTTAGATACTATTTTATTCACATAAGAATGTTTAAACGCGAGAACCCCAATTCGAGCATTTAATTTTCTTAAGTGGATAAAATTCATCTAAAACACGCATGCAATATAACGTTTTATCTACAGTCACCACATTAATGGAATGGAATTATTCGAAATTTAATTAAAAAACATTCGCTACTCATAAAATGAAATGTAACAGGCTGTATCCTACTTATTTGTTGCTATAGTATAGTCGATATTTTTTCATGAATTCACTAGTAGATAAAAGGTCACTTTATATGCTTCATAAGTGTGGAGAAAATTCCTATTATAATGTGATTGTGGATAATACTATATTATGTATCAAGTTCTATAAACGCAATTTTAGCCATGAGTTTGATTAATCACGAGCGAAGCGAAGCGTGTGTTTAATAAAATCAGTGACTAACAAGTTTATAGAACGAGTTGCATACCATACTTTTTCTATGACAGTAAATATGTAAATAAAAAATTTGGAAATTAGTTTATTATCACATCAATAAACATGGAAACAGTATTAAGAAATATTGAAAAAACAAGTCAATCAACGGGAGGAAACGTACAGACGCCGTTTCGTTCTGATTGGAACTTTTCAATGTACGGCATTCCTCGAAGACGGACATTGCTTTTTCATTTCTATACTTTCTGTATATATAGTTAACATTTGGAACTTACTGCAAGTGAGAATTAATGAATATTAAATCACATTCTTACATGTAAATGTCGACTTATGTGGAGCGTTCATAACTACAATCCGACAAACTAAGTTTGTACTAGTATGCAGAACACACCCTTTCGCGACAACGAACTTCCTGGTAATTAGGTTAATTAAGAATTAAGAAATATTGAAAAAACAAGTCAATCGACGCCGTTTCGTTCTGATTGGAACTTTTCAATGTACGGCATTCCTCGAAGACGGACATTGCTTTTTCATTTCTATACTTTCTGTATATATAGTTAACATTTGGAACTTACTGCAAGTGAGAATTAATGAATATTAAATCACATTTTTTAGTTAACATTTGGAACTTACTGCAAGTGAGAATTAATGAATATTAAATCACATTCTTACATGTAAATGTCGACTTATGTGGTGCGTTCATAACTACAATCCGACAAACTAAGTTTGTACTAGTATGCAGAACACACCCTTTCGCGACAACGAACTTCCTGGTAATTAGGTTAATTAAGAATTAAGAAATATTGAAAAAACAAGTCAATCAACGGGAGAAAACGTACAGACGCCGTTTCGTTCTGATTGGAACTTTTCAATGTACGGCATTCCTCGAAGACGGACATTGCTTTTTCATTTCTATACTTTCTGTATATATAGTTAACATTTGGAACTTACTGCAAGTGAGAATTAATGAATATTAAATCACATTCTTACATGTAAATATCGACTTATGTGGTGCGTTCATAACTACAATCCGACAAACTAAGTTTGTACTAGTATGCAGAACATACCCTTTCGCGACAACGAACTTCCTGGTAATTAAGTTAATTAAGAATTAAGAAATATTGAAAAAACAAGTCAATCAACGGGAGGAAACGTACAGACGCCGTTTCGTTCTGATTGGAACTTTTCAATGTACGGCATTCCTCGAAGACGGACATTGCTTTTTCATTTCTATACTTTCTGTATATATAGTTAACATTTGGAACTTACTGCAAGTGAGAATTAATGAATATTAAATCACATTCTTACATGTAAATGTCGACTTATGTGGTGCGTTCATAACTACAATCCGACAAACTAAGTTTGTACTAGTATGCAGAACACACCCTTTCGCGACAACGAACTTCCTGGTAATTAGGTTAATTAAGAATTAAGAAATATTGAAAAAACAAGTCAATCAACGGGAGGAAACGTACAGACGCCGTTTCGTTTCTGATTGGAACTTTTCAATGTACGGCATTCCTCGAAGACGGACATTGCTTTTTCATTTCTATACTTTCTGTATATATAGTTAACATTTGGAACTTACTGCAAGTGAGAATTAATGAATATTAAATCACATTCTTACATGTAAATGTCGACTTATGTGGTGCGTTCATAACTACAATCCGACAAACTAAGTTTGTACTAGTATGCAGATTATCAGGAAGTTCGTTGTCGCGAAAGGGTGTGTTCTGCATACTAGTACAAACTTAGTTTGTCGGATTGTAGTTATGAACGCACCACATAAGTCGACATTTACATGTAAGAATGTGATTTAATATTCATTAATTCTCACTTGCAGTAAGTTCCAAATGGAAACAGTACAAAATTATTAAATTATTGTTTTACTTATTATATATATTGATGATTACATTAGAAACATTTTGGCAATTCTTAAAAAAATCGTTTTTTTTCAATTTTTTTCGATCAAACTGATTTGCTTCATTTATTTGATTAAATTTAACCTCATCCTTGATTTACTTTTATTTTCATCAAAGCCAGAACTTTAAGCAATTCCAATATCAGTATTTTCAATATTCTCAGCATTCTTTTGCATTGCATTATCTTGTTCAGTATTCATGACTTTAGTAGCTGTATCGATTTTATTGTTGAATGAGTGGTTAATATAACTCTCTCATCGCCATCCTCCATGATGCTTTAAAGCTGTGATGTCCGCACCTTTGTCACCAAAATCGCTGAGGACCTTCTTAGGCAATGGCCACTGGAAGCAGCAGGGTCAGGCAATGTTAAAAATTTTGGTGTTACTTTACAGAGCTTTTCAAATTTATTAATTCTAATGGGCTGCTTTGTATATTTTCCTCCCTGGTATTTTAAGAAAAGTATTACTTGTCAGGCTTGGAGGTCGAAGTTTTATGTATTCCTTGCAGATATGGTAGAAATTACCACCAATTACAAACTGACGTTCAGTTTTTGTTTTAGTATCATGAATGTGAACTAAAAGGGCAGTGTTGAGGTCTTCAATATGACTTGTTTAAATTTTCATAAATTCTTCCCGCCAACAAGCTCCCACTAAGTCAAAAATTAATCCCACCTAAGATATTTATCATTATTTTATTTTTATTTAATTTGGTTTTATACTTTACCTTTGTAAATAGGTATTCTTTGTTTGGAGCAAGTGATAAGAATCTTCTAATTTGCTGCAATATTTTCAATTTTTGGGTCTGTAATTGTCTGATTTACGCTTTAGAAAGTTTTCATCTTTTTCGGAAGATTTTGGAAATAAACAAGTAACATATTTTCAGATAAAAAATTTGTTTGGTTTTCGTGACACCAATCCTGGAAAAGTTTATATGCACGTTCGTACTGACTTTTTGATTTTTTCGGCAGCAAACTAGCCGTTGCCGATGCGGCTGCTTGAGTAATTTCGAGTGGACTACCAATGAAAGCATCTTCTTCACTTCCACTTTCGTTTTGGTTCATTTTTCCCACAAAATACAAAATTACTTGTTTCTTGTCACGCCGCGTCGAGTTATTTTGATAGATTAATGAGTATGACAAGGGACACGGATAACTAATTTTATATTTTCCAATTAAAAAATCAAAAACTAACTTCAGTCCATAACTAAAGCGCCCGTCGGTAAGTTCACCCTGTGACTGAAAGACACGAAGCCACGGCTTGTTGCGGTGTATTTAAAAGATCTCTTAAAGTCATGGAAACATATACGATAAATGGCATTTTAAAGATGGGAGTAGGAAAATAGTTATTTATGCACCAAGGGCAATATAATTGCTATAACGCCAGTGATTCATACAAGATTTTATTTTTCACTTTTTTTAAATATCTTAAGCGGAAAATTCAAATTGAATTGGAAAAGATCCGAGATTTCTGTCAGCTGCCATGTCGTTGACAGTCGTTATGCATCATTACGAATTTAACATGACTCCTTGAATCAACTGCTTAACCTTAATTTTATTTTAAATGACAGTTGTTGACACTTTGAAGTTTTCAAGTTGTCACTGTTTAGATACTCTCAATTTTAATAAAGAATGCTAAAATTTTGCTTCTTTTCAAAAATTCAAATTATTAGTTCTGTAAAATGTATATCCTTTCTTCTCGGGCCTTATTTATACTCACACAACATTAAAAACCGTAAATAAATTAGCTGGCAATATGAGCCATATCGCCCTGTTATAACGCCCAAGGGCGATATGACCGTCTATATTGTAGCCGTATCCAAGGTGAAATGAACAAATAATACATAAGTGAAAAATAAATATATTAATTTCCACATTCTACATACTTTCATCTACTTTTCTACATAATTTACATTTTTGTTCAAACATTTGTATACCGTTCAACAAGTTTTTCAATTCCGATGTCAAAGAAATCTGTCGCCTGGTAAAAGCCTAATATATGACTGTAGTTTTTACTTCTTCGTCGTCGCCGAATCGTTGACCACCAAGAAACTGATTTAAGTACCGAAACAAATAAAAATCACTGGGCGCAAGGTCTGGACTGAAAATGGACATTGTACCCTTTCAAAAGACCTGATTAGACTTTGTGTTTGTGCAGAAACATGTGGCTTCGAATTGTCATGGCGCAAGATCACATCGAAAAACAGTAGGTGACGTTGGAATTTTTTCAACGCCTTGTCAATGTTGTCTCACAATACGCGTTAGAATCGATTGTTATGCCTCTCAGCAAGAAATCTCCTTCCTGTCCCAAAATACAGTTGCTATAATCTTTCGTGCGAAAGTGTGTTTGGCTTTTACTCTGGTTGGCGACGATATGCGTCTCCATTTCATGCTTGTTGCTTGGACTCATAAGTCATCTGAGACACCCAAGTCTCATCTCCTGTAACGATGAGATCCAAAAATTCATCTCCTTCCAGGCCGTATCGAGTTAAAATCGATAAAGTACAATCTTTTCGTTTTGTGATCCTCAGAATGCAGTCTTGGACCCCATCGACGACACAATTTTCGATATTTCAGTTTCTCCGAAATAATGGTATACAAAACTGACTTTGAAACCTGTAGAAAATCAACAATAACTTTGAAATCGCGAATCTACAGCCTTTTCGAATTTTGTTGTCCACTTCACGAACCAACAAGTAGGTGTCAGTTATGAAAGCAAATGTCATAACTGACACCTACTTTCAAAACAGACATCTGCTTTCAATTACTGACATTTGCTTTCACTAACTGACATCTGCTATCAAAACTGACATCAACTTTCAAAACTGACTTCTGCTTTCAACTTGACATCTACATTCAAAAACTGACATCTGATTCATTAACACTGTTACTTTATAATGCATTTCTAAATAGCTTGAACCTAGGTCTATTGTGGGTGAGTGGTAAAACTGACAGTCCGGCAAACTGTAGACTTGGGTTCGAGTCACACATAGACAATATTTTTTAATTAAAAAATTTCGTATGATTTGCTTTGTAATTTGTAGACAGCAATGTTTACATCCCCACTTACTTTGCAATTACATACATACTAACTCGATATTTGTAAATATTTCATATAAAAGCCGAAAAACTCCAATAATTTATCAATTGTTATATTTAATAAACGGCTAAGAAATTATCTAAACACTTATATATATATATATATATATATATATATATATATATATATATATATATATATATATATATATAGATAAAATAAATTAAAATCGGGTAAGCGGTCTGTCAATTAAAAAACTCCTTTATTAAATAACCCTATATTTCGCAACAAAATTTGTTGCTTCCTCTGGGGATAAAAATGTAGAGTTGAAAAATAATAAAATTGACGTACAATAAAAAAAAATATTTTTTATATATTTTTTTTATTTCATTATGAAACAGACATGTAAATAAATTTACATATCTGTAACTGTATACTTGGACAATCAACAAGTTTTTTTTTATTGTACGTCAATTTTATTATTTTTCAACTCTACATTTAGACAATCGACAAGTTTTTTTTATTGTACGTCAATTTTATTATTTTTCAACTCTACATTTTTATCCCCAGAAGAAGCAACAAATTTTGTTGCGAAATATAGGGTTATTTAATAAAGGAGTTTTCTAATTGACAGACCGCTCACCCGATTTTAATTTATTTTATCAATATATTATGGTCGATAATTTCGTTTAAATTAATTATATATATATATATATATATATATATATAAATTGATAAATTCTTGGATTTTTTCGGGTATATATATATATATATATATATATATATATATATAATATATATTTATCGGTGAATCTTATACTTTATCAAATTTTCGTTATTACCAAATCTCCTCCCTTAATACTTTTCAAGGCACTGTTCCGTTAAAAGAAATGGCGTATTTTATGTTTCTCGAAAAGCTAGGTAGCACTTTTCTTGCTAGGATTCACTGCCGCGACAGCGTATTTCTTAATTTTCCCTTATTTAAGCGCCTCTTCCTCCGCTTCTCGCAAAGCAGGAAAAACAAAAATATATATGCGCTGGATACAAACCCGTTTCCCCATACAAATATATTTGTATTACGCGAAAGTTACAAAGATGGCAGCATACCTACTGCGGAAGGACGACGTTTCCACAATGGAAAAGTTATTTAAGATCCGGATCGTTGTCGCGACGGCCTACTACGACGCACTCTTTCCATTATTCTACTTCAACTCTATGATATAAATTCTGTACGAGGAAAAGAGTCTTAGTGATTCGGCAGACATTGGTATTATTAGCGGGTACTGGGTCTTATTCTTATTGGTCGAGGTCATCCAAACTCTTTCCTTGGTTCTCTAAATGAAAACGGATAAGAGTGTGAGAATCAGGTGCCATATTTAAAGAATTTAAGTGCCGAAACTTAACAAAGCCTTGAATTCATATAAAAAGCATGTGTTATTTAGATATAAAATAAAATAAGAAACACAATTCCATGATTTTCACCAATAATTCTTACACTCTTAGTAACAATTGTTTCACCAGTACTGTAGCTTCTTCAGACTAATAAGGTAAATCAAATTACAGAACGGAATATATAGTCAGTCAACTAATTTAGGGGTGGAGGTGTTACACAATTACATGGGAATAAGTTTAACAATAAGGAATTTTTCAAATCTACTTGATCATTTAATAAAGTGTTACATTTTTCATGATGTTTATTTCTATTGTTTCGAGTAATGTTAAGTTGATACTCCATTTTCTGAATGTAAAATAGTGAAATTTGAAGTAAAAGTATTTAAATGTATAGTTAAACTCACTTTTGTTATAATTAAAGCATCTCTTGTGTTCTGATATTGTTGTTTCTATAGATTCAAGTTTGTCCGATATACTCGTATATCTTAAAGCTATCACCGCAAGAAAGTTTATAAACTACAGATTTGTTGGAATTATTTACTTTGTTTTTGCTGTTTTTAATTAATTTTCTTAGCCTATTGTTCGTTCTAAAAGCAATATTTATCTAAATCATGTTTTTTAAGTAACTTACTAATTTGTTTGAATGTTGGCCCTAGATGTTTGGTTTTTGGGTAGTTGGATATATCGTTTGTAGGGTTTTTTATACTGTTGTTTACAACTAAATTATTCCTATAGTCACTATTAACAGCAATTTGTTTAGTTCATTGACGAAGGAGATACTTGTTGAAACTTCATTATAACGCTAAGAAATAAGTAATTAAACTTCTAGTTTCAAAAATTCTTTTATTGTAAATACCACTACAATAAAAGAATTTTTGAAACTAGAAGTTTAATTACTTATTTCTCAGAGCAATTTGTTTTATAATGTTTAATTCTTTTTGAAAATTGACAATAGTGAGGGGAACAGTTAACGATCTGTACATGATACTATTATACCTTAGTAAAAAGGTGACAAGAAGCAGTGGCGGCTCTTGATGACGTACGATGTGAGCTGCTGCACGGATGAGACTGCCTCGTTTAAGCTTTCATAATACAGAGAAGCAAGTAACCGTACCGAAATCTTCCGAAATAGTTCGAAGTAGTCTCATCCGTGCAGCAGCGTACATCGTACGTCATCAAGAGGCGCCACTGACAAGAAGATAAATGTATACTAGTGTCTGTATGAGTGGGTTTATGATAAATTTCATGTTCTAAACAATTATTATTTTTAGAAATCTAGTAAATCTAGAAAGTTTACCATTAACTTCTATTTCAGTCGTGAATTTTCGATTAGGATGTAAACCCTTAATTAAAGAAGTTGTTGACGATGGTTGATTAATTTAGTAGTTTTTTTGGGTATTTTATCGTTTGTAGGATTTGAATAATCCGACGTTTCGGCAGTCAATCTACTATCACCTTCAGGATAGTCTTGAGAAAGTTCGAAGTTTCCATAGAATCAATAGTCAAGCTGTCTAATTCAAAATGTAAAATATTAGCTGTACGTTTTTTTTCTGAAATAAACCGTAAATATCTTCTTTCATTTATTTATTATTTATCTTATTCATTTAATTCACATGAATTCCATACATGTATGTGGAAATTCCTATAATTTCATCCTATAGATTCTTTGATTTCTTCAGACCATGAAATAAACGATATATATATTTCAAGCGATGAAAAGTAGATATCGATGAAAGCACATCGATTCATCTCTATTTAATGAATGTGTCCGCAATATTCCTCTACTTACTGTCATGTACTCTCAATGGACTCGGAAATAATTGGATCCGAATAGATTCCCGATAATCACTGAAGAGTAAAAATACTTCATCATTATATATAGATTATATATATATATATATATATATATATATATATATATATACATATATCTTAGATAAAAAGGAGTGGAAAGATATAGAAGATAGAAATTTCAATGCGGCTTATCCTTTGTAACTGCTAACCGCTCTTGTGCTCGTTTAATTTGCGGGATTTACGCGGACACCGCAACGTGGACATGGGGACAGATGTTGTGGCAATAAAGAAATGGTATTTTTATTTTTTTAGGGAGGAACTAAAAACGATCGATATAGATGTTTTATAGGGTTCAGAAACATAAAGACATTATAAATAGAATGTTCGCAGTGAAATATTTAAGACAGTCGAAATATATTCTTAAAGGTCCTTGGTAAAATATTTCATTATAAATAGTATGAGAACTAGTTTCATATTTAATGCAAATATGTATAAAACATATCTATATCTCTACACATCCATCTAAATTGATCTCATCAGTGTTTTCGAATTGACGTCTTATGGTTTGTTTCCTCAAGTAATCACTAACTTCTTCTTCTGTTTTGGGTTGGACGCCAGCACGTCCAGGCACTTGAACACACTTTGTATTATAATAATTGTGCTATAATTACTAACTTATCCAGTCAGGTTATAAGAGATATCTCGCGACATCTGACGGACAAAAGGGACCTGCCGGTATAAGCATTTTCTCTAGAATGGCTACGCCATTACAAGGGAGAAAAAAACACTAAAATAGTATAGTCCATTAGCTCGTAACCAGATGGCTCAATAAACCAAAAAATAGCATATCGATGTGTAAACACATCAAGCGTATATTAATTACTACAGGAATTAGCATAAATGGTAATGCCTTACAAAGAATTTTAATAAAAACATGTAACATAAAATAAAATGTGTAGGTATATGAAAACATTGTAAGACCTCAATTAATTATTTAATTATGAAATCAATAATTCAAGAATTATTGTTTCAATGTATCAGTAAAATATAACCGACGATTTAAACGGCATTTTCCGTTCCGCCGAACTTCCCAAACTTCGTATAAAGAATAGAATCTCCACGAACATATCCAAGGCCTGAATAATGCCCATATTCCAGAAATATATATATATATATATATATATATATATATATATATATACATATATTGTTTTCGAATGTTTTCGCGGTCGTTTGTTGAAGCATTTTTCTTCGGGATATTTTGCCGCGTTTAGATGATTTTGTCTTGAGAAGGACAACTTCCTTCTTGATGTTTCGGCAAATGATGTCTTTTTCAAGGAATATAAAATATATTCCTCGAAAAAGGCATCATTTGCCGAAACTTGTAGGGTTGTTTTAAATAAATATATATATATAGTAAATTCAATTTGTAATCTAAACATATATATATATATATATATATATATAATGAAATTAGACGGTTGATCTATAAATAAAAGAATCTAGCAAAATGTGATAATGAAAATAATAAAGGTTATGAAAGTAAAAGTTAAAAGATTTGAATTTATAATTGGGCGCCTTTTAATAAGAAAATATATTTAGATCAACGCTATCTATGTTCTTAATATACCAACTAACAGTCGTGAGCATGTAATAATAAAAATATAACTCTTCAGGATCTTCGTAGATAGAAAGTGAATGTTTATTCCTTTGTATGGTGTTTAAATAAATAAATCTAATATAAAATAACTCCTACAACCAAACACTAGCAAATAGAAGAGTGAATTAAGTGATAAAAATAAATAATTTATTGAAATAAATAAGAAATCTGTAATTTGAACAAATAGATGTGTCTAGCGACAAATATTAATAACTGCAAATAATAAACACGTGTGTTGGATACTTAAAGGTTATGTGTAGTTAATAAATATGATCTTATATTAATTTCCAACAGTTTATACAATAAATCAGGTAAGTACTACTATGTTAAAAATATTTATATGGGATAACTATAATGTGTTTGTCTAGGATGTAAATAATAGTAAAATTCAGGATTTTATTAAATTGAATAATTAGTTTTAATTAAATAATGTTAACTTTTCGACTTTGTTGTAGAATATTGATAGAAGTAAACCTGTTATCCAACGAACTCTGCGGTTATCCAGATTGAGAGCGTCGTGATCGGGAAAATGCAAAGTGCGGGTCCTCCAATTTTGATGTCGGCGTATGCGGCATGAAAACGGCTTCGAATCTGCCTTCTCGACGAAACTCCCATATTTAAGATGCTTGTCTCGTATTTTCTAAGTTTCCAAGCGATTGACTTCAGGTTTGTCTTCAAAAGATGGGCCAATTATTAATATCTTGATTCAGCATAAATTTTTAATAATATCACTGGTATTTTAATTTACATATAACTTTTTAAAGGAGTCGAACAAAATTACGGCCATACGTTTTTAGATTTTTAGGAAAAGACGCCGATAGCGGTTATTTATTTTCCAAGCCTATTTAATATTGTAAAATAGCCTCGAAGTTTTACTTTTACAAAATCCACAAACAAGAAAAATATAAACAATGTGATAATTTTGTCATAATAATTAAATTTATAAAATAATTTTCAAGTTGTCAAAACATGCATTCAAATATTAGGTTATGTTGTATTTGTGTGTTGAAAATAACATTTTCGCGTGTTAATTGCCTTTTAAAAAGTGGGCGTGTCTAACTAGTATCGATACAAAATATAGATTTAGATAAATTAGATATCTGTTATTTCCCGCTAAAGATTTGAATTATGAAATTGAAAATAAAAATATAAAAGTAAGTTTAGAAATAAAAATAGGTTAATTTAAAAATATTCAAAGATCGTTATATTAATTTATATACATTTCGATACTAATTTTACAAATTCAATCCGCCAATTTAACACTTCTTCTATGAGTTTTATAATTGTTAACACTGTTTTTCCCATTATAGATGCTGGAATATGGATGCTGTTTGCCCCATTACAATATATATATATATATATATATATATATATATATATATATATATATATATATATATATATATTATATTATTATTATTATATATATTTTATATCCTTGATAAAGGCATCATTGCCGAAACATGTAGGGTTGTTTTAAATATATATACTTTGAAGTAAACCAGACCTTTAATCACCGACTGATTGAATTTACTATATATATATATATATATATATATATATATATATATATATATATATATATATATAGTAAACTTCGGCGGTAAGTCGGCGTTTAAAGGTCTGGTTTATTACTTCAAAGTATATATATTTAAAACCCTACATGCTTCGGCAATGATGCCTTTGTCAAGGATATGACAGAATATGACAGAAGGAATGACAGAATATAAAATATATTTTTATATTCTGTCATTTATATTTTTTATATCCTTGACAAAGGCATCATTGCCGAAACATGTAGGGTTTTAAATATATATACTTTGAAGTAATAAACCAGACCTTTAATCGCCGACTTATTAAGTTTACCATATCATACCAAGGTCACGAAAATATTATATATATATATATATATATATATATATATATATATATATATTTATATTTAGATTATTTCTTAGCCGTTCATTAAATATATCAATTGATAAATTCTTGGAGTTTTTCGGCTTTTATATGAAATATTTACAAATATTATCAAATGAGTATATATTTGCGAAGTAAATGTGATAATATTTGTAAATATTTCATATAAAAGCCGAAAAGCTCCAAGAATTTATCAATTGATATATATATATATATATATATATATATATATATATATATATATATTAAAAATAATAGATTTTTTTATTGTTTTTAGCGACCTTGGTTTTAGCGACCTTTAGCGACATGTTCATTGTAATAATTCTTGTTTCCAGATACTTGATAAAGACTGAATTAATAAAAGTCGAAACGTCGTAAAAACATCAAAATTCAATAAAAGGTCGCTAAAACCAATAAAAAAATCTATTATTTTTAATATTAAAACACGGCCAATAAAATAAAAAAGAAAAATAAATTTCTTATAAACACTATATATTGTTATATTTCTAAATTGCCCCACTAAGTTGGGATGCCTAATGTTCTATGTCAAAGGACGTTAATATATAAAAATGTTTATTCTAGTTATAAATGCCCCAAAACGTTGGGCTCTAAATGTTATATTACTGAATTTCACGTTGGGCTGGCAAATGTTATATTTCAACGAATATTAATATATACGTGAATGTTAATATACAAATGTTAATATATAGATAAATGTAAAGTGAATGTCATAAAAGTTATATAAAATTCACATCGGGCTCGTTCAATACTTATCTGTTTTTTGTTATATCGTCGGCTAGCTTCTTTGATTTCTTCAGGGTTAAGGTAGGTTCACCTCTCTCCACTTTGACTTTATTTACGTAGTTTATTTGGTTGGGAACGGAACAATATCTCAAGTGTATTACAAAAAAACCAAAGTAAAATATTGACAATTAACTTTATTAAGGATAAAATATCTAGCAAAGTTTGAGAATTTATATTGACAATTTCGTGACACACATATAACAATAAGGGAGACACACTCAACGGTTGGTATTCTTATAGTATAACAATATGGTGTAAGACAAGTGCAATTAGGTGTTGTTTTATTAAAATAGTTTATAAAAGTGACATAGAATCCAGTTTTAAAATTACAAACAGTGGATACTAATATTTAAATAAGTTGAATAAAAATTACAGTGGTATAATATCGGTGAAAGCAATGTAAATAGTTAGTTATGGAATAAACAAAGAAAGTTCTAGAAATGTACATGAGCAAGTAAAAATGGCGCGTAAAATATTGTTAAAGTTAGCAAAAACCTGAATCTTCGGATATAACCTCCGTTGCTTCCTGCGCCTGTGTTCTGCTGGTTTTCACAACGGGAAACTGGAGAATATTTCTGCTACGGTCCCTCGGGATGACTTGAACTTTTTAGAAATCTCCAAGTCCGACGGCGGCTTGATCGGATGACCGGTCTCGAGCGTTCAAAGATGTTGGTCGTTGCACGGTGAAATTTATGGCGGGTAGTTTACGTATTGAAAACTTCAAAAATTCGTAATTCTTGAACTATTTGGTCGGCAGATGTTAAACTTGGTCTACAGGTAGATCGTAGGTATGTGTAACGTTTTGTAGACTTAAAAATCTCCAGCACTTAATAATTTCGCCAATTTATTTTAATTACTTCGGAGCACAAAAAAACGTGACCTCTCACTGTAACGACTAATTACCGACGCTTACTTTTTTCACTTGCTTTTAATTGCATAACTTGCCGCAAATCGCTCCATTCTTTACTTGCATTATCTTTTTGAATATTATTCATTTAGACATTTTAAGTAAAACAGTAAAACAGTTAAAAAAATTACAATTTGATTTATAAAATAACTTTAGTTGGATATCATATGTTTATGTGTTTACAAACACTCTGTCAATATCGGTTTATTTTCGGGTTATTGCACCGTTAAAATTGTGGGCGGGGCTTAATCGTTCAAATGCATTTGAAAAGAAATACGTTACATTTGTTTGAATAAAAACGCGTTAAATATTAATTTGAATTAAGAATGAATATAAACATAGTAATAAAAAAAATAGAAAAATAAGTTAATTATTTCAAAGCAAATTTTTCGTCAAAATAACGTATTCATTCTTTGAATCAATCTTTCCCCTTCTTGGTATTAAAGTACATAGTAGATATAAACATTATGGTTACATGTATTCTTTGTTTCTTTCAGAGAAAAAAACCCTTCTTGCAATGCCTCAATATATATATATATACAGTACAAATCTCTTCCCTATAGTCAGTAGAATATGCATACATACGTGTATTACGTATGTGTGTGTTCCTGAAGTGAGAAGTAGGGATGAGAAGTAGGGATGGGGGGCGCGGAGACTAGCAGCGATGCACGCCTTTCTTACGTTTATTTATTCTATCAAAGTTCCAGTATTTGTTTTCTTGGTTTTATTAAATTTATGGCTATTGATTACGTATAAGTTAACTTGTGTCGGTATTCACGATGGATATTTTTACCCTTGAACAAAAAAAAAATTGTCGTAAAACAGAATCATCTTGGTCGCAGCATAAGAGAAATTGCACGGGTATTTCAAATTAACTTTCAACGTACCATTGCGTTTGAAACGATAAGACACATAATTAAAAATTTTGAAAAATATGGCTGTTTAAATCCGTTAAAACATACGAAGGTTTTATTTATTATGTACCTATAGAAAATAGAAATTATGATTTACCGCTTTAATTATTGTTATTGTTATAGGTATATCTGACATTGTTTTAAACGTTAAAAATATTAAAATCTTCCAAAAAGTCCACACTTATTTGTGTTAATTATTACATAAAGTCCCTATTATTGCCGCTAGTTCCACATCCATCGACGTTTATACTATGTATGTATGTGCTTGTGCTTACATCCATATGTATGCCACGTGCGTCCCCCACTCCTCGCATCTCGAACGCACACATACGTAATACACGTTTCTATAAGTGACTATAGGGAAGAGATTTTTACTGTATATATATATATATATATATATATATATATATATATATATATATATATATATATATATATATATATATATATATATATGTTGTAACTGGATTCCGGGTTTTCTTCCGCGTTTCCATTGTTTGGTCTTTGTAAAGACCGGTGCTGGTTTCTGGACGACGTTTCGGCAAAATCACATTTGCCATCTTCAGGTCTGCGATAACTGTCTGCTTCTGCTTCTGGTTACTCGTAAACTCGTAAAAAGTTTACGAGTAACCAGAAGCAGAAGCAGACAGTTATCGCAGACCTGAAGATGGCAAATGTGATTTTGCCGAAACGTCGTCCAGAAACCAGCACCGGTCTTTACAAAGACCAAACAATGGAAACGCGGAAGAAAACCCGGAATCCAGTTACAACACATACTACTACCCGCGGAAACCTGAAAGAAAACATATATATATATATATATATATATATATATATATATATATATATATATATATACGTACATGAACTCTGCGGCATATGCGAGAGGTGCCACTCAGAATATATATTTCTCTTACACCTTGTTTATTTTACTTATATTTATTACAAATATGACTTAGTCCTTGCACTATCGTTAACGATAATGACCACATCATTCGACTACCATCAAACTGATTAATCTTGGGTCAGCGTCTTTGCTATCCTAACTTCCTTTCGCCTTAGCAAAACTACTGGCTATTGGGAATATTAACCCATCACTTTCTTTTTATTTAAAGACATGTTTATGTAATGGAACTTTCCGTGGCAATATTAATAAAGTGAAGATTGAATTATTAAAGGTATTTATTTTATATTAGATAACAATTTAACCAAGCGTATTAACAAATCCAACTGCATTAACTACTTTAAAATTATGTTCTGAATGTATATTACGTCACTTAAAAAAAATGCACAAATTGCCATAAATTTTTATATTTCCCTCGCAAAAATATACACGATGCAGGGATGCATATTATATCGAAAAACTCTTCAAACTTGCGGGTTTTTACGATGCCACTGAAGTACAAGGACGTGTATGCTAAATATTCCATGTACATTCAGGTCGTGAATGCATCCAGCCACTCTACATATATATTCCATCTAAGTACATATATACCCCACTTCCCCGCAACCATACGGTATACTGTACAAAATAGCAGCGTGGTCCTTTTAGCGGGAGAATTTTACCCTTGCCAGAGAGCTGGTAATAATTCCCGTGATGCCGTATTATACCTATATTGTGCGGCGGCATATTGAAACACTCTCTTCCTGCTATAAGTTTATTGGTGAAGGGCGCGAACGATATCTTTCTCCACTTCTTCGCCGCTCATAACGAACCATTGAACTCTAAAATTTAATCCGTACTATCGACGAGAACCGGGTAAAAAGGGATGCAGTAGATGATTGTGTCCATTGTGTTCTGATGCTTTTTTCTTGTACTTTTTGTTTGACTTTATGATTAGAGCCTTTTCCTTCTATCATCTATGATAGAGAATTAGCATATTTTTACACGGTAAATGTTGTATAACTATATTTACATAACCCGTTACATATTTATTAGTTTTTTATATAACCTACACATCTTTGAAAAATATTTACAGTCTGTTAAACTCTTTAAGTTAGTTTAATGTTTGCATACTCGAACTAAGGTTTCATCTGTATGTTAATTAAGGTATGTCTATGAAATAATATAGTATATTTTGAAACAAATATTATTGTAACAGATGTTTTATAAACAGAATTTTGCGAGAGGGCTATTTCTTTCCAGGCTCCGGTGAGCCTTAAAGTTTTTATTTAATATTTACATAAGAAATGAAAGATTTAAAATGCATTAAAGTAATTAAATAAAGTAGGAATAAATATAAAGAACGACAAATAAGTAATTAAAAATGAACATGAAAAAAATATGAACTGGAAAGAAAGTTAAATTATGCACTAAATTAAATGTGAATTAAATAAAAGAATAATATATATTTGATCAATACATATTACCTTTGGGTTGCGAGCATGTCGCGATCGAACATGTTGAAAGCAAGGCCGAACGGCGCTTGGATGCTGCAACAGCACGTGTCGAGTTTGAGCAATGTATATCATAGAAGAGTCGGGAACAGAAAAAAGGATGAGTTTGGTGTAAGAGAACAGCCGTTGTCGGAAAAGGTATTGTTTTATGGCTCAGTTTGGAGAGGAGGATGAAGCTGGCGATGTTTTGAATTAAGAACTAATTAAAAGCGCTAGCTAGGAGTTGCGATGTCGATGAAACAAATATCATTAAAATATTCCTCGTGGAAGAAGCTTTAAAATGATATGCGACATGACATAATTGTGAAGAAGAGTTGTACGTAATTAAATTAATAACTAAGTTTAAAAACGAAATGTAAAATATTTGTAAAGTACCGTTGAATGTGAGTTGACTGTTCACGTCCAAGTAGATGTCGAAGGGTCGGTCGTAGTACAATAACAAAAAAAGACTTTCTCTAGAAAGAATACGAATTACAGAAAAAAGTTGAATTAATATTTGATGAAATATATTTTAAATTTACTTTAAATTGCTTTCTTAACAACACTTTCATCCTAACGAACAAATGAGAAGTGCTCGAACTGTTCCCAGCAAAAATTTTTGATCAGTTACTTTGTTTGTGCTGCTACATGAGGACGTTCATGATCTTCAAGAAAGACAATTTCTGATGATATGCCTTTGTTTTCTATTACTCTCCGTGCAAGTGTAAGGATTTCACAGTATATCGCTGCAATAATTGTGGTACCAGGTTCCATGAACTCCATCAGCAAAATTCCACTACAGTTCCAAAGCACAGTAGCCACAAACTTTCTATTGGATACGAGTTGTCTGAACTTTTTTGATTTTTGGGAGGGTTTATATTCATCCATTGATGCGATTGCTCGCTCATCTTTGTGTTCACACACTGAAACTACGTTTCTTCCCCCGTTACAATCTTTTCCAAAAAATATTCCTCTTCCTTACTGTAGCGCTTTAAAAACGTTACCCCAAAACTCACTCTGCCGATCAGTGTTTCAAGTAAATAGCTCCTGTGCTACACGATGCTTGTCTATACTGCACGACCGCATTCATTCGGTATAAGGAGTTTCAGAAGGGAAATTTTGTTTTTTCGTCTTGGAAGATGCTTCGTAGTCATGTCATCCTACCACCTTCGATACCGAAGAACGTCGAATGATGTCATTAAGATTCTCGTGCCAGATAGGAATGTAAATTTTTGCGCGATAGAAGAATATCTGGGCAACTTGCACTATTCTACCTGAGCATTTTAGAATCACCGACAAGCAAATGGCATAATGCGTTTCATGATGCCGTAAGATGTTTAAACATGGAACTAATCTTTAGGTTAATAGTATTTTAACAGGTAACGAAACCTGGTTTTACTACTATGACGTACCCACTAAAGTATAGAAAAATTCTTGCTCGTCGAAGATGACGACACGCTCATCATATTTGTACAGGAATCCTGATCCGTTAAGAAGAAAATAGTGACTTTCTTTACCACAAGATGAGTTGTGAAATGCGTGTTGCTAGAAACACAAAAAGCAATTTCTACAAAGTAAACCAAATTTTGTTGCCACAACGACAATGCTCTGTTCCAACTCCTTCATGATCTATACCAAATATTCAACAAGAACCAGGCAGAAGGTGCTGGTCAGATTTCGCTTCATACGATTTTACGCCTTCCCCATGTGAAGAACTGGCTAAAAGGAAGGATGTTTCAACGATGAGAATCTTCTTAGGGCATGGAAGGCCGAGGGTGTCCAGCCTTTAGAAGAAATGTGGAAGAGTTGGTTACCCGAGTGGTTCCTAGAAATGAACTAGTGCATAGAACGTATTAGATATATATTGTATATTGGATGGATTGGCATACGTACAGCATAGTATCATCCGCAAACATACATACATCACAATTTTTGATTCTGGGTATTACATCGTTTACATACAAGTTAAATAACAATGGTTCAAGCGCAGTACCTTGAGGAACACCGTATTGAGTGGCTACTGTTTGCGACATTACGCCATTATACTTGACCACCTGATGACGATTATCCATAGAAGATCCTAGCCAATCTAGAGCTTTTCTATTTTTCTTAACAATAATGTCAATAGTTTCAAATGCCCTTCTAAAATCTAAATATATTGCTACCACTAATTGACCAGTATCTCAATAAATTCCATTAGAAGCAATGTTGCAATTCTAAACCTTATACCAGATTTAAAACTACTATTTAATTAATATACTTTATAGGTAGATCCTTAAATCCCTGCAACGTATATTATTGCAGTAGGAAAAATTTACCAGGAATTGGTAATTTTGGAAAATTTCCGAGTAAGTGTTTTTATTATATAAATAATTAAAAGCTTATACCTAAGTTACGCAAGCGATGGACCAAAATAGAACAAAGCCAGTAAATTTAATTTAAATATGTTTCATACTATATTGGAAGGTCTTCTGCAATTGTAAATAAAATATAATTCTTTAATAAATCTAATGAAAATTTATAATTAAACGTTTTTAAAAGTATAAACTTCGTTAACCGTGGTGGGTTCTAAATTGTGGCATTTCTAATTATTCCAAGACTTAATAAATAATTGACTTTTCGGATCAAGAAACAGAACCGACTAATTAGCTAATCCTCCACTTTCGGTAACAAGGAACCGGTAAATATCTGTATGCATCTTTAATTCCAAAAAGATCCTAACCAGAATCCTTTCTCCTGTCCTTTTTCTTACAGTACATTTCCTTATTTCTGATTAAGAAGCAAATTGAAACGGACTAGTCGAAAGGAGAAATTTCAATTAAAAATGATAAACGAACCGTAATCTCAAGGACGTATACAATTGTTAAATTTCTTATTACCATCACTACGTTACCTTAATTCATTTCATTCTTTTCCTTTATTATCGTATTTCTTATCCGCATGACTTTTTTCTTTCCGTGATCTTTCCTTTTTTTTCTGTTCTGAGTAATATTTTCCTTAATTCAAATTTAAATTTTAATTGATTTCTTTACGCTTTAGCCAAGTAAAACAATTCAGTTATTATAAATGTTACACTTAATCTTCCAGTCAATTTAGAAAATATCAACTGTTCTTTCTTAAAATTTGTTGGCGAGAATTCGGTATAGTGGGGGAAATTTGAGCAGAAAGAGAAATAGGTATTCTAGATTCGAGCGTGTCGGACCTGCAAATCCCGATTAACAATCTCTGTGTGTTCTTTTTCTCTTGATACTCTTGCCGCGCCTCCATCTCCGACTCGGGAATGAGAAATTTCAGTTTGCTGGGGTTGCATTTAAATTTAGATTAGCAATTTGTTTCTCCTCGGGCGTTCATTTTTATGAAGGCTAGGGACATCTTTATTGTTCGAATGAGCGCGATAAAACTTGGAATAGTGGTTGTATTTGGGTCAGAGTAAATATTTGTTATTTTTATTTATGTGGAATGTATCTAAAACTCCTTAGTTTGACATTTATAGAAGAGGGTTTAATCTGTTTATTTTCTTGCTTAGTAGGACTAGCTGCAAATTTGAATTGCAAATAATAACCAGAGAGCGGACTGAAGCGATTCACTGACCAATTGCCCCGATAAAAGTTGTGGCGGTGACACGTATAGTATGGATGTTATAACAGCCCCACTATTTGCTTGATCGATTACATTCTTCGAGCATGTGTTTTTATTTCCATCGTTATTGTGTCTATTCATTCATAAATTTTATTTTACAGTGGCGTGTAAGACGGAATATATATTTATATATTATTTCGTTAGACTTCGTTCTAATAATCGCTTAAAAAATCATATCCGCTAATTTCCAAAGCTTATTCTCGTGTTTACATGCCGTTATACATATATGTATTTATTGTTCTTGAGGTAGTATATTTTCTATTCTCTTCTATAAGGGATTGCTTCTGGTTTCGTTTCTTTCAGTGTTATTTGGATACAAATTTTAATATATTAAAAAATCCATTTTATATTGTTATATTGTATATTTATCCTATGATTTTTTATAAATATTAAGTTTAATTTACTCATTTTTGGAGTAGTTTTCGTTTCTTCTTTTTAGATCGTTTCTTTCTGTCCTTAGTTTTTCTCTTTATTGTCATTAGCAAGAAGCAGAATTTTTCTATTCGCAACACTAGGATGAACTAAAAAACTTTGTTTTTCGTCTTCAAGATAATGATACGCAAACGGTTAAAACTTATCAAAAACATCAACAACCCCTGAGATCTCAACGCATACGAAAGCATTCATATCGTTAAAAACAAATTTAATACGTTTAACTCGGACAACGTTCCTATCCCATACAGTTGTCTTTTTTCATTATTAGAAAAGAGGTAGAAAAGAGCGAGAGCGTTGAGAATAAACACATGGTATAGCCGTTTTCTTAAAAAGGGTAAATTGATTTTGTGGTTTTAGTTTTAGTTTGTGTGTTTACTTTAAAGTCAGTGTACGTCGTGTAATAAAGTTGTGCGCGACTCTGTGTATTAGCTTTACTGTGCCCCATATTTAACACTTTGATTTGTTGTCATCATCAGTAGGTAAAACCACTTACCTACTGATGATGACAACTTAATTGTCAAAATGCTATTTAGGTTACGATTAATAATCGCGGTAAGGGGGTTTTATAACTTTTTTCAATATAAATAGCATTAACTTTCTTTCCATCATTCAATGAAGAACTTTTTGGATAATAATATTTAATATGATATGTTTGTTAGTCTGAATTGTCTGTTGGGTATATACATGATATATTTTGTTTTACATTTCATTATACCTTAACTTTGTTATAATCTTTATTGTCTATAATAAACTCGTTTATACACTGTGTCCATAAAGTATGGACACAAGCCCGTAGTAACGTTATTGTGCATTATTTGACAAAATGCAAAGATATATCGATTAATGTTTTTTATTAGCTATATTTAGATGCTACCATTTTGTTTTTTCCGTCGACCTTGAATAAGTTATGACGTCATTGATAATTTTTTTAAATGTCAACCCCATTTTTTTTTATGGATTTTGAAAGCTTTTACAATTCTTTATTCGATGATTTAAACATTTTGGTGTTAGTGTTACATTAGAAAAGTCTATGCGACACAGCCGGAAAATTTGGACGTTTTACGACAACGCATCATCTACGAAACCAGACTAATCACTCCCGAAATATTACAGAATGTGCGAAATGGAATTTATCATCGCTTAGGATTTTGTCAACAAAATGAAGGAAAACATTTTGAGCAGTTGTTATAAATTTGATACTGAAAATGTCAAAAATAAAACTTAGAATTACAACACAGTTTACTTAAAAATTTTCTAATGTAACATACCAAAATTTTTACAACATCGATTAAGAATTGTAAAAGCTTTCAAAACCCACAAAGAAAAAGTGGGGTTGACATTTAAAAAAAATATCAATGATGTCATAGCTTATTCAAGGTCGACGGAAAAAATAAAATGGTAGTATCTAAATATAGCTAATAGAAAACATTAATCGACATATCTTTGCATTTTGTCAAATAATGCACAATAACGTTACTACGGGCTTGTGTCCATACTTTATGGACACAAATGATTACTCAAAAATTTTCTAATGTAACATACCAAAATTTTTACATCATCGAATAAAGAATTGTAAAGGCTTTCAAAATCCACAAAAAAAATGGGGTTGACATTTAAAAAAATTATCAATGACGTCGTAACTTATTCAAGGTCGACGGAAAAAACAAAATGGTAGCATCTAAATATAGCTAACAAAAAACATTAATCGATATATCTTTGCATTTTGTCAAATAATGCACAATAACGTTATTACGGGCTTGTGTCCATACTTTATGGACACAGTGTATATTTATAATGGTGGAGTTGCTGCCCGAGAATTATTTTGGTGGTCTTCCTCCTCGCTTAAAATAAATGGCGACGGTAAAAAATATTAAGTCATTCCACGAGCGCAGGCGTAATAAAATATTATGGCCCGGTAATTGGTGTTAAGCTGTTGGGGGATGTAAAGGCATGCATTACTATTATTATTAGTATTATTGTTATTATTATATCTTCCTTATATTTCTGGATGTGCGTTCTAATTTCACCCGTAAGGCTATCATTGGGGTATTTATCCCGAGATTTGAATTCACCGCTCGTACAACAATTCTTTTATTGCGTTAATTTGGAACATTTGGACGTCGACAGCTATTCCCTTTCTTTACATAATTTTATTATTAACTCACCTCTATCACTGGTAATGTGCTTATTTGCGCGATTCATCTTTGTAAATACATTAAAACCTGTCAATAATGCTCACAAAAAAAAAGAAACAATATAGTCCGTTATGTAAAGGTGGCCGTAATTGTCACGTTTTTCGCCTTACAAATAAAAAACATAATTGGTTTTTAAGATTTTTGTCCTTATTTTATTAATTAAAGTAAATATTATGTAAATACACACATGTATACGAAAAACTAAAACTATTTTAGTGTATGTAATATGTACAAAGCATAGGCTAGGTACATATTATAATTAATACATATTCATTATTTTTACATATTATTACAACATATTCATAGAAAAAAAAAAAACATAATTTGTTTTTTTTCTTTGTTTTTAAAGTATGTTTGTTTGCTTTAAATTTTTTGGCTTCGATTTAAAAGCTATGGCTTTACATGTAAGTAAAATTCGAGAAACATCCATAAAAATTTCACCATTACTATTGCACCATAAATAATTCTGTATGTCTTCCGAATTTTGCACACACTTTGCTCTTACTAGAGAAAGTAGATTTTAGAGTTCTACATTCGTCCACATCACTATTGTCAGAGTTATGTTTTTAATCGTTGTTGCACAATTCATAAAAAAATTTCGTAATAATGAAGTTAGGGCTCCCTGTAGGCACATCAATATCAACAGAAGCAAATTCATCTAAATCCACAATTTCGTTACGAACTGTAGGAAAAAGTTGGACAAGAGGTATTTCGTGTTCTTCATAAAAAATTGTATCTTCTTAGAGAACCTCAGAGAAGCCTTGAAGAAGTATGTCTTAACTGTAGCAGGAGACACCTTTTTCCAAGCAGCGTAATCCATATTGTTAATTTAGTGAATTGGCTAACTATATGTTTTTTGAATTGATTCAGCTTTTACTTGATGAAGATCCATAATTTAAAACAGAAATAAAACTACGGTTCAAATCTTCACTTTTTAATATTTAATCGTAACACGACAATTGTTTCGCCAGCACAGTGCCTGAGGAAGCAACTGTACTGGCGAAACAATTGTCGTGTTACGATTAAATATTAAAAAGTGAAGATTTGAACCGTCGTTTTATTTCTGTTTTATATGTTTTTTTCAGAATTTTCAAAATCGCATTCACTGTCAATAAACGTTAGAAGCCTTTGAATCAAAAAATTTCGGTAAATCAATATGAAATTCTGAATTATTCCTTGACCTAAGGGCTGGCAATGCGAAGTGGTGTTTGGCGACAAGAAGACTAGTTTAACATTTTCTAATCGGACTTTAGAAGGTGACGTGGCGTTATCCAAGAAAAGAAACACTTTATATTTTGTTTTTTTTTTATTTTATTGTTAAATTTTTAAATATTTTGTTAGAAACCCATTCTAAGAGTAATTGGTCAACATGATTACCCTTAAAACAGCGAAAATTTTTATTTTTTACAATTATTAATGGATATTCTTTCTCACTTTCTGTATTTGCACACAGTAAGATACTCAAACGTTGTTTTACTGCCTTCTTCCCAACAGAATTCTCATTTTTTTATGTAAATGTCTTATCTGGCATGACACAGTAATAAAGACCTGCATCGTCAGGATTATAGAATCTCAAGGAGAATAATTACTTAAAATTAACGGCAGCTTGGTTTTACAGTCTTCTGTATTGTCCAAATTAACTGCGGACAAATTGATATAAAAGTTATTTTGTATCGGCGGCAGAAATTTTCCCACCATCCATTAGATGCTGAAAAATTTTCCATCTTTAAACTGCTTGCTACCTCCAGTCCTTTTTGTTTAAGTAGCGGCCCAGATTTTAAAATTGCTCTATTTCTGGCTTTGCAGAACCAATTGTAGTCGATTTGATCCGCTGTCAATTCTTCCGACTTCGGAAATTTCCGTTTTTACTCCAAGTTAACACCCTTCTCAACCATCTTTTTTAATTCGCCTTTCTTTTTTATAATATTAATATTGTTAATGTTTTATTTTTTAGCCCCATATTTTTCGTCCAACTTTCGCAAACTTAACGCATACTTTTCACTTTCCACGATTATATTTATGTTGCTTTTAACGACAGACATTTTCTTTTTAGCGGCATACCTAATTAAGGAGTATTTGAATACATATATAACTTTAATCTATTCACGTAACCGTTAGAACTTTTTGCATACGGAAAGCGTTTTAAACTAACCAAGTAACTGAAAGACCAGTTTATGTGTAAACTTGTAGAAATGTAGGCGAACTTTGTTTGAACATAAAAATGCATGTATTGCGCCAACAATTTACTTTCTGGGCGTGTTCGGGACTGAGATCGCATTCATTTTTACAAGTTTAATTTAATTATGTGTACATACTAGAAATACATAATTATGGGAAATTTCTCACAAATACGAAGTAATATTGGGTACTTCCATTAATAAAAATACATCATAAATAAGCCGGCCGATATTGGCATGTAAATTTCTATGAAAATAGGCTATAAAAATGTATTTGGCCGAGGTCGCTTTATCTTGGGTTCATCATTATGACCCCTGAAACAAAAGGGGGGTAATGGAATATCGTCCTTCTGGTTCTCTACGTGTACGAAAATTCAAAAGAGAGACGCCATCGCAGAAAGTCATGCTCACCATTTTCTGCGATGCAAAGGCAATCATTCTTACTGAATATCTGGCAAAAGGATCAACCATTAAGTCCATAAGAAACAGCAGAACTTTACGATCACTAAAAAGAATCGTATACGCAGAGTAAGACCGCAAAGAACGATTTTTTTTCTTGCGACGCAAGACTGGATTACGGCTGCGAAATGATGAGGTTTCAGATCTTCCAAGCTTATCAAATTCATGTTAGAAGCCTTGCAGACAATCCTAGATCACTTTAGCACTTTGTATAATCAAAATACAGCTGCTACTGAATTCCAGGAAAGGTTTATAATGGTGGCACAGATTTTAATAATTCTCAATATTTTGTTAATTTGTATCAGTTCCTTTTGTTGGTTTCCTACCAACAGATGACATCTTCATTATATTTGATGAGCATGCTGAGTTACCACCATTAACCATACTTAAAGTTGAAGAGGATGGGTATTGAAAAATAAAACTGTGATACTTCTAAACATGTTCGCATTTCTAGTTTCATTCTGCGAAATTCTGCCTTAATCTTAACCATTATGCACATTATTTAATTTACCTTTAAGGCTTGTAAGGCCGGAAAGAACGAATTTTTTTGTTGCGACAACGACGCCAAACCGAATTGCAGCAGCGAACTCATGAAGACAGTGACGAGCAGAATTTGCTTGACGGCTTCTTTACTTCCAAACCGCCAAATTTCTTCAAGTCCGTAAAAATTTAATAAGTGTTGACTTTAATAAGAACGCTACGAAATTATGCATTAACCCAATAAAAAATGTTTCCGTCCGAAAATCATTTTTTCTGATAAATTAAAAAAAGTCTTTTATTTTTTTGCTCAAAATATATAAATTTAAAATAAGCCTGTCCCAAGTACGTAATATTCTTTCTCTCGACAAAATCAACATCGCAATTATGAAATATGCAAAAACGACGTTCAATTTTCCCATGAAAAGGGAAGGTTTGAAAATACAAACTCTTGTCTTGCACGCCAGAGAAAGGAAAGGCTGTGCTTGCAGCCTTCGGCGCTGTTTGTGCAGAAAACAAAGAATCAACTTTAAAATTCATAGTTCGTCGGTTTTTTACACGTCCGCCCTACGTTCCGTTTCCGACGTGTTTTTGCAAAGATGCTCCCCTATTTAGTGCGCATTTTTTCTGCAGTAAACTCTCTACACCAAAACGTCTCGCTTATGGAAAAATGTAAATTGAAAATTAATAATTAAGCAAGACTAAAGAATTAGACACTGGGATTCATCAAGGCAAAAGTCCCTTTGTAGCTAAAAATAAACTTTCCAATGAAATTCTGGAGTGGAAGCTGGTTTGTGTTTCTGAATCCTTTTTTTAAATAAAATTGTAATTTTAATGATTAAAAATAATTATTTTTCGTGTATTTCACAAATTATTTTTGATATAAACATTTATAAAATCAATTAATCGGAATAATCAATAAAAAAAAATCTAAAATATCACAAAAAAGTCTTTATTTCATAGATTTTAAATAAGATTTTGATAGTTGTAGTTTCCTCCTGGTTTGAATATGTATCGACCGAAATATGAGTTGAAATAATGCAATAGTCTTGAATAACACTAATATATTTACAAGATAATTAATTAATTTAATCATGAAGTTCCGTTAAACTTAATACAAACGCAGGAATCTGGTCTTAATACTAAAGACCGAGAAACTGGCTAATAAATAATATTTTCTTGTACTGAGATCGATGAGATCTGGGTTGGAATTGTTATGAGATCGCTGAGATCTAAGCTGGAACTGTTGTGAGATTGCTAAGATCTAAGCTGGAACTGTTGTGAGATCGCTGAGATCTAAGCTGGAAATGTCTCTTGCTTTAACTTATTTTTGTCGAGAAAATTTTGTCCCCGCCAGTTACAAGAGAGGGAGAAAACAAGTCAATTGCTAATACAGAAATCGCCATACAAATATTTCACCCTTCTTCAAGGAAAAATATATGCTGTAGTTTCCAATGCCATAAATGCATTAAAACAAACAATGTGCACCGGAAACCATAATTATGAGAAATAAAATAAATCTTAAATACACAGAAAGTGAGTTAGAGATAACGTCCAGTATTCGAAGAATCCAGGAAACCAGCAATAAGCTGAACTCTCTAACTTATCGTAATAATATAATACATTAAATATAACAATAATACAGAAAATGTGCCAATAAAACTTATGCTATTATAAACATTTTGCAACTAGTAAATGGACGGTTTTAAAGAAGGTTATACTCCTGACCAGACAGGTAATTAGCAAAATTAAATATATGGGAAATTCCAAGACCATTCTATATACACTTCTATATACTTTTATATTTACAATTACTATACAATTTAAACCTATGATTCAATACATAAAAGCAGAGCAGAGCTCTAGGAAGTTCAGCAATAATAAGTTTTGACGCGTTTTTGTTTAACAACGACAAAGTTAAATTAAAATTGATATTTTAAAATCATGCTAATGTGTAGTAAGCCAAGGAATTAAAATTCAGTATAGCAAACGCCTATTAAGTTGGCGCGAGGAGGGGTAAGTTCGCGCAGGATTAGAAGTAGTGGGGAGATTTGTATTTGGTTTTACATCAAATGTCAGATAATTCTAACCTCTAAGCGTGTATCACTTTATGATCCCCTAGCAAAGACATTATGTTCCGTCAAACGTCAATGACAAATGTATTCTGACAATTACTTGAGTAGTGGGGGTGGACGTTTTTAAAAACGGCTTCTGCGCACCCCCTCCTCGCGCCAACTTAATTGGTGCTTGCTATACTTGACTTAAACTGTCAGAATTAACATTCTAGACGTCCAAATATTAATAATGGTTCAATTAACTGAAAAACAACGTATCGAAATTCTGATGATGATTGGTTTGGAGACCGCGTCAGAACTCTTGAAGAAGTATGAGATTTATTTAACAATTTGCATCAAGATCGGCATTCACTATCACGAAGTGTTATTGATGAAACTTTGAGAAAGTATAACATGATCGGAAATTTTAGAAATTTACCGAAAAGCGGACGACCAAAAGGCGCAACTAATGAAGTTATTGCTCAAGATATTGCTATAGCATTAGACGAATTACTGGAGAGAGAAAACATGGTAAGAGTGATTAAATCGATAAGAATAAGGTGGTATGGGCATGTCAACAGAAGAGAAGAAGGGTCAACGTTGAGACGAATTATAAAATGGAGGCCGTATGGAGCACGAGCAAGAGGTAGACCAAAAATTAGGTGGGAGGACCAAATATTGCATGATATCAAAGACCTGGGGACCGTAGCAGGAAGAGCACTAATGTTAAATACAGAGAAATGGTGGAAAATAGGAAGGCAAGAACACACCTATAGACCAACAGAAAATGGAGTGACTCACCACAAAATAAGTCTTACGAGCTCAGAGAGCGGCTGCAATTCCAAACTGGAATGTATAGTCTTATATATATATATATATTAGACGAATTACCGCAAACTTCTACTACATCCCTCGCACTACATTATGATAAGTTGCCGATCAGTAGACAGAATATTGAAGCACGAAAAGTTTCATCGATATAAACCACGTTTAGTCAAGAATTATTGTAGAATATTGTAGAATTCAATTTTGCGAAAGAGTGATAGAGATTTGCGAAAATGACCAATATTTTACATACAATTTGCTGTTTTCCGACGAGGCTACATTTTGTTTGAATGGTACCATTAACCGCCATAATTGTTGATATTAGTCAATAGATAACCCTCAAACGCATGCACAACATGCGCAGAAATTAAACGTTTGGGCTGGTATTTTCAGGAACCGTATTATTGGTCCTTTTTTTCATTCATGGTACACTAACTGGACAGAGATATTCAGATCTTTTATGTGATCAGGTTATTACTAATATTGAGGAAGATAGGGAATTACCTGTCAGTGTTTGGTTCCAACAAGATGGAAAATCTTGAGTAAAAAAACTATTTGTAAGAAAAAATTATATCGCTAGTCAGAAAATGACAAATGTCAAAATAACATTAGGTAAATAGTTATAAATAAAAGGCAAGTGTCATAATAATTTACAAGTAGGTACTAGTTACTCAGTGCCTACTGAAATACTTTTTGAAACACGTTGTATAATTTAATCCCCAAATGGCTCGTGCTTAATTGCGCTTTTTTTATCCTATGAAAAGAGATGGTAAATATCTCCCATTTCTGGTGTCATAATGGTGAAAGCAATTATTTTTAGTCAAATCTGCTTGCTTTTCATGGATATAATCAAGACACGAAAGTCTGAATAGAGATGGTACAGTCAGCATGTTGGTGGTATTTAAATAGGTTTCTGCAGCTGGTTCTTCCGGAAACTCAACTTAAGGCTCTGATACTATCTTTTTGTATTTTAAACACTGCTTCGGTTTTGCATGAACCCTCCCTCCCCCCAGAACAAAACACCGTACGATATTGGACCCTGAAAATTGCTGAAATAATCTCACTGTGCCCTTAATGTTAGAAGTTTTTTAAGCGAAACATTTTCAAATCAGTGGATTGGTCGTAGAAGATGCATTGAATGGTCTGCACTGTCTCCAAATTGAAGTCCCCTAGATTTTTTCGTCTAGGGTCACTAAAATCTGTGGTTTATACTAGACGACCGTATAATCTAGACGAGGTACGGCAGAGAATAATTGATAAAGTGCAATTAATTCCTGAGGAGGCTTTGGCAAATGTCATTCAAGAATTTGTTGCCAGACTTGCATATTGTCAAGAAGTGAACGGGTAATCATTTCGAAAACTTTCTTGTCTGATATCGGTTTTGTTCATATTTTTTTGTGTTCATTTTGCTGGTTCTTAATCAAATTTGCATTTTTAGATTTAATTAAATATCTCTGTTATTGTTGCTGAAATCCCAAGTTAGATCTTTATTGAAATTCGCAAAAATATATAGCGCGTTTCATTTAAAATAAAAAAGCTAACATCGTTTCCAACTAAACCGGAAGTTCGATTCGGATATATACTCATCAAATCCCTGATTTGCACTTAATTAATTGTGGAAAGTTTTATTAAAATCTAAGTAGCCATATCAAAGATATTCGAATGCATCCATACAATTGCCTAACCCTGCATACTACGTTTCTGTCCTGTAAATGGCTATGCTGCTGGGCAATAAAGTTATTATTATAATTATTATTATTATGGCATCGAGTAATCTTGCACTTCCTCAACCTATAGCCGGAAAATATTTTACTTAACCCACGTATCTGTGGGCATGAGTATGCGGCTGAAGTTTTGGTGTTGATGGACATCATAAAACGGTATTTATTACAAGTTTTATTATTATATGAATAGGACATACTTACAGCTCTGATATGCGTATTACAATAATAATCAAATAGTAATTGTGTCACAATACACATTTGCATACATAGAAACCTCTATCTCCAAATTATATACTACTTAATAGCGGTACATTATATAATTGCTTTCACAACATGAATATTTTTGGAATATATACCTTTCCTACCGAAGCTGTAGGTTATTCCATTAGCAGAATTAGTATGGTTTTAAATAAAAAATCCCATGCTCTAGAATATTAAAGGGATACTTCATTTACGAAGTGATATTAATTAGCATATAATATACAAGTGATGTTATGCGGAATGCATTTGCACGTTATACAAGTACACGTATCTATGTAAACGCAGAATGCAATTTACAATTAATATATTCAGTATAATCTAGTTAAATCAACGCAATTGCCATTGAAACATCGTGTTTGGGTAACGGTAGTTCTGTATAATTATTTTATTTGAGTGGACTTCGTTACGTATAATTTGTAATTTTGGTATTTAAATAATAAATCAGACAATATTCATAACTTAATGAATGGTCTATATTTTCGTGTTTCCATGTAACAGCCAAAGCAATGATTTTCATTGTCACTTTGCTTTTGAAATCAGAAATTAGGCTGAAAAAGTGCAAACATATGCCTTTTTAATTTTATATTTTTTGGAACCTTTTTTGCGGGATATTCTTCTCCAAATTTTTCGCTAGTTGAGAAATTGTATAGTTGACCTATATACCGGATGTCCTCGAAAGAGAAAGATATCTTATGAAAAATTTGAAAGATACAATTATATAGAATATGAATCCTAAAAACTGTTAATTACGACGCGAACGCCAAAATTAAAAACACCCTGAAGATTGTATTATGTGCTGACTATGGATTCAGAATGTTTTAAAAAATACAGTAAAACCTGTGTTAACAGCCACCTGAGGTAACTGTCAGATTCAAAATTCCCCGAACCGACTATATGGAAATTCCCATATACCGACAGATCCGTAAAGTAGGAAATTTAAAGCACTGACGGGACAAAGAGGGATATACCCCCACCAATGTCGCAGTAGACGTTTAGCGGTAGCAGTAATTGTCACTGTTAAACGCCTACTGTCAAACAGTAGCATATCAGCTGTGCTTGAGAATGCGAAGGAAATACGCAGACGTGTTTCCTTTATTTGTTTGTAATATGTTGCGATGTCTAAACCAAAAGGCAACTTGTAATATTCTTAATAAACTTGTTTATTGTCAAAAATAAAAATGAGAGAGAAATTCTTTAAAACTAAATAAAATTCTCAATTAAATTAAATGTTCAAAGGTTTGTCCTCCTTTTGCAACAAATAAAATCCCATTCCAGCGTAAAAAGCCCTTCTAAATAATAAACAAGTTATTGTTGCAGCTCTGGTAAAGTTGTTAGTCTGTAATTGTTATAAAATTTTGACTTTTAATATATCCCCAAAGGAAGAAATTAAGAGCTGATAAATCTGACAGTCACTGTCACGCTAAACGTATACTACAGCATTGGTCACCGCTTTAAATTTCGTACTTCTCGAATCTATCGGTATGAAAACCCATTATTTACGACCACCCTTATAAAATTACCTCAGCCAAATAGACCCAAGTTTTTACGGCCTATCTTCATAGAAATTTGCCTGCCGATATCGGCCGAACTATTTATGATGTATCTTTATTGATGGAAATACCCAATATTATTTCGATTTTGTGCGAAATTGTTTATAATTATGTTTCCCTAGTATGTACACATAATTAAATTAAACTTGCAGAAGTGAATGCGATCTCAATCCCGAACACGTCCCAAAGGCAAATTGCCGACGCAACGCATGCGCATGTGTCATACAAGTTTTGCATATACGGTAGATCTATTCAAGGCATTGACAACATTTCACGTCGTACGCTAATGAGGGCAGCATAGCTCGAAACACGTGTCCTTATTATCCTTATGTTGATTGTTGTTACCGCGAATTTGATATTTGTATCCATCTATGTACATATATATATATATATATATATATATATGCTTACGAGATGTATGTATTGCTACATTTGTACTCTTAACGTTAGTAAAAATCGATATGCTATATTTAGCATAACTATTTTTTACCATTTCTGGGTTATTCCTATATTTATAGTTTCAGTTTAAAAGTCGCTTTTAACTTTGTAAAAAATCGCATTTTATATTTGAAGCAATATATAGATATAGTAATTTGATTAAAGTTATAAGTTTCTAAAGCTGTGAATAGTTGGAATATTTAGGCTTGGTAATATAGTAACTAATAGAAGGACCCATGAACGAAACTTTTAGAATTAATTAAAATAATAAGTTATTAAATGCGTAATAGATTGTATCCAGAACATAAACAAAATTAAAAACCTATATTAAGAAAGAATATGCAAAATACATAAACGAAAAAGGTAAATCCATTCAAAATAGTAGATTGAAATTCCGTGCCCAATGTACCATAGGCGCCTTAAAAATATATGCGTCCTTGCTATGCGTATATGAAATAATTGATTTGATCTGGATTCCAGACGTGGAATAAAATAAAATTAACTTTGGACAGAAAGTCAGGTGAATCAACTTTAGCAATGACTACATTCCGGATAAATAGAGCTTTACTGGTCTTACTCCCCTCTGAAAGTTAGACGACTCTATTCGCTCAAGGAACTCATTGTAATTAATTCTACGTTTGGTGTAGCTGCTGTGTCTTTTGTGACTTGATTGTATGTAGTAAGGAAATTTTGTTGTAAATTTTATTCATCCCAGCATCGTGCACTGTTGAGTCTGTAGCAAAACAATGTCTGCATGTTTACACAAGTTGTATTATGTGTATAAGTTGTATTATGTTCCCCAAAAGTTTAGCGTGGATAGAGTTATACTGTAGAGCTATACTGTATTTATATTTTACATATGAATTTAGTACGTAACATTCTTCTGATATCAATCGCGCCCTTTCCAAATTAGATGGTGTTGATCTCCGATCCCGTTTCACTTAGGTGTTTGACGCGGACTTCGATACGTACGTCCATTGAGTAAAGTCGATATCTTGATGAACTCCGTTAATCAAAATGTATTTCACACCAGCCTCAAGTGTTTTGGAAATTATCGCAATTAGCGGATTCAAGCTAGGACGTAGTAAGAAAGTTATGAAAGAAAGCTCGTCACCGTATCGATGTCCTTTGTTCTGAGACAATTCAGACGTCCTTTTGTTCTCAGACAATTCAGACGTTTACAGGCTTCGAGCTATTCTTTTGTCTGTTCATTCGGTGGGACTTAAAATATTCCGTAGTCGAGGAAAAAATCCAAAATAACCAAGTATTCACGTAGCCAGAAACTCAAGGCCAAATCGTTTTTGCTGACCATCTGTGTCACGATCGTCGTTTTTGTGGACCATCTGTGTCGTCTTACTATTAGGTATTTTTTATACAGACCATTTTTTCCTTAATACAGTGAACTTGAGAATCTTCGCAAATATTTTATTTACTATAATTACGATTTCGAATTTTAATACTAATTAAAACAGCATATAAACTTAGTTAAATTCGTATATGTATATGGACTTCCGTCAAATTGCTTTTTACGTGATACACGTAATTTGTAAAACAAATTATTTGATTATTGTTCTTTTGTCCAGTATAATTAACACTCATGTAATTGTTACTTAAACATTTATAAAATTAGTTATAAAAATTTACTTACTTATAGTAATTTCGAATTAAATTAATGATTATATTTAGTTGCTTTTACGTAGTAATGATTTTGAATTTTCAATTGTTTGTTAATTAGTTGATTTTACACAATTACTAAGAGAGATACATAACTCTTCTTATTTTATTTCCTTATTATTAGCAGCGACCTTCTGCGACAGTAGAGTTATATATTTTGCAATGGTGTTTTTTTTACTGTAAGTTTAAATTGTAATTTCTATTGAATTTTATTACTATTATCATAATATATACTGTGTCTGTAAAACCAAATGTAAGGTTCAACAACAGATCTGCGGTCTAACTACGAATTTTTGATATTAGATTAAGGCAAATTGAAATTTATTGATATAATTTGGATGCATTTTGCAGATTAATTTAATTCATTTGATTTTGGTGTTTTTAAGTTGATTTAGTATAAACTCATGTGGTTTCTTTTTTTATGCAATATGTTCAATAATTTAATGATCTGATATACCGGGTGTGTATATTCCAGTGTCAATTTTTCATAACTTAACGTTAATATATTATTATTTGCGGCTTGTGTGCCATTGTTAATCACTTATTAATTACTTGTTTTTCTTTCTGCTGTTATCTCAAAATACAAATTAACTATTTCCGATTCTTTTATTTTATGTATTTAGGAATCCCTTCCTTTAGTTTAGTTAGTTTAGTCGTTTTATGTATTTAGGAACCCGTTCCTTTAGTTTAGTTAGTTTAGTCGTTTTGGTACAGTTTAGTAGTCTGTTAGCGAATGCGCCTGCGATCGCGCAAACCTTTTTCTTAGTTTTCAGTCTCCAGCCTCCGTAAGTAAAATTAAGTGGCGCTACCTATCATCTGGTTTAGTCAACGCGTTTTAGTTCCTTTTTGTCAACCCGTCTCCACTGACTAAGGGCATACACGATAAACAAAATCTCCCTTTTAAATTGTGCGTTACGACTACCGATTTCGACAACTTACCGAACATCTTCATTTCGCCAGAACCGCACATGCGAGCATAGGTAGCACCACATCAAATTTTTAATAATATTTTTATATTATTAAAAATGTTTTTGCTTTATTAAAAAAAGGTATTTCTAAAATTTACACTGAACTTGCTCCAAACACACTCTTAGCTTGAGCACCATAGAACTGATACCAGCCTAGGAATGCATATTCTTAGTTAGAAATGACGAATCTTAATGCAATCGATTTTACTGAAATATCTGCATGTACGATTAATGAATTCAAGAAGTTTGGTAGCAGCAGCTGTGATACTAAGGACATGATCCGAAATTGCGAAATTTGTATCATACCTCACACTTACATCTTTAACGGAAGACTGACGAGAATTCTCAACAATATTAATTGTGTAGCGCGACTCAATTCTAGTAATCTTTCTAGAATAAGATACTAGAAAACTCTTTCTGTGTTCAATTTTAAATAATTAAGCACATATATTGCTTAGACAATAAAAATTCATTTCTACAACTCTTTTTACCAGTGGCGGCTCTTTAATAAAAGCAAGTGAGCAATTGCACCCCCTGGAATTATGAAACAAAACAAACCAAGCGGCAACTAACTGTGAAAGTGTTTATTTATTATGTATATTATGTATTCATAGTTATTGACGAGGAACGTGGCACGCTAACAACGTACATACACCGAGCGTCGTCACAGATATACTGAGCAAAGCCCTACCGTTGCTCTGTTAAGGCATTGACATTACATTGATGGTGGGGAGAACTGTATTTTGCCGTACTTCAATGTCGTATAATACCTAGCGTCGGAGCAACTAAACCAGACTGCTCTCGGGCATTATTGCGATGAACTCCGTGTCTTTTTTAGAAAACAACGCGTTTTCGCGTTTAACGTATAATGAAAAAATCGCAGTAAAAAATCTTAAACGGCCGATGCCTCAATTATATTTAGAAAATAAACAATCTGTTAAAGGTAAAGACGTTATAAGAAAATTCAAAATGAATATTTATCAGAAAAATGACTGGATTTGTGGGTGTGAAATTAAAAATACTTTGTTTTGTTTTCCGTGTCTTTTGTTTGGTGGTGAACCGTCTTGGTCAAAGAACGGAATAAGAGACTTCATTCATCTTAGTGCTAAAATTAGAAAACATGAAAATTCCGAAGTGCATTTGAAAAATATATTTAGTCTAAGAATGTTAGGAAAAAATAACATTCAGAATGTTTTAGATTCATCATATAGAAAAGCAATTCAACAACACAATGAAAAGGTAACAAAAAATAGGCATATGTTAAATTTAATAATAAATTGCATTAGATTTTGTGGCGCGTTTGAACTGTCACTTCGGGGTCATGATGAACAGCAAACGTCGAATAACAAGGGCATTTTTCGGGAATTGATAAATTTTACGGCAGAATTGGATAAATCGCTCAGAGATCACATCGAAGCAGCACCGGTTTTTAAGGGATTATCAAAAACGATACAGAATGAGCTGCTTGATTCAATGTTGAACGTATATCATGAACAAGTTGCCAGTGAAATTAAAGCAACCGACTTGATATCTGTGATAGATGATGAAACCACAGATGTATCCAATCAGTTTCAGTTGGTGCTTGTTTTAAGATATATTGTGAACGCGAGACCGGTCGAAAGATTTTGGAAATTTCTTCTGCCTAGTGGACATGATGCTAATTCTTTATCTGCCTCCATCCTTAACGAAATTAGTTTGCTTGTTGATGACCCAGAAAAACAGATTGCACAGAGCTATGATGGGGCAGCAGTCAGGAGTGGTGCTATTAACGGCGTGCAAAGACATGTCCAAGACCAGTATCCAAGGGCTAATTTTGTACATTGTTATGCACATCAGACAAATCTAATTATGTCACATGTCACAGTAGTAATTGCAGAATTTTTTTTGCCAATCTGACTGGATTATATATATTTTTCTCCACTTCACCACAACGAGCTCCAAGATTGGAAGAATTCCTTCAGAGAAAAAGCTTACCACGACTTCAAAAATAAGATGGAACTTCAATTCTAGGACAGTGAATACAATATATGAGCACCGAGAAAAAATAATTGAAGCTCTAGAACAAATCGAGGGAGAAGCTAGTTTACAAACTACCATTCATCAAGCTAGTGCCTATTTGCGAATTTTAGAGGAGGAAAATTTTATCTATTGGTTAACTTTCTTTCATAAAATGATGCCACATGTGGACATATTGTTTAATCAATTACAAAATGTCAATACAGATGCATTAAAAATCAAGAATAATTTAGATAATTTTGAACGCGCTATTGGAAAAATTCGAACCGAAATCGCTGACACAGATAATCAGTTGGTTAAACAAAATGACCCAGAACTGACTCCTCGACCATCAAAGCGGCGAAGAGTAACTGATGGTAGCCAAAGAAGGAGGGAAACTATTGAAGTGTGCGATATTATTTTGCTAGAAATAAAAACTAGATTTCGGTATACAGGGCACTTAATATTAGCAAACTTAATTTCTTTTAAACAGTTCTCCTCTTTTAAAAAAAAATTTTCGGAAGATTGCCTTAAAGAAGCAGTAAAATTTTATCCATGCCTCAATGAAAGCAGACTACGAACTGAATTAAGCGTTCTATATTCTAGAGAAGAATTTAGGCAAAATATAGAAGTCGGTGCTGTAGGTCTGCTAGGTCTTTTGCTGGATGGATTAAGCGACACCTTTAATGAACTTGTTACGCTTTTAAAAATTGTCATTACAATCCCAATCACAACGTCCGAAGCGGAACGCCAGTTTTCACGGCTGAAGAGAATAAAAACTTTCCTGAGAAATACAATGAAAGAAGAGAGATTAAATGCCCTTACTATGTTATCTTGTGAAAAAGAATGTATAAATGATTTCCTCAAACTTTAATGAAAAAGTGATGAACTGTTCTGCAAGTGAAAGACACGTAAAATGGACTTCGTTTATCGTCAGATGTAATTAAACTGTTTAGTGTAATATTTACTATTCCCTCAAAACAAACTCTACAATGAACAGTACCTGTCTGGAACAGTACGTCGGTGAAATTTATAAGGATTGGGTAAGCGTTTTTGTATTACACTTTTTAATTTTTAAATTATGCACTCCCTATGTGAACCACCCCGAGCCGCCACTGCTTTTTACTATAAATATTCAGAATTATTATTTGATTGCATATTTTCATCAGATAATTAATATTATAATATGCTAAATTAACGTATTTACATATAATTATAATAATATCGATATTTTATTTCTTCCATCATCATACTCTTCATGAAAGTTCAATCATTTCATAGATTTAGCGTGTATACATCAAGCATTCATTATAGTATTTAATATTTTACCTTTAAGAGAATATATTTTTGGAACATAGATCAATAAACTATTTTTCGTTATTATATAAATTTTATAAATTTATCAAAATCGCCAAGACGAATTTTCTTACGTATAATCGATTAACTGTACGATTAAGAATAGCAATTCATCAAAGAATGTAAGGAGGGTTGTCCGTTAAAAACCGAATATCAGATGCGATTCAATTGAAATAAATTGTTCGAGTCTCATTAATCGTTTTCATACGTTGCGTTCCACCCGAGTCATCATCAGAGGATCATTATTCTCTCGCATCCCTCGAACTCAATTTGAAAAGATGTGCCTAAACAAAGAGACCACCGCGACAATTCCCTAACACAAATTACTCATCCAATGTTTCCCCTTCTTTTCCTCTCTGTTCCTCCCTTTCCATATATATATATATATATATATATATATATATATATATATATATATATATATAAATAAAATATAAAAAAAAGTAAATTGAACGTCTGACGGTTAATGCTCCTTTCAATTAATTTATCCTTTGCCTTGTAACAAGACGGCAAAAGACGGACCACCAAGTTAACAGGAGGGAGCCGAAGAAGAATTGTCTCGCGCGTCGTTTAAATCCTCTGCTTTCACCAACAGACATTGTAAATTACATCTTTTGTTGTGTCTTATGAATTCTCCTCCTTTTCTGAAGCTTTCCATTCCGAATAGCAGTGCATCTGAACCCAATGCAAATAGTAATTTTCTTATTTATTGGTTTTGTTTGCCCGAAATACTTTATCCACTCCCAACGAATGAATTTCAAGACGCAAGTACGATTTAGTAACCTGCAAAATTGAAAAATGACTGTTTCATTATTCTAAATCTATATATATATATATATATATATATATATATATATATATATATATATATATATATATATATCTTTCTATTTTTTTCTTAGCCGTTCTCTTAAATATAAAAGGTTGATTTTTCTTGGAACTCGGCTTTTGATAAATTATTTTTTAAATAAAAAACTTATTTTAATGTTTCGATATTTATTGCCTTCCGGAAATACATTGATTTGGTGCTAGGTGTATAAACAAAAATTAAAAATATGGTAATTATGTATGTTGTATGGTATTTACAATTTGAATGTATTTTATACTGTTTTAGTAATTACAATAATATATAATAATAATATACATACTACGTAGGTCAACTAAACTTTAAAACTACCTGCTTGCTACATGTATTATTTTATATTTTCGTGTACCCCAGCATGTGATCTCATATTTTTAACATCATACGAGTGGATTTAAAATAGTCGAGTGTTGATATCGGAGCTAAAATGATTTTAATTTATAATATAGAAAAATATAATTTAGACAAATTTGCAATTTCATTATGATCGTTTACAGCGTTTTTATCTTGTTTTTTTAATGTGAATTAATGCTAATAATGATCTAGCTTCGTAATTTATCTCTGTTTGGAGTATTTTAACATCTTTGTAATTGAAGGTGTGACTATTTTTGTTTTCGTGTTTTTTTAAGACTGTGATGTTTTTTGCATATTTATGACGATTGATTCTGTCTTTTAAATGTTGTTATGTTTGACCTATATAAACGTCACTGCAATCATTACATGGTATGTTATAAACTACGTGGGATTTCTTTACCGTTGGAATGGCTGCTTTTAATTTTGTTTTGGTGAAATTTAAGTTATTATAATTTGTGAGCTGTGTATATCATATTTTTTTAAAAAGGACTTATTTAGTTTCTCAGATAGATGAGGAACATACGGTATTGATAAATATTTTTTCATTGTGTTTGTTTGTTCATTTACTGTGTATTGTGGGTGATTATACATTTTACGCACTCTTTGTTTTATTATTCGATTATATAGTGTAGATGGATAACTATTGTCTGATAAAATGTTTTTTATTTAATTTAATGTCTCTTGTGTATTGAGGGCTGGTCAAGTTCATAGCTCTGTCCACAAGATGTATAATAACCGTTTTTTTATTGAAAATGGCTGGGCACTATGATAATCCATGTATTTTTCAGAAAAATACATGAATTATTATAGTGCCCGTGGACCAAGTTTTAATATTGTTATTTTTTGCTTTCCGGAAAATGTCTCCAGTATATAAGGTACTGTTATAAAAGTTTCTCAACCATTCTCGTGCAGAATGGTTGGTACTTTATTGATCAGGCAGGCACCGGTAGTGCATTCAAACTCTTTGATGTTTATCGGATCCTTCTTAGAGATAATCATTTCTTGTGTCATTCTGTGTATACGTATATCTTTCTACCAAGAAATCATAGTAAGAGGTGTATTCAAGTTCTAAGGGCTCCGATCTTTTTTCTCCAGACTGGAAAGAGATAGAAGCATGTGCATTGTTTTAAAATGAGCGTGCGTTCGTTGTCAATACGTCACAGAGATGGCAGCACTGTACGGCAGATGGAATTGTAGCGGCAGCGTCGAGAATGAGAACTGTTTTAGATACTTAAAATGGCTACGTTTTCCTTACTTGAACAGCGTGCAATCATTCGTTTTCTGAATTTACGTGGTGTGACACCAATTGAAATTCATCGACAGTTGAAGGAGACATGTGGTGATGGAGTAATGGATGTGTCGAAAGTGCGTTCGTGGGTGCGACAGTTTAATTAAGGCAGTACATCGTGTGACAATAAACCGAAACAACCTCGGGCTCGCGCAAGCCGGTCTGACGACATGATCGAGAAAGTGGAGAGGCTTGTTTTGGGGGATCGCCGAATGACAGTTGAACAGATCGCCTCCAGTGTTAGCATTTCCTTGGGTTCTGTGCACACAATCTTGCATGACGACCTGAAAATGCGAAAAGTGTCATCCAGGTGGGTGTCACGAATGCTGACGGACGACCACAAGGCTGCTCGTGTGGCATGTTGCCAAGCAATGTTGACGCGCAACCAAGGCATGAATGGGACTCTCTTTTCGTCGATTGTGACAATGGATGAGACGTGGATGCCATTTTTCGATCCAGAAACAAAGCGCCAGTCAGCTCAATGGAAGCACACAGATTCACCGCCACATTTCGGGTAACCGCCAGTGCTGAAAAAATGATGGTGTCCATGTTCTGGGACAGTGAGGGCGTAATCCTTACCCATTGTGTTCCAAAGGGCACTACGGTGACAGGTGCATCGTACGAAAATGTTTTGACGAACAAGTTCCTTCCTGCACTGCAACAAAACCGTCCGGGAAAGGCCGCGCGTGTGCTGTTTCACCAAGACAACGCACCCGCACATCGGGCTAACGTTACGCAACAGTTTCTTCGTGAAAACAACTTTGAAGTAATATCTCATGCTCCCTACTCACCTGACCTGGCTCCTAGTGACTTTTGGCTGTTTCCAACAGTTAAAGACACTGTCCGTGGCCGCACATTCACCAGCCGTGCTGCTATTGCTTCAGCGATTTTCCAGTGGTCGGAACAGACTCCTAAGGAAGCCTTCGCCGCGGCCATGGAATCATGGCGTCGACGTTGTGAAAAATGTGTACGTCTGCAGGGAGATTACGTCGAGAAGTAACACCAGTTTCATAGTTTTCGGGTGAGTAGTTAGTTAGAAAAGAAATTGGAGGCCTTAGAACTTGAATGCACCTCGTATATTAAGATATATTTCGAAATACCAATACTATTTAAATTTAGTTGGAGATTTTCATACGTAAGTCGAAATCAAATTAAGATCGTGAGAAAGTTTTGCAAGAGAACCATTTATCCATTTAAATAGAACACGTACCTACAATAATGTGTTGGTTCACTAACTTCTCTGTAAGTATATATTATAGGGTGTGGAGAAACTATACAAACTGACTCACTATTTAACGACATTTGCTCACGACAACTACATATTATAAGTAATTGAGGCGGAAAGAACTGTCTGCATGGTGGGTATTATTGCAAGATTGTCGTTTTATACGCCAAATACGATCTATAATAAACGAACATTTTAAAACATGAGATATATATTCGAAAGAATTCACTTTTGAATTTCAATACAATACGAATTAAAATTACTTTAATTTCTATTCATATGATTTAATAAAATAAAAAATCTTGTTAATGGATGTAACAGACTGTTCTTAGTGATACATCGTATGTACCGGCCTGGTAAGAATTTATGGATGATCGTTCTTTCCACACATACGACAAACACCGTTACTGCTTGTAATAGGCATATGTAATACGTGATCTATGGGAACCCTATGATGTGTGTGCTTGCTATGAGCTGCCCACTTAGTTTCTCTAGGCAACTCTGTTGATTGCTTGACATCAGTATTCGTATAAATAGCTACGCCTTATATTAGCATTTTTATCCTTTTAATAAAGTGAACAATTGAGAATATTTTACTTAAATATAATACTAGTGTTAACAAATAAAATATATTGCCACTCAGTTTAATTAGAAAAATAAACTCAACCATTAAAATAGATGAATTTCTAAACATAAATGAAATCCATCATTTCAAAGTAAATAAATCAACATTCATATTTCAAAATAATGTATTAAATATATTTAAATCATAACAAGTTGTACTAAATAAACAGATTAATCTTTAAAAGAAAATCCAATTCTAAAATAAATATCTGCTTCTAAAATCAAATTACATATATGAACTTTGTATAACAACATATTAAAAACAATCAATAGGAAACTATTTTAGATATATTAAAAGAAATAATTTAAATTGTATGAGAAATAAGAAGGATTTGTAATCAATGTAAAGAAACAGTATATTTTACAGGGTGTTAGGAAAAAGTAGTTCAATTCGTTAACATATATTCATTGGGCTTAAATAATGGGAGTTAACTTTTTAAAAGTAGCCCAATCTTTTAAAAGTAGCACAAAAAATCATAAATCATAGATTTTCCTACAGTCCTCGGAGGGGGGGGGCTCGAGGGCGGTTGTCGGGCCATATGGAGTGGGGCGCACAAAAAATTGTAGCTTCAAGTCTGGTACAACTAACGACTTCAAATTTAGTATAAAGACTTAGAACAGATGCAGCAATTTGTTCGAAATATCCACCACTGGCATATAAACATAAATTAACTCTTTTTTCCACATTTTAATAATAATAATAATATTTATTTCACCCAACAGATATCCAATTACAGCGTAAAAAGTTATATAATAGATCAAACTAAAAATAATTATTAATACAGTACAGCTCCAAATAAAGAAAAATATCAGAATAATAACTAAATTACAGACACAAAAGCTAAGATTGAGACATAAAACTAAAATAAAAATAAAAAAGAGAAAGAAAAAGATAATTATTTCCTGCAGAACGAATCAGAATACAACTTATTAGCATTGTGGCACATATTCAATAGCAATTCTTTTTGAAGAACATTCGTACGCGCTGTAGATACAGAGAACGCATCTGTTAACCTGACGTTATAATTCGGCACCAGAAATTTTATTTGTCGAAGCTTTGAGGGTGAATCAAGATCACTGTTAACAAGTTTAATCAGGAACTTGCCGCTTGCTTCGTCTCTTCTTTGTCTTAGGGAAGCGAAATATGTCTATTCAACAAGCTTTCATAGTCAGTGCCATGAGGTGGATATATACCATACAATGTATAAGATAAGTACTTCAGGAATCATTTTTGGACACGTTCGAGTGACAGTTGCAGATATATGTATCGAGGATACCAAACTACAGACGCATACTCTAGCTTAGCTCTAACAAAGGAGTAAAACAAAATGGTTTATGTATAATTGCCAAATGTACGACAAGATCGAATAAGAAAAGCTGGAGACTTAGATGCTGCTGAACAAGTGCTAATAATATGTGGACTGAAAGACAAATGAGAATCAAAGAGCATGGCAAGATCTCGAAATTGTGAAACCCTGGGAATCATGTCATTGAAAACTGTATAATTAAAGGAAATAATACTTGAACGTCTAGAGAAGAAAAGAATAGCACATTTGTAAACATTTAAGCACACTCGAATATTTATACACCATTCGTGAATAAACGTTAAATTCCTCTGCAGAAGTAGGCAATTTGGTGTAGAAGTGATGTTATGAAAGATTTTTAAGTCATCTGCATACGCGAGAGCTTTACACTCTAGAAGCGTCAAGACATCGTTAATATGTACGTTGAAGAGTAGCGGGCCTAAATTGGATCCTTGGGGAGCGCCAATATTAGCGGTAAACACATTCATAGTATGATCGATTCATAAATAAGTTTTGAAAAATGATATAGTTTTCAGCCAAGTACCTATATATTGCCTATATATATATAATTACGACAACAGTAGAGAGTGGTCAATTTTCAAGTATTCATTCGAGTGTTGGTCAATCAATCCTATATATTTTGCTTTTGATATATTCTTGTAATTATTATTATGTATGAAGTCCATTTTGAAAAACTTTAGTTTTTAGATAACCAAATAGGAATCTTATGGTGTTAAGTCAGATGAATGTGACAGCCAACGATCCTTATTAATTAGTCTATTATCAAAATATCCTCGGAGATATGTTTAAGTGTTATTAGCAACTTAAGGTAAGTATTATTAACAAAATTTGCAATATATCAGTGCGATATTGTTTTCCAGTGATTGTTTCATTAAAGACACAATATTGGACCGATAATTCAAAGTCTTGAGATTACTAAGATCTGAAGTAGTTCTCCCTAACTAACTATTACTGAGTCCCATCTACGTAGGTAAGTTGCAGGACTCTCACTTTTACTTATATTTCTGTTACAGTCGGCAAATATTGCAACTTTCCTACAATATTTTCCAGCCCTGTATATATACCGAGTGTCCTTTTAATAAAAATACAACGTATTAAAAATGTAGAGATTATATTATATAGAATATATACCCAAAATGTTTTTTCTAAAATTTCCTCTCACAAGCAAGAAAAGAATGACAGATATTAAAAAAAAATTTCTTACGCCACTGTGCGATGGACTATATTATGAAAGATGATATTTTAAAGTTGACCCACAATATCAAAAAGAAGTTTTGTTATTGTCCATCACGTTTTAAATTTCGTTCAGTTGTCGACCGTTACCGTACGTTCGATACAATTTTTCGATTATAGATAGGTTGTTATCAAATATACGACGTTAAATGATCGTAGACCTTACATTTTTCATGTTCTTTTAATATATCATCTTTAAAAATTCAGGCTGACTTTCTTATCAGGTTATCGAACCCTTGCCATAACAAAACTTAGACACGATGTTATCCTTTTATCGTTCATCATAAACATTGCCGCCTTTAAATACAATAGCGGTAATCTGAATAGATATTATATTTTATATTTCTCGTAACCAAAAAATACATTCACTAAAAACAATTTGTGGGGTGTGAATGTATAAAAAGCTGACTTTTTACGAGGTTATTGACCTTAGTATAAGTTTTTATAACATCTGTTACGTATGTAATTTGTGTAATATGTGTGTGACTTCAATAGAAGTTACACATTCTGAATATTTTGAATTCATAGGCGTCGCGTAATACAGTTATCAAAAGGTTTTTAATTTTGGGTTTGCGTTGTAATTGACTACCAATATTCTAGATTCATATTCTATATAATTACATCTTTCGATTTTCATACGTTATCTTTTTATTTCAACGACAGGCTGTATATGTATATATTTCGTATTCAAAACTCTTTCTTAATACTTTACTAAACTTCAATGTGCATATGCATAATCCTATAGGTTTCACAACAACGATTTTACGGGTAAACGCCCTGAAAACTACTGAAAACATCTTGGACAAGTATACAGGGCACGTCGATCGTTATTACACTATGTCGACAAAACGATTACCGCTATTTCCTGTTATTGTTATTGCAAAACGTTTATGTCTCATTGATGGTCCATTTTAACGTGTGCGGTGTATGCATGTACGTACGGAAAAGCAGTTTGTAATTTGAGATATCAAATTTAGCCTCGTTCCTGTATGTCGGCCGGCAATAAAGTGCAGCCGTATAAGCGACATTAAACACTCCGGTCACTTCTAATAAATTATTATGCCATCGGTTAACACATACGTACAACATGCATGTGCAGGACGAGTGTTATGTGATATCAGTTTAGTGGTATGGCTTTAAACGAGCCACGTTACTTTAGTTTCGTGTTATTTATGTCGAATTAATGTTTTACGTTAACTGTTATCTAACTAAATTTTCAATAGATAGAAAGGTGGATTTATAAAATAAAATGCAGATTATTGCTTTGAAGTTATGATAATAATATAATATCTTTATAATCAAACAGTTTGCATACAAAAAATTAAACATTACTACAAGCACAGCGTGTGATACGAGAACATATTGATGATATATATATATATATATATATATATTTAATGAACGGCTAAGAAATTATCTAAACACTTATATATATATATATATATATATATATATATATATATATATATATATATATATACCACGTGTTCACACTTAAACTCGCACCATTGGTAACTCCGTTATTATTGGAGCTAGGAAGTCGTCCAAATTAGCAAACTAGTAGGATTTTTCCTGGCGGTTACGACGATGAAAACAAAAAAACTATTGAACGTCGCGTTTTTCAGATATTTGACAAAATGTAATTTTTAAAATGAAACATCCTGTATATTTTATGCGGTTGAATAAAGAATTTAGTTCTGAACAAAAATGTTTCAATACATTATTAAAAAAAAATTGAAAATAAAAAAGTTATCACGTGATTTCTTAATCATTGCATTTTAATGATTAAGAAATCACGATTTAATGATTAAGAAATCAATTTAAAAAAATTGATGAAAGACGTAGCATGTTTCACATGTTTATCCAATTGAAGTCATCTTCAGATATTAAATAAAATAATATCATAAACATCCTTAAAATTTGCTTACTTTATCACTAAAACGTAAGTTTTCAAATGAGATACCGTGCATTTTTAGTGATTTAGGATTTGTTTTTAGGGATGCCTAACGAAATTTGTAATTAAATAATATGTACCGATTATTGTAGACTATTCTCTTGTTGAACGGCTGAAAAAAATTTTTGTATAGGTCCGAGAAGGTTTGTTCATAATATTCCTAAATGAATTCAAACGAAACGTTGTGTTTTTAACGAAATTTATTTTGATTTCGTCCACGAAACTTAAGAATAACAAATAAAAGAATAATGAACACAATAATCAACATACATAACTAAAATAATTGTTCGAAGGTACCACCTTCTTGGTCCAGACACTTGCGGGCTCTTTTCTGAGTGCAGCGCGTGGCTTTGAGAAGGGTCCTTCCATCAATATTCCGAATAATGGCTGTAATGCTATTTTGAAGTATTTTGAAGTACCCATAAAAAAAATCTATCGGAGTTAGATCTGGTGAGCGTGGGGGCCACAGAACTGGTCCATGAGTTCCAATCCAACGGGGTCCAAACAGTCTCTCCAGTAATGCGTTAACGATATGGTGATTATGAGCCGGTGCACCGTCTTGTTGGAAGTATATCCGCGGCCTATCCATCAAGTTCACGTTGTCCACGAAATCTTCCAATACATGAGACATAAAGTCCTCATATCTCTCTCCCGTCAATGAGCCGCGGTAAAAAAAAGGACCCACAATTTTAGATCCAATCATACCACACCAAACATTAAGGCTGAACCGATGTTGTGGATTAGTGGGATGAGCCAAAAAAGGATTTTACCGACTCCAAAAATGATAGTTTTTTCGATTAAACATTCCCTTATTAGAGAAGTTACTCTCATCCGACCATAAAACATATCGAGGAAAATTTGGATCTTCTTCACATTTATGTAGGAACCATTCACAAAATTCCATTCTTCTTATATCATCATTAAGATGCAAAGTTTGTACTGGCCGATATTTGTATGGCTCAAAATTATATTTTTTCAAAATTTTATGAATCGTTCCCAATGAAAGGTCTATTTCTCTTGCCAATTCTCTAATTGAATTGTTAGGATGCGCCTCAAAATATCCCAGTACATTTATCTCTACCTCCTCACTAACCACAAATTGCTTCTTCGTTCTATTCTTCTTGAAAACCTCTTCGTTTCGCCGAAATTGTCAGTATAATTCCAAGAAATATCTTCTTTGAGGAATCGCGCGCTCGGGCAACATTGCACTATAATGTTCGCGAGCTCTAATAGTGTTTTTTCTCTGAAATATGTAAGCTTCCATAATATCACATTTTTCCTCATGTGTGAAAACCATTTTTATTAGAAGAAAACACGAAGAGAAAAGCAAAATAACTGACAGATTAATTTGACGGATTGTTATTGAATATTTTTTTTTTTTTTTGATTGGTGCCTACTTGATCTAAACTGTAACAACTATTGTAATGTAGGCTAATTTCATTTTCTCTTTTCCTTTTTTTCTGAGTGGAGTTTTAAATTATACTGTGTCCCATTTTAAAATGGGTACTTTTCTAATTATCTCGGGAATATGCCCCTTTAAAGAAATCACATGATAACTTTTTATTTTCAAGTTTTTTGAGATAATGTATTGAAACATTTTTGTTCAGAACTAAATTCTTTATTCAACCGCATAAAATATACAGGATGTTCCATTTTAAAAATTACATTTTGTCAAATATCTGAAAAACGCGACGTTCAATTGTTTTTATCGTCGTAACCGCCAGGAAAAATCCTACTAGTTTGCTAATTTGGACGACTCCGTAGCTCCAATAATAACGGAGTTACCAATGGTGCGGGTTTAAGTGTGAACACCCTGTATATATATATATATATATATATATATATATATGAAAGGGTTTTTTGGGGGGAATCCAGCAAAATTAAACTCTATTAATTAAGTCAGTTATTTATTTTATAGCCCAATATTTCGCACCGAATTCGAGTGCTTCCTCAGGGGATCAAAATGTGAACTTGTTTTTTCTGGAGAAATTACTCATATGTTTGTAATGTTGTAAATTAATAAAACTAATGTCAACGGACGTACACTAACTTGTTTTGAAATTGCATTTTAAAAAACACAGGACTGCCACATCTAAAAGGAAAGCCACATGTGCAATATTGACGAACAGAAGAATTAATCGTACACACACATGTTCTTGTAACAAAGTTAAAACTTAAAAATCTTTTTTTAAAAAGATTTTTAAAGATTTAAAAAAATTTTAAGTTTTAACTTTGTGACAAGAACATATGTGTGTACGATTAATTCTTCTGTTCGTCAATATTGCACATGTGGCTTTCCTTTTAGATGTGGCTGTCCTGTGTTTTTCAAAATGTAATTTCAAAACAACTAAGTGTACGTCCGTTGACATTAGTTTTATTAATTTACAACATTACAAACATATGAGTAATTTCTCCAGAAAAAACGAATAGAGTTAAAATAATAGAGTTTAATTTTGCTGGATTTCCCAAAAAAACCCTTTCATACATGTTCTAACGGCAAAGACTCCTGGTCTACTTATATATATATATATATATATATATATATATATATATATGTTACTCTTGATGTTCTCGCGGACGTATGATGAAGGTGTAGTTTCTCGGGTTCTTGGCCGCGTGTGAGTTTTGTCCTGAAAAGGACTATTTACTGTACGTTTCAACGAGATCGCACTCGTCATCTTCAGGAGCTAGTCGGTCTGTCGCTGGTTAGAGCTGGAGATCGTCTAATGTGCGCCTATTTTCATGGGTCCTTGAATTTTGAATCGTGGTCGAAGATTGCCTCCATTTCCACTCCGTTGTTATGTATCTCCCAGGGTTGTGATGTGTTTGTGTCTGATTAATATCGTGCGTTGTTGTGTTTGTTTTTGTCCGGTCATGTGTTGTGTGTGCAGTCTGTGCGTCAGTCGCGTTTTTGCGTTTAAGTCGTGTGTGTTTGTTTGTTGGTCATCATCACATTTTTTTTTTTTTTTTTTGCGTTTCAGTTGTGTGTGTTTAATGTGTTTTGTTGTATAGTGTTATTATTGTCTGTGTCTGTGTAACGAAGTGTTGTATTTGTTCGTTTGTTGCGTTAGTCGATTGTAGTGTTATTAGCATATTGCCTAAGGCAAGTGCTAATTCGTGAACTGTGTTAAGTTTTGTCTTGTTTTGTCTTTGTGTCCATGGATTACTTGTTGGGGGTGGTGCTGGTACGTATTTAGGTTGAGGTGTGGTTTTATTTGTAGGATTGTTTGGGTTATTGGGACAGTTTATGAAAGTGGATAGATGAGGACCACCGCAGTTTGCACACTTTGGCGGGGTTGTTTTTGTCTTAGTACATAGATGTGTCGAATGTCCGTCTCCGCATTTCATACATTTGTTGTTTATGTTGCAATTCCGTTGGTGATGTCCGAAAGTCTGGCACTTCTGGCATTGTATAATGTCAGTCCGTTTGTTTAGTTGTTCTATTTTGATTGCAAGTCCGCAGCAGTCGCGTAAGTTGTAGATTGACTTGTATTGTCTCGTCAGTTCGATTAATACAAGAGGTGCTGGTATTCCGTGTTTGCCGTTCATGCGTTTAATTTTTAAAGTCGGGTGTCCTTTGTCTGTCAAGTCGTCTGTAATGTCAGTGTCTGTTATAAAGGTGGGAATGCCACGCATCACCACCTTTAGTGTCTTTTCACTTCTTAATTGGAAAGTGTAATATTGTATTTGTTCGTTGTCTAGTGTGTGTTTGAGTTTTCGGTAGTCTTCGTCTGTTGTCGGTTCGATGTGTATTCCTGGTTTCACCATTTTGTTTTCTACTGTGTTAATGCTGTTTGATTTAAGTAATTGTCGTATGTATGTCCATTTGTCTTTTTCGATTATGATAATTGGTGCGATTTTGTGTGTTTTTTTTGTTTCAGTTTTTGTGTTAAGTGTAGTGTGTGTCTTATCACTTACCCTGGGTGTGCTGTTCGATGTTGACGGTTGTGGAGTGTGTTCGGAGGTTTCTTCTTCCATTTTTTCCTCGGTGTTGGTTTTTTCGAGGACACTGTACGAGTTTTTTGTTTCTATTGGTGTGCTTGCGTGTTCTGTTTTCTGTTTTTTTGCTGTTTTCTTTGGATTTATAAAACTATTTGAGATATCCATGGCGAATTTTTGTAGATCTATGAGTTGTTGTTTGCTTTCTGACGGTTTTACTGAACTTGTTTCCTCTTTGGGCGATTCTAGTATTTCTATTTTTACCGTTGGTTCGGCGGGATCTATGATGAATGTTTGCGGTTGTTCTTTTAATAGATTTTGAATCTCTTCTTCCTCCGTGGTTCCGTTAATAATGGTTTCCGCGTCTTCGCGTTGCTGCGGAGTGCATCTTCTTTTAAAACTTGGATTCAGCGCTAGGTTGGTAATCGTAGAAGTGATATATCGTCCGGCCATTGCTTCCGGGTTCGCTTTGACGGTTACCGTCGTCTGTTTAAATGCAATATACGTGTGTTCGTCTCAAAGACTAGCACACGAATGTGCGCCTAGCACTACCTCTTGTTATATGCTGCTGTGTCGGGAGGGGGCGTCCCACTATTGACGTCATGCGTGCGCGGCTTCGTGTAATTGGTCCGAGTGCCTGTAAGTTCCCTGTTCGGTCCGTGTGGCTGTGTAGGGGTTATGTATATATATTGTAGATCTCCAAAAAAAATTAATAATTAAAATGATTCCAAATGAGAGACACACGTTGACCAAAACTTAAAAAAAAAATTATATATATAAAATATAAACGACAGAATTTTATATTCCTTGAAAAAGGCATCATTTGCCGAAACATGTAGGATTGTTTTAAATATATACATTTTTAAGTAAAACCAGACCTTAAATCGCCAACAAATTGAATTTACCATATCATACCAAGGTCACGAAAATATTATATATATATAAGATAATTATTTTGCGACCTTTCTATGTTAGGGTAAATTCAATTTGTTGGCTGGTTTTACTTAAAAATGTATATATTTAAAACAATCCTACATGTTTCGGCAAATGATGCCTTTTTCAAGGAATATAAAATATAAATGATAGTATATTAATGTCATACTTGTAACTATGACATTAATATTCTGTGATTTATATTTTATATATATAATTTTTTTTGAAGTTGTGGTCAACGTGTGTCTCTCTTTGGAATCATTTTAATTATGTAGATCTCCAAAACATTTTTTTGGAGATCTACAACGACAACCTTTTTACTTTGAAAATAACATTAGAAAAGTTAACTCAGCGAAATAGAGAAAGAAACCTAGCTTTCATTGATCTTGAAAAAGCTTATGATAGTGTCCCAGTATTACATTTATGGAAAACAATGGAAAAAATCAACATTAGACCAACATTAATTTTGTCCCTCCAACAATATTGCAAACAAAATTATACTGAAATCAAATTTGCAATCGAAGTTGGAACATAATTGACTGAATCCTTCAACACAACAAAGGGATTCAGATAAACGGTGTTGTCTGTCGCTTACCGTATTTAGAATATACCTTGACCGATCCCTAAAAGGCTGAACACGCAAGAAAGTGGGTCTCCGAGTTGGTGATGATACTCTATACACACTATTTTTCGCAGATGATAAGCTAGTAATCGCAGAAGGCGAGCAAGATTTGAGTTATATGGTTAGAAAGTTTAATGCAGAGTGTACATTAGCGGTCTTACAATAAATCTGAGTAAACGTGAATATCTAAAAATATTTAGGAGTAATTTTCAATGAGGAAGGAAACAGTAAAGACGAGATCCAGAAAAGACTTACAAAAGGTAGGAAAACTATTGGAGCACTCAATTCCATACTTTGGGAAAAATTTAGACGAGACACAAAACTTCGTATTTATAAGTCATTCGTTAAGAGTATGTCGAGATATGGTTCAGAAGTATGGGATTTGAGTAAAACTAATAGAAGGAAGCTGCTGGCCAGAGAATAGGATTTTTTATGAAGAAGAACAAAACAAATTCAAATAAGAAGGAGGATAAATATCGAAAGGGATATTATTGAGGACATAGAGAAAAAACAACAGACTTGGTTCGGACATACAAAAAGAAAGAATGAGACGAGATGGCCAAGGAAAGTGTCAGAGTGGAAACCTCCAGAAAAGCGAAAGAGAGGAAGACCAAAAGGAAGTTGAATAGATGACGTTAACGAAGCTATTAATGCAAGAAATTTAGACGAAGACATGTCTTACAACAGAAGGAAATGAAAACTAGGGACACAGAGGTGGCGACAGCGTATATATGTTACGGTCAAAGTCCGAAATCGGCCAGTTCGGGAATTGGCCGGCCAAATCGGGAAATGGCCAATATCGCCTCACATTGACCGGCCAATATCCGATTTTTTCTTAATTTCGGGATTTGGCCAGCCAGTTTGCGAAATGGCATAGGGCGTTCGGCCAAAGTCGGAAGAAGAAGGTTAAGAGGAGATTTCGGGGTGTTGTATACCGAAATGATAATCATATTATATTGATTATAAATTCTACTAAATTACCAAAATCAAAGTTTATATTACAGTAAATTATCATCACTTGTTACAACAAGATGAACTTTTATGAAATTTCGAATTACACAGCAGTTTGTTATTTTTACATTTGCAGCGATTTGTTGGACTTGGTAGTGCAATTGCATCGACTGTAGCCTTGGCCGCCGGTCAGTGATTTTTCTTCTGTGCCCACGGATGCCAATGTGAGCAGTTTCTCGTGCAGAATGGAAAACTCACTTCTGGAATACAGTTGTTTGAGAACACCGTGTTCTGTTCCTAGCTTGTAGAAAGCGCCCTCGACGTTCATGACAACTGCAAGAATGCTCCGTGGATCACCGCGACCTCTGTCAACATCTGGTTTACGGATGCGTACATTATCTCCAACTTTCGCTGGTGGGAATTTTGTATCTCGATTTTTTAGCATCTTGGCACCTTGAGTTTGAAAACTAGCATGAGCTGCTGACCTCTTGTTTCTGATTTCTTGTTTATAATGGCATAATCTGCAAGTAATTTTCCCTCCGTACCCTTCGTCTGCTTCATTACTTATTCCACAAATTGCGTGGACATCGTTGCCGCAGGATACACAAGAATGGGCTGAATTACACTCTTTTTCACACACTACACAGAATCGGCAGGATCTTGTCCGAAAAGCAGCAGAGGAACGGAAAAAAATTATCGTCATTCGTGGAACTGTCCTTGCTATCATGTGCAAGCCGCCATCACACCGGAAAACCGACAGCTGTGCCGCCTACCGGACATTCTTGCATCAGCAGGGCCAGGGATTTCACGACAATTCGGGAAGTGGCCGGCCAAAGTAGCATATACACTGGCCATTTCTAGTACATCGGACATTGGCCACACGCCTCGGCCAAAGTGCGAAATGGCCGGCCAATTCCCGAACTAGCCGAACTTCGGGCTTTGGCCGTAACATATATAACAATTATAATCAAAGTGTGGCGAAGTTCATGACATGATCGAATCGACAAAAATGTTAACTGCAATGTGAAAAATCTTCTGAGCAAGGTAAATGAAATACGACGTCAGTTAAAGAGAATACAAATACGTTCCGACACGAGGGCGTATAATTTAGTTCATATTCCTTAATACAGTTAAACCCCAAAACATTTTTATTTTATTAAAATATTAATAATAAATTTCCCCTGGGCATTTTAATACTCCCTGGTGATTAATAAAAAGTTCCTTATCTAAAGTATTAGGGTTGGCCATTACATTCCCTAATTAATGTCACTTTCCCATATACGATGAAGTAAACGAGCATATTAATTACAATTTTCGAACATCTAATGGATTTTTAATCGTCTTTTGATGGAACTCCATACACACGAACAAAAATGTATGCCCACGTAAATACACGCATTCCCCGTTATTAAATATTTACAGCTAAACCCATCTATTCGGAAATCTTCAAAAGTTCAAAGTGTGGGTAAATGTTTAGAATTGATGTTGGCAATAACAGAGGGCAGAAATTTAACTTCGAAACGCACGTAAAAGGAAGTAGAAAAAAGGCAAACGTGGAAATGCCCGGAGAAAATTTCAGGGACAATTAAACACAAGTTAAACGTCCCTGAAAGGTGTTCGAAATTGGTTGTACATCACTACTACGTATTACTAGGCTACTTTTGAAAACGCGGGAGAGATTTCGGAACGTGAACAAATCGAATGAAAGGTGTGAGATATTATTTCTAAGTTGTGAAAAGTTTACGGCGATTATTTTTCGATTATAATTTGTCTTCTGTCTGTGATAAAGTTGTAAAAATGTTGTTTCCCCCAAAAGCCATTACTAACTAAAACTTTTTATATATGTACACTGGCTTGCAATAAAATCCCGTGCACCTAGTTTTGGTTGTATTAAATTGATCTTTCTGGTGACATTAGGCAATTTAAATCAATCAAAATTAACGTTAAGAAATAAGTAATTAAACTTCTAGTTTCAAAAATTCTTTTATTATTATATTTATTATCTATTATTATATTTATGTAAAAATAGATTATACACAATAGGATTAAACAATGGTTACTCTATAAATATTATCAATAACATCCTGAATAGCCAACAAAAAATCTAAAACCCTTTCCGTAGTTTTCCCAAAATTAAAATACAAGATAATTAATTCCTACAACTCAATCACTTACTTAGGAAAAATTTCGGAAAAAATTTGTACTTTCATTAAAAAACTTAATAACGAATATATATTATTTAAAACAGACAATACTATACAGAACATTATTATAAACAACAAAGATAAAATAGACAAAGAATCAAACTCTGGTGTATATAAGTTAACATGCGAAGATTGTAATAAGGTATACATAGGACAAACGGGGAGAACATTCAAAATTAGGATGAAAGAACACGAGAGATATCATAAAGAAAAGAAAACAGATTCAACTTTCGCAAGTCATTGTACAGATATTAATCATAGATTTAACCCATTAACTTCCAAATTTTTATTATCGACATTTTTTGTAAATTTAAATTAAAAATAGGATTATATTAAAGGTAATAGGTAAATTTATTCGTTGGCAAATAAATATACGCCATTTAAAAGAAATAAATTTAAGTCTCATTTGGGACCCATGGCACTTGCCCTTACAAAAATTTAAAAAAAAACTGAACCAACATTTCAAACTAAAGAAAAATATTTGTAATTTGTGCCAATTAGGAAAACATTCCATATGCAGTCCAATATTGCATTTTTTACACTGTTTGCGAACGTTTGTGTTACATATGGCACATTTTCTTTGTTTTCCATCAATCGTTCGCTCCAAAACATGTCCAATGGGATCAAATCTAACATCGTCAGGCACGCGGCTTTTCCTCACCTTACTAGAACTAGGTCTTCCGGCAAATTTAGGATCTGATAATGATTCTTTCTTCAGATAAGTTCTGGCAATAATGCGTCTAAAATCGAATAATGGGATGCTTCCATTTACTGCGGTATAAAGAGCGTGGGCGTTAACAACCGCAACGTCAATCGTATTTGTGAAAAGAGGGAAATAACATTTCTTACCTCTAAAAATTTGATTCGATAATTTTGCACATTCCAGTCTAACTTGTGGACCCCTCCCATATGTTTATTGTATTGTCCGACAATGTTTGGTCTATTGACATGGCATTCTTTTTTTTCTTTCTTACAATATCTTTTCACTTTTTCTATAGGTTGCAATCCTAAGTAATTCCATAGCATTTTAACACAGCTATTGTCATTCCAAATCAACGCAAATATTTTATTTTTTTCATCATAACGATAATCATATGCCCAGCGCTCCTCTTTTTTTATGATATTATCAGATTTCAAAGGACACTTGTTCATTCTATTATAGCGTACTGTTCCAGCCGTCTTTATATTTAGTAGTTCTCTCAACTTCAACAATAAATCAAAGCTGGTGAAAAAGTTATCGAAAAATATTTCATATTCTGACGAATATTGCAAGAAAGAGGTCATCTTCATTATCACAGAAGCTCCAACACCACTTACAAGTTGTACTTCTTGGCTCCTTCCTTCATAAATATCCATATGAAAACAATAGAAAGATTTAGAGCAGCACATAGCCCATTGTTTGAATCCAAATCTTATTGGTTTTCCCCTAATAATCTGTTTCAGGTAATGGTGGCCATAGTAACGCACCATTTGCTCATCTATTGAAAGTTTTTGTGCAAATATACCGAACTTTTTGAAATTTGTGTTCAATTTGTTTATCAAAGGACGGATTTTAAATAGTTTGTCTTGTTTATCGCTGGTGGATATGAGACTATTGTCGTTAAAATGCAGGTTTTTCTTTATTTCCAAAAACTTGTGCTTAGGCATGCAGTTTCTAAAGCATGCAAGATTTATATCTTCATCCTCCGACCAATATAACTGCTCTTGGGGCAACGAATGGTACCCTGATAGCAAAAAAATTCCAATAAACTTTTTAAGACAATTTGTGGAAAGTTCAAAGTTATGTCTGTTGTTTTGTCTATCGTAATTTACACTTTGGATAGCTATATGGTTTAGTAAATCTTCGTTGAAAAGTTCTTCAAATATCTGAACCGGTGATTTACCTTTCAAGTTTTGAATAATCTGTGATTTCAATTCAGATACATTGTTGCTTTCAAATGATGTATTAGTCAAATTTGTGTCCTGCTTTTTCCACTCACTTTTTGGCAAGAATTTACCTTTTTATTTTACTATAGATGCTTGATTTTGATCAACATTCAGAGCGCTGGAATGGATTTCTACTTTGTGGAACAGTTTTTGGCAAGAATTTACCTTTTGATTTTACTATAGATGCTTGATTTTGATCAACATTCAGAGCACTGGAATGGATTTCTAGTTGTCCAGGAACGTCTTGTGGAACAGTTTTTTGCAAGAATTTACGATTTGATTTTACTGTAGATGCTTGATCTTGATCATCATTCAGAGCGCTGGAATGGATTTCTAGTCGTCCAGGAACGTCTTGTGGAACAGTGTCTTCTAAAATATTATCGTCAAATTCTTCGCAATCTGATATAACATCGATATTATCGGGCGGCGGTTCGACTATATCAATGACTTCTTGTTCCAGATCAGCAAAAAATTCATCATCTTCCAATATTTCTTCAAGTTCTGCGATAGTAAGGAATTTTCTAGAACCCATACTGAATTGGAAACAAAAAAAAACAGCAACTGTGAATAAAACTAACATAACGCTCTCCATATGATTTTTTTACATAGTAAATTCCATGATCCCCAAATGGGGATCAAGGTGTTTTGTACTATATTTTTTATAATAAATATTATATTTGCTCACCTGTTATTCTAATATCAACTAAAGGAATGTATTATTACTTGAATTCACAAAACTGGCACAAAATTAATCAAATAAGCACAAAAAATATTATTAGAAATAATGTAAATATTCGACCATCAACTTTTGTGTATAGGTTATAAAATAACGCGCATAACATGCTTACAGGGTTACCAACACTAAAATATAAAATTTTTCTAGAAAGTACAGAGTATTCATGTTCAGTTAGTATACATTACACTAAAGATAATAACATTTTAAAATATGTTAAAGAATAAAATTCGCGAATCCCAATTTGGGGATCAGGGAAGCTAATGGGTTAATATAGATTTCAAAATTTACACATTCAAGAAAAAAGTAAAAAACTTAACTTGTTAGAAAACTTAGAAATTAATAGATACAATAGTTTAGGATTAGCTTTAAATGACCAACTAGATTTAAACAACACCCCTCTACTAAATTTAAGATTGTAAAATTTTTCCACCACCTTTTTTGTCCAATAATTTTTACATAAATATTCAAACTTGTATTGTACATATTCAGTTTTTCATCCACCCGATGAAGCCATTATATGGCGAAACAATATTGTAGTGTATTTACAATAAAAGAATTTTTGAAACTAGAAGTTTAATTACTTATTTCTTAGCGTTATAATTAAGTTTCAAAAAGTATCTCCTTCGTCAATTAACTATTCAATCAAAATTGATCAAAATGTTGAAAATTATCTTAATGTGATAAAGTATTAATATTATCAAAATTAAAAAGATATTCCATAAGAAATGTAGCTAGAATATTTAATATAAACAAATCTACGGTTTTGAGTCTTAAAAATGGGAAGAAGATGGAATTGTTAAAAGGGGAGAAGATTCAGGGCGGCCGAAAATTTCAAATCAGCAACAAGATGAATTTTTATTAAATTATTTAAGAGAAAGTCCATTCAAAACAGCAAGGGATGCTGTATTTTACACATATTTTTGAGGATCTTGGTAAACAGTATTCCGCCGAATTAGCACTTTCGAATTAAAAAAATATGCAAGTACTAAAAAAAAGTTATTATCTATAGAAAATAAATAATCCAATTTTCTTTTCATTAAATTATATACATCGCGGACAAAATTTCTGGGAAAGTGTAGTATTTTCCGGACGAAAAAATATACCAGTCAAGCCACGATGGTCACGTGAATGTGTACCGCCCGAGAAACACAAGATGTAATGAAAGATATGTGTCTCTGCCAAATAGATCTGGAAGATTTTCTGTTAACATCTGGGCATGGATGTGTGCATAGGGTGCGGTAGTTGCATGGAAAATTGAAGGGCGTTTAAACTCACAATCATATCTAGATATTTTAGAGAATGTTATACTTCCGTCAATTTCATAATCATACCCTAGTTACACTTTTTCAACAAGCACAATCCTGTACACACCGCCAGAGTTATCACACAGTGGATTAATTATCAATCGCAACGTTAGCATATTACCTTGGCCATCACGCAGCCTGGAATCAAATCTGATTGAAAACGTTTGGGGTGTAATGGTAAAACTAATGTATGAACGAAATTTAAGATTCCGTAATAAAAATGAACTATGGACGGCAATTGAGAAGGCATGGGATGAATTAAGCGATGACCAGAACATTTGGAGAAACCTTATTCTGTCAAGCGCAACAAGACTAGCACAGGTTTTAGAAACTAATGGTACAATGAATAACTACTAACTCTTATAAATTACTTACCTATTTTTATATTCGTATGTTTATCGTTATTATTAACCATAAACAGGCCGGCATCTTCAAGTGCGCTCCTTACATATACATAATATAAAATAGTTGCAATATTCACTTCAAAACTTTTCGAATTTCGCACAAGAAAGCCCAATGTTTTTAAAGTAGCATATGATGTGAATTCGATGATGCGCAAATCCGTAATTATAGAACAACAGCAGAGAAGGGTATTATCGTCAATGATGTATCATAGCGCAATGGATTGGTTTTTCTGGTGTATATCAGAGCTTTTCAGGACATTTATTTGCAATCACACGTATTTCTTTCTGTCCAAGAAACGACTTCGCTGTAAGTGAGAAAACGCTTTGACCGACCTTTCTTGTCCATCAGATATCACAAGATATCTCTTGTCAACTAACGATATAAGATTGTGCTTATCTTGCGAGAGCGAATCTAAAGACGTCACTTTATAACAGCAGGCAGGTCAACTAACCGCCAGTATTGAGTATATGACAATAGATTAATTATACTTAGTCCATTCGTATCCCACTTATAATTTACGCTATTAGTGTCTCCGTTGATGTGAACCATTTATAAAAAGCATATTTTTTTGTAATTGTTTTCAGCGTCCACAATTCGGACATCGCCAAAATTAAATGTATGGCCCAGATTAAGTGCATGATCCACCAGTGCACAAGACCTTTTAACAATACCGACATCACTTTTGTGTTGTGTGATAAGCTGTTTTAGCCATTGTGATGTTTAGCCTATGTACACGCCTTGACCATGTTTGGATTGTCGAATCTCATAATATTCAGGATAAAGATGAATTAATAATTCAAGTAAGCACAGGAATTTATTAATGCAGTATACAAAGCAAGCAAGTATGACGTACATTGAACCAATCATTAATTTTTTTCTTTCAACACTAATGTGTTGGTTCTGAAAAGAAGTTTTTTTTATTGGAGAAATTAATCTTCGTGATCTGTGAAGTCATCCATTGAAGTTTGTCCTGTGGGGTTTTGATGATCCGTTTACTCTATTTTTTAAATCAAAACACGAATAAAACACAATCTATTATGTAGCAATATCCATTAAATAAGGTGCGTAATATGGCCACTGCCTTCATCTCTACAGCGCAAAGTTCTTCGCTTAACAGAGTTAATAACATTTACTAGGATTCACGGTGAATTATTAATTTCTACGATCTTATTAGTGATCCTTTGTTGCAGGTCATTAAGATCAAAAATAGGTGTTACAAAAATAGAATTTTTAAAGTACGGCCACAAAAAGGAATCGCACGGTGTTAAATCCCAGGAACGAGGTGGCCAAATTGTGTTTGTATTTAAATTATTAATTCGATCTCCAAAAACTTCCCTCAGAAAAACAATGTTTTCATTGGTAGTATGTACGCGAGCTCTATCCTGTTGGAAGTAACCTTCCAGTAATTCATAATCGTGTAACATATTTACAAATGGTATCAATATTTTCAGTCTGTAACGCGCTGCGTTCAATATTCCTAAAAGGTGTAAGCATTTTTAGACTACTGTTCAAAATTTAGTATTTTTAATCGAAATACCTTTAAAAATGTAGGTCCAATAATCCTTTTTCTGACAAACAGCTGCCCAAACTCCAATTTTCTGTGGATGCAGTGGTGCTTCCACAAAAAAGTGCAGATTATTTGTGCTCCACATCCTCATCTGTTGAGAATTTACGTAACCAGAGAGATGAAACCAGGGCTCATCAGTAAACATAATGCCTCCATCATTAACAACAAAATGGTCAATAAATCTTTGACAAAATTTCTGTCGTTTCGGTCAGTCCATAGGAAGTATTTCATGAGTGGCTTACAAGCGATAGGGGTGTAAATGTAGATCATGCTTAAGGATACGTCTGCACGCGCTATAAGAAAGATCTAATTCTTGGTGAAATGTCGCACAGAAAGCTGAAAACGTTCTTCTACCAATTGCCTTACCGCTTCAACATTTTCGTCATTTCTAACTGTTGGCCGATTACTGCCATTTTTGCGATCCACGTTTCCTGTTTCTCTGAATAATTGCAGAAAATGGCGAATACACGTGGAAAACTGATCTTATGGGATAGCAATATTTGGGAATTCTTCTAAAAGTTCTGATATGCATCCCTGATTGAAAAAAAACATTCACCATTAATTTTACTACCATTTCTAAAATAAATTTCAACCATGTGCCGTTTCTGTTGTCCGTTAAATACAAAAGCCATTATCAAATAGCTAATAAAATTGCAAAGATATCTTCCAACTTGTCAATTGACTTATGATTGACAAGTAGGTTAAGTGATACTATGTCAATTCTCTAAGCGTATACGTCTTATAACTTATAACAAGTGTTCATTTGAAAAGTCAATCTAGTAGCATGTGATTTACTCAGAACATTTTGAAGTATGTCGTAAATTAAAATTTACTACTTAACCTACGAAGTCGTATATTTTGACAGCTTCATACATACAAATAAATAACAAATAATAGGTATTTATTGAACACTATAACAAATGTTGAAAATGTTGTCCTTCAAGATCAATGCACTTTAAAATCCTCCGTTCAAAATTTCTTTATTTAAACCAGAATCGACGCACGATTATTTTATGCACTAACTGATATTTGTGATTGACATTATAAAATGTCATTTGGATTTACGTTTACGGAACAACAAACACATACTAATATATTTGCGTCCTATTCTATCAAAATTTCAAAGTAACCTAGATTGACCTTTCAAATGAACACCCGTTAGATCTCTCTCAGTCGTTCATGGCCTACCTAGGATACAAAATTTTGTGGCTCGCCTGATATTTGTTCAAACATATCTATCTGTATACGCACAAAACTAAATATAATCGATGTAAGCACAAACTTCGACAAAAACCAATCTCAAACCGATCTTTCGAAGTTGGAATTTGTACCTTGTGAAAGTAGCTTTATAAGTAAGAAATTCTGCCACTATTCAATGTGAGCATTGAATCTTTTCATTTAATTAATTCTTACTGGTAATATTGATTAATCTTAATATTGAGTATTATAATCTGCTCCTTTAGAAGTTTTCAATTGAATTAACAGACTACAATTTTATTAAGAAATAATCGTTCAAAGACGAAAAATTATTCGAAATAATAATTTAATTACAAACTCTTGTAAAATATATTTCGAGTTGAAAATTATCTTAAAAGTTTATTTACGAAATTCCGCCTAATAATACTCGCTTATTAGGCGACAAGAATGCAAACGAGCGGCTCCAAAACGCAATTTATCCATAAAAAATCATAACGTAATACACGTCAAAGTTTTAATCATTATTTTCCTTCGTTTACGTGCTTTCCTTTCTCATTCTTGGGCGCCCTCACTGTTCTTGCTCTTGAACGACCTTAAAGTATGTAGGTACCTATACATAGGCAGGCGAGACCAACGTTCTCGTCCCGATGGAGGTTTCAAGTCACGAATTCCTGTTCCCAACTTTTTACATTTGCAAATATCGAACTTTAGAATATTGCAGAAAGTTTCGCAATATAAGAGTGAAGATAATAAATATTTGCTGTCAATATTAAAAAGTTATCCACACGGTCCGGGAGCGACCATGCTCTGCTGACGTTTCTACTGCGTTCGAATTCGTTTTTTTTGCTTTGTTTTTTTATACGTTTCTCGCGTGAGGTTTCCAAACGCGTTTTTCCCTTTACGTACGCATACGGAATTGAGTTTTAAGTATGCGGAACCAAAGCGAAAATGTTTTATATATTGTTTTTTTTTCTTCTTCAGATTGAACTTTCAAGATTACACGATTATGGGTTATCGAGAAATAAAGTTCTAAAATTTGTTTTGTTGCGTGATATTTTTGGAAAAAGTTTAAGCGAAAGAAAAACTGTATGCAATAGAACAAAAAATTACATTGCCGGAGATATTTTGGTTACTGCTTTTTTATATACGAAGTATATTTTGTTAAAGATGGTCCTAACATAGTAAAACGGAATGTGTAATTCTGGTAATTGTATTGAATTTTCTTAAAATATTCCCATTTACAGACAACATATCTTGGCCGGAGTTTTAAGAAATATGTGTTAAAAAGTTGCATATGTGACAGTTACTTCATTTCAATACCCCCCCCATAGCTATTAGTTGGCAACCATAGATTATGTAGAACGTTTCAGTCAACAAAAATTTGAAAACTTTTGATGAATTACGAATAAATTCCTTTTTTGATTTTCAGTTAGACATTTATACGTATTCTTCAGATTCGCATAGCTGGGGTGCTATTCAGCGATAACCTGTATATATATATATATATATATATATATATATATATATATATATATATATATAAATATAATATTTTCGTGACCTTGGTATGATACGGTAAATTAAATCAGTTGGGTATTAAAGGTCTCTTTTACTTCAAAGTACATATATTAAAAAAAACCCTACATGTTTCGGCAATGATGCCTTTATCAACGACATAAAAAATATAAATGTCATTTATAACGATTTGTAACGATCTGCAAATAACACCTACATTTATAAAAATGAAAAAACTTGACAGATTTCATTTCACTATTTCAAAACTGAAAACTAAATTTCAAAAAATTATGAATTCCTGCTATCTACAAATTTTAAACATTACAATATCCCAAACCATTTGTAACATAAATACATTCAATCAAATTATTTCAAACTTGAAAAATATTATCATCCAAAAATTATCTCCTCAACTTTTAAATAGCTTCGAAAAAGTAGAATCTAAAATTTACAATAATCATTTCCTAACAAACAAAAATAAATTAAAAAACAAAGTAGATAAACTAATGAACAAACAACACTTAGAGATAAATTACAAAATTAACAATAACTGGATTATCAATTTAACCAATATAAATATTATTGAAATGTATATGTATTATAATGGGATAAACCTCCATTATATTGCTATTTACTATTTCTAATATTATGTCTAAGCGATTTTTAAATTTTAACATATGCAAGAGAATTTTGGAATGATTATCATGTTTATTAAAGAATTGGATATCTTATTCTTAATATCTTAGTTTTGTAAATATAGATTAGAGTTGAATCTTGGTAAATTTTTTAGTTAATTATATTTTTAAAGTTGAATAATCGTGAAAATTATATTTCGTCAATTTATATAAATTATTGTAAAATTTAACATATGCAAGTGAGTAGTTTAAAATTGATATTTAACTATATGAATATGTCATTTTCAAATTTTAATTTAAAAGAAAAAAGGTATTTAGATTTACTGAGTATAAAACTGGCATTTCAAAAAAAACTGACTTATTTGGATAAAATTGAAAGTATATCAAAGAACCATGGCAATTGAAAAAAAAGAAGGGAGAATTATTTTGACCTGTAAAAAAAGATAGACAAAGAAATTGGAAGGTGAAGGGGGACCCAGAAGGCTGGATCACCATTAATTTTTTTGATGTTATCTTTTCTGTATTGAGTATGTAATAGTTTTACTGCCCTATCAGTCAGATTATTTATAATCATTTTATTGAATACTGTAGGAGCATTTGAGTGGTAATTCATATATCGAAAAGAAGCTGTGGGTTTATTATACCAATTTGTATAGATAATACCCTGTCTATCATAGCTCAAAGAAATATCAAGAAAATTAATACTGTTATTAAATTCTTCTTCAATAGTGAATTTTAATTTGTTGTGAAAATTGTTGAATTTATTTAAGAGATAGTTTATTTTGTTGGTCGGAATACATTTTATGATATCATCAACATATCTTTTGAAAAAAATGGGGTGGAAGTCTAATGAATTGATAACGTTTTGTTCTAAATGTTCCATTACTAGATTTGCAATAGGAGCAGCTAAAAGAGAGCCCATGGCAATACCAAATGTTTGACTATAAAAGGAATTTTTGTATTGAAAATATGTGTTATCGAGACAGAAGTGTATACCTCTAATAAACTCGTTTTTATTTAGTGATGTGTGTGGACTAATTTCATCCCATTTGGATTCTATTATGTTTATAGATCTGTAGGAATGTTAGTATATAAATATTCTACATCAAGTGATATAATTTTGTGATTAGTTGGTACTTTTTGTTCCTTGATGAAATTTTGAAATTGCCATGAGTCTTTGGTATGATATTCAGTTTTCCTAACATCTTAGATATGCTATCACCTAGGAATTTTGCTATATTATAAGTAGGGGCTTGTATGTTAGATACTATTGGTCTTAAAGGGATATTATTTTTGTGAATTTTAGGTAAACCATATATTAAAGGAGGGTGGGAATTAAAAATGCGAAGTTTGTTTTTAGTGTTGAAATCTATTAGGTTTAGTCTATGCCATTTATTTATTAAGTTATTATTTTCTTTTTGAGTTTTCTCTGTTGGATTATTTCTTTCTTTTTTATAGGTGAATTTATCGTCTAATAGTTTTTCTATTTTTTGATCATATTCCTCTTTAAGGATGATCACTGTTTTATTTGATTTATCTGCTGTTGCTATTATAATATGAGGGTTGTCTTGGATAAATCTTTTTGTTTCTTTAATGAATTTATTCATATATAGATTTGATATATGTTTTTTATTATTTACTTTCTTATGTTTATGGTTAGTGATTATATTACAGATTTTGTTACGTATTTCATTCTGTTTGTCTTGTGGTAAATTTTGTATTCCTGTTTCAATGTTAGCTATATAGTCATTAATGGGTATTTTATTAGGTGGCATATTAAATTTGGGTCCTAGGCTAAGTATATATTTAACATTATCGGGAATATTTATATTGGTTAAATTGATAATCCAGTTATTGTTAATTTTGTAATTTATCTCTAAGTGTTGTTTCTTCATTAGTTTATCTACTTTGTTTTTTAATTTATTTTTGTTTGTTAGGAAATGATTATTGTAAATTTTAGATTCTACTTTTTCGAAGCTATTTAAAAGTTGAGGAGATAATTTTTGTATGATAATATTTTTCAAGTTTGAAATAATTTGATTGAATGTATTTATGTTACAAATGGTTTGGGATATTGTAATGTTTAAAATTTGTAGATAGCAGGAATTCTTAATTTTTAAAATTTAGTTTTCAGTTTTGAAATAGTGAAATGAAATCTGTCAAGTTTTTTCATTTTTATAAATGTAGGTGTTATTTGCAGATCGTTATAAATGACATTTATATTTTTTATGTCGTTGATAAAGGCATCATTGCCGAAACATGTAGGGTTTTTTTTAATATATGTACTTTGAAGTAAAACAGACCTTTATTACCCAACTGATTTAATTTACCGTATCATACCAAGGTCACGAAAATATTATATTTATATATATATATATATATATATATATATATATAAAACTAAGATATTAAGAATAAGATATCCAATTCTTTAATAAACATGATAATCATTCCAAAATTCTCTTGCATATGTTAAAATTTAAAAATCGCTTAGACATAATATTAGAAATAGTAAATAGCAATATAATGGAGGTTTATCGCATTATAATACATATACATTTCAAAACATTGTTTTCGCTGCAGATACTAAAATAAGTTTTCTACAAAGCACATAAAATGAATTAATGGCTTTTTAACTTCGCTACCAAGATTCGTATCCATTTGTGAAGATGCACCATTTCCCCCATTATAAAATGAATTACTGCGGTGTCAGAGAGTCATCTCAATAAGGAGCTTTTCTCCACAGTATGTGCGCGTATGAGCATAAGTGTTATACAAATGCACGTATATAATGAGTTAATGCTCGCCTGCAAGCAAATCCTCGTTTTATGTGCAGCGACAAAGTCTGTCTCTTGATCGAAATGGGAATATTCATTAGACTCAAGAACCAGTTCTGATGCGCTGAATAGAATGTGTTGTGATCAAGAATTCTCGCTAAAATAATACCGTTAAATAAAATCATTTCTTTAATTTCCAATTAATTGAATAATTCCAATTAATTGAAAATTAATAACAACAAAATAACGAAGGATAATAGAAGCACGATTAAGTCTTGGAATAAGAAATTAAACGAACCTGTTGTAATAAATTGCGAGGTTACGTACTGAAAGTAATGAACAATGTTGCATGTACATACACGTTTTTGTCTTTGCTTTTTTATTTGTCCGGTTTTCGTAATCAACTTATTTTTGCGTCCCTCGAGTTCCCCTTTCAATTTTTTCCATCTTTTCAATTAGTTAATTGACGAAGGAGATACTTGTTGAAACTTCATTATAACGCTAAGAAATAAGTAATTAAACTTCTAGTTTCAAAAATTCTTTTATTGTAAATACCACTACAATATTGTTTCGTATTTCATCCACCTGATGAAGCCATTGTATGGCGAAACAATATTGTAGTGGTATTTACAATAAAAGAATTTTTGAAACTAGAAGTTTAATCTTTTCAATTCTTCGTTCGCCATTTATATTTATTTTCTGGTATTTCACCAAAAGTTTTGATCCTTCATGTTTTCCTTGTTTTCAACTTTTTTTCTCTCCTTTCTACTTGCTAAATTAAATCTGCTTTAATATAATAATTCATTCCCTTTAGCTCGTTTTTATTTTTCAATTTTCTACTTTTCGTTGTACCTTCTTGCTGCTTTTGAATTTGATTAAAATTTCTTCTTGGATTATACAAAACTAAACTAATTATGTAAAAGCCGGAAATTATATTGGTCTGGTTGTGGCCAGACCTAAGGTAAACAAAAGGTATAGTATTTTATCCAAACACTTTCTTAGAGTACTTTACAAGCTATAAGGTATACATAAATCAGTGTTCTTTAAGATGATGACCACAATAATTTATAAAAATTGTATTGTAGAACTTTCTTCAATTAGTACAAGTGGCAAGATGATATACGAATGATGAATTATAGAATTATATCCTGTTTAATAATCAAATTAGCGCCATTGCAAGTGAACTAGAACATAGCATCTAACAGCATCTAATCTTCACTAATAAATAATATATCATTGCTAATTAAATATTGATGTTATAAATCTAAGTATGTAGTTCCGGATCGTCCCTTGTTAAAGTAATAAAGCCTGTTATACATATTTAAGGAAACCTAGTCTTAAAAATGAATATACAGATTAAACCCTTTGTTCATTTTGACCTTAGATATAAAACATCGGTCTAATGTATAAAGCAACAAAGAAATTTGTAAATGTAATAGATGCCGTGCTTCTTAGAATTTAAAGAAAGTTTTACAATTTGAATGCGATAATAAATGATAGTTAAATATTTATAAAATTGGAAATGTTATATTTTGCAAAAGTTATTAAAACAGCAGTTGTGCAGGCTAATACAGTTTCCCCTGATTGCGGCTGCGTCCGTCAGATGGCAACCCGTGACCAAGCCTTACACTTGTTATGAAGACAGCGATGGTTGTTTTGGCATTCGTAAGTTTGACATTAGTCAATGAGCGGCGTTAAATATTCTTCTACGCTGTGTCTTAATAACTGTTGTAATATAATAAGGTTGGTACGAAGGTAGCATCGATTATTTCTGCAAACAAAATGTTGTAGTCAAAAATTATTTTTAGAATTGTTTTTCAAAATATTCACCCTTAAACTTAATGCATTTAGACATTCGACAAAACAAGTTCTCATAGCATAAATTCCGCTCTTCTTGAGTCACTTGAGATATAAGGTTCTTGAAGCTGCATCTTCTGGGCTTGCAAATCGTACACCACGCATTTTATCCTTTAGTCTTGGAAATAGAAAGAAATCTGAACGTGCCGGATCCGGACTATATAGCGGATGATCTAGTAATTTTAATCCGGAAGCCTTCAAAATTTCGTTTGTTTGACGCGCAATGTGCCTTGGAGCATTGTCGTGATGAAATACAATCTCCGAGCTAGGGCGCCGTGCACGAGCCTTTTGGGCTACATCTGGCAGTCATACTGTCGTGTACCATCCTGCGGTAACCGTACGTTCATTTTCAAGCACAATTGTTGTGATAGGTCCTGATTTTGAGAAGAAATTGGTTACCATTTTCTTTCCAACACTTCGAGATTTTTTCACTTTGACTGGATTAAGTTCTGTTGGAGACACCCATTGAGCCGACTCCAGTTTTTATTCCGGTTCAAATGCATATATCTAGCTTTCATCACCAGTAATGATGTTGTAAACTGCTTTAGACCTACCTCCATCATATTTATTAAGCGTTTTTTACACCTTCCCACTCGGTATTGTTTTTGTTCCTGTGTTAAATTATGAAGTATCCAACGACAACAAACTTTCCTCGCACCCAAATTATTATGTAAAATCTTGTTTATTGCAGTCATGCCAATACCCAAGATACTCCTAATGATTATACACGTGACTCAATTATCGTATTGAATCATTCTTCGTACTACATCTACATTTGTTTCAGTAGCGCCTGAGATTGGCCTTCCTTCGTGAAAATCGTCACTAAGTAATACCCTTTGAAATTTAAATTCGTTATACTAGTTTTAAACACTTCTCTGAGAAGGAGCTTGATCTTCAAATACAGCACGAAGTCTTGAAACACTTTGTTTTGAAGTTAAAGAATTTTTAAATCATAGTAAATCATGGCTCAAAAATTTTCTCTCGTTAAATGCCTTTTTGCTACAGACTACTCGGTTTGAAATTAGCTTATCAAAACTAAATTCGAACTGCGAAAATAGGAAACGATAAACATTTGTTTCATAGCAAGTTTGATCTTTGATTCAATAGAAATATTAGTTTTCAGAAATAATCGGTGCTACCTTCGTATTTATGGTGAAAGTGTTTCTCCATCAGTATGTACTGATGATTCTATAGTGAGATGAAACACGTGTCTCCATGTCTGGAAAGATACTTTCACATAAATATGAACTTGTATTCTCCGCACCCGACTTTTAGTAATATTTTTATATTAATAATCGACGAAGGAGATACTTGTTGAAACTTCATTATATAGATATAATAAAACACAGTTGTATAGTTTCAAAATAATATATATAATGTTAACACACTACATATGTTTCACCACACTGTGGCTTCATCAGGTGGATGAATATACTAATTCAAAATATCAATTAGATCTTATATATATATCAATACAAAGTACAGAACTAATCTCATTCTAAGAGGGGGTGGACATGTATGAGTTTTAAGTTTAGTAGGGGGGAGTTATTTATGTCTAGTTGGTCATTTAAAATTATACCTAATTTATTATATTGGTTAATTTCTAAACTTTCTAACATATTAAGTTTTTTTTTTTTTTTTCTAGATGTGTTCTAGATGTTCTAGATAAAAGTAAAAAACTTAATATGTTAGAAAGTTTAGAAATTAACAAATATAATAAATTAGGTATAATTTTAAATGACCAACTATACATAAATAACTCCCCCCTACTAAACTTAAAACTCATACATGTTCACCCCCTCTTAGAATGAGATTAGTTCTGTACTTTGTATTGATATATATAAGATCTAATTGATATTTTGAATTAGTATATTCATCCACCTGATGAAGCCACAGTGTGGTGAAACATATGTAGTATGTTAATATTATATATATTATTTTGAAACTATACAACTGTTGTTTTATTATATCTAAATATTTTTATATTTATTAAAAATGTTTTTATTTTATACGATATTTATATTTTATTTCACAAATAAAATGCGTTTCTCTTTACAAAAGTCTTGTATAATAATGACAAGAATTTCTTTTTGAAATGAAAAATATAAGTATTCCTAATTAAGGCAAGTTTTAATTTATATTGTATTAGCATTCCAATAAAACGTGCGTGTGGAAAAGTCTGAGAGAAAACTGTTATTAATTAAATACCAATTAGCAAATGTAACTGCTAGTTATGTACAGGCAAGTAGCATTACTAACATTTTAATTGTGTAAAAAGCTATCTTCTTGAAACAGTTAAAATAAAAAGCAACTCTCCGTAAATACTAATTAAAATGAATAAAACCGTCGCGTGGTATGCCCAACGACAACTGAACTAGAAGATCTGGATCTCGGCGTGCTCCTGTTTATTTTCTTCTTGTTTATCTGATCGGCTGTGAGACGGGTTCGAGTCGGACGGAATTCGCAAAACCAGACCCGCCGTACTATAAAACTGTTCGCATCTAACGGTACACGTATTGTTTTGTAAATCAATTCTCAATCTCATTCATTATTCTCGACATCAGGGGTACCGGTGTGTATGCTGGTGAGTCCGGTTTGAGCGGGGTATACAGGAGTCGCTGTCTGCTGGCAGGTGTTCGCTAGGAGGTATTTTGCTGCATGCACCGTGGAATGCACAACCCCGCATTCTGTTCGCAGTTTGTGTATATATACACACATGTATAAAACACACTTCACCGGATATAAAACCGACTAGTTTTTCGACCCACGTTGACAACCTGCAAGCTGAACGAGTTCTCCCGCTTTTCAATCTCCCCTTTGTTTTTGCACATATTATATTGTAAATGTGGTTAGTGTTTTCATGGTTTGAATTTAGCAAAATTATTTAAAATAACTAGAGTTCTTTTTAATGAGGTTACTTAAAAAAATGCCTTTTAATCCGTGAGTAATTAACAAACTGAATTAATGACAAATAGATTGTATTATACCTAAACAAAAAAGAAACGCCAATAAAACCTAACCCAACTTATTTTATAAAATCCAATAATAGCAAGTAATTCTATTTACCAAAAAGAAATGTAATTGTATCGTTTAAGCAGATTTTAGCAATAAATATAGTTTCGTATAATAATTCATAGCCACCAGTAAAGAAATTCTGCGATTTAGTCTTGAGATCTCGCACATTTTGATAGTAAAGAATAAGGATTATACACAATAAGCATTATAGACAACGTATAAAAAAATTCTTTCAATGGAGACTGTGGTTAAATAATAATTTAAAAAGGTATATAACCCCTTACCACAATTATTAGCCGTATCCTAAATACGTATTTCGACAACTAAGTTGTCATCATCAGTAGGTAAAAACTACTAATTAAAAGTCACACATGGGGCACAGTAAAGTAAAATAAACGCTTCCGCACACCTACTATACACTGCAACCCTGTAAAGACTAAATTTACCATGCACAATCTCAAACTACGAGACAAAACACTTGCCTCTTAGAAAAGGTTTTAAAACATGTGTTAAATTATCGAACAAAGGAACGGCAGAAATTCTTCTCTAAAGAAGGCGCCTACTAAAAACGATTTTTAAAGTTACGGTGACCTTACAATATACAATATACGACTTTTTAACCATTTGTAATGGAAAATTTTTACACCCCTACCCAATATAGATTTTGTCACTACCTGTGTATTCGAAATAATACGTTTAAATAATAACTACTAATGTGTACAATGCACATGAAATATTCATATAGTTAAATATACTAGTGCTTTGTGAAAATATAAGGTGTTTCATTTAGTTTAATAGTAGGTCACCGTAACTTTAAAAATCGTTTTTAGTAGGCGCCTTCTTTAGAGAAGAATTTCTGCCGTTCCTTTGTTCGATAATTTAACACATGTTTTAAAACCTTTTCTAAGAGGCAAGTGTTTTGTCTCGTAGTTTGAGATTGTGCATGGTAAATTTAGTCTTTACAGGATTGTAGTGTATAGTAGGTGTGCGGATGCGTTTATTTTACTTTACTGTGCCCCATGTGTGACTTTTAATTAGTAGTTTTTACCTACTGATGATGACAACTTAGTTGTCGAAATACGTATTTAGGATACGACTAATAATTGTGGTAAGGGGTTATATACCTTTTTAAATTATAAAAAAATGGCAAGAGGTAACTATGTAGAATATTAAACCAAAATATTTTTCCCGAAGTCCTTCGCAAACGTGAGAAAAAAAGTGACGAAGATATTTCCAAAAAAATTTGTTTCGCATCTGCATTTTGTTCCGGCTATAACTAGCGAAATAATTTTGCCTGTGACTTAGTCAATTTCGATCACTGCATGTATATGCAAGCGCCAATTAAGTTGCCGCGAGGAGGGGCAAGTTCGCGCAGGATTAGAAGTAGTGGGGAGATTTGTATTTGGTATTACGTTCTGTCAATCATCAATGACAAATGTATTCTGACAATTACTTGAGTAGTGGGGGTGGACGTTTTTAAAAATGGCTTCTGCGCACCTCCTCCTCGCGCCAAGTTAATTGGCGTTTGCTATACATTTCGATTATGCCTTACACAATGCATGAACTGTTCGATATGATTTACAGTTTTTACATTTAAACATAAAAAAGAATTTATAAATAATTCACAGCTAATATATTCGTGCGTAATCCCATTGAAATTATTGAACTCTAAGCATACAAACTGCTATCTTGTAAAGTTCTTATAACATCTACAGTTTTCTAAACAATGTTATTTTTTTAAGTTTTTATAAGCATTAGCATTGCGTGTCAATTCAATACAGATATTTTTGATAGACATTCTGAATCCATAGACGGCATATAATATAATTTTTAGGGTGTTTTTAATTTTGAGGTTCTTGTCGTAATTTTTTGGATTCATATTGTGTATAATTACATCTGTCCATTTTTATTCAGTATGAAAGACCCTAGACGGTTGACAAATACTGTGATAGTTCTTTCTGACCATTGCTGTACACAGATATATGTGTGCCTCGAGCTGACAGTTTCCATCCTTAGAGTCTAGATTCCAGTATTTCTGCTTAATTTTTTGACAAATTCGTTGACAAATTTATTAGGTGTAGTTCGTCCTCTTCAGATGGCAAATATACATCATCGCTTGTCGATAATTTGACACTTGTTTCTTCTGGTTCTGTAACATAATATTCTTAACTCGAAACACCTACTGTCAGTACTTGAAAGGCTTCCGAATGAGGTACTGGCCGAAGGGCAGAGGGCAGACTACCACAACTAATATTTTTCTTTTATTTTTTTGGTAAACCCGAAAATTTTCATGTTAAGTAGCAATCACTCGAATCGTCCGTTTGTTCACGCCAAATCATAGGTCTTGCAAATGGCATAGCGGTTTTGTTACCGTTTCACTGGACCCTTAGAGTAACAACATAGCATGCGCAGCAAATACTGGGTGTCCATGACTTGTTTTGATGTTCAATAGCCATAGTTAAGCCATTTTCTATTGAAGGTGTAATATCTCGCTTATGCTGGTGGGTAGTGAGTTCTTCCCGTACATAACAGAAACTAATCTGGATTATTTTAGCACGACATTATGCAATAAAAGACATTCAGCGCATACCGACTTTCATTGAATCGAAGGAGCCGTGTGTAGCTGTTTATGTACCCACATAGCCAGATATCTATCAATTCTTAATTTGATTGATTCCAGAGCAGAAATGGGCGTGGTTTAAATGCTTTGACGTAGGAAACATGCAAGTACATGTTCGGACATGTCTACTTAATGTTCGACAACACAATACTTTTAGTGGTATCTTTCTTACATAATAACTTTGAAATTTTGTAAAATTTAATGCGTTTTCTGAAAAACTATTTAAGAAAATATCTGGAAATCCTGACGTGACAGAGCAAATTTTAAATGAGATACCGAATCAGCATGACAAAAGACAAACTACACCTATTGGTGTATAAAAAAACCAAACCGTATTGACATAATTTACAACATACAGATATTTGTACATAAAAATAATAGATTTTATTACTAGAATAGATTCTGTAACGTGGAGAAATACCAGAAAAATTTCGCGCCAATAACTGTCGTCATTAATCAAAACGAAACCGATCCGACAACCTACATATTTACCTGCGATATTCGGATTCGTTCTTTTTTTACTTTCCAATCAAACACTTGTCCGTCACAATACGAACAAACAGAAACGACGATGCCCTGTATAACATAATACCGAGGCGAACTTTCATGAATTATAGGTGCCCTCGACAAGTTGGAGTTTGAAAATCGTGTTCCAGTCGAACGCCCGTAATTCCCGAAAGCGTCCGCCAGGGGTCGCGGCTCGTAAGTCATTTCGATTTTATTGGTCTAATTTAGCGAGGCTATACAAGCAGAAATTTGGCCACTGTTCGTTTCACCTTTTCGGTTTATTGGAGCATTGTGTTGTATGTGAAAGGCAGTAAAATAGCGGGCCGAAATTGATTAAAACGTGCCAATAAAATAGGCAGGTGCACATGTTTATATGACACGTTGAAAATTAGGGATATTTTCTGGTAAGAAGTGTATCTATACTGGCCGCGATAAATAAATGAACAGCCGGCAAACATTTGTATATTTTAATGTAATTTATATTTTATTCGTATTAAGAAACTATGAAAATTTCAACATATAATCTTATTGGAGGATTATGCTTGCTCCTAACTCAAGATTTATATAAATATATATACATATATACAGGCTGATTCATTTTCGGCCCTCACCATGGGGATCTCGGTTGTTATTGGAGATAGAGTATAGTTTTAAATTTGGCAAAGTTGTTAAATTTTGTGTTTGTTATAAATCCGTAAAGAAAATAGACCTGTGACAAATGACCTTCGTTATTTTAAAAAAAAACGCGAAAACCCCATTTTCTTCTTTTACCTGTAGCACCGACATTTGGCCTTGTAGAGAAAAAATAAAAACACATACTTGTGGCCATTTCTAAACCTCTATCCAGTGGTGTACTCTAAATTTTTATACGACGTTTCGTTTCTTTCTGGCCATCATCAACTATCTAATTTCTTACAGGCGCCATATTGGATTTAGACATCTTCAGAAAGAGTTTTTTTTTCTGATTTCAACCATGTACCACATGCTGACTAAAATTTTTTACATTAGGTTTTATTTGAAAGAATAAATTATAAGATTAAATAAGGTAGCCATGGAATTTCAATCTGTCAAACATTTCATTTATTGTTCATTAATAATACACAAATGTTATACACTAACGAAGAGAAACGAGATATGATAAGTATTTTTTATTCTTCGAAACGAAATTCAACAGTAGCGAGTACAAGATAACAAAAACATTAATAAAAATACATAGAAAAGTAAACAAAAAACAATTACAGTAAATGTTCAATTATTTGGCCATCTTCGGTAATGCACAATTGGGCACGCCTTCTGGCATTTTGTACTGCCCTTTGTATAGTTCTTCTAGGAACTGCATCGAAGGCGTTCTGAAGTCTGTCTCGTAATTCTTCAATGTTTTGTGGCGCATCTACTTTATAAATATTATTTTTAACATATCCCCATAAAAAAAAATCTAGCGGACTTAAATCGGGTAACCTCGTAGGCCATTCAACAACTCCCCTATTTCCAATCCAACGGTTTGCAAACTCTTGATTTAAGAAATTTCTAACAACAGCTGCATTGTGTGCTGGTGCGCCATCTTGTTGCCACCATAAATATTGTAATTAATTTAATGGGATATTGTCGTCAAGATAGTCAGATACGTATGTACGTAAAATGTTTAAATATCTTTCTCCATTTAAATGTTCTTCATACATAACTGGTCCTAAGAGACGATTTCCCAAAATACCCATCCAAACGTTTATTCCAAAACGATGTTGTGGTCTTCTAGCCCTGTTTTGTCGGGGATTTTGTACTGCCCAATAGTGCTCCGTATTTCTGTTGAACATTCCAGAATTTGTAAATTTTGTTTCATCTGACCAGATGATTTTGCTTAAAAAATTTTCGTCATTTTCTATCCTTCCCATTAACCAATTACAATATTCTAGCCTTCTCAAATTATCTCCAGGCAGTAAAGAGTGACTAACACAGGCGCGGCTCGTGATGACGTATTTTGGTTTGCAGTACAATGATCCGAGTGCTTTGTGTATTCTCGTGTACTAACTGTAACGTTTGCTTAGTAAACACCGAAAACACACGAGGCACTCGTATCATTGTACTGCAAACCAAAATACGTCATCACGAGCCGCGCCTGGACTAACATGGATCCTGTATGGTTTAAACCTACTTTTATGTAAAGTTCTCCAAACTCTGGACTGGCACAAATATAATTCTGACGCTACTTCGCGTGTAGAAATTGATGGATTATTATTTATCTATAAAAATACAAGATTAACATGAAATTTGAAAACACGCTTTTAATTTACCATTTGTAAAATATCTTGTCGATTTTCATTTAAATTCCTGTTGTCTTGACCATTACGCGGCTTAGTAAACTATCCATTCTCGACCAAATTTCTGTCGAGATCTAGAAAAATGGTACGATGAGGCTGTTGTCGTTCTGGATATAATTGTAGATATCTTGTACTCGCTACTGTTGAATTTCGGTTCGAAGAATAAAAAATACTTATCATATCTCGTTTCTCTTCGTTAGTGTATGACATTTTTGTATTATTAATGAACAATAAATGAAATGTTTGACAGATTGAAATTCCATGGCTACCTTATTCAATCTTATAATTTATTCTTTCAAATAAAACCGAATGTCAAAAACTTTAGTCAGCATGTGGTACATGGTTGAAATCAGAAAAAAAAACTCTTTCTGAAGATGTCTAAATCCAATATGGCGCCTATAAGAAATTAGATAGTTGATGATGGCCAGAAAGAAACGAAACGTCGTATACAATTTAGAGTACACCACTGGATAGAGGTTTAGAAATGGCCACAAGGATGTGTTTTTATTTTTTCTCTACAAGGCCAAATGTCGGTGCTACAGGTAAAAGAAGAAAATGGGGTTTTCGCGTTTTTTTTTTAAATAACGAAGGTCATTTGTCACAGGTCTGTTTTCTTTACGTATTTATAACAAACACAAAATTTAACAATTTTGCCAAATTTAAACCTATACTCTATCTCCAATAATAAGCGAGATCCACATGGTGAGACCCGAAAATGAATCAGTTTGTATATATTATATATATATATATATATATATATATATATATATATAGACTATAAAGACTATAAAGTTGACGAATTTTAACATGTTCAGTGCCGTTATTTGCTAAATTTTAACTCTGAATTACACTCCTGATGAAGTAACCAATGCGTTATGAAATATAGAGTGGACTAAAGGAGTTTTATTTTTACTTGACAGACCGCTCACCCGTTAATGAAATTTTTACTTATATATATATATATATATATATATATATATATATATATATATATATATATATATTAGGTAGAGTCTCTGATGCGCTCTGATATGGCGAAAGCCAGACTATAAAGTTATCGGTGCACTATTGCTATCTTCGTTATTTTTGGAGCTACGGTTTCAAATTAGCAAATTATTAGTATTTTAAATGCTGATAAGCATGCAATTCATGAAAAAAAACAATTGAATTACGTAGTTCTGAGAATTTGGAATTTTTGTTTTTCTTTATGGTATATTTGTTCATATTTTGAAAGATAACTTTATTTGTGATATAAAAGCTTCAATACACTATAGTCCTTAAACGAAAAATAAAGTAGTTGTATTGAATTTTAGTTCAAAGAAACATTATTAATAGTAGGCTTCTTTCACTTCAAGCCAAAACAAATTGTAAGCCCATTGAAATTGTCAATAACGTACTGTATCTGACTCTCTTTCGCACGATAAGTTATTTAAATTAATTGGTTATTTGAATATAGTGTTGTGTTCTATAGCTCCTTTTTATTAAACAATTTATTGCTAAAAAGTTTCATAACCTAATAATTTGTTATAATCACTTATTCTTCCATATTTATTAAAAATAATGCCGTTTCGCATTTAGAAAAGTGTGATATTCTAGAGGCATATCTGATTTGTAGAAAAAAATGCAATAAATGTGCTTCGTTACTATCAAAACACATATGTGAATCGTCAATCACCAAATCAGTTTTACTTTCTAAGCTTGTATAGAAAATTTCGAAGTAACGAAGAAATATAAATAGACAAAGAAATCGAAGTAAATGTGTTAGCTTATTTTGAATCCAATCCAGAAAAATCTATTCGAAAATGTACCAGAGAATTATATTTAAAAAAGTTTACAGTGCACGGTATTTTAATAAAGCATAAGTTGCGTCCGTACAAACACCACAAAGTTCAGACTTTACTTCCCGGCGATGCAAACAGAAGGTTCGTTTTCTGTAATTGGTTGAGTAATTTTTATAACGAACATTTAAATTACATTCTATAGCCTGACAAATCTAACTTTTCTAGTTCTGGTATATGCAATAAGAAAAATCAGCATTACTGGAATAGAGAGAATCCTCTGAGAGTTGATCCGCGCAATCGCCAGCACCGATTTAGTGCGGACTAATGGTGCGGATTAATGGGCAACAGAATTATTGGTCCAATTTTCTCTCATGGTACTTTAACTGGAGACCGCTATGTATGGTTAACAGAAATTATGGATGGTCTCTTAGATGATATATCAGTGCTTGATAGGCTCCGTATTTATTTTCAACAGGATGGGGCACCTTCTCAAAATTACGTTAACGAACCGACGCACATATTCGTTGGCCTGCGCGCTCTCCTGACTTGACACCTCCAGATTTTCATCTTTGGAGTTTTGTAAAAGATGAGGTATACAAGCGGAGATATCGAAATGTGATGGAACTCGAAACTAGTATTAGATAAACGCTAAATAATATTTCTAATCGAACTATTAGAAAAGCTACTCAAAGTGTTATCGTTAGAGCCGAAAAATGCATTGAACAGCAAGGCATTGTCTTTGAACATTTATTAAGTTAGGAAAGATGTTGAATAGGTAATACAAAATTACACTTATTTGATTATTGTGTGTTGTTTTTTTTTTTTTGGACAGAAACATTATATTTTGATATTATTTTCTATGACCAACATAGAATTAAATGTTGAAATGAAACAAATTACTTAAGCTTTAAACGCTTCTCATTCGTTTATTTTTTAGTTAAAGTTAGTTATGCATTTGATAGTTTCTGTTCAAGATATTATGCTCTTCCAAAATATGTAAAAATACCATTAAATACCATTTAAAAAAAAATTCCAATTTTCTCAGAAATACATAATTAAATTGTTTTTTTCATCAATTGCATACTAATAGAAGTTAAAAATACTACGAATTTGCTATTTTGACCAAAAACGTAGCTCCAAAAATAACAGAGATAGCAATTGTGCACCGATAACTTTGGACACGGTGTATATCCAAAACGAAGAGCACCAACCCAAAGCTTATACCCCCATCTTATGGGTTTGCCTGTTATAAATTCCTTGCAAGAGTGTCTTCCAAAATATGGTACCTTCGTCCAGGCTATGTTCATGCTCCAAGGGTGCAAGTCCAAAAACCTTTTGTTTAGCAAACTAAATAGAGGACAAAGCTTAAAAAACAAACATGCTGTATTTTCATAACATAAGAAAACCTATCTCTTGATATAGCTTTAGTCGCTAGGGTATTGTTGGAGTTACTCCTGTTTTCCCAATACATGTATCTCATAGGAACATCTACATAACCGCTCAAAATTAAAACCCCCAAAAAACATTTCATTTCGTTCGGGGTTACATCACCTAGAAAATTTTTCCTGAAAGAATACCTATTGGAGTTGCTACCAGAAAGTCAAAGAAAAGTTCAAATAATTGCAAAGGTGTAAACTCTTGAACTGGACCAATAGGTCCTTCCCATAAATCAGATTGCGGGGTGATATCTTCTTGAACCCAGAACATATTTTCTACTTTTTTTGTTGGAAGTTTACCAAATCCATTACCAATGGGAAGCAGAGTTGCCCCAGGATAAAGTTGTGGCAATGGTATGTCATTATCAGAATCATATTTATTCTCGACTTCAAAATTCTGTGGAATTACTGCTTCTACGTCATTCCGCAGTTGACTCTCTGGGAGATTATTTGTGGTAGTAAGTTCTACATCCCCAGAGTCACAATGGGTAATGTCGTTATTTGCATTTTCGGGAGGGAAAAGTATGATTTCATCCGGAGGAACAGGTATTTTTTAGCTCTTCAATTAGCTCGTGCAGTCTTAAAAGTCGAAAATTTAAAAAAACACTTATTATAAGTATGCGGACAGTGCAGTATTATTACTAACGTCCTTTTAAAAGGACGACGCCATTTTGGCTAATTTATGACCTCTAATATTTTTTTATTTATAAATATAGAATAATTATGTCCTAATAATATCTGAATATCTTAGGTAATAACACTTAACACATTTATATAAGTAAATAGGTTTACCTCCATTCATACATGATCACAGTTAATAACGACACAGTTTAAAAATACAGGTAAACATTAAAAAATCTTTATTAAAAAATATTTATAAAAGACTTTATTTGTTGTTTATGAATCGGCACTTATGGCGACATGTATTAAAAAATAGACGAGGCTCACTCAAGCGACCTGTAAATTGAATGCCTTTTAAAAGGACGGTAGTAACATTTGGGTTAATTAATAATAATAATAATAATATATTTATACCCAACAGATTTATCCAATTACAGGGCATCTAAATTGAAATTCAAAAGTGATACATATTGCTAACATGAAGAGAAAAAAAGTACATTCTGTGTGCTTACAAATAGAAAAGAAGCATAAGAAGCCAGTAGTTCACAAATTATCCGTTAAAAAGAATATTTAATCATACAGTTTATCGGCATTCACTAAAGCTTGCGTAAGAGGCCCTTCATCATTATTCTAGCACTAGGTGCGTTTCTTGGCGAAAGACGTGACACATGTGGCAATCTCGTTGCTGATAATTTTCTTTAAAAATAAAGCTCTCATTTGCTCTCTACGCGCACTCAACAATATCATGTTGTGTCGATGTAAGAGAAGATTGCAGTCAATATTACGCTCGGGAAAAGCTCCATCCAATTTGAAAGATATAAACTTTAAAAATCTCTGCACTTTCTCAACCATCTGTGCTGGATTGTATAATAAGAATACCACACAACCGATCCATATCCAAGCTTAGAGCGAACATATGCGTAATATAAAGTTGTTAATGTTCTGTGGTCATCAAAATCCCTGGTGACACGTATAATAAAGCCCAGTGACTTGACAGCTGATGATGTATGATGTAACCTTGATATTGCGAAAAGTCTAATTGGTTATCAAACGTGACGCCCAAATCCAAAACAGTATTGGAACGCGCAATAGGTTCACCATGGATGAAATAAGTAGTCGTCAAGGCATTATGTTTCTTCGTATGAGATACAGAACTGTATTTGCTAATATTGAGGTTGAACTTGTTTTTCATGTACCATTCAACTATAAAGTTCAGTACGTTCTCCAGATAACTGATGTCTAGTTCATTTAATATGGTACGATAGATCTGCATAGGCCAAAACTGCACAAGGTATGGAAGTTAGCAAGTCATTGATGAACATAATGAAAAGCAGTGGTCGTAAATTAGACCCCTGCGGCACACCTGATGTGGAAATGTATGGCTTTGATCTAAAGCCATTATAATACACGTAATTGTCCCTATCCTCAAGATAACTATGAAGTAATCTGATTAAAGCATTAGAGATACCAAATGCACTTAATTTCTGCAGTAATGTCATATGATTAATGGTATGAAAAGCTTGTATAAAATCAGTATATATTACATCAAGTTGACCGCTTCCATCGAGCTCTTCAGCTATCTCCTGTGTAGTAATAACATGATTTGTTGTAGTAAAACGTCCATGTTGAGATGGTGAAATATATACTCTAACGTTCTTCATCATAATATTGTGCAGCAGATGTTCACAAATAGTACATCTACTACTTAATACAATCTTTACAAAAATTCGCAAATCCAAAAACTATTCAACTAAATACTAATACGGCATCGAAATTCATTATGACATATGCCTAACACTTCTTGTTTTCAAGGCACTCTCGTCCTCGAAACTAAAACGCTGCAAACTATTTTCAAACAAGAGAATTGTGGATTTTCAAAAAGCATGCTTTCTACAAAAAAAAAAAAACTTATTGAAACGTGTAAACAAAGTAATGATGGACTTTTTTGTCTGCAAAATTTTACATTTTCGTTTTTGAATCTCTATTATTTAAATATAATTAGTTCGGACATTTTCAACTACAATGCTGAATAGTATTTCATTACAAAACAAAATGCATTCTACTTTCACGAACAAAAGCATAATACCTAATAATTCATTGCAGCATATTGTAGTTAATACACTCTCTCGCATTGTCGTTTTACCATATTCTGTCTCGAAAATAGAGCCAGCTAGTCATTTGATCTGTAATGTCAATTCACATTGTACAATATGTAGTAGTAACCCTAGGTTACCTTTGTGCAAGCAGACAATAGTTACGATGGTAGCCATTCGACTGCTCCACTGTGATATTTAATTGCTTGTGTAACTGGGTCCTGGACGATCGCTTTGGCGCACGTGCGCCCGGTTTTCAATTTTATCTCTGGAATCCTGAAAACCTGAAAATCCTGTGTGTATGGGAGCAACTGACGCAGGATCTCTATTTTTAGAGTAATTATACACATACACCCTGAAGCATATGCCATAATAGAAATTAAAAATAATAAATAGACGGAATTTTATCTAAAATTGCTGCTTTTACTGTTTTAATGATTCATTTTTGCGGTTATTTCTTCGTACTTTTTCTAAATTTAATTTACCCGCAATAATACGTCAAGTAATCGTTTTAAAACAATATTCTACCGACTATGCTACAGTTTGTTTTCATGAAATTATTCTTCCGCTTCCAGTAATTAATTGCTTTATACCAAGATTTTATTATCCACACATAACTTTCATCATTAAAGTTTTATGCAAAATATTTAAGATTATTAAATCTAAATATATATTTATAATTAACTTTGTTGATCAAAATTTTTATTCTTCCATAAATTAAAAGAAACTTCTGCCTCTATAATATGTTTAACTGTTGAAGTCGTATATACCTTATATTCAGAATTAAACAGGAAGACGGATACTCAGAGTTAAAAGAAATTAAAATAGGTGTACTACAAGGTAGCGTTCTGGACCCTTATCTCTAACTACTTTGTACGTTTACCATTATACAGTGTGATCGTGAAGTCTCGCACATTAAAATAAATGTACAGGCTCATTCATTACAAATTACCCCTTCATCATTATTATTGCATATACAAGGTGTGTATAAATTGTCGCAAAAGCTACACGTAGCGACATTCTTCGTTCGGTTCTGAATAAAAAATCTTAATGTTAAAATGTCGTATCATGCTTCATAAATTCGTAAATGTCAAAATTTGACAGTAATTATTTTGATTGAACTCACTTTGAAATACAAACTTATTGTTCTACAACGTTGCCAAATGTGTTTTTCGTGGAAGTACGTTAATGAATAAATGTTTAAAACAAGCTTTTAAATCAAAAAGAAAACGTTTACGAAATAATACTAGTAAATTTTTTTTCTTTAAACTAAATTGCATCTATCTCTATTAACAGATATCGAAGAGCAAAGGTAAGTTACGCACTAAAAGTCTGAACTTCAAGAACTCCGTGAAAACAAACGAAGCATGATACGACATTTTAACATTAAGATTCTTTATTCAGAACCAAACGAAGAACATCGCTGCGTGTAGCTTTTGCGACAATTTATACACACGTTATATAACGTGTCCAGGAAAGTATGCAACAACTTAAAACTCATTTACCCGTTGAAACAAATGAAATATCGCTTTAAATAATGAAAATATTCTTTAATAACTTGAAAATACAAAAAATGTTATTTTATGTTTTAAATAAACATCACTCGATATGATGCCCCTCTCGCTCAATACATAAACTTGTACGTCTATTTAAGTCCCTGGTGGCATTTGGCAGGAAATTGAGATTATTCTTTAAATGTGTTATGTGTGTGTTGCACTTTATCAATTATCTGTGTGTTTTCAAAATCGAAATGGTGATCGCGTTGTAGCTTGTGTGTAGATAAATGAGAAGGGCAATTAAAGAATTGATTAGTATTAAACAGGAAAAAAATTCAATTAACAACAGAAGTGATATAAAAAATTTAAGAAATATATACTATAACTTGATTATGTAACGATCTGCAATTTACCATCATAATATATGTTGCTGTTATATAATTATATATCTTAAGTTATTTAAATATCATATACATCTAAATATCACATACATTTGCTTATCATGCTGACAGTTCCGTGTTTTCCTTCCTGTCTGGTTGTCCGAGTAGGTTATCGTGGTTTTTCTGCTCGTTTAAGGCGAATGCCGACAGCTTTACATCTTAAGACGCTCCACGGGCGCATACATAATAATAACTCATGTCTAGCTTTTCCCTGTTTTTGTTGTCTATCTATTTTACAATACTAAGGCATGATTTATTATTATTCAATTGAAATGTATCTTTGAATAATTTTATCCATAGCAACTCAAATGTATGACATTAATATACTGTCATTTATATTTTATATTCCTTGATAAAGGCATCATTTGCCGAAACATGTAGGGTTGTTTTAAATATATATATTTTAAAGTAAAACCAGACCTTAAATCGCCAACAAATTGAATTTACCATAACATACAAAGGTCACGAAATAATTATCTATATATATATATATATATATATATATATGAAAAATTTGTGAAAAACTTATCTGCGCGGAATGTGCAAATATCGACATTTCACAGTTTTTACAGATCATCAGTGCACCTTATCCGAAGACAGACATGATATTCACTTCTATACTACGTGTATATATACGAACTGTAATGAACTTCATGTGTATGAGAATTAATAATTATTAAATCTCATTTTACATGCGCTTGTCGCTATAATTTGTTGCATTAAATTCTACAATTCTGTGATTTGCCGAATTGTAGAATTTAATGCAACAAATTATAGCGACAATCGCATGTAAAATGAGATTTAATAATTATTAATTCTCATACACATGAAGTTCATATATATATATATAGATAGATAGATAAGTAGTTCGTGACCTTTGTATGTTATGGTAAATTCAATTTGTTAGCGATTTAGGGTCTGGTTTTACTTCAAAATGTTTATATTTAAAACAATCCTACATGTTTCGGCAAAGTATGCCGAAACATGCCTTGAAAAAGGCATCATTGCCGAAACATGTAGGATTGTTTTAAATATATACATTTTTAAGTAAAACCAGACCTTAAATCGGCAACAAATTGAATTTACTATATATATATATATATCGTCGAATGTTTTCGCGGTCGTTAGTTTAAGCGTTGTTCTTCGAGGTATTTCGCTGCGTTTTGATGATTTTGTCCTGAGAAGGACAACTGTCTTCCTGACGTTCCGGTGACATCTCTTTCACCTTTTTCTTGAGGATTTTCTCGTTGTGATGGTAACTTCAAGAGTGCTTCGATTTCCTGTGCCGCTTGTATTATATGGTCCCGTAATAGTGGGGACGCGTTTTGGCTCCTTGTGATTGATCCGGCGGTTGTTCTGTCGTTTTCGGCTATGGATGTTCATCAACTAAATGGTAAAAAATCCTCATATACCACTTCTTCGTCCGAATTTGAATTTTATATCAGCCGATTAAACTATCTAAGAAGTCCACGCATTATATTCTTTGATGAAGTTTGGACAATCAATTTTAACCACTCTTTTTTGCTTTTTATCGTATCGGTCAACCTGTTGTATAGACAATTTCCCTGTAAAGCTTGATATAAGTGTAACAAGCTTATTGTCCTTCCAGACAATAGTTGACACATCAATAACTTTCACGTTTCCTACATATTTATAAGATGTTCCCGTAGGTTCTGTTTTCATTTTTTGCTCATTAGGTAATTTACAGTTTAGAATACGATTTCTTCTAATAGTTCCCAAGGAATATACACCCTTAGTTACCAGGTAATGAACAAGTGCTACTGAAGCCTAGTAATTGCCAAAATACAATCTAAAGGATTTATTACATGGGATGTTCCTGGTTAGGCGGATTACAACATTTGTACTACAACCCAAACCAGGTTCGCTGTGTAATCTATTTTTATTATCCATTTCTGTATAAATTTCGAACTTATATGCGTATCCGCTGACACCATTCAAAATATTCTACATAAAAATATAACAATCTTTCAATAAATGGCAAGGTACATTTGCAGGACAAGTAACACAAATTTGAGTTCGGTCCGTGTTGGTATAACTGGTAAGATATGATAATAAGAGGTAAGAATGTTAATAACTTACGACAGACCAGCTATACCAACACGGACCGAACAAGTTACTCTCGCAACGAAAAAATCCTAGGAAACGGTGAAAGGGATGTGACCGAAACTTCAGGAAGAAAGTTGTCCTTCTCAGGACATCATTCAAACGCGGCGAAATACCCTGAAGAACAACGATTCATATATATATTCACTTATTTTGTGAATTATCCTGTCGTTACCAGTTTACAAACACGACCGACCTGAAATCTATAACGCGTAGTACACAGTATTGTTTTGTTAACATATTTAATGGATTGTGTTGAATGGCTAAGTTAAGAGATAATTATGATGCGTACGCCTTTGCATTACTAAACTATATGATCTAAATTTGAAGTATTGTTAGTGCGTAGCGCCGTCGGTAGATGGAATAAAGCTTGTCATTGGTACGAATTCTTTTTCATAGGTCCAATTACTTATGGTAATTACAAAGATAAAGATATGGTGACCCAAAAATACTCAAAATAATATAATATAAAATGCCCTTGAAGAATATAAAAACATATTTGACATACGATTAAAACAAAAAAAAACATAAACACAATTATATCATTGTTTTCATGACAACAAAATATAGGGAGCAAACAATTTACGATAAATATAATGGTTGTACAATAACGAAGAATAAATGTGCTATTACATTAACGGTACGATGGCGTACAATAGACTTTAATTTACTTTCTACGCTGTATTTGTCCTCACTATCCCCTTCATGTACTGTACAGCAATATGTAATGGTGACGTGTTATTTGTTACGCCACCTTTCGCAGCGTTTTGTGTAAAGTGTCAAACAAACTAATTACACCTTTTATTTGAATAATTGATATTTCGCGAATAAAGTGTTATGTGTGTACATGTAAAGCCTAGCCTATTAATGAGAGTGCACACGTGTGTATAAGCCAGATTGATGTATAAGCTGAAACTAGTTTGAATTCGACGGTAACATATAGTGAGAATTGGTGGTATTGTGTTTTTTTTTTTCCGTATCATGGAGTACCACATATTGAAGTTATTGTGGAAAAATTAGGTTGAATTCATTACTATTATTATAGCATAAGGTTTTAATTAGAATCGGAAGTATATGTACATCAAAGATTCAAAATATACTGTTAAAAGCAATTAAAGGATGTTGTAGATTTTTCTTGTACTAATTGTACCAACTTTTTATCATATTAATCTAAGATGTGGGTCTAGTGGGCAAGCTCACAATAAGGAGGACGAGTTAATTATAATATAATGATAATTTGAGTACGTGAAATATGCTGAAGAAATATATTAAATAAAAGAAACACAACAATGATATCCTTAAAGATTTCTTTTAATAAGAAATGAAGGATCTTAAGGCTTTGAGATAAATAAAATTAATACATATATACACATATAACAACAAATAATTATTTAGAAGCTGAAATAAATTAACGGCTTTGTGAATGTAAGTCAAATAATATATGTGTTGAACAATACGGAATATACCTGGTTTCATTTATCCGAAATGGATAAAAAAACTTGTAACGCAATGCTAGACAGCGTGATTCACTATACGAGGTGGATGGCTGAAATGTAAGAGACCTTCTTCTAAAGAAACTGGAAGTACGATGGGTAGCTGTTATAATCTAGTTAGATCTAATCATATTGCAAATAAGGGGACGCTACTAAATTAAAATCTAATTAAAGCGACGCAAGGTAACGGGTTGTGACCACAATGACATTAATAGCATTAAATATTGCTGACTGAAAATACATTAAAATTATATGTCACACAGTATGATTTTAATAACCTTTACGGTAATTAATTAATGCGACTCTAAACTTATTACAATTAATACGCGGCTGGTATAATTTTGACATGTATTAAATACTGTTTAATAATAAGTGAAAATACTAATGCAGATATAATTAGAATAGAAATGTACGTAATTATTATCTAAATTAAAATGTACAACCAAAATTCGAAAGGACAGTTACAGAATCTATTAACTCGACCTGACTCTTCGGTAGATAGATCCTCGGAAAAGCGCCGTTTATGAGCAGTTCGATACAAAATATCTTACAATATGAATAAACTACCACAGAGCGGCGTATGAATTTTTAACATGTGCGTGAAGTGCATTAGAGGTCCTATGTGACGTACCGCATATATTGAAATACATAGTAGATAAGGCGAGATTTATCTCTATTTAGGCACTAGAGTACCAAGTACCCTCTAGTTCAGTATGCATTAATTTTAGCATGTGATATTATTACCACTTTTAGTATAATAACTGCTTCTAAATGGAATAAAAACAGTGCTCTGACAGAGACTGAATTACTTCATGAAGCAAATAACTTATGGCATAATGAAGAAGAGAAATTTTAAATATTGTAAAAAATTCTGAAAACGTTGAAGATTATGAAGAAGAATATTCAGATACTGATAATGAACAGAGACAACGAGAAGAAAGCTCGAAAGATAAAAAGTTTTTGAAAAATTACTAGAATAAAAACAATGCAAAATGGCATGGAAATCAATGTATTTTATATAGCAAAAATGGGCACATTTGTGTAAAATTCTAACAAGACGGCCTCGTCCGAAAGAACATAATATTGTTGTCCTAAACATGCAGCTAAAAATGTCAATACGTATGAAAAAGCCTGTAATCTAATGATCAATGAGATAAATTTAGATACTACAACAGTGCGCACTAATGAGGAAATTTCTCGAAAAACTTTAAGTGATTTACATGAAAGTTATACTAGATTAACGGTCAAGACGGAAATAGAAGGTGTTATCTGGATTCTATATATAACGCGTCTCAAATTATACTGCAGAGAAATTATGTTCTCTGACATTTGCAAATGGCATATTTCAAGAGGCGATATTTGAGCGCGGGTTTTAATTCTAGCACCTTTTTGAAGTACGATAAAACCACAAGAGAAGTACGAAGAGTAATGGATTAATTAACTCTTATCCAGGAGATTTGGGATATAATCGTGAACAATTCAAAATCATAACTACTTATGAATTTTGCATATACTCGTGTAACATATATATACATGTATATATGTATATATATAAATATATAGAATTAATTTAAAAGAAATTATCGACCGTACTATATTGGATAAAATAAATTAAAAGCGGGCAAGCGGTCTGTCAATTAAAAACTCATTTATTAATTATCCCTATATTTCGCAACAACTTTGTTTGATTCTTCATTCAGGAGATATGACAAGATTAATGAAAAATAACATTAAATAAATAAGTGCTGCTTTATACACTTATTTATTTAATGTAATATTCAAAGAATTGATGCGTCTGGTACCAAAATACGGTTATTTCTTAGTTTAAAGCAATATTTTCTAAATTTCCATTCAGTCAGCCTTTAAAATTTTTAATTTTAAAGTGATGCTTAGGTTGATAATTTATTAAATACTTCATTTACGCCGTTCAAATGATTTTAAATTAATAAATTAAACTTCATTCGATCTTTTGGATATATTTTTAAGTACTTTTAGTCGTTATAATATTTTTAATCTTTATTCTTAGAAAATGCGGGCAAAGAAAAATGCTATAATTTTACGGAATATGGCGTCTGTATCTTATGGACTCGATACCACTACTCTGCAAAGGGGCGCCGATAAAAAACAAATAATGTCCCCTTGAAATCTGCTTCATAACATCTCATTGGTTTGTTTAGAATCAACAGAAATGATGCGGAAATTTATAGTTTGAATAAATATTCAAATTTATATCAATTACAATTTACTTCAGAATTAATTACATATTTAAAATTAGATATTAAAACTATTCAAAATACTGTTTTTATATTTCCTTTGATTTTTCTTTTGATTATATTTAGGCTTAATTAAATATTTAATTATAATTTTTTTATTTTTCAAAATTTTATTTAGTTTTAAATTAACAAAATTCAAATATATTGTTTGAGGTAATTTGCCTCACAACATTATATATATATATATATATATACATATATGTAATATATATATATATATATATATATATATATATATATATATGTATTAGATTACAAATATTTCTTGAAAAATATCTTGTTCTATATTCACACCATATCAAAATAGATTTTAGATCAGATTACATGCTGAATTCATCAGAAGGAAGGACTGGTTTCAATTCCAATGTTTAGGTGCCTGTATTTTATCAGTTTCCTTTATAGAAATTACAGAAATTAAATTAAGTTTTTAAATACATTTAACTATAGCAACTTGTAATCGTAATTATTTTTTCTAGGTATTAATGAATACAGTAATTATATATATATATACAATTTTCGTATTAAAAATATAATTAATGCGAATTTTTGAGTTAAAACACAATTATATTCAGCAGAACTTGTCACCATTAACTTTTCCAACTATAAAAGGATTATTCAAATTTCTTCCGGATTTTATTGGGTATGCAGTGCCAACCGACTGAGTTCATTAAGACAGCTCCAAACAATAAGGTCTAATGACTTCGGGGGTTAGAAGACGCGGTCCTTCAACGTTCAGTAAGTCAATTTATTTGATACGTACTGGGACGTATTCGCCTTAATGACGACTACCGCTTCACTGACTTGGGACTGCTACTGTTGCTGCTGCATTATCGATCAACGATAGCTGGATATAATTACAGTTGTGTTAACCCGAGGGGGGAGCTTTCGCCTTATGAAGTTTTGACTACGGCTTTTGTACCATCCAACCAAGACGACCGTCAACCACACAATAGTTCCGAAACTACCGTATATATACTCGTAATATTCGTGGAATGGGGTTATACGGGGTCAGAGTTCTGTTCAGTGCAAACACACTAAACAAAATTAATGAATTTTCCGTAAAGGCGGGCAAAAGTTATAATTGGACATCATCTGGCTTGTTAATGTTATAGTATGTATGTTGAGATGGACGTATGTATAAAGGATTAACATCTGTTGATACTTTAAACCAAACAAATTATGTATTCAACAGTCCATACATAATTTGCCAATTACACGATGGGTCACTTATGTATGAAAATATAACGAATTGCCTTAATTAAATTATTCATTTTTGCAATGTCAAGTATTTTGATTCTGTATATCATAGTTAATGTTGTTTATGACGGTAATCATATTTGAAATACCAACGAGAGTCCATTACGCATAACAAAGTTACTTTTGCAACTCCGGTGTTTCATAATTTCGAAGTTGTATGTGAATAGGATACTTTGCACAGCATATAATTAATATAGTTCTGCAAAGTATTTTAAAATTTAAATAAACGTTGAATTAGCTAGTAACTCTGATAAAATTCAATATTCCTTTTCATTTCAATTTTATATTTTACGTTCATTTATGTCTTTTTACACATTTTGCATTCTCCTTGTTTCTTAAAATATGTATTTAAACAATATGGAATGTAATATTAATTGAATTCAATTAATGCCTTGTGTAAGTAGAACAAAATACTGTTAAACCTTGATAAGTATGCTGTGATATGTTACATCTTTCAATATACAAGCCCTAACAACATAATGATCGGACGATATCAATTTTTAGAAATATATTCTGATTTTCTATTTGTGAGTTTTTAATTTGATTTAATATTCACATATTAAGCTTTGGCATACAATAAAAAGTTATATTTGTCAAAAGAATAGATTTTACTCAAACTCAAACTACATAAAAGTATTACAAACGGCTGCTTTGCTGGATATCGGGATGTGGATGTGCCGTGCTAATAATAATGAAATTATTCTAAGATAAATAAAATAATTAGTGGTGCTGGTGAAGTTTCTTCAAAGGTCCAGGACGTGCGTGATGATTGTTAATTAAAATACATATATATATATATGACTTACTTACTAAATAAATAAAACACATAAGCGTTGTCCTTAAAGTTTGTATTTATATTAAATAAGAAAAAAATGAAATTGGTATATTTAAAAGTAATTAAACAAAAGTAATATATATACGAGGAGCGGTAATTAAGTAACTGAAAATTAACACAAAAACACTCTGAAACGAACGTTTAATTGAGCAGTAAATAAGGGTTAATTGAATACGATTAAAATAAAATAATCTCTGTATCGAACAATACAGAGTTACCTTTGATTTGCGGCGATGGGCGGCCACATGGTGCGTCGTATACCTGGACAGATATGCAGAGCGATGTTTGGCCGGAGGAACAAGAAATTAATTAGTTTAATTAATATGGATTCGCTTAAAAGAATAATATATATAGAACAATACAGGATTACCTTTTAATTGCGGTGAGATGCAGGGGCACGTGGATCATGCCACCGGTACTTGACCAGTGCGGCGGGTGATGTTGCACTTTCGAGCGTTCTAACGAGAAGATCGGATTGATAGTTTTTGTGTCGATAGAAAAGGTCTGTTTTATGGCCTGTCGAAGAGAGGGGTCGATATCTTGATTTCTAGTTAATTAAGAAGCGGGACCTGAAGAGGTGTTCTATCGATGGCAAAAATATTATTAAAATAACCCTTGTGACATAAGCTTTCTAATGATATGAAACACAACATATGAAAGAAGATGTTATAATTAAATTAAAACAATTTAAAATGAAATGTATCTAGAAATTCCACAGTGACGGTTGTTGCCGGGTCAGGTAGAAAACGAAGGGTCTCGTCGGTCAGGATGTACAAAAGAAATGCTTTCTCTTTGTAGCGTAAATGTACAGAAAAATGTCTAAGTTAAATATAAATATTTAAAGAAATATATTATTTAAAAATAAATTAAAATATTCTTATATGCGTAGCGTAACAAAAGCTTAACAAATTAATAAATGAACAGATTACATTGACAACTTAATATTTTTTATATGAGTTAAAACGAAGTTACATCACCTTTGGCCTTTATAACAGCTAATTCTTTCTTAAAATTCATAGGAGTTAGAGGGATTGACAGTAATCTGTTGATTAAAAATTAATAAGTTACAACAGTGTCTAAAAACAAAAATTGTGAACACAGATCCGTTGAAAGAGTCGGGCATTTACAAAATAAGTTGTAATTCTTGTCCAAAATTATATATCGGGCAAACGGGAAGAAATGTTCAAACACGATATAAAGAACACATGGCTCATGTTAAATTACACAACATAGAAAAGCCAACATTAGGTCTACATCATACAGATACAGGTCGCAACTTCAATTTAGAAAATGTTTGTTTAGTAATAGAAATTTAGACATGTGGGAAGCCATATACATGAAAAAACACCAAAACTATCTTCTAAATAATGACATTTCACCCCTCAATAATAAACTGTTAGCATGTATACCGACGTTATTAAATACTTAAGACATCTTGTAAACAGGTACTAAATTCTTTATTCACATTAATATTTTATATTGTTAATCTCTAATCCTTTTGCCGTTAGTCCAACCCGATTCCCCCCCCCCCCCTTGTTTCATAGATATTTGGTATTTCCCCATGAACTCATTCTCAGAAATTGTATTAGTTTTAAGATTCATTGCAATTTTTCATTAATTTTTTCTGTATATGATGTATTTTCATATTATATATTGTCTCATAGATATTAGGTTAAAACATTTCTACTGACGATGTGTGCAGAGCAAACGAAATGTACACTGAGTTTATTAAAACTATTTTTGTGAAAAAAAGTGATTTGTTTTATTTCATTATTTTAATTCACTTATTGTTCGTTGAGAATTATTCCTGAAGTAACTTTTCATGCAATGTCACAAGACCACAATAACCTTGAGATCTAGACTACTTGAAGGCCATGCTAAAACTGTCATGTCATGTTCCCCAAACCATTTTTTTTTGTTGAGTTTGCCGTATGGGATGATGCCCCATCCTGTTGAAAAATGTAGTCTCTGTCGGAATAGAGCTCTTCTACATTAGGAATGAGGTTATTGTTCAGAATTTGATGATATATATTGGCATTAACAATTCCGTCTATTGTCTCCATTTTCCTACACTTTTTCCAGACATACATCCCCAAATCATCACATCATTTGCAAATTTCGCAGTCCTTTTCAAATAGTCCTTATTAAAAGCTTCAGTTTTATCCCGAATAATACGTTTCCTATTGTCACCTACAGAAACGTCGAATTTGGACTCGTCGCTAAATATGACTTTGGACCAGTTATCTACTGTCCAGTGCAATTTCAACTTAGCCCAGATTAGATGATTTTTGATTTGGGCTTTTTGTTAACAGCGGTTTTCCTTTCGTCTATAGTAAAATCGTTTAAAATTAAAAAAAACTCAAATACATAATACGAGGGTGGTTTGATGGGAGAGTGACTTTTCATAAGTTGGCACCACTGTCGCAATAATGACTGTATTGCTAACTTCAGCTATCTTTTAGACGTCTACTGTCAAAATTTCATGCAGATCTGTCAGTTAGTTTACATTTGGCAGACGTTTAAAGTAAACAAGTTATTATATTATTTAAAAATGGATAAAAAGGAATTTCGTGTGTTAATAAAACATTACTTTTTACGCGGAAAGAACATTAAAGACACTGAAGAAAAGTTACATAAGTATTATGGTAAATCTGCTCCTTCGCATGGAATGATTTGCAAGTGGTTTGCTGCCTTTAAAACTGGTCATATGACCACGGATGATGCTGAACGTCCTGGGCCTTCAGTAACCGTAACTACTGAAGAAATGATAGCTAAGGTCCGTGCTATTGTAAAAAATGACTGCCGGGTAAAAGTGCGCGAGATAGCTAATGCTGTAAACATTTCAACCGAACGGGTCCACAATATTCTACACGAACATTTACATTTAAAAAAATTAACGGCAAGGTGGGTGCCGCGTTTGCTAACTGCAGAGCAAATTCGCACTCGTGCATCAATTTCCAGTGACTGTTTACTTTTGTTAAAACGTAATCCAACAGAATTTTTTCGTCGGTATGTCACCGTAGATGAAACCTGGATACATCAATATACGCCAGAGGCCAAAATACAATCAAAACAATGGACTTCTCCCGAAGAACGTGCTCCAAAAAAGGCAAAAACGGTTTTTTCAGCCAATAAGGTTATAAGGTTATGGCTACCATTTTTTGGGATTGCCAAGGCGTAATTTTTATTGATTACTTACAGAAGGGAAGCACAATAACTGGCAAATATTATGCTAATTTACTGACGCTTTTCGATACGGAACTAAAGAAGAAACGAACTCGTTTATTTAAAAAGAAAATTTTGTTCCATCAAGATAACGCACTCTCTCATTCGTCCGCAATTGCATCCGCTAAATTCAAAGAATTGGGTTGCGAATTTCTGCCGCATCCACCATATTCACCAGATCTGGCTCCGTTGGACTTCTTCTTGTTCCCAAATTTGAAAAAATGGCTTGGTGGAAAAAGATTCGGCACAAATGAGGATGTGATAGCCGAAACGAATGCATATTTTGACGAGTTTCCAAAAGATTACTTTTTTGGTGGTTTAAAAAAATTGGAAAGCCGCTGGATTAAGTGTGTGGAATTGCAAGGGAACTATGTTGAAAAATAAAATATATTTTTACCCCTAAACAACTTTTTCATTGAAAAGTCACTCTCCCATCAACCAACCCTCGTATATTAGTGTATTTAAATTAAACTTATAAAAAGTGAGTCCTGATCTGTGGATCCACTGCGTGCAACATTCTCGCGAAATTCTCACTCCGGTTTCTGCAGTGAAGCGAGCAGTTACATCCCTTAGAGTGGCTATTCGGTGGGTTTTACATATTTTTACAAGTTGTCTCGTCATTCTATATGTCACTTTTTTTGGTTATCCAATACGTCGATTTTAGTAGTTATTTGCTCTTCCATAACATTTAATATGTCTCCTACAGTGGATTTCGCCAAGTTCGAATTTTTTCCAATTGCACTCATGCTTTTCCCTTCATTGTACTGCTTCAGCACAATTTCCGAATTTTCATTGAAGTAGCTTCACCAGGACCCATTTTTAATAGCACAAATTGAGAACAATCATAAATCAACGCTTACGAGAGTGATAAATGTCATAGTTATTTACGAACCAAGTGCGTGAAATCATATTTCGCGAATGAGTGACCAGTTTAAAGCGCGAGCCGTAGGCGAGCGCTTTATGGACACGAATTCGTGAAATGTTTCACGCACGAAGTTTGTACAATATTTTTTGTACGAGAGCTATAATAATAATACATATTGTTAAATACGTTATCGTTTATGACACACTACTAATCTCTTGATATTAATTAAAAAAATTTGAGTTGGCAGTATTGATTATTTGAAGTGACATTTAATTTAAAATTATCAAATTCAAAAAATTCCATACAAAATAAAAACCTCACCAACAACATGAATTCTCATAATGAAATGCAATGTACACCGCCTGAAATTCGTGAAGCTGCCAATATTGCAGTGGATAATTTATTACCCATAAAATCAAAAAACATATACAAAAGCACTTATACTAAATTCGTAACTTGGGCTAGATCTAAAAATATACAAAAATACTCCGAAAATTGTTTATTAGTTTATTTTCAAAATTTACAATCAAATAAATCATTATGGTCCACTTATTCTATGTTAAAATCATGCTTAATAATATATGATAATACGGATATATCTAAATATGCAAAACTCATAGCGTATTTAAAAGATAACGAAGCAACATCAGCCTAACAAATCAGCAGTATTAACCGAAGAACAAATTACTAAATTTATTGTTGAAGCACCAAATTCTTTGTTCCTACTAATGAAGGTAAAGTCATTACCATATATTTAAATTCCATACAACACTATATGTATTTATAGGCTGTATTAATATTGGGTATTTCTGGAGCGTGTCGACGTGAATAACTTTGCAAAATGTCATTGCGAGACAAAGAATTTAAATCGAATTTAATTATGATAACAATTCCAGAAACTAAAACAGGTAACAGCCGTACATTTGCAATCATTAAGCCTGAATGGATTGCATTAATTCGGCAATATGCAAATTTAAGACCAGACAGCCAGCAGCGATTCTTTTTAACATATCGCAATGGCAAGTGTGTTTGCTCACCTGTTGGTACTTACAATTTGCAAAATTCCAATGCGAATAGCTGAGTACCTTCAGCTTGATAGCGCAAGTAACTTCACTGGTCACTGTTTTCGAAGGAGTTCAGCGACATTGTTGGCAAACCAAGGAGGTGACTTGCTTTCAATTAAAAGGCATGGTGGATGGAAATCATCTACGGTAGCAGAAGGATATATCGAAAATTCTCTGCATAGTAGAATTCAATTAGCTAAAACAATGACCCCGTTAGAGATATCGACTCCGCCTGCAACTTGTTCGACATCTGAAATACAAGATATATGTAATAATACAATCAACGTTACTCTACCTTCGCAATCAAGATCAATTCAAACAAACCAGTTAATCCCTGGGGTATCAATCTCTGGTTGTCAAAATTGCACAATCAAAATTTTTAATAATTGTTCCGTTTCAATTTCTGAAAAGAATGAATAATGGTAATTTATATAATATTTGTTGCTGTTCTGACATTGAATTACATACCTTCCAATTATAACAATTTCTATTTCATTTCTTTTTATTTTCATAGAAAAACAACGAACTGGGTAGCATATTATTAAGGTTAGGGATTTATTATTTTAAAATCTCACTAAATTAATCAAGTTCCAGGAAGTACCAACTTTACTTTTACGCACTCGTGTTTAAAGTGACTTTTTACGCACGCAAACCGAATCGTGAAATGACAGGTTTTGATAAGCGAGTACAAAAAATATGTCATAATAATCGTTACCATTTTGTTAAAAATAAAGTCGTCCGAATAAAGTTAATAAAAAGTGTCATTTACCAGCATTTTGATTATTATACTTTTAAAAAGGGAACCGTTATTTTTTGTGAGCAATTATTTGAAATTGTATATTTACCAAATCAGAAATAAAAATGTATAATTAACAATTTTCAGTATTTCAGTATAAAAATGTTAATTATAAAAATTTGCTACCTACGCGATCTAAAATAGTAGCGCACGCTAACAACAAGGCTGACGCTTGATGTTCAGCGAATACCTCTCTCTCTCGGGCTGACCCACCTGAAGGTGGACGCTCCACAGAAATGCCCCTACCGACTAGCTCGTATGAAGGAGAGCGTGTGGGATCAAAGATCGCTCGTTGGTAAAAGAAAAGGCGCCACCGCATAAAGTCCACGGCAGGCGCACCCCGTATACACGGCTGCGGGTGGAGCTAGGTGGCCTCAGTCGCAAAAGAGAGAAGTATTCCCCCACTCCTTGTTGCTGCCAAAACGTGAAACTGTGATCTCTTTAACACTCGCAAGGAAAGAAATCAAACACGCAAATCCAAACAACAAATATCTTTAATAATCTAACAATGCATCAATACAAACGTTTTCTCAGGTTCAAAAAAAACAATTTACAAAAAGTAATCAGGTATCTAACATCAGTATCAAAATAGATCAAAATTCCAAAAGGTGTACGTATCTACAACTTGGTAAAGATGGCTAAGTATAAAATTATCAAAATGTATCCAAAAATATAAGAAAGGTTAAGCCAACTCAAAATTATAATACGAACGAGGTTAAGCCTCTCTGTATGTAGTGACAAAATAAGTTGAAAGAATATAAAGTGACTAGAACAAAATTAAATACCCACAAAATATTTAAACACCGGGTATATAAATTTACAGTATAAATAAAGTAATATATAAAATATCTATCAGAGATAACGCTATATGAATCTGACAATAAGCAAATGTGCACGAAAGTAAATCAAGCACAGGTACACTAAATGTGATAGCAACACCCTGTATAACAGGTTAAAAATAAACACAAATAAACTATACGTCAAATTACAAAGAAAAGGTAATTCGAGAGAACGGTAGTGAGAATTCTTACAGTAGTTCTGTACAAAACGTTTACAAAAAAAAGGTAATCACTGATTTAAAATTTCGACGTACTCACAAATTAAACGGAAGCTCCACTCATGGTACGAGCCCCATGAATATGTTAAAGTCAAATGAAATGGTTGCAAGATTCATAAACTACTTTATAGATAAAGAAATGTAAATGAGTATAATCTAATTATATTTTACCTTACTAACTTAATTTAGGGGGTGAAGCCCTTAATTTGATTAAACAAGTGATAGGATCACAACTAAAATAAAGTAGAGAAAGGAGAAGCCCCTCTCTGTAGTTTATTAGAAATAATAAAACAAAAGTTTACAATATCACCCTAATGATGATTAATAATCTAGAATTTGATTTGCCTCCATAAAAAAAAGATAAGTCCTTATAGACACCAAAATATTCTAATGCACACTTAGCTGGCACTAAAGTTTTGTAGAAACGTTCCCCTGGAGTCTGTCCTCCTGGTTAGAACATAAATTAAACGGAAGGAAGGAGATTAAACCAACATACAGGATACTTGGTCCCAAGATGGCCTTCGATCACCACGTGGAAATATTTCTTGACAGAATAAGTACAAAATGGCCAAATCATGCCATTCCGACTGAATATACACAAATTCCAAAAATATACCAAATAAACCAGATAGCCAAATAACCAAATAAATCCGCCAAACAAGCTCCTTCGAGTAAAAGAGACACGTTATCGTGGCGATGTCTAAGGAAGAAGTAATTGCAGAAAGCCGCGTGTTTCACACAATGGCCGACATACGTCATCCAGAAAATTCGGAAATATTAATGAAAGAAAACAAAGCTCAAAATCTCCCATCGAATAAAGTACGCCTAAAGAGTTCGAACGAGCCTACTTTGTTAATAAACTAATTTTCAGAAAACGGTAAATATCAAAATCAAAGATACTTAAACATTCAAAGTAGAATTCTGTAACTGAAGGAAACCAAAATTCCGAACAGAGGGCGCTCTAACGAAAGAGTTAACAAATAATAATCTGAAACGGTAATTCAAAACTAACGACACTGCGTCAAGACGATCTTACAATTCAAAAGGCGAATTTCCACAAAGCAAAATTAAGTAACGGAGTTACATGATTCGAGGTAAACGGAAAACACTGCCAGAATGATTTACGCGGCAAAATGCATGTTTAAAGAAGTGTACTGCGTCAAATATAGCAACTTCAACAATATCGGAACCAAAATTATATAACGGAAAATATAGGGTCGGTCAAAATAATCAAACCCGAAATTAGAATTAGGAAGAATTTAACTTTTGAAAAGCTTAAACGACATGATAATTAATAAACTAAAAATATAAAATAGAGTAATTTGTAACAATAGAAAAATAAGCGGATCACGATGACTTGAAGAGCCTAGAATAAGAGTAAAAGGAATAAGAATTTACCAGCATAACGCCGAGTGTTTTTCTATACGTAACAAATTAGTATCGTCTGAAGATTAAGTTAGTAGGGCTCGTATACGAACTATAATATACGCTGTTTACTTGACAAAGCCACAGTGTGAGCGAAATATATATTTATATTAATACAATTTTAGAAATTTTAACACGTGTTTTATTTCAAGTTTTTTGTACATTTTATTAAATGTAATTCCAAGTAACAACCAACTCTATAGCAGTGTTATTAAGCTTGTACATAACTAGGTTAAAATGTCAAACAAAATTTGTAGCAAAATATCACTGCCTGCTAGGGAAGTTCAGCGAAAATAGAACATCCCTTGCATATTACCTATTTGAAATGCGAGTTCACAAAAATATAAAATCAAACCGCATTTGACAAGTAGTTTTCACATCAATAAAACTGGAAATAAATATTTCATTTAAAATTTATCGCCTCTATTTTTAAATGGACTGACAAACAAATGCAAACGTTCCAGTTAAAAATAAGAACGAATATTGAAGGCAAACAAAAGCTGTGCCAATTTTCCAGACTGCAATTTTTAATTTATAACAATATTCAACATTATAAGCTTTGCTTGTTCATCACTTTTTCTACAAATTTAAACTACTTCGTTAATTAATAAATTTTTAAAATTCTTCACGTTCCTATGCTCATTTCAATTAAATTAGTATAAAGTGAAATACGGCAATTTCTAAATGCGTCTTCTTTTTTTTATTTTTTGAAATTGAAGATTCGACGCTGTATTTTTGCTCTAATGCGACGCTTAATGAAAAGGTTATCTGCTACGTATTGAATGCTCTCAGCATAGAAACACAATCTAATTAAAGTTAACGAGATACGAGACGCTTTTGAAACGCTCCCTCTGCATAGGTTCGTAAAAACGACGGATATGATTGTAATACGTATATTTGTGTGGATTTTACAGGTAAGCAGTATTTACGTTTCAAACATTTCTAAAAGTAGATTTAAAACAACATTAAATTTATTTAATAGATAATAATAAATTTGCATTTAATTCTGCAGTACAAATTATTTTTTTATATATTTAGTTGTGAATTTAATTATTATGCGCATTTCATCCATGTCAGCACATAAAGTGAAGAGAAATTTCAATTTTAAAAAAATTATATACAGGGTCCGGCAACGAAGCGGGGACGGAAGATTACACGCGTATTTGAAAGTTAGTCAAATATTTAGTCGTCGGATATCCTTCCGTACCATCAAGCGCACGTTTTAAAAATATTTTGTTTTATACAGCGTGTTCCAGTTGGAAATGCCAGACTAAAGTTACAATTTTTTTAATGGAACACCCTGTATATTAATAGATAAAATGATCCGCGCTTGAAAGCTGGTTACATCGATATAATGTTGTATGGGTCTAAAGTTGATAGTTTCTGTGTAAATAATTATTTTACTTGATAAATTGATACATTTCAATAGGCTATTCTGCATAAGGAAAATCAAAAGATCCGAAACCAATAGAATAGAATATTTTCTACTAGTATGCACTTTCGCTGCTACGTGAAATAAATTCTGCAACTGCTCGCGTTATACAGGGTGTTCACAATTTCGCAAAATCGAAGAAATCTCGTAATTTTTAAATGGAACACCCTGTATATTTTTAGCTCATTGAAAAGCCCTTTTACTACGCTTTCTATTGATACCTCATTTGATGCACCTAGGATCATTTGCTAATTATTTCTTATTAGAATTGAATTAATGAAAAATGCTTGTATTTTTAGTAGCTAATTTGCACTTTTAAACCTTCTGTAAGATCGGATATTCAACAAATTATCCATAAATGGTCTATAACAAGAAGAAACCCCATTAAGTACGAGAAACAGTTGATTTTCACTCAGCGGTGAAAGCAAACATTAAATTAATATAAAGTAATATAGCATTTTCAATAGATTCACTGCTGATCAAGTTATCTTGTGTCAGTTTTAAGCTTGTATACTTAATAACCACGTTATCAAAAATTTCGTTCCATCCTACACAGTATTTCGTTCAATCTTTAAAAGAAATTGCTATAATGACTAATTTTAGTATTCAAGAAATGGTGAATATGATATTTATTCTTGGGGAGTGTACAAGAAATTGTCTCCTAGCAAGTAGAGTATATGCAGAGAGATTTCCAAACCTTGAAAGAAAGCCAAGACCGGAAGCATTTAAAAGGTTATTAGAGAGATTTACAGAAACTGGTAGTGTAACCTACAAGAAGAGAGAAATATATAAGCCGGTAATCAATGAAAAAAGCGAATTGGCCGTATTATTAACAATACAGGAAAATCCACATATAAGTATAGACGGTATTTCAAAGGTAACAGCTATTGAAGATAGGAGCGTACGAAGAATTTTAAGAAGTCATAAGTATCATCCGTACCATATGGAATTAAATCAGGAATTGCATGGTGATGATTTCATTAAAAGAACAGACTATTGTGGTTGGTTGTTAAATAAAATGCGAGAAATGCCAAATATTTTAACAAAGATTTTGTTTAGCGATGAGGCTACTTCCAAAAGTAATGGGGCGGTAAATAAACATAACATGCATTATTATGCAACAGAAAACCCGCATTGGATACGTCATGTAGACAATCAGATTAGATGGTCTCTTAACGTCTGGGGAGGTATACTTGGTCCATATATCATTGGGCCGTACTTTTTCGATGGAACCGTTACAGGCGATACGTATTTTGCATTTTTGCAGAACGAACTTCCAAATTTTCTTGAGCATGTGGATGCTGACACCCGACAAATTTTCTCATTGCAACACGATGGTGCACCTGCTCATTACAGCCTTAACGTTAGGGAGTTTCTAGGGCGATGGAAGGAAGACAAATGGATAGGACGAGGTGGTCCAATCGCTTGGCCTCCACGAAGTCCAGATCTTACTGTCTTGGACTTCTACTTTTGGGGATACGTCAAGGCTCTAGTTTATGTGGAAGTTCCTACAACAAGCGAAAATATGATGGAACGCATAAGAGAGGCATTTAGAAATGTTCGCCAAGAAACATTACAGCATGTTCAACAGAATTTCACCAGGCGGCTTCATTTATGTATTGAGAGACATGGAGGCACATTTGAAAGTTTTCTTTGATTTATTTGCATTTACTATTTTCATTTACTTTATTTTTATTTACTGTGCTACTACTTTTGTTAATTAAATTTGATGTTGTGGTTATAATTAGTATTTATTTAAAATAGTGCAAACTTTTAATACTACTGGTACTTGATTCTTTCCTACATGATTTCGATTTATGTTAAGCTAATTAGGTATGTATTGTTTCATATTAGGTATTCGTAAAATAGTTGGTTTTACAAAGTTCTTTAAAATACAAATTAATTAGTGCAAATTTTTTATTAAACTAACACCAAATAACTTAATCGGCAGTGAATCTATTGAAAATGCTATATTACTTTATATTAATTTAATGTTTGCTTTCACCGCTGAGTGAAAATCAACTGTTTTTCGTACTTAATGGGGTTTTTTCTTGTTATAGACCATTTATGGATAATTTGTTGAATATCCGATCTTACAGAAGGTTTAAAAGCGCAAATTAGCTACTAAAAATACAAGCATTTTTCATTAATTCAACTCTAAAAAGAAATAATTAGCAAATGATCCACCCTAGGTGCATAAAGTGAGGTATCAATAGAAAGCGTAGTAAAAGGTCTTTTCAATGAGCTAAAAATATACAGGGTGTTCCATTTAAAAATTACGAGATTTCTTCGATTTTGCGAAATTGTGAACAGCCTGTATAACGCGAGCAGTTGCAGAATTTATTTCACGTAGCAACGAAAGTGCATACTAGTAGAAAATATTCTATTCTATTGGTTTCGGATCTTTTGATTTTCCTTATGCAGAATAGCCTATTGAAATGTATCAATTTATCAAGTAAAATAATTATTTACACAGACACTATCAACTTTAGACCTATACAACATTATATCGATGTAAAAAGCTTTCAAGCGCGGATCATTTTGTATATTAATATACATATGTTCCATTTAAAAAAATGCAACTTTAGTCTGGCATTTCCATCTGGAACACCCTGTACAAAACAAAATATTTTTAAAACGTGCGCTTGATGGTACGGAAGGATATCCGATGACTAAATATTTGACTAACTTTCAAATACGCGTGTAATCTTCAGTCCCCGCTTCGTTGCCGGACCCTGTATACAGTAAAAGCTGTGTAACGGAAACTTCAAAGTTCCCGATCCCACTATAAGGAAATTCCCATATACGAAAACACGTTATTTACGGAAAGCCTTATAAAACGACCTCAGCCAAATAAACCCAAATTTTTACAGCCTATCTTCATAGAAATTTACCTGCCGATATCGGCCGGACTATTTATGATGTATCTTTATTAGTGGAAATATTGTTTCGTATTTGTGCAAAATTGACCACAATTATGTATTCCTAGTATGTACAAATAATTAAATTAAACCTGTAGAAGTGAATGCGATCTCAGTCCCAAACACGCCCCAAAAGCAAATTGCCGGCGCAATACGTGCATGTTTATGTTTGATCAAACATAGATCGCCTTCATTTCTACAAGTTTGCACATAATGTGGTCTTTCAGTTACTTGGTTAGTTTAAAATTCTCTCCGTATGCGATAGGTTCCTTCGGTTACTTGATTAGTTTAAAGTTGTCTCCGTATTCGAAAGGTTCTTAATTAAGTATGTCGTTAAAAAAAAAACGTTTGTCACTTCAAGACAGGTTTAAAAGCATACAAAATTCAACTCGTGCAAAAATTGAAGCTGGCCGACCTTACGAATCGTCACGTTTCAGTCTTAGGCTCTTGAAAAGAAGATCCACTGGTGTCGACCAAAATTTTGTTCAGCGATGAGGCCTATTTCTGGCTTAATGGCTACGTCAATAATCAAAATTTCTATATGCCGCTGAAGAGCAACCCGAAGAGGTTGAAGAACTACCATTATATCCAGACACAACAATGGTTTGGTGTGGTTTATAGGCTGGTGGAATCATCAGTTCATTTTTCTTCAAAAATGAAGCCGTAATGGCGTCCGTTATCGTCCCATGATAGCGGATTATTTGCTGCCTGAAATTGAAACCTGTGATCTTGACGACATTTGTTTCCAACAAAATGGCGCTACTTGGAACACAGCTCCTGAAACAATGACATTATAGCAAAAAAAATTTGATGAATATTTAATTTCACGCTTCGAACCAGTGTATTGGCCTCCTAGATCATACGATATCACAGCTCTAGACTTCTTGCTTTGGGGCTACATACAGTCCAAAGTCTACATGGATAAGCCGACTACGATTGAGGAGTTGGAATTCAACATTACTCGCATAATTCGCCAAATACCATTTGAAATGCTCGAACGCGTCTTCAAAAATCGGAACCTCAGAATTGACCATGTTAGCCGCAGTTGCAGCCAACTTTTGAAAGAAATAATCTTTAAATAATAAATGTAAAGAATGGGTCTTTTGTATGATAATGAAGACCTGATTTTTTTTTTAAGAAAATACTTCTAAATGAATCACCAAATATGTATATCGATAAAATTGTTACTTCTCGTTTGAAGATTTACGAGGACTTAAGTTCGGAATGTCTGAATTTATTTAGCTATCCGTACAATGTTATAAATTTAAGATATTTAATTCTTATTTTTATATGTGCAAATATTTTTGAAAAAATTTTAAGATGAAAATGATCAAAATTGTATTTGAAGAAAGGCTATAAAGATTAATGGAAGATGAAGTGAAATTTCTAAATCTCAAAAAATATTCAGACACGAGCACCCCTAACAATTATTCTGGAGAATCGTCGATCTGCAAATGAGGAATAGTATACAACAATTTGCTTGTCCTAAGTTACTGATGAATGGCGAAAAAGCAAGCCGAAACGTGCAATCATCTTTCATCATTATAATAACAGTCGATTATTTGCGAAGTAAAATAGATTGCAACGAAACTTTGGCATGGGTCTCATTTGCTATTATACCCTGAGGTCGATATTTCAACTTTGCAGCTGAAATTTTCCTATAATGTGGATATATATCGCAATTACGTAATTTGTTTTCGTGGCGTATTGCATTATATTGTTCTTTGGAAAAATTATATTCAAGAAGAAAAGCTGAAGCCTCATCCGCAGATAGTGGAATTGGCTTTTGGAGATCTTGATAGAAAACCTTACGCATTTTTTATGGTCTTGTTGGGCTTTCAATACTTTCTTTTAGCACTGCAGCTAAATCAGCATCACCGTGCTTACGAGCTGATATTGCTGCTGCACGAACGAGAAGATTTGTATCAGCTTTCTCATTTGAAAGGTCTGCAGCTTCTTTCCTTTTCCCAAATTCTGATTTTGCGTTGAATGGCACACGTGGACGACCAACAACTTTTTCGGTGCAATTCACCACAAAATTTAAATCTGAATTTAACCACGCATGATTTTGATCCTTAAACACATGCATCCTTCTGTGACATTTTTCCCACTTTTGAGCCAACTTTACGCAAAAAAAATGTAATGTTTGCTTTATGTGTTTCTCCATTTTATCTGAAATCGTATTAGCTTCAATTCTTTCAACTACATGCTTGAAAAGGGCATCAAACTTTTCTTTTTTTATGCATTTTTTTCGCCATATTTCTAACAGTTCAATTTTATTAAAACAAAGGTTACCTGAAAAAAAGAGGCATTACTCGTAAAACGCAAAAAATAGCAGCTTGAAATTAATTGCAAATAACTCATTAAATATTGCTTAATCTATGTTTTCAATTTCAAAGAGGTCAAATTGGGTCAAAATTTTGTATGGCTTACAGAAGATCAAACATTTAGAGAAGTTGCACCATTTTAAGGTTGTGTACTCTGATGGGTCATTTTCAAGTATACCGACGTAAACATAAAGCAGTATCAATGACACACATTTATACTTACTTGTCTCTTTATTTTGCATTTTACAGAAATTAATTATCGTCAACACAATTCGAGAAACACACAGTTAAAGTTGACCAATAAATAAATACTGATCTAGCTGGCACATTTGTAAAAATATTACTTCGAATGACTTTGACATATATATAACGGTGCTTTATATTTAGCACAAACAAAAATTAGGTATATTTGTTTTGAATGGTTTCCTATTAGAAAACAACAAGAACGAAAGTAAAACTGAACTTTGATTTTTTCACTTGTACACAGAAAAAGCGGCCATTTGACCTAATGTGCATAGTAACAAGATTTTGCTTTGTTCAAGGAAAATGGCTTAGACTAACTAGATAGCAATACCTCCTCGTATAGGCTTAAAAAGCGCAGTCGAGATCAACTTTATCAGCTATATGCAAAGGAACCATGCAAGAAGGCCTTTCTTTCGAAGTGGTTAGGTTCAATTAAAGGAACAGCTCTAAAGAATGTGGAAAGTTCAACCCAAGTAATTCAGTCTGGGGTATAGTATCTAGAACATCGTTCCAAATACATATTTCAAGAATAAACACACTTTATATGTAATTCTGTATTAAGAGATAAAGATTATTATCGATATTAATTAGTTGATTAATTTTACACATGTCTTTCGCTTAAGTTAAAAGTTGAAGGCCTGTATAAGGCGGTATTAAAAGTTATGTACGCCAACACCGAGGCTAACTTATGCTAAACCGCTTTGTATAAATCTGAAAACGTATTAATAAATTACATACTTCGTAAACAAATAAAACCTATCATAAGAAGCGTAAAAACAGTGTTATAATCTCATTATCATAGATCCACGCATCTGTATTTTCTGAACTAGCATATGCCATTTGTAGCTTGAAATAATTGAATTTCTAGATTCTATTTCTCTGTTAAATCCCGTGCGAACGTATGGCATACAAATGTATGCGCGTTGTATAACACAATACTAATTAAAACTTAATAATAAACGTCCGTTCGCGTTAAATCGAGGAAGAGTGTTTACAATTCAACGCCTGAACGGGTCGAGATTGCCTTAATGAAAGATATTATGAGGGTGCAATAGACCGAAATAGACCCTATTAATAACTTTCTCGTTGTCAAAACGGGTACGCCCAGTCTCTTTCACACAACGGTCCGATATGAGTCCGTAATGAAATTTACATACAAAATAGACGACACGGGCACGGTACTTAAAGATTCCCTCGAATACAGTTTATGACTTTTTCTTAAGTTCGCAGGACCTTCTGTCACCTTGTTGCCTATAAAAAGAGTAGACGGTGCCGACGAATTAGATTCTTTTATCGCGAAAACATAATGAAAACTTTCGCGGAAAAGACGGAGCGAAGAGCCTACTCAGTTTACTGCCACTTTATGCAGACCGTCTTCAAAAGAAATACAAGAAAAGACGGAAAAAATAGAATGATACTTATGAGTGTAGAAATTACGACTTTTAAAAAGTTTAAGATTGAGAAGCGTAGATAATGTATTTTTTAAATGATACGATTACGCCTTCCCACAAAAACGTTTTATTAGCTACCTGTTTCGGAATCATCAAGCCAACTATAATAACATCTAAATACAGTACTTAATTGTATGAATATATTGTTATGAAATTTTAATTATAAAAAGGATTAATTATAAAAAGGTTTGATTTAATCGTAAATGAATTAATAATAATAATAATAATTTATTTTCATCCCTTTGACTATAGCATAGGAGCATAGGATAAGTCAATTTAAACTAAAATTAAATCTTAATCGTGGTCAAAATTCTTCTTACATATTGCTATGAATAGTGGGTTCGTAGTTGGATGTACCACTATTCACACCAACTCTGTCCAGCTTAGATACTCAGTCGGTTACTTTCTTTCAATGGGACTGCTTTCCTCTCCGGGTTTCCAATGGAAAACGTGGAAAAATAATTGAGTTAATACCACAATCAGGCGCCACACAAAATTTATTTGTGAATATTGTTAGTTTTACTGAAGTTACTGTTAAGCACACAAGTCGAAAGGTAATTAAAAAGATATACACATCTTTACTCTAACGAATCTTTAATTTAAAAAAAGAAAAAAAGAAAAAACTTCTTTATAAAGTATAAAGAATTGTGTAATACAAACTTACACTTAGAGGTAAAAGAATTTGCTGATAGTGACCGCAAAACAAATCCAAACGTCCTCTGATTACACCCGAACTAAATTAAATCTAATAAATTGCAAAGATGTCTTTAAAATTTCACCCCTAATAAACAACTTCAAAAAGGTAAACAACTACTACTGGCAGACCGAAGCAAATCTCTAACACATGCGCAGTCACATGCAATAAAAACTCCCCTTGAATTCCAACGTGCAAAATTTAATGTTATAGAAAATTTTTTATTGAAATTTTAAAATACGTGCTTTGTCATTTATATATATCTAAGACAAAATATATATCAAAATTACCACAATGGTAAAATACAAATCAATACAAATAAGCAAATAATAATAATAAAGATAATAAGAATGATTTCTTTTACTTACGTAAATAAAATTGACTTTTTTATACGAGACACCAGAGTTAGAAGAACGTACAAAAACTACGAGTTCAGCACACTCGTAAATAAATCGGTATCAAATAAAGCACCAAAACTAATTAATAAAAATCACGAAGCTACTCAAACTAAGATAAAAAAAATATCTTATAACTCACGTCTTCTTAACTCTCATAACAATTAGTGTCTGATCTCGGATACAAAGTAACCGGCGTATTACAACGACGCTAGTCAAAATAAATCAAAATAACATCTGCATTCATAGAACATAAAAATTATACACTGGCATCGAAAATAAATGTACAACAATAAATTATAAAATTCTTCACAAATGTTTGCGGGGAAAAAACAATAGCAATATGTAAGAGCGTTAATATCTATATATAAAATAAACATTGATATCTAATACTACATTAAGAAGAGTACAAATGAAAATATACAAGGAACAAAATATTAAAAACCTGTGCAATAACATAGAGTTTCACACTAACCTTAACTACATTACAACTAATATTATACATCACAGTCATGAACAAACTCCTGGACTGAATGACTTTGGAGATTAATAGGTCCCTAATACTGTATTCAAACAAATCAGGTGGTAGCTGTCTATACTTAAGTGGTAACCTATTGTACAAACTGATTCCTGGTATTTAGGATTTTTTTCAGTAAATGCTAATTTATGTTTGGGAATTTCCAATACCTGATTATTACGTGTATGATAATGGTGGTTCTCATTTAATTTTGTGAAAATACTAAAATTTTGCTTGACATAAATTAATAATTTATAAATATATACACATGGCAATGTCATAATGTTCATTTCCTTGAATAATTGTTTACAACTTACTCTTACACTAACTTTATTCATTCATCTAATCGCTCTCTTTTGAAGTCTGAAAATTCTTAGTACTTCTATTGAACCGCCCCAAGCAAGTATTCCATATGCGAGTAGGGAATGGAAATGAGCAAAATAGTAAATTCTTACGACACACGTATCTACCCTGTTACGCAATTGACTTATTGCGTAACATACACTAGTCAATTTCTTTGCCAAGCAATCAATGTGCTCATTAAAAGAGAAGTTCTCATCTATATATACCCAAAAATTTTCTCGAGTCTACCTGAGCAACAATACCACGATTTACTTTAATTAACTATGGACAATTCCTCTCGCGTTTTTTTGCACTAAATTCGACTATTTTTGTTTTTGTGTTATTTAAGTACAAAGCATTGTTTTTAAAATACCCGTTCAAGATATTCAATGAGGTTTCCACTGCATGACTTACATTTTCATATTTATTACACGTTACAAGCAATGACGTGTCATCCGCGTACATCACCATTTTACTGTTTGGTGCATCATTTACATAAATTATGTAAAGAAGCCGTTCCAATATGCTTCCCTGAGGTACTCCTCTCCCTATTTCACTTAAATTCGATTTAATTCCCTTTACTTCCTCATAGCTTGAACGGTCCTTCAAATAACTCTGAAACCAGTCCAAGGCCCAACCTCTGATGCCGTATCGAGCTAATTTTTCTAATAAAATTTGTGATTTACTAAATCAAATGCTTTGCTTAAGTCTATAAATACACCCACACATGTCCGTTCTGTCTCTAAATTGTTGCACACATCATCCAAGAATGCTGTTACTGCGGATATAGTTGAACGTCCTTTGCGGAAACCAAACTGTCTTTCATTCAAAATATTATTTTGCTCTAGGAATTTTGTCAATCTATTAGCTACTATGTTTTCTATAATTTTGGAAAATACGCTCAATAAAGAAATAGGTCTATAGTTACTTGCAAGGTGTGTGGATCCAGATTTGAAAACCGGAATAAGTCTCCCAACTTTTAAGTCACTAATAAATGAACCCTTACTGAAGCAGTTATTTATTATAACCACTAGTGGAATAATAATTCCATCTAAACACCTCTTTATGAGAACCGTGCTGATACCATCCGGTTCCGATGAATATGTATTATTAAGTCCAGCCACAACCTTTCGAATCTCATCTTCATCAGTTGGAAACAAGAAAAATGTTAAAATAATAATAGTAAAAATAATGTGTATAGGTTAAATTTAATGTCAGAAAGATATTATTTAAAAAAAAATTATGACAGATAATTGTCAAATTTGTCGTGTTTAAAAAAGTATTACATCTTGTTCTCCATGAATTTTTCCTGTAAATTATGATGTTCTGCATTCTTGAAATGCAAATTAAATGGTATCTATCTGTCAGTGTCAAAATTTATCATCGAGAGATATGGTGATGAAATTAATAACAAGTACAATTAGATTATTAATTTATTTAATAAGAAAACTTTAAAGATGGGATATTAATCAAATAACCAAGGTAAACAACTAATTTGTAGAAATTTTAATTATTATAATTTATAACAAGTGTTCAAAATGGTCACCATTTTGTTGAATGCATAATGCAATACGACGTTTCATGTTGTCAAAAATATTCTGCAATACACTTGGTGTCATTTTATTAAATTTAATTGTAATTATATTCATCAAATCATTTAAGTTATTTGTTCTGGTCTTATATACTTCATCTTTACTTTTATTTTAGCAATCCCAAAATAGAAAATCTAACGAAGTAAAATCTGGTGACCGCGCTAGCCCAACACCTCTACGTATAACTCGATGAGAGAAGTAATATTCTAAAAATGCTAAATTTTCACAAGTTGTATGTGCAGTATCCCCGTCTTGCTAGAAGTAACCCCATTGAATTCGTCTCGTTCCACTTGAGTTAAAAATGGTGTTAATAACTGTTCTTGGTATCGTTTCCTATTAATGTTATTGTGGAAAAATGTTGGTCCTATTTTTCTACGACGAGATACACTTAATCATACTCCAACTTTAACAGGATGTAAAGGAACTTCGACGTGATTGTTTGGATTGTTTATAGACCATGTTCTGTAATTTTCCTTATTTACAAACCCGCTTAAATGAAACTATGCTTCATCAGTAAAAAAACTTAAATCAAGAATTTCGTCATTATTTAAATTTTCTTGAAAGAAGTTGCAATAGTTAAGCCTACTAGCGTGATCTGTTGAACAACCGATTCTTTGTATGGATATATATGTAAACGACACTTTAAAATTCTATGAATGGTACTAGAAGATACGTTCGTATGAACTGATAAACGACGAATTGATGTATGTGGGTTTTCTCCAACAAGGTTTTCTACGTGTTTTGCTGTATACGTGGTCTACCAGAACTTTTGCCTTTTAACACAGATCTTGTAGCCTGAAACATCTCCACGAATAGACGAATGTGATGATGTAAAGCGGTATTATCCACAACTCTATTAGGAAACTGCAAGTGAAACTGTCGCTTACACTCCGCGTAAGAATATTGCCATTCTACGTTAAGAAATTGTGCGGAAATATGCTTCAATAATAAAAATATATATTTTTTTGCAATTTGTATATTATTTACTAGTATTGTTTATTAAGTAAAAAAATATTTGTAAGAAAAAATTATATTGCTAGTCATAAAATGACAAACCTCAAAATGACATTATCTAATGTTATTTTGACGTTAGTTATCTAAATAGTAAGATAAAAGGCAAGTGGTTTATAATAATTTGCAAGTACTAGTTACTCAGTGCCTACTGAGATGAAGTTCTTTTTGAAACACGTTGTATTAACCCTTGAATGCATGACCGGGGCCATTTGGCGACCCCAGCACCACATTTTTCTTCACAGTTGCCTACCCTGAATTAGTAGGCGTTTGGCCGTCCATCTATTTGTCATTTGCAGTTTGCGTTATCCTGTGCAGTGGTAGTTTGACTATAAGTTTTTCCCTGTTCTAATTAAAGTTAAATTAGGTAAGTGGGGTCTGTAAAGGACCCCATCTGTGCTTTTGCGTACTAAATATAACATTTTAATATACACCTGCTTTTTCTAGTTTTTGAAAAGAATGAGTCGTTTAGATCGTCGCCGTCCATTGACTAGCACAAAGTTGACCCATCTTGCTGAAAGCATCGAAGATTTGTCGGATATAGAAGATGAATATGATGTCGATTTTCAAGAAATTCTTTCTGAGTCCGAAGATAACCTCGAAAGTCAGAGCGAAGAAGATTCCGATGAATTACCAGATGAAAGTAATACTGAAGAATTTCATTGTACTCAGTACGTTGCCAAGTCAGGTTTGAAGTGGAATAGTTTACCTTTTCGCAGTAGCAAAACGCCACTGCGAAATTTAGTAACTGCACGTCCTGGGCCGACGCCGTTTACCGAAGAAGCGAATGATTCTATAGATATTTTCAATTTATTCATTACAAATGAAATGAAAGATATTATATGTCGTTATCCAAATGAAGAAGCAAAGAAGAATTATGCAGAATGGAATAAAAAAAAAACCTAATTCGCCAATGAATTGGATAGATTTAGAAAAGGGTGAACTAGATTGCTTCTTCGGTGTACTTATAAAAGCAAGTGGATTGAGATGCAGGAAAGAATCCACGCGTGAAATGTGGACAAGAGATTCCTCTATACGCCGCCCATTTTTTTGTGCAGCTATGTCTGTCAACAGATTTGAAGAAATATCAAGATTCTTAAAATTTGACGATAAGACTACAAGAATTGACAGAAAGAAGGAAGATAAACTGGCGGCTATTAGAGAGATTTGGGACTTATTTGTAAGAAATTGCAAAATAATGTTTGAACCTTACGAATCTCTTACAGTGGATGAACAACTAGTATGTTTTAGGGGCAGATGTCCCTTTAGACAATACATAAAATCAAAGCCTGGTCGTTACGGCATAAAAGTCTGGGAACTTGTTGACGTAAAGACTTCCTATTTATGTAATCTTCAGGTTTACTGTGGTCGTCTTCCAAGTGGAGTGAGGGAAAAAGAACAAGGAATGCGTGTAGTAAAAGATATGGTTGAACCATATTTCGGTAGCTGGAGAGGCATAACTACAGATAATTTCTTTACAAGTGTACCTTTAGCGAATTATTTCTTGAGCAAAGGACTTACATTGCTTGGAACGGTTCGAAAAAATAAAACTGATACGCCACCTCAACTCAATATAATCTCAAGACCAGTTCATTCATCGTACATTCCAAAAAGGGCAGAATGGTTCATTTGTTGTCTACACAACATCAAGACGATAACGTATCTCCTGAAAGCGAAAATAAGCCTATTATGATACTAGACTACAACGAAACTAAAGGTGCAGTTGACAACGCAGATAAATTGATTCGAGAATTTTCATGCGCTCGTAGAACACTACGATGGCCTTATAGACTATTCATGAATATTCTAGATATATGTGCCATGAATACATTTGTAATATTCAATGAAAAACACCCCGAATGGAAAAAACAAAATTAAGCCAGACATAGGTTGTTCTTGTTACAACTTTTAGACAAATTAACTCGTGGAAACATGGAAAAACGGGCTCAAAATAGAAAACTACCCATATTTGTAAAAACAGCACTCCAGGATTGTGGTATTGCCTTAGCAGAAACAAATTTAGATTCACAGAGAGATGAAGAAAGAACCACTTCGACAAAAAGGGGTAGATGCTATAAATGTCCAAGAGAACAAGACAAGAAGGTTAACATAAAGTGTAAGGACTGTCACAAATTTGTTTGTGACGCACATAGAAAAAAAGAGACAGTGACGGTTTGTCTTCCATGCCTTTCATTAAAATAATGTTTTCCATTAAATTTTCTTTTTTAAAGTTATATGTAATTTCAAAGCATTGTCAAATCTAATGTTTTTTTAACACATTTTTGTTTTGTTCTAATATAAAAATAATTGTACAACCATCATATTACAAGTAACTTCGATCAAATTCAATTTTAAGACTTTTTTTAAATTTTAATTTGTCTTAAAGTACCTTAAATCTAAAAAAAAATGGGGTCTCGACAGGACCCCACGTATGTGGTTACGTACGCATTAGTCTGTCATGCACACAAGGGTTAATGATATTTATATTTGAAATACAATTAAGCAAGTAGCTGGGTTTTTGAAGGAAAAAAATTATTGATTCTTGATAGCGACGAGAAAAATTTTATGAAAAAAAGTAATAACTGTGAAAAGGGCATATAAAAGATCTTATCTTAATAATTTAAAAGTATTAAATTAGAAAATGAAAGTAAATCTCATTAATAATATTACCGATATTAATATTAGACATATATTAGAATTAAATAATCAATCAAAATTTATAAGGATCGCGAAAAGGAAAAGAAAATATTAAAGAGAATACAACACTATTGTGTATATATTGAAGAAAGGATTGGAGAATTAAAAAGGAAAATATATGGGGTACCATTTTTTTAAGTTAACAAGTAATTTAAAAGGTATATAACCCCTTACCACAATTATTAGTCGTATCCTAAATACGTGTTTCGACAACTAAGTTGTCATCATCAGTAGGTAAAAAGTACTAATTAAAAGTCACACATGGGGCACAGTAAAGTAAAGTAAACGCTTCCGCACAACTACTATACACTGCAACCCTGTAAAGACAGAGTCTTTACAGGGTTGCAGTGCATTATTATCAATTCATTTAACACTATACATGAAGAGAGCCGATTTCAATCTATGCAGTTAGTACAAAGCGTTCGTGGTTTTCCGCATTCAATATACTCGTAATACCATTATATAGTACTATTGCGAGGTTAGCTTTAATATGAGATGATTTATTTATAACCCAAAGTACAGAAAATTACATCATAATATCAGTGCTCATTACTGCAGTTAAACTTCAATAGAACTATCGAATTTACAGCGCTTTAAAAGCTAATTCAACTACCGCGTAACCGTAAATCTTTTAAGTTACGATATAGAGAAGATAAAACCGATTGACTTTTAACATCTGTATGTGAATGTATTTCCATGCGCTCATTGTGCATCAACTCCCATCATAATAATGGTTTTCTTTGCGCTCCATTTACCAGACAATTACATTACTTTTTTCGGGTAATCTAATTCTCCTCGTTATTTTTCCCCGGGAAATCATTTCACACAAAATGTTGAATCATTTTGGTGTAATTTATTTTAAAGATATATGACGTACGACTTATATAATGTAAAAATTTCGTTGTATATTTTCAGATGAATTCAAAATGAAATCGCTGACTACTGTAGAAATTTTGAATTAAATTTAGTAGACATTTTAGCATATTTTGCCAATATTTTTTTTTGTATTTTCGTTATTTAATTTTCTTTTTAATTATTTACACATAATTTAGAATCTACGGCGTAATCTTAGGTGTTATGCTGCACCAAAAATTAATTTGTTTTGTTGTTTATATATAGTGGCCCAATGTCTTAAGCTTCCATGGCTTTGTTACTACACCTATTTTGCCGTTAGAGGGTAGAAACTTTGATTTGATTTTCACTTCCTGAAGATGCAAGGGCAGCTGAAGAGGATACCAATTTTGAAACTTGTTGCACGCCACTTCGGTGATTCGATACCTTGCTTGCACTGTTCAGCCGTTAAATTACACAGGCCTGTATTTTTCAACACTTTTAAAGTTGATTTAAAAATTTTAACTGTTTTCTAGTAATTGGGTAGCGCTGATTTCAAATCTGCTTTTATTTTTTTTGTATCACGTAAGGTTATTATTCAAACCAGTAAAATCAAAAAATATAGAAAAGACACGATTTATTTCATTTATAAGCTAGTTTTATATTATATTTAAAAAAATACAAAAATGTACACATATAAACTATTAGAAATAGTTATTTATTCTTTATGCTTCTTAAAAAAACATTTTCGTTTTTCAGAAAAGCTTCGTTTGGTTGTTTTTCTGTCATATTCAGCTAAAGGAAGATCTCTTCTCAATGTCCAACAGTAATCGGCCATCATTTTTGTGTCCCAGCGCCCTTGGTATATTTTTTCCATCTCTTTAATATCCTGGTGAAATCTTTCTCCTTGCTCTTCACTCACGTCCCCAAGGTTTTCTGGGAAATAGTCCACTCCCATTTGGACTATTTCCCAGAAAACCTTGGGGACGTGAGTCCCCAAGGTTTGTGAATTTTTATGCGTGAAAAAGTGAATTTTTATGCTCATATTGCAACCAAGAATCCTGAATTCTTCCAGCATATTTTCAACGATCTCAACATAGTTTGTGTCTTTATAATTTCCTAGAAATTTATGTACAACTTCGTTAAAAGCATGCCATGCATGTTTTTCCTTATCTTCCATCACATTTTCAAATTCTTGATCTTTCACCAAGCTCCTAATCTGCGGGCCTACAAAGATTCCCTCTTTTAATTTTGCCTGTGACAGAGTCGGAAATGTTTTACACAAATATTTAAAACAATTTCCTTCTTTGTTTAATGCCTTAACAAATTGTTTCGTAAGTCCAAGTTTTATGTGAAGCGGTGGAAGTAACACTTTTTGAGGGTCAATAAGACTTTCGCGAATTACATTTTTGGTTCCAGCTGTTATAGTCGCCCTTTGTGGCCAGTCTCTTTTTATCTAATGCCGTTCTCGATTTCTGCTATCCCACTCGCACAGGAAACATGGAAATTTAGTATATCCAGACTGCTGACCCAAGAGAAGGCCTAAAATTTTTAAATTTCCACACACTTCCCAGTTGTGATTTTCATATTGTATTCTTAAAAGTAATTCCTGTAAATTTTCATAGTTTTCCTTTAAATGAACAGAATGGCCGACCGGAACAGAAGCAAAAACATTGCCATTATGTAAAAGAACAGCTTTAAGGCTCCTTTTTGAAGAGTCGATGAAAAGTCTCCAGTCAGAAGGTGTGTACTCAGGAGCTCCGAGGAAAGTAAGTAGATCAGCAATTGCTTGGCAGTACAAGAGTGGTCCGTTTTGTGCAAAATATTTTACAAATCCAGCCTCACGATTTCTATACCAAGAGAAGGTAGTTTCTGGGGCAAGCAAATTTTTTTGTTTCAACCTAGACCCCAGTACTTCAGAAATATCTTTTGAAAGCCCCAAATCTCTTACTAAATCATTCAGTTCGGCTTGTGAAAATAGCTGAGATTGGTTTTGACCTGAAGTTGATGGTTCAAAATCACTATCCATCTGTACGGAGCCGGAAGTTGAAGAGGTTTCAATATCTTCTTGTAGTACTTTGGGGGGTATAGGTATAGGTACATGATCACTGTGAGGAACTGGTCTGATAGCTGATTTAATATTGTTTGGGTACAAAATATGTTTCAAAGTTTTTCTATTATGCCCATTAATATCACAAAGACAAAAGTAGCAATCTTCATGATGATTTTGCGGTTCTCTCCAAACCATCGGTATTCCAAAAGGAAGGCTTTTTCTATTCCCTTTGGTCCAATGTCTTAAACCTTCCTCACATACCTTACAAACAACGTGCGGTGCCCAATCTTTATCTTGATCTCCTAATTTGATTTTGAAATAAGCATAATATGCATTTTTCACAAATTCACCAATTGGTCTCTTAAACTTTTTCAAGACGAAATATCCACAAATATAACAGAAATCATCTGGTTTGTTTTTGCAACACCGGCTAGACATATTTTTAAGCACTGTTTATTTATCAAATACCACGTACAACACTAAAGACAAACTAATTTTACTTGTTTACTTATCGAAACTCAGAGCTATAATGAAGTAAATGACATTAAAATATACATTTTGTTTGGAGTGATAAACTTGAAATCCTTCTTCGCAGTACTAATAAAGTGAAACCATAATAAATAGGATTTAGCAGGTAAAAATTCCCGGAAATCTTGTCCAAAATTAATACATGTAATAAAAGATTTACATCAGGTAATGAGAGCCTATTTAACAAATTTCTTTAAAACCACAACAGAAAATCATTTTGGGTTAATACCTAGAATTTGAAGTAGTACATTCATTTTAAAATGTATTAAAACGCCTATTATAAGATTTTTTTTTAATTTTTTTCTTTTTCTTTTGTGCAAAAAAAAATATGTGGGTGGTAGAAACCAACTGTATTTTAATTAGTTATTGCTATATAAAAACTGAGCTTAACAAACAAAAATCACGTCATCACAAATTTTATGCAGGCCTGTGTTATTATTAATAATAATAGTACTTAAATAAATAGTAATAATAATATTTATGCAATGAAACTTGTAGACTACTGAAATTATAAAGAACAGAGACCAAAATTGAAGAAATTTATAGTTAGCAAAATACAAATAATGGTATAGCCAAAGTAATTAGAAACTATTTTATAAAATATTGAAATCCTCCACCGGAGTTACACGACTTAATTTCCAAAATTCTGGAAAACTGGAAGTCCTCAAGGACAAATTAAAGATAGTCGTTAAAGGTTAACGTAATAATGAGGAACAAATTTACAGATAAAGAAGTTTGGAATGCCGTCGTGACTTGATGTCATCTGATTTTAGTTGGTTCATCACATGTGCAATGTTGGTTAAAGGTTGGTTTGATATCGAGGCACAAAATTAATAAAAATAATAATAGTCCCCGTAACTTGCAGGTCTTTATGGTTAATAACACGGTAAGCTTGTTAAAACTTGAGCGCTACCCACAGACCGTCTGATATTAGCTCAGAGTTTTACCTCCAGGTTCTCATTTTTATCAGCCTGGACCCAATTGGGACCGAAAAAACGCCATCGATATTATTGGCTAGACCAGTGTTTGAATCCTTGAACCCGGTTCATCATATTCATAGTCAAATGATCTATCCACTAGATCAACATGGTCTAGGCACAAAATTACGAATAAATAAATTTAGAATGCCATCGTGGCTTGATGTCATGTCTAATTTTATTTGGTTCAACGCGACTTAGGAACTAAATAGAATCAAGCAAAGGCAGTTAAAGTTCGATTGAAACTCTAAAAGTAGAAATTCTCAATGATAAATTAAGGATAGTCGTTAAAAGTTAACATAATATTTCGGCAGAAAATTTACGAATAAAGAACTTTGAACTGCCATCAATTGGTTAATTAACGGGTTCAAGTAGAAATCTTCAACTGAAGGTTTATTTAAATCCAGATGCCATGAAAATAAAAATTGAACGAAGTCGAAAAACATCAGAGAACACTTCTGTAAACGCATTTACCTCAGCCACAGAATATGAGATTTTTTAACCGTCAAAAATAACAAAAAGAAATTCAAGATATTTTATTTCTCTATCGAATGTAGTTCCAAAATGAATCTTCTACAATTTCATCTTCAATACTGGTCAAGCATTTCTTGTATGGGCGATCAGTCACATATAAAATTGTTAGTTTTTTTTGTTATGGGTGTTAGAATACCTTTTTGATAAGTTTACGAGAGATACACTGAAAATTTATCAAATAAAAGGGAGCCATACAGATATCACAGGAACTATACTGGAAGAGCCGATATTTCAAATGCCGACAGACAGTATGGCACCTGAGATTATGTTTATAGCTAATCTGAACATATTTATACCGACTAGGGAACAGGCAAAAAGTCGCTCGATCGATTATGGTGCCGGCACCTGGTACACTGATGGATCACAATCTAGTCAGGGCGCATGTGCAGGCTTATGCGGAATGTGCCCTAGAAGGAAGATATCGATATGTCTGGGGAAACATACAACGGTTTTCCAGGCCGAATTGTTTGCAGTCGCAGCCTGCGCCGAGGAAATTCGGGAGGGCGGCTGCGCAAATAAAAAAATTAACATAATAACTGATAGTCAGGAGGCTATTAAAGCCATTATGAACTCATCTACCAGGTCTAAGCTGGTGAAATATTGTATACAGGTCCTCAATAAACTAGCACAAGACAATACAGGGTCGCTGATATGGGTGCCAGGACATGAGGGAATTAAAGGCAATGAGACAAACTGGCCAAAGAAGGTACGAATAGGAACTTCATGGGACCAGAACTTGTATGTGGAATCACTAGGGATTCCGCTAAAAGGGAGATCTGGTTATGGCTAGAGAAAGAACATAAAAATAAATGGGGGTTAACGGAAGGTCAACTCCATACCAAACACTACTAAGGGAGCTGGACGGAAAGTTTTCAGCCAATCTAATTCGTAGTAACAAAAAAGAAATTAAAATAATTACTGGGTTAATCACCGGACATTGTCCTATAAGGAAGCATTTGTACAGCATGGGCTTGGTTAGCGAGCCCTGGTGTAGGAGATGTGAAAAACAGGAGGAAGCTAGCCTTCATGTAATATGCACGTGTGAGGAACTGAAGGAACTCAGACAGAAATATTTCGGGAGAGATCTATTGGATCCTTCGAGTGTACTCGAACTTCCCCTGAGGAGGATAGTGGCTTCTATCGAGGACACAAGACTAACAGAGTGGAACTGAGAGATCTATTGGGGCCTAGTACAAAAAGCTGTGTGCTCAAGTGCCTGGACGTGCTGGCGTCCAACCCAAAACAGAAGAAGGAGAAGAAAGAAGACACTGAAAATTTCGGGCACCAGCAGTATAGTTGGTACCTAATCTATGATTTATACAAATTCGGCTGACTTCATATTTATGTGAGTGAAAACAAGTGACAGAACCAAGAAATGTCAAATAGTTTCTTTACGGTGGCAGTTAGAAGTTAGCGATACAGTAACAAAATGAATTTAACTAAAGAACACTCACTATCGTGATGATTTATTATTATTTTCGAAGTGGTGTAAGTCAACAAGAATGTGTCCAGCGAATTAATTCTGCGTTTGGTAGTGAAACACTATCTAAAAATACAATATATCGCTTGTTTCAATATTTCAAACTTGAACGCGGTAGTCTTAGCGATGAATAGCGTGAAGGTCGACTATGTCGACTAAGTTTGATCGGTCAAATGTAAGAATCTGTGTGCGCGGTGGATCCCACATAATCTGTCAGCACACCAAAAAGAAGCTCGTGTGAAATGGTGTAAAGAAACGCTTTCACTCAAGTTTATCAAAGCTTGTGCATAACATCGTCATTGGCGATGAAACATGGATCTACTCATATGAACCCGAAAGAAAACCCAATCTGCTATATCGTGTTATTTATTTCGTCATTGTTGCTTTTAACTAATTTTCCTCGCCTGTTCTTCGTTTTAAAAGTGATATTTAAATCATGTTTCTTAATAAGTAAGTTACTTATTTGTTTGGATTTTCGACCTATGTAACTGAACAAATTATATTTCTTTGGTTTTTGGGTAGTGGAAAATATCGTTTGTAGGACCCTTTTGTGTTGCTGTTTACTGAGTAAGCTATCAATTAAATCTCTATTTTAACGATTATTAACGGCGATTTGTTTTACTATGTTTGATTCTTTTTGGAAATTGGCAATGGTGAGAGGGAGTAGTTAACAATATGTGTAACATATTATCATAGGCTGCTATTTTTCGTGTATAGTAGTGTCTGTATGAGTAGATTTATGACAAATTGCATATTCTGAACGGCTATTATTTTTAGAGATCGTTAAATCTAGAAAGTTTAAGATATTATTAACTTCTATTTCAGTCGTGAATTTTATATTTGGATATAAAACGTTAATAAAACGCTGAGAGAACTATTTAACTGTCTCTTAGTACATACAAAACATGCGAATATTATCGTCTACATACACTCTCTACTATACACCAACAGTGGAAATTTCTAAACAGCGAATGATTATGGATTTTAGTTTTCAGGTATTGCATAAATACTTACTTTATATAGTTTTTGTTACAGAATTTCTATTATGGGTGCAATTTAATGAAAAATGAACAACCTCCAATTTCATCCCCTAATAGAAGATATGGAAAATGCTTTTTTCTACAAACACCGTTAAAAGTTGACATTTTGACACGGCTAACGTCACTTAAAAATGCGATTTTATTGCGTAGCGTGTTAAAAAGGCCACTTTTAACACTTGTGTTAAAAGTAAATGACAGTTTGTCAAAAATGACAAGAGAAAATTCGGTACATATCAAATGATTTTTATTACAATGAAAATTACATATTCATTGGATAATTAATATTAAATGTACAGTTTATAGAATTGGATATATTTGTTCCATGTGTTGCTGTACTTGCAGAATTATTATTTGCAGACAAATAGTTCATAGGAACTAAAATATCGTGATTTAAATTATCATTTGCAATAGAATTATTAGATAGATCTGGGAAGATGGAGTGAGCAATTTTGTTTTTATTTTCTAGAGAATCCTCTGGGTAACCTTCAGCAACGGTGGAACTTTCCCAGCCTCCATGTCGCTTAATTGAGCATAAGCTTGCACCAGAATCTGCTAGCAAAGTAGCAGATGAACGTCGGAAGCAATCTCCCGTATAAGATTCTGGACTCGGCAATTTCAAAAACATTGCGATAATTGCAGGCATCTTGCCAAACGAATTTATTCCAACCGCTTGACTTGTGCATTTATTATTAGCGTATTTAATAAATAAACGTCGATGTTTTATATTAGATGGACGTAATGCTTTGTAGGTGCGATACAAGTTTATATATGAGCCAATAACGGTAAATATTCTTTGAGTATTGGTTTTAGTATCTGGTATAGTAACTACTAACACATTTCCTCTATCTTCAATGTCATCCACAGTCATACGGCATAACTCTTCCCGGCGACAAGCGCCAAATATACCCATAACAACAGCTACTTTGAACAGCATATATTTTTCATCTGATGCTTCAGAAATAAATCTATCAATTTCTTGTCTTGTCAATATTTTTTATTTTCTTGGTCGGTAACCTTCTCCTTTCCGTTTCAAAAATGCAACAAGTTTATAATATTTACTAATATCTTGGTTGTCTTTTATATTTGCAAAAGTTTTATCATCGAAAAATGTGACCAAAGAGTAGAAGATTTCCAAATTTTAGACCTTTCTTTAAAATATGCTAGTAGAACATTTTCGCAAAATTTACCATCACATTATTGCATCTGCACCATTCCATAGACCTTTTGTAGGCAATTTCATATTGTTGCCTAGATTTTGAGGGCAACAAATCTAATGTCGTTTATCAGCGGCTTCAATTATTGCACTCGGTATTACTTCATTTTCTTTATTAATACACGAACTCATCTTTTGTACAAATTGTGACAAATTAATTTGACGTAATTTAACGGTTGCGTCCAGTTGTGTCAAAACGTATTCATTAGCTGTCAAATTTGGTCAGTGGAGTTTCATTATATTTTATAATAAAAATTGTGTTTGTAGAAAAAATATTGTACGATACACATGTTAAAAATGCTATTTTATTTCACTCGTAAATTGCGACACGAGCGTTAGCGAGTGTCGCAAACTTTTACTCGTGAAATAAAATCGCACTTTCAACACTTGTATCGTAAATAACTATTTCACACACTCTTAAGATTTACTTTTTACTCTTTTTTGTTATTCGATTTATTTTTTTGGGGTCATGTTATTAGTTATGAAAACTTTTGAATTTCAAGTAGGAACATTTTCCTTGTTATTGTAAATAATACACTAAGTTTTGTAGACCAATTGTTTTATTCCCACTGTACTAATACGCCACGAAAAACGAATGAACTAAAAAAGAAATGGATAGTTTGTTCCTCTTTTTTTTGAACATAAGTACGGGTTTTTTCGTTCACTGAACATTTCACATTATTAAAGTAATCGTTGGCTTGCGAGAGAATTTTTCTTTTTTTTCGGCACAGTAAACACATGCGAATAAAAAAGGAATAATTATAAATAAAAGGGAGTTATTCCAGCCGAGGAACTTTAAAATGTAATTACAACATGGCGTGAATTGTTGGGCACTTTGCGAAGTAACTTTTTGAAAGAGCTACAATTTATTTCGGCTGGGCGAATTTTTTGTGAATGTTCGTCCAGATGTCAGGATCTTGATGAAAAATTGACAATGTAATAACACATGTAGACGGCATTTACAAAATGAGAATTAAAGATTTTTAAATTATTTTTAAAGATATATAAAGAATATACTTTAAAAAGTGCATAACCGCGATTGTTTCAGACTGACATAGTTAGTATAATTGATTTTTGTGATTTAACAACTACTTCACTGAAATATATTTATAAACCAAGCATTGTCGTGTATATAACATTAAAACGCTGCAAACATAAATTAATAAATAAATTTATCTACTTATTTAAGGTTCAAATTATTGCCCATTATGTTCAATGCAAGATTAATTCTTCGTTTCATACTTTCACTCACATTGTGAAGTATATCAAAGTTATTGTTCAAGAAGTTAATTTAATTTCGAATGGCATTTCCTAATTCTTCTAAGGTATGCTAACGATTGTAGTATATTTCATTCTTTAAATGTCAAAATAAAAAGAAGTTGCAGCTGGTGAGATCAGGAGGTCCTGATGGCCATAGACCCTAGAATGTTCTGTGTGAGGTATGTGCTTTTGCTTCATACCACTGAAAATGGCCAGTTGCTATTTCAATGTCATCTAACTGAATTTTAAGTAAGGAAAAGTGAAGAATTTCTCAGGTCAAAGACAGGCAAAACAATACTTTAAGCAACATTGGTCTAAGTTTACAACGGCCCTACTGAGCAAAGACAGAAACTCTGTTAAGATGATAGTAGGTCTATTAATGGCTCATTGTAAGCTCAACAAACATGTGAATAATATGGGTTTGACAGAAGAAACGATGTATAGATTCTGCCAAAAGGAAGTAGAAACTGCGATTCACGTACTATGGTTATGCGATGGTTGACAAGAACGTGGTTACTATCTCAGAGGCTGTGAAGATTAATTAAAAGAGCAAAGCTAGAGGAAGTACTTTAACGAGGCATGAAGGTCACAATTGATCTAGAAAGGTCGCAGTGAAATTGGTATTCTATATACGTATTTTAAGTTTAATTTAATGCAAATGAGAATTATTAATCATTAAAATCTAATTCCACATGCATTCTTCAGCAAACGTGTTATATTTATTTCAACAATCTGCCAAACTAAGTTGTACTAGAATGTACACGCGTAACACGCCACGACATCAATCTTCTCTGGTTATGACGACAAATGAAAAAATGCATGAAAGCACATCCATCCCGAAACGTGTAAATATCAGCATTTCATTCCTATTAAAAATCGTCAGTACACAAAATTCGGAAACGGACATGTCTTTCACTTCTATACTGCGTGTACCTAGCAAGTTGAACTTAGTGCAAAAGAAAATTAATAATCATCAAAGTCTCATTCTACATGCATTCTTAGCCCAACAGGTTACGTTTATTTCTACGATCCGCCAAACTAAGTTGCACTAGAATGCAGGCGCAACACGCTGCGATATTAACCTTCCTTGGTTATGAAGACAAATGAAAAAATGGGTGAAAAGAACATCCGTCCCGAAACGTGTAAATACTAGCATTTCATTTTCATTATAAATCGTCAGTACACGATATTCGGAAACAGACATATATTTCACTTTTATACTGCGTTTATATATACTACTACATACGTATTTCAACAACTTTAGCCTAGTAAAGTGTATCGCGAACTTTATGTATTAGCTTTATTGTGCATGTTCAATACTGTCATTATTTTCCACTGAAGGTAACAGCTTAGTTTTCGAAATACATACATAGCGTACGCATATTAGTGTGGTCAGGGGTTTCATTTCTTTTTTAAAACTTTATCTTGTCAATACTACGCTTTGAAAACATAAAATTATAATAATTATTTGTATGAAATTTCAGTTGCCAAAAAGATATGTGAAAATGTAAACAAAAACATTTATTACTAGCTATACTCATAGCAAACAGTAAAAATACACATTTGCGATTCATAAATTGTACTGTAAAATATGTTGTAATGCAAACAAATATTCAGTTTATTTTTAAAAAAACATTTCTGTAGTAAAGCTTTTAATTTCGTGTGAAAACTCGTTAAAATATTTTATGATTCCATAATGTAGACTGTTTTCAAATAGAGTAATTTTAAATTATGAGAATTGCGTGTGATCCTTATAGTGTACGCGCCAGAATAAAACCGCATCTTCTTTAAATGATAGCACAATCTCGAGGCCCACAAGTAGAGAAGGTTAATCATTAATGTAACTCCTTGAAAAACGGTCTAAGAATTTCAGTTTTGTAGCAATCACAAATTTCCCTGTTTTTTTTTACAATATTGGTAAGGTTGCTAATTGAAACACTAAATAACTTAATTATAATCTGACAAAATCTGATATTATATATGCTCTAAATATATTAAGGATTTAAATAGTGTGCCTCTAACCTTAAATTAAAACTTGCAACACTTTATATAGAAGCCGATTGATATTGATATGTATTGACCTGTAAATAAAATAAACACCAAGAAAACAAAGGAAATGATGCAAGATTAATGTTCCGTAACGCTCTGCATTGAAGAACAAACTGAGATTATATAAGACACTCATTAGGCCAATAGTAAATATACGCTGTGGAGACGGCACCGCTTACAGTGGGAGAAGAAGAAAAGCTAAAGATTTTTGAAAGCCGTGTAATAAGAAAAATAGTAGGTGCAAAAAAGACGGAAAATAACGAATACAGAGCTTCGATGAACCATGAGATCGAACTATTAGTACGGAAAAATATTGTTGGAGAAATCAAGGTTTTAAGAATAAGATGGTACGGTCACATAATGAGAAGAGAGAGGGGAGAACCAATAAGGGAAGTAATAACATGGCAACCAGCACAAAATAGATTGAGAGGGCGACCCAGAAGCAGATGGAAGTAACAGGTAAGAAGAAAAATTAAAAATGCTAAATGTAGAGGGATGGAGACAACAAGTAGCAGGCAGGAAGAAGTGGAAGAACATAGTCGAGATGGCAAGAAGTCGCCAAAGTCTTTGAGAAAAAGAAAGGATAATGTGGACTAATCCACCACATGGACTAGGAGTTCCTTAAAAAGAATAGCTACAATTTCACGCCGAAATGTTTTAGCTTTAATAATAATAATAATAATAACGCTCTGCAGTTATTGTTTGTATACTAAACGACTATTGACGAAATTACAAAGTAAAACTATATTGAAAATAAAATAATAAAAAATATTTACGCTAGATATATTATGACAGCTCTTCGCGTGCTATATACATGTAGTACATGAATACATGAACAGCTATGATAGTGTGGAGTTGTTTACAGACGTACTTACAGATACGCGTATGTGTAATTTCAAAGGAAAGCATTCAACGGAAATCATGTCATTATGACTGCTTGCCCATCTAAGTGGCGGTCTTTAATTATGTGTTGCGATATTTCGTCCGTGGACTAGGCGTTTCGTTTACGGTTTCGGACTAATTCAAACATGCGAAGTAAAAAATATAGTATTACACAATTACTTATGCGTTATATACTTTATAAATGGAGATTATATTTACATAATAAATACTGGAGAATGAAAGCATATTCACAGACTATTTAAACAAATGCCTTAGATCAAGTTATATAGTGGTGGATTGGACGGATAGGTTTCCCAACTCTACCATAGCAAAGAAAATGAAATACAAAACACCCATTTTAAATCAAGATAATGCCATTTATAAAATACCTTATCAAGAGTCCGGGGATTTCTACATAGGGCAAACGTCGCAACTACTCAAACAACGGATTAGTCAGCATAAGAGTGATTGTAGAATTGGAAAGAAATCTTGTGGGTTGTCGTTACATTTTAATAATCATAATCACAATTTTAATTATGACAATGTTTAAATTTTGGAACAGGAAAATCATTATAGAAACATACTAGTACTTGAAATGATACACATTCAGAAAGAAAAATGCACGTAGAATTTTAAAACGGACACCAATAGTTTAAGTGTAATTTATTCAAATTTATTAAACAGAGAATAAATAGTAATTTTTAATATCTTTAATGTCGTGTGCATAACACTGTAACCAGCGAGTTTATTTTAGTTACAATAACATAATGTATATAGATAGATTTTTGTATATAGACCTTTTTTTTTCTTACCACCCCATTTTTTTACAACCGAATAAGGACCCAACGTAGAAATTAATATTTGTTTGCACAAATATATTATGCAGACATGCGGGTGGAAAAGGTCAAGTTGAAATTTTACAGATGTAGTTGTTGTTTAAAAATGTAATGTTCATGTTTTATTTGTGAGTTGTTAGTGCAAATTATGCGTAAATTAATTAATAAGACCGCTTAACTCTAGCTGCAAGTTTTCTTTTTTGAATATATTAGTATAATTTAAAAAAGGTATATAACCCCTTACCACAATTATTAGTCGTATCCTAAATACGTATTTCGACAACTAAGTTGTCATCATCAGTAGGTAAAAACTACTAATTAAAGTCACACGGGGCACAATAAAGTAAGTCCCAGTCTTTACAGGGTTGCAGTGTATAGTAGTTGTGCGGAAGCGTTTATCTTACTTTATTGTGCCCCGTGTGACTTTAATTAGTAGTTTTTACCTACTGATGATGACAACTTAGTTGTCGAAATACGTATTTAGGATACGACTAATAATTGTGGTAAGGGGTTATATACCTTTTTTAAATTATTATTTAACCACAGTCTCCATTGAAAGAATTTATATTAGTATAAGTTTAAAGTGTATATTGCAATTTTATAGCTTTTTCCTGATGAAGTCATTTTATGAATAACTTCGTTCATTCATTGACGAAATATTCAGAAAGAACATTTGAGTTTTAATGTAAACAGACCGATAACTTAAATATTAGTGAATTTATATACCTAGTATTGCAGCGAAAACTCCGGCTTTCACTGGATGTATGCTAGTTTGCACTGATTAATAATTATTATTGACAATAATTTTAGATCTTAGTATAATCAGCCAGATAAAACAAAGCTTTATACTTAAAAAAAATATATATTCAATATAACATTTAACCGGTCTAGTGACATTATAGCATCCTAGTATTGAAGTCTCATGAAAAATAGCTCTTAAACTACAGGGCATATGGAATGGATGCATGCGAATACCCAATTTTTAGATTCTGCGGCGCAACTACTCCTTAACATGCTTGTATAAAATTATTATTGAAGTTAATATCAAATTAGGTACAATTGCGACATTAAAAACACATACACTTGAAATTTTTCTGTGTAATTGTGACTTTTTTTCAAAAGCCAACCGTATTTTATATTATAATTTAATCGCCATATGAAAGTCATATTGACATGCCGTAAGTGTTGTTCAGAAAACCTAAATAATTACTTTAGCAGGAGAAGGATGGTCAGCAGTGGCGGTAGCTGTATAAGGCCGCGAAGCCGCGCGCCCCTCCTAGAATTTTTAATATAACACACAATTTAAATGTTTATTTAAATATTTATTATTACTTTTAATTTTATTATTATTATTCATATAAGTAGTTAAAATTTCTAAATTTCAAAAAACTGAACTCCGTTTTGGTTGCCTAACGTTGTTAGGACCCATAGAAATATATTAAGGCGCAAATACGCCGCGGCCTGTACATATTTATTATTTATAAATTCCGAATATTTTGAATTTATAGGCGGAACATAATACAATTTTCAGTGGTTTTATAATTTTAGGGTTCGCGTCGTAACTGACAATATTTTGAATTCATATTCTATACTGGCATGTTATGAATAGTAATTAAGCTAATTATAAAATTTTTAAAACCAGAAACGGTAGAACCGAGAGAAAATTCTTCGATTTAAAAGAAAAATTGGCCAGAGATTACCTTAAGATAGGACATTTCGAGGTTTTAATTAGCAAAATCCTCTTTGCTTAATACTAAAAGTTAAAAACTACTACTGAAAAGGATACAACAAATAATAAAAATACTTATAAATAATAAACTTAAAATACTTATAAATACTTACAAATAATAAAAATACTTAATACTTAATAATTTTTATTTAAGAAACCCCTCGTAATATAAGAATTCAAACTTCATTAAACAGAATAATATCCGTATCTACTACTGAAAGAAGAACAAACAGTTAAAAGTCAAAGAAGGAACCAAAATACACAGTAACCAGCCAATAAAATTAACATCCGAACAGAATTCATAGATATCGAGATTCTATACGAGATTTTCACCTAAAAAACAAATAAAATAAAAAAATAATATGCTTAAATTACTCAAGAGGGGCTCAATCTACAAAAACAAGTAGAATAACTAAACATAATAAGAATTCATTTGAAATTTTGGAAAATATGATTATTATTTTTATTTTTGAAATTTTTAAAATATAATTAGATAACATTTGCTAAAAGGGCATAAATCATTAATAATAATATTATAACATCAAAAACAGCATTAATTCAACAATTAACTTAAATTTTGGAAAAACTTAAAATTTTTAATTAAAATTAAAGAATTAATTAAAATGTTTAATACAGGGTGGCCCAAAATGACCGAAGAGGTTTTAATTCCTTATAACTTTTTTTATTATAATTTTTTTTTTGTTTTGTTTTCAGTATTTTGTAAAGAAGACTTGGGGAATTTAAAATGGAACAGTACACAATTGAACAACGTGCCAAAATCGTTGAACTTTATTTCTTAAATCAACGATCCATTGTTTTGACTCAGCGTGCATATCGTCGTTATTTTAATGTGCGGGTTGGACCCTCAGAGTCAACAATAAACCGTCTGGTTGCAAATTTTCGAGAACAAGGGGCAGTAAGGAACCTTCCTGGTGCCGGCAGACGACGAACGGTGCACACGGATGACAATATTGAACGGGTACAGGAGAGTATTAGGGAAGATGGAGAAACATCAACCAGGCGACGTTCGACACAACTTGGCCTCTCAAGAGGGTCGCTGCAGAGAATTTTACATACAATAAGAATGTTTCCATACAAAATTCAGCTTGTCCAACAATTGAAACCGACAGATTACCAGCAACGACTTGATTATGCAATTTATTTTCGTCAAAAAGCAGAAGAAAATCATGATTTTATTCATAATTTAATTATGAGCGACGAAGTCCATTTCAAATTAAATGGGTTCGTTAATATGCAAAACTGCAGGATATGGGCTACGGAAAATCCAAGAGTAGTTCAACAGCGAGAATTACACCCACTTAAGTGTACCGTTTGGTGCGGTGTATCGTCGGAAAGGATAATTGGCCCATATTTTCTTGAAAATGAACACGGTGTCGCCGTTTCCATCACTGGTGTTAGATATCGGACAATGTTGGAAAATTTTTTAAGGCCAGCCGTGGAAAACCATCCGCAAGCATGGTTCCAACAGGATGGAGCCACGGCGCACACTGCGAGGGACACAATGGCTATTTTACGCGACATGTTTGGTGAACGAATTATTTCCCGTACAAGCGATTTTAATTGGCCTCCGCGTTCACCGGATTTAACCGCTTCAGACTGTTTCCTTTTGGGGTTATTTGAAAGGAAAAGTCTATATTAATAAGCCTCGAACCATACAGCAATTAAAAAATAATATACGCGACGAAATCAACAACATAACACCTGAAGTTTTGCGAAAGGTTATGGAAAATATTTTGGAAAGAGCACGAATATGCGAAGCAGAAAATGGCCACCACTTGCGAGATATAATTTTTCATAAATAAATTAAAAATATTCTCCATTAATATACTGTATTTAAAATTAAAAAAATTTAATAACTATGTCTTAAATAAGAAGTTATAATGAACTCAAACCCCTTCGGTCATTTTGAGCCAGCCTGTAGAATAAAGACATTTGTAGAAAAATAGAAGTAGTTTATTATATGAAACATATTATTAAGTATACAAAACATCATAGTATATACCAGTAAAAATTTAAAAAGAGTAAGATTTCTCTACCCCATAGATAATAATATAATTTTATCTTTTCATTTTTCATACTTTTGTCTTTTTATTTCAAGGATACCTATGTATTCCGTTCTCTATTAGATTTATCTGTTAGTTTGTGAAACAATTTTTACTACGACTATAATAAATATTTGCGAAAATCACACAATTGTGTTTTTTTATTTAACTTTACATTTTCATATTTTGACACAAAAGAGAAGACAATTAATACGCGCGGTACTTCATTTAATATCATTTAATGTCGCGAGTTCTGATTCCTTTCAAAATTAATGCCTCAAAACGTAAAACGCATATCATCGTCATCATCTCGGCGTAAATTCGTTACTTAATTTCTCGAATAATTAATTATGTGATAGTATCTGAGGTGAACGTGCAGATGGCGGTATTATCAAAGACGCTCTCTAAATTGATATATCACTAACATATTTTCTGAGCAATCCGTAAGCGTAACGCATACACACGTATACATACACAAACAGAGACACGAATACACACATACATAGACGTCCTAGGCGTATGTCGAGTATTTACTCCCTCTAATGTCGAACATAGCATCTTACGTACGTAACTCCCTTTCGTAATTACTATAATATTAATTTTCTAATGGAGTTCTCGAGAATACGGGGATGCGCTCGCGAGCTGTCGCGTATTTTGCAATTTAATCAAGTTAAGTGTCGATGTTATTGCACAATAAAATATATTGCGAATTGTATATGGACGTATGTACAAACGTAATCTAAAGAGGCGTTTTATATTACTCAATGAATCGACATACAATGTGGGCCAAAGTAAAGAAAAATATTAAAAAAAAATTCTTTAATAGGATTACAATTATTTAAAATGAAAATAAAACTAGCGATTAAAATCTGCACTTTATTAATATGTAATCGTAAAACGATAATAGTTTCGTTAATACAGTGGTTTCATCAGGTACGTCCTAGGGTAACTAATATGGGTATACATCATGTAATATGCACGGCACGTGTGAAGAACTGAACGGACTCGACAGAAACATTTCGGAAGATATCTCTTGAGGAGGGTAGCGGCTTTAATCGAGGACACAAGACTAACAGAGTCGAACTGAAAGATGTATTGGGGGTAGTGCAAAGAGCAATATGCTCAAGTGCCTGGACGTGCTGGCGTCCAACCCAAAATAGAAGAAGTAGAAGAAGATGGGTACACATAAATACAAAAAGGTATATCTTTGAAGGCTGTGGTCCAGTAAACCTTTAGAAAGGATCGATTCCGTGTACTGACGAGCTCCAATAAGAACGAAATGCATCTGCACGTCCCGGGATAGATTTGACTTTCACGATTTTTTAATGATCTTAATTTTAAGCTTTTATTTCCTAAATGTAGAATTTGAACATCATCATTAAATGTATGATTTTCTGCTATTAAATGAATAGCAAAAGTTAAATTTTGTTTTTTTATTTTTATTTATATATGTTGTTGATCTTCATAGATTTTTTTTAGTCAAACAGGAAGATCATTTAAAAACGTATTGCTGAACATCGATCTTCGTTGTTACACCTAAACGGTTCAGACAAACCTCAGATGGAATTAGGACGAGCTCTAATTCCGTCCCTGGTCACCAAGGCCCCTTGATAAACTTATCGGCCAGATCAGTTTAAAATGCGAGAGCGTCGTGGGCTAACACAAGGCATAGATCTTAATTTGGGCACCACTACGTTCGGCCTGGCAAGTTTCGGGTAAACACAGAACACCCACGGGCCAAAAGGGCTTAAGAAAATAAAAGGGTGCTCGATTACCTGGTACACAAAAAAAAAATCTAACGCTTTTGCTCAATAGGTCATTAGGTAGTCAAACAAATGCAAACACCAATATAAATAACAACAATAAAATTTATTTAGTAAATTAATCCAAAAACATTCATCAACATTAAAAATTCATAAAGCAAAGTCGTCAACAAAGTTACCTGTCTGGATTGACTTAGACGGTATAAGATTTGAGTACAAGTAAAGGCATTATGCATAAATAGAACTTTCAAGCTTGATCGTACTTTACACGCATATGCATCACTCAGTATATGTTTATATACAGATGGTACACAGTTCGATAAAAATGAAGGAAATTAAATTCGTAAAGTTAATGCTACACTAAGTATTCACAAAAATTGGAAATTTACAAAAACTTGTATATGTAAAATTAATGAGAAGGAAAAGTTACCAATAAAGGAAATTAAATTACTCTAAAAGTTGAAATTGTCTTTGATTGTGGCAAATAGATAAAACATAATATACTTAAAAATGTAATATAATGATGAGCAAAATAAAAGTCAAAATACGTTACAGGAAAACCACAAAAATAAAGAATAAATCTTACGCCAATTTCGTAAGAAAGGATTTTGTAATTACTATGTGTAAAGGGATCAGTAAATTTACAGTAATGCGATGAATATTAAATTAAAAGTTCAAAATGGTTGTTCGCTCACCACGATATTGGACTCACGCGGTTCTTTTTTTTTTTTAATAATTAAGAAGAATCTACTATATCAAATAATGTACGTGATCTTTGTCACAAAATTAATTAACGACAAATGTTCTAATCACACTACCTTGAGTGTTAAAGGGTTTAAGAACCCAAAAACGTGGTTCACGGGGTCTCAGTAAATTGATGCCAATGGATGTGCCTTACTGCCGGGATGCTGCCCTAGTTTAATTTCCCGCGCAGAACATTATTCAGCTAATAAAAATCTTGAGCCGGAATAAACAGCCCTAAATAAATGGAAAAAGGAAACGAATAAATGGAAATTCATTAGAAACAAAAAAAAACGGAGAACGATGTTGCGGAAAATTACAGCCGTGCCCATGTCTAAAACTCACCTGAAGCACGTGGTCGTGAAAAAAAACTCTCCCAGATCCAGGGAAAACGTCCCCGAAAATTATACTACACAAGTGAATCAAATATTCAATATAGTCAAGAATGACAGAACCTGCATCAGCAGAAATACACTAAATAAAAATTTCAAATTTGACTATAAGTTTTTCTCACAACTCAACACTTCAGAGCTGGTACGGAAAAAACAACAAGAGAAGGCTCTTCAAAATGAAGGCACAGCTATATATATTCGAAAGAAAACTACGTCATAGTCTCAAAAAACACTATAACGGAATATCAGAAAGAGAGGGAAATAATATAATTAACCAAAAACCCTAACAAGGTTAACGAGTGATTAAGGAAGCTAATAAACTAAAATTCGGAAATTAATACGCAGCAATTAAGGATAAAACCCACTTAAAAATTAAGCTAAATGTAAAGCGAACTGCATTCGGGAGATAAACAAAGAGCCGCGTAGATGTCGCTCAATGTAAAAGAAAATTGAGTAGTATTGAGTACGCAAAATAAAGTTTGAAAAAAAAGGTTAATCAAACAATTAAGCGTCCTAATAAATTTACAAAATTCCAAAACAAATACAAAGACTTGTACAGTTAATTTTAATCGTTTAAAAGAAACAAAACTTGCAAATAGCAATACAAATAAATGAAGCGTGAGTTCGCATAAAATTTCCCCAACATGTCGACCGGGCAGAGAAGTATAAAAATTAGTCTGGAAATAAAATGGATATACAGACATCCAAAATATTTGAACGTACAAAATTATCATGAGGAAACGAAAGTTTGAAGTAGCCTATAATGATCGATAAAAGTAAATAGCGTAAATAAAATTATATTACACGAAAATATAGAGTGAGAGAATATCCTATGAAGGCTTAAGGAAACAAAAATGTAATTAACTCAATAAAATTACCAAAAGGTCTCAGAATCTATTTTCGAGCGTAACATCGTTTAAAAATAAAAAAAATTCCACTTTTGCCAGTCATTTAATAGCAGAAAACCATACATGCATGATACCATCATGATTTTAAAATTGTATATTTAGAAAACAAAGGCATATAATTTAATTTTCTGTAAATTAATAAATTAAAACAATCACAAATTTTACTTAACGATCAGTTGCATTTAAATAACTCAGCTTTGCAAATTTATTAATTTAAAGCTACCATTTAGACCAGGGGTGCTTAGACTTTTAGGGGTAGCGATCTACCACAGACAAGTCTGGTTACAATTAAAAAAAAACACAGATTTATGAAAATGATTTATTGCAATTCCTTATAATATATAAATACAAAATATATTATACTTGTATACGTTAAACGTCGAATAAAATTACAACGTCAGAAATGTTCTTTAATCACTGCTTTCATTTAGAATTTAGATGTTGATGCATAGCACTGCATATCATCCACAAACTTATCGAAGGACTGTTCGTAATTACTGAGTGCCAACCGCAGGCATGCTGGAGATGTTCGTTAGTTAGTCGATTGCGATATTTCGTTTTAACAATTTTCATTTCTGAAAATGCAGACTCGCACGTAAGTTGATCCGAAGAATCCTGTTAACTGAAGAGCTATTTGTTTCAAACACAGATATTTGTTTTCGGATATGAAAGACCAAAATTTGGCATCAGTTGCTCTGGTTGTGAGATGTATATCTGAAATTATCTGCAATACCTTATTATGTACTGAAGAGATCTCCATATTTAAAGTGTTTGATATTTCAGTAGCAATTTTTTGAACGACTTCTCCAGAAAATGGAAAAGCCATGAAAATTACAATATCCGTCAGTTGCTTAAAATCAGAGAAGCGTCTTTCAAATTCACTCTGAATCTTTCTTAGTTGTGTCCCGTAGTTGTCATAATTTGAGTGAGAACTTGCACTTCTTTTCAAAGCTCAAAAATTTGTAACAGAACTACTAGTATTCCCGTGATTGAATTGCACAAAAATGACATAATTGATGAAAATTTTAGCCATATTGGGTCTTAAAAACAAAACTTTTGATACTGATTTAATAAACTCCACACTATTCGTCACAACGCTCTTCGATCTACTGGGCTTAGTACCTTCATAAAGTTTCACAAAGAGCCTGTTCAACTTGTTTTATTGGTAAAACAACAGCAAACTTTTTAAATGTAGTTTACAATGATCTTGTCAGTTTGTCTATTATTATTTATTGTATACTATTTATTGTATATTATTAATGTATACTAAATCCCTATTATTTTTATTATTATTGTTTTATCGATACACAAAAAAAAAGACAATTATAGACGTATTTTTATTTCTGTATCTCAACTCCAATCGATTTCACTTGTACATACACGTGTAAAGATATAGGAATGGAAACATTCATTGTTTAACCCAGGTCCTTCCTCCCTTGCTCTGATATCCCCTATAATTAAGCATGTATATGGTAAAATTTACGACTTTGTTGACAGAGTTACACGTGCTGATTGATTATCTAAATTACATAATACAGTTGTTGTTTTGTTGACTGCTATGGAAAGTCAGTTCATCTGCATGTGACGAGCGTGCTATGCACAAATTAAAACATCGTTAGTAAATACTGTTATAACTGAAGCCCGAATTAGATGCAAAATGCATATTTGTTGTTAAAAGGTATATCAACAAAATTATGTGTTTTTTGGATTTATTTAATGTTTTTTGAAGAAAATAAGACAATTAAAAAAACATTTTGCATATTTCTACTATTTGATGCATGATTGTTTGCGGAGCCATTATTGGAAGAAGAATAAGCTGATTTTAGGCCAGGTACACAAACGAGCGATAACATATATATACTGAGAAGACTGATGGAAAGGAAGATAGAGGAAGAAAATTAATTATATTTGACTATCACAGATTTGAAGGCGGCATTCGATACGGTAGATAGAGAGGAAATATGGAAATGCCTGAAGGACAGAGAAATGCCCACAGAACTAATAAAAATAATAAAAAGCGTATATGGAACAGTAAGATGTAAGATACAGACTGGAGGAAAAAATCCGTAGAATTTATAATAAGTAAGGGAATAAAACAAAGGGATAGTGTAAGTCCATTGCTATTCATACTGGCTATGGATAAAATAGTTAAAAGAATAAAGGAAAGAGGAAAGCAATTAGAAACACTAATAGGGTATAGGAATTTGCAACCGGTCAGAATGAGTAGCCTGTTATATGCAGATGACAGAGTGCTGTTGGAAAACTCCAAAAATAAAATGCAGAAATTGGTAAATATATGGAAGAGTGAAATTGGACGAAGTAGAATGGATATTAACGAGAGTAAAACGAAAGTAATGATAATTAACAAAAATAAAAATTATCAAAACAACAAAGGAATTAAATGTGAAGAAAAATATAAGAAAGGGTATCAACATACAAATATCTATTCTTTTCTTATCGATTTCGTCCATTACCCTTATGCGCTGTTGGACGTACCTAAACTCGTCCCCAGAAATAAAATTAAGTAATTAGTTAAACTCGTACCTGACAAAATATACATAAACTTGTCCCAGAGAGGAGAAGGTCTACAAAAATAGCTTCATGAATTCGTCCCCGACTTTATCATAGTATGAATCACCCATATACTTATTTAAAATCTTTAGATAACATATTTATTTATGCAAGAAATGAAAAACTCTGTAAGTGCCACAAAACATATTTTATTAATTAAGAATGGAATAGAAATGCTTGCCTGTGTTTTATACAAGAACTAATACATATTAACATTTACATTCAACGTTTATAATAATAATAATAAGCTATAGATTTAACAAACTCAAATTTCTAACTAGATCCATTTTTATACTCATCGATTTTTCTAGTAACGCACTGCTTACGCCTATATAACTGTCTGTTTGAAACTGCTTCAAAATTTCAATAAAATGAAAATTTGATGGATGCCTAGAATAAAAACTGGCATTAAATTTAGCGTGGAAAGATTCGCAAGCGTTTGTGCTTCTTTCTACGTTAACGCTGGGTTCTGTCCACAAACTAGGTGGAATAACAAGCCGTTGTTGTCTCAAATATAATTGTCAACCAAATAACCGGAAAAGCGTGATAAACGTTTATCTTGAGATTGTATTTCCGAAAAATCAAAAGCATAACAATCGCCTACGTCCGATGGATTTAAAAATGGTAAACCAAATATATAGCGCAGTCACTTTCCTGGCTTCGTTCTCATAATAAGGAACAAGGCCCACATTTTGAATTTTTCGGAACCATGCTTGTACTAAATGGAATCTGCAGCCCATAACTTTGGAATCTGGACACTCTGCTTTTATGGCATTGTTAATTGCAATTTCAAAATCCGCACCGCAATTTTGAGTTCAAATTTAAACCCAAACTATGACACTTTCTTCGCAACAGGTTAAAAAGAGTTTTGTAAGAATACTCCTTCTTATTCGGCAGTAAGCAAAATGCCAGTGGGATATAATACCAATTTTATAATATAATAATATTGGGACAGTAACTGAATGTACCGTCGACATATACCTTTTCACTATTGCATAAAACAGTCGCATTTGAATACGACAATTTCTTCAACTTCGTCGATGATAAAGACAAAATTATTTTTTTCAGTCTCGTAATATTCAATGTTGTAACACATTTAATAACTTCTGCCCTATTTTTCGGTAAGGGCGGTGGTAGAGATTTTCTTCTGTTATTATATAGATTGTTGCGGATGTAATGAATGTCTTGAACGGTGATTTTACTGAAATGACCAGTATTTTCTTTTAGAGATGAGTGTATTATTTTTGAAGGCTTCTCACAAATGTCATCGATTGCTTTACGTTTAACACTAGCACTTACTATCTGTCTGTTTAGTTTCTTCAGATTCTTTTCATGATTATGTTCTATTTCATTGCGCACAATTAAATTTTCTGCACCCACAGTATAAACTTTTGCCTTACAATAGAGCGATTCAAACATCACCAACATATGTCACCACTTTTTAAGGATTTGTGGTTGATAAATTAAATACAGTCTCCAATTAGCACTTGATTTCCACCTTCATTCAAACTGACGAAGCTTTCCATGCTTTCTCATAAATAAAAAGCACTTAGCCAGGAATGTCATTTCAGACTGACGAATTATAAGTATATCGTATATATGGTAGATTTGGGTGAATTTTAAATTTAGATAAATTTGAATTTAATTTGTATTTAGTAGGCAGGACAACTTTATATTTGTATTTCCAAGAAAGCATAAATTTCTAAATCGCTTGTTCGAGGACAAATTAAGGTAAGGGATTAAAACACCGTAATTAGCATGGGGGCGAATTAATGTAGCAGACATTAGATAGTACCTGCTCGGGGACGAGTTTAGGGCCGTCCGCGCTGTTAATTGCTGAGAATTGCAGAAGGAACTTTAAAAAAACAGGATAGTGGTCAGTTACCTATAATAAGTTTTAGTGACAGAAATTATATATGCGCAAGGACTAATAAATATTATTAGTTACCTAAAATAAATGAAATTATATTTTTTCGCGCAATATAAACCTAACCGTTACTCAAAGAAGTTATAATTACGAACCGTAAATCCAAATCCAATTGATCTATTTTTTATTGCATATTTTCACACGTACCCACCCACATAAATTACTTGATCAAAGTAATTTCGCAGTCGCATCTGCCATACGATATTGCCTGCATAAAAAAGTCTCTTTAATTTTTTAGGCGGCAATATGTTTCAACATCAGCGAGAAAACATTGACTTTTTGTGATTGTTCGGCGTAGGGTTATACATTATACATGTATGTATTCGACTGGCGCCTCCGCCCTTGTTATCGGGGAGATGGGCTGTTGACAGTGGTACTGTTAATGAAAGCAATCTATATTCAATATTGGGAAACGTCAATAACACAGGTAATTTTTCCAAATGATAATGAAAAATGTATAAGCCTTGCATTTACATCACCCTGGATGGTCGGTTATCGAACCGCATTTTCATATTGACGGCACTGCCGGTATTTTATGCGATTTCCTTTGACGTCTGTTTATTTACAGAACGAGTTAAGTATAGTATTTGGAGAGAGAAGCGCTTGATATACACAGAAGACAGTAATTAGGTATTAATTAAAAATAATTTCAGAAATTTTTCATATCTCAATTCTTCTTTTCCTCATCCTGAAAATACTTTGTTAATTTTATCATTTGCAACGGTTGAGCATTAATATATAAATAAAAAAAATACGGAAACTTAGAATTAAAGACAAAGCAACCAAAATGGACATAAATAAATATGATGCGACGTGTCATAAAAATATTGAAAAAGAAAGGGGAAACGTGGACTAAATCCAAGAAGAACACAAAAGGAGTAGTGTAAACTTGGACTAAGATCAAATGCAGAAATTATGTGACTGGAGACCAAAGACTGGAGAACCACTAGATAAAAGAAATTTTAGCTGGATAAGAATACTATATATATATATATATATATATATATATATATATATATATATATATATATAGTATGACATTAATATACTGTCATTTATAGTTTAAATTTCTTTGAAAAAGGCATCATATACCGCAACATGTAAAATTGTTTTAAATATATACATATTGAAGTAAAACCAGACCTTAAATCGCCAACTAATTGAATCTACCATAACAAATTAAGGTCAAGAAATAATTATCTTTATATATATATATATATATATATATATATATATATATTTAAAAATAGTATTTTCGTGACCTTGGTACGATAAGGTAAACTTAATTAGTCGGCGATTAAAGGTCTGGTTATTACTTCAAAGTGTATATATTTAAAATAATCCTACATGTTTCGGCAATGATGCCTTTGTCAAGGATATAAAAAATATAAATATATATTTTTTATATCCTTGACAAAGGCATCATTGCCGAAACATGTAGGATTATTTTAAATATATACACTTTGAAGTAATAACCAGACCTTTAATCGCCGACTAATTAAGTTTACCTTATATATATATATATATATATATATATATATAAAGATAATTATATATATAGAACCGAAACGTAAACATAATTAAATATTGTTTTAATGACCCGGCCGCCATTCTCAAGAAACACTTACTCTTTCTTGATTTGGTATTATAACCACGGCCAAGAAAATAAGAAATTCTTTCAATATATATATATATATATATATATATATATATATATATATATTGAAAGAATTTCGTATTCCAAATCAAGAAAGAATAAGTGTTTCTTGAGAATAGCTGCCGGGTCATTAAAACAATATTTAATTATGTTTACGTTTTGGTTCTATATATAGAGCCTTTTTCACAACTAAAAGTAGTGTTTAAATTAAATGTACTTTACATTATATTGTATTGTTTGATTACATTTTAACTATGACTAACTGTGTTATACTTATTGTCTAGTTTTCATTTCAAAATAAGACTAAAGTTCTTGGTGACCGTGTTTGGAACGTCTGTTTATTATCGCTCTTTTACGGGTGGAATGTAGATCCCACATGCGGGACATAAGACAAAAGTTATATCAACACTACAACACAAATAAAACAAATATCACCAAAACCAAAGAAAACAACCCCCAAACTGTTTATAAATATGTCCCAATGCCTTATATAAACATCCTGTCAAAAAATATAAACAAAATATTAAGACCATATAACATAAAAATTGCCCATAAAAACTCCAATAATCTCAAAAACTTACACTCAAAATTAAAAGACAAAATACCATCATTAAAGAAAACACACGTTATTTATGAAATTCCATGCAACGACTGCAAAGGCGTATACATCGGCCAAACAACACAAACAAAACACACTTTCAATTTCGATAAAACCTCAATAATTACATCAGAAAAAAAAATTAGAAGGCAAGAAATATATTAGAAAGCATCCATATACAAAAAGCAAAAATTCCATTGATGACAGAATAGATATAAACAACTTGTCGACAATATAGTTGCCCATTATATAAACGCCCCCCGCATACTCACAATATAAGCACACAAAAATGAACATAACATTAATAATAAAAAAACATGTGTCCGAGAACAGATTAAGCTAACCCCCCGCATATCCGCCCATTATATAAACACCACCCGTATACTCACAATATAACACACAAAAATTAATTTAAAAACACATGTCCGAGAACATATTAAACTACTCCCGCATGTGGGACACTACCTACATTCCACCCGTCAAAAAGCGATAATAAACAGACTTTCCAAACACGGTCACCAAGGACTTCAGTTTTATTTTGAAATGAAAACTAGACAATAAGTGTAACACAGTTAGTCATAGTTGAAATGTAATCAAACAATACAATATAATGTAAGTCCATTTAATTTAAACACTACTTTTACCATTCTAAAATTTAAATAAATATTTCAGTTGTGAAGATGGCTCTATATATAGAACCGAAACGTAAACAAAATTAAATATTGTTTTAATTACCCGGCCGCCATTCCCTAGAAATACTTATTTTTTATCTGGTATGTATATATATATATATATATATATATATATATATATATATATATATATATATATTTAGTGTTTTAAGAATTTTATTTTTCTTATTTATTTTATTGGTTTAGCGACCTTTTATTGAATTTTGATGTTTTATTCTACGACGTTTCGACTTTTATTATTATTCAGTCTTTTTCAAGTAACTAGAAACAAGAATTAATACAATGAAAACATGAGAACTGTGTTTGCTTTTGTGAGACTGAATTAACAATTAAATTAACAATTAAAATTAAAATTAGATTAAAAAACTGAATTAACCAATTAAATTAGCAATTAAAGTTAAAATTAAATTAAAATTAGATTAATGATAAGTAAGGAAAAATTAAAGTGATTACATCTGTATAAATGAATTGGAAATTTAAATTAAACTACAAATACAGTAAAGAAATCATTGAATGACAATAAACTCGCCGTTTTTTTTGTTGGGTTTCAAAAACACGCATTCTGTGCAACATGTGTTATCGGGAACATCCGAGACCTTTTTTTATTAAGGACCGACCGCACTGGTTCGGATATTGTAAGTGTCTGTGTCTTTGGTTCAGAGAGGTTAATTTCTGTTCTATTTTGGAATTAGCAAAGTGGTCAGGATCGTGTTTAGGGGTATATAGTTAAAGTATTTGCAAATGGGAACTGATAAAAAAATTTTTTTGGTTTGTGTTTGTGTGTGCGGGGGGGGTTTTGATTTTACAATAGATAAAATCAAAACCCCCCGCACACACAAACACAAACCAAAAAAAAAATTTTATCAGTTCCCATTTGTAAATACTTTAACTATATACCCTAAACACGGTCCTGACCACTTTGCTAATTCCAAAATAGAACAGAAATTAACCTCTCTGAACCAAAGACACAGACACTTATTCACACACAGACACAATATTCGAAGCAGTGCGGTCGGTCCTTAATAAAAAAAGGTCTCGGATGTCCCCGATAACACATGTTGCACAGAATGCGTGTTTTTGAAACCCAACAAAAAAAACGGTGAGTTTATTGTCATTTAATGTTTTCTTTACTGTATTTGTAGTTTAATTCAAATTTCCAATTCATTTATACAGAATGTAATCACTTTAATTTTTCCTTACTTATCATTAATCTAATTTTAATTTAATTTTAACTTTAATTGTTAATTTAATTGGTTAATTCAGTTTTTTAATCTAATTTTAATTTTAATTGTTAATTCAGTCTCACAATATCACAATAGCAAACACAGTTCTCATGTTTTCATTGTATTAATTCTTGTTTCTAGTTACTTGAAAAAGACTGAATAATAATAAAAGTCGAAACGTCGTAGAATAAAACATCAAAATTCAATAAAAGGTCGCTAAACCAATAAAAAGTCTATTATTATTAATATATATATATATATATATATATATATATATATATATATGTATATAAACGCAAGAAAAAAGTACTGTTAAAGAAAATAACTTGCCTTAAGTTGTCTTAAGTAAACTGTACTTCATAAATGTAAAGTATGTAGTAAAAAAATATGTCAAATATATGTATCAATAATTGTTAATCTAACATAATAAATTCTGTATAAAGTAAAAAGGCAAATCTTAATTACATATAAATTACGTAGCCTAAGAAAAAAATACGTAAATGATATTGTGAAAAAATAATAAGTCAAGAAAAAATTTGGGGGATCCCACTTAAGGGCGAAATTTTTTTAATAAAAATTTCGAATAATTAGCGTCGTAATTGTGGATAGCATTATTTACATTCACATTACTTCGCGAAATAAAATTACTAATTTAAATATTTAATATAAAACCGAAACTCCAAGAACGTATGAGCATGTATGTATAGATAACTACTCGGATATGTAAGTTGTATACAAAGGAAATATGTAATTTTAGGTAACAATACAATATCAATTGATTCTTGGCCAAAATTGATCAGACTTGTGTCTTATTCTGTGTAATTTCTGTGCGAAAATTACACCCCAGTTAGCAGGCCTTACGACCAAACAAATAATAAACTTTCCCTATACCCCCAGGGCCGCACACAGAACGTATTTATGTACGAACAACACTCGACACAATGTACAGCAAACGCAGTTTTACCAACTGGAAGATAGCGGGTTTTCTACCAGGGAAACTAACCCAATTTGTACACGACCGGTTATAAATATCCTCATCAGTAAAGCGGCAGAGGAAACTTCTAAGGGACTTGACCCTTTTCTCCTTTAGTAAATTAAGTGTATCCACTATAAAACACGTTTTACAAGATAGAGACTCTAAAACTGGAACGTTAAGGTCCGAGTGGGTGTATAGAGAATGGCACTCTCTCCCGTTTTCCTCTTCAGTCCTCCCCAAAAACATAATTCATATGAGATGGTATACAAGGTGTGTGTGTGTGTGTATATGTGTAAACGTGCGAAGTTTTAGTGGAGCTTTTACGGTAAAGCTCCCATCACGTAAGGATAATTGTTATTATTTGTGAACACTAAGTTAGTGGACCCAGAATTCTGAAAAGGTTTTATATTTACTTAACTAGCGAGTACATTATTTGGTGAATAATTCAAGAGTCAACTCTGGGCTACACATAATTTTATTAGTGTTTATCAATTTATAATATTCCTGTAGATATGTTAAGAATTTGCAAAGTCTGTATTGATAAAGGCTATGTGGGGTTAATAGGAAATTCTTCTAGACCGCAAATATATGATCTTCAATCCACTGGAATTTCATTCAAGATTCCATTTCATGCAAAACAATATATATTTCAAGTACGAGGAATATTTGATAGGAACGCAACTTTTTTAAATAAAAAGCTATTATATTATTGATGTAAAAAAGATTTCATTTTTCATTATAATCGCCTTTCAACTCTATACAATTAGGCCAGTAATATGCCAACTTTTGATGATTTGCAAATCTTTGAAAACCAAGAGCGATGAAGAAGTAAACGACACACAGTTTACGCGTATTTTTCAGAAAAAGATAAAATATTTTTTATGAAGGCATACACAAGCTAATTGAAAGATCTAAAAATTGAATCTAATTGAATTCATCTAATTGAAAGATCTAAAAAAAAATGTATTAGAGCTGCAGGTGAATATATTTAAAAAAAAAGAAAAATAATTTTGTATATTTATTCCCCCCCCCCCCCCCCATTTCGCGAACTTAAAAACGTTGCCTCAAACATAAAATTACAGAATTGTTTACAGTTTAAAAACATTTTTTAAATTAATTATAATCACCTTTATAATTGACTGTATTTTGACATACTGTCGTGTTAAAGAAAAACGGGCCACTTTTTACTTATTGTGATTAGTATTTATGAAGTTTTCCTTTTAACACACAATACACCGAAATGTGATTTGGACATGTTCGTTAAACAGTTAAATAATCTAATAATTATGTTATAAAAATGTAGCACAAGTGTAGACATCATATACAAAATAATGAAAGAGGTTATTATTGTTAGTTATTATTGTTTGTGAACAACAAGAATTTGTCAGCGAAATATTTTCGTATAGATCCTAAATATACGATTTACGTTTGTTTGTAATTTTCATTGGAATTTACATTTTATGATATATTTCAAAGATATTAAAAAAGTGGAAAGGAATTAAATAGAGTATGGAGGAAAAGAATGTTTCGCTCGATTAAATTTTGCATTGAATATGTCTAAGAAGTTTATGTAATGGGTTCTAAATTACATATATTGATTTCAATACAGAAGTTAATTGAATGAAATATTTTTTCTTTATAATAACCCCGATAGTAATTTAACTACAGCTATGTTGGTTGCATACACAATTATCCCTTTTCCAGCCCAGTTCCCCAGTCCACAAGCTGTTCACAGGGATCTATTTTACTATTAAGTTACACATCTGTATTATTACTGATTGTGATTAGGTGATGTTATTCTCTAATGTCATTCTGACAATACTTAAATACTGTCTCGTTGCGCTATCTACATTTAAATAATAGTACTGCTACTGTTGATATTAAGTTATTGGGCTTCTAACTTACTTTCTTCTGATCTAATCGGGAATTTCAATGGCTTTAAACCTCCCCCAGACAACGCGAATCATTTTGCATAATGCTACGCGTAAATTGGTCCAGTATTTGAATGTGCGACGAAGGTATGAGAATATGCCTTAAAATTTGATATGGTTTCCTAATTTATCGGCTGAATTCACGACTTAGTGTTAGGTTGTTGGAAAACTAGTTCAACCAAAATGCAAGTGTTCGGGTTGAATAAATTGGTGGAATGACTTAGAACATTATTCGTCAGTAATAAGGCCTTTACTTCATTTTTTTTTAGATGGACAGTAATGTTTTAAGGATGGACAAGAATATGTGGTTAATAAAATTTTAAAGTGTCTAATGATCCAAGATTTTTTATTAAATTCCCAAATGACAAGTGAACTAGATTTTAAAAATACTTTCATAGCTGTTGCTTTTGAAATGATACACAAGCAGTGGTTTTCATTAATAAACGTAGGCGGTCTCAATGCTCGATTGAATTCGTCGAGCAGATGTTGTTTTATTCGTCGTTATCGTGTTTATTCATTCATAAATTCTACTTTACTGAAGCGTGTAAGATGGAATATACATTTATATATTATTTCGTTATATCCACTAATTTTTAAATTATATTCTCGTGTTTACATGCTGTTAACATGCATGTACATATATGTATTTATTGTAATTGAGATAGTATATTTTCTATTTTCTTCTATAAGGTATAGTTTCTGGTTTCGTTTCTTTCAGTGTTATTTGGTTACAACTTTTAGTATTTTAAAAATCCGTTTTATATTGGTATATTGTATATTTATCCTATATTTTTTTATAAATATTTTGTGATGTGGAATGGACATTTTCTATTTTTAAAGACGTTTGAACATCTAAAAGAACTAATTTAACACAGGAACACCTTGAACAAGTTGTAGTTGTTCATAGTAATATTTTACACTTTCAGTGTTTCACAAAAAATACATAGTTTTGAGTTTTGTTCTTTGTAAATTATTTTTATTCAAAATTCGATACGCAGTTCGCTTGTCAACATTACTTTTGTTTCAGCAGTAGTTGCTGCCGGTTACCAAACCGTTTATTACATTTGCTCTGTTGTGCATTGACAGATACATCTGTACGTATAGCATATGTAGGTATGTGCCACTTATACAGGTGACCACACATATCAAATTGGTCGAGAGTCACGGACCGCTTACAGAAACAAACCTATTGCGAATACAAACTAGCCGCCTATGGGCTATGAATCATCAATCGCTCGAATCCGCTCTCTGATAGTCACCATTAGCCTTATCATTCGAAAAATAGGTGAAAGAATCTTTTGCAGCTTTGGATCTCGGTGTTCGCTTTTGTTTAGACGATATAAATGTGCCTTTTAACATTTTCTTCCAGAAAACAGTTCGCGTGTCATCAAATCGGCGTTAATCGAGAAAGTGCAAAACAATGTCTTTTGTAACTCTGAAATAGAATTAATGAAACTACTTTTTGTATTTTACAATTTAAGTTAACTATAATCTAAACAACTAACATGTAAATTTGGATTTTCGAATGTTAAATACTAATCTTCAGAGCGACTTGATTAGCTTTCGTGTATAACCTGTGAACGATTCTAAGCTATTGAAATGCATTTTACGTGCAAACTAGTTAGGGAGCAATATCTTTCCTATATTGGTTTTCGAAATGTGTCGTTTACTTGAAAAACTGTCAAACGTGCTCGACTACCTAGAAACCAACTAATAGCGTATTATATCGTTGCAAATTGTGGTAACCGCGATAGGTTATAAAAAATATATTAGAGCTGCAGGTGAATATATTTAACAAAAAAGAAAAATAATTTTGTATTTTTATTTTCTCTCCTTTTACATTTACATTTCGCGAACTTAAAAACGTTGCCTCAAACATAAAATTACAGAATTGTTTACAGTTTAAAAACATTTTTTAAATTAATTATAATCACCTCTATAATTTACTTTATTTTGACATACTGTTGTGTTAAAGAAAAACGGGCCACTTTTTTTACTTATTGTGATTAGTATTTATGAAGTTTTCTTTTTAACACACAATACAACGAAATGTGATTTGGACATGTTCGTTAAATTCGTTACAGTTAAACTTGAAATTTCCAACTATTAAATTCACGGTGGAAAAGGAAAACAATGATAGGATACAATTTTGAGATATATTAGTAATTAGAAATAAGCATAAAATAGAAATCGATATTTTTCGGAAAGAAATCAATGTTAATAGGTTCACCACCACGGATTCAAATCATAGTTTTAAACATAAGACAACTTCTTTTAATTTCTTAGTCAATCGGTTACTAAACTTTCCGTTAGCAAAAGAGAAATATGAAATTGAACTAGATTTCATTAAAAACATCGCGAGGTATAATAGCTTTGACATAGAAACAATTAATAAATTAATAAGAAAAATGAATTTAAAAGAGACAATCCGCGAATCTACAAGTTTGATATCTCAACGTAACTAGCCAATTATGAATGGATTTATTCTTTATAGATTTAATAATCTTAAGTTTGCTGCTTAAGTTATAACCATTAAGTTTTTTACTTTGAAATTAAATATCTCGAAAAGTTTTTTCTTTAATGTATTTTACGCGATTATGTTAGGAAAAACATATTCTATCAAATCCCTTAACAAAAACTAGGGGCTACAATTTTTTTTTTAAATTCGATGACGTTACAGTGCAAAAATGTCATAAATAAAAATTTAAAACTACAAAAAGGTTCCCCATTTACAAATAAAATTGAGTTGCTCAAGCTTTTATTTGAAATATATCCAGGTCAGAAATTATTTTAGATGTGCATTCAATTACGGACTCGCTGTATATTTTTCAACGATTTACATGCATGTATATTTATTCCATTGTTAAGGACACAAAATCTCTGAAAAGTCTGTACAATACAAAGTAGTTTCTCTATTCATATATATCTATTTGTATAAGCAAGATATTTCTGAAATTCAGCTCCAGATCAGTATTTGGTTCGCAGGAGATACTGACTGACAATTCATATAAGAAAATATATAATATATAAAAATGAGCACGAATAGAAATATTGAATTATTATTAAATAGTATTCAACAGCATATAGTGTTTAAATACTCAATATAGTAATTTATTTCTTAAATATTTTTTTATTCGCCACTACAAAATATAGTAGCTCATTTATTACAATACGAGTATATTGCATTGGCAAACTCTCAACGCCTATGAGCTATAGAAAAGTATACAAATTAACAAGTTACTGTATAGATCAATTAGTTATAATTAGAGAACGGATGCAATTTCCATAAAACGCAATCGGCAATTGGAATTGTGTATAACGTCGCTCAGTACATTCCGGCGTAATTCAATGAAGTATTTGTTTGACTTACTCGGCCACCTGGTCTCGCAGCGATAACAATGGACAACCCTTTTGTATTCGGAGAATATAGTGTTTTCAGTGGTGTCGAGTACGTAGATAAAATAAATAAGTTTATCGTATTTTGTAAGAGAAATAGAACGTACATTCCTTTTCTTTTCATTTAAGCAACATCTTCCAATTATTTTCGCGTAAGTGTGAATAAAATTTCGTTATTTAATTTCGTTTATTTGGATCTAGAATATTCTTACTTTTTCAGACAATGGAAGAGCGTCGAGAATGGCATCGTGAAACAATGGCGAGTTGGATTGAGGGCCATACTGATTGTATGTACATTGCCAGTGATTCCGAAATTTATTGTTAAGTGTATGAAACGTTATTGAAAAATTGCAAAAAATCAACCGTAAAACATCACGTTGGATCGTTAAAGCACGAAAAAAAATTGAACCCGTTGGAATCTGACAATTTTAACGAAGAACTCTGTGAAACTTTTATGGCAGCTAATATTCCATTATTTAAATTGAACAATCCAATTTTGAAGACATTTCTGAAAAAATATACTGGTCGAAATGTTCCTGATGAATCAACTTTACGCAAATATTATGTTTCTAGGTGCTATACGAGAACAGTAGAACGCATTAGAAGCCATCTTTTAAATCAATACATATGGCTAAGCGCCGACGAAACGGTGGATATGTTAGGACGCTGTGTGGTAAATGTTGTAGCTGGTGGTACTACATCCAACTATTCCCTATAACTCTTATGTAATAGCAACAAGTGTTATAAATAGAGTTGATGCGGAAACAGTTGCCGAAACCATTAAGGAGAATATGCAAAAAATGAAAGAAAAAATACTTTTATTTGTCAGTGATAGTGCTGCGTATACCGTACGAACGCCGGGGAGTGATTGATCTACCACAATGTAGTAAGACGAAGACGAATAGCGAGTTTATGTGGTTAGGGTTGAGAGAGTATATTCAATCGGGTTCTACTGTCTAACTGTACGGGCGTTCCCTTTCTTTATCCAACACATTCTACATACGATCTAAGAACGAATAAAATAATCTCTCTCTAACACATTGAATATTCCTATCAGTCGGTCATTGTGTTCAAGCAAGGCCAATATACTTGCAGTTGACCAGTCATTACTTATATATCCATCGATCGCACGACGTTGGGCACACGGTATGTTAAAAACAGGCAGACTATTGAAGAAAACATATCCTAATATGCTGCATATTACTTGTGTAGCACATGCTCTCCACAGAATCTGTGAATATATCAGAGACACTTTTCCGGAAGTTGGTAGACTTGTATCAGCTTTTAAAAAAGTTTTCAGAAAAGCACCATTGAGAGTAGCTCTTTTCAGAGAAAAATTTCCATCTCTGTCACTGCCTCCCACTTCAGTAATAACTAGATGGGGAACATGGCTGGAAGCTACTAGTTATTATGCTGAGAATGTCGATAGTCTAAAACATTTCGTAACACTGCTAAAGGAGGATGCTAGAAGTATTGGTGAGTGTAAGGAGCTCACACAAATCCCAAATTTAAAAAATCAGTTGTACTTTCTTCACGAACACTTTGGAAAATTGCCAAAACTAATCACTTATTTTGAAAATCGAAATCCCAAATTAAATGACGGATTAACCACATTAGATGTGGCTGTTAATAATTTGAAAAGTATTCCAAGTGACTTCGGATGTGGCCTTCGCCAAAAGTTTGAAGCAATTCTTAATAGAAATCCAGATTAAATTACATTGCAGCAAATATGTATGGAGACAATTCCACAAAATCTAACGGCTAAATATGAAGAAATAAAAGAATATTTCCAGTATGCACCCATAACTAGTTGCGATGTAGAAAGGACGTTTTCTATTTATAGGGATGTACTTAATTCAAAGAGAACAAAATTGACAGAACAAAACCTTGAGAAACTATTGCTAGTCAATATTAATACTCCTTTACTCAACTTGAACGACAAAATGAACAAATAAAAATGTTCAAATTATAGAAATAAAATTAAAAACTTTAAAAATACAACTTTTCAACAAATAAATATGTATTTCGTAATTTTATAGACCACCACCCGTTCGTTTTCCAATTATATAAATAAAATTAAATATTTTAGAAATACAGCCTTTCGCCAGTACTGCACTGGGCTTTGCGTCATGTGGTAAGCGTGTCCGTTCTCTAGTTATAATACAAAATATTGAAAAGTAGATGAAATAATATTAATTAGGTATGTACATTATTAGGAGATGTATAGTATTGTCCTATTTAAAATTATTTCTTTTTATTTTCTTTTACACTGTTCTTCGGAACTTTCTGATATCAATATCCAACAACAATCAGCAAGCATTGCACTGTTCCACTTTTTCCAGTAACGTTTTTCAATAACAGAAATGTTGAAACCTTTCACCGTGTTCATCACTAACGTCGCCGAGGTTCGGGGGAAAGAAATCCAGATACGAATCCAAAAATGTATTTTAAGTATTTAAGTTCATTAAGAAGTGCTATATAATATGTAATTTTCTATTTCCAAGAAAATTGTGGGTGACATTTTTAAAGGCATTCCAGCAAAACGCTTCAAGTCTTCAAGTCTCTTAAGATTTCTTCAAATTTGTTATCTTGTTGTATAAGTTTAATTTGGGATCCTACAAAAATTCCCTCTTTAAGTTTTCCATCTGACATTTTGGGAAATTTTTATGTAAGATATTGGAATCCACGGTCATCTTTATCCATTGCTTTCACAAAATTTTTCATCAAACCTAATTTTATGTGTAATAGCACTAGAAGTATTTTATCAAGTTCAACTAGTGACTTATGAAGTATATTCTTTCGTCCAGGAATATATTGAGACTTGATTGACCAGTCCTTAACAATGTACTGGGAAATTCTGAATCGACGAACACAAAGAAAACAACAATTCTTTGTACACCCTAGTTGTAAACCGATTAGAATTGTTACAACTTTCTGATCTGATATATCATTTGTACATTTTGTAATTAATTTTGTCTAGAAAAAAAAGTCATATTTTCATACGTTTCTTCGTGGCCAACGGAGATGAATGGATAAACGTTTGCTATGTTAAGAAGGACAGCTTTCAAACTCAATTTCGAAGCATTAATAAAAAGACGCCATTCTTCGAGACAGTGTTGGTGACTTAATGCCCACATCAAATCGTCGATATTACTTCAGTATGAAAGACCGTCAGTTGAAAAATAATGTGATAGTTCTCTCTGATGATTACGAAACACATAAATATCGGTTACAAATAATACAAATCTGCATAAAACAAATCTGTATCTGTACACATAGACATAACAGCAAGTATTTACTAGCGTTAACTTCAACCACAGACGCATACGTTTCTGTCTAACGACTTTGACAATTCGGATTTACGAAGGAAGTAACGACTGAAGTGCGCTTTCTGGTCTAGTAATGAATTTTGTCCTATCAAATGACACCAGATAACCACGTGACATCTGACGGATAAAACAGACTACGCCGTGACATCTGACGGACAAAACAGATTACTAGAGCAGAAAGCGAACTTCGGTCGTTACTTCCTTCATAATCCGCATTTACAATGTCGTTAGACAGAAACGCATTCGTCTATGGTTGAAGTTAATGCTAGTAAATACGTGCTGTTATGTCTATGTGTACAGATACAGATTTGTTTTATGCAGATTTGTATTATTTGTAACAACGCTTGATGCGAGCTCTCGCATCGATATGCTAATTTGCTTTTGGTATATGACGCCATCTGGCGACGAGTTAATGGAATTACAGCAATATGCATATTTTTTCTTCTTATGTAATAGCTTAGCTATTCGAGTACGCGACATTATGAAATAAAAGGACGTTCAACTATTACAAACCGGCATACATTGAATCGAAAGAGCCGTGTGTAGCTCTTTATATACCCACATAGCCAGATATCTGTCCATTATTAATTTGATTGGTTTCATAGCAAAAATGGGCGTGGTTCAAGGACTCTGGCGTAGGAAACATGCGAAGACATGTTCAGACATGTCCACTCTCAATATTTGACAGAACAATATTTTTAGTAGTACTTTCCTTATATAAAAGTAACTTTGACATTTTGTAAAATTTAATGCGTTTTTTGAAAAAAACTATTTAAGAAAGTATCTCAAAATCTTGACGTGATGGAGTAAATTTTATGTCAGATTCAGAATCAGCATGACAAGAGACATAAACTGCACGTATTGATGCATAAGGAAATCAAACTGTATTAATCAGTGTTATTAATGAATACAATATAGAATACTGTGAGTGAATATCAATTCATGAAAACGTGCTAACTCAAGTTTGTTTTTGGAAACAGAAATAGTGGAGAAGATTAAGAAATTCAAACCATCTGACTTAGTGACCAATTTACTTAGGATACAGACTACTAGAATACTATATAATTAGCTTTAGCGAACTAACAAATGTGATAAATTTAAATCCTAATTAATTAACAATTGTTAGTTTGGCGGATCGTAAAAATTAATGTAACAGATTTGGCGACAAAGGCTTATGGTATGAGATTTAATGGATTATCAATTCTCGTTTGCATTAAATTCAACTTGTTAAGTATAGAAATGAAAAGGTATATCTGTTTCCGAATAACGTATACTGACGATTTCTAATGAGAATGAAATGCTGGTATTTACGCGTTTCGGGAAAGTTTACGCATTTTTTCAATTACACAATGACACAAAATTGAACTTTCGGAATCGGAATGGGATGAAACCAAAAGGAAATAAAAGTTGACGCTCTCCATAACAAAACTCTCATGGTTTTTTTCTAGTTCAGTGATCGTTTTACAAGTACATTTTATTGTTATCAGTACGCCACTATTACGTAGTCTGAAACTCTGACTCGGCGAAGTGTGATTTTTTTTATTATTTCATTAAAGACCAACATTTTAAGCAAAACTAATGTAATACTAGTGGGGCCTTAAGCCCTTAGGCAGAATCGCCATGTAATACTAGTGGGGCCTTAAGTGCCTGGAGGATCGGCATGAGGTATTAGTGCCGTTTGTGCACGTTCGTGGCAGGACGCCACGTGATGTTAGCCTGGTCCTGAGGGCTACATCGTTGAGCCTTCACGCAGACATCGTTGTCCCGTTAAATGATACACATAGTTCGGGTAACATATATTTAATGCATAACAACACTTAAAACTGCATAACAAATATATACATTCTTACTAACTAGTATGTAGACTGAATCTCTGACTCTGAATGAGAATGAGACTAGAATGATCTTGATGCTTCTTACACTACAGTATATATACATAAGAGAAGGTCCTCGGACTACTTAGGGAATGTAATACAGACCCTGACATGTAGCTGTGTTTGGCTTTTGTTTGGAAACAACTTGCGTCAGCGAGGACGTATTTGTAACACGCGTTACACTTGCGTTACTGGGACGAGGCTGTGACCTGGTTGAGATTGATTGCATACACACAGCTGCATTACGTTATCACACCACCCTTCCTGGGGTTAAGAAAAATAACGCTGAGGTGTTTGTTTTTCTTACGTTAGACCTTTCTCTCCGGTTACCTTCCTTATTCCTATTCTACAATATTATAATACAATACAAAAATACCATACAATACAACAATACAATACAATAATACAATACAATACAATAATACAATACAATACAATAATACAATACAATACAATAATACAATACAATACAATAATACAATACAATACAATAATACAATACAATACAATAATACAATACTAGATATTTAACGAATAAATATATAAACGAATAAACTGTAATGATCAATATATAGCATAGATTGTAAAACTTTAAATAAATTTTCATAGTACATTTTTACATTGTTGCAAAAATAATAATTATTAATAATCGTTAATTGATAATAATAATTAATTGATAATAAACATTAATTGATAATAATCGTTAATTGATAATAATCAGTAATTGATAATAATCGTTAATTTGGCCTTTGTAATTTGTACACTGTCTCAATCTTGTTAGTCTGTTCGCTTTTTAGTATTTTATTTCTATATCATGTGTTCTTATATATCTAATAGTTGACTTACTTCGTATTTGCAATTCTTGCTTCTAATTTCTAATTTTTCGCATTCGATTCTCTGTCTTGAATTCTTCATGTTCGCTTGTTTGACTTAACTCTTTGCTTTGATTGTTCGTTTTCGATTCCTATACTTGATTGTTTGTCTTCCATTTTGTGCATGATTGTTTGCTCCCAATTCTTTTGCTCCCTTTCCAACCATACTTTAAAAATAAATCGACTCTCCGTTTTTCTATCTATTTTCCTCCTGGAAAAAATTATACTGGAAATCACTCTTTCGTGTATTTCCCTGGACAGCACATATTTCGTGTCTGTCATGTTCCTGCGCAGAACTATCTTGTGAAGCTTATTCTGACTACAGTAAGGTGGCACGTGCTGCTGATCCCTTATGCTGTAAGCCTTTTCTTCAATCTAGAAAAACTTGAGACCAGTTAACAAAACACACTTTTGTTATAACTGTCTCTAAAAAAAAAATTCTGAGAGCGTTTTCTGTCGTGCAGGATCACTTCCTGGAAGCGCATGCTTGCTTCGTCACGACCTAGGGGCGAATTGGAGTCTTTTTGCCTTTTCCCTACTTTGAAGTTTGTCTGATTCGGTTGGTTAACGTTTTCGCCAAGTCCACAACTCTAGGATGATCTGTCCTGTAGGTTGCACTGTTGTTGGTGTCGTAAAGGTACAATCGATAGGTCTCTGTTGTCTTATAGAGCTCCAGACGTGATTAGGATGCTATCGTATCGTGCCGTTACTAACCATTATGGCATTGGAATCAACTTCTAAGGCATTTGTTACAAAAATTTCGGAATCTTTACCAATAAAATTAATACACTACTCCTCGTATATTGGTTTTTATTTTATTAATTCGATATTATTTTCTTTTGTTAGCGAGAAACTTTTTTTGAATATATCAGCAATATTTCCTTCAATGTCATTTATCCGATCGTTTACAAAATAAACATTGTGTTGCATTTTATCAGTGACCTTGACTTCGTGTATTATTAAACTGTCTTGTCGATACATACATATTTCCAATTTGAATTCGATGTTTATTTACTGGCGATAAGTTTAAATATACAAGTTATTGTTTTTAATTTTGATTGTAAACTATGCAATATATGGCGCTTATTAAAAGGTACAACGCATGCATTTTTTATGCACGTAATTAAACTTATTAAAAAATATATCATAATTTTGCGATATATATGTATATATATATATATATATGCGCCTTCTAAACAAAAAATATTTAAACTTTTGCGTTAATTAACAAAATTGCGAAGTGTACGGCCGAAATATAACGTCTCTAAGTCATATAGTACATATTAATTTTTTTTTTAAATAAACTTGACCTTTACATAAAGAAACGTATGGTACGCGCTTTGCAACTTTTGCATTCTTGCGTAAGTAGACATAAACATAAATAACATGGTATGCTAAATCAATATTATTGTCTTTTATAATACGAATAAACATTTTCACTCGCGTAGTTTATAGATATGAACGTCTTGCACTTTATTTCTATACACCGTAATATTTGTCTTTGTTTAAATTTATTTTACAAGGAATACCTGAATTTCTTCTTTCTTGTGGAGCTTCTGTTTCCTCCGTTCCTTGTTGCCATCCTCTTGGTTTTGGCCTGCTAAACTGTAGGTTTTTTTTTTCCTGGTCCGTTCCGAATTTCCACTTGGTCTTTTTCGGCCTTAGATGGCTGGCAGAGCCATCTAGTGGTGTGGACAGGTAGGATCGCCATGTAATACTAGTGGCTGGCAAGGATCGCCATGTAATACTAGTGGGGCCTTAAGCCCTTAGGCAGAATCGCCATGTAATACTAGTGGGGCCTTAAGTGCCTGGAGGATCGGCATGAGGTATTAGTGCCGTTTGTGCACGTTCGTGGCAGGACGCCACGTGATGTTAGCCTGGTCCTGAGGGCTACATCGTTGAGCCTTCACGCAGACATCGTTGTCCCGTTAAATGATACACATAGTTCGGGTAACATATATTTAATGCATAACAACACTTAAAACTGCATAACAAATATATACATTCTTACTAACTAGTATGTAGACTGAATCTCTGACTCTGAATGAGAATGAGACTAGAATGATCTTGATGCTTCTTACACTACAGTATATATACATAAGAGAAGGTCCTCGGACTACTTAGGGAATGTAATACAGACCCTGACATGTAGCTGTGTTTGGCTTTTGTTTGGAAACAACTTGCGTCAGCGAGGACGTATTTGTAACACGCGTTACACTTGCGTTACTGGGACGAGGCTGTGACCTGGTTGAGATTGATTGCATACACACAGCTGCATTACGTTATCACACTAAGCTGTTTAACAGACATGCGAACGAACAAGTACTTGTTATTGTATTATATTTATTCAGATCTCTGTTTCCAATTTTTTTTCATTTTCTCCATCACCATATGGATTGGTTTGAAAACCAACTTTCCACTGAGTCTGATGAGCAAGGTGAACGTTTTCACCAAATAGCTCTAACCATGGAAACTAGATATAGAGGAAAGAAGCTAGATTCTATGTTAGGAGATTTATGCTGGTGGTTAAAGAGAACCACCGATGAAGAGGATACTGACGATGAATAACAACCATACACAGATCCACAATCTACTGCTTCTGGAGCGTTTGGTACTTTAAACAAGGAAATTCACATCATCATCATCACTATGATTTAGCGGACCCAAAAAGACAAAAATATTATTAAGATAAATAACAATTTTTTTAATAATAACGTTCTGATAATATTAAAATGTACTTTGTAATATTATTATAAATATATTTTACAATACAGCCAACATCAAAAATTGATTTTTTAGCCTCAAAAAAAGTAAGAAAATCGTTTTTTCTATTAAAATCTAGAAAAAAAGCAAAATTTGCATGACAGCGCCATCTAGCGTTAGTTTCATGTAAAAATAAATATCAAAAAAGGATTCCTCGACCCCAAAAACAGTAAAATACCACAACTTTCTAGGATAATAAAAATAAATAAGCATTATTTTATTAAATTTGTTATGATTTTCACTTGCTACACTTGCTCCAAAATCACAAACTTCAAATGCGTGTAAAAAAAACGATCACTGAACTAGAAAAAACCCATGAGGGTTTTGTTATGGAGAGCGTCAACTTTCATTTTCTTTTGGTTTCATCCCATTCCGATTTTGGTTGTTGCACAGTGTTAGAGTAGTGTCAATTTGGGAAGACACTGACGCAGAAACCAATTTGGAACTTATAAAGAAAAGTGTACCCCAAACGAGAGAGAAAGACATAGTTCTTGCATGTATAGACAGGCCGAATAACATTGACTGTAATATTCTTCAGTTGTCTTCTAGCGTCCGTAAGGTGTCGATCGTGTTCTTTGAGTTAATTTTATTACAAAATCAGTTGTTTGAATTTATTTTATTACAAAATCAGTTGTTTGAGTTTATTTTATTACAAAATCACAACTATTTGGAATAGAAGGCCTTTATATCTGTAGGTATTACATTATTTTTCATGAATTTTTAATAGGATTTGTTGAAACGTGTACTTTATTTGTTATAGATTATTATGTCTAGTTTACCGTCCACATCTGGATGTCGTGATCCAGCAGATGTTGAAATACCAGTGAAAAAAAGACAAATATTAGCAGAACAATCACGGGAAATCATTCATAACGTGTACAATTTTATCAAAAAGAGAAATATGAATGGTAAATTATGTTTTACTCTTTAAACTGTCATAATGTAATTTTTGTCGTATATTGCAAGCAATGATAAACGATAGCAAGAAATAAATATTGTTTGTAGGGAATATTTTTAATGGTAAATTAAGTTTTACTCTTTAAACTGCATAATATAATTTTTGTCGTATATTGCAAGCAATGATAAACGATAGCAAGAAATAAATATTGTTTGTAGGGAATATTTTTAATGGTAAATTGTGTAGTTATCTTTGTATTTATGTCATTAGTAACTAAGGGTATTTATGTATAATTAAATAGTAATAAAAGACGACGTGTAAACAACAAATTATTTTTACTCCGAATGAATATTCATAAATTTACAAATATAATGAATAAAATCTTGGTAAAAGAAGAAAAACTGTGATATATGTAAATGTTTAAATTATAATGAAAATAAATAATTGAACCAGAAATTGTTGGTTGTATCTCTGTTAAAAATCCCACTTGAAAATAAATAAAATAATAACGCCTTATTATTCATTCAGTCAATAGAATGTGTTTATGAAATTATGTTTCATTGCAAACGAGCATAATAAATGAAATATGTTGTTTCCGTTGCACACGAAATAAAAATACAAAACGTTTTACGTAAAATTCGAATTTTAAATTGCGCGCTAATTTAGACCCAGCCCGACCTATGTTTTTGAGGGCGTTAATACTCAGGTTGCGCGATTCGCTCGCGCAGATTGGTGTCTTCCCAAAGCGATTTTACTTTATCAATGCATAGTTAAGCAGTACAATTATTGAAGTATACTGTGCAAGTCCTTCTTTGTAGTCACAAGAAGCGCTAGCGCTGATTGTCAATGAAGACAGATTGCCGCACCATTGGCGTTAAACAAAATTAATTTAAATTTTAAGAATGAAATAATTTTAGATATTTCAGTCTAATAATCGTCAATATTATTACAGAATATTACAGGAAAGGAAAACGCTATTCATCGATTATATTCCAGTAATAAAGAAATTAATTTATTATTAAAACTCAATCAATGGTAATATTTTTTTTGTACTTCATTCCTTGAGTGCCGTAGGTACTCGTATTAGTGGTGAAACGTCGAAAGTGATGTATAACCAAAAAGCAATCAGACGACGGACGTCTACGACTCAAACAGAAATCGAAGTCGGTATTGGTGTGGCGTAGATTACAGATCGATCGGTTTCAGTTCGGTTCAGTTAGCAAATCAAGTTTAAAATATTTAAACGGATCCGACCGAACGGTGTGCAATGGATAGGTAAAGAGTGGGGAATTTTCAACGCAGAATTTTATGGAACAGGAAATAAGATTCCTACTTCGATCCCCTTATCGTAAGAAATTTAAGAGATTATTCCGAAAGCGGAGAAAAAAGAATTAAAATTCTTATTTTACAAGAACTGTGTCTCGATTATCTATAGCTTTGCTCATTAAAGCCATTACGACAAAGCCGTTTCAGATGATTTATTTAGTTAAAATTATTTCTATCCTTGTCGTTCCACAGAATACCATTTAAAAAATATATCGGTTTCTGTGTGCAGCTTGACAGTAAAATGCCGGGAGTGGTTTACTATTTCCGAAGCAAATGGCATAACGTAAAAATGAAACATGGTATTCTAAATTTGCATATAACTTTGCTCAGTATCGACAAAAGCTTCTAGGAGAAATTTTCACAAATCGTTGAGATGTTGGTCGTCAAATAATCGAATAATTATGTTATAAAAATGTAGCACAAGTGTAGACAACATATATAAAATAATGAAAGAGGTGATTATTGTTGGTTATTATTGTTTGTGAACAACAAGAATTTGTCAGCGAAATATTTTCGTATAGATCCTAATATACAAAAAGGTCTAAGTATAATCAATACGTTATGCACGTATTACGCATTTGTTACAAATGAAACAGACATGCAATATACATATCTGTAACTGTACACATGGACAATACACCTCGTATTTTCAGCATTTACTTCTGCTTAAGACACGTGTTTCTGCCATCTATAGGCGTCATCAGTCAAGCTAGTGAAGCAATGTAATACAAATGATACAAATCTTTTTAAGAACAGATTTGTATCTGTATATACATTTACGCTGAAATCGCCTACAATATATAGTAAATTTCGTCCTATAAGGTGGCACTATTTAATAAGTGACATCTGACGGACGAAAGAGACTATGCCGTATTACATTGCTTCACTAGCTTGACTGATGACGCCTATAGATGGCAGAAACACGTGTCTTAAGCAGAAGTAAATGCTGAAAATACGAGGTGTATTGTCCACGTGTACAGTTACAGATATGTATATTGCATGGCTGTTTCATTTGTAACAAATGCGTAATACGTGCATAACGTATTGATATACTTAGACCTTTTTGTATATTTACAGCCATCTGGCTCGTGTTAATGGACTACACCTATACGTATTTTTTCGCTTATGTACCAGCATAGCTGGTCAAGCGAAAGGTCGCCTTTTTCGGCATAGTCTCTTTCGTCCGTCAGATGTCACTTATTAAATAGTGCCACCTTATAGGACGAAATTTACTATATCTTGTAGGCGATTTCAGCGTAGATGTATATACAGATACAAATCTGTTCTTAAAAAGATTTGTATCATTTGTATTACATTGCTTCGCTAGCTTGACTGATGACGCCTATACATGGCAGAAACACGTGTCTTAAGCAGAAGTAAATGCTGAAAATACGAGGTGTATTGTCCATGTGTACAGTTACAGATATGTATATTGCATGTCTCTTTCATTTGTATAGATCCTAAATATACGAATTACGTTTGTTTGTAATTTTCATTAGAATTTACATTTTATGATATATTTCAAAGATATTAAAAAAGTGGAAAGGAATTAAATAGAGTATGGAGAAAAATAATGTTTCGTTCGATTAAATTTTGCATTGAATATGTCTAAGAAGTTTATGTAATGGGTTCTAAATTACATATATTGATTTCAATACAGAAGTTAATCGAATTAAATATTTTTTCTATATAATAACCCCGATAGTAATTTAACTACAGCTATGTTGGTTGCATACACAATTATCCTTTTTCCAGTCCAGTTCCCCAGTCCACAAGCTGTTCACAGGGATCTATTTTACTATTAAGTTACATATCTGTATTATTACTGATTGTGATTAGGTGATGTTATTCTCTAATGTCATTCTGACAATACTTAAATACTGTCTACATTTAAATAATAGTACTGCTACTGTTGATATTATGTTATTGGGCCTAACTTACTTTCTTCTGATCTAATCGAGAATTTCAATGGCTTTAAACCTCCCCCGGACAACGCGAATCATTTTGCATAACACTACGCGTAAATCGGTCCAGTATTTGAATATGCGACGAAGGTATGAGAATATGACTTAAAATTTGATATGGTTTCCTAATTTATCGGCTGAATTCACGACCTAGTGTTAGGTTGTTGGAAAACTAGTTCAACCAAAATGCAAGTGTTCAGGTTGAATAAATTGGTGGAATGACTTAGAACATTATTCGTCAGTAATAAGGCCTTTACTTAATTTTTTTTTTAGATGGACAGTAATGCTTTAAGGATGGACAAGAATATGTGGTAAATAAAATTTTAAAGTGTCTAATGATCCAAGATTTTTTATTAAATTCCCAAATGACAAGTGAACTAAATTTTAAAAATACTTTCATAGCTGTTGCTTTTTGCTTTTGAAATGATACACAAGCAGTGGTTTTAATTAATAATCACCAGAGAGCGGACAGAAACGATTGAATGACCAATTGCCCCGATAAAACGTAGGCGGTCTCAATGCTCGATTGAATTCGTCGAGCAGATGTTGTTTTATTCGTCGTTATCGTGTCTATTCATTCATAAATTCTACTTTACTGAAGCGTGTAAGACGGAATATACATTTATATACTATTTCGTTATATCCACTAATTTTTAAATTGTATTCTCGTGTTTACATGCTGTTAACATGCATGTACATATACAGTATAACAACTTGAACTACGAAAGCCTATTGATAGGAGAGGGTGGTGGGAGGTAAAATTAAATGTATTCATTTAGCTTATTTAGCTACTTATATATCCACTACATTATATTATAACATTATTTTCTTTAGATTGACATTTTTAAATTCGTTATATCTTTTGAATGGAATGTCCGATTTTAATAATTTAAAAAGTATTTTACTGGTATTGAAATGGTCTTTATTAAATTATCATTTAATAGGATAAGGAATAATACAGAGGTATGGATAATATGGTTTGATTATTGTCGGCACTTTTATTAACTTTTAAAATGTAAAAAAGTAGTTATAGTGGTATAACTACAGTAGTTGGACATATGGTTTCACGGACTTTTTTGTAGATATTAATACGTTCTATAATACTGTTGAACATTTTTTTGTTCTATCAACTATAGTTTCCGCAGCGTACGCGATGACAGATTTTTTGTGACTAATTTTTTCACACCTTGGGTTACATTAATGCATTTTCATTGGGGATCCCTTTTTTTTTGAAAATGTAATATAGTCTATGTCACTCAGTGAAAATGCAGCTTTCTAATGGTGAAAGAATTTTTGAAATCGGTCCAGTAGTTTTTGTGTGAAAAAATTACAAACATGCATACAAAAACACAAATGTTTCCAAAATATAATATTAGTGGATACATTTAATTTTACCTCCCACTACCGTCCCCTATCAATAGGCTTTCGAAGTTCAAGTTGTTTTACTGTATGTATTTATTGTAATTGAGATAGTATATTTTCTATTTTCTTCTATAAGGGATAGTTTCTGGTTTCGTTTCATTCAGTGTTATTTGGTTACAACTTTTAGTATTTTAAAAAATCCGTTTTATATTGTTATATTGTATATTTATCCTATATTTTTTTTATAAATATTTTGTGATGTGGAATGGACATTTTCTATTTTTAAAGACGTTTTAACATCTAAAAGAACTAATTTAACACAGGAACACCTTGAACAAATTTTAGTTGTTCATAGTAATATTTTACACTTTCAATGTTTCACAAAAAATACATAGTTTTGAGTTTTGTTCTTTGTAAATTATTTTTATTCAAAATTTGGTACGCCGTTCGCTTGTCAACATTACTTTTGTTTCAGCAGTAGTTGCTGCCGGTTACCAAACCGTTTATTACATTTGCTCTGTTGTGCATTGACAGATACATCTGTACGTATGGCATATGTAGGTATGTGCCACTTATGCAGGTGACCACATGTATCAAATTGGTCTAGAGTCACGGATCGCTTACAGAAACAAACCTATTGCGAATACAAACTAGACGCCTATGGACCATGAATCATCAATCGCTCGAATCCGCTCTCTGATAGTCACCTTATCATTCGAAAAATGGGCGAAAGAATCTTTTGCAGCTCTGGATCTCGGTGTTCGCTTTTGTTTAGACGATATAAATGTGCCTTTTTGCATTTTCTTCCAGAAAACAGTTCGCGTTTCATCAAATCGGCGTTAATCGAGAAAGTGCAAAACAATGTCTTTTGTAACTCTGAAATAGAATTAATGAAACTACTGTTTGTATTTTACAATTTAAGTTAACTATAATCTAAACAACTAACATGTAAATTTGGATTTTCGAATGTTAAATACTAATCTTCAGAGCGACTTGATTAGCTTTCGTATATAACCTGTGAACGATTCTAAGCTATTGAAATGCATTTTACGTGCAAAATAGTTAGGGAGCAATATCTTTCCTATATTGGTTCTCGAAATGTGTCGTTTACTTGAAAAACTGTCAAACGTGCTCGACTACCTAGAAACCAACTAATAGCGTATTATATCGTTGCAAATTGTGGTAACCGCGATAGGTTATAAAGGTACACATACAAATCAAGAATGCACAGCAAATACCAATATGTATGTGTGTGTGTGTATTCATATAGTGCAGAGGATACGAAATTACATCATATAAATTCTAAGAAACACTTAGATACACGGTACCTGCATAAATCAAGTAGCATGTATGAAAATCGTAAATGTAGAACGTTCAAAACAGAGATGTCTCTGCGCGCAATGCATGCAGTACTGGAAATGCAAGTACAGTCTCCAAGAAAATCTTAGAAGCATCTTTAAAGCAATAAACATAACAGTAATATAGTGTAACCATTATTGGCGTTTTTATTTAATAATGCAGATGTGTCCCAACATATGAAACGAAAATCGTTTTTCTAAGTCTCTTTTAGTTATTCCAACTTCAAAAAAGTTTAAAAAATGGCATTGGAATTTAAATATGTTTGCCAAATTTTGCCTATTTACTAGTTCACTCTTATTTATGAAAGAATTAATATTTCAAGCCATACTGTAATTGTATGCATATTTATTTAGGAAAAATACAGTTATTAATTAGATGATGGTAAATGCAATATTGTTGAAACATTGAAGCAGCAATTCTTTTCAAGATAGAATTTTCACCTTGTCAAAAAGAAAAGCATATCTATGGGAGTGATTCGACAGTCAACTTAATTCAGGTACTAAAGAACAGAACCAGTAGATTTACAGAGTAAAGCAACCTCCCACCATTTTTACTCCTTTCCCCGCAAATTTACAATTATTGTAAAAAGGTTTCAGTACAATTATCTTTATACAATATGATCATTTATATTTACCCTCTAGCAAGCCATGAAATTATTTCTTCAAAATATCGTGTTGGTAGTGACAAATAAAATACATCTGTCATTATGTGTATGTTCTGATAAATAAAACTCATCTGTCATTAATGTATTTATTAATTGACACTTAAAAATGTTTACAATAAATCATAAAGTTTTTCTGATCGAATCATACTTTAGGAATGGTGTAAAATTAGAAAATGGAGAATGGTCGTACTCCTTGCAGCCTTGTATAGAAGAATTTCGGGCAGAATTTCCAAATTTTCCAACAACATATGACAGTTTGCGGCAATTAATTCAAAAGTCAGTGGTTAAATTCCGTGAAACAGGGTATGTGTCTCGAAAACCAGGTGCTGGTAGACCACTAAAGCGGACAGTTGAAAATATAGCAGCTGTTGAGGGACGAATAAATCAATCACCTAAGAAATCGATTCGTAAGCTTTCACAACAAGCACAACTGTCATATGGGACCTGCCAGAGAATCCTTAAAAAAGATTTACAAAAATTTCCATACAAATTTCATTGCGTGCAAGAGCTTTTACCAATCGATCATGTAACCAGAGTTAATTACTGTCAGTGGTTCTTAGGTATGATTAATAACGATGACGTTCTTGACAAATCCTTCTGGTCCGATGAAGCATGGTTTCATTTATCAGGATATATAAATAAACAAACAATGCGCATCTGGTCTAGTGAAAATCCACATGAAATTCTTGAAACACCCTTGCATTCACAAAAAATAGGCGTTTGGCTTGCTGCTTCTCGTAGACGGATTATTGGTCCAATATTCTTTAATAATACGATAAATGCAGAACGATATTGTAATAATTGATTGCTACCATTTATAAATCAATTACATGATGATGAGCTCCGCGAGGGATATTTCCAGCAAGATAATGCAACAGCCCATAAGACAAGAGAAACGATGGAATTATTGCATGAATTCTTTGATAATCGAATAGTATACTTTCCACCACGATCTCCGGATTTAACAATTATGGACTATTTCATTTATCCACATCTAAAAAATAGAGTATTTACGAATCGTCCACATACAATTGAAGAACTTACTAATGCTATCCGAAATGTCTGTGAGGAAATTACACCACATAATTTAAGGAATGCCTTCAATAATATGAGACGAAGAGTTGCGCTATGCATAGAAAATGAAGGAGCTCACTTTGAACATTTATTGGAGCTGTTTTTATTATTAAACTTTTTATTTTTTCAACTGAAACGTTTGTATGTAATTATTTGTCAAAATGACAAAACCTAATCTGTCATCAGTATAAAATAACCTATATCACACACACGCTGCAAAATAAGTTAACTTAAATTATGGTACCAACTTAAGTTTAAAAAAGAAAAATGTCATTGCCTTCTAGAGGGTAGAAATATATGATCATATGGTACTTTGTATCGTGCGTTAAAAAAACCTGCCTCTAGTGAGCCATGATTTCTAAGTAACAGCAAAAAACATCTCGTAACTTTACTAACATGAATTTCTTAAATGACAGTTACATTTAAATGACAGACGGGTTTAGAAAATTTCAAGGTTAGAAAATTGCAAGGTTGGTTGCTGGTTATACATAATCTTCCTGCCTGTCATGAATAAATAAAATTCCTTGTTATCGTTTTTATTATATGACACTAATAACATTAATATTTATCAATTGAGAACGGTGCCATTAAGTTACGACATACCTAAAAATTTCATGGCCAACTTTCTTTTGAACTCCCAATAGATACTATATCAAAATTACATATTTTCCGTCCCTTCTCGCTTTCTTATACTAGGCTGATGGAGTAAAAATAGCCGCTGTGGCGACATTTCTCGCCGAAAAAGATTGGTGCGCTATTCTGTAAATTTACTGGCTTTGACTAAAAAAGGATGACAGCGACATCTGTATATGTAGTTAGGAAGCTTCTTCTCCATGAATGAAATCTTTATAATTACAAGTAATTCTGACGCTACCTCATTTTTTAAGTTGTTTTTGATCACAAAACGTTTCTAGTTAAAGTGGATAAAGTAGATAAAATTGGAATTCGTGGTGACATTAATTTTTTTCTGGAAAGGAAAAAATACCTGTCCTTCATATGAGACCGTGAATTGAAGCGAGGCAGCATAAGCATTGAAAGCACACCACATTCTAGGGCACCAAAATCCACTGTGATTTGGCTGACAATCGAGTGAAACCGCGTGAGTTAGCAGAGGTCACAACGATCTCAATTAACCGAATACATTTCATTTTACAACTTGAAAGAATTTTGCGCTAAATATTTGAAACTCTTAAAGAAGAATACAGTGAATATTCTGCAAGCAAAACAATGGACCACACGAAATAAACGCTCTCCAAGAAAGTCGAAATTCGCTCCGCCAGCTGATAAGGTGATCTTTTGCAAGAATGGTACTTTCCTACAATATGTCACCTAAGGTGAAAAAGCAGTTGATCATCTTATCATAAAATATAGTGTTACTGAAATCTACAACGCAGAAGTATAAGTTAAACAGTTAATATCAAATTTTGGACCAATTCTTTTAATCAGCTTATGGAAATCATTACGCCACCTGTTTTTAATATTCTTATTAGGACCCAGCATAATTAAGATACGAAATTGTTAATTAATACGTCTTGAATGAGAGGCATATAGGAGGTATTATGAAAATATCAAATGCTGACGGACAGTATGGCACCTGAGATTATATTTACAAAGAGTTGCTCAAGCAATTGTGGTGCTGATATGTGGTTCACGCATGCATCGCAATGGAATTCGACCTAGAAGGAAAAAAATTTAGAATCTGGGGAAATACATGACGGTTTTCCAGGCTGAGTTGTTGGCGGTTGCAGCCTGTGCCAAGGAAATTCGAGATCTCGCCTTTACAAATAGAAGGATTAATATAATGATTGATAGTCAGGCGTCTACGAGGGCCATTATGAACCCAATTTCAAGATTGAAACTGATCCGAATAGGTGGAGACTGTGACTAGAAATCTGAAACAGACAGAAAAAGAAAATTCCCTAACCACAATATAAATCGATAAACTCCAAATACGTATTTCTGCAACTAAGTTGCCATCTTCAGTAGAGCAATCTGGAAAATGGCGTTAAAGGTAGCGGCTTTGGCAAAGGTACAACTTTTGAAGATTTGGTGATTTGGCGATTTGGTGAAGAGCATTAGTGGCATAACGCTAAATTCCTAACATTAAAACAAACCCTTATATACTACTTAAACCAAACATAGAAATGAAAGAACTGTAAAGCGTGAAAAACGTGAAACGTAACAATAATTACTACAATCATAATAAGCATACAAACTGGAGTAAGGAATTGTCCATTGTCAGAATTCATTATTTTACTCTTATTTCTAAAGTACACAAATACCTTCGCAACTATCTAATACTCCATAAATATTTATTGTTTTAATTAATCTTAGATTATTTGGAGGCCTGTCTTCCAAATATGTCGGACAACGCGAGATTTTTCTGGTCTATTAAATATAAAATGGGAAATATGTTCCTTGTAACGAGTTGAAACTGAACGTTTAGTTTGTCTGACATATTTTTGGTTACAATCGTTCCAATTTATTTCATGGATACCACTCAGTTTTATAATTAGATATATTTATGTAGGTGCTACCTAAAAGTGATTTTAATCAGTTGGATAGTTTAAAACCGATTAGATAGCTTTCAAATTTCTAGAAGCTGAGTGATATAGTAAACAAACAAACTTATCACCTTGATCTTTTTGAGGTATTAAACTCGTGGTATTATGAATTAGTTTTCTAAGCCTATGTTTCTTAATTAGGTTAGTTACTATTTTCAAGTCGAAACCATTGTATACGAGGGGTTATTGATATCTAGTTAGCCTAGACCGGTTCCGTGGATAAAAACAAAATATTGCGATACCACAGCCATATTAGAATTGTCAATGTATCACGTCAAAAAGTCAAATTAAAGTTGCACAAAAAAAATTGAAAAAAAGAATGTCGACCGAAATTGTGAATATCGAAAAATTGGAGTATCGAGCCATCATTAAGTACCTGTATTTGAAGAGGTTAAGAGGTAAGCAGATTTACGAAGATGTGCAAGGAGATTTACGAAGATATGCTTAATACTCTTGGGGATCAATGTCCTTCGTATGCGACCGTGAAACATTGGATTGCAAGCTTCAAAAGCTCAAAAGCTACCCGAAAATATTGATGCAGTTCATGACATGATTTTGTCAGAAAGTCGAATTGGGCTAAAACGAATATCTGAGGCACTGAATATTTCATATGAATGCGTCCATCATATAGTTTACGTCGATATGGACATTAGAAAAATTTCTGCAAAATGATCCCCAAATGTCTGAATGTTGACCAGAAGCGTGTAAGGGTGGAAGTATCGCTTTCAATCTGTGCTGGGTTTTAAAATGATGCAGACTATGGATGAAACTTGGGTGCAACAATCGATGGAATGGAGACACTCTGGTTCTCCAAGGCCTAAGAAGTTTTGCGTTCAAAAATCTGCTGGAAAAGTTCTTACTTCAGTTTTTTTGGGATTGCCATGGAGTAATCATGATTGATTTTCTGGATAAGGGTATAACAATAATTGGGAATTATTATTCGACGATACTGACCACATTACAAGAAAAAATTATGGAGAGAAGACGCGGAAAGTTATCCAAAGGTGTTTTGTTTTTGCAGGACAATGCCTCTGCACACAAATCGCATGTTGCCCAACAATTCGTGATTTAAGGTTCGAATTACTCGAACACCCACCTGATTCATCAGATCTGGCTTTATCCAACTGTCATGTCTTTCCTCAACTAAAAAAAAGTTTAAAATGTCGTAAATGTTCTTCTAACGAAGAGGTGATGGAAGCTGTGGAGGCCTGGTTTGCAGAGCAAGATAAAAATTTCTTTCTGAAATGTCTAGGGGCGTTGTAGGATCGCTGTATTAAGTGTATTAATTTAGGAGGAGAGTATGTTGAATAATAAAATATTTTGACTTTCAAATTTTGTTTGCTTCTATAGTAGGCTAAGGATTTTTGAATACATCCTTGTACTGCAATGTCTTTGATTAAACTGAATTCTTTTTCATATTTGTCTTTTGTAAGCGATGAATAAGAAAATTAAAGGATGCCATATTTTGTAGGATGCTATGATTTGAATCCGAGGTTATAAATTTGTTCTTTAATTATAAAAGGTTATAAACTTGGTTCTTTAATTTTTAATCTAGGTTTAAGTGGTATATAAGAGTTTGTTTTATTGTTAGGAATTCAGTGTAATTCCACTGCGAAAAAGAGCATACCTTCAAAGATTGTACTTTAAGCAAAAACGCTACGTTCAACATTATTTTTGAAATTGTTCTACTGAAGATGACAACTTAGTTGCCGAAATTGGGAGTTTTCTTGTTTCTGTCAGTTTGAAACTGGTTAAATAATACAAGCAAGTCTTCAACAGATTGACACAAAACAATACTGTGTCACTGATATGGGTTCCAGAAACTGTATGTGGAATCGCTAACGATTCCACTGAAAGGCAGATTTGGTTAACTAGAAAGAGAACAAAAAAATAAACCGAGACTAAAGTAAGGTCAATTACATACTAAGACACTAATACGAGAATTGTCTATCCTAGCATCATGCACTGAGGAATCTATAGCAGGACATGAATCACCGAAGTCAAACCATGGTTGGAAGGATCACTATCTTTGATAGGTTCAGCTTGTTGTTGCCAATTAAATGTCAGTTTTGATTTGAAGTAGTTGTAATTATATTGGTTATGTTAGCTTAAAAAAAAACTGACATTTAAATCATGTCGAATAAAACTTTAAATCGAAACTGACATTTAATTGATGTCTAATAGAAATTCAAATCAAAACTGACATCGAACCAACATGTCAAACCAACAACAGCTTGAACCTATCAAAGACAGTGATCCTATCAACTGTGGGCACCCTTATCTAAACAATTTTTGCTCATATGATATATCATGTTTAATGCGATCGAAATCTGTTGAAATATCTCTGTAAATAAGGTCGAATTGGTCTCGTATATCGAGTGTTTTGAAAAGCTATTACGTAAAAGTATGCTAAGTTTGATACAATTTCATAAGTAACTGTAAACTACAATAAATTCTAATAATTACAATTTATTATCCAATTACAAATGTACATATTCCATATATTTCCATTCGTGACTGTACATACATACGCCGAAACGGAATAGGTACAGAAGAAACGACAATCTAAATACGAGAAAATTTACGATACGCCGACCGTTACCCGTACAAACGTTATGTCAATATTGGATCATAAATTTAATCACCCCCTTTGCATGTCTGTCTTCGCGGTAGGTACGCAAAAGTTTGAGTTGCGTCGTATTTTATCGCACATGCAAACATCATTTGATTTAATCTAGGCTTCCGGTTACGTTCTTTACTAAAAGGGTAGACGACATAGCGACGACGACGACGGTGAATCCTCGGAATCGTTTCCCATTTTCTAAATATTTTTAACGCACGCACCAGTAATCAGTCAGAGTAACCGGATTTTAAACGTATGTTATTCAAAAGAACTTCCTCATCGCATTATTGGTCATTATTGCTTTGATGCATATGAATCGCGGAAACGAAAAGATGCGATATCGTGTAAACGAGATAGAATACTATTCTTCTTTTGCTTAGTAACAAGTTTGTATTTCTTTACCTATTTTGTATTCTGTAGATTATATAATTATGACAACCTATTAAAGGTAAATATTAATTTTAAAAAAATTCTTAAGACAATATAGCTATAAATCTTAGATACGTTTCGATAACTAAGTTGCCATTATCAACAACTAATTCTTAAATGTATACTAATGATTGCACACATACACATGTACCGGGTTTTTCTTTTGCCATTACATATAGCTATAATGCAATGACTTTTTTGAATTTACCCTTACACATAGGCATAAATGTATGGCGGAGGCATAGTCGGCAACCAGTTATACACCAGTAACATTTTTCAAATTGTCAAATATTTCTGTTTTTCGTTCATACTTAAATCTTAAATTAAATATATTTTATTGAAAAATACGTAATTTATTTAAAACAGTTAATTATCCCAACAGGCGTATAACTTCTGCCAAGACAATTTTCAATATTTTTATCAAATTCAAAGAAGATGGATAGTATTTCTTTAAAATATATAATTGTTTCAGCCTTTACTTGATGAAATTCCATTATAACTATTATCAGGATAAAATAAAACTAATTTTAATGAATTTCACTTTTTAATTAACACTGTAACGGTCGTTTCGCTCCAATCTGAGCTTCATCAGACATATAACTAACTTTTTTACAATTTTTTTTTTTTTTTTTTAACACAAGTATACGGTAACAAACACATGTTTTATTTTAAATAGTTGAAGGAATGGGTACTTTTTATTACTAAAATGTCTATGCACAAAGCTTTCACTACGGTTTATACAATACTGTTCTTATGTAATAAAACTAGGGGTTTACATTATATTACAGGGAGGTAAAGAAATTCTATGGAAAAATACAGTATGTGACTGTCTGAATATCAAATAAATAAATTGAGTAAGGATGAATTATTTGTTTCTAATTAATCATTTAGTATCTTGTCGGTTTTCTTTAATTTATTAATTTCAAGTGACTCTAATAAATTAAGTTTTTTGCTCTTATTTTCTACGTGTAATATTTTAAATTCTTTGTTAAAATTGTGGTTCGTTGAATGAATATGAGACGCATATGAAGAGTCACTTTTATTATTTCTAAATGAAGAAAAATGTTCTTTGATGCGTATTTCAAACGATCTACCTGTCTGTCCGATATACGTCTTAGGGCAACTACCGCAGGTTAACTCATAGACTCCTGACTTTTTATTGTTGTTTGTTAAATCTTTATTGTTTTTTATAAATTTGGATAAATTGTTGTTAGTTCTATACGCTGTATTAATGTCATACTTTCTTAAATATTTACAAATTTTTGTGCTTGAAAAGCCTATAAACGTGATCATTTTAAATTTTTGGGTGTTATTATTTAATATTGGGTAAACTTGTGGTATGGCTTTTGTAAGGAGTTTTTTATTTAAAATGTTATCTATTACATTCCTTTTATATCCATTGTTGATAGCTATTTGTTTAATTAAATTTAACTTTTTCTCGAAATTTGTTTGGTTCAACGGAGTATTGATTAATCTATGTATAAGACTGTGATAAGCCGCTAATTTGTGTTGTATCGGATGGCAAGAAGTGTTATGAATAGTTATATCTGTAGTTGACGGTTTGTGGTAAATTGCAAAGTTACATTTGTTGTTAATTCTAGTAATCGTTAAATCGAGAAAGTTAATACTATTATTTGTTTCCTGTTCCATTCTAAACTTAATATTGTGATGCAATGTTTTAATATAATCAAATAATAAATTTAATTCTCTCTTTGTTCCTATGAAACCTAGTAATATATCATCTACATATCTGTACCAAAATAATACATTTTGAAAAAGAGATTTTTTGAAATATAATTTTCACGATGATCCATAAAAATCTCAGCTAATAACGGACTTAGGGGATTACCCATGATTAAACCTTCTTTGCAAGTGTATATGTTTTCATTAAATTGAAAGTAATTTTATTCTAAGCATATGTTCAGTAAATCAAGAATTTCATTAATAATTATTGGATTTACATTATTTTTATGGAGAAGATCTTTTACTAAAATAACCTTTTTTCTGGAGGGATGCTAGGGAATAATTTTTTTTTACCGTTACAGTGTTAATTAAAAAGTGAAATTCATTAAAATTTGTTTTATTTTATCCTGATAATAGTATTTCTTTAAGGTTGAAATATATCTAAGATAGTAAAATTAGTGTATTAAAAAATGTAGAAAATATAACAGAAAAGTGCAAATAGATTTTACCATTTTATTTCATCACATTACTTTTAATGAATTACTGAACGTAACTCACTTATTGGGGGCATTTCAGTAACACCATAAAAACAAATACCACTTCGCGGTATTTTACGAATAAATTGTTTTATAAAATGAAGAAATTTATCTTATTATTATTTCCTTAATAGTCCCAATAACTTTTGGAATGTACAGCATCACTACTGGAATTAAAGATTGGGGAAGGGAAGACACTATGCAACAAACTTTTGCAATATGTTAGAGCAAGACTATTTTCATATAAAGGACGATCAGTTACTAAAGTAACAACTGTCTGAGACCCTCGATTTAAAAGAGAAGGTTTTTGGTAGTATTGAAAATGCTATCGGGGCTACTTCTTTTCTAGAACAAGAAATGTTTAATATTATGAAGAAAGTAGATCCTGAAATTAAAGAACAAATGCTTGTAATCGAAACAGACGTTAGTCCACATCAAAAGTCACTTTCATTATTTGGACTTTTGCAAGAAAGACTTAGAGGAAGTAAAATCAATTACAGCCGATGTAATAATAACTAAAAGGTAATACCTCCAAAGGCCAAATTCAAATCAGGACGTAGATCCTGTTTTATTTTGGAAGGTAAGTTTTAAGAAAAAGGGGTAAATACATTTTTTATTTGGATTTTCTTTTAGGTAACAGGAATGTAGCTGAAACCCTTAAAACAATGTGCTAGGAAATACTTCTGTATTCCAGCGAGTTCAGCAGAAAGTGAGAGTGTATAGTACAACTCGTTTAATAATAGAACAAAGGTGTGCAAGACTAAAACCGAAAAATGTTAATATGATATTTTTCCTAAATAAAAATTTAAAAATATTAATAAGTAAATTAAGTATTTATTTTATTAAAATTACACCCAACCTTTTCCTATTAGCTAAGGATATAACTCAATGAGTTTCATCTTACTATGCTTTCTAACTATTAAAGATATAATTGTTTAAGCATTTAAAAGGGAAATTATTTAGATTGCCATACAGCGTGTACATAATAATAATAATCTATTTCAAAACTTTAAATTTATCGCGAAAGTAATCTAGAATCTAGTTTGGTAATAATATTTACACTGGCAGCAGTGGGTAATAAAAAAGAAAATAAAGCCACAAAGAATTAGGTTATGTTTTCAGAAAAGAAAGAAAATCTCAGTTTGAATCAAAAAATTAATTTATTCTAACGATTAAATAAGATAAACATAACATTACGAAAAGTGTTCATAGCAAGTTTTCGAAATGTCCTCCTTGTCTTTCAAGCCAGTAAGCAAGGCGATTTTAAAAGCAACGCAGGGTATTCCGAATAAATTCTGGATTTATTCCATCACGTGCAGTAAGTATACGTTCTTTCAATTCGTCCAAGTTACGCATTTGTACGTTATTATAAATTTTACTTTTTAGTTAACTCCAAAGAAAGTAATCATTTGAAGATAAATCAGCTGATCTTGAGGGCCATAGTATGGGACCAAACCTGCCGATCCACCGTCTTTGAAATGTGTTACATAAAAAATTTTTGACGACGTGAGTAGAATGTGCCGAAGCCACATCCACTTGGAACCAAAGTTTATCAACATTTGGTATCTCAATTGATGGAATGATGTGGTTTCGCAAAAGATTCAAATATTTTTCTGCGGTGAGGTTACCGTCAATAAAAAATGGGCCAATAAGTCTACCGCTTATTATTTCAATCCAGACATTGACTTTTTGAGGGTACTGCGTTGCGGTTAGGTTTCGGACATGAGGATTTGTAGGGGACGAATACCTAATGGATTAATGGAAAGGAAATTGAGTATTTTTCAATGGATAAATGTAGGATACAAACCGGAAATTCTGAGAGTTGACATCACCATTTACAGTAAATGTAGCTTCATCAATAAAAATTATTTTATTTAAAATTTCTTTGTTTTCATTTAGCAAATTAAACATTATATCACAAAAATCAGTTCGTTTTACTTTATCTTCGTCGAAAAGTTCTTGATGGCTTGATATCTTGTATGGCTTATATTTGAATTCTTTCAAGGTTCTGTACACCGAACTGTACGATACTTCTAAATGCCTGGCTACATCTAAAAGCGATCCTACAGAGCGTTCTTCTACATAACACAGGATATTCAGCTTCATGTGTCCTGTTAACACGTGATTGATTTTACTTTTTTTTGTGGTAATTTAGAAGAAACCCATCTTCTTTCAATTTATTAAAAATATTTAGAATGTCTTTGCACAAGGTATGCCTGTTAGTATAATTAACGGGAAACATGTCTCTGACCGTCCTTAAACTGTTATTCTTCTGGTACTACATTACCATTGAAACTTTTTTGTCTTTGCTATACGTATTCATGATTTAAATAAATTATCTATTTTTAAATAAAATGTATTTAATTTAAGGTTTTCGTAATGAATAAAAATTGAGAAAATAAAATTTTTCTCTCCAATCTATTTAAGAATGAACCTATTGTTTGTAGGTAGATTCTAGTGTATAACTGGTTGCCTACTATATGCCACCATACATTTTTGCCTATGTGTAAGGGTAAATGAAAAAAAATTAGTGCATTATACCTATGTGTAATGACAAAAGAAAAACCCGGTATATTTACTACATTTGTGTCACTTTCAATTGTATCTGATACTTTTTCTGTAAATATTTTTTCATTTGACACTATGCATATTTCGAAGATTTCGACCGACGAAGTATTGTCTGTCTTGATGCAAATAAAGACTTATAAGTTTCTGATAACTAAAAACCATCTTCCTCGGTTGGCTCACAAAGGCGTAAGCTAGAGGTTCGGGAGACTCACTTTACCAGCGCTTCGTATGCAGTACATCAATACATGAACAGCTATCATAGTGGGAAGTTGTTTCCAGATGTATTTACGAATACGCGTAAGTGTAATTGGAACAGAAAACATTTCTATAAATAACGCACACTTTTCACAGTGACGCCACTCGGAAATGTTTCGGAGTCATTCCGCTATAAGGTTGGGACCTTTTGGCGAAGTTTGTTTGAAGCGTAATGCTGCCGTACCGAGTTTTCTAAGCGACGACCAGCACTGTACCTATTAATTCACTGTCAATCACGGTACAGTAATAAACATAAATCGAGTATGTAGAACACGAACGCGTTAATAAGGACGTTTGGCGGTACAACATAGGAAATGCAGTAATTTCATATGCCGATAAATGCTTAATAATGCACAATATTTGGGTGCGTGCTTCTTACATGTAGCAAACAGAAATGAACTTGTCTTAAAACGGTACGCTCCTCAATGCTGATACATTACGCAAAGTCGCACAATATGCATTGCTTGTTACTAAAAATCCGTGAGTTGATTTCTGTTTAATTTGTTTTTTAGGTGCTCAAATACATTAGAAACACCCAAAAATTTCCATGTCATGAAATATATGTTTAAAGAGTATTATTTAATATACTCTCACAGATGATAAAAACACACAATGTTGTATTAGATTTACACTTTATTTAATAATATTTAATAATGACTATATAACAGCTGTTTCACCGTACAACGGTTTCTTCAGATATAACAAGCGGTACTATAAAACATTTTACTTAAACGTAAATATTTTTTATTTTATTACTTTATGGTATTCTCAGAAATTGGAAACCGGAATATTTTTACCCGCCTCTTTTAGTAGGGATACATATAGATAACATAAATTTATATTATAAGTGACACATATCTAACAAAATATTTAATCAAAAATAGGAAATAAATTCAACAGAGGGGAGGAATTAAGCTCTGTTTTGTCATTTAATAATTTATTTGAAAATTTTTGTTTATTAATTTGCATTGCTTCTAATAAATCGAGTTTCTTACTTTTCTTTTCTTCGTGTAGGATCTTGAAATTATTATTAGAACTATGGCTTTCTTCAATTAAATGGTTGGAGTATGCTGAATCTGTTTTCCCATTTCTAAACGAATAATAATGTTCGTATATGCGCTTTTTGAACGTTCTACCTGTTTGCCCGATATATGTTTTAGTACATGTACCACAAGTTAGTTTATACACACCTGACTTATTATGATGTGCTGTTTTACTTTTATTGTTTTTGATGTAGTTACTAATATGGTTGTTGGTTTTATATGCAATTTGGAATTTACTGCAAGTGAGAATTAATGAATATTAAATCACATTCTTACATGTAAATGTCGACTTATTTAATGCGTATAAATCTACAATCCGTCAAACTAAGTTTGTACTAGTATGCAGAACACACTCTTTCGCGACAACGAACTTCCTGGTAGTTAGCTAACTACCTAACTAGCTAACTACCTAACTACCAGGAAGTTCGTTGTCGCGAAAGAGTGTGTTCTGCATACTAGTACAAACTTAGTTTGACGGATTGTAGATTTATACGCATTAAATAAGTCGACATTTACATGTAAGAATGTGATTTAATATTCATTAATTCTCACTTGCAGTAAATTCCAAATGTTAACTATATATACAGAAAGTATAGAAATGAAAAAGCAAGGTCGTCATCGAAAGGGAATGCCGTACATTGAGAAGTTCCAATTAGAACGAAACGGTCGTCTGTACGTTTCCTCGCGTTGATAGGCTTGTTTTTTCAGTATTTCTTAATTCTTTATATGCAATGTTTATATTTTGTTTTCTTAAAAATTTTTCCAATGGTTTATTTTGTCTGCCTAGGTAAACCATTGGAAAAATTTTTAAGAAAACAAAATATAAACATTGCATATAAAACCAACAACCATATTAGTAACTACATCAAAAACAATAAAAGTAAAACAGCACATCATAATAAGTCAGGTGTGTATAAGCTAACTTGTGGTACATGTACTAAAACATATATCGGGCAAACAGGTAGAACGTTCAAAAAGCGCATATACGTACATTATTATTCGTTTAGAAATGGGAAAACAGATTCAGCATACTCCAACCATTTAATTGAAGAAAGCCATAGTTTTAATAATAATTTCAAGATCTTACACGAAGAAAAGAAAAGTAAGAAACTCGATTTATTAGAAGCAATGCAAATTAATAAACAAAAATTTTCAAATAAATTATTAAATAACAAAACAGAGCTTAATTCCTCCCCTCTGTTGAATTTATTTCCTATTTTTGATTGAAATATTTTGTTAGATATGTGTCACTTATAATATAATTTATGTTATCTATATGTATCCCTACTAAAAGAGGCGGGTAAAAATATTTCGGTTTCCAATTTCTGAGAATACCATTAAGTACCATTAAGTTAATAGTGCCTACTACGCAATACTTAAATTGAAATCCAGTCTTCACAAAAATTATTTGATAGATGTGTACTATGCTTTGGTGTATTCGGTTCTCTCTTATAATACTGTTCTGTGGGGTAATTCTGTAAATTGCAAACGTGTTTTTGTACAGCAGAAACGTATTTTGCGGTTAATTTTTAATTTGCGTAGTGACGAATCTTGCAGACCGATTTTTGGGAGAGGCCGAATATTAACGTTGCCATGTATATACATATACAAGTGTATTGAATACATAAGGGGCAATTTAGACAGCCAGAATTGTGGGGCACATAATTATCCGACACGTTATGGGCACTTGTTGCGAACTGATCGCCATAGAACGGCGAGCTTTGAAAAATCACCGGCATATGCGGGTCAGATTGTATATAATAAACTTCCATCAGATATAAAAGATGTGCGTGACATGGGAAAGTTTAAATCAACTGTGAAGCATTATCTCCTATGTAAGTGTTACTACTCAGTTAAAGATTTCCTGGAGGAATAGTAAGCAAATGGTTTACAGACTTCATATGCAAACGCGTTCCTGAATCTATATGAACTTGTTTCGTTTATTTTAATGTTTGTTTTTTTTTGTGATATACGCGATATATTTCTTTAAGTATTAAGTAATTTTTTTTTGTATGACTAATGGCAGTTTGGTCCTTTATTGTTGTATTTTCTTTTATTGTGACGACTCATATACACTAAGTTTGTGTCTAAAATGAATAAATATTAAAAAAAAAAAAAAAAAAAAAAGTAATAAAATAAAAAATATTTACGTTTACGTAAAATGTTTTATAGTACCGCTTGTTATATCTGAAGAAACCGTTGTACGGTGAAACAGCTGTTATATAGTCATTATTAAATATTATTAAATAAAGTGTAAATCTAATACAACATTGTGTGTTTTTATCATTTGATATGGATTTACATCAAGTAAAGGCAGAATCGATTCAATACAGTTTACATCCTATAAGTGTTGAAGAATCTAGGTGCGTCTTTATACACAGTTTGTGAAAACTTGTTTCACTAATAGTACCTTACTATAAGATTTCAAATTACAATTTAAAAGAGTACGGAGAAGTAATGACGACAATTACTAACCAAGCCACTTAGCAAAATTGCTCGCTTCAAAGAATTTTTTATTTCCACCTAAAAAGTCATTACATTTCCTGATCAGTTTTTTTTGTTTATTTTTATACAAACAGTCTTCTTTACGGCGTTTTCATGGTTTACGATAAAAATACCTTTATTGCATCATTAATCCCCGACGTATTCTTATAATTCCGTGACAAATTTCTAATAAAATTTTATACCTGGTTCCGCGAAAGAATGTATTTCTAAATATTGATTTTTCATATTTACTCCGAAAATTACAAGTCTTTGTTTTATCCTAACGCCCTGTTCCCCTATTCTTTATTACATCGGCGTGTACGTGCAGATACGCTTCTCGGTTTATAACGTACATCCATACAATTTTATTTCCACTTGCAATAATAACTTTATGCGCGCACCATGAAGAGAAATAATAAAGTCGTTGAATTTTTATTATCCCACGGAAATCGAAGAGAAATAGAAAATTGCACTCTACGCTACCCACACCCAAAAAATTCATACGTACATGTGCATAAAGCCGTACTCACACATCTGTATTTACGCGTATGTATGTCAACATACTGTATATTGATTGTTTTTAATCTTATTTTCAATATATGGCGAAGGAGTTTTATGACCACAGGGTGGTTTAGATTATTCGATAATTCCATTATTTTCGGGATACATGAGACGGTGACCGTGTTTAGAAACTTTTACAATTACCGCGTTTATTCGGGATCATAAACAAGACCATATGTCCCATAATAATGTGAGTTATGATGATTAAAAATTTAGTATAACGCTAAGCGATGGTAGCAATAGTACAGTAATCAACATGTGACATGTTTTTCTAAAAGTTTAGCACGCTTGATATTTTAAAACAACTTTTATATTATTTATTTTATATTATTTTAAACAATATTGAAACAACGTGACATTCAAAACTTTTATATTTATAACTAGGAACCGGACACGAGAGGCCGATAACTCATCGCCCACGGGCGTACTATTAAAAATTTGCAGTTTTAAAAGTTTTTAATTTTATTTATATAATTCGAAAACAGGTTGTGATCTATAAAATACGAAAAACGTTTTTATTTAACACGAAAGTATTTTTAATAATATAAAATATTATTAAAAATCTGGTGTGAACAACACAAATACAAGTTCAATATTAATATTTTTTGTGAACGTGTTCGAACATATCCCTTCCCAGAGACGCAGATACGTATTTCATCTTTCTCCAGATTCATCAGTACGCGCCTGCTGGAGAAAGGATATCTTCAGACACATTCACAAGAAAAGAACGACTTCGCTATCTCACAGAAATTATTAAGACCGCCCGTAGAACTACATTCAGCGCTGCATATTGTTAAAACTTAAAAAAGGTATATAACCCCTTACCACAATTATTAATCGTATCCTAAATACGTATTTCGACAACTAAGTTGTCATCATCAGTAGGTAAAATCACTAATTAAAAGTCGCACATGGGGCACAGTAAAGCTAGGAAACCGCTTACGCAACAACTACTTTACACCGCGTCCACGTACAGACTAATTTAACGAATATAAACTACGAAAAGATCGAAAAGCACTTACCTCTTAGGGAAAAGGCATTCACATATGTTTATTCTCCAAGTTGAAATATATCGAACGAAAGAACGATAAACATTCCTTTCTTAAAGGGAACGGCACTCAACATGTCCTAATAACTTCAATTTTAAAACGACGATGACACAATTATGGTAATAAAAGTGAAAAGAGACAACTGAAAGGAATCGGTGATCTATCGCTATTCATGGAATATTGTTTATTTTTCGCGATATGTATACTTTCATAAGCATCAAGTTCGCGGGGTTTATTAATTCCTTTGACCAGCTTCAACCCTGTAATCGACACATTGTGTAGTGTGCTTAAAGCGTGGTTGGCAACGTTAGATTTTTCCGGTCTATTGTATTTAATATGAGATATGTGTTCTTTAAAACGGGTTATTATTGGTCGTTTTGTTTGGCCTATATATTTCAAATTACAATCCTCGCAACTATTCGTATATACCTGATTTCGAATTAAAATTAACTCTATCTTTAGTATTCCCTAGGAGACTTTTGATAGTATTTTCGGATCGAAAGGCAACCTGGAGACCTCTTTCTTTCACAACTTTATTAATGTTTTTCGTGACGGGGTGGTATGGTAAACACATGTACTTTTTCTCCTGGTTACTTTGAGATATCAAACTTGTGGATTCGCGGATTATATTTTTTATTTTTGTTTTTCTAATTAATTTGTTGATTATTTCTGTGTCAAAGCCATTGTATGTCGCGATATTTTTAATGAAATCCAGTTGTATTTCATATCTCTCTTTTGTTAACGGAAAATTTAGTAACCGATTGACTAAGAAATTAAAGGAAGCTTTTCGTAGTTTATATTCGCATGTTAATATTAGTCTATACGTGGACGCGGTGTAAAGTAGTTGTTGCGTAAGCGGTTTTCTAGCTTTACTGTGCCCCATGTGCGACTTTTAATTAGTGGTTTTACCTACTGATTATGGCAACTTAGTTGTCGAAATACGTATTTAGGATACGATTCATAATTGTGGTAAGGGGTTATATACCTTTTTTAAGTTTTTACTTAACCACAGTCTCCAAAGAAAGAAGCTGCATATTGTAATCATATTTTATATTATTAAAAATTCTTTTGTATTATACAAAACTGGTGGAGTTTTACCCACTCATGTATGTTTGTATGAGTGAAGACACAAACAAAATACAGTTTCTAGAGATAAGGCAGTGCCACCTCTGGAAACACTTCGTTAGTTCTTCATTGGTTATGTAGACAAAGCGAGTACTTCGGCCGTCTGACAATATGTAGCGCTGAATGTACTAGATGTAATAGATCATTTAAACAAACTAGAAAAACGGCCTACACTATGGCACATTAGAATTAACGGAGCAAAACTGAGTCCACATAACATTCATCAAAAGAAACAAAAAATCTTGTCCGGCAGTTAGCTATCACGATCAACAATTCCTCCAGTCTAATTATACAAAATGTCTGGGTATGCACTTGAATCAACGGTCAACATGGTGGCCTCAAACACTAACCAAATGCAAACAGCTAGGGTTCAAATATTCCCTGTTTTATTGGTTACTGGAACCGAAGCCGCAATTGTCCTTAGACAATACTTACTCTCCGTGTCCGTGTCCGGTGATCTGGTGATGAAAGGATTGGATGTTCGAACGTGGTTATCTATTTTCAGATGTTTCCAGGGGCGACCGATTGCTGAGGTTGCCGCTTGTGTTTACAATCTTTGTGGAGGCTCCCTTCATTCCCCATTCCTTCCCCCGCTTAGAAAATAAGTTATTATATACCGGGTGTCCCAATAGTGCGGTGTCGGTCGATATCTGGATACCGATTGAAGGTACAAAAAAAATGATCAAACAAATGTTGTTTAATTCTTAACGGGGCTAACCTAAAGATATTTTAGTTTATACAGGTTTTCTCAGAATAGCAGTACTGAACCTAACTTAATTTTTTCAAATAAAATACCTTATATTTTATTCCATTTTTAGAGTCTGCTATAAAATTGACAAGCTTCTCATATACCATTGTCTATACCTAACCGTAATAGTTTTTGAAATATGTAACATTTTCTCTAATAAAGGTCATGTACAGGTACTATTTTACTAAGTCATGTCTTACTTATGTTTGATCCCAGAAAACGATTTTTTTGTATGTGAGTAGTTTATACTTGCTATAACGTTTACGAATTGTTAAAATTATTTGTTTGATACAGAGTGTTCACGAAAGGGAAAGCAACATCACAAATTTCAGATGGAAAAATCTCCGTTTTTTAAATGGATGTATAGTGCTTTTTTTACGTTATTTTACTACTAAAATCAATCCCTTTATTTTTACTTAAGTATATCATATACCTATCTGCAATAGATTTCGAGATTTTTTCCTTTTTAAAATCACTTTACAAAAAGTTGTCTCCACTTCAAGGCAATAAGTTCTTAAAACTAAGACAGCCATGGAAAACAAATAACACCGATCGAAATTCTAAACTGTCAAATTGCTTAATGCAGTATTTGCTCTATAAGTCAATTACGTATGTGTTTCCTCATGTTTTAAAGTAGTACTAACGTATAATAACTTACCCTCACCTGGAGAGCGGCGCAGACCTGCTGGGAAGGGATGCATTAATAGCGGGAATATTCCCCGCGATCGGCGCGTACCTTTGCTACATGACGACGCATGGAGTCAATAAGTCGTTGTATGGTAGCGAGAGGGATGTCCAACCATGCTGCTTCAACTCGCCTCCATAGCTCCTCAACGTTACTCGGGGGAGCCGGATAACGTTGAAGTCTCCGACCGATCATATCCCAGACATGTTCGATCAGATTAAGATCCGGGGAACGTGCCGGCCATGGAGGCATCCGTATACGGTTCTCTTCCACAAAGGTTTGGACAACACGTGCAGTGTGCGGTCGGGCGTTTTCGTGCATGTATAGAAGACGTGAACGCCGTCGAGCGTAGGGAAGCACAACGGGCCGTAGCACCTCATCTACGTAGCGACGAGCCTTCATCGTATGCTGTATACGCAGCAGACGTGTACGTCCACCATGTGTAATAGCACCCCATACCATAATGCCTTGCTGGCGGTGGATAGGGCGTGGTTGAATGCACTCCTCGAGGTGACGCTCACCACGCGTCCGATGAACCAAAATTCGCGCGTCACCGGTGCTCAATTTGAATCTTGATTCGTCGGAAAGCAAAATGTGCCTCCACTCGACAACCTACTGATCTAGCCTCCACCCACTGGCGCCGTGTACGGTGATGCTCGCGAGTGAGCGAATCCGCTGCAACGCACAGCGCGCTCGCAGTCCACTTTCTAGCAAACGCCCCCGTACAGTTCGCGTAGTGAGTACGCCTTCCCTTCCTGCTGGCCAAACGCTGTTGAAGGCGCGTACGTTCTTACTTCATCCATTATCGCCATGCCCGCTGCACTACCGATAATAACCGCTCAAGACAGCGCGCGATATCACGGAAGAATACTAATGCCATGTGCATCCACACAATCGTTTCTCACTCAAACTCACTGAGATAACGCGAACGGCCTTCCATCACGCACAAAGTACGACTACAACTACCCGCTTCCACCACATTAACAATAACTGGTTTCTCCCTCCCCGCATCGGTCTCCATTTCTAAATAATCTTTTGATAAATATTTAATGAGAGTGAGAGTCAATAGACGAGTTCCTCTATGTTGTATAGTAATAACTAATTTGCATTACTAAATATCTCATTATAGATTGTAATAACTAGAGAACGGACGCAATTTCCATAAAACGCAATCGGCAATTGGAATTGTGTATAACGTCGCTCAGTACATCCCGGCGTAATTCAATGAAGTATTTGTTTGACTTACTCGGACACCTGGTCTCGCCGCGATAACAATGGACAACACGTTGCTCTATTGTATTCTGAGAATATAGTGCTTTTTAAAGTGTTTTCGTGAGCGTAGATAGAAGCGGGGTTTTTTAATGTATTTTATTTATTAGTTTATATTTCGTAAGAAAAATAAAGTGCTGTGAGTAAGTTTCTTGTTTTCATAGGTTTAACTGTTAATTACATCGTAATTTTTGTGTTAAATCCTGTTTAATATCGTTTGATTGAATCTATTTCTACCAATTATTTCGACGTAAGAGTGTGCATTGAATTTCGTTCAGTTTCAATAACTTACGCACACATTTTTTGTTTTCATTTATTTAGATCTAGAGCATTGTTTAAGTTACTTTTTCAGACATGATATGGAAGAATGTCGAGAACGGCATTCTAAAACAATGGCGAGTTGGATTGACGGTCATACTGATTGTATGTCCATTGTCAGTGATTCCGAAATTTATTACAAAATCCGTAAAATATCGTCAAAAATTCGTCACTTAGGATCGCAAACACATCTGAACTCTGTAAAACTTTTATGGCGGCTAATATTCCATTAAATAAACTTAGCAATCCCACTTTAAAAACATTTCTGAAAAAATATACTGGTCGAAATGTTCCTGATGAATCAACTTTACGCAAATATTATGTTTCTAGGTGCTATATGAGAACAGTAGAACGCATTACAAGCCATCTTTTAAATCAATACATATGGATAAGCGCCGACGAAACGGTGGATATGTTAGGACGCTGTGTGGTAAATGTTGTAGCTGGTGTACTACATCCAACTATTCCCTATAACTCATATGAAATAGCAACAAGTGTTATAAATAGAGTTGATGCGGAAACAGTTGCTGAAACCATTATGGAGAATATGCAAAAAATGCTTCATTCGGATGCCACGTACAAAGAAAAAATACTTTTATTTGTCAGTGATAGTGCTGCGTATATGTTAAAAACAGGCAGACTATTGAAGAAAACATATCCTAATATGCTGCATATTACTTGTGTAGCACATGCTCTCCACAGAATCTGTGAATATATCAGAGACACTTTTCCGGAAGTTGATAGACTTGTATCAGCTTTTAAAAAAGTTTTCAGAAAAGCACCATTGCGAGTAGCTCTTTTCAGGGAAAAATTTTCATGTCTGTCACTGCCTCCCACTTCAGTAATAACTAGATGGGGAACACGGCTGGAAGCTACTAGTTATTATGCTGAGAATTTCGATAGTCTAAAACATTTCGTAACACTGCTAAAGGAGGATGCTAGAAGTATTGGTGAGTGCAAGGAGCTCACACAAATCCCAAATTTAAAAAGTCAGTTGTACTTTCTTCACGAACACTGGAAAATTGCCAAAACTAATCACTTATTTTGAAAATTGAAATCTCAAATTAAATGACGGATTAACCACATTAGATGTGGCTGTTAATAATTTGAAAAGTATTCCAAGTGACTTCGGATGTGGCCTTCGGCAAAAGTTTGAAGCAATTCTTAATAGAAATCCAGATTTAATTACATTGCAGCAATTATGTATGGAGACAATTCCACAAAATCTAACGGCTAAATATGAAGAAATAAAAGAATATTTCCAGTGTGCACCTATAACCAGTTGCGATGTAGAAAGGACGTTTTCTATTTATAAGGATGTACTGAATTCAAAGAGAACAAAATTGACAGAAGAAAACCTTGAGAAACTATTGCTAGTCAATATTAATACTCCTTTACTCAACTTGAACGACAAAATGAACAAATAAAAATGTTCCAATTATAGAAATAAAATTAAAAACTTTAAAAATACAATTTCAACAAATACATATTGTCATGGATTTTTCTATCCAGAGAGAGAGAGAAAAAGATGGAAGATTTAAATTTTGAATAACATTTGAATTTTATTGATATTTATTATATTTGTAATTATATTTTTGACTGACTCTGTATGTTTATTAGTTTAAACGTATGGATGCGGACAGTTGTGGTACTATTGAATTAGATGTAGGAATTTTTCGCGGTAAATTTAGGGAGAGATATCAAGACTTGCAAAGTAACCGGTTGTAGAGGATAAGAAGTTCATTTTTATTCTCTGTTTTAAGTAAAGTCGGGTTTTTATTTTAGTTTATGCATTTATTCCTGTGCATGTAACGTTATTTCGATTTTTACGAGAGTTGGTGATCTCGTTGTTGAATTAAATAAAGTATGGTATCTCTCACGTAGTTTTTGTGTTATCAGTGCTTAGATCGATGTAAGTTCGATAAAAATATTTAATTTATATAATTGATACTACGATTATTTTGTTTATAATTATAATTTAATGTATAATTTGTGATAATTTTGATATTTAAAGTAGTACATGAGTATTAGAGAAAATTGTCATATTTTTTTTTAGTGGAGTTTTTTCTTCAAGATAATATTCTAGGACGTTTTAAATTCAGGTTGGATTTTTTTTTATTAGTTATGGGTTGATTTTGTCGTGTTTTATTTGCGCATGACTGTAAGACTGTTACGCGGTTTCAATAACTTTGTAGTTGTTGACATTTTAAGTTGTAGGGGTTAAAGTAGAGGCCAAACTTGACAAATTTCTCAATTATTTATTAATTTTATGTTTGTTCGAGAGTCACAGGGGGTTTTTCTCTTTGTGCGAGTCATATTCATAAAGAGTCTTTCCTCCTAAGCTACTGTTAATTTTGCTTTAGCTCCCTGTACATTCGGTAAAGGGATTTTTTTTTTTTTCTTTTATTAAATATTGTAAACTAGCTAAATGTGTCTTTTATTAATGTTTATTGTTTTACTTCAAACATAACCTGGCCCTTATCTGAGAAGATCGACCCGTGAGAAGTGAGCTCAAGGAATCTACAAGACTGAACAGCCGGAAGCATAAGTTGTAGTGTGAACAAAAAAAAGTAATAAGCAATCAAGAGCACATTCCACTGCAATATGTATTTCGTAATTTTATAGATCACCACCCGTTTGTTTTCCAATTATATAAATAAAATTAAAAACTTTATAAATTCAACTTTTCAACAAATAAATAAGTATTTCGTAATTTTATAGATCACCACCCGTTCGTTTTCCAATTATATAAATTAAATTAAATATTTTAGAAATACAGCCTTTCGCCAGTACTACACTGGGTGGTAATCGTGTCCGTTCTCTAGTAATAACTTTTAGATTTGAAAAGAAGAAACAAAAAACAATTATACCTAGTTTCGAAAATACTAGTGGTGTATGCAAATTTATTTCCTGGAATATAATTTCATACTGTGACTATTAAATTAAAAAATATTTCTATGAAGCAGGTGCCAAGGTCTAAATTCAGAATAAATATTTACAATAATTAAATATGTTATATTTTTGATCTTAAATGAATCAGTATTTAATATCATATGTCAGCGTTATATAAATCGTACTGTGAAAAAATATATTATTTATGAACACATGCTCTCAAAATTCAAAGAGTAAATCTCCCCTTTCACTTAACGCAAAACAGACAGGTTCGAATGCGGCAGGTATATTATTATTCAAGCTTAATGACTTTCCTCCGGTTTCAGAACGTAACGTCGCCGGTTGCGCTAACTGAAGCAACGATACCTTGCTTCCATCAAACAAACATTGACGCCTCTAATGAAAGTCTCGAGACAAGTTTGCATTCCGAACAACAGAAACGAACGGGTTGGAAAATGATAAAGTAGCGGTCTATGTGTATTTGTGGCATCTTAATAAGGCTTCGTTCTCGTCTGAACAACGGATAATTGTGTTCGGGAGCTTTTGTAATTGGATAATATTGTGTATGTGCGAGCAATCGTGATTTTAAAATGAAAATAAGCGGATAATGATACCTAATTAAACTAATTTGTGTCATCGACGTCTCGTTATTTTAAATATAGGAGAATAAGAAGATTAATTGAGAAAGTATATTGTACGGATGTTGGTTAACGATATATTTGAAAGGCATCTTGCATTTACGGATTCGTGATTGCACGAATCAATACAGTGCATTTTTTACTTGTAGGCAGTAGCAATATCTTTTCATTCAACAGTTAAAAGTGGCTGAAGTAAGTCTTTAAGAATGCTATTGTATATTTAATAACAAATGCGAGGACGTTCAATAATTTGTGACTCGAGATAAAAAAATACAAACTTTTTGGCAAAAAATAATTTTGTATTAAACAAAAACATATTCAATAATATAATAATATTATTAACAATATTTTTATATTAATAAAAATATTTTTTTATACAAAATTTGGTAAGGATTTACCTACTGAAGTGATAAGGTGGTAAGCAGCCCTCCTTACGATTTGAATAGCTCCTTAAGACTCTCCAGCAATAGGCTCTGTTGGGAATCAAGGGAGCTATGAACAGCACGGAAACCGCCTCCATGGAGGCCATCGTGCGTCTTCCTTCGCTGGTACTATTTGTGAAAACGGAGGCCATGTCTGTGATGCGATCCTGAGGTTGAAGACCAATAGCTTATATTCTCCTAATAAAGTTGCAGGGGACCATATAGATACCACGGGAACGATACTGGAAGAGCCGATATTACAAACGCCGGCGGACAATATGGCACCTGAGATTATATTTACAGCTAAACTGAACATATCTATCTCGACCAGGGAACAGGTAAAAAGTGGCTGGAGCGATTGGGATGCCGAAACCTGATACACGGATGAATCACAATCCAATCGGTGCACAGGTGCAAGTATATGTGAAATGTGCTCTGATAGGAAAATATCATTATGACTGAAGAAACATACAACGGCCTTCTAGACTGAAATCGTTTGTAGTCGCAACCTGCGTCCAGAAAATTCGGGAATCCGGCTGCGCAAAAAAAAATCAACTTAATGACTGATAGTTGGGCGGTTATTAATATATTATGAATCCATCTACGAAGTCTGAACTGGTGAAACATTATAAGCAGATCCTCAATAGACTAGCACAAGACAATACCATGTCACTGGTATAGGTGGTCGGACGTAAGGAGATTAAAGGCAATGAGGTAGCCCGAGAACTGGCTAGGGAAGGCTTTAAGACGAAAACTTGTATGTGGAAGGATTCCGTTAGAAGGATTCCATTAGAAGGGGATTTGATTATGTCTAGAAAATTACGCGAATGTTTTTTTTGTTAGGAGTTGTAAGAAATATAAAATATTAATATGAATTTAGAATGCCGCTATCGAATTGATACGATGCAATGTTTGTTTATAACAACGCTGGAAGGTTTTATATGGTAAGGGTTAGATAACCTGGTATGAATGCCAGCTGTTAAAAATGTATACTTTCCTGTCAATTTTGAAGACGATGTATTAAAATAACATGTAAGATTCCCGTAGAGCACACACGGGAATTTAACGTCCTATTTGGTAACAATCTATCTTTAATCGAAGATGTAAATGTAAATTGTATCAAACGTACGTTACGATCGTCAATTTTTTTAAATATCTTTTACTCTCGTACGTTTTCTTTTTATTTCAAAAATATCCGGTATATATATATATATATATATATATATATATATATATATATATGTATGTATATATATATATATATATATTGTGGTGGGGCATACCCATTTTACATGAGAGGCCCTGGAACAAAAATACAGGATACTTATAAAACTTATTATAATAATTTAGAAAATAAGATTTTGTCGGAACTGTATATTTCACATGTCAAATCAATGAAGTTAATTCCGCGTATTTATTGCTTAAATAAGAATCATGTATTTTATTATTTTCTATAAATCATTTGCTTTAGTAATTTTCATCAATATTATTGTATTACCGAAGATTTTTAACTTGATTGATTGAATATTTTATAGACATATACTTTGGATATAGCTGTACTTATTTGAATTGTTTACGGCGGGAAATATCCCAACTTAGTACAGGTATCTAGCGAAAGAGTGTACATATCGAAGATAGTTTTTTGTATCACAAAATTAAATTTATAATTTTTGTAAAATATCAAAACGATTTGTCGTAGTAAATTACTTCATTTATAAAAATTTAATATTAGATTAAAAAGTACAAACAAGAATCACGAATAAGAAGCCTGGATAAAAAACCAATGCGAGTTAGCGTGGGGGTTGAATTTAATTTTGCACGCGTCGACATATTGTAAAAAAAGTGTTCCATGAATTTAGTGAAAAATTATTATTAAAGTATAATAATCAAACCCGAAGATATATCCTATGTATCACCAACCTATAGAGCTTCGATTGACGAAAAATCCAAATCCTAACTCCTTCCTACAAGTCTTTAAATGAAAATCCTATCCCGAGGGACACTACCTGCATAATTCCTTTACCAGAACCTTAATCCCGAGGAAAAGAATCTTGAAAACCTTACGAATATCCAGTATCCACATACAACCAAACTTGAGTACTTTTTTTATATCTATTTCCTATAACATTGAAATTATTTATATTAATTTTTAAACACAATCGTTGATATTATCATTTTTATGCAAAACATTTTATTTACTGATAAATTTACCTTAATATCGGAAAAATACAGTTCCTTGCGTTTAATTAAAGTAATTTTAGTAAATTTTGTTGCATTATCTAATTACAAATAATTAACCTAACAATTATAACCTTATTTGATCACGTGACTATTTATAGGTTAATGCATCATATATTCATGTTAACACTTACCCTTTTGAATAAGAATATTATCAATTGAACCATTTATTTATGTTCTACACTCTCTTGTTTTATTTATTATATTATTCATCCAGAATCATTCGATATATAACAACTTGTTTAATCACACACATTTATTATACTAAGTACCAGACCCGCACTATTGTTGTTATTAAGGATAATTTCACCACAAAGACTAGAGCTAGCTGGCGCCCATATAGATATACATTTAAAAATTATAACAATAAGATTATGCACTTGGAAGAGACCTATTAAGTTAAGTATAAGTTATTTATTTATTTACATATTGTTTATGTTTTGCCCTTATTTTAGCGACATCTGTAAACTCAAACCTTAGCTACATCTATAGGTCGAATATTGAACTTTGCTAGCGGATTCAATTTTATTTTAAATTACATAATTAAATTAATTCATAACTTTACATTTCTTTTAATTATAACGTGATGGCATATTTTTAATACACCACCATATGCTTTTCATCAATATATATACAATGTGTCCGGGAAAATGTGGGAAATCTCTCGGATTCAGATAGAACATTAAAAAATAAGATGACAAGTTCCTATAATTTTTTTCCTAGCGGCCCTCCCTACGGAGATACGGCCTCCTAAAGGACGCCACTGGAAATCAATTTTTCTTGAATAACTTTTAAACTAATTATTATAATTTAATGAAAATTTAATATGATAAACAGTAGTAAGGACCTCTTAAAATACTGCCCTTAAATTTAAATTAGCTTGTTTAGTTTACCAGGGGCGGACTAGGTTGTACATTTTAATGCTTACATTTTTAACACCCTGTATGATAAGGAGTTAAAAAAAAACAAATTTGGATACCTTGAACATTAAGCTAAAGTAAAGGTACTCTAGTTCATTGTCGATAAAATGAACCGTTTTCGAGGAAAAAAAAATAAAAGAATTAATATTTTATTTCTATTAAAAAGAACCATGTTTTTTATTTTTTTTTGTCTGCAACAAAGTGTGATACAAAAGTCTGAAATAAAACTGTTTTCAGTACTAAAAAACGCATTGTTTTTACAAACGTTACTATGGTACCCACGAATTAATAAATATCTTGCATTGACGTGTAAATTTTAAATCTTGTAATCTTTCATATTGTTAACACGTTGATCCTTTACTTAGATATTAATTTATTGAATTTTGAATATCTTTGTAAATTTAATTTGATAATGGGATACACATTTAGTGAGTATGCAGATATGCATCTTATGTACGGTCTTGCATCTTGCAATGCTTTGGAAGCAAGAAGGTTGTATGAAGAAAGATATCCTAATCGCAATATTCCAAATCAGAAAACATTTCAGCCACTTGACCAACGTCTAAGAGAGACTGGTGGGCGATTCCAGTTAATAAGGTAACATTATTGACTTTCTTTAATGTTTTAGGAAGTTTTGCGAAAAAAAGTACTGATGTTGGTGTGAGAAGAACAGTACGTACGGTGCAATTGGAGGAAAATATTTTGGATACTGTAGGTGATACTCCTTCAATAAGCACTCGAATATTAGCCGCGCAGCTTAATACGTCAAAAACGACAATTCATGAACTACTTAAAGAACAGTTGTTTTACCCTTATCATCTGCAAAAAGTGCATCTACTACTTCCTGAAGATTTTCTTCGTAGAATCCAGTTCGCAAACTGGCTGTTAGATCAACAACGAACAAACCCAAACTTCATTAGCACTATTCTTTTTACCGATGAAGCAGGGTTTACCAAAAATGGTATTGTAAATTTACATAACTCGCATGTATGGGCTGATGAAAACCCTCATGTCACTGTCGTTCATCATTATCAACATCTGTTCCAATCAATTAATGTTTGGGCAGGAATAATTGGCAATTTTTTGATTGGACCATGCGTATTGCCGCCACGATTGAATTGTGAACTTTATTTACAGTTCCTTCAGAACGCTTTTCTGGATTCAATAGAGCATTTGCCACTTGCAACCCGCCAAAGCATGTATTTTATGCATGATGGGGCCCCCCTCATTTTAGCGTTGCTGTGCGCGACCACCTGAATAACGTCTATCCAAACCGTTGGATAGGCAGAGGAGGTCCAATTGCCAGGCCTCCACGGTCTCCCGACCTAACGCCAATGGATTTTCACCTGTGGGGTCATCTCAAAACCTTGGTGTATTCCTCTCCGGTTGATAATTTTTGTTAAGGTGCCTTTCTGGGACAAAACTGCATTTCTAAGAATCTTTGTAATTTTGTCGTATTAAATAACCTTAACTAAAACTTTTTTGTTCCTGGAATGACTTTTGTATCACACTTTGTTGCAGACAAAAAAAAAACATGGTTCTTTTTAATAGAAATAAAACATTAATTCTTTTATTTTTTTTCCTCGAAAACGGTTCATTTTATCGACAATGAACAAGAGTACCTTTTCTTTAGCTTAAAGTTCAAGGTATCCAAATTTGTTTTTTCTAACTCCTTATCATACAGGGTGTTAAAAATGTAAGCATTAAAATGTTCAACCTAGTCCGCCCCTGGTAAACTAAACAAGCTAATTTAATTTAAAGGACAGTATTTTGAGAGGTCCTTACTACTGTTTATCATATTAAATTTTCATTAAATTATAATAAGTAGTTTAAAAGTTATTCACGAAAAATTGATTTCCAGTGGCGTCCTTTAGGAGGCCGTATCTCCGTAGGGAGGGCCGCTAGGAAAAAAATTATGGGAACTTGTCATCTTATTTTTTAATGTTCTATCTGAATCCAAGAGATTTCCCAAATTTTCCCCGACACATTGTGTATATATATATATATATATATATATATGTATAAAATACTAGCCTTTGCAGGGCTTTGGTTTAGTAACATGGTACATTAGGATGGTAACGTGGCTAGGGCTACGCGTCGATCGCTATTATTACCCCAGAACCTCCAGATATTCATTCTTTTGTCAGCCTGAATCAAGCTGGCACCGAAAAAGCGCCATCGATATTATTGGCAAGACCAGGGTTCGAACCTGGTCCATACAGATTCATAGTTTAGTCACCTACCACTAGACCAACACGGTCCTATATATGTATATATATATATATATATATATATATATATATATATAGAATAATTTTCAATAATAGTTCCGTAGGATTTCTTTTGCGCTTTATAAGTCTAATAAAACAATTGATGTTTCAAAATTACAGGTGTGTTTATTTATCTTTACCAAACATGTTTCGGAAATCTTTTTCGTTTTCCAATGGTACAATTCTACTAAAACAGAATTACTTTTTTACATAATGATAATTTTAAAGTTTCAGATATGTTAGATATTATATTGTTGTTCGAGTACCTGTTTCTTGATGTGTGTCATAATTGTCGCATATATGTATTTAAAATATAAATATATTTTTAATTTCTTTGAAAAAGGCACTGTGTCGAAACATGTAAAATGTTTTAAATATATACATATCAACGTATATATATGAATGTGGCTCGCATTGTAGAATCAATTAGTGGACTTATCTCTCTTCTTGGCCAACCTTTCAACCGCTAACTATTGTTATCTTCAGTAAAAAGTTGCCTGATTCGATATAATAAGAGATTCTTGGGATAGTAATTTTCGTGCTGCTGCCTTGCGCCTACAAGACATCGCTCCATTGGTATAATTCACACAAAACATATTGCCACAAAAACCTACTAACGTAGATATATAATATTATAGACTTGACATAATTTTAAATGAATTATGGCGTCTTAACTATATTTTTCTTTCCATTTAAATAAATAGTTTTTAAGTTTTTATCGATATTAATGAAACAATACTCAATATTCAAACATACTTTTCAATTGCTGTTCTCATCACAAACAGACAAACGTTTATTATTCTAATACGATAATCTGTCAGCAGCTATAGCGGATGAGATCCATCTGAAATTAAGATGATAACCCCGGACCGGTTATCCTTTGTTGCCTTAATCGTCTCGCAAAGTACGTTTTCCATCTTAATAAACCCACTCTTCTCCTTCTGACACGTTAAATTAATGCTTGACGTAAACTTAAACACACAAACACGCATATATACGCAATAGCTTCCCTAGACTCCAGAAGCCGCAGGATGAAATATAATCATAATAAACAAGTTATCGATGAGGCTCGTCAATAAAATTAACACCAGACCGTAACGTCCAGTTTTATGAATATACATATTGTTATGGATTTTTCCCTAAATTATATTTTAAATTTATTTAAAAATAAATGTACCTACATTGTTTTTGGATATCTGTGTATATCCGATATATTTAGATAAAATCTGCGTAAGCAAAACTTGATTTTTGGAGGTCGTCTATATGTGAAAGCGATAGAGAGATATTTTAAGGGGGAGACCTACTTCTGACCTTAGACAAGAACGTTGAATTTCTTTGAATATATATATATATATATATATATATATATATATATATATATATATAATAACTTCGTGACCTTGGTATGATATGGTAAACCTAATCAGTAGGCGATTAAAGGTCTGTATATTACTTCAAAATATATGTATTTAAAAAACTCTACATGTTTCGGCTGTATACGCCTTTTTCAAGAGAATACAAAATATGAAAATTTCGGCGTATACAGCCGAAACATGTAGAGTTTTTTAAATACATATATTTTGAAGTAATATTCAGACCTTTAATCGCCTACTGATTAGGTTTACTATATGTATATATATATATATATATATATATATATATATATATATATATATATTTAATTAGTTCGGATTGATCTTGATTGTGTTAATTAGTTGATGTATTTTATATTCAATTCCCGTATATTGTAGAGAGTTGCTATTCTCGTAATTTGTTGGTTTTAAGATTAAACAACGTGTCTTGTAAGTCTCCTAAAAAACTGTAAGTTTTTTTATTTATGACATCATAAAATTTTGATTAATTTTATAAGAATATTTATCTTGTATTCAATATTGTTATTTAAGACATTTATTATTATTAGTAAGAAATAAATAATAAACAATATTTTTTAAATTTCTATGTAATATAAAAAATTATAACTGTGAAAATTTTGCACGTTGGGAAGTCAAGGGTATTTTTTTCATGTGTTTGATGTTTGCACATTCGTAGTTTTGAACGTATTTTATATTTGTTTATACAGTGTGGTTCTCTGGGGAGAAATTAAAAATAAACTTTGTTATTTTAGTAAGTTTAGTTCGGAGTCATAGAGGAAGTTTTAAATCACTTTGCTGTCATATTCAGTGAATTGCTTTACCTCAGGAATTGTTGAATGATGCAATATTGACCTTTATACTCTATAAAGATAGTCTTTTTTCTTTTTTGACTTTTTTGTATTAAATATTCATTTAAATTTTTATTTGTGCTTATTTTTATCCCATATACCTTTACTGTTGTTTAATTATTAAAATAACTAACTTATAAAGCATATGACTAGAATATTTGTCAAGTACGATTGACTGGCGCCTAAATAATATTGCAGTTCCACGTTTTTCCGATTGGAACCCTCATTGTTGTATATAAACTGGCTGAGTATCCTAGTTGTGTAGATTAGTTGTGGATGGTGGCGCTATTGTACAACAAACCACTATTCATAGCAATATGTATATACATATATATACATATATATTTTCGGCTTTTATATTAAATATTTTTAATATTTTCAAATTAGCGAAGTAAATCGAATGTAAATATTGCTGTCTACAAATTACAAAAGCAAATTATACGAAATTTTATTTGAAAATTTTCGTCCACTTTGGGACTTGAACCCAAGTCTACGGTTTGCCGGTCCGTCGCTCTAACCAACTGAGCCACGAGGACCTTGGTTTCAAGTTTATTAGAAACGTCTATAAGGCATGTTAATATTCAGACGTCAACTTGAAAGTTTGAAATTGCTAATTTTTCATCCTTTGCTATTAATATATAGAGATAATTTCTTAGCCGTTCATTTAATATATCATTTAATAAATTCTTGGAATTTTCGGCTTTTATATTAAAATATTAGTAAATAGTAATTTATTATAAATATTTTAAATATTTTAAATATTTTAAATATTTTAAATATTTTAAATATTTTAAATATTTTAAATATTTTAAATATTTTAAATATTTTAAATATTTTAAATATATTAAATATTTTAATATTTTAAATATTTTAAATATTTTAAATATTTTAAATATTTTAAATATTTTAAATATTTTAAATATTTTAAATTTAAATATTTTAAATATTTTAAATATTTTAAATATGTTAAATATTTTAAATATTTTAAATATTTTAAATATTTTAAATATTTTAATTATTTTAAATATTTTAAAATTGGTATGTTATTTTGCGAAGTAAATGTGAATGTAAACATTGCTCTCTACAAATTACAACGCCAATTATACGAAATTTTATTTGAAAAATATCCTATGAATACGGTTTGTCGGACCGTCGCTCTAACCAACTGAGCTACATTTAAACGAGATAAAAAAATATTTTTTGGGAGTAGCGGCCGGGTAATTAAAACAATATTTAAATTGACGTTTGGGTGTTATATATAGTACCTTTTTCAAAAATGTAAAAATGTATTTAATGTCAAAAATGCTAAAAGGAAGAATATTATAATAAAACTACTTACAAGAATTTATTGTGGTATTAACATATTGCGATTATTTGTAACACATTTCTAAGTAAGACTAAATCGTTTGCATTGCAGGTAGACCGTTTTTTGAGACATGTGTTTATTTTTACGGCCAGAAGGAATGTTGTCTGAGTCGACATATGCGGGGGTCTAACTGTTATCGAACATATGTCTTTTTTTAAGTTTGATTGGCAGGTATATTCCTGACAGATTTTCTAAATTTGTTCTGTCAATTATGGAATTTCTATTTTTTTGTATGTTGATGCTTTCTAATAAATTTCTTGCATTGTCGTTTTTTTCGGATGTGATTATTGCGTTTTTATCGAAATTTAAATTGTGTTTTGTTTGTTTGATATATTTTTTAAGGGCTGTACTGTTTTTTGAAAATTTGTGTCCATTTAAACGTTCTTGCAAATATTGTGTTGTTTGGCCGATGTATACGCCTTCGCAATCATTGTATAGAATTTCATAAATAACGTGTTTTCTTTAATGTAGGTATTTTGTCTTCTAATTTTTTTGAATTTGTCATTTTCAAGGTCAAGTCGAAATTTTACAGTTTTAATTGTTGTTTAAAAATGTAATGGTCATTTTTTATTTGTGAGTTGCTAGTGACAATTATGTGTAAATTAATTAATAAGACTGCCAACACTTAACTCTAGTTCTTCACCTGATCAAGTCATTAATAAATAGGCGACATATTGACTTAGAACATTTGAGTTTTAATGTAAATAGACCGATAACCCAAATATTAGTAAATTTATATATATATAAAACTATACATATATATATATATATATATATATATATATATATATATATATATATTGCTTTTGTGTAATTAATAATTCAGTGTCATTAGAAACAACACCTGATTTATAAACGTGTATTATTAAAATCTGACTAATGAGGTCGATTGTATTAAAAATTAATTATTCCATTCGAGTTTTGGTTCCGAATTAATATTATTATTGCAAATATTGGATAAATTTCGTGAACTCTATCATATTATATTTGGTATTTCAAAACTTTTTACTCTCTATATTTTCCATGTTTCAATTAATATTTACCATTTGTTTAAAATGTGAAAACTAATATACTTACAATAACAACAAAAAAATTACGTACATTTCAATTATACAGTAATTAAACCTTCCCGCAGAACTAAATAATAAAATAACGATTTTAATATCAAATATCTTCGAAAATATGTTATATTTTATACAAGAAACAACATACGAATTATTTAATTTAACACTGGACTCATGTTATAAATGTTAGAGGTTCTACTTAAGTCTAACTTTTTTAAATTTTTTAATAGATTAAGTAAAAATAAATAAAATTTACGCCAATAACCTCTTAAACACTCGGAATGTAGATAGATATATTACATGAAGTGGCTATAGAAATAATTTCATTGTCACCGTATCGGATCTATTGTGGTCCCCCTGTCTTAGAGTACCTTATTCCTAATAGCTTTGAGAGAAAAGTTTCTTTCTTTGATGTAGATTATTTTTCTGGAGTTACAAGAGTTCTTTGCTTATGACTGATGAAGTCGGCTTCGACCACGACTCTTTAAGCCTGTACGCAGTCCTGGTTGTATTTCACCAGCCCCTACATTCTAGCCTTGGAAATTCCAGATAGCTCAGCTAATCGAATTTCCCCGTCGCACTACAAATTTACTTCCTATACCGTATTGACCCTTACAATCTTATCTATTTACTTAGGCTAGAAAATATCTAATTACAAACAGAAGTAAACACAAAAATTTTTAGGAAAAATATAAAATAAACACAAGTTTCTTTTTAAAATTGAGTTCGTTTTCATTTCCATTTTATAAGTCATCGTGAACACATATATAATTTATTATAATTATACGAAGGGAGTTTTTAAGTTATCTTCCTAGCTATGGAAACATGCTATAGTGCCAATTTTCTTACGTCAAGTTTCTGTGACATTTTATAGTGTCATCCCCAAGTTTGGTCCGAATCGCCTAACATTTGTTACTTTTACATTCATTTAAAGAAAAGAAAATGAGTGATCCGAAACTTGAACACAGGAGCGTCCTGAAATTTTTATCAAAAGAAGGCAGTTGTCCGAAGAATATTCATGAGCGATTAATTTGGTGTTGGATATGGAGGTGTTTTCTGCAAAAATTTCTTAAATTTATTTCTGGTCTCCATCAAACTCTTCAGTATACTCTCGAGTTCCTCCACTCATTTCTGCAGCTCCTCTTACTTCGCCTTTTCTAACCCTTCGTGGTCTCTCTTTCTTCTCTTTCTCCTTCGCGTCTCTTGCTTCATATATCTTTGTAATCATTATGTGCTCTTACATTTAATTTTTCCCTCAATTCTTCTTGGAAATCACATTTGCATCATTGAGTTATTTTTCGTCTTTGCACCCATGATTTACTTCTATATGAAAGTATGAGTGAATCTAATTGCATTTCTAGCTCCTTTAGCTTCTCTAGAAATGTGTATTTTCTTTTCCTATCCTCGAATTTTATCATATTAAATAAATTTCTAGTTTTTTTCTTTTTATTACATATTTCGGGTTTCCTTTATGATTTATTTCACTACTTTTTGCTAGATTCGAGCTTATATACACACGAGGATGTATTTAAAAATTCTTAGCCTACCACGAGTATAAAGACAAAATATTTTATTATTCAACATACTCTCCTCTTAATTAGATACCTATATTACAACGAACCTGCAACACCTTTAGATCTTTCAAAAAGAAATTTTTATCTTGCTATACCTCCAGGCCTCCACTATCAGGCCAGCTTCTATCACCTCTTAGTTAGAAGAAAATTAACGACCTTTTAAACTTTTTCTCAGTTGAGGAAAGACATGATAGTCGATGGAGCCAGATCTGGTGAATAAGGCCGGTGTTCGAGTAATTCGAGCCTTAAATCACGAATTGTTTGCATGGCAACATACGATTTGTGTGCAGGGGCATTGTCCTGCAAAAATAAAACAACTTTGATTAACTTTCCGCGTCTTCTCTCCATAATTTCTTCTCTTAGAGTGGTCAGTATCGTCCAATAATAATTCCCAGTTATTGTTTTACCCTTATCCAGTAAATCAATCATGATAACTCCATGGCAATCCCAAAAAACTGAAGCAAGAACCTTTCCAGCAGATTTGAGCGCGACACTTCTTAAGCCTTTGAGAACCAGAGTGTCTCCAGTCCATCGATTGTTGCTTTGTTTCTGGGTCGTAGAAATCTACCCAAGTTTCATCCATAGTAACAATACGGCATAAAAAGTCTGCATCACTTTCAAACTGAGCAAAACGACGTGAACTATATGATGGGCGCGTTCATATGAAATATTCAGTGCCTCAGATATTCGACAATCTGACAAAATCATATCATAAAATGCATTAACATTTTCGGAGACGTACACAAAAACTGGCCTTCCTGATCGGTGTACATCTTCAATGGAAAATTTACCCCTTTTGAAGCTTGCAATCCAATTTTTAACGGTCGCATACGAAGGGCATTGATCGCCAAGGGTATTAAACATATCTTCGTAAATCTGCTTACCTCTTAACCCCTTGAAATACAGGTACTTATTGATGGCTCGATACTCCAATTTTTAGATTATCACAATTTCGGTCGACATCCTTTATTTCAAATTTTATTGTGCAACTTTGGTTTAACTTTTTGACGTGACACTTCTAATATGTTATTTTTCGTTGCTATGAGATGGCAATATTTTTTTTATCCACGGTACCGATCTAGGCTAACTAAATATCAATACCCCCTCGTATTCCATTTGATTAGTTCTTTGGACCATTTTCATCACTTAAAAAATTTACATAAACCGTCGCTTCGACAGTCATCAAGGTGCTCCTTGCCAAACTCATTTCAATCAACTTGTCTTGCAAACGTATGTGTCTTTCCAACATTTATTATACACTATCCTCTGGCGTTTAATTTGACAAATAGATATGGTTGCTTAAAGTTTATCGAAAGTTGAAAAGTTGCAATTCAGTACTTACTTTTTAAGAAAATAAACGCAACTTATATTTTGGCAGATATGCAGCACTGAGCAAAAGTTCTTCTTCGAAGGCCACAATTGGTCAGAGTTGCTCGCTTTCAACGTGGCCATATAATTCCCGAAGATGAAAAACGTCTTGAACCACCAGAGCGTGTTACCATTCCAGAAATGGTCGAAAACGTTCTTCGTGTAGTGTTAGGTGACTTAAGACTGATTGTGGGCATATCTACTGAACTCGTACACCACCTTCTGCATATCGAATTAGGTATTGGTAAGGTCTCTGCCAGGTGGGTGCTTCGTTTACTAATCTCATCAATGGAGGTATTGTGGCAGTCCCCAACCGAAGAAGGCCAAGTCGTTTCCTGCGGTATAAAAGGTATTTGTCAAGATATTTTGAGATTCCAAAAGGATATTCTTAACCACTATCTCGCAAAACTATCAAGTGGACTATGCTGCCTTCCTGGATAAAATGGAAATTGCCTTACCGACTCGATTGCGCGAAAGAAAGTACTGTTCCATCATGACAATGCAGTAGCATTGCCGCACACCACTAGCATTGTTCAAGAAAGACTGGATGAATTCCGATTCCAGGGTGTGTTCAACCATCCTATTCACCGGATATACCACCTTTAAACTTCAACTTATTCCCATAGCCTAAGCTATTTCTCGCCTAAAGGGAATTCAAGACAAACGAAGAAGATATTACGAAAATATAGGAATATTTTGACGAGCATCATGCTATTGATTATATAACTGGTGTAATGGCACTTCAGAATCGTTGGTCCAAGTGTATTAATGTTGAAGAATAAAAAATCCTTGCCGTAATTCATGTGGTCTATTTTAAGTCTCACCTTTCGTCAAATAATCGTTGAATGTTATGTCTTCCAATTTTATTTTCTTTTATTATAATCTTTGTCTGTTGGGTATTATTTTAATATTTTTGTTTAATACGTTCATATTTTCTTTTATAAGCCTGCTTCTACTTCATCTAAAACCATATACATTGTCTACATAACACATGTCCGATATTTTTACTCTTTCCTTTACCCAATATCCTACGTAATGAGCTCTCATCCAGTTGTTATTTACTTTTAAAGCTGTATGCAATATTGAGTTAAATAACAAAAAATTTCGAAATACATCCCTATTTTAAACTTCAAATTATTTGTTTCTCAATCCCACATAATCCAAGATGTTGTTGTTTTTGAATTTTAAATTTCAAATAAAATAAACTCTTAATGTCAGATCAGTAAGCTTCAAAAGGCTTAAAGTTCCTTTGTAAAATATAACGTCAGACCGCATTAATGGGAAAAACATAAATACTTAATGTAGCGTGCCTCGACTGTGGATATAACAAACTTAATAAAAGTTCCTCAAAGTATTTCCATAGTCCGATCAAATTTAAGCGACTTATCGATCTTCGTCAGTGGATTTTCCGGTCACCCAAACATACGCAGCACTAAAACGTCTAAAAGAGACGTTCATAAAGAACAAAACTTTTAAGCCGGCATCAGAAGAATTTCAATGTAGTATCTGAACATCAACAGCATAGCCGGCTGATAAAAGTTTCTATCCGATACAAACGAGACTAAGAAACTATTTTACTTGAAAGGGCGGAAATGTTTTGCTCCATCGGGTGATCGTTACCCGCAACGATTTTCATGGAAACTTCATTAACATACTCTAAAATTGTTTAGCATCGCGTGCATATTTCGTATCTTTCTGTATGTACGCCGCTTAAAGTTGTTTCGTGACGGATTGCCAGAAACATAACTTACAGAAATTTTAAATTTATTTCAATATGTAGTCATAAAAATAAAGCTTTAGTTATACCCAAGATGCTTTATATTTCAACTACATACTTACTCGTTTGCAGAGTAAATACCCAGAAAGAAGAATATCCATCTAAGCTCTGGTTTGACCGGAAATGCTTCATACTATATTTTTTTAATGGAACAACCTGTATGTTTTTGCAATTTCGGAAAGATAATTAAAAACTATATGATTGTCTGAGCCTTTACTTGATGAAATTCCATTATAGCTATTATCAGGATAAAATAAAAAAATTTTAATGAATTTCACTTTTTAATTTACACCGTAACGATCGTTTCGCTCTAACCTGAGCTTCATCAGACATATAACTAACTTATGTACGGGGTTGGCCATTTAAGACTATGCCGAAAAAGGCAACCCTTCCCTTGACCGGCCAAGCCGGTACATAAGAGAAGAAAATACGTATCTAGGTATAGTCCATTAACACGATGCCAGATGGCAGCAAATATACAAAATAGTTTAAGTACATATATCAATACGTTAAGCACGTATTACGCATTTGTTACAAATGAAACAGACATGTAATATACACCTATATACCTTTCTTACAAATTTTGTGGCTGATAATTTATCAGCCACAAAATTTGTATCCTAGGTAGGCCATGAACAACTGAGATAGACATATAAGCCACGTCTGAGCTTATAGAATTGACGAAGTGTCTTTTGTAAATAATCATAAATCAAATTGACAAGTTACGATTTAAGAATTTAATTAAGTAAATTGCATACTTTAAAAGAAAAAAGAGAAGGCAACGAAACGCGGTATTCTCAAGCGGTCAGCCATCCAACTACTAACCGCGCCCGATGCTGTTTGACTACAGTGATCGGACTCAAACTCAAACTCAAACTCAAACTCAACAAATCTTTATTTACATATTACATAATTGCTTACAGGTATCTACATGTAGCTCAAACTTGTGTGCTTATAAAATTTTCCTACATAATATTCTATGTTTACAATTTTAGTTAGGAATGTGTCTTTAATGACTCATATGTGTTTGTCGCTATTTACACGCACGCACAGATCACTGGCGCACACGAGAAACATTTTGCGTCATTTTCGCTTAATAACAGGCACTGTCACATGTTCACTAGAGGAAAAACTTCTAAAAAACCTCTAACGTTTTCGTTGTTCCACTGAAGAGACGATTCCGATGAATTTTAGTCTAGATCTAATTCGGAAAGGGCATTTGGAATATTGGCATACGTTGATATTGATGGGGATGTTTTGCCGGAGTATGTCGCGTTTTGGTAATCTTCTGTATTAAAGGATTTTCGTGATAGATGGTCTTGTTGTAGAATTTGTTGGCGATTGTTGTAATAAAATCTTGTATCGTCTGTATTTTTGCTAGTACAATTGGTAACTCTAAAAAAGTTACTGCACTGAAATTGAAAATTACAGTTACAGTTTAATTGCTCTGATAAAGAGTGTTACGACAAGACGCATAGAGGTTAACAGTAAATAAAAATATATTTGTGTTGTAAAATTTTTAACGTCTTAATCCGGCTTGTAGGCTTCTGCTACAATTGTTCATGATTGCTTCTGGGATTCCGGGCTGGAACAGTATCAGTGTGCAATAGTAGTTGCAACTCTGAATATATATCCTGCAAAAGCGGACGAAACGTCGGCTAAGAAGGAAGCAGTGCAAAGGACGCAGTTCCACACCAGAATCCCAGAAGAAATTTAGATATCTTTATTGAATCATGTTATTTAATATAAGACAATTACGAATTAAATATAATATCAGCCAAATGTTCGCCACGGCTTCAGCAGTACACCTTCACCTGCTAGTTTAAATTATAAATAACATCTCGGTATTTTTGAACCTCTATTCCACCAATGTCTTATTATCTCGACCGTTATCCCTGGAATCACTGGTGGCTTATAAGCATAGACTTTACGTTTGAGATAGCCCCAAAGAAGGAAGTCAAGTAGTACCAAATCGCATGATTTCGGTGTTTCGTGAAATGATACTATCTGCGAACTTCTTACGCAATAAGGCCATGGTTGCATTGGCCGTGTGGCATGTAGTGCCATCTTGTTGAAACCACATATTGTCTACACCAATAACTTCCAATTCGGGCCATACGAAATTTGTCATCATGTCACAGTAGCACTCGTCATGGAATTTCCAACACCATTTTCCAACACGATAAACCGTCAAATGATTCCGCCAGCCCAAAATCTACACCAAGCAGTAACTTTTGTAGATTCGATAAACTATCTTGGATTCTCATCATCCCAACTGCAACAATTTTACTTATTAACGAATGCACTGAGGTAAAAATAGGCCTCGTCACTGAAGATGATTACACTGCTCAACAAATTTTCATTTTTTCCACTTGCCCTGATAACGATTTTCAATCAAAGAAATGTCTTGATGAAATCCTTCGCCGTGTAGATCACTCACGTCGTCAAAGTTCGTGGAAAAGAAATTCAGATGCGAGTGCAAAAAGTGTTTTTTTAGGCTCATGTTTCAGCCCAATTTATGGTAACTTCTAAGATGTTCAAAATATAAATAAAACTAATAGTTAAAATCTTCACTTTTTTGATACCTAGTCGTAGAACGACAATTGTTTCGCCAACACAGTGACTTCATCAGGTACTTACAATTAAAAAGGCTTTCGCTGTAAGCTAAATTACGTAATCGTTAACGACAATTGTTTCGCCAACACAGTGGCTTCATCAGATACTTACAGCTAAAGTGGCTGTAAGTACCTGATGAAGCTGTGTTGGCGACACAATTGTCATTTTACGATTACGAATTAATAAAGTGAAGATTTTAACTATTAGTTTTATTTCTATTTTAAATTATAGATCTTCATCAAGTAAAAGCCGAATCAATTCAATGATTCTAAGAAATTAATTAAAGCATTCCAAGCCACATGTTCCAAGTCGCTAAGGTTTCTTCAAATTTTTTATCTTGTTGTAGAAGTTAAATTGGGATCCTCTATAAGTTTTGCATTTTGGGAAATTTTTGTTTAAGGTATTGGAATCCACAGCCATCTTTATCCATTGCTTCCACGAAATTTTTCATCAAACATAATTTTATGTGTAAAGGCAGTTGAAGTACTTGATCAGGTTCAACACTGAATCGAAAGAGTCGTGTGTAGCTCTTAATTTTATTGGTTCCAGAGCAAAAATGGGCATGTTCTAAGTGCTCTGGCGTAGGAAACATGGTCAGACATGTCCACTCAATGTTCGACAGAACAATATTTTTGGTAGTATCTTCCTTATATAAGAGTAACTTCGAAATTTTGTAAAATTTAATGCGTTTTTGAAAAAAAGTATTTAAGAAAGTATCTCAAAATACTGACGTCATGGAAAATTTTTAAATCAGATTCATAATCAGCATGACAAAAGACATAAACTATACGTATTGGTATATAAGAAAACCAAACTGTGTTGACCAGTCTTATCTTTGAAAAATCGTGGTCGTGTTGTGTTCGAATACGCGTTGGTGAAAAAGATACCAGCACGTATTTCAAAGTTGCCTATAGGCCAGTATATGAAATAAATGCTTGCTACATATACGACGCTAATTATTCGAATTTTATACTGAAAAGAATTCGCCGGAACACGCTTTTACCATTAAGCTATTAAGGGACTGAAGTTCGAATCGTAGGGAAGTCTTAAATTGCATTAAGAACAGATATTATATTGTGCCCGTAGTTGGCAAATTTGTGCAAATCAATTGTATTTTCGCGAAGTGACGTGAATGAAATAAATGCTTTCTACATATACGACGCTAATTACTAGAATTTTTTACTGAAAAAAAATCTACTTATACAGGATTCGAACCTATGTCCATTGGTTTGCCGGACCACGCTTTTACAATTAGGCTATTAAGGGACTGAAGTTCGGATCGTCGGAAAGTCTTAAATTGCATTAAAAACAGATATTATATTGTACCCGTTGTTGGCAAATTTGTGCAAATCAATTGCAATTGGCCAGTATATGCTGGCAAAACTTAATTTGACGCTCAAATCATTATCTCAATTCAAATATAAAAAAATAAAAATAAAAATTAAACTTAAATTTAATTTAGACAATTCTTTGATAATTTATTATTACTTGACAAAAGTAAAATTTTGTAATTGAGTTAAGACATACTTGAAAATTTCATGGCCAACTCGGACGCGGTTCTTTGTTCAACGCACAATATTCTTGAGATTTTAAATAATTCGATAGTTAGCATGTTTAAAGGTAGTTTATTTCTAGGTTAAGTATATTATTTCACCAAAAATTCCTATATACATGCATATAAAATCTTTACCGTTTCTGGTTATAAAAAATTTGATTTCCCTTTTTATAACCACCGGATTCTAATATTAGATACATTTATATTCCAAATACACAAAAATCTTATGCAATAAAAAATTGTTTACTTCGTAATATATAATTTATAGCTATGCTTTCTTTCTCCTTGGGAATCTTTAGAAGAACTTTTGAATCCTACGAAAGGAAACGCCTTTTTTATGATCACGAAATAATAAGTTAAGCTTTTCAGATAATGATAGTAGCTAAAGTTGAGAATGAACGGTGTTCTGAGTTTTACAAGAATTAATATGTTGTCTGAGGAACAATAATATAAATTTATCAAATATGGAAAGTATCCAGCCATCAATACGTTCTATTTTTTAACTTTTCCACGATAATAATATTACACTCTATGTTATTAAATAATTGTAGATAGAATAACAGTACCAACTATTTAAATATTTAATAGGATCCCCCACAATGTCTACATTTTATGTAATTTACTAACGTACACCTCTTTCGTACTTAAATAGCAAAATACTCGCAGAAGTGCCACTACAGAACCCTTATATTTTCAATAATTTAATAATTTGTTATTAAATGTTGCAGACACTTCTTAGTGAAGCACTGTATTTAGATATATTTAACTTGCAGAACATAAATTATTATTATTTAGCGTACGGTTAAGATGGATTGAAAATATACATCCACCCAGTGCAAAGTTAAATTTTAAAATAAAGCCCCTTGATCCAGTCTAACACTTCAAAAAAATCACTCATTTCACCTCCCTATGCTGTAAGGGGGCATTCAACTATAATATAGTGAATAGTCTGGTGAGGTGCTCGGCATTCGCAAGTCGGTATCTCATTCAGCAGTGTTGCCAACTCTGGGCTAAAGTCGCTAAATCTGGAGGATTTTAAAAGCGGTTTAGCGACAAAAAATAATTTTTGAGATTAGCGACTTTTTTTGGGAACTTTTAGATGTTTATGGATACTTTTAAAAGACAAATAATCATTAATTGACGAAGGAGATACTTGTTGAAACTTCATTATAACGCTAAGAAATAAGTAATTAAACTTCTAGTTTAAAAAATTATTTTATTGTAAATACCACAACAATATTGTTTCGCCATACAATGGTTTCATCAGGTGGATGAAATACTGAATATGTGCAATACAAGTTTGAATATTTATCTGAAAATTATTGGGGAAATGGTGGTGGAAAAATTTTTACAATCTTAAATTTAGTAGAGGGGAGCTGTTTAAATCTAGTTGGTCATTTAAAGCTAATCCTAAACTATTGTATCTATTAATTTCTAAGTTTTCTAACAGGTTAACAGGTAACAGTTTTTTACTTTTTTCTTGAATGTGTAAAATTTTGAAATCTATATTAAATCTATGATTGATATCTATACAATGACTTGCGGCTTCTCTCGTGTTCTTTCATCCTAATTTTGAATGTCCTCCCCATTTGTCCTATGTATAACATATTACAATCTTCGCATGTTAACTTATATACACCAGAGTTTGATTCTTTGTCTATTTTATCTTTGTTGTTTTTAATAATGTTCTGTATAGTATTGTCTGTTTTAAATTATATATGTTCGTTATTAAGTTTTTTAATGAAAGAACCAATTTTTTCCGAAATTTTTCCTAAGTAAGTGATTGAATTATAGGAATTAATTATCTTGTATTTTAATTTTGGATAAACTTAGGAAAGGGTTTTAGATTTTTGTTGGCTATTTAGGATGCTATTGACAATACTTATAGAGTAACCATTGTTTAATGCTATTGTGTATATTCTATTTAGTTCAAGGTCGAAATTACTTTTACTCATAGGTACATGAATTAATCTATATACCATTGATTGGTATGCTGATAATTTGTGTGTTATAGGATGAAAAGAATTAGCGTGTATTGTGGTATCTGTATGTGTTGGTTTATGGTATATAGCGAACTCGTGTTTATTAGTTTTGTGTGATATGGTTAAATCTAGAAAATTAATGCTTTTATTTATTTCTGTTTCTAAACTAAAATTTATTTTGGGGTGAATAGTGTTGATATAATTATGTAAAGTTTTTAATTGTCTATTTGAACCGTTACAGCAAATTAATATGTCATCAACATACCTAAACCAATATCCACAATTACCAAACAAGGGATGTGTACTAATTATAGTTTCTAAATTATTCATGAAAATTTCCGCTAATAAGGGGCTTAGTGGGTTTCCCATTGCTAGACCCTCAATTTTCAATTTAAAGAGAAATTTTATAAACAAACAGAGGGTCTAGCAATGGGAAATGACAACCAAAGATCTAATGTAATGACTCATTACATTAGATCTTTGGTTGAGAATGGTAGAAATTATCGAAACAATATTTTTTAGAACAATAAAATAAAACAGTTATAAATTATCAAGTGTTTTTTTTTATAAGTTTTATTTCAAATTAGAATATCTTTACATCCCCATTGATCATATCTATTTCCGAAGTTTACTAATAATTTTATTTTCTCTGTTTTCAGGTAGAAGTCATGACAAATCGTTTTCATTATTTCGATTGGGTCAGCGATCGTCAGCTGGCGTCAAAGCCTTCGCTGAGACGGGTCGTTCCGATATATTAGAACAACAGAGCCAGGGCGAGGGCGGCATCTATGATGAATTTAATGCACCTCCTATAGCATCCGGCGTGGGCAGAACAGAAGCGGAGTTTTTCGTCGACGGAAATCACTCGAGGGTAATCTAATGCATAATTCATTAATTATGACCTAATTACCTAATCGCTCATTTATTTGATAACCGTAAATTGCTTGTAAATGATCTTAAATGGATATTCGTTTTTCATGGTTTAGCTGTCGTGAAAATAACTTATTTTAAACAAATAATTTACTAATTATTCAATATCCAGCCATAGCTTTTAAATGAAAAAAGTTAAAGCCTTTCCACAATAAGATTTTTAATTTATATAAATAATGATGGATAAATACGTGGAACCATGTAAATATCTGTTAAATTAAAAAAGACATTGTAATAAATTTTAGACACGAAAATTAGGTATGAGGAGCCATCATTTGAAGTATTTTTAAATATACAAAGTGTTCAAAAAATGGGACTTTTTTAAATTGAACACCTTGATTTTTTTACATATTCAAATTCTCCTCGATACCATGATTTCAACAAACTATTTCATTTATTAATTGGTAAGGAAAAGAAAATAAACTGGCCATACAAAACAAAGTTAAATTTAATTTATAAAATTCTGGGCGCCACCTACTTGCTAACCGTAAGCCAATCTGTCTGTAAATTCACTTGTAACCTTCGCTATGATGTTTGGTGAAATTCTTCGTATCTCTTCGTTAATTCTTTCAGCTAAATCTTGAAAATTTCTAGGTCGGGTAAGATACGCTCTCTGTTTTAGAGCCCCACAAGAAGTAATCTAGTAGATTGAGATCAGGAGAACGTGCGGGCCATTTAATTTCGCCTCTCCTTCCAATCTATTTGTGGGCAAAACTTCGATCTAATTGATCTCGAACGATAACTGAATAGTGAGATGTCCCATCCTGCTGAAATGTTTTGTGGAAGTTAGTTATTTTCGTCCAATGCAGGAATTATCTGGTTATTCAAAAATTTTAAATATATTCGTCCATTTAGAGTTTCTTCTATAAGAAAAAGACCTCATTATTCTGTTTCTACAAATACCAGCCCAAACTCCAGTGAGAATTACTCTGTTCCCAATACCGACAGTTGTATTAATTGCAACAATAAAAGAAATTGTAATACTTACATTTCGAATTATAAAGGTTTTATAAGTATCGAGCGATACTTATAATTTTGAAAATATCGGTAGGTATATATTCTAAAAATTCTGATTTTCTTTCACATGTAAGTCTCAACCTTAATACTTTAGACCCCAAGTTGTTGAAATCGTGTTATTTGGAGAATCCAAAAATGTAAAAAAAAGTATAACTTCAATACGTTACGTTTTTTTTAACAATATTTTAAAAATACTTCTAATGAGGGCTCTTCATTCATAATTTCCCTGTCTAAAATTTTATTACATTTTCAATTTTAACAGATATTTACATGGTTTAACACATTTTCCAATCACTGTGTATATCGATAGCTACATGTCATTTTCAGTAAAACATTTGGTGACCAAATGATTTAGTAAAACGATCAAGATTGAACAAAATATTAATTTTGTTTCTGACTGTACTGTACGAACTAAAACAGTAATTTTCTTAATAACATTTACGAAGCACTTAGAAGGTACCCTAATAGACACTTCTAAGTCAAATATCGAGAAACTTACACAAAACATTGTACCATCATCTCTGGTGTTCCTCAAGGTAGACTTCTGGGCCCAGTACTGTAGCTGCTATTTAAAACAGATTTATCTATATCAAACTACACGAAAAACACAGCATTTTGAGATTATACCGTTGTTTTAGAAAATTTAGTAAAAAAGAAACACGTTAAAAATACATTTCCTTTATTTGTACTAATATAAAACAATAATTTTACATATTTATAAGGTTTAAATTTACAAATATACATAAACCTTTAATCAAACTAGATATATAACAATAGAAACATCACTTCTTCAGTTAATTGGCATCTGAAAATAAATAAATTCGTTGGCGAATCCATGTCCAATCAGTTAAATAATTCCAACTAAATACTGCGCAAAAAGCCAAGTTCCAGTCGACTCGTCGAAGACTTGACTTTTATCAATATTTCGGTGATATATTTTTTTTTCATTATCTTGAGAAAATATTAAATATTAGATTAAATTGATATTTCTATTAAATTCAAAGTATCCTAAAAAACAATCCAATGCGTAGCAGATGATTTTCTAGCATATGCATTTGTAACACTTTTTATTTTCGTTCTTTCCTTTAATTTTTAACATAAAATTAACAATCTTTTAATGAATTTTTTACGCATATTATAGCAATTTAAAATGTGCTCAGTGTTAATTACATGGAACTGAGTAACGTAAAATTTCGAATGATTTATATTCTGCTTTATTTATTACATTTGCATAATGTTCGCTAAATATTCTTTTCATGTGTACAAATACATTCAAAATACTGATATTACAAAAAAAATAAAGTTTTTTCTTTGAAGCATTTAATGTGCGAATATTTTGCAAATTGTAAAGGGCAAATTGTTTTCGACCCCACTGATCTTAAGCATCGATTACATATTCTTGAAGTGTACTTAATACTTGTTATTAAATAACCGGTAACATTATACAATGAGTTCAATTCACTATTACTTCGTACGGCAACATCTTCTGGTGTAGTTGATAACACTACTAGATCATAAATTTTCTTTCAAACCTTTGGATTATGTTAAGAAAATCTGAAATAAATTTTAGTTCATAATTGTGGTAGCTCCTTTTGAAACAATGTTTAAATATTGCGACACACAAATAAGTTTTAAATTATTTTTTATATTGCAATGCTGCTGGTATAACTTGTTTAGCACATACAACACTCATAAATTCTCTTGGCAATCTTGTGTGAATCTTGATGTCAAGAGGAAGTCATATTTCCTGGTACACAAAAATTCATGTTGCAAATATAATATATATTGTACCGTAACAAGCACACCTGTTTGGGATGGTTTCCAAATGGATACATATCCTGCAAATATTGTGAAAAAATCGTGCAGAAATGTGATTGATTCTTCATACACACATATTTAAAATTTGCTTAAAGCTAGGGTTGGGTTGACGAGAAGGCATGAGCATAAACCAATTTTCTACATTATAAATAAACCAAGCAGTAGTTAAGTATTCTGGCTTCCTTTACTTTTCATGCGTTTGAAACGGTTTCATAATGAATCTTTTCTCAGACGAATTAAAACAACCAAATGCAACACATCCAGGCATTGTAGTTTCTAAAATATGAGGTTATTAAATACAAATATTGTTTATATAATTTATACTTATCTCAATTATTAGATACGTTAAGTCTATTGTTGGTTAACTCAACGATAAACACTAAACCTAAATACTAAATAAAGCTAATATATATTACGGAAATAAAATTATAAACTACAAATAACGATAACTTATGACTAGACAAATAATTAATAACGCTTTTTAAACTTGTGAGAAGATTCAATAAGAAATATTCTTGATTGAGTGACTTGTTTACATAGAAACACATTGAAGTCTCAAGAAACTTCGACACAAGATGGCGGATTTTGAATTAACCAATAGAAAATAGACCACGCCTTGTCGCATAGAGTCGGCAAAGAGGGGCAAGTTTCAGTGCAGTGTGGAGAACAACATGGAGAGGCTTCGCCACTATATCAAGGCGAGCTTTCAATAACACAGGCCTACAAACACAGTGCGTCGTTTGTATTTTGCTTACTTCGGTATTGAAATTCTACACCAAGATAAAGTGTGGGTGCCTCATAGTGTTTGTAAAATATGCGTTGAACATTTGCGACAATGGGAGAGAGGGAAACGTAAGTCTTTGAAGTTTGGAGTGCCTATGATATGGCGAGAACAAAAAAATCATAATGACGACTGTTACTTTTGTATGATTAATATAGTGGGCATCAACAAAAACAATCGCCATAAATGGAAATACCCCAATATTTCTTCAGTACAAAGACCTGTTCCTCATTCAGAAAATGTTCCAATACCGACTTTTCACCAGGTAGTGCAGCAATCTCAGGAGGATGAAGCTGAAATACCTATTTCTTCCCAAGTAGATGATGACTTTCAATACTGCGGAATAACATCAGATCCTAAGCCATTTTCGCAGAATGAGCTTAGTGACCTCATCAGAGACTTAGATCTTTCGAAGGAACGTGCTGAGTTACTAGCGTCAAGATTAAAAGAAAAAAATTGTCTTTCCTCAGATGTTCGAGTGTCTACATATCGCACGAGAGAGGGAAAGTTATTGAAGTTTTTTTCATCTGATGAAAATTTTGTGTATTGCTGTAATGTGAGTGGTTTGCTGGCTTTCATGGGTTTAACGATCTATCAGCCCAATGAATGGCGTCTCTTTATTGACAGTAGTAAACGAAGTCTAAAAGCAGTTTTTCTACATAATGGAAATAAATATGCTCCCGTTCCAATTGCTCACTCAACATGTGTAAAAGAAGAATATGAGGTTATTTCAAATCTTTTACAAAAAATAAAATATATTGAACATAACTGGGTGATCTGCTTCGACTTGAAGATGGTTAATTTTTTATTGGGTCAACAGAGTGGTTATACTAAATACCCATGCTTTATTTGTCTCTGGGACAGTCGAGCTAAATCACGTCATTGGACTGCAAAAAATTGGCCTGTGAGAGATGCTCTTGTTGTTGGGGAAAGAAATGTTATAAATGAACCCTTAGTTTCAAGAGAAAAAATAATTCTTCCGCCATTGCATATAAAATTAGGGCTAATGAAGCAATTTGTTAAGGCTCTCGATAGAAATGGTCAATATTTCCAGTTTATTTCTCACAAATTTCCTGGTTTAAGTACTGAAAAACTAAAAGCAGGTATCTTTGATGGACCTCAAATACGTAAATTGATGAAAGACACAACTAATTTTGAGACTTGTATGAATGATGTGGAGAGGCTTGCCTGGCAATCTTTTGTAGCAGTTGCACAAAATTTCCTCGGAAATCATAAGGCTGACAACTATGTAGAACTAGTAGAGGAAATGCTGGTGCGATTCAAAGATTTAGGCTGTAATATGAGTATAAAATTACACTATCTCAATAGTCATCTACATCACTTCCAACACAATTTAGGAGATCTAAGCGAAGAACAAGGGGAACGTTTCCACCAAGACCTAAAAACAATGGAGAATAGATACCAAGGAAGGTGGGACAGTCATATGATGGCTGACTATTGTTGGGGAATCATGCGAGATTGCCCGAGTCAGTTCCATTCTAGAAAATCACTCAAAAGACAATTTCTTGATGTTTAATGTCAATAAAATATATATTTTTTCGTGAATTGTGTTTTTGTTTTCTCGGGAACTAGAGCTGACAGAAGAACACGGGTAACATTTTTGATATCGCCATGTAAGACATACTTAAAATCGGGTCTAAAATCTCCAGCACCAAAATGGTTGTAGGCCAGTGTAATGTTTACGTACTGGCATTATTTATGTTCGTGACTTTCATAAGTGAGAATAAGCGATGCGAACGCATAATTGTTTATACATAAAATAATGATAAAAAATATATTATATAACGTGCTGAAACACTCACTGTTTTAAGAAGCTTCTATGAAATCCCAAACTGGGTGGAATCTATTAAATATTTGAATCATCAAATATGTTTCCACACTTGTTTCAATCAAATGACCACGGCGTGCAGAATAAATATTTTTCAATGATGAAAACGGCCGTTCCACATCGAGTGATGTTATATTTGCAAATTTAAAGGAATCCTTGTTACAACTTAATGGATCATTCGACGCACCTACACAAATTCGTCTTAGTATGAGAAAATCTGAATCCTTGTCAATAACACATTCAAATTTTCGTATTACACACTCATTTTTTTCGCCTTCCGCTAAACATAGGTGTGAGTGAACATCATCCACAATTTGAACAGAATCCACAAACGACATCGAATTATTTCATAATTCTTCAATTCCTTCCGCTAGTCTATAGTAGTTCTTGCGAATAGTTTCTAAATCACTTTTTACCTGACTATCTTGAAATATTTTTTGGCTTTTCTTGATAGCTTCGGCGTGTATCGGATCGAATTGTAAAACTACCTTTTTTACGTAATCAAAATGTTCGCAGTAGTAAAACGCAGCCTCTAATCATATTCCCCAACGCGTAGTAATCGGCTGTGGTGGTTTAGGCACTTTGGGACACAGTTCGTGAAATTTTTTTGTACGTTTTGGAGACTTTAGAAACACTGCCTTCGTATTAGCTATTAAAGCATTTACTCGTGGATAACATTTAGGTATCAATTGCGCCACAAGGTTTAAAGCATGGATTTTACATTTTGCATGCAACAGATTGCCACTCTCTTTTTTAAGCCATCGGCCTAAGGAAAGCATGTTAGCGGCACCATCACTCACAAACATTAAAAGTTGGTTTGTTGAAACTTGAAATTTGTTTAATGCTCTCAACATCACTTTTAAAATTTTCATCGCTAGTACATTTTGCAACTCTTTTGGAAGTAAGTAAGATAGAGAATTTTTTTGCCGATCGGTTGTTTCGTCCACACATAACCACAATTTTTACCTTTCAATTGTGCTTTAACTCTTCTTTCAACATAGTCACGAGCAGACGGCATGACATTTCTTATAGTAATGTATAATCCGAATACTTGCTCCAGAAGGAGACAAATGCTTTTTGGTCTAGCAAAGCGAACGGTAGATTACATATAATAAAACAAACACCTATATCAAATATTCGCTGTATCGCCACGGATTTCAGAATAGTGTTTTATACTTTTTAGGTGGCGTTCACACTTCCACCTGCTGGCACACGTCAAATAGTCGTCGCACCTTATACATTTAATTCAATCGCCTTCGTATTCTAAATCCGGGATACTCGCTACTACGCTTTCTAGTTTCTTCGAAATACGCCGTTTCCGAAACGTACCTAAATGCGTCATTTTCTAAGTATGTGTGTACTGACATGCACTCACAACGACCAGTGGAATAATACTGAACAAATGTGCTTTGATACGGACCCTTGAGTTTCCGTGCCGCATGCTTCTCCCCTCTACGTTGCTCTCGGGACTTCACTGGAAATTCCCCCTCTTTGCCGAGTCTTATGTATGTCCAATTTATCATGTTGGCAGCACCGGCGTTACGGCGTTAGGCTGTGTCATTTTAGAATGCTTGACAGTGACAGTTCTCTTTTGACAAGACGCATATCTAGATGTGTCGCACTTTGTTCTTCGTACACCTCACTATTGATACGAAAATAATTGCGATTTATATTTGATTCGCCCTCGTATATGAACTCGTATCCTTAAGCTTGTAGTTTATCAATGAACGAAATAGTGGAACAGAAAATTATAACCAAGATTTGCGGAAACATAAGTAGATTTATCAATAGATTAATGATTAAGTATAGTATATATATAGTAAAATACGTTAGCTTAATATTTTCCGAACTTTTCCGCTTTAATACTCTTCAGTTAACATTGTCAAACTTTAACCATTCATAAAATTTTAACAAAATGGCCGGATAATCCAATAGTAGTTTTAAACGAAGTTAGTTAGACAACCGACTTCTTGACGTTTATGAAACTTTCCTGAGAATTCTTGCCTTCGGAAGTAAACTCGAGACTTAATACAAGTTCTATTTCAGATAAATTGTTATAAATAACGCGAAATGAATTTCCGCAATAATTTCTTATTTTAACTTGAAAAATGTTGAAATTTTAACTAACATTTATTTCCAGTGGAGATAAATTAATTACGCGACTTTAAATTAATGATAATTAGACAAAATAAATTTCCCCTTATATTATTTATTATTTAGTTCGCGTTCTCGCCAACGAAGGCCATAAATTTTCAATCAGGCAAATAGGGAATACTATATACAATTTATCGCGAACACCCAAAGAGAAGTTATGTTATAAATCTCGTAAACGGACGATTTCTTTTCTATTTACTTGGATCGATTTCGCGTTTGACAACACTCGATATTCATTTTTTTCGTCATAGCGCGAGCGCTTTTTATCATTCTTCTTCCCCATCGAGTACAAGTGGGCGATGCGGCGTTTTTTTTTTTGTTCGCTTAGTTCTCGCACCGCTTCGTCGTTGTTGACGTCCTTTTTTCGTTCTTCGTTTTTTTCGCGTCACTTTTTTCCTTTCGTGTGGTCTGTCTAAAGGCGCGAGTATGGTAGAAAATAACAGATAAACCCACACGACGAAGTCTCGGTATAAATAATGTACGCCGTATTACGACTCTAAGTGTACCATGGGTAAAACAGAATACAATACACTCTTTATTTTAGAGATAAAAAATGGTATTTCAGTATATTTTAAAACAAGCAATATGTAGAATCCAACAAATAGATCTGGATTTTCATTGAAAATTATAAACAAAAATTTAAGTAATCAAAAATAAAATTAATTCCGAATGAAGTAGCTGAATACAGTATGCTATATTCCGTTTTATACATGCAGTTTTAATACAGTTGAAGTCGGTCTATCCGGGAATTGTACCGAAAATAATTTGCGAACCCCCGCTAAAAAAATTGCGCTATTATAATATTTTACCATCTGTAATTTTTCCTCTGGTGAATAATAATTATTTTGGAAAACGTATAGCGTGCGAAGATGTTACTCAAACGAATTCTTACGGCAGAGTAAGCGCCACGTCAGCATAGGTACAGTTATATTAAAAAAAGGTTGACAATCTACAATAACCGAGCTCAGTTAAGATGGTCTTTCACTTTTACGCACAAGCCTCTTTCATTGATAAATCGAACACTACAGGGTTTTTCACGCATTAGAAGTTTTCTATGTTAACGCCTTAGGATACTTTTGAAAATTTATGGCACGTAATCTGGATTCTTGATGTATTAAAATAAAATATTTGCACTCATGAATCACTTTCAGTTATACCGGAAGTCATAGCCAACTTTGATATTTTAAATGGAATATTATACTTTTTATAGCTTTTTTAGATTCCTTGTAAAGTATTATAACACGTTATATTAAGGTTTCTTTTGCAAAAAATTAACTGTTTTTAAATTATTTTGATTTTTGTGAAATTTTTTGTTTTTTCAATGGACTTTTTAAAATCACATATCTCAGGCGTATTTGATCTGAGCTACGTCATATTTCTACTGGATACAGCGAAAGGTATAATATTCTGAGTAATGTCGAAACATTTAAGAAATCTCTTACAGGGTGTTCAAAATTTATTGATTATTTAAGTAATCTTTAATTAAAGAAAAATCGATTTTTTTAAATGGAATACCCTGTAGATGAAACCTTAATATAAAATGTTATAGTACTTTACAAGGAATCTAAAAAAGCAATAAAAAGCATTTGAAATATCAAACACATTTTGTAACAGATTATATATAATTTAAGAATACTTTGGATAGAACTTTAAAACTTTTTTCTGAAACTGGTAGTCTCTTAAGAAAATCAGGCAGCGGAGCAGTTAAGAAACGTACACCTCAAGTTGTCAATCGTGTTGAAGAAATAATGGAAAATGAACCACAAACATCTGTTCGACATTTGAGTCAACAAATAAACTTTTCTGTTGGTACAACTCACAAGTTATTATTTAAAGATATTAAACTTTATCCATACCGTGTCACAGCAGTACAAGAATTGTTATAAATTGATTACCCACGTAGACTACAGTTTTGTAATTGGTTTGTAAATATGAACAATAATGGAGAACTTTCGCAAAGAGTCATCTTTACTGATGAAGCATGGTTTTATAAAACGGGATACCTAAATTCACAAAATACAAGAATTTGGAGTAGTGAAAATCCACATGTAATTAATGAAGAATCGCTATATCCAGAGAAAATTGGTGTTTGGGCAGCGATAAGCCAAAGGCGAATCGAATCATTGGACCAATATTTTTTCAGGGAACGTTAACTGCTCAAAGGTACCGTACGGAAAATTTACAACCATTTGTCAATCAGTTGCATGATGATGAACTTCAAAATGCATATTTCCAACAAGACGGAGCACCTTGTCACTGTACTGCAGAATCTTTGGATTATTTAAGAGAATTTTTTGATGAGCGTATAATTAGTCGAAATACTGAAATTACCTGGCCTGCACGTTCATGCGATTTAACACCTTGCGACTTCTTTTTGTGGCCTTATCTAAAAAATAACATATTTCGAACACCTATATTGAATTTGAATGATATGCTACAGAGAATCGAACAGAAATGCATGGAAATTAATAACAATCCAGTAATGTTGCAGAATATCATCAGAAATTTTGAACGGAGCATTTTAAAGTGCATTGATTTTGAAGGACAACATTTTCAACATTCGTTATAGTTTTCAATAAATACCTATTATTTGTTATTTATTTGTATGTATGAAACTATCAAAATATACGACTTCGTAGGTTAAGTAGTAAATTTTAATTTACGACATACTTCAAAATGTTCACAGTAAATAACATGCTACTAGATTGACTTTTCAAATGAACTCTTGTTATATATATACATAAGTTAATAATAAATTAAATACGGGCAAGCGGTCTGTCAATTAAAACCATTTATTTCCGATCCCTATATTTTGCAACAAGTTTGTTGCTTCTTCAGGTGATACTACAAGATTAATGAACAAGACATTAAATAAATTAGTGTATAAAGCAATTGCAAAATACTCAGAGAATGTAGAGTTAGAAAATGAAAATTACGCACACAGACATTAAATTTCAATTTAAAACATTCATGTAAAAGTTAAAATATAAAAAATATGAAACGAAATATATAGCAAAAAAAAAAACGAAAGTCACAAGAATATCAAAACCAAAAACAATATAATACAAAGGTATTTTTAATCTTTCTATTTTCCTTTCTATTTTTTCTTAGCGGTTTTCTTAAATATAAAATGTTAATTTTTCTTAGAATTTGGCTTATTAGTAAATTATTTTTTAAATAAAATACTTATTTTAACGTTTCGACATTTATTGTCTTCTTCGAAAACACATTGATTTGGATACTAGGTGTAGAAATCCATATTCGATACTAAGTTTTTTTTTAACTTAATAACGAACATAAAACATACAATACTTTACAGAACTTTATTAAAAACAACAAAGATAAAACAGACAAGAATCAAACTCTGATGTACATAAGTTAACATGTGAAGATTGTAATAAGGTATACATAGGACAAACGGGGAAGACGTTCAAAATTAGATTAAAAGAACACGAGAGAAATCATAAAGAAAAGAAAGTAGATTCAACTTTCGCAAATCATTGTTTAGAAATTAATCATAAATTTAATATAGACTCATGGACAAAATTATCGAATATTTTAAATTCTCTCTTGATACCTTTTTAAAATATTCGATATTGTAGATTGACCTCTCCTGAGACGTCGTGCGATATTATTTTGTCTATATTCTTCGTCATACAGAGTTACAATTTGTGCCGCTTCAGCTTCACTGCAGTAGCTAACTGGTTGCATAATGCTTGTTTTTAAGAGGAAGCAACAAACGAAAATTACTAACACTTACTTAATTTCATCACAAATAAGTTAATTCACGATATTTCTTAAATTATGTGAGGAACTTTTAAATGACGCAACGCGCGATGGACAATATTTTACTATTGAAATCATTGAAATGAATTAAACGTCAAAATATTTTAAAGCAATTGAATATTTTCATCTAGTAGATCAATAACATCAGCACATATATAACTTTACGGCGATAATTTAAAATTATATTTGAGTAATAGAAATAACAAAAAATATTCGATAATTTTGTCCATGAGAGTAGATTTTAAAATTATACATATTCAAGAAAAAAGCAAAAAACTTAACTTATTAGAAAACTTAAATTAGAAATTAATAGATATAATAATTTAGGATTAGCTTTAAATAACTAATTAGATTTAAACAAATCCCCTATACTAAATTAAAGATTGAAAAAATCACCGTTTTTTTCTCAGTAATTTGCGCATAAATATTCAAACTTGTATTTTAAATATTCAGTATTTCATCCACCTGATGAAGCCATTGTATGGCGAAACAATATTGTACTGAATTTACAACAAATTTTTGAAACTAGAAGTTTACTACGTATTTTTTATCGTTAAATATATTCATATATTCTTTAATTATATCGATATATATTCTCTATTAGAAGGTCACTCCTATACTTAGAGCAGCTTCAATCAAGCTGTTCAAAAACATCGGCCACGTTGTGTACGGTTGCATTATAACAGATTCTTATCGAGGTAGCTCGCCATGTTACTGCAACACTGTCTTAACTTGAATTTCTTCAAATTCAATCTCGCTTTTCTTTATTCCAGAATTCCTTAGCATAGTTCTGTTTTAATTAAGTAAGGAGGGAATTAACCTGCACAAGTCGGACTTTACGATAAAATAAATATAGTTGATACCGCGAATTAGAGTAAAACAGTGTAAAAGTACCTTTAGGTTCCTACTACTGTGCGGATTACGGCGCACTTATATGGAATACCTAAGTGGGCCGAGAAGCAATAACAAGGACGAAAGGAGCACACGGGGACTACTTAAAGAGTGAATGACTACAGTCGGTTGAAATGACACACATACACACACATACATAGATATATATATACAGGAAAACGGGACAAAGACAGACAAAAGGAGAGCGTTGTCCTGATAATGAGATCGATAGCTTCGAGTAGCGAAGAGCAATACCAGCATAGATATAGGTTCCGTTGAAATTCGAAAGCCTCGGCGCGTAAGTGTGCTATATGTCACATTCAGGTCTTGTATATGCCCCTAGCAAACAACGATTCTTAAACTTCTTTTTGTTAGACCTCCATTTGTTATGTCGCCTCGAGTTCTTTTTTTTTTAATACATTAGTTTTATGAGTCAAAATGGACTATATTTCTACTTGCCTTCGGTATTTGTTGAGCGATTCTTTAGATATCATACATTTAATGTAATAGACAGGCTGATTATCTCTTCGCTGAAATATACAGTGCGAATAGTATTATTTTATTTCTTATACTCGCATGCCGATGTTAGTAGAAGTTAGAAAGTTTGAAACTAATAATAAACAGTGTAACTGCGAGGTTGTCTTTAAAATTTCATTTATCTAAATTGAACTGAAAACATAAAATTTCGAATAAATTAGCAAATAATTAATTTAGTAACTGTTAGTTCCTGAAAGATGTAATACGTTGAACTGTTATATACCAGGAACATAACAAACAAATGCTGGACAGCGCGAAGACAGTACACGTACTGGGGCTAGTAATTGTCTTCGAAGTCTTAAATATATAGATTTAGTCTTTTCTAAATGTATTGATTAATATTGGCAGAAAATTCTGTGAAACTCAGCTTTAGTAGAATTCTCACATGCTTAGAAATAATAACTATTCTTAAGACTTTCCAAATTCGTAAAAAATAAGATAAAAAGAGTATTGCATTTTAAATATATGTGTTAATCTAGAAAATCGAGTCATGACCTTTGAAATTATTAGTATAATGAACTTACTGTAAATGAGAACTAATGAGTATTAAATCTCACTTTACATGCAAATGTCGCCTAATGTGCTGCGTTAATTTCTACATTTCAACAAACTCTATATACGTGATGTATAGAAGTGAAAAGTCATGTCTGTCCAGGATACTGTGTGTTGACGAGCTCCAATAAGAATGAAATGCATCCACACATTCCGGGATAGATGTGACTTTTCACGAATTTTTCATTATCCCTTGAAATCAGCTAGATATGCTATATAATACAGACCGTTAATGGAAGAACGAGATAACTGAACGCCGGTAAGCCGTAGATACAGTTCCCCATCCTCGTATCACATCTTGTTGGACAGTGGGGGTATTACATACCGTAAATGCATTAAGAAACAATCAGATATGAAGCTATGAAATGATGATAGCATATACACTTAAATTCATTATTTCGGTTACTGTACATATTTATAAAAAATCCCGAAACATGTCATATTTAATTTATAAATTAACATTCTTCAACGTGAAAATGCGATCCCTACCTTCAACCCCCTTCGAATGACAGGTACAACCCCCATTTTTTTAAATGGGAAGTATAGGCTTGTGATATATCGTTGTAAAGGTCTCTTTATTCTCTATTCAAAAATGTTATAATTTTCAAGTTTGTTGTAACAATTAAGATAGAATAAAATAAAATCATGTTGTTATCGAAATTCGCTACAATATACTCAAAAAATTAAATTTAATGCAAAATGTAAAGAAAAAATTAAAACGCCAGAAAAAAATATGAATGTCAATGAAGTAGATGCTCATTTGGGTTTATAAAGATTTAATACATACATCAAAGGCATCATTGCATTACTTACTTCCCGTTTAGGTCTTCATAATAAGAAAGTGAGTAAAAACCATACCAATGTGCTTTTTAGATGGTATCCATTAGAAATACTTTAAAAAGTTTCCGAGGCAACATTAGTTTGTTTAAAACGCCTTAGTAAATTGTTTTGTATTTAAAAGTTGTCATTTAAATTGACAGTTTGATAATTTTAGTTTGAATTTCGTAAAATACAATTCTGGAAAATGGTTAGATTAACGGAAATGCATAAAATAAATAATAACAGTCATACAAATGATTGGTTACGGAGATAGAACCCGAACACAACAAGAAGTAACCCGCCTATTTCATGAGAAATTTCCTGATTTACCGCCTATAGCTCAAGGAACAATTAGTAAGATAGAGAAGCAGTTTCGAGAGTTTGGTCATGTAAGGCAGATAAAAAAACCAGCTGCCAATGCACCGAGTGATGAAATCAAAGTAGATGTGAGGCTTGAGTTTATGGAAAACCCACATACATCGAGTAGACATGCATCCACTACATTAAATGTTAGCCATACATCGATAGTAAACATATTAAAAGAAAATAAAATGCATCCCTATAAAATGATATCTACTCAGGAGCTTATGGAAGACGATTTTGATAGAAGAACTTATTTTTGTGAGCGAATGATGGACATGCTGGATAACAATATTATCAATTTAGGAGACGTTATGTTTTCTGATGAGTGCACTTTTTCTCTTAGCGGTCATGCTAATCGGCAAAATTGCCGCTACTGGTCTACGGAAAATCCTCACTGGATGAGGGAAGAACACACACAATACCCAGTAAAAGTTAATGTTTGGGCAGGTATTGTTGGAAACCATATCATTGGTCCCTTTTTCATTGAGGGCAATTTGAATGGCGATCGTTATTTGGCACTACTTCAAAATGATGTCATTCCAACTTTGGCAAATTTATATCCTGATCCAGGAAACCCTCAAGTTCCAATGAATACGATATGGTTTCAGCAGGATGGAGCACCACCACATTACCAACGCAATGTCCGGCAGTACCTCGTCGCAATATTTCCCAATCGGTGGATAGGAAGGCGAGGATCGATAGAATGGCCAGCGCGATCACCTGATCTGACCTTACTTGATTTTTTTTATGGGGATATTTGAAGAGCACTGTGTACAAAACTAAACCTTTGGATTTAAATGACTTAAGAGAACGAATAACGCTTGCGATTAGGTCGATCACGCCTGATATGTTAAATAATGTGAGAAGGCAGTTTTATTTAAGATTAGGATGTTGCCAAGACGTTCATGGTGAACATTTTGAACATCTACTTCATTGACATTCATATTTTTTTCTGGCGTTTTAAATTTTTCTTTACATTTTGCATTAAATTTTATTTTTTGAGTATATTGTAGCGAATTTCGATAACAACATGATTTTATTTTATTCTATCTTAATTGTTGCAACAAACATGAAAATTATAACATTTTTGAATAGAGAATAAAGAGACCTTTACAACGATATATCACAAGCCTATACTTCCCATTTAAAAAAATGGGGGTTGTACCTGTCATTCGAAGGGGGTTGAAGGTAGGGATCGCATTTTCACGTTGAAGAATGCTAATTTATAAATTAAATATGACATGTTTCGGGATTTTTTATAAATATGTACAGTAACCGAAATAATGAATTTATTCCATTTGGCTTATACACACTGTATATAATAAAAGTAAAATCTCATTCATTGAAATGCTAGAATTGTAAAGAATGATAAAAATCATCAAAATTAAAAATTAGATAAATAGACATAAACATTTTTTTATGTGTAACGGAGAAAGTTGAAAATAATAGAATGCTAAATGAAGAAATAAAATAAACGTTCGTTTCAAAAATTTTAAAAATGCTTAATCAAATTATGAACGGATGACGTAGTCAGATGGATACGGAAAAGAAGAAGAGAATGGAACCACCATGTCAGCCGAATGAATCCCGACAGAATGGCCAGAATAGTACGAAACAACATACCTCACGGAAGAAGACCCATAGGACGACCACCAAAACGCTGGCGAGACAGCTGGCAATCAAATTCACAAGAACTGCCGCCACAAAGAAACCGGAACTAAACAGGAGATACGCCTATCGAAAGAAGAAGAAGAAGAAGAAGAAGAAGAAGAAGAAGAAGAAGAAGAAGAAGAAGAAGAAGAAGAAGAAATTATGAGTAAAAATAAAGAACGTAAAATTAAATATTCTCCTGAAGGAACAAACAAATTCAAAAGTTCACAATTTGTGTTTGCAGAGAATAACATTCTCCAACTTAAGGGGCTCGCGCATTAGTTTACACAATTGTGGCTTTTTCAGAACGAGGTTCGTTATAACTATAGCAACTAAAAGAGGAACCTAAAATAAATAGTTCCTTATCCGAACAAAATCCTAAACGATGATAAAAATTATTTTGTAAATTAACCCAAGTTTCAGCAGGATTGCTGATCGGAGTGTCTACAATTTTGTAACACAATTCTGTCAAAGTTTGATAATAGGTCTTTTATGACTATAATTTTTTTATTTAAATTAGTCCAATAAAATAAATCCAACAAAATTGAATCCAGTAGGTGGGGTGGCCAAAAAAATGGATTAGAGTGGGTACATATGAATTAATTGTTCGTGTACAATCAGTGTATTGTGTATGTATGTATCCATCTTGTTGAAATTAACCACAGTAGAACAGGGATAGTATAAGACTAGGGATACATATGCTACAGAAAAAGCATGCTTGTTTGAACTAGCATGCTATTTTACAGCGTACTAGTTAACAGCATGCTCTCCGTGCCTTTACATTAGCTAGTACTAGCATAGTTTGAGTCTACTTGGATGAGCATGTTTACATTTCAAAACATGATGGGCGTTTTAATGCAGTGAGTTTACAAAATGAAATAATAGTTATTTATGTATTAAAGGCATAATTAGGAGATTATGGCACGAAGGAAAGTTTAAAGCCCGACGAAGGAGGACTTTTAATTTCCCGAGGGTCATAATCGGCAATTATGCCCGTGGTACATACAACGTTTTATTCGATTTTAGTTTCCAAATCATTCAAAAAAATATATTGCTTTGTACAACAAATATGTTGCTTTACGTTGTAAATATGTCAAAATTGACAATTTGATGTTAATAAATGTTCCATACTGACGTTTGTTTTAATTATTAATCCAATTGTTGCCTAACAATTTTTGACTGATTTCTGCCATAAAGACCAATTTTTGATTGATCTGTGCCATAAAGACCATCTTATGCCCGCATTTTGGTGCTTATAAACAAGATTATAGTTCTAAAATTGAATAAATAGTATTATATCACTTCATTTGACGCATTTGGTAAGAAGAGTTTAAAAAAAGTGACAAGCGAAAACGGAAAACATGTGTGCAAGAATGGCTTTCTCGAAAATTTCTTAGAGCAAGTAATGATCTACTTTGTGAAATGCATCTGGAAGATGTAGACTGTTACGAAAATCTTAATGTAACTATATATTTATTATATCTCAACCGCGACACAGACACAAAACTAGCAGTAATGAACTTATCTTCGGTAAACACGTTCACACTTGCATATGAGCATGCTTTCCTTCACATATAGTATGCTTACTAGCACATAAATAGACCGTCGTGCGATCTAGTGGCGTGCTACTTAACTAGCATGCTCTTTTAGTATACATTTGCTACCTGCCTGCTACTAGGTAGCATTTTCTCTAAAATAGCGTACTTTCGTGTTTTTAGTGGTATGTATACCCCAGGTCCAACACTTTTAAAAGAAGAGATATTGAAAAATCGGAAACTAACAGTAAATAGTATGATATAAGAATTAGACTTTAAAAAAAATATCAATGTATCCAGTTCAATACAATTTTAATTTTTTTTTTCTCATGTATGCGAGAGAATTTCGGAAAAATATTTTGGATTCGCATTCTATATAATTACATCTTTCCATTCCAAAAATTTGATTCATTCCTACTTTCGTTCTTGTTTTTTGGTTTTCCTTCAATTAAGTTTAGTATTAATTATTATTAACTAAAGATCAAAAAACCCGAAATCAAAGTTTTTCAGTATTTATAGTAACAAGGGATAAATTGGTAACACATTGCTAGCTCATCTTGTGAAATTTTGAGCTATAAGTAAAATCTAAATTATTTCCAAATTTTTAGATGGGTGGGCTAATTATATATCTGTATCTTTTATTATTACAAAATAATGAAAATGAGTAGCATTAAGAGAGCAGAACCAAATAATACAGAATATATTATGAATTTATTTTCTCTAAAAAAATTATTAAAGAAACTTCCATTAAAAGTAAATTGAAAATCATTTACATATAAATAGAAATACAACGAAGTTGGCAAGGGTGGTTAAAAATTAAATTCATAATGGAAACGTGATAATTACTATTCATAGACGAATTCGTTAACAACTGAGGGAAGTTTCTGATTTATTCCGCTCTGTCCCTATTTGAATACAAATTTTGAATAAAGCTTTTAATTAATCAACTATATCCCATCTGTTCTTTAATGCATTTATCAAATTAATCTTTATTGATGCAATAATTGCATTTTGATTCTCACAATATGTTTCGTAGATTTTTCTACAATACAAAGAATAGTCTTTCGTTGCAACTGTAGCTAAGACTGTAGACTAAGACTGTAAGACTAGGAGTGTAGGCAAAGACTGAAGCTAAGCTGAAAAATCTAAAAAGATCTCAAACACACTGGTATTTGTATTTGTGCAAAGATGGAAATAATTTAACGAATAAATTCCTTGACTTCGTTAATATTAATTTTTTGAAAAAAATCTCAAAGCGATTTTAGCTATAGTAAATATTTTCAGCATATCTTCAGTTTCTATTCTCGTTTGTTTTTAATGTTATGACGTCATCTACACTTTTTTATAAAGTTCCGGCTCATTATGCAATTAATGTGCGACAGAACTTGGAGCAAAGTTTTCCAGGAAGATGGATAGAAAGAAAATGTCCAATTGTATGGACGACTGGGTCACCTGATCTAACGCCATTAGACTTCTTTCTATGGGGTTACTTAAAAAGTAAAGTGTACAAAAATCAACCAAATAATTTATAATATGTCAGCCAAGGAATTCATCATCGGATTAGGTTAATATCACCTATTCAAACTATTTAAAATAGGACAAATGAAGTTACCATATTGTCAAATACTAGAAGGTCGTTATTTTGAATATTTAGTGTAAATACAATCTAAACACTATTATTTCTGTGCTTTTTAGTGTTTGATGTTATTGCTAGAGTATTTCTATAGTTAGAGAATATAATTTCTTTTTAGTTTTTAGATGGTTTTTGACAAAAAAATACTGAATTCGAGCGCTTTATTTTATACAACAGTTTCATTTATTAATCAATTTTTAAGTGTTTTAAAGTCGAATTTTGAATGTCTTTTTCTCAATTTTTTGTATACTTAACCTACGTACATATATCATATCTGTCAAATGTACTTAAATTCTTAAAATCAAATGACAGCAATAAGACATTTACATCTGTGCTCGAACAACGCCAACATTGAAAAATGAAAAAAACGGTATCGAAATGAAGTTCATTTCGATACTATTTTGGGTGTCATAATGAGTTCATTACGAAAGCAAAATTGAAAAAGTTTTTTAACAAACCGTTACCACAATATATCGTCAAATCATGGATATGTATTTCTACAACCAAGTTGTCATCGTCAGTAGTAGAATAAGTATTACACTCGAAGGCTAGCATACACTTAACACAAGCAGAACACATAGCTATATCACATTTATTTCGGTAACTAAGTTGCCATCGTCAGCAGAAGAAAAGTATTATACTCTGAAGTAACACTTTTCTACTGCTTATGATGACAGCTTAGTTATCAAAATTATATTCAGGATTGAAATCTATATTATGATAAGGGCTTTCTTAAATTAACTTTTACAGGAATAAGTGATAGTCTCCGATCTATTCAGACAAACAAACATTATTTTTCATGTAATGATATAAAGAATGACCAATATCTACATGAATGTCATTTAATTTTCAATAGATACAACTCACTGTCATCCATTTATAGCATTGTAAAGGATTGTGATTTGTAGAAGTTGTATTTCTTCTTCTTTTCTTTAAAAAACTCAAAAGAAGCAAATACTTTAGCTCATCTACATTTATAAATGTATTTATTTTGTGTTAGTATAACCTCATTTTATTTTAGGAATTGTTGAAAGTACTGCTTATCCTATTTTGAAGGAATATAAAACTGAAGGAGCTCTTAAAGCCCAAAAGTTGTTTTGCCTAAGGTAAAGAATACCTCTGCCACCGATATTCACAAAAATAATCATTGGGACGTTAAAGGGCCTTTAGGAAAGCAATTTATCCTAATACAGTTTTAAGAGGAAAGGCACCGTTAATATATATACAAAAAAATCAAATACGCTCAAAATGTCAGTAAAATTTTCCATAGCCTTTATTTGTAAAATATTCCTTTTGAACAACATTTTTTAGATCACAATTATTGAAGATGAATATAATAATTATGTGATAGATGAAATGACTAGACTTAAAAATAAAATTGTGTCGCGATTACCACTGTAGGTACCATTGTGAATTTAATCCCATAGAAATGGTGTGGGCTCAAATTAAAGATGAGGTGGACATTTACGTAGTTTGATGTGAAGCAGTTATTATTAAATGCTATTGAAAATATAAACAATGAAAAGTGGCAAAACTGTATAAACCATGTCATAAAAGAAGACAAGAAAATGGAAAGATTAGGTGGTTTAATTGATGAAGTAGTGGAACATTTTATTATCTCCACGGCCAGTGATAGCGAAACAGAAACCATCATCAGAACGTGTTTTCATCATCAATATTATTTACTTTTCATATTTTGAGTGATTATACTGGTTTCATATCAGAATATAGAGTTGGAAAAGATAAGCAAAATTTCTAATCGGTAATATTTTCACATGGCGCAAATATAAAAATAATTGTTCAATATTTATGTTGAATAAAATAAAGTCTACAAAAACATCATATTATTAAGATATTGTAAACTTCGTAAATGGTTAATATTCTGTTTATGAAACTAGACGCTATAAAAAAAATTATTCATGATTTTTAATTAACAATAAACGATAAAGGTAAAGAAAAATACACACTTGGTTATTTGTTTCACTGCAATTTTATTTACAAAATACGGACAAATTTGTTTCGAACTTCACAGTTCATTCTCAACAGTTGAGAATGAACTGTGAAGTTCGAAACAAATTTGTCCGTATTTTGTAAATAAAATTGCAGTGAAACAAATAACCAAGTGTGTATTTTTCTTTATCTTTATCATTTAATATGTTTCACCAAGTGCCTAGCGAGACCTCAATCAATTATATAACAATAAACATTAAATTAATTTTTATTTAGTATAAAAAGAATTTTTATATGAAATGGACAAAGGAATTCTTTTAAGACAACGGACTGAAACTTATTGTAAAAAAATATTTGATACGAAAATAGGCAAGTTATAATGTTATAATATAATTTATAATGCATTTGACACACGCCTAAAATACATATATGTATAATACATGTACATGTATTGTAAAATTTAATATGGGTAGTTCAAAATAGTGGAATTATAAAACTTTGAATAAGAAATACATTTCTGCAAAAATAACATAATATTTAGATTATTATTTGATTGGTAAATGAATGCGAATTAACGGTTATCATTGGTTTCATATGATCGGTCAACGTGGACTAATTATCATATGTCAGATTGGAGTGGGTGTGGCTTTGTCAACGTGGACCGTAACCGCCAATGAAGAGCCGCGTACGCGCATAATAGCCAATCAACGCACTAGCATTAGAATGCATTAGAAAAAATTCCTGGTGTGTTTTCGCTAAAACTGTTCTTGGAATTTTAAAATTAAATAATATTTTTCTATTTTGCGTTCGAAATGAACTCATTATGAAACCCAAAACAGTATCGAAATGAGCTTCATTTCGATACGCTTTTTTTCATTTTTCAATATTGGCGTTGTTCGAATACAGAAATAAATATCATTGCTGTCATTTGATTTTAAGAATTTATGTACATTTGACATTTATATATGTTTCTATGTCACTCATGTTTATATTTTTAAATGAAATATCAAGTAATGTTAACGAAAATTAATAAATAATATGTAATATAATATACTTCGCGGATAGCAAGATTTAAATTTGAAAATGTCAAGTATCAATGTGACCAACTGCATGCTTTATATAAAAATTAAACTCTGAACTTTCAAATTAAATAATTCCAATTTAGAAAAAATAGTATAAAAACTCGTTTCATAAGGCCTTTTGCCGCACTCGCTCTTTAGAAAACTCGCCGCAAGCGGCTCGTTTTCTAAACTGATCTCGTGCGGCAAAATGGTGCCTTATGAAACTCGTTTTTTAATATACTATTTTCTCTCTTAAAATGCATTTTGAAGAAATTATTTTTCATTTCACATTTGAAATTATTTTTGCACATAGAATATTGTGTCTCTTTTTATTCATACCATAAAAAGCTTTTATATAAAAGAAATACTTAAATACCTATTTCTGAAGACTATTTCTTTTAGCTTTTTTTGGTTGGAATTGTTTTTGTCAGTGATTTTAAACCTTAAAAAGATATATTTCTCTCTTAAAATATATTTTAAAGAAATTATTTGTCAGGATATCTTTAGATAAAATTCAATAAGTGTTTTTAATTAAATTATAAAAAAGCTTTTAACGAGAAAAAGAAAAAACTGACATAAGTACATCTGCCTAGCATTTTAATGGCAAACAATTCCTGGTATTTTAATTTAAATAGTGTCCGAAGTATTTAGATCTTTTCTGCTTGTCCCTTGATTGATAAAATATTTCAATTAGAAATGATATTACTCTAATTGAAATATAAATAATAGAACAAAGAAAACATCCCTTTACATTCATTTTCATTATAATTCTATATTAAGTACATAAAACTAAACTTGGTCTTGCGTCTTATATCATTCGTTCTTGAATATATAGTATATCTCTACTGTTCCGAAGCTTATTTTGTTTGTATCATTCTTCAAATTTCATAAACTACTTTTTATAATTGACACGGGATTTAATGGAAAGTAAATTATTTACAATGATTTCGACAATTTCACTAATTTCAGGTGGGAGTAAGTATATAACGTATTGAAAATTGTATACCATTGGAAACAGAATAAAACGTATTACATAAATAAAATAAACAAAAATATAGGTCATCATTTAAAAAAAAATATATAGATGACGTAATAACATGAAGAACAAATAACATTAGAAACTGAAGAAATGCTGAAAATATTTACTATAGTTCAAATCTAAATATTCTTTTTGTATATTTTTCCAAAAAATTAATATTAACGAACATTAAACTTTAACATTCAAGAGTTCCCCAACCCAGGAAAAACACACCAAATACATAGAAACCGTAAGCAGAGTCAACTTAAGAATCAAGACTATGAACGAAGACCATTGGGCTAAGTTCACAAGCAACAATGGACAATGACCTATATGAAGCCCAAAGAAAGGTCTGGAAGATGCTTAAAAATAGAAAAAAGCCCGTAAACGAGTATGATTAAAGATGTCACTATGGAAGTGTGGGAAGAAAACTTTAGAAAATTGTACGATTCCGAAGAAACATCGGAAACGGATTAATATCAGACAGCGTCTAACACGACAGTAACGGAAACAGTAGCAAAACTAAGAAGCTTAAAGAACAGAAAAGTCCCTGGAACTGATGACATACCAAATGAACTTCTAAAATACGGCGGCCCAGAACTTGCAGCAAAACTGACACTGTTTAACAAAATTCTGACTACATCGGAAACACCAAAGAATTAGCATAACAGCGTAACAAATTCCATTCGCAAGAAGGGGGAAAGAAAACACCGAGAAAACTATAGAGCAATAACACTACTGTGCTCAACAATGAAGCTGTTTACAGGTTTGCTCAAGAACAAATTGGAGGAGCAAATAACAAACAGAGAGTTAAAAAATGGGTCGACAACTGATGCTATATTCATTATCAAACAAATTAACCAAAAGGCTATAGAGTTTAATACATCAGTATTCGTCTGCTTTGTTGACCTCACTAAAGCATTCGACATAGTCCACCTAACAGATGTCATTGGAATTCTTAAAGAAAAGGAGGTCCCTGCTAACATAGTAACAGCGATATACAATTTAAAGAGAGAGAGAAATTAGACAAGGGGATAGTCTCAGCTTATTTCTCTTCAACCTCATAATGGATAAAATAATAGCAAAAGTGACATCTTTAAACTTGGAATACAGGATGAATAATAAGGCAATCAGCATGGTATGTTAGGCCGCCGAAGCAGTGATGCTTACAGAAAATGAGAACGACCTGCAGAGACAGCTACTTAAATTCTACAAAATCAGCCAGCAACTCAATATGGACGAAATGCATGACAATCGCAAGAGAACCATTCAAATACAAGCTGGTAATAGATAACAAACCGGTAGAATAAATTATGCAATTTAAGTACCTCGGCATAGACTTCTCAAGTGTTCATGACCGAGCAAAGGACTTAAGAAGCCAGATTAACGAATCAGCTATAATATCGGGTATAGGTCAACCCTTAGGGTAATTCCGGGAGAGATGGCCCCTGTTTTATTCAACATAAATAATACCTTTAATATTTGCCTTAGAGACAAGAGTATTTTTTTATTAAAGCACAGTCCATAACATTTTTATTATTTATAGCGTAAACAAATAAAATCTTCTTATAAAGTGCTTTATAAAATAAGAAATAAAGTATGGCACTGGTCCATCTCACCCGAGGTGAAGGGGTGAGATGGACCGCGGGGTGTGGGAGAGATGGACCATGCTTAAATGTATGCAAAAAAATTTAACTGCTAAATTAAAAAAAGAAATATGTACGTATATTGTGGTATGTAGGTATTACAAAAACAAAACATGGGGCAAAACATTAATTGACTAATTATTAACTTCTACGTTTGACAAATTTCAAGTAAATACCTATGGAACATAAGTTATAAAAATCATAGTTTTTTTATACTATTCAGTTTCTTAAACTTTAACTCAATTCTTCCACAACAATCACATAGGTCACCATATTTAGTACAGTTTTCATGTGACCATCTTGAACACTTTTGGCATTTAACCCAATCATCTTTGCTTTTAGTTACGTTGTAAAAGACAACCTACACATTTGTCTTCATCCCAGTCAGTTTCTCCTTCACTATTATCATCGTAAACAATACCATCTTGATTCTTTTTTTTGTTCTTAGGAGCACTCTTGAACATCTTCAACTCTTCTGTGATTTCTCTTTTTCTTTTTCTCTCTTTCTTCAATTTCAAATTTATTTCCTTTTCTTCCTTGGCCTTGATTAAATTTTGTATGTTATCTTTAGAATTAAATTTTTTCGGAATACTAGCACAAATGTTGCGTGTAGTAATTTTCTTCTTCAGTACAGGTATCGGCGAAATTTCGATCAGAAGTTTTGTTGGACTAAGTTCTGAAGATGTTCCAGGAACCGGTGAACTTGGCGTATTACTTAAATCTCTTGTAGAAGTTCCTTCATTTAACGAAATAGCATTTTCCGATTCAGTGTGGAAACTTAAGGTCCTTTTACCACTTGTATCTTGACAAGATTTTTTGATAGTATGCCTATCTTTCTTAGGTTTTGGCACAGATTTATGCATCACATCTCCTTCATGTGTAGACAATGGTGGCTCTTCAGCATTATTAGGTTCTTGGTCATTTGTTGTCAAGTAACAGTATTCTGGAACTGCTGACATATCAAGTGGAACAATTCCAGATCGCTTGAATCCCGAAATTGCATTCTGAACTGTAGCTGATTTCGCCCCCCCTTCCCCAGTAGCTTTCCAAACTGTAGTCTTGTGATTTGTCTTGTAGAATTGTTTTTAATGAATGTATTGCAGATTGTGTTGTAGTTGCTTTTCAGAGATTTAAAGAAACTGCGATCAAGGGGTTGAAGATAGTGCGAAGTATGACTAGGAAGACTCAGCAAAATAATTTCATTAGCCTCTGCAAATTCAAGCATCTGAACTGAGCTGCAGTGGGACGCATGTCCATCCAGAATAATCAGTGACTTGCCAGTTGGCTTCCTAGGAAGAAAATGATTTTTCAAACAGTAAAAAAAGATATCAGAATTAATATATGCTGACTTTTCGTTCATTACTACAGCTGAACCTGGAGGTATCCCGTCAGTAAACTCAGCTTTTTTTGTTTTTTCCCTTGAATATACAGTAGGGCGGTAAGTAAGTACCCTCGGCACTGAAACAGCTAAAAACAGTTATTATTTCGCCCTTTTCACCTGAAGTTATAGAGTTGACACTTTTCGAGCCCCTTACAGCAATGACCTCTCCGGGTTTGTTATTCAGCTGCAGACCGGTTTCATCCATATTAAAAACATTGGCAGGTTTGTCCAGCAATTCATTGTCTGCCATTGCTTTCTCCAGCAATTTAAAATAATTGCCAACCACTGCTTTATTCATCCCTATAGCTCTATTTTTAGAGACCCCTTCTGATTCTCTCACAGCTAAATTCGGATTACGGTCCAAAAATGAGACCAACCAGTCGTAACCTGCTTTTTGAGAATTCACATCAAAATTATGTTTTATTTTTAGTTGCTCCGCCAGTTTGAAAGCCATTGATCTGACGCAATCTCTTGAGGGTGAAAAACCAGTTGATTGTAGCTTTTGTATATGTATAGCTATTTTCTTTTCATTCTCTGACCTCAACACTGATTGTGGGCCAAGACGACCTTTAGAAGAATTTTTGTTTTTCAGTCTTCTCTTAAGAGTGGTCTTAGGAATACTAAAATACCTAGACGCCTCATTGATGCCCATTCCTCTCTTTTTCACAGCTCCCATCGCCTTGACCAAGTCGTCTTCAGACCAACTGCCTCTGGTAGAGCCGACTTTACGGACGTATCTAGTCGGCATATCTGAAAAAAAATGTAGAGGTACATGGACAAAATAAGTCATTTCAGTAAAATAATAGCAAAGCAGCTTGAAATCTAGCAATCAGTAATTAGTTGTTAATTCTTTATAATATATAATATCAATTTAGTCGTTCAGTTTATTTTCTTTTAAATATCCTATTTGAAAACAAAAGACTGATTTCTGATAGATAAACCTGGTCCATCTCTCCCGATTCGAAGTGGTTCATTTCTCCCGATTGTTTGGGAGAGATGGACCAGGCCGCCATATTCAACCGTGTCAGCCGAGTAGAACAACTATGTTCTACAACGGTCATTACTGCATTGCTTTTCACTTTGCATTACTCACTGACAGAGATTTATTCGGATATATTGGTTATAACATATTGGCAACTAAACTACGACAATATTTATCACTTACCTGAAAACTACTTTTATCAATAACTCCCGAACTAGTAAATAAAAGCAAGAACAATCAACACAGCACATTACTCTAGTGAGACATGACAGCCGCGCGATATCGGTGGTGGAATCTAGCGGATAGTTCATGAAATACGCATGATGGTCCATCTCTCCCTATGGGCCATATCTCCGGGAATTACCCTATATGCGAAGGGAGAGTAAAATTAAAATATACAAGACGTGCGTAAGGCCGATAATGACGTATGGAATAGAAGTAAGAGAGGATATCAGCAATAGCAAGAGTACGCTGCCCGTCGCAGAAATGTCAGTACTAAGAAGAATAGACGGGAAAATAAGAAGGGATCGCGTAAGAAATATTGACATCGGAGAGCAGTGTGATATAGCAAGAATAGTGAGATGGGGAAGCAGAGGAGCAAATAACCACGTAAAACATATGACAGACGACAGACTACCATTAGTCGTATTAAAAGGTAGACCACCAGGCAAAGGTGCACCTGGAATACCACCAAAGGGATGGAGAAACAGCAGGCAATCCAAATCTCCGGAAACTTTACAGAGGCAGGCTCGGAATTAATAGATCAACTAGATCTTAAATAAGCAGAAGCAGAAGAAGAATATTAACAAAGTTAACGAATTTGTTCGCTACTTTTTCTCCACACTGTATAAAGAGGGTAGAAGTCGAAGTTTTGAGGAAAATTGCGGTAGATCGAGTCAAAAGGAAGAAACTAATAAAAAATATAAAAAATGGAACAAACCTAAAGGTATTAAGATAAAATAAAACAAATTTTATGAATTTCACTTTTTAATTATCACTGTAACGAATCGTTTCGCACCAACCTGGGCTTCGTCAGACATATAACTAACTTATTTACAAAATATTTTTTTTTTTTATATTGAACACAAGTAAACGGTAACAAGCAAAACCACATGTTTTATTTTAAAAAAATAGTCGGAGGGATGGGTGCTTTTTATTACTGGATGTCTATGCACAAAACTTTCGCTACGGTTTATACAATATGTACTTTCTTAAGTAATAAAACTAGAGGTTTACATTATATTACAGGGAGGTAAAGAATTCTATGGAAAAATACAAAAATACAAAATACAATATGTAACTGTCTGCATATCAAATAAATAGATTGAGTAAGGGTGAATTATTTGTTTCTAATTGATCATTTAAGATCTTGTCAGTTTTCTTTAATTTATTAATTTCAACCTAAAGGTAATCTAAAGTATGTTATGTGCCTACAGAGCCTATAGCGCGATTGTCACTGTTACATAATGAAGCAGCGTTATCTCTGTTATTCTTTTATGAATATACTTAGTTCAAATCGAGCTTCAACCGTCGTTTGAAAGATGGTTTAGATATAATCGAAACGTCGCGACAGAATTAATTTGCGAACGAAAATTTTAAATGTTTAGCATGCAATTAGAGAATTGGTAATAGGTTGTCTAACATGAACAATGATTAAAAAATTTATAATTTCTTACGTTCTTTTACGATCTATCATCGAATGGGTGATGGCATTACGTACATTATTCTAAGATTGATGTCACATAGTCACATATGAAAAAATGCAAAATAACAAAAAAAAACTACTAAGTAATGTACGGAACTATGAAAAAAGAAGTAGAAATAATTGACTGTAAAGCGGCCGTTAAAAGAAGAATTAAATGGACAGATAAATTAAAAGTAGACAAGACAAAAAGAAAAGTAAGCTCTGATGCATGGCGTCGCTTGTTTCACGCTAAAGTACAATTTCACTTGCCAGCAACCCACGCCTAGATTTCGCGACACGTATCGGCATTAATTGTCGTTCTTCGTTTCGTTTTTGTGACACAATGTTGTAGATCAATGTTCGCGGAAACTCAATGGACTGTCCACTAATTTTGACCCATTCGATTCATAAATCCTTCAAAGTCGCCTGCGAATTTTAGTAGCAATTTTATTTTTTTGTTTAACTACGAAAGCCGGTTCGCTGCACGAACTTTGCAGCTGGCGAGGTTATTTATTACTGCATTAATTGTTTTTCGCTCAAAAGCGACATTAAAAATGTATCTGATGACGATAAAACGGCAGACAGCAAAACATACAACTACTGTGTACGTACAATTCCATGAGTCGTTAATAATTTTAAAATGTATACTGAAACATAGACTATAGGCATGTTTTATAATAATACCAATTTGTCTTTACAGGTTTCCCTAATGGCCAGAATAATTCCGTCCCCAGATTGGTTTATAGGAATAGACAGTTTCGATCTTTGCGTGAACGGCAATTGGTTAGACAGTATAACAATTGAAGTAAGTTTCATAATTTTAAAGTTGCTTCGAAAAATTATTGTTATAATGTCCTTCAATCTCAAGAAAGAGGCCTTTATTGATTATAATCCAGCTTTAATAATTTATACAAAAAAGGTTTAAGTATATCAATACGTTAAGCACGTATTACGCATTTGTTACAAATGAAACAGACATGTAAAATACACATCTGTAACTGTAAACATGGACAACACCCCTCGTATTTTCCAGCTTTTTACTTCTGCTTAAGACATATGTTTCTGCTATTACTATTAAGCGTCGTCAGTTAAGCTAGTGAAGTAATTTAAAAAGCTTAAATCGCCCATAAGGTATAGCAAATTTCGTCCTATCAGGTAGCACCATATAATATAGTGACATCTGACGGACGAAAGAGACTATGCCGAAAATGGCAACCCTTCCCTTGACCGGCTAAGCTGGTACAGAAGGGAAGAAAATACGCATATAGGTGTAAGTCCATTAACACGATGCCAGATGGCAGTAAATGTACAAAAAAGGTTTAAGTATATCAATACGTTAAGCACGTATTACGCATTTGTTACAAATGAAACAGACATGTAAAATACACATCTGTAACTGTAAACATGGACATCACACCTCGTATTTTCCAGCTTTTTACTTCTGCTTAAGACATATTGCAGTGAATTGTGCTTTTGAATAATTATCTTAATTTTTCTTAATGACTTATCTTCACAATACACAGCAATATCTCCGAACTAGACTCAGTCAGGTGGGCACCTTCCTTGAACTCCTTCCTCGTCAGGGTTCTTTCTCTCGAAAGTCGGGTATTTAACGAAGAAATAATACAAATTAAACTCAAGAAATAAAACTACCATTAACAACACAGACATATATTTTTTCTAAAAAACAAAAAAAAAAAAAAAAAAATTACTTTACCAAATATAAAGCAGAATTTCTGACTCAATAACGTCTTAATGAAAGAGAAAAAACCCTTATAAATACTGACTTGTATAAGAGAAAAAAAAAACTCTGGATGAAACCCGAACAATAATCCAAAACACAATATCAACAAACTTTATTAGCTGTCATATCCTACTTTATCCCCACAAAATATCAAACGTCAAAAATAGAACTTTCTATTTTTCGCACGCAACTGAAATTACCCAAGCACAAAATCAGCTTGTCACAAAAATAGTTTTTCCGCCAATCTAATATACTACATCATTTAAATGAACAAAAAAAAACTAACTTCAAAAAACAGACTAATACGTTTTGTTAATATTTCTACTGATTACAACACTATTACAAATTAAATTTATCAATTTAAGAAGCTTCAAATTTCAATCGAATAATAATTATAACTATATCTATAAATATATCAGATTAGAATACATAAATTTTTAGTTTTTCTCACGTACGCTACAAAAACTATTTCACGAGAGATTCTGATAGGCTATACAAATCAATCAAATTTAACACATCAAAGTAAACGTAATGAATTTTAAAACAACAACTCAACCAAAAACACACCGTCACTATCAAATTGAATTAAATAAAATTAAGTTTTATTTAATTTACCAAAAAAATTCAACCTATCTCTAAAAACTCATCGAATCTCTGTCAATGAACTTCCTGGAAACAGCAAGCTACTCCCACCTAACAAAATATAAATCAAACTGGCAACCTAAGAATAAAATATATAAATATATTTGATTATAGCTTCCACTAGGCGCGTACTACGAACATCAATCCACGCTCGTTCAACCTACAGACATGTACAAAATTATACATTACAATCAAATTATAATAAAATTTAAATTTATATCGTTCCCCGTCTGAAATAAAAATATAAAGACACCAAAATTAAATACATAAATTTATAAATGTTCTTCAAATAATGTTCAATATAGTTCTGCTATTTTTTCTTTCTTCTGAAGAGAAAAATCCATTGCAATATGTTTCTGCTATTATTATTAAGCATCGTCAGTTAAGCTCGTGAAGTAATTTAAAAAGCTTAAATCGCCTTAAGCAGAAGTAAAAAGCTGGAAAATACGAGGTGTGTTGTCCATGTTTACAGTTACAGATGTGTATTTTACATGTCTGTTTCATTTGTAATTTAATAATTTATGTGATATTTAAAACATAACAACGTGTGAGCCAAAACAAAAGTTTGTCTGAATTTGCCATGAATAAAATAACTATTATCGGGATAAAATAAAACAAATTATAATGAATTTCACTACTTTTTACTTTACAAGGTAACGATCGTTTTACTCACACAGAAGCTTTGTCAGACATATACGAGGGGGTTTTGATATATAGTTAGTTAAGACCGGTTCCGTGGATAAAAAAAATATTACGATTTCATAGCAACGAAAAATAACATGTTAGAAGTATCAGTGTAAAGTATCACGTCAAAAAGTCAAAACAAAGTTGCACAATAAAATTTGAAAAAGAGGATGTCGACCGACCGAAATTGTGAAAATCAAAAAATTAAAGTATCAAGCCGTCATCAACTACCTGTATTTGAAGAAGTTAAGAGGTAAGCAGATTTACGAAGATATGCTTAATACCCTTAGCGATCAATGTCCTTCGTACGCGACCGTGAAAAATTGGATTGCAACCTTCAAAAGGGGTAAATATTCCATTCAAGGTGAACACAGATCGGGAAGACCAGTTTCTGTGTCCGTCCCCGAAAATGTTGATGCAATTCCTGACATGATTTTGTCAGACCGTCGAATTGGGCTAAAACGAATATCTGAGGCACTTAATATTTCGTATGAACGCGTCCATCATATAGTTCACGTAGATTCGGACATGAGAAAAATTTCAGCAATATGGATCCAGAAATGTCTGAATGTTAAATAGAAGCGTGCAAGGGTGGAAGCATCGCTTTCAGTCTGTGCTTGGTTTGAAAGAGATGCAGACTTTTTAAGCCGTATTATTACTATGGATGAAACTTGGGTACATTTCTACGATCCAGAAACAAAGCAACCATCGATGGAATGGAGACACTCTGGTTCTCCAAGAAGATTCGCGTTCAAAAATATGCTGAAAAAGTTCTTGCTTCAGTTTTTTTGGATTGCCATGGAGTAATCATGACTAATTTTCTGGTTAAGGGTAAAACAATAACTGGGAATTATTATTCGACGTTACTGACCATTCTACGAGAAGAAATTATGGAGAGAAGACCCCATTCTACGAGAATAAATTATGGAGAGAAGACGCGGAAGGTTATCTAAAGGTGTTTTGTTTTTGCAGGACAATGCAACTGCACACAAATCGTACGTTGCCATGTAATAAATTCGTGATTTAAGGTTCAAACACCCGTCTTATTCACCAGATCTGTCGGTCCGATTATCATATCTTTCCTCAACTGAAAAAAGTTTAAAAGGTCGTAATTTTTCTTCCAACGAAGAGGTGGTAGAAGCTGTGGAGACCTGGTTTGCAGAGCAAGATAAAAATTTCTTTTTGAAAGGTCTAGAGGCGTTGCAGGATCGTTGTATTAAGTGTATTAATTTAGAAGCAGAGTATGTTGAATAATAAAATATTTTGACTTTCAAATTCGTCTTTTACAGTAGGCTAAGAATTTTTCAATACATCTTCGTAACTAACTTATAAGTTAGTTATATGTCTGGTGACAATAAAACAATAAAACAAATTTTTCACTACTTTGTGAAGTAAAAAGTAGTGAAATTTATTAAAATTTGTTTTATAATAGTTATAACGGAATTACATCAAATAAAGACTGAAAGAATACTATATAATAAAATAACTTATGTCTTAATTTGATTCGTTGACACTTTGTTTAATTTAATAATAGTTCAAACTAAATAATATATTTTAAAAATATGTTTTTCAATTTAATTGTAATATCAGCAGATTTAATATTTCGTATAAAAAAATAAATAATACACATTTTTTAAGCTAAATATGATTTATTATTATGATGACAAAATAAAATAAAATTTATATTAAATAGGATGTGATATTTGGCCACCACCCACATCTCTGCAGCGAGTAATTCTTTTTTTAACGAACTAAGAGCATTTTGAAGAATTTCTGGTGTATTACTGATTTCTTCTATCTTGTTAGTAACACTTTGTTTTAAATCGTCAAGATCAGCAACGGGTGTTTCAAAAGTCGAATTCTTTAAATGTGGCTATCAAAAGAAACCACATGATGTTAAGTCACAAGAGCGTAGTGACCAGATAGGTCTGTGTTCAGGCTAATAATGCGATTTCCGAAAAATTCCTGCATAAAAGCAATGTTTGCGTTGATAATATGTGCACAAGTTTCATCTTGCTGAAAATAGCCTTCCTGTAGCACATCATCGTGTATCATATTAACAAATGGGGCTAAAATTTCTTACTGGTACGGTTCAGCATTTATTGTTCCTAAAAAGTTTAAAAAATAACATTATTGTGCCAAAATAGTGTTTTATAAATCTAATCAAATATTTAAAAAAATATTTTTAACATATCTTCAAAAAATATAGGTCCAATAATCCTTCTCTGTTTAATAGCTGCCCAAAATTCAATTTTTTGCAAATGTAATGGAGTCTTTAAAAAAGTGTGGATTATCTCTACTCCACATTCTCATATTTAAAGTCTTGACATTCCCAGAGAGGTGGAACCACAATTCGTCCGTAAACATAACTTTCTTCGTGAGCTGTCAATAGAAAGCATCTCATGTGTTACTTAAGGTAAGGATGCATATGTAGATAATTTTTTGCGATACGTCTGCAGGAACAGTAAAAGAAATTTTAATTCTTGCTGTAAATGTGGTACAGAAGAGTGTGGACGTTCTTTGACTACTTGCCTTACCGCTTCGACAATAATTTCATTTCTGACCATTGGTCTACCATTTCCCATTTTACGATTCACAGTTCCCGTTTCTCTGAATAAATTCAGGAAGCGACGAATGGAAACAGAGGAATAGTAATATGCGACAGCGTCATTGAGAAAATGGAACGACTAATAGAAAAAATAGCCATTTCCAACATATCCTTCTGTCCGAGTTTAATAGAAAAATTAACGAAAACCGTTAAAATTTGTTTCGTTTATGGAGTTTAACTCGTTTTCTTGATTTAAAATGACCCATTTTGACATGCACAATTCTCAACGTTCAGGAAAAGAGGTCCGTCAGACTTTGACGAATATCACCTGAACGTTGTAATTCCTGAAGACCATAATACGACATTTGGATACATATGTTAACTTCCAGAACTGGGTATGTAATTGCCGCATGTTTTGAGTGAAACCAGAAAGAATCAGCGTCTCGACATTTGTGTTTCTTTGCTGGCTCGTCATCGTTTAGCTCGCCGACAACATCACCCGTTCTATCTTTCTAATTCTTTGGGTTGGACGCCAGTAAGTCCAGGCAGTTTAGCACAGTGCTCTTTGGAACACCCCGCAATAGATCTCTTAGTTACACTCCGTTAGTCTTGTGTCCTCGATAAAAGCAACTATCCTCCTCAGGGGAAGTTTGGGTACACTCATAGGAACCAATAGATCTCTTCCGACATGAGTCGCTTCAGTTCCCCATTAGTGCATATTACATGAAGGCTGGTTTCCTCCTGTTTTTCACAACCCCTGCACCAGGGCTTGCTAACTAAGTCCGTGCTATACAGATGCTTCCTTAAAGGAGAGTGTCCGGTTATCAAGCCGGTAATAGTTTTAATTTATTTTTTATTACTACGAATTAGGTTGGCTGAAAGCCTAGCGTTCAGCTCCTCTAGTAGTGTCTTAGTATGGAGTTGACCTTCCATTAGCACTTCCATTAGAACTTCTTTTTATTTTATCTTTGTAGCCATAACCAAATGTCCCTTTTAGCGGAATTCTTAGCGAATCCACATATAGGTTCTGGTCCTATGTAGTCCTCTTAGAACTTTCCTTGACCAGTTCGCTGGTAAGCTCATTGTCTTTAATCTCCTCATGTCATGGCACTAATATCAGTGCTAGTATTAGTCTACTGAAATTTTTCTCCAGTTCAAACCTGGTAAATGGATCCATAATGTCTTTAATAGACGCCTGACTATCAGTAATTATGTTGATTTTTTTGTTTACCCAAATTTCGTGGACGCAAATAAATCAGCCTGATTTCCAGTCGGAAAATCGTCGTATGTTTCCTCAGACTTAATGATATCTCCTTCTAGGGCACATTCAACATATACTTGCACCTGTGACCCGATTGAATTGTGATCGATCCGTGTACCAGGTGCCTACACCACAATCGCTCGAGCGACTTTTTGCTTGTTCCCTGGTTGGTATAGAATATCAACCGTTTTTGTCCCACATTGTAAGAGGTGGTGAAAAATTATGCCTCCGTGTTAATATCAAGAACAGAAAAGAATAGCTTAGCTCTAGCGGAAAGGCAGATCCCCGAGCAGAATGATTTAGTAATTAAAAAGAGTAAATAAGTTCAATACCAATGCAATTTTACAGGCGAAATATATTATTTAATTCTAGTTTTATTAATTCCTCATTGATGAACTAGCTCTGCAACCCATACATTTGTAACATTTCTGAAATCACAAAGTGAATCCAAAAAAACACTGCATATTATATTCATAAGGCCACTGTTACTTAAGATTGAAGAGGATTATAGTTAACTTCTCACATAAAATGCATGTAAATAACTTAAAAGTAACTTATTAATTTAGTTCAAAAACAATATTAACTAGTCTCCCTCCCATGTCTATTTTTTAGGGTCAAACAGGTTCATTTTTATTTCAGGTGGACCCAATAGATGCCGGTACGGATAACGGTTTCACGTTCACCGCACACAATTGGCCCACACAACCGCAAGGGGTGGCTTACAGGATCACGTCACGCTATCCTGCACATCCTGCAGGATCATTTTTCTACCCCTATATGAAACGTCTGCCGGCAATCGGAACGTTCCAGTTCATTAAGGTAAAGATCAACAGAACAAGAATTATTGTCCGATACCGACTGTTAATTACTGTTTGCGTTTCGTGTTTAAGCGATAACAACAGATATTATTAATTAGTATGATCGTTCCTGTTGTTAATGGTACTGTTTGCGAAATTTTAATGAATGAGCGGGGATTTATAACGTTTCCCTTCATACACGCACCTGTACAAATAATGAGATAGTGCAAGATGTCTGGAATAAATTATAATAATGTCTCTTATGAAATATGGAAGCTGCTGAACTATAACAACTAATTACAATAATTAGATTTGCTGTTCAACAAAATAATTGCCAAGACAATAATTATTGCATACTCTTCCTTACAAAATAGTACGTTAGGCAGTAGAACAATAATTAGCTCCAATATTTACGAAATACAAAACAGTTGAATTCTTAAACTTCAACTTTAATAAACAAAGAAAGGACACAGAATAAATTTTTGTTTTAAATTAACTAAATTAACTGCATATATTTGAATGTAGCATATTTAAAAAAGGAAAACAAATTTTGTTTTGATTTCATTAAAAATACCATCTATAAGCCACCGGTAATGCTAATTACTAGAGAGCGGACTCGAGCGAGTGATCATTCATAGCGATCATTGGCGTCTGTCTTGTAATCGCAATAGATTTATTTCTGTAAGCGATCCGTGAGTTTAGTACAATTTAATAGGTGTGACTACTGCGTAAGTGGCACATACTTACATATGCACATATGCAGTTAATATGTATCTGTCGATGCATAACAGAGCAAATGTAATAAACGGTTCGGTAACCGGCAGCAACTATTGCTGAAACAAAAGTAATTCTAACAAGCGAATTGCGTATCGAATTTTGAATAAAAATCATTTACAAAGAACAAAACTAAAAACTATGTATTTTCTATGAAACATTGAAAGTGTAAAACACTACAATGAACAACTAAAATTTGTTCAAAGTATTCCTGTGTTAAATTAGTTCTTTGAGACCTTAAAACGTCTATAAAAATAGTAAATGTCCGTTTCACATCACAACTGGTGATGGGTGTGTGATTAAAATATTGCAAAAGTACACCATACTTCGAATGTATAGATTTTTCAATCGGCTCTGTGCAGAACTAATATAATATTCAAATCTGGATTTCTACTAAATATGGCATCAACTTTTTGTCTCAGCTTGTTTCCAAGTTCAAAGGGCATACTTTTCATTCGATCGATAACGGTTTTCTAAGTTAATTATCGCCTCTTTTAGGTTAATATCTTGATTTTGCATGTAAGTAATCGTATCTGTAAGACACTGGAAATAAGCTTTAATAAAGTTTATCTGAATTCTGTACACCTGCAAATCTATTTATTACCTAGGATTATAAATAGTATGCATCGTTTGTCAAATCTATTTATTGCTCTATAGATTAGATCTTTTGTTTATTGTCTAGGCTTATTAGTGAACGATTTCAATAGACCCTTAATACCTATTATTGGTAATTATATTAATATGTATAATAGACTCACGATTACTAAATATGTAAATACCATAAAAATTTCATCAGTGAACAAAAGCTTTACTTTGAATATTCATTGTTAAGATCTCCTTTCTTAAATATGTATAATAAATCTTATTATTCCAACAAAGGACCATCCGAAAATGTATAGTTAGGTTTATGACACCTACTCATATTTAATTACAAGTGACATTTTATTATTTATTAGTTAAGATTAGATCTTTAAGACATTATCGTAAATCTTGGTTATTGTTGCTTGTAGGCATAATTTTCTCGCAATTATCAGACAGGAATTCACCGTTATTACGTCAAACAACACACTGTTCAACCAATACGCCTTTAATATGTAATAGTTGGTAGTAGTGGTATATTTTTACCTACTTGAAAAACAGAACAGAATAGGTCAGTCTCACAGTAACATCAGTATAAGATACACAGTCTTACAATCTCACATTAACATCAGTATAAGATACATAGTCTTAGAGTCTCATTCCAACATCAGTTTAAGACACACAGTCTTTTTAATTCACATAAAAAAATTGTATTTTAACAAGAAACACCAGTCTAAACAGCAGTTTATGTTAGTATAACTCGTTGTAGATACAAAATAAATGTATATAGTGTAAATAAATATATTTAGATGAAAGTACATTTATTCATTTAACGCACAGTCGCCGAAGATCTAAAAAGTAAAGTGTATACAGCCTTATAACCTGTGCACGGTGAAACAACATAGGGGTCGTGATTCTAGTAACTGACGTTGAATCATCACGGCTAGAAACCGAAAACAAACAAAATATTGGTACATCACTCCGAACAAGACATTGGTCCTTCGAGAGCCAGACTCTTCCGAAAGCAGACTGGGTTCAAATACATTACAGATATAATTTCAATGAATAGATTAAGAAAATGTATAAAAGTCGAAAAGAATAATTTCATTAGAAGAAGAGAAAAAGAAAGGATTTAAAAGTTTATCAAGGATCAATGAAAAAAAAAAATGAAAAAGGATCAAAGAAAATGGATAATTAGAGAAAACAGAAACACTATAAAGATACAATTTTAAGACGAATATACCGGAGAGGAAAAGGCGTATATAATATTTAAAAGTTAAGAAAGATAATATCATAGAAAAAGGTGATATAAAGTTTTTGACAGGAAAGTGACAAAGGAATTAGGATAAGACCTTTGATTAAATTAATACAGGTTTTTAAAAATATCTTATATGTAATAATGACTTAGTTTAAAACAGTTCATTTAAATTAATTAATAAAAATAGAGATTAGTAAATTAAGGAGAAGTTTAAATTATACATTTATAAGATAACAATTTCAATTTTTATGAAAAGAATGACAATTTTGAGATAATTTAGTTTTCAAAGTCATCTTAAAATAAATTCGATATTTAATGACATTTGTGTGAAATTTTTTTTTGGCAATCTACGAAGGGCATATTTGTAATTCGTGGTACAATCACAAAAGCATCATTTTTATGACGTTATCAATATGAAGCTTTTATCTGTTACAATATATATTAAAGTATAAATAGTTAATGCTTCTTTTTAGAATTCGGATTTAATAAATAGACTCATTTTCAAGTTTCGACATTTTATTTCTTCTTCAGAAACAAATTATTAATTGTGAAGTAGGTGAGCGATCATTTAATTTTAAATTTTAACGCTTCATTTTTACAATTTCATCTTTTTTATACTGTTATTATGACAAATTATACATGTTTTATATTTACTTGACTTATAAAATAGAACTAGAAACGAACTGAATTTTAAAAAGCATAATCCGTTAATCTCGCGGTTTGTGCCGATCTCCTTCGATCATCGACATATAGATCAATATCACTGACAACAACAGACATCGAAATTCGTCTCTGAAACCTGTGCGTACACGTTGAAATTCGCTGAGTAGTCCCCAAAAGTTAAATAAAGTCAATCGATGCATCGCTTCGGCGTTAAACCACATTTCAAACCATGAAAAATTATGAATTGAAAATCTTCACACGAAAGTTCCATTTTTGGACAAAACCGTGCTGCGTAAGTACAACTACTTCACGTAAATGCGAACTGTCAACTAAGTTATTGGTTAAAAATGTCATACTTTGCGAATAACGGGTGTAACGAAAGTTTTTGGACTATTTTAAAACATTTTCTTCGAATACATAAACACAGTTTTGAAGAGTAATCTATGTGTCATCTGTTACCATGGTTACATCACATATTTATTTCACATGTCATTTTTCCTCTCAGTTGTAGCAATATGGCTTACAAATTACAGCTACGAAAGCATATTTACAGTTTAGTTGGCAAAATGCCAAATGGCAAAGAGCAAATTGTAATCCTTTTTGAAAATGAAAATATTTCTCGAATTACCATATATGAAACAATCCGTGAGGGCGAGGTGGGTATACCTTGTCAGAATCTACCGAAGAGTGCCCGATAACGAAAGCTCGCTGCAGGTAGAAATACGGAAAGACTTTACTTTGCTAAAAACCATATTGGAGCATATTGGAGCGACTACCCGTAAATTAGCTCGTTTTCATGTTTCTAACACCACCATTGAAAGAGAAATAAAAAACAACTTAAAATGTGGAAAAAGACAAACGCGTCCAAAATACACGGCAGCTCAACTTGTAAGAATTCCTAGATGTTATCGAAATTCAAGACAAGAGCATTTTGCTGGAAATAAAATAATCTTTATGGATGAAAAGTATTTTATGTTTAGCAATGCGGAAACTCCGCGTAACGCTGGTTTTTACACAAGAAATGTGAATGAGACTCCTAATGAAGTAGAGTATAAAACAGTAATAAAATTCTCAAAAAAATCCCAGTCCCCTGGTGCGCTGTTTCTAAGACAAGTATTTCTCGACAATATATAGGGCATGTAAGAGGAGAAGCGGTAGCCGAAAATTATTACATTCAACGTTCCTTGCCAAAATTGGTTGATTTAATCAATGAACATCATTCAAATGATGATACTCGTATCATGTTTTGGCCAGACTTGGTTTCAAGTCATTACAGAGAGACAAGATAATAATTGGAAGCACAAAATATACCTTTCGTGTCTCGTGCGCATAACCCGCCAAACCTACTGTAATGTCAGACGTGGGCAGGATCGCCATGTAATGTCAGATGATGGGATGACAGAATCACCATGTAATATCTGATCATCTAACTAATCCTGGCAAGATCGCCATGTAATGTCAGATCCTGGCAGGATGGCCATGTAATGTCACCTGGCCCCGGAGGTCACATTGTTGCCTCTACACCGCAGGTTTACCAGCATGATAAATAATAGACGGGACAACGATTAAATAACGACATATAATTTAATAAAGATAATAAGAATGATAACAATAACAAACACTACATTGTAATAAGGACGCACTAGTCTTGCAGGGACTCTAACTCTCTGACTCTGACTGTCACTCTGTCTCTGACTGACTCTGTCTCTGATTCTGTGTCTGACTGACTGTGTGTGTCGAGACCTCTGAGTGTCTCGTTATATATTAGAGTGTGTCCCCTTATCCTAGTGACCTGGTTACAAGATAAACACAATGTGGTGAAAGATCATAACTCACCGAGGCCGTGTTGACGAAATGGGTATTTGTAAATACATTACCTAGTTTAGTTATCGCAGTACCTCAAGCTAGCCTTATTGACACCTAATGGGCTTTATTATTTCAGAAGATATACGAGAATGGTTGGGAAGCATAAAATGAAGATCAATTAAGGAACAGGATCCAAACTAAGCTTCGTGATATTCCTATAGAGTACTTGCAACGACTTATGCAAGGCGTTCGAGCAAAGCTCCGTCGCATTGAACAATTAGAACCGTTAAGTGTTTTATAATGTTACGTTTAGAAAGTACAAATCTTCTTAAATGTTATGTGGAAAATACTAAATAATAAAGATGTCAAATTTTTCATTCGAAATAGTCCGAAAACTTTCGTTACACCTCTTATGTAGTTGAGCGTGGGCATCACCTGAACTACTGCCCTCCAGAATTTTGTTTTTACATCTTTCGTATAAATGTCGCAGTATTCAAAAGCATAACAGGCACAATTCAAACAATATCGCAGTACACTTGAGTAAGTTCGTTGCGTAAAATAATAATATTAACAACATTTTCAACATATACCTTAATATACGCAAAAACTTTAATAATCATAGGTAATATTAAGTCCTAAAGCCATAACTTGATATAATTTAGTATCCCTGTAGATATTACATATGCCACCTGATCGCCACAAGTCACAGATAATTCAATTCGAACGGTACGATAGGGTTATAAACGGGGAATATCCAACCGGGGGCGGATACACGAATATACGCATGTATTAATGTATGTAGGTACGTAATCGCGTATGTACGTATTGGGCCGTCTAAAACCGATAATTCGTACACGTCATTTATGTAGTTAGTCCAATTTGCTGCAGGTAATATTAACGTGGAGATGGCTACCGCATGATTGAGCCGGTAAAATTTGCCGGCTCAACAAGCGATATACGAACGCATATGTTACGGTCGCTTCACCTCACTCTCTAGCCCCGTTTCAGACGCACCTAAGTCTCTGTGTGTAAATGTGTATGTGTCTATGTATAGAGTAAGTCCAATCTATTTCGGTAATTACACGGACTAACTCTCAGATTGCTAGGGAAATTTCGCGTTTCGTTACCTTGCTAAATTGAAATCTTCCCCGAAGATATATATACACGGCTGGCATTTTAATTTATATAATATGAATTAGTAATGTTTAATTAATATATATATATATTACTTCAAAATATATGTATTTAAAAAACTCTACATGTTTCGGCTGTATACGCCTTTTTCAAGAGAATACAAAATAATCGCCTACTGATTAGGTTTACCATATTATACCAAGGTCACGAAGTTATTATATTTATATATATATATATATATATATATATATATACCGCGATATCATAAAGTTTCTGGGTCAACGGTGGCCATGGGGTGAAAAACGTCTGTCTTAATTTATATCATCCTTTTGAGAAAAATCTGATAAAATTTTCAGGTTATGTGTCATACTGACATTAAGATTAATATATTGACAAATTTTAACGTCAGCATGACACTTAACCTGAAAATTTTATCAGATTTTTCTCAAAAGGATGATATAAATTAAGACAGACGTTTTTCACCCCATGGCCACCGTTGACCCAGAAACCTTATGATATCGCGGTATATATATATATTAAAAATAATAGATTTTTATTGGTTTTAGCGACCTTTTATTGAATTTAGATGTTTGTTTGCGACGTTTCGACTTTTATCAATTCAGTCTTTTTCAAGCATATTGTTGTTTTTTCTACACGGGTACGCATTCATGTGCCACACGTGTTTGGACACCCAGGACCAATTTTCTAAGAACGAACATGCTGTCCAAACACGTGTGGCACATGAATGCGTACCCGTGTAGAAAAAACAACAATATGCTTGAAAAAGACTGAATTGATAAAAGTCGAAACGTCGCAAACAAACATCTAAATTCAATAAAAGGTCGCTAAAACCAATAAAAATCTATTATTTTTAATATTAAAACACGGCCAATAAAATAAAAAAGAAAAACAAAATTCTTTAAACACTAAATATATATATATATATGTATATATATATATATATATATATATATATATATATATATATATATAGATATATATATATGTAAATGGCGTCCATTTGATGCAATATGTGCTTATATTAGGACTATTGTAATTCTTATTTTCTAGAAAATATACGCTAAGTACCGAAAATAACCTCCTCTTGAATCACAGGGGTATATTTTCATGTTATTTAGTCTTCTTATACTTAAAAAGCGAACAGAAACAATTTCACCTTATTAATATTCTGCCGACAGTATCAAAACTTTTCGACAGAGCTAAGTTTAATCAGATATTTGCAACAAAATGCATATTTAACAACTGAACAACATGGATACAGACAATTTCATTCTACAATATCTGGTATACTCCACGTAATGAGACGTATTTATAAAGCTTTCAACTCTAGTATGTGTACCGAAATAAACATGTTAGATTTAACTAAAGCTTTCGAATCACTTAGTTATAGATATATTACTAAACAAAGTCCAATATTATATGATTAGAGATAATATACTAGCACTGTCCAGATTTTAACTGACTGATAGCAGGCAACTACCGGTGTGGTATAAATTTGGCAGTAGGTCACCCGTTAGACCTAATTCATGAAGAAAATGGAAGGAATTAGCATAAAAAGTAATATCACAAAAGGATTTTAATATAAAACACAAAAATATTTTAGTTATTTAATTATGAATTCTCAATATTTAATCTAAGTCAGTTACTAAAATGTTTCACCAAGAATTGTCTGCTATATAAATTAATATAAATAAATGAATTTATTTTTCTCAAGCACGTCTATTATTATTCTTTTCTAAAAGATTTTTATTAAAGGAAAAATAAATAATATCGAACTTATTCTGCATAATAATAGGACAACACAAAACAAACTTGGGAAAAGAATATACCCGAAATAATAATAGAAAAACACAAAGAAAAACCGGTCAAGGGAAATCATTATTCTCGCGTCTTATTGGAGGCACGTTAAAGTAGAAAATGCGGTCACTGTATCGTTTAATTTGCCGCACATTCATCCCGAGAAAAGGGAAAATGGCGAATAGACCTCTAGACTGATTATTTTCTTTGTGTTATCAAGCAAAGGGAAAAAATGTCACTAGAGCAAAAGGACGAATTTCGGAAACGACGGGCAAAGACCAAAACGAAAGAAAACAATGAAAAAAAGAAACGAGACGCTGAAAAAGCTAAATTCGAATAGAAAGAGACGGAACACCTCTAATTTGATGTATTAATTTTCCCTTAATGGACAGTGTTTTGCAATCCATCCGGAACGAAGAGGACCTCTCTTCTCCCGCCTCCAAACAGAAAGAGACAGTTAATGCTCCATATATATACTCGTATATTGCTTGCAATTCTTCGCCTATACACGCGAACACTATAGTTTCTACTTCATTCGTGGAGTTGAGAGATGTAATTTAATACACTATTCGCAATTTATATCTCGTAAATTGAATTGAATTCAAGTGCTTTTAACGGTTATAGTCCAGGCGGGTCTCGGTATATTGAACAGTGTCCGTAGTGGATAATGACCTACCATATATTTTATAATCTAATTAATATTTAAAATAATGGACTATTCGATGAATTTTTCACCTTGTGTTAGTTAAATATACCAAAATTAAACTATACGAGGGTGAATTTATATATAAGGTATCCAACGCTATAAAATAAGAATAAGAAAAGACAAAATAATGAAACCAGTCACGAAACCTGTCCTGTCAAAACGGCCACCAAAAAAAGAAACAATATTGGCCGTTATATAAAAGTGGCCGTAATTGTCAGGTTTTTGGTGTTATAATAATAAGATAGGCATAAGATAGGCATATAAAAAGATAGGCATAATTGGTTTTCAACTTTTTTTCTTACATATTGCTGTGAGTTTTGCTTTTAAATATTATTTAATATTTAATATAAAATGAATGATTGTGTGGGCAGTTACTCAGCCATGTTTTAATTTAGACTCTGTATAACTTTTGAGTATCTCGGGGCGATCTTTTTGGGTCCTACATAACTAGGCCTAGAGTCCAAAGTAAATGTAAAGAAATAATACAACAAGAGATAAACCGGGTTGTAATTCTTTTATTGTCTGTTCCTATGTTCACATTTCATTTTGTTTTCAACTTAAGGTACTTCATTCTTAACTTAAGAACTTAATTTCTCAATGAAATTTGTGTACAAATATTGTTTTGTGGACAACACACGTATAGTCTTGGATTTCGAATCCAGTTGAATCTCTCAAACAAGTCATTATCAAACTGTGGCAGTTTGATAATGACATTGTATGTCACGATTATATGTGAATAAAGTGGTATAACAATGTTATTGTTTTATTTTATTTTATTATTTTCAAAATGAATTACCACAAAGTTACGGCTACCAGTATTAATTGTTATTTATATATGTTCTTGTAAGTGTACCAGTTCAAAAGTTGGGCAGTGTATATCCAAAATATATAGTTACACTTGACTACAAAGAGTAATACAAAAATATTCCACATTTTGGTTGAAATAATTTTTGGTCTACCTTTAACAGACTCATAATTTTCCACTTCCCGAAAAGAAGAAATAAAATAAAAGAGGAACCCTGTGATATTTATATTCCGCAAAAAAAACGCGCTGCATATAAAAATGACGATTGGTTTTTATGACAGCGAAGACAGATAGGAACAGTTGAGGGAGTGAAGAGGCCAGAAACGGTAATGCGTCTCCCAACGGTATCGTGGTGACCGCTGGAAATGTTATCCGTAAAAGGGCGCAGTGAAAATAAACTGCCGCCAGCAGTACCTTGTCTGTATTCAATGACCCGAGTTTGCCTTGCACTGCACACAGAAGGGAATAAAAAGGATTGTGGTCCCTTTTTCTCTTGTGTTCGACGTTCAGTTGATACCGTTTTAATGAGGGTGTGTACGTATGGGCTAATTTGGATTTTAAATTCATGTACGCTTAGAAGAAAAAATCGGGGGATTCAAAACAGTTATTGAATAATAGCGCAGTATCCATGGAAATTTATGTTTAGCTGGGATTAAGAGTCTTTGATTTAAGCTTCTTAAAAATATATATTTCCCTACTGAATTAAAAAATTAAATTGAATAAAATTTTATAACAAAACAGTCTCTACTCTTCTCTAATTCTCCATAAATTATCAACCATTATGACAAAAGAAAATGTCATACAATACGTTCAAATATCACTAACTAAAATTCTTCTTTACTATTACATAATTAAAAAGATTGAGTTCAGCGCTTAGATTATTTTACATGGCAAAGTTGTTAGGGAGATTCACCGATTATGAACTTCTAAGCAAAGATACACTTAGGCTCGCAATTTTGCAAGATCGCGTAATCTTAGTAAACTCATTTTCTAGAAAAAGAGATCACAACGTTTGCTTATGAGGGATATTTAAAGGGAGCGTGATATTTAAATAAAAAACTATTGTTGGTACCAAAAAAATATTTATTTTCCTTTATAACGCCTTTCAACTCTATATAGGGTTGGCGCTAAATAGCGCATAAGCTATGCTAGTGTGAAGAATATTCATAATTGTCTGCAGCTGAAAATCACAAAAGAAATATTTGTAATTCATCAAAAATTTCCAAATTTGTAAGGCCAAAATATCCGTATCCTTATCTATATCTTTGCTTATACTATATTTACGAAGAAATAGCTGATAATTCAAGCTCATCAACCTGCAAAAGAAAATAAGTTCACTATTCATAAGTTTGCCGCAGATATCGTCTTTTTATTGTGATTTTTTTTTTTAATATCAATAATAGCCTTTACAGTTAAATTTCTTTTAAAATAAAATTATTATGTTCATAATAAAACAAAAATCGGTAATCGTTAGCTTTATGTAACATGTCCATGGGATATGTTATTAAGCTCAAATACCTAGTTCTTAACTATTTGTACGCAATTATTTATATTCTTTTTTTTCTTTAAATTTATTGTGGTACTGACAAATACTGATGTAGGTGGAACAAGACAAAGAATTCGTCGGTAAAGAGGATTGCTGATGCAAGATCTTCCTGATGAACTTCTCAGTGTTGATACCACTCACAGAAGGCAACTCGGCAGGGAAATATAGCCCCGTTAACCTTTGCACGCGTTGGATACGATACAGATGAAGCAAATTAGATTTCAAAATTTGATGCACCGTAGTTTGAGACACAATTACTTCCCACGCTAGGGTACTTACGTACATTAAAATAAATTATACTTAAACCATTAGTATTTGATACTAATGGTCTAAGTATAATTTATTTTAATATACTTGGTTTGACTGTTAGTTGACCATCTTAAACCGTTTTGTTATTTGGTCCATATTTTGTTAAATTTATATTGCGTTATATTTTTTATTTTTCATGTTTTAACTTTAACATATATTATACATGTTTTTTAAAAGCTTTTAAGGCTTGTTTCTATAGTTACTGTATTTTTTAAATCTAATCAATTTTATTTTTTGTACGTCAATTTTATTATTTTTCAACTCTACATTTTGTAAGTATTTTTACTACTGTTTTATACCCTTATTTATTTTTTGTTATTTTTCTCATTAATCTTGTAGTTTCCCCAGAAGAAGCAACAAATTCTGTTGCGAAATATAGGGTTATTTAATAAAGGAGTTTTTTTATTGACCGCTTACCCGAATTTAAATTATTTTTTTTATAATATATCACGGTCGATAATTTCGTTTCAATTATTTATATATATATATACACAATACATTGTCATTTACTCATGTAATATGTTGCAATTTATTTCATTACTTTTAAAATTGCGCAACACAAAGGAATTGATATTACGGAGAGTATTCGTGCTTTGGCTGAATTTTATCAGATTATAAAGTTGTATATTTTGATCGAAGTAATTTTCTTAAATCTGCCACATACTGCACAATCTTTATTATAATACGTACCGTATGTCCCATTCGATTTAACCCAACTGCAATGGTGCAAAGAGTTGAGAACGATCGTTTGAAATGGGATATGACGTACTCCTTTAATATCAGAAAATATTACGGAGTAAATACATTGTTTAGAGTGGCGCAATAAGTAACGAAGGCAAACATTTTCTCGAAATAAGAAACAGCTCGTAGTAATAAATCTGAAAATACTAACGTCGTTCTAAAATAGAAGTTTATTAGAATGTTATTATATTGACAAAAGCAATAATACTAGAGAACGAATTTTCAATTTCTTAGTTTTTCTTTATTAAGTATGTAGAATGTTATTTTTATTTATGTTTAATATTAATAATAATAATAATCAAAGGATCAAATAAGAGAAAGTAAATATTCGTTTAAATTGAAGTAGTTACTTTATGGAAATTCATAATTATTGAAATAAAAATTAAAAATCAATATTACTATATTGCTTTTTCTAATATTACTTAGGCCTCTTCAAGGGCGTATTCGAATATTTTGAAACTCGTCAGTCGTTCTTTGTTTTATTTTCGCTAATCTCTAAGCTTGGCTCTCCCTCTGTATCATCTATTGCTTTGACCACCCCTTCTAAATCTTGTTTATTTGTTGAGACGATTGCAAAATCATCAGCGTATGCTACAATGTAGACCGACGTGTTTACTTCCAGCATTTTTCACTTAGAGATTATAAACAGCAGTGCTGACAATGTATCGTCTTATCGCACTCCTATGTTCGCTTCTATGTTATTTGTTGCATTATTTCCAGTATTAATAATTGCATTCGAATCATTCATTGTCGCTCTAATATGTGGTATTAATTTCTTTGGGATTTTAGTTTATCTAGATCTTTTATTAGTTTCTCTCTTCTTAGTTTATCAAACGCTTTTTTCGGAATCAATAAAAATCATTTGCATATCCAAGTCGTGCTCATAACGTGGACCATATACCTGCTGTTTTATAATTGGAATTGCATCTATTGCAGACCTTTCCTTCCGGCACCCTATCTAGTAGTTTCTTCTTTATTATTGCGGTTAATACATTGTACAAGGTGCTACTCAGAAATTCCCGGAATTTGAAAAAAAACACAATAAATTGTTCTTTCAACTTATTCACTATCATCTTATTCAAAGTACTCTCCTTCCGCATGAATACACCGATCCAAGTGACTTGTCCTTGAATCTAAACAGTGCTGAAAGTATTCGCGTGTTAACATGTTCAACACTGCCTGCGATTTGGTCTGGATCTCTTCAATCGTCTCAAAACGGCGCCTCTTGGGCTTCAGTTTCAATTTCGGAAACAGGAAGAAGTCGCAATAGGCAAGATCTTGGAAGCAGGTAAGGTGGGGTGATACTGCTGTCTTCGTTGAGGCTAGAAACTGACACACCAAAAGTATCGTGTGGGTTGGTGCACAGTCGTGGTGTTGGAGGCACAAATTGTTGGCCCACCTGACAGACCGCTTACGTCGAATATTTCCTCTTGGTTGTCGAAGAACATCGCAATAGAATCATGCATTAACTGGTTTACCTGGTGGGAGAAGTTCTTTGCGCACAATGCCTTCAGCTTCAAAGAAGCAAATCAATATCGATTTCTTGGTCGTGGTCACAATGCCGTCAGTATCATACCCGTACACTCATGATTCGTCGCCAGTAAAGATTTTGGTACTGAAGTTCGTATCCTTTTCGGCAGTTTCTTTCAGTTCTATGCATACATGAACACGGTGCCGTTTTTGTTCAATGCTAAATATACTTGGCCCAAACTTCTCAGCAATATACTGCATGTTGAGTTCGCCTGCCAGAATCCACTGACAAACGTCGTACGATAAGCCGACAATGTTACAAATGTCCATGGATTGTCCTCCTTCGGTCTTGCAGGACAGCATCACGCATTTTTCACATATTTTGTGTCGTGTTTTCCATCGATGCACGACCGGAACGCCCATATAATTATCAACCACTCATAAGTTTGCGCCTGTCCTAAAGCATTCTCACCAAACGCTTATTTAAGCCTTTTCAGAATTTCCGCTGCCGTTTTCGAAGCAGACTTTGATGCACGTTCTTTGCTCTTTCACATCAGACATTGCAGTATCGCAGACTAACTCAAACACAACTCAACAAATATAAACGCAAAAACTCTTTGTCACCACGTAGCAAAGCGCCGTTTGACGGATTGAAGTAATATACATAGCGCACACCATATAGCGCTATAGAACTGTACTACTATCCCTTCGCGCGCCACATTCAAATTCCGGGAATTTAATGGTAGCAGCTCCTACATAGCATTTAATAATGTAATACCTCTATAGTTTTCACACTTGGAGAGATCTCCTCATTTTAATATTGCTATAATTATACCTATTTCCCATTCGTTTTGTATTTTCTAAATAAAAGTTAGAGTAAGTACATAAATATATATTTACTTTTCTATTTTTACGGTTTGTTCTCCAAATGGGTCATCAGTAGAGTTGTCAGATTTTCCCCACGGATTCCAGGATCCTAGAGAGTATACGTTAATATATTCGTGCGGTTGTTTTCAAAACACATCGGGTTTCATAAAGAACAGGTGTGCGTATGAAATCACAACTCAGCATTTTTTTAATATATACAGTCTGATAATATTTAAGTATTCGCAAAGAAATTAGTTATTGTAAGAGATGCTTACGCAAATTTTTGTTTTTTTTTTGCGAGACGTAGGGGAGCGTGGTGTATACTGGGACGATTTTTTTTAAATGTAATTTAGAAGCATACTTTTGGTATTAGGGAATCATTTTTTTTTCTGTGGGAAGAATGTGATATATATTATTGACACGAAAAATCAGTGTCCCAAATGTTAAAAAACAAAGTAGAAAAAAAATATATCCCTTTATAGACCACCGTCCCTGCATGGACCACTCCCTGGTTTATACTGGGACACAGGAAAATATGAGTGTGGTATATAAAGGGACATTTTTTTAATAAAAAAGTCAAACAAAAGGAAAATTCATTCTAAATATAAAAAAATGCATTTAAGTATTTAAAGCAACAAAAGGGAATATTACTGCACATTGTAATGTGTAAAATCAAATTTAAATCTGAGCTGCTTAACTGCTCTCTTTGTACCTCCAATTAGGGTAGGTTTAGGAAGTTTACAGACGATGTCATTATAGTCTATGATATCATTATCTGTCCTATCTGGAAAGATAAATGTCGCGTTTAATGTCTTTTTCATAAAATTAACAAAATATCTATCATCGGTTATTTTATCGATTTGCCCTACATAATGTCTTACGCTCCTTTTAAGAGGATATGTCACCAAAATAAAATCGTTTATTTCCAACACTGAACTGTTGTCATTGTCCTCTAAGTCATTATCAGAAAGTTCAGCCAGGGAGTCGTTATCTTCTAACTCTTCCTCAACATCACTGTCACTTGAAAAGTCGCTAGAAATTACTTTTCTTTTAACACTACGAGCTCTATTTTTTAAGATTCTCAAAAAACAGATTGACATTATGTCTATTGAAGCTTGTAGCTCTGCTTAAGCTCGGAGCTTCAGGCGTACGAATACAAAGCTGTGACTGCCGCTGACGAAACAATCTCATCCATTCGATACCGGCTTCTTTACGATCATGCCAACTCTGAGGAATTACTTTATTATTAGCGACAGCAAATTTGTATGCAAATTGGCAGGTAACTTTCACCGTCAACCCGTAGCACATATTGCATGCAGTAATTAGGTAGTCAGCCAGCATCTTTTCCTCTTCGTCAGTGAATATTTGACGAGAGCCATGTTTTCTTTCAAAAGACAACTGTTGCCGATCTTCTTCGTCAGTAGCTCGATATTTCGCAACTGAACGTTGAAGAGCTGACTTGCTTACATTCAAAGTATTTCCCGCATTTCTTACCGTCATTTTCCCAGCAACAACTTTTTGCACTGCTATTTTCATATTATTTTCATAGTTTTGATGCAATTTTTTACTTATTTCCATTTTTTTCTCAGATCTCTTCTATTAACCTTCGGCATCTGCAAAGAATAAACCTCTTACTAAAGTAAATCTGTACGTGGTTCATACTGGGACTGTCCCACTATATACCATCAAAACAAGTCCCAGTATGCACCACTAGTATATTACTAACTTCTTTTATTTTTAAACCAGAAATATTTATTAAAACACTTTGTTAATGTATACATACCTTAAATAATGTCTACAAGGCGGCTTAAAATTATTAAACAAACTTACATCCAATGTTATACACAAATTCACCCAAATATTATCAACATTCAGTTGTAACTTTACTCTTTGCCGATGGTCGCCATTACTTTTACCCGAGAAACGCTGTCGGTAATAAAGAGAATGTTGGTTTACAAAGTCTAAAATAGGTTACTCTTTACTACTGATGTTGATTAGCGTAGCTATTTTTCAATAGATGGAGCATAGAGTCCATGTCCCACTATGCACCATGTCCAAGTATGTACCACTCTCCCCTACCCAGTTACAAGAGAAAGATTGCGTATTTGAAGATAAACAGATTCATTCTATGCATTGCGTTTGGTCGTGTAGGCCTGCCAGATGTTTGTATTTTAGTTAAGCGTAGATCTCGACGCGAGGCGGTTGAACTTGTGATGATATAAACACATATATCACTATGTCGAACGAAAGAAAATGTGAAAGACAACCAATGTTTGACACAGTGAAAAAGTTTATCAGAGAATTTCCCAATCTAATGGTGTAAGTTTTTTGCCGATTTCATCCGTTTTAGGCAAGTGTTTTTTTCTCGCCAAGTTATAATTTCTTACGGACACGCCTTCCTTACAAAACACGATATAAATTGATAACATTTGTACATATTAACTTGTACTGAGTACGACTTTGGAATGTTAGGAAAAATAGCAACTCTAGTCATTAAGTAGAACCGGAAGCTATTGCCTCATATGTACATGCTATATATCCAATAAATGATAATTTATAGGACAAGTAGCATGTATATATTAGTATTAGTATTATCATTATAATGATAAGTAATAATAATTACCATTATTAGAAAAAAGATAAAGATTAATGAACGCTACTTTACCCAAACTTTTAAAATTGCCAACTTTAATTAAATAAAATTCACCGCAAACTAAATTACTTTAACGAAAAGAAATAATGAGTTCCTGCAGACTATCATCATTGAAACCGTATTCTTTTTTACTATGTTTAAAGGTAAAAGAATACGAACTAAGCGAAGTTTTTCACCACACCGAAGACGACCACCATTACGAAGTGCTAAAAATGGAACACCTGACCCAAAATAGCATCAGCGTTTTGAACAACGGCAACAGCGATATAGAAACGGCGATCGAAGAAGAAATAAAGGAAGAGGAAGTGCACCAGGAGTATCCGCCCAGGGTCCATTCACATCTGCAGCAGTTCCTTTATACCACCACTTCGTCAACGGGTGGTAGCACATCGACCCCACGAAACGTGACGACCGCGGTGTTCGACGATAGAGACTCCAACACAATGTAAGTGAATTGACGGCTTTGCCCTTTCTTATCACGTTAACACAAGATTTCTGATTGTATGAATATCGAAATGGTAGTTGTCGAAATGTGACACTAAATTTCCTTCCTTAAGAACTAGATAGATTGAATTTAATATAAAAAATATATAAAATGAACTTATTTTTTTAGACTTATTACAAATATTCTTAAAGAGAGTTCGAGGATTCTAAAGCAGTTTAGAACTAGAACCTTTGTTAAATAAAAATTAAAAACTATTGCGCACATATGACTTTCACATATTTTAATCTTAGATAAGGTTTCTCTTAAAAGTTTCCAAATATTAGCAATCCAAAGATAAAAACTATTTCGCAATTATTTCTATTATTCTTTTCTTTTTCCGCTTCACGCGACATCAAATTACACTGGTCAACAAGTTTTTATTTTTTTAGATTTTTCTTTAAAAACTATATACAATTTTCGTTTCTTTTATAGTTCTCACAATAGTAATAACTAGAGCAGTCCAATTTCCGTGCGCGCCATGGGCGCCGGTATGGGAGTGTAATTCGTAATATATTAGAATATGCGATAGAATAGGGACGCAACATGAGCTTGTTACCGATATAAGTATAAAAGTAGAGACATTTATTCTATCAGAAATAATTAAATATACATTTGGTTTTCTGCTATTAAACTAATATGCATAAACACACGAAAAATAAGAATAGTACATATTATAGTAGCGTTGTACCTATAAATAAAATGAAAAATGTATGAAATCAGTGATTGTGTGCACGACAGAGGATTTAAAAAACACTTACAGTTTTAAGCGTCTTCCAAGGATTGACAAACTGAAGAAACTCGATTGTATATTTTCAACATCAAGTGCGTTTCTAAGGTTATTTCTGAAAAACATGTCCGCCGTGAGGAAAAAATATGTATATATTCGGAAAACGAGCGTTCTACATCTAGTGATGCTATATTCGCATAATCAAAATACTCTTTTAAGCAACTTACCGTGCCCTCACAAATACGTGTTAAGGTGTCAAAATCTGCATTTCTGTCTAAAACATTTTCAAATTTAATTAGAAACTTTCACTTTTTGCGTCTTCTACAGCACACCGTTGTGCGTGAACATCTTTAACGATTTGTAGTGATTCCTCTAACGACAGCGACGAATTTTTAAATAGTTAATTGACGAAGAAGATACATGTTGAAACTTCATTATAACGCTAAGAAATAAGTAATTAAATTTCTAGTTTCAAAAATTCTTTTATTGTAAATACCACTACAATATTGTTTCAGTATTTCATCCACCCGATGAAGCCATTGTATGGCGAAACAATATTGTAGTGGTATTTACAATAAAAGAATTTTTGAAACTAGAAGTTTAATTACTTATTTCTTAACGAATTTTTAATTTTGTTATTGCTTCTTCTAGTCCCAAGTAATTCTCACGAATACTTTGTAAATCCATTTTAATCTGGGCATCTTAAATTTTTTCTGGCTTGTATTGATAGCTGCACTTTGTTTCGGATCGAATGATAAAACCATGTCCTTAATTTTTTCAAAATGTTCATGATAGTAAAACCCCGCCCGTAACAATGTACCCCAACGTGTCAGAATCGGCTGTGGTGGCTCAGGGGTATGGGGACACAATTCGTGAAATTTCCGAATACGTTTTGGAGATTTCAGGAATACTGCCTTTGTACTCTATATTAAAGCAACTACCTCTGGATAACATCTACGAACCTGTTCTGCCACAAGGTGTAGAGCATGGAGTTTACAAGTAATATGTAACAAGTTAGGACAATATTTTCTAAGAGACCGGCCTACAGAATGGTTGCGGCACCATCGGTCATAAACATTACTACTTGGTCTTTCGAAAGTTTAAATTTTTCCAAAGTATCTAATAGCACCTCTGAAATTTTTTCGGCATTACTTTGTTCTAGTCGTCTGGATGCTAATGAAATTGAAGACGTTGGTTCCATACTATACGCCATCACATTAACTACAGATTATTTTTTGCTGTCAGTTGTTTCGTCCACACATAACCACAGTCTTTTAATTTTCATTGCGGCTTTGATTTTATTTTCAACCTGTTTACGCATCGATGGTAAATTCCTTCGTAACGTTGTCGTGCTCGGTAATGTTTGATTCGCCTATTTATTCCAAAATGAAATAAATGAATCATTACTTAACAAGGTAAACGGCAGTGTACACACAATCATAGTTACATATAGTTCATGTATAAACTGTTGTCGATTAATTTTGTTATTGTTGTGCTTCGAACTGCTTACGTGTTCCTTACAATGTGTTTTTGACCAACACATTAGATATGTATTGCACACTAAACATTTAATTTTTGAGTCATCGTATATTAAGTCCGAGAAATACATAATAAACTTATTCACTTCGTCTGACAACGGTCGTTTTCTCGATTTATGTGTCGACGACATTTTATTACGTATGCTTACACTTACATGCAGTCTAAGCAAGTACCAAACACATACTGAATGCTTTTTATTAGTTCTGATGCAATACAATCATCCTCACATCGGCGCACATGGCACGTACGGAAATTGGTCTGGTCTAGTAATAACATAAATTTATTCTGGCACGTCAGGTTTTGGAACAAAAATAATCAGCAAGCCTTTCACTGTTGCCTTGATAACGATTTCAATAAAAGAAATGTCTTGATGAAACCCTTCGCCGTGTTCATCACTCACGCCGTCAAGGTTCGGGGGAAAGAAATACAGATAAAAATGCAAAAATGTATTTTAATACTTTGAAAGCATTTCAAGCAACACATATTACAGTCCAATTTATGGTAACTTCTAAGGAATTCATTAGAAAATGCTATGAAATTGTCAGAGTTTCTCTTTCTTAGAAAATTGTGGGTCACACTTTTGAAAGCATTCCAAGCAATACGCTCCAAGTCGCTTAAGGTTTCTTCTAATTGTTTATCTTGTTATAGAGTAAATTGTAAATTGTTTAAGTTGGGCTCCTATAAAAACTCCCTCTTTAAGTTTTGCATATGAGATTTTAGAAAATTTTTGTTTAAGGTATTGGAATCTACTTTATCCATTGTTTTCCAGAAATTTTTCATCAAACCTGCAATTTTTTGTGTACCCTTGTTGTAAACCGAGTAGAATTGCTACAACTTTGAGGTCTCCGCTGATATACCACTTGTATATTTTGTAATTAATTCTGTCTAGAAGAAAAGTCATATTTTCATAAGTTTCTTTCATGTGCATTTCGTGGCCAACAAGAATGGATGGATAAACGATTCCTGTGTGAAAAAGGACAGCTTTCAAACTCAATTTCGAAGCCTCGATAAAAAGACGCCATTCTTCGGGATGAGGTTGGTGACCTAATACCAACATCAAATCATCGACCGTATGAAAAACCCCCGTCGGTTGAAAAATACGATACACAGAAATATGTCTGCCTGGAGTTAACAGTTTCCAGCCTTGATTTCTAGACTAGAGAATTTAGGATTATAAAATTTATATTTATAATTTCAAATTCTTTGAAAAAGGCATTATGTGCCAAAACACTTAAGAGATTATCTTAAATATATACATATTAAAGTAAAACAGACATTAAATCGCCGACTATCTAAATCTACTATATATATATACAGGGTGATTCTAAATATATGCGACAAATTTTATGTGCTAATTCCTAGGGTTATTGTGATGTTAAAAGTTCATATGAATGTATGACTTAAGCGACTTAGTTTGAAAGTTACGGGATGATTAATAGTAATTAAACCCGTCATCAACATCAATTCTTGTTCTCTGTTAATGTGTTGGCCGGAATTGTTGAAGATCGCTTTCTTGAAGAGGAGCTACCATTACTGTTGAAAGAAGTCCCGTTGCAATTAAGATTACAAATGTATTTGATGCACGATGATGCTCCAGCACATTTCAGTTTAGTTGCTCCTGAGTTGGACGGTGCGTATCCAAATCGGTAGATGGGACGAGGAGGTTCACAACCATGGCCTCCGCGACCTCCATACTTAAATTTTCTAGATTTTTTCTCTGGGGTCATTTTAAATCACTAGTTTATACGACTCCCATTGAATACGTTGATGAACTGAGATATCGTATTTCTTGCAGTATTTGAAACAATTTGAAACACCCCCAGTATTCTTGAACGCACTCACCAATCAATGCAACGGAGGATTGAAGCTTGCATTGGAGTTGAAGGTGGTCATTTCCAATAATTTTTAGAAGTTAATTTTGTTATATTAGTACGTTTTATTGTATGAACTTTTAATTTACTATTAAACATGCCGTAACTTTAAAACTAAGACGTTTAAGACATACTTTCATATGAACTTTTATGATCATAATAACCCTAGGAATCAGCCCATAAAATTCGTCGCATATATTTAGAATCACCCTGTATATAAATTTAAAATGATCGTTTCTTTCCTTCCGTTTTCAGAAAACACAGGGATGAACTGACGACAATAGTTTCTATACCAGATGTTGTACCTAGAGGAAACAAAGACGCCATTATGAATAGCATCGTGGATTCTTACAGAAGTCATTCTAGAGATCACCGCCGCAAGAAATACCGTAAACCGAAGAAAATCCGTAAGTTAATATTAATACTGCAATTGTTTTTTCTTACTTTTCGCGTTATACAAGATATAATCGGAAATTAACATGTCTGATTTTAATTGTAATTTATTCAAGATGATTTTACAAAATTTAGAATATGCACACACATATCGATGCAAGAATTACTATATAGGGTTAGGCAAATGTATATGGCAACCTATATTTTAACAATTAATTAAATGTGAATTGGGGATTCGATGAGTATATTCATATCCGAATCAGACTTCTGGTTTAGCCGGGAACGATGTTAACTTTTCTAAATAAAACACCCTGCATATTTTTACGAATTTCAATATGCGGTCGTCTAGCATAAACCATATATTTTAAATGACCCCTAAGGAAAAAAATCTAGGGGATTTAAATTTGGACACCGTTCTGGCAATTCAATGAACCTTCTACAAAGAATCCACCAATTTAGCAATTGAGGGGGTTCAATTTAATATCAATTTATAGTACGTTACATTTTTTGAACACTCTGTATATTTAAAAATACTTGAAATGATGGGTCTTCACACTTAATTTTTGTGTCTAAAATTTCATTACAATATTTTTTTTAATTTAACGAATATTTATATGGTTCCACACATTTGCCCATCACTGTATACACAAACACAATTAACTATTCTAAAAACTTATTTTGTTATTGCCATCAATTTAACAAACACTTATTGAATGAAAATATTCTCGATGCAATAACGTTACATATCACAATCGCTTCTCCCATTTTAAATAATCTTAGCGCGACAGACACTTCAACCGAATAAATTGGAGAGATAAATCGCAAAATCGAAGGGCGCACGCGATAGCTAGTTGTGGAATCCATTTCGTGCGAGCGTGATTTTTCAGGTCCGCCCAGGGACTGCAGAGTTAGCGAGTGGTCTCCGTGGAGCAGTTGCAGCAAGTCATGCGGAATAGGCGAGATGCAACGCAGGAGAGAGGTGATAAAACACGCCCGACGCGGAGGCCGACTGTGTCCGCCGTTATTGGAGACGAAATGGTGCGGATCGGCGAAATCCTGCAACAGAGGATTCTATCAGTGGTAAAGATATGACATTTATAATTCTATAATGATTACCTCTATATATTAATTTAGTTTTTATGTTATTACTAGAGATGTGGCAATTTAATTCCCAGATTTTGGCACAAAATACAAGAACACAATTGAAGTAATGCAAAAAATGTTTGATATTTATTCAAGGTAATTTCCATTTTGATTAATACACGTTTTAAAGGTTTTTGAAACAGTTAACGAATGCATCCGAAATGGTGTTCAATTTTTCTGAATATCTACTACGTCTTGAAATCGGTTCCCTTTGAGGACAGTTTTCACTGTAGGAAACAGGAAAAAATCCACCGATGCCAGATCCCGTGAATAGGGTAGATCAGTGTTTTTCAACCCTTTTCATGTATGTTAAAAATATTTAATCCATACAAAAATTTTAGGCGTTTGCGTTATTAGGATTCGGATATAAATATACAATTAAGTACGTAAAACATATAATTTTAAATCGAATACGTGGCCAATTGATAACTAACAAACAAATACAAACATATTGTTAGGGCCGAGACTCCCAGCGCCATCTGTTAGTAACACTCGGAACTAGTACAGTACTAGTACAGGTTCCGAGTGTTACCAACGGATGGCGCTAGTAGTCCCCCGCGCGGGCTCCACGGCCCGCGCTAAAGGTCCACAAGTTTCGAGACGTTTCGTTACGCTTCGAGATTATTCTCGCTAGAATGCGCTGGCCTATAAATAGGGCGGTCGACCGCGGTCACGGCAGTTGAGTGCAAGACCGCGAAGCAAGTGGTCGTGTTGTCTGCTGTTTAGTTGTTTGAAGAGCGCGAATCACTTGTTTTACGTATTTATTTGAGTTGTTTGTTATAATTGAAAATGGATAAATTCCTGAAAAGATCATCAGAACCATCAACGTCTAAGTCTAGCGGCAGTAGTGGAATAAAGAAAAAACATCTTTATGACGACATTATTTAAAATTTGGGTTTACTGTGATTGAGAATAAACCGCAGTGCGTAATTTGCTTTGAAACTTTGTCAAGAGAAAGCATGAAGCCATCGAAGTTGGTACGCCACCTAAACAGAAAACATCCTGATGAAAAAATAAACCCGTGGAATTTTTTGAGCGAAAATTAAAAGCTCTTGAACATCAAAAAACTGCTATAGGACAAATGTCCAACCTAAATGAGAAAGCGTTGCTCGCTACTTATCGAGTAGCTTTTCGTGTGGCTAAAGCAGGAAAACCTCACAGTATTGCCGAAAATTTGATTTTACCAGCGGTAAAAGACCGCGGTTAAGAGCGGTTTAGATATAGCAGAGATTATCTTTGGCAAGCAAGAGGTCGAAAAGCTCAAAAGTATACCTCTCTCTGACAATACCATTCAACGTAGGATAAGCAATATGGCGACTGACGTTCGTGATCAAATCATAGAAGAAATTAAGAAAAGTTCTTTTGTGTCCTTGCAATTTGATGAATCAACGGATATTGCGGGTTGTGCGCAGTTTGTAGCTTCTGTGCGTTTTGAATCCAATGAAATATTAATGGAAGAAATACTATTTTGCAAGGCACTACCCAAAAATACTACAGGTCAGTGCTTGCATGACAGGTTCCTTGAAGCTACGCAAGATATGAATATCGATTGGGCACAAAAATGCATTGTTATTTGTAGTAACGGAGCAAAAGCCATGACTGGTGCGAAGAGTGGATTTATTGCTAGACTGAAGGAACAGATGCCAAACGCTTGTTGGATGCATTGCTTTCTCCATCGCCAAGCTCTTGCAGCCAAAACTTTGCCACAAGAATACATTCAAGTTCTAAATATTATTATTAACATTGTAAATTCTATTAAAGGAAAAGCGTTGCAGACTCGATTGTTTCTAATCATTTGTGAAGATATGGGGGCACTACACCGCAATTTGCTTTACCATACAGAACCAGAACCAGACCAGAGTTATGGAACTTTCTTTCTGACTTATTTGAGCATTTAAATAACTTGAATAAAAGTCTTCAAGAGCGGGATGAAAATGTCATTACAGCAAAAGACAAACTCCATGGCTTTATAAAAAAAATTGAATTGTGGTCATCATCTATAAATCAAAACAGCTTTGATTCATTTTCGTCGACACAGTCTTCCATTGAAGAAGTCAGAAGCGAGATAAACATCAACTCATATATATCTGGAATGAAAATTGTTAGATAATTTGAAGAAAGAATTGTGTCATTACTTCTCAGTGCAAGAGATTTCGGATAACACTGGGCAAAGATGGATCTTAAATCCGTTTTTAATTGCAGCTATAAATGAGGCAAATTTATCAACTAAGCTCAGAGAGAATCTGCTGGAATTATCTGCCGATGGGACGTTACACTTGGAATTCAAGTCTGAAAATTTGGATACCTTTTGGTTAAAAAGAAAAACAGAATACCCGGAATTAACAACCGAGGCTTTGAATTGTTTGATTCCATTTTCTACCTCGTACTTGTGCGAGTTGGCATTTTCATCAATGGCCCAAATAAAAAGTAAACTAAGAAATCGCTTAAATTTGGAAAACGATTTAATACTTAAAGTTGCTAAAAACGGATCCACGATGGGAGAAACTGATTGAACAAACTCAAGCGCACACACATTAAAATAAACGAGTACTCGAAGATTTTATTTTTTGTTAATGTGTTTGTATAAATAACATAACGAATATCATTTTGTTAACTTTTTTTTAATATATCTACCTTTTTAAAATTTATTGATTTCTTTACCGAGTTCTCTCGACCTCTCGCGACCCCCTACAGAGGCTTCGCGATCCCCCAAGAGGGTCGCGACCCACAGGTTGAAAAACACTGGGGTAGATGATTAATTTCAACAAATTCTTCTTGAGCAATGCCCTTGCAATTAGTGAAGAATGTGAGGGTGAATTATCATGTAATAAGATATGAGATGTCACTGGGGAATTATCGCGATGCAAGTTCCAAGAGCTGGCAATGTCAGGTCGCACACGAAAAACCCTTTTACACAAACAACCAAGGACCCCGCGATAAAAGGTTTCATTCATTGTCCAACCCTGCGGTTTGAATTCTTTGTGATAAAAAAGATGATAAGCATGGGATTTGCTCATGCACGCTTTCTTCGGTCGCGGTGATGGTGTGTACCACTTCACGATTTGTCCCTTTTCTTTATATTATAATCGCAGTCTAGATATGTGTAATATGCACCAGTTACTGATTGTCCTTCTGGTAAAAATTCTTTATGGATTACACCCTAACTATCAAAAAACGTAGTCAGCATGGTTTTGATTCTGGAGTTTTGCAAACGAAACTGTTTGGGTATTGGTGATGATTTGCCAACTTACTACATTCTCTAGCTCTTCGCCTTAGAATCGTACTGAAACACCCATGATTCATCACCAGTAACAATGTAGTTAAGAAAATTTGCAAAATTTGCAGTCGCGACAATTCTAAACAAAGCCCTGGCACGATGCAACTCTTCTCTGTTCTTGCTTATTCGTAAGATTGTGAGGTACGAACTTTGCGCGAATCTTCCTCTTTCCCAAATCTTCATGCAATATTTGTCGAATCGTCTCCTCATTCATGTTTAACTCTACTGCCGTCATTCGAAGGATCAGTCGTCGATCTCGTGCCACAAATTCATTCACTTGTACGATCGTATCTGCATTTCGACGGACCGACGGAATCCACTTTCACGTCCATCTTTAAATCTCTTAAACCGCTCAAACACAGTAGAACGACAAAGGGTATTATCACCGTACACAGATTTCACCATCTCACATAAGTTTCTGTTGTATTTTTACCTAATTTACCGTTGCTCCGTTACAAACGACAGAAATACGATGTATGTGCTAGCGTTCTATTCAGAAACTAACAGTTATTTTCGCTTGGCCGGCACCTATTGGTGAGACTGTGAACCACTACATTCTGTTTTATTTTTGGTTCTATTTCAGGTAACCCCACAACAGCAGCGTGAATCTGAGAATTAAATTGCCAAAGCTCATAACTTAGTTTTTATTTATGTTATTACTAGGCTTCGGATAATTATGCATTTGCATAAGTACTTACGCGAATGCATATTTTAGTTGTTATGTTTAAGTGCAGATTTCGAACCATTTTCATTATAAATGAATATTTGATATTTTTTCAGGAAAGTATTATTTTAAAACAGTCTATAACTTCACATAAATATTTAATGTTCTTATTAGTATAATTACACTTTTACGATTGCGTCTGCCAGTTAGTACTTAGCACTAAGACATTTCGCGTACTTGTAAAATAACACCCATTAACTGAATACCAAACGCAAATAGACAATTAAATAATTTTCTATACCACTGAATAGATAGGTGAAGTGAATAACAAATTAGAGCTGGATTTAGTACAAACAGCCAACACAATAGTTAGTGTTTTGAAACCACAATACTTGGAATTATTAATAGGATTACCCGGGTAATCTTACAACGAGAAATAAATATAGCGGGGATTTCCTTAATTTTACCAGCTCCTTTTACATTCCAACAGCCTATATTAGTTGTGCACTAATTACAATTGTGTTAACATCCATCAAGATGCCAAAATGAAAAAAATATGTAAGTGCATTTGTAAAGGATTATAATGATTTTACAACAAATGGACGCCTGTTATTTTGTAAATACTGCGAAGTTCATGTTACGGCGACAAAAGAGTTTCAAGTCACTCAGCATCTTCAAACCGGATCGCACGCAAGCAATAAAAATTTGTGAAAGGGGACATATCGAAGGACAAGTGTTAATTTTTAATTTGCTCAGGCATGGTCCTAGACGCAGGGTATTCGGTAAAGAACTTCGTACGACTTTTATTTGCGTTGACGTTCCGTTAGCTAAATTAAAGAATGAAGTTAAAAAAGAAAATATTCCAGTTGAATCGACGTTAAAAAAAATACGTTTCCGAGTTATATAGAACAACACTGAACAAATTAATAGAAAAAGTAAAGGATCATTCTATTTCGGTGTCGTTCTATGAAACAACCGACGTAGAACAAAGATTCATAGCAAATTTTGTATTTGGTATATTAGGAGTTAATGAAGAAAAAGATAAGTCATATCTGCTGACTTTAAAAGTGCTGGACAAAGTGAATCATTCAACAGCCGCTGCTTTTTCAACGATTCTCTAAGTTTATTGTGGTCGTCTGAGATTTTATATGAACTTTGTAGCGATGCTGCGCCAAATATGTGCAAAGCAATGCGGGGATTACAGATTTTGTACCCAAACATGATACATGTGAGCTGTGTAGCACATACTTTACACCGAATAGCTGATTTAGTTCGAACTCTTTATCCAGATTTAATATGCTGATATCGTCTGTGAAAAAGATTTTTCTTAAAGCACCTACTGATTTCCAGAGGTTTTGGGAAATTGCGGGGGACGTATGACTTCCACCCGCGTCAACCATTACAAGATGGGGAACTTGGATCGACGCTGCTATATATTACGCTAAACATATTGAAATACTGAAGAAAATTGTTGATGAATTTCACTTTGAAGAAGCACAATGCATTGAAGAAGCACATAGTTTTCAGAGAATAACAAATATTCGAGAAGATTTAATTTTTATTCAAGCTAATCTGGCGTCCGTTCCGACTGCAATCTCTACGCTTGAAACTAAAGGGATTATTTTTACAAGACAGCATTTAAATAGTAGAAAATATAATAGTTAAACAATTAAAAAACTCTAGAAAAATTGTTTCATCAATAAATTAAACGCAGTGCTATCAACAACTGAAAAATATCAGTGAAGTGTTGCGAAATAAAACAATCCTTAATAAAAAAAAACTGAACATTTAAATGCCAGTGACATCGTGAAATATGAATTTCTACCAATAGTGTCGTATGATGTCAAAATTTTTTCGCTGTACAAAAATATTCTAGCCGACAATAGTCGCAAATTAATTTTTAAAAATATATTACTTCAGGTTGTAGTTAATTAGGTTAATTACAATTTGTTTCTATAATCTCAATAATTTTAAATCTAAAAAAATTGTTAGTGTATTTTAACGGAAAAAATAAAAATGTTTTAATATAAAAAATTAGTATTTATTTTTTTAAAGTTGATTTTTAGTGCATATTCTGAATGTTTTTGGTACATACTTTGAAGTTCTTTAGTGCATAATTATCCCAAGCCTGGTTATTACTATACAAAATTTATCAAATTTACTAGTCTGTATATTAATTAAAATAAGATAAGCAAAAATAAGTATGTCCCGTAGTGGGACAATATTAGAAAAGAGATTAAACTTTCTTTTGGTGATCACTAAATCTCCCATATTAACTTGGTTTCTTCTAGAAAATAAATTGTGACATCTTTCTTCTATGCAGCATCTCATCTGCCATCAATGATTTGATACTGTTTACAATTATCTATGTTTAAATGATATAGATATTATAGATATTGTCGATACACATGTTCAGTGGCGTGTCGTGGGGTTTGAGTTTGGAGGGGCGCACCAGAAATCAAATACCAAATGACATATAGGTAAATTGCGCGGAAAAGTATCCATTTATAACATTTATTTATGTTGAATAAATACATAGGAATTAAAAAATATTAATACCTATAATAACGACAAAAGCAATAATAATTGTAAATCAAAACGGAAAAATCCAAAATAAGGGGCTCATTTTGAACAAAAATCCACCTACCTGAAAATTCAAGTTTACAAAAACGAAAAGCTGGAACAGCGGAATAGTTTTTATAATGTCATAAAAAATCACTTCACAAAGTAGGTACCCACGGTTTATAAGTAGGAAAAAGAAAGAACAACATATTTACACAGATTAAACGAAACAAAATGGGTGGGTAAGTCATTTTTTAAAAATGAAATCCGCTCTGCGGTCCTTCACGGAAATGAATTTTTCCATGACTTTATCATCAAAATTGTTTATTTCGTGCACTAAATTTCGATTTATGGACATCATAGCTAAAGCATTTAGTCTGTCATTAAGCATGGTATTTCGCAAAAATGTTTATGTGTTCAAGCGTCGAAAAAGTGTCACGATAATTTTTAATATTTTCGATGTTTCGATAAATGTTTCACTAAGGTTATTTTCCATAATAAATAAAAGAAGATACATTGCTCCAACAATTTCTTTTAAATCTTCTCTCGAGTAAATTACCTCCATCAGTTCTCAGTTCTTAATCTTGATTTGCTCAACATCGGATAAAATGAACATACATCGTTTAAAACAGTCACAGGGAATTTTTTTGAATATTTATCTTTGTTAAAAAGATCAGCCACTTGTAAATGACTCCGGTAAGAAAAGCGTTCCTTCATTTGTACTGTAATTATATCACAAACTTCTTTGGCAATAACACTTCGAAAATTATCATCCATTCGCGTTCTTTTAGATGTTGGATATTCTGATTCAACAATGTTTTTAAGAGAATCAATTTGATTTCTAATGCCAGAAACACTATTCTCGAAAATTAGTAAGTCTTTTTGCAACTGTACGTTGTCCTTATTTTTTTATTGCAATTGATTGTACAGTATGTCAACATGTGGCAAAATTTTATGGAAGAATTTTAACCAAAATATAAATTCGGGATCTTCCAATGCCCTTTTTAGACCGGATGCTTCATTTGAAGTAACACTTTTCTCACATCGGGTTTCAATTTCTTCGAACACTTCTACAAGCTTTTCAAGATTTTCGTTAACAAAATTAACTGTGCGAATATTATAATTCCATCTAGCTGTCACCGGCCTTGGTAATCTTTTATTTATTATCTCTTGCAAAACATCACAACGATGAGATGAGTTTGAAAAAAAAACAGGTACTTTTGCATTTTGTGATGCCGATTTCTGCATAATGAGGTTTAGTTGATGGGCATAACGATGAATAAAATGAGCATTGGGATATTTTGTTTTAATTTGAGCTTGAACGCCTCTGTTCACACCGCTCATAACATTTGCGCCGTCATACGTTTGACCTATTAATTTTTGGGGAGTTTTTAAAACTAGGGGGTCAATTTCATTTTCAATGCATGTTTTTAGCCCATCAGCTGATTTATCTTTCACCCTTATAAAACCCCAAAAATATTCACGGATGGAGCCTTCACAAAAATATCTTAATATTATAACCATTTTACAATAATTTGAGATATCAGTGGTTTCATCGCATTGAATTGATAAATAGTCTGCCCTTTCAATTTGCTTACAAATTTCTTCCTTGCACACTTGTAACATACTATCTAGAATTTCATTCTGGATAATATTTGAGGTACTTTTAAAAACGGTTGCCGTACGTAAATGTTCTTTTAGTATATTGTCCAGCTCTGCAGCGAAATTAATTAGTTCTTGGTTCTCAGAGGATTCACTTTCATCATCAACTTTAAGTGCTAACTGATTATCTTTTTTAAAATATGGCGATTTTTCTCGACCTTATTATTATGCGAAATAATACTTTCTCTGTATGCAGAGCTTAAGTGAGACATAATATTATCCTTACCAAGCACAGCAAAGGCAGTACAAGAATTGATGTGGTCACGAGACGATTCATGTTTCCTCATTTTTTCAGGAAGATGGTGTAAATCATTGATACCTCTTCTGACCAGTTGGGGTCCATTCTAGAGTCGGCTTTATAAAAAAGCAAGCACGAAAAACAGTACAACAAATTTATTATTACACAACCACATATCCAGTTGTTTTTTTTATAAATATCTTTTGAAAAACGACGCGGAAAAGACCGGTTTTCGGTTTTCCGTTCACAAGTTTGTGACAACTTTATATCTGGCAACGGCCTCCCCAGTTATTATTATTATTTACGAAATTCATTATTTATTATGACTAATCACACTCGAATTGTATTATACGATACGGTACGATAGTCCAGTAGACGGCACTGAAACACTGTCCGTTAGATAACTGCGCCGTAAAATATCCTAAATGTTTTTATGGAATCGTGTACTATCGGCCAAAATCGGGTCACATTCACCAGGAATCTATAATTATTTACGCAGGCTGCGGCGTATTTGCGCCTTAATATAATTCTGTGGGTTCTAACAACGTTAGGCAACGAAAACGGAGTTCAGTTTTTTGAAATATAGAAATTTTAACTACTTATATGAATAATAATAATAAAATGAATAGTAATAATAAATATTTAAATAGACATTTAAATTGTGTGTTATATTAAAAATTCTAGGAGGGGCGTGCGGCTTCGTAGCCTTATACAGCTACCGCCACTGCACATGTTATAGACAAACACAAATTATTCGAGCGCGAGGTACCCGCACAGGGATTGTTTTGAAGCATAATTTGTATACCCGATATAATGTTTAATTTTCCACTTGGCGCTATATCTAAAGTGATTTTAATTATTTCGTAAAATTAAAATACATGACTTAATTAAATAAGTTGCTTCTTAATTCATAAAAATTTATAAATAGCAATTAATTACCAGCGTTGGCATAGGCAACATCATAAATTACAACGCACCATTTTCTTGTCAAATGTAATTAGTAATGTAAGTCATTAATTAATATTACCTAATTAAAATTTTATAATAAATGAATTAGGTAGACGTAGAGCCGTTCAGATACTCTGGTTCGATCGCCGATGAAGAAGAAGAACAAGAAGACGAACAACAAATCCTAATAAAGAGTTAGAGGGCGTACGAGTCGATGCATACACGAAACCTCTCTCTCTTTCTCTCACACACACACACTCAAACACAAACACATATACACACGCACTACAATTTATCCTCCACCACCAGTATTACAACAACAAAAAAAGTAAAAATCAAACTTTAGCACTGGATAGAAGACAAGGACAACCAACGTGAGTGTCAGTGTGTAAAACATGAAGATACTAAAGTTTAAAATCAACAAACTCAGAACATTCAGTGTTTCCAACTGAAAAATTGTAAAAAAAAATTTTAAATTATATAAAACTTGAGTGTCATCAAAACATTCTTCAAGCCAAATTTTAATATTTAGATGAGGAAAATAAAAGTTGTTTAAAAATTATTTTATCATGAATAAAACGGAAAAAAATTAAATTAAACTAGTATATGCAAAGACGATTTCGAGAAGTATTACTTTTCAAATAACTTTTCTACTTTTTTTGAAAATATTAGCAACTTTTAATTCGTATTTGCGATGCCATCAGTGTTTTATACCACGTACATATGTATTTATTGAATTTATTTGTGTAACTCAAATTGTAATTCACGAGAAAAGGTTAGATGAATTTTTAGAGTAATTTATTAGATAATGAATCTTTAGAATATAATATAGATCATTATTGTGTCAATTTGAATCAAATTTTATACTGAATTTTTTGTACAGAAATACGACATATTTAATACGGAGGAATTTGCAGAATATCGTAAGTTTAAAGTAGATGAATTCGATCTTGAAAATCAATCAATCGAATTTGGCTCATATCACAACAAAGAATGAAATAAATAGTCTTTAATCAAGTAGCTTTTCTAACTGTGAGGAAAAAATTGCAATTTTTGTGAGGAATACATGTCGACGAACAAGTTTAGAATTGCTGAAAATAATAAAACAAATAAAGGCTAAATATAATATTGTTTTAATCTTAATAAATACACAATTAAGCAGTTTTTAATTCCAAAAACTAATATAATAAAAGGGTGAACACTTGCAAAAAAACTATTCATTTTATACCTCACATCAATATCTGTTCACTAACTGCATTCCATATTTGCTTAATTTTTTCTCATCCGTTGCACTTTTTGTGTGCAATTTGCTTTTATTAATTTCCCAATATTTTTCGATACAACATATTTGAAAGATTGACAATTTTGGGTATAATTTCAATATTACTATCTGAATACCAACCCAGAGTAGCTTTAGTATAATAGGCTATCACTAAATCGGGCTTAAACATCACTAAACCATTCTGACTTTCAATTAAAGTTCTTCCAAAACTATTTAATGTATACTTGTTGATTAATTGTACCGGTAGTAACAAATCTTACTTTTCAGGTTACAAAAGCAAATTACCTGCTATACGGTAAATTTAATTTGGTTTTAAATATGTCATAAATATTGCCTCGTTGGTGTGCAACATAAAATTGTTGTAATAATTAAAAATCATTCATTGTGACCATGCGACCATGTGACCATAAATACAAAGTCAAAAAAGTTATAAACCACTTATCCTATTCACTTCCGTATCCTACATACGTATTTCAACAACTAAGTTGTCATATTCACCAGGGGAAAATAACCGTATTCAAGCTAAGACAAAGATCGTGTAAAACTTTGCCTATATATAATGCGAATATTAATGTAGTAAACACTTTTATGCCTTTTTTAAAACCTATAATTGCTTAAAATTGACGTTTACATATGCCCCATCGTTCATCATAACGTAATAAGTTTTCGCAGTCACATGTTCTTTCGTTGAGTCGATATTTAGAACTACAGACACTTAATTTTTTGTACGTACATCCAATTTGTGTACAACATTACAAATAGAAAATGTTGGATTTCCTTAAATTCTTCAAGTATTCTTTTCGTCTTTAATTTATGCAGTCAACGCAGTTTTATTCCAGGAACTTCTTACCTTCAACTGACAGAGTTAACTTATAAGTTGTCAATATCCTTTGAAGCCTTTATTTTACGGTTTCTGAAGCTTTTGCTAACTTTGATTGAGAAATATCCCTATTTTGATCTTGTTTACTGTCTTTCTTCATTTAACGCTATGTTTCAAATATGTCACAATCCTTGAATTCTTGTACCTCTTATACATTTATTCATCTAATCTTCCCATCTTATGGTTTCCATGTCCTCTTCTTTCCAATAGTTTATTCTGTTATCTTTGTCTATCTCAGTTATCTATATCGACGTTTTTTTATCCTATAGTTTTTTATTATTTATCTTTCAAAATATTCTAGTTTTTCAAAGCACATATTTACTGGTGCATATGTTACTACCTGTGGTATGGCGGTTCTATACAATTTTAGTTTAGCCCCATTTACTTGGTTTCTTATTGCCAGTTATTAAAAACTCAAAAAGGTGTAAAATCCCTTACCACAATTAATAATCGTATCCTAAACACGTATTTCGACAACCAAGTTGTCATCATCAGTAGGTAATACCTCTAATCAAAGTGTAGAAATAATTAATAAATTAATTAGAAAGATTAATTTAAAAAAGACAATCCGCGGGTCCACACCTTTGATACCTCAACGTAATCATGAGAAAAAGTACATGTGTTTAGCATACCATCCAATTACGAAAAACATTAATTGTATTGTTAAAGAACGATGTCTTCAAATTACTTTTCGGTCCAAAACCGCAATCAAAAGTCTTCTAGGTAATACCAAAAATAAAGTAAATCTGAATTTGAAATCTGATATATACGAAATTTATAGCGGCGATTGTAATTTTAAATACATAGGTCAAACGAAACGCTCAATAACAACCCGTTTTAAAGAACATATCGCATATTAAACTTAATAGACCAGAAAAATCTAGCGTCGCAAGCCATTTATTGAATACGGATCATAACATCAAGTTCGATGTATACGAAAGCATTAATATCGTTAATAAAACAAAATTAATACTTTCAACTCGGATAACGGTCCTACTATCGCATGTAGTTGTCTTTTTTCATTCTTAGAAAAAAGGTAAAAAACTTGAGGGAGTGAGAATAAACATATATGTGCCGCTTCTGAAGTTGGCGTATTTTAGTTTGTTTTTGCGTGTTTTTAATTCAGTGTATACATGGACACTTTGTAAAGTGGTGCACGCCTCTTTGTGTTAGCTTTACTGTACCTCATGTTCAATACTTTGATTAGTAGTTTTATGATGATCACAAGTTAGCTGTCGAAATACGTATTTAGGATACGGTTATTAATTGTGGTAAGAGTTTTTTTTACCTTTTTTTGAGTTTTTACTTAACCACAGTCTCCATAGAAAACCTTTTGCTAGTTATTGTATATAAAAATATAATGCCGATCTCAAAAAAGAGACATTTACAAAAGTCAATAGGTTGTTAATAAATTAAAAGTTATAATAATTATTATAGATTAAATCGTAATAAATAACAAAATCCTAACAATTGCTATCATTATTACGGGAGGAAAGAAGTAGAAAATTACCATACTTTAACTCAAATACTCAAATACTTGATACTTATCAAAACATAACGTCATCATTCTTTAACTAATCTCAAAACAAACTTTACGAATCTCAAGTTTTTATAGATATTATTACAGAAAAATAAAACGAGTCTGATGTCATCTAATTGCCTATTTACATAGACTTTTCAATTAGCTATCGTTCACATTGAAATCTCTATGTAAATAAGCAAGTTGATAACATCAGGCTGTTTTTATTTCTAATCACTAGTAACTATTCAAACAGAAAATTCATTGGATATTTATTTAAACTTAACTTAATTACTTCAAAAGGTATATAACCCCTTATCACAATTATTAATCGTATCCTAAATACGTATTTCGATAACTAAGTTGTCATCATCAGTAGGTAAAACCACTAATCAAGGTGTCGCACATGGGGCACAGTAAAGCTAGCACAACTGATCACGCAACAACTTTATACAGCGTCCACGTATACACTGACTTAAAAGTACAAATATATCTCTTAAGGAAACGGCACCCACATGTGTTTATACTCTATTTTTTTTTTGGAACCGTCTACGACCTTTTTACCTCCTTTTCTAAGAATGAAAAGAGACAGCTGTAGGCGATCGGTCCCTTATCTCCGTTCACAGAATTCTGTTTGTTTTCAACGATGTGAATACTTTCGTATGCGTCAAGATCGCGGGGATTATTAATGGCCTTGACAAGTTTTAGCACTTACATATTGTGTAGTGTATTTAAAGCATGGTTGGCAACGTTAGATTTATCCGGTCTATTGTATTTAATATGTGATATGTATTCTTTAAACCGTGTTATTATTGGTCGTTTTGTTTGGCCAATATATTTCAAATTACAATCATCGCAATTAATTTCGTATATACCTGATTTCGAATTAAACTTAACTTTATCTTTGGTATACCCTAGGAGACTTTTGATAGTATTTTCGGACCGAAAGGCAACTTGGAGGCCTCGTTCTTTCACAACTTTATTAATGTTTTTCGTGATAGGGTGGTATGGTAAACACATGTACTTTTTCTCCTAGTTGCTTTGAGATACCAAATTTGTGGATTCACGTGTTGTATTTTTTAGTTTTGTTTTTCTAATTAATTTATTAATTATTTCTATGTCAAATCCATTATATTTCGCGATATTTTTAATGAAAACTAGTTCTATTTTATATCTCTCCCTTGTTAACGGAATATTTAGTAACCGATTGACTAAGAAATTAAAAGAAGCTGTCTTATGTTGAAAACTATGATTTGAATCCGCGATAATGAATCTATTAACATTGGTTTCTTTCCGGAAAATATCGATTTTTATGTTGTTTATTTCTAATCAGTAAAGTATCTAAAAATGGTATCCTGTCATTGTTTTCCTTTTCCACCGTAAATTTAATCGTCGGAAATTTCAAATTTAACTGATTAACGAACATGTCTAATTCTCATTTCCGTGTATCAAAAATCGCGAGAATGTCATCTACGTACTTGATCCAGACTCTCGGGAAATATTTAGCGTTATTTTTAAATTCTACTTCAAATTGACTCTTGAATAAATTGGCTATGAAAGGAGATAGGCAGTTACCCATTGTTGTGCCTTGTTTCTGCTCATAAAATTTTTCTCCTATTTGGAAACAATTTTACGTCATGCGCAGAGTTGTCAGTCTGATGTATCCTTTTATTTTTTAAGGTTCAATGTTATTCTTGTGGAGCAAGCCTTCTAAATATTTCATAGTCTCTGGAATAGGTACCGAGGGGAATAATGACGTTACATCGAATGAAACTAAAATTTCCCCGGGTTCCAGTTCACAATCTTTAATTAATTTAACAAATTCTAAGGAGTTACTAACTGACAAATTTTCTGGTTTTACGGATAAATTTTTAAATTCATTCACTAACCATTTGGAAATCAAATAAGTCGGTGAGTTGATACCTGAAACGATAGGTCTCATCGAGTTACCTGGTTTATGTGTCTTCGGCAAACAATACATTCTTGGTACTAAAGGATTACTAACATTTCTACTTTTGGGTAGAAATTATTAACATTGGACATTTCTTGATTAGTGGTTTTACCTACTGATGATGACAACTTAGTTGTCGAAATACGTATTTAGGATACGATTAATAATTGTGGTAAGGGGTTATATACCTTTTTTAAGTTTTTACTTAACCACAGTCTCCAAAGAAAGACTTTTTTAAATTAATTAGTTTAGTTTTACTTTTAGCGTACTCAAAATAAGTTAGATTGTATTTGAGCAATATTACAACCTATTTACACTACAGAACTAAAAAGTATCGATTACAACAATGGGATGTGATTGAAAATCTAAACTCGTTTCTAATATTTTTAAGCTTCCGTATATCTTAGTGCTGCTTTTTTATTAAAATATAATATGAAAATGAATTTTAACTAAGTGGGCTTGAAGAAATAATGTTATCACTCGTACTATTAAAAAACATAAAATTTTTAAAAGCAGTAATTCACAATGTTATAGATCCAATAATTAGAAACAAATTGCATGTAACACCAAGCAGAAAAACATAAGTACGTTTAGCGATTATGTTATAGACGACACATTCATTTTCGATAACCAATTTCATCATATTTCTCAATTTATCACAATTCTCCAAATGAATTTTTCCAAATTTAATATTGAAAGTGTTCTAATAGTTTAACAATTAAAAGTATTTGTGTATTTCTTAACATATTTTTCGTAGTTAATTTTATTTGTAATTAACTTTAGGTACATATGCGCATATGAAGAAGCATTAAGGTCAATACGAATGCTTTAAAAAACTTTTGTATCAATTTAATTTAATTTCTCTGAAGAAGCCTATTAAGCTGGTTTATATTATTATTTTTTATTATTTTTTTTTACTTTCAAAAATCTGTGAATCTCAATTGCTTTTCGATTATAAACTTTATTTCAAGTATTTGAAGACAAAACTAAAATTAGTAATCAGTTTTTGTTTTTTTTTGTTTAGAGCGTTTCTATAACTTTCAGCATGTTCCTACTCAGGTATTCAGAATTAATTACTATTAAAGACGTCGCTACGGCGACGTTCATGGGTTAAATTAACTATAACACAATTACTTCCCTTTCATAACATATTTAGGTTGATTAATTAAAACGAAAATTCATCCCGAACATATGAATGAAAAATATAAGTGACAGTTGAAATCTCATTTAGAATCGGTCGTTTTCATTTGGATGTGACTTGTATATACATACATATATTTGAAAAAATAGCAATTGTGCATCTACTGTATTAAATATTCTCTAAAATTAATCTAATCATTACTCGATAAACAACCAAAGCATTAATGTAATGTAATATAAGAAATTGTTAAAAAAAATGAATTTCACTTCACTCTCTGTCCGTTTTCTTTTTTTATTTATAGATATTCTACACTAAGTTTTGACTATAAGTGTGATATACTAATATGTATTATAAATTATATATGTATTAAGGAAAAGTACATAGAACTCCTTTTTTTATTGTATGATGAAAAAGAAATCATAAAGAGAACGAAGTAAGATCATAGACAATTTTATTTTGTAAATAAATTACTAAGAATGACGTGTTAGGTACAAAATGAAATATTTAGATGTTAGACACGTTTAAAATTCGCATTTTAAACTATGCGTTGCATTCAATTTTTCTTTGTTTTCCTGTTCTCTATGTTCCACGTAAATCGCGTCTCCCTATTGCATTCGTACCAAGAGAGAGTCCAAGTCCGACAAAAAAAAATGCGTATGAAATACAAGAAACGATTATAACCCTGCATTAATTGTATTTGTATTCATATTGTGCTGTTTTTTATATAAAATTTTGAAGAAAAAAAAACGAAAATATTAATGAAAACTGTCACGAATTCAGTGCATCCCTTTTGTCATAGCATTAACTGTTTCTCTCATAATTTTTTATTCATCTGTCCTAGAGCCCTTTCATTATTTCGTGTGTATAAATAATAATTGTACTAATATAATTTTTAAAATAATAATTTGTGAAGCTCAAGTATGTATTTCATTCTTATTATTATTATTATACAAAAATCAATAAAAATTATATTTATATCTGTTTGTGTTTACATATTTTTCCTTCCCAAGGTATTTTCAAGTTAAGGAAAAAACAATTTATCATCGAAGATATAAAAATAATCTATTTACACAAATACAGGTTCAATATTAATATTTTTGTGACCGTGTCCGAACATATTTCTCCCCAGAGACGCAGATACGTATTTAACCTTATCATCGGTACGCCCCTGCTGGAGAAAGTATATCTTCAGACACATTCACAAAAAAAGAACGACATCATTATCTCAGAAATTATCCAGACCGAGCGTAGAAGTAAATTCAGCGCTGCCTATTGTCAAACGGCCGAAGTACCTCGCTCTGTCCACATAACTAATGCGAACCAACGACATCTTTCCAGAGATGGCACTGCCTTCTCTCTAGAAACTGTATTTTGTTTGTGTCTTCACTCATACTTACGGACTAACCGCATGTGTAATGTAACAGAATAATTGAAACATACACGAGTGGGTAAAACCCCACCAGTTTTGTATAATACAAAGGTATTTTTAGTAATATAAAATATTATTAAAAATCTGGTGTGAAGAACACAAATACAGGTTCAATATTAATATTTTTTGTGAACGTGTCCGAACATATCCCTCCCCAGAGACGCAGATACGTATTTCGCCTTTCTACAGGATCATCGGTACGCCCCTGCTGGAGAAAGGATATCTTCAGATACATTCACAGAAAAAGAACATCATTATCTCACATCCTCACAGCTCATATCCTTTGTGTTCTTCACACCAGATTTTTAATAATATTTTATATTATTAAAAATACCTTTGTATTATACAAAACTGGTTGGGTTTCACCCACTCATGTATGTTTCAGTTATCCTGTTAATCTATTTAAAAGTAAATTATTTCAAATTAGGATATTATTTCTATGTTAAATAACGTATAACTGTTTCTTTTTCTTTAATGTGATACGTTTTCTTGTAAATAATCTTACCACCACTTTTTTTGTAATTAGACTAGTCCTTCATTAGTTAGCTCGTTAGCGCAAGTATGTTCTCCACGTGGCGACAAGCAGCTCTTAAATTGCGGTGGCGTCCTTTCAATTTTTATTTAGTTTATCAACATTTCGACAAGAATCGCACGACCATCTCTACTGAGTTAAGATCATCCCACCCACACCAGGTAAGTCCGAGAAGGGTGTTTGGACTACGCAACGTTCTTTTCTTTTACAAAGCCAGTTTTCGATGACCCTTTTATGGTTGTACGTTACGTGTAGCACTGTATATATCATAAATACTATCGGAGACGAAACTATTGCTACGTACGTTCGATATAATTTTTCGATTAAATATAGATTGCTAGAAATGGGACCTTAAATGCCTATAAAGCATGCATCTTACATGTTATTTAAATATATCATCTTTAAACTTGATTTCGTGCCGGGTTATTGAACTCTTACCATAGCAAAACAGACACAATGTTATCATATTTATAAACCTTAAATATAAACATTGCCGCCTTTAAATGCAAAAGAGGTATTGTATTTCTTATATCTCCTAACAAAAAAAAAAAATTATTGTAATACACGTGAAATGATGTCAGTGTCCAGATATCTAGACAACGTTGTTAATTAAAAAGTTTTTTCGATTAAAATTTTTAATTTTGTTTAGGTAAGATTTCTTTATAATTTAAAATATGTACACTGTTTTCAGAAGTGTCAAACATAATTTTATGACGTACTTTTACTTACTTTATCCAAGAACTATTGTTTAAAGCACGGCCTGCATTAACCGTTTATTTCACAATTATGTTTTGGTTCATCCTTTTTAGAAAATGTACTTTGAAATACATATTTATCATTTGGTTTACCGTTACTTATTCAGACCTTTTTCTATTTGTATTGTTTTTACTTTAAAGTGTAGCAGCTATGGTCACCAAATGTTCAGACATATCAGTTAAGCATTGTAATGTTTAAATCGAAGACTTGCCGCCTATTGTTATAACCACGTAGTTGCTCGTTAAGCCAGACGGACTTTCTACAATTTTCATTACGGTCACATTCTGTATAATAGTATTTCAGGCACACAATTTAGTCAACGTCGAGTCTGGGTAAAACCGCATGTACCTGACCCATCTATTTATCTATTCCAGTACAGTTGCGACCTCTACAAACTCAGACAACGGCTTTTGACACATACTACTGCCAAATTTTAAAAAATTGCAGTTTGTAAATTTGACTTTTATCGGGTACGATTATCTTAGTGTCAGTTTATTGTAAGTCAGAAGCGTACACAAATTAGAAAAGTGGACACACACTAGAAAAGTGGATAATTGGAACTAGGCTAGAGGACGGCATGAGCTTTAGCCACATCGCAACTGAAATAAGCGTTGATAAAAACACGATAATTTAGTAATTATTTTATGAACTAACAGTCTAACCAATTTCAGTAACTGTATTTTTATGCTATCTTGTCAAAATTGATTTTATTGTTAGTTATTGTTAACCATTCCGGAATTTAGTATTTTGTGAAGATGAAGTAAAAGATTTATTTATTTTTAATAATATAAAAAAAATATTATTAAAAATGTGGTGTGAAGAACACAATACATAGTATTCAATAAGTAGTGAAGACACGAGAATACAGTTTTTTTATAGATACGGTGGTTACCGACTATAAGAAACACGTCTACTTCGGCTGTTATTATGTAGATAGCGTTGAATATTCCTTCACGCTCTGTCTGAATAATTTCGGCTAGATAGTAACGTAGTTATGTTTGTTTTGAATGTGTCTCTTCTCCAACAGGGGCGTACCGACGAACATGTAGAAATGTGAAATACGTATCTACGTCTTTGGAGAAGATACATTTAAAAAAACATAAATGAACTTGTATTGTGTTCTTCACACCCCATTTTTAATAATATTTTTTTATATTATTAAAAATACTTTTGTATTATACAAATTTAGTGAGGTTTTACCCACTCAAGTATGTTTCAAATTATGTTGATTTATTTATTATTGTCGTATTATAGATCGCATTATCCATAATAATAACTGAAGTGTTTTCTAAATTTTTAGTCAGCTGATTTTCAAAGCATTCTAGAAAATTTTCTCGGTTCATGTCACCATGTTAATCCAGGTTTTTACTATTTGTTGCAAAGATTAATTCTGCTCCAGGAACAAAACTATTGTAAAATTTGTCTTTTCGGGTTCTTAAATAAAACTAACAATAACTTTAGACACACACTATATTAATATTAAAACGTATAACAATATAAAACTAACTATTAACAATAAGCACATTTATGTATTTTATATTTATGTATCTATATTTATGTTTACTCCGCGCGACTCAGGTATTGAATGCCCACATCCCTTCCTCGACGGCTTATATATGATTGGGAATATCCTTCTCGGGAGTTCTACGTGCCTCGAGAAAACGCTAGAGTATAATACACCGTTTGATGAGTCATTATGCTATTATTGCTACCAGCTTGTACAACTATGTGTCTATGTAACAAAAGTCAATAATATATTGCTCATGCCAATAATTTTTAAATAATTAATACCTTTTGCCACCTACAGATACATATTTACAGATTTAATATTCTCGTCTTGCCGTGGTTTTTCAGACCTTTCATCTTGAAAACCCCAGATTTCATCAAGAAAAACAAACTAGAATGCATTTTGATTTTTAAAACGCATATATTGTTGCAAAAACATTATTCGTATTTGAATTTTTCCATTTTTAATTTCTTTTATTTTATACGCCACTGACTTTTTTCATTTAGGTGACATTTTATAAACTTCAATATTAAGACCATGTTACAAAGCCAAAATTTATTATTTATCACACTATCTGAGACTGTAGTGTTCGCAGCTGTACATATTTACATTCTGAATATTTTGAATTCATAGGTGGAACATGATACAATTTTCAAGGAGTTCTTAGTTTTGGGGTACGCGTCGTAATTAACTCTGGATTTTAAATTAACTTTGGATTCATATTCTATATAATTACATCTTCCTATTTTTCATACGTTGTCTATTTATTTCAAGGGCATCCTATATAATATTGATAATAATATCAAAATTTCAATAGACATACTTTCACTATACCCTAGTCAAAGTTTAAAATCAAAAAAAATCCCAGTATACCACTATAATTTCCGATATTCGCATACAATAGAAGCAAAATATTCAAAAAAATAATTACATTAACTAAACTCACTTTAATAATTGTTGCCTTTAAACAAAGGCAAATTAAGAAAATTCCCAATTACAACAGGTAAGCATATAAACGTGTTGCATCTAATGAACAAATTAGAGGACGCAACTTTAATATCCTGATATCTGTCTCGACTCTCAGAAAATTGGATCGAAGAATCACATCCAGTTCCATTGCCGGAGGGTCTGAAACTCTCCGGGGAACGGAGAAGTGACAAAATGATGAAATATCCCTTGCGCACTGGCTTCCTCGCCGTAGCAACCCTAAGATGATCTGTGCGAAAGAACGGTAAGGCGAGTAGAAGTAAATGTTTTGGGTTGTAAAATTCCATTGTAATAGTGACGTAAATCGAAGTTAGGTGTAATTAAATGGCTAGCAGCATCATTGACCGAATTCGATTAAGCAGAATTTTTTTACCATCGCGAATTTATTGAATGCAATCTACATTTTTATGGGAGAATTTGCGATGAGAAAGTTTCCAAAAGGGTGGTGTTTTCTAACCCATTTATTTAGAAAATTCACCCTCGCTAGAATAATAAAACGATTTTTATTTAAGTTTAATATTTCAAAGTTAAAGTAAATTTCAAATGGTCTTTCCATGGCTAAAGTTAAATAAATTACACCTATTGACAAAAAGGAACTAAGGGAGATTTTATTTCCTTTTCTGTTCTTGCTTTGCCTCTTCTATTCGCCTTTTTGTCAATTTATCACTTTATGTTATTTTTAATTTTAATTATAATGACAAGAAAAATATTATTTTTGTTTTGTAATCCAAGCAAACGCATGAAAGGTATCAAATATATAAAACAAATAACACTAATTTAAACTAAACAAACGAATGTCATTTATGCACGAGGGTGGTTCAATAACTCCTTAAAAAGTCCAAGAGATGGCGCTAGTAATATGACAAAAATTAACATTTAGTAAGCGTCATTTGTCGTTAGACTACTGTCAAAGTTTTAGCTAAATCCATTAGTGAAAATGGATTTCTATACTTGATTTTATACATACATAGAGCATTAAATATTCCTTTGTCTAATGAATCTTTTGATCGTGAAACCAATACTATAAAACAAATAGCGGTAAACAATAGTCATAAAAGTAGCGTAATTGACAGTATACTAAAGAAAAAACAATTACAAGTGGCCCTTAGTTTAGTATATCCTAAAGATAGTGCTAATTTGAAACAATTTTTCTCGTTAACTTACTTCGGTAAAATAAGCGAGCAAATTGGAAATATAATTTCAAAAAATAATAGTAATGTTAGTATAGCTTACAAACCATATGTAAAAACAAGTAATTTCATTTTTAACGCAAAACCTAAAACAGATATCAATAATAAATCAGGAGTGTACAAATTATATTGTAATGATTGTAAAAGTGTATATATAGGTCAGACTGGTCGAAGTTTTATTATACGGGTAAAAGAACACATGAGGTCATATAAACTAAAGAAGACAGATTCAACATTCGCAAACCATCTTGTTACAGAAAGGCATGCATTTGGTCATCATAAAATATTGCATTTGGCCGAGAAAGGTCGTAAATTAAATCTTTTAGAGTAACTAGAAATTTTTAAAAGCGGAAACAACACAATAGATATTGTTCTTAACGACCAGTTGGATCTTATATATACACCTCTGTTCCAATGTTGTATATAATAGTTAAGTATAAGTAGTAATTTTAAATAACATCATAAACCACACCGATATATTTTTGTGTCATTTATAAGATCTATGTAGGCCTGTAACTTTTGCAGTTTTATAATAACATTGTATGTCGAAACCGCGGTCACTATTACATGTGAATGAAGTGGTATAACAAAGTTATTGTTTTATTTTATTTTATTTTATTACCTATACCTATTTATAAGTCTGTGCTAGTGACTTAATTTACAATGTCGATGACGGGAGTGTTTCCGAAGTCTAATTGTGTGTTTGTGACGTTCCTATTGGCTGTCTTGGATTTCTTGATTTCTAAGATTTCCAACATGTCTAGTTTTTCCCTTAAAAACTGTTGTGTAATAATTTGTAATTGTTAGTATTGAATATATGTATACAATCCACGCGATATTAAGCAAAACCTGTATTTTTGTTATTATTTAAAATCGCTTGTTTATGTTCGTTAATACGCTCCAATATAGATATGCTTGATTGACCAATTTAGATCGCGTCGCAATCGCTGCAAACCAATGTCGTAAACACCTAACTTGACAGTCCATAATATGCCGAAACACGCATAAATATTTTTGTTTTACAAAAATTGTGAGATTTTACAGAGTCAAGTATATTTGAAATTGTTTTTGTTATATTTAACTTAATTTTTACCTACATTATCAAACCATCTTCGTATGTATACGCACTAAAAATGCATACAGGGAAGAATTTCACATTCTGCAGTATTCGTAAGGCAGAATTTTACCTTCTCCCTCGCATATATTGAATTTCTTTTCCTCTAAGAAAATTACAATCTATAAATTTCAATCCCTTGACTTTCTCCTTTCGCTTATTATTTGCATAAATCGTAACATAAGACCTCTTCTGAAAACAATCATCTTTACTACAAGCACCGAGCAGATTCAACTCAAGCGTTAATGAAGCACTTAATAGTAATGACGTTAATTCCATTATAAATAGAATTGCGTTTCATCGTTAATATTTCCTTGGAAATGAAGGAAAATAATTCTCAAATCATATTTCTCGAGCGTCGAATAATATAATTTTCTTATAAAATTGTTATTTTGCACCCAATTAAAATTTAAATCGAAAAAATTTAAAGCGTGCTGAAGGTCATGAACTCTGTTTTCTACGCTGTTTTTGTAATTGTACATAAATGACTTTGTATGAGTTAGTGACTGCTGGGCAAGTAAATAATTAAAATGGAAGCTAATTTATATTTTCTTATAAAAACCTGCAGACACATTAATTATAGGAGGGATTTTCTCTTTGTGTTGGACCTAGTAAAGTATTACACAATTAATTTTTTAACGAAACACAAAAAAAAAATTTTGTAGAAGGCTTTACTTCGTGATTGTTAATCATATTGATACACATTACTAGAGCTGAGGATGTTTGCGGTACGGCAGGACCGTATGTAGTGCATCCCCACATTTAACTATTTATCTAAATATTCTCTGAAATGATTTGCCGGATCTCATAAATTAATAGAGTGATATTTTAGTATGCACTGGATATTGTTATTATACAAAATCATAATAGCCATTTGTATTTATGGATCATAAATAATAATACGCATGTATTTGTATTTGGTTGTGAATTCAATTTAAACTTAAAACGAATCGTAATATTTTAACGACAAGCCGTCCTTACAATACATGCATTCGAGACAAAGTGTGCAACTCTATGAATAACTTCCATAATTGATCGAAAATGGACATTTTGGAGCTGATGTAAAGCCCCTATTCTTAGAAAATTTTATTACTGTCGTTAAGAACTATTATTATAAACAACAAAGGCCTTTTATTAGTGTTGAAGTTTTAGTTTCATTGAATTTCCATGTTGTAAGTAGTCAATTGTAAAGTGTTCATTCACAATATTCTAAAACAAGGTGTAAATTTAACTAAAATCCAGAAAAACATATTCTGATAATATATTACTAGATTAGAAGCTGTGTTTATTACTATTTATTATATTATTTTTATAACCAAAGAAGTTATAACTTATAACTTCTAACTTCATTCACCTAGTTCAAGTAGGTAGTATATATAAAATATATGCAAAATATGTGCTGCCAGGCTTTGAAAGGCTATGTGACAAGATTTTAATAAATCGAGGTTTCTTTTGTTTTCGTAGCCTTTATTGCATTTAGTTATAAAAATAATATAATAAATAGTAATAAACACAGCTTCTAATCTAGTAATATATTATCAGAATGTGTTTTTCTGGATTATAGTTAAATTTACACCTTGTTTTAGAATATTGTGAATGAACACTTTACAATTGACTACTTACAACATGGAAATTCAATGAAACTAAAACTTCAACACTAATAAAAGGCCTTTGTTGTTTATAATAATAGTTCGTAACGACAGTAATAAAATTTTCTAAGAATAGGGGCTTTACTTCAGCTCCAAAATGTCCATTTTCGATCAATTATGGAAGTTATTCGTAGAGTTGCACACTTTGTCTCGAATGCATGTATTGTAAGGACGGCTTGTCGTTAAAATATTACGATTCGTTTTAAGTTTAAATTGAATTCACAACCAAATACAAATACATGCGTATTATTATTTATGATCCATAAATACAAATGGCTATTATGATTTTGTATAATAACAATATCCAGTGCATACTAAAATATCACTCTATTAATTTATGAGATCCGGCAAATCATTTCAGAGAATATTTAGATAAATAGTTAAATGTGGGGATGCACTACATACGGTCCTGCCGTACCGCAAACATCCTCAGCTTTACACATTACTATGCTTTTTATAACAGAAGGTCTCACTGCAGATTTGACATTAAAAACATGTCACTCTCAAAAGAAATTCACAATACGTATTAGAAACAAAGGAACAATTATATAGGTATATATGAGGTACAACTAAAAATAATTGATTGCCTTAAGATGATGTGCTTGCTCTCTAAAATTTGTTGATAAATCTAATTTAAATAAAAAAGATTTTGTCACATCGAAGAACATTAGTGCGTCAACTTTAAAACCAAAAAACGGCGGGAATTTGTTTCGGTACATGAAGGGACCAGCCGTAAAAAATACAATCTGCGAAATACGAAGAGCTAGAAGCCATCCTAAGCAAATGGTTCATCCAGGCCAGAATCTCTAACATTCCAGTAGGTGGTCCGATTTTGCAAAAAAAGGCCCTGTATGTAGCAAACTCTATGGGAATCACCGACTTTACCGCCTCAACTGGGTGGCTCGATAGATTTAAAATCAGACATTCCATCATTTACAGACAAATTTGTGGAGAGTCAAATTCAGTGTCAGAAGTAGCAAACAGGATCGCCATGTAATGTCGGTCCAGCTAGCCACTGGCAGGATCCCTATTACGTCATGTTGACATTTAAAAATAGGATAATTTATATAATCAAGACAACTGAGCTGTCACTAGGAATCATAAAGGTTTTTGACCATGTTCTTGAAAATTTTCTTATATAACCCCCTACATTATATTCACGAGAAAAAGGTCTTTTAAATATGTAAAAAAAATACATGACTCCATTTAAGAAAAGAAAAATTAGTTGGCCTTGCATTAAAATAGTGAACTCAAAAAAAAATTATTACTACGAATTGATGCCAAATATAATATGAACCATCTTTTGTATAAGAAATTTTTTAATTAAATTGCTCATTTAAAAGTTACAAGCGATAAACAGTACTTTTTCCCCGCCCTGTACAGGAAGTGGATCGATTTGGATCAGCATCAGTTCTGCTATGGGGTGCATGGTTATTGTTCTTCAACAATGCACGGAATTATATTAAAATGATCCTTCTTCAACAGCACATCGTACCATTTGCCAACAATTTTGGTGATGGTTTTATCTTCCAGCAGGATAACTGCCGAATTCATACAACAAATTTCACGACCAATTTTCTTCAAGAACAAGAAATCGAAGTGATGGAGTGACCGGCCATGAGTCCAGACTTGCATATTATCGAAGACGTTTGGGATTCACTTAATAGGAATATCAAAAAGCACCCCGTTGCACCTCATACTCTTCAGGAGTTAGTCGAAGTTAATAGAAGAATGTCAAAATTTACCACAAGACATGTTAAGACGCTATATCCGCAGCATGCCTCGATGATGCCAAGCTGTAATTAATGCTAACGAAGGGCACACACGATATTAAATCTGGATATTCGGGTCTACAAAGAATTTTTAATAATTTTAAATAATAAAATACAGTTTGATTATGCTAATATTTTTTAATTGTTTATTATTATACAAGAAAATTGTTAAATTAGAGCATCTTTGTTATTAAAATCTTGTTAACTAATGTTGAAAATTTGATATTCCTAAGTTGATACTTATGTCTCTCTTTTAATTAAAAAAGTTGCCGTATTAAATTTGTGTTCCGCTAATTTTGTTGAGTATTGTATTAAGAAATTCATTAAAAAAATATTTTGCACCAGTAGTTTATATATATATATTTAACCCAAAAATTTTAAGTGAACAAATTTAACGAGATTACTACAAATTCATTTTGATATATTTTTTTCAAATACTATTCAAACTTTATCAGCGAAATATATACGCAGTTAATATTTACATATATTTTCCCTAAAGCATTTTTAATAAATATTTTTTTATATTTTATAAGCGTAAATATCATTGAAAACCGAGTTCCTAAACAAAAAAGTTACACCACATTTTTTATAGTAAAGCCATGTTTGAAAAGTTCGAATTACAATGTGTAAATAAATAAACGAGATGCGAAAACAAAGTTGACAAAACTGAAACAGAAGTTTCGGAATAATAACAACAACAACGAACGAAAACACTCTATTATAACAATGTCATTTGCATGGGACACTTTGTTCTGTGGTCTAAACTCACTAACTTTTCCATTTGATTGTATCACCAGGGATATCAAATTATAGTTTAGAACTGACTAAACTTTTCTAAGCCCGCAGATTACGTTTTATATCGAAGAACTGATATAGACAATAACATAAAAAATACATTTCCAATATGGAAACGCTCCCTTTTACGTAAATATAATTAATTATTTAGGTAAAAATTCTTTCAATGGAGACTGTGGTTAAATAATAATTTAAAAAGGTATATAACCCCTTACCACAATTATTAGTCGTATCCTAAATACGTATTTCGACAACAAAGTTGTCATCATCAGTAGGTAAAAACTACTAATTAAAAGTCACACATGGGGCACAGTAAAGTAAAATAAACGCTTCCGCACAACTACTATACACTGCAACCCTGTAAAGACTGATGATGACAACTTAGTTGTCGAAATACGTATTTAGGATACGACTAATAATTGTGGAAAGGGGTTATATACCTTTTTAAATTAATTATTTAGGTGTTAAGGATCATTAGGTAATATAAATAAATTAGAACGTAATATTCTAAAACTAAATTCAAAAACCATTTAGTTCTTAAAGACAATTCTAGTTTTTACAAAATATCAATTAGTAATCTTTGACCTACTTAGTTAGTATTAGGTACTTCTAAAACAAATAAAGTACAAAGGTATTTTTAATAATATAAAATATTATTAAAAATCTGGTGTAAAGAACACAAATACAGGTTCACTATTAATATTTTTGTGAACGTGTCCGAACATATCCCTCTCCAGAGACGTAGATATGTATTTCGCCTTTCTACAGGCTCATCGGTACGCCCCTGCTGGAGAAAAGATATCTTCAGACACATTGACAAAAAAGAACCACATCGCCACATCACAGAAATTATCCAGACCGAGCGTAGAAGTAAATTCAGCATTTTTAATAATATAAAATATTATTAAATATATAAAATTTATTAAGAACAATACAAGTTCATATATTTGTGGAGGTATCTTCTCCAGAGACGTAGATACCGGGTGTAATAAAAGTTTTCGGACTATTTCGAATGAAAAATTTTGCACCTTCGAAAAACTTTACTATTTAGAAATTTTCACATAACATTTAATAAGATTTGTACATTGTAAACTTAACATTATAAAACACTTAACGGTCCTAATTATTCAATTCCACGCAGTTTTGCTCGAACGCTTTGCATAAGTTGTTGGCAGTACACTATAGGAATATCACGAAGTTTAGTTCGAATCCTGTTCCTTAATCTTTGATCTTCATTTTGTGCTTCTCAACCATTCTCGTTGATCTTCTGATTGCGACATAATAAAGCCCATAGGGTTTCAATAGGCCTAGCTTGAGGCAGGTTTGGTGGATTATGCGCACGAGGCACGAAAGATATGTTTTGCGCTTCCAACCATTGTCTTGTCCATCTGGCGTAATAACTTGAAGCCAAGTCAGGCCAAAACATGATATCATCATTTGCATGATGTTCATTGATGAAATCAACCAATTTTGGCAAGCAACGTTGAATGTAAAGATTGGCGGTTACTGCTTCTCCTCTCATATGCACTATGTAAGGTCGAGCAATACCTGCCTTAGAAAGATCGCACCAGACTAGGATTTTTTCTGAGAATTTTATCTTTGTTTTATACTTTACTTCATCAGGGTCTCATCCACATTTCTTGTGTAAAAACCAGCGTTACCCGGAGTTTCTGTATTGCTAGGCGGAAAATATTTTTCCTCATCCATAATGATAATTATGTTTCCAATAAAATACTCTTGTTTCAAATTTCAACGTCTAGGAATTCTTATAAGTTGAACTTCCGTGTATTTTAGACACTTTTGTCTTTTCCTATATTTTAAGTTTTTTTTTTATTTCTCTTGCAATGGTGGTATTAGAAACATGGAAACCGCGAGCTAATTTACGGGTAGACGCTCCAATGTGGTTTTAAGCAAAATAAAGAAGCCCTTCTTGATGTCTGGCTGCAGCTAGCTTTCGTAGTCGGTCACTTTTCGATAGATTCTGACAGGGTATACCCTTCTCGTACTCACGAATTGGGTGATATGTGGTACTTCGAGAAATATTTTCGTTCTCAAAAAGGTGTACAATTTGCCATTTAGGCATTTTGCCAACTAAATTATAAATATGCTTTCGTAGCTCTAAATTGTAAGCCATATTGTTACAACTGAGAAGAAAAATGACAACTGATACGATGTAATCATGGTAACACAGGGCCATAGCTTATTCTTGAAAACTATGTTTATGTATTCGAAGAAAACATTTTAAAATAGTCCGAAAACTTTCATTACATCCATTACGTATTTCATATCTCTACAGAATCATTGGTGCGCCCCTACTGGAGAAGATACATTCACAAAAACAACAACTTCACTATCACAGAAATTATTAAGACAGAGCGTAGAAGAACATTCAGCGTTGTCTACATAACAAGTAAAGAACTAAGGATATTTCCATCACACGGCACAACCTGCAGGAACTGTTTTACCGTGTCATCACTCTTGATCGAACGAATCGCATTCGTATATAACAAAATAATTTGAAACATACTTGAGTAGGTAAAACCTTACGAATTTTGTATAATATAAAAGTATTTTTAATAATATAAAATATTATTAAAAATCGGGTATGAAGAATACAATACAAGTTCATATATTTGTGAAGGTGTCTTCTCCAGAGACGTAGATACGTATTTCATATTTGAAGAACACAATACAAGTTCATATATTTGTGAAGGTATCTTCTCAAGAGACGTAGATACGTATTTCATATTTCTACAGAATCATCGATATACGATTCACAAATATACGAACTTATATTGTGTTCATTACACCCGATTTTTAATAATATTTTATATTCAGGTACTTTCCTCTAAATATATTTATTTTCACTATATACATTTATTTTGGATCTACAACGACTTATACTAACATAAAATTGCTGTTGAGACTGGTGTTTCTTATTAAAGTATGATTGTTATGTTGATATTTAACTTAAGACTGTGTTACGAATTAATGAGACTGTTGTGTTAAGACTGTGTGACTTGTACTGTTGTTTAGTTCATACTGATCTATTCTGTACTATTTTATAAATATATAAAAATATACCACTACCCCTACCTATTACATAATTAAAATGTGCATATTCGTTGAAGATTGTCTTGTTTGACGTCATGAAGGGGAATTTTTTTGTGTTATTTCGTAGAAACTATACCTACTGTCGAAATTACCAAGATTTACGATAGCGTCTTAAAACTCTAATCTTAACTAATAAATAATAAAATATCATCACTTATTAAATATTGGTATGATAAATCTAAGCATTTAGTTCCGGATCTTCTCTTGTTAAAGTAATAAAATTTATTATACATATCTAGGAACCATGATCTTAAGAATGGATATTGTTACGCTTCGCATATATGTATAAGAATGTTTTAATTTAATTTTAAATTATATTTCTTCAAACATATTTTCAAGTTAAAATATCACTTCATTTAGACATTTTCTGTGTATATTCGTTTGCAAATAGAAAGTCTTTGTTTTGTTATTGCACTAGCCGCCTGAACCTTTCCAAGAAATCTACCTGATTGAACGTTCAACTCAAATATCTACGTTCTTTTCGAATTCTTACAAATATTTTACATTTCGTTTATAAATTTAATTATCTAATATGTACGTCTTCTCTTATATATCGTGTTGCATATCATTTTAAAGTTTTCTTTACCAGGGATATTTTAATGATATTTGTTTCATCGATATCATAACTTTTTAACTCGCGCTTTTGATTAATTCATTATTCAAGACATCGGCAACTTAATCCCCTCCAAGGGCAATGAAACTTAAACCTTTTTTCTAGGCCAGTGTTCTCTTCTACACGAATTTCTTCTTCTGTTCAGAACCTTCGTAAGTTACACATCGTTTAAAACTTGACACGTGCTGTTCCAGCACCCAAGCGTCGTTCGACCTTGCCTTCAACTTGTCGGATCACGGCATCTTCAGAACTCTAAGGTAATCTGTATTGTTCAATATATATTATTCTTTATTTAATTCACATTAAGTTAATCAATTTAATTAATTAATTTCTTCGTCCTCCTACCAAACATCGCTCTCCACATTTGTCCAAGTATATGAGGCGAACCTCGTGGCCGACCAATACGCTTCCAAAGGTAACTCTGTATTGTTCGAAGCAGAGGTTATTTTATATTAATAACAATTAATTCACATTTAATTAACTGCTTAATTTATCGTTCTTTTCAATCAATTTTTGTGTGTTAATTTTTAATTGCTTATTCAACACACACACATTACTTTTACATACAAACTTTAAGAACAACGTTCCTGTGTTTTATTTAGTTAGTAAGGTGTAATATATTTATGTCAGCATTATCACAAACGTCCTAGACCTTTAATGCATCACGAGCACCACCAATTATTTATTTTAAGTAAGTTCTTTTATTGTTAGAACCCCATCTATCGTGTTTTTAACAATATATAGATTAAACATTTAGTTCACTGTAACCCAAGGTAATAAAACAGGGGTATGATGTATAAAGCTATAATTAAATTTATAAAAGGATGCCGGTTATTAATAACCCTAGGTAACAATACGAGTGGTTTAATTATAAAGTAGATAATAAATTGGTTTACAATTGTAAAGAATGCTTAGAACTTAAAGAAAGTTTTATAATTTGAATGTGATAATAAAATTATGTTATGCAGTGGTTTGAACTCGAAAATGAACGTTAACTGTTTTTAAAATTGGAAATGTTATATTTGAATTCTATATCCTAGATTTACTTATATTTAATAATCAAAAATGTTTGAAATTAATATATTACAAAAGGATGTTAAATGTATCCTCAACAGACACAGTATAACTGTATGTAACTCAAAATACAAATAAATGTCTATATTTTTTAATTTATACTGTAATCCTTCACACCATACTTTATCCAAGGCTTATATCTAAAAACGCAACTAAGCAATGTATCCTTTAAATATTTACATACTTCATTTATCAATCCATGTACACGTTTATTTAGGAAACTGTAATTCGAATATAATGCTAGTTTCCTTGATCATTGTTTCACCTTTAATACAGTTTTTATGAACATTTCGGGGAGCATAGCTTCTGTTTAATTAACACACAGTTTTTAATTATATCTCTGTTGACTCCAAAGCTGTTGCAATAAATAGCATTTCCCTATTTGTCAACGCAAACATGTTATAAAAACGCTTACTAAAGGTACAGCTACCACTAACAGTTGGTTGGCATTACCAGTAAATAAGAAAATCAAATTCGGAAACGAAACGTATATATACTAATTAGTAGGGCAATAAATCTCTTACAGCGGAGGTTCGGAAATGGGGAAAAGGACACAAATAGGGGTAAGTAGAGAGGACTTTCACCCTACTACCGCCAAACTTCCCCCGCCCCACAATGACATTATTTGTATATTTGTTGTTCGGGGAATTTAATTAAATCGTTTACGTTACGTGTATATTTAGGGTAGAATTCTTTGCGTTCTTTGGTTTTAATTAATCGTAATTGATGAATATTCACCGATAAAATCCGCGCGCCGGAAAACACCTCTCTTAGAAATATTTCAGAGTAAATCTTCCTGTTAAGTATAAAAGCAAAGGGTAACGTGTGTTACTGCACGCATAAATCCAGGAATTTAGTTTTCTCCGACTTACAAAAAAAAAACTACTTTTTTAAACTTGTCGAAAATCGCTAACAAACAGCACTTTACTAATTTGGAGAGGTTCTTCGTGTTTATCAAAAAGAGAAACTTTGAGGCACATAAGGTGATCTTTTAAGAAAAATATATTGCTTTATAAACAAGGACACAATCATGAGAGGGCGGATTGATATATAAGGTCTCCAACAACGCGATTGTGTGAGTAGTGGGGATAGAAACAAGTTCTAACCTACAAACGGTAATTTCGAGTACCTTGCCTGAGCATGCAAAGTTTCATTTTCCTGTGTGCCTGTGTGCCTGTGTGCCTGTGTGTAGAGGTAGCAAATATTGTTGGTAATGTAAAATATTTGTCTTTCCGGGTTCTTAAATAAAACTATCAGTAATTTAAACACACATTATATTAATAAATAAAAACAGAATACACTAAATAACAATTTAAAAACTAATAACTAACAATAAGAATATTTATGTATTTATATTTATATAAGGTCACTCGACGATGATTTGGTGTTGAATCCTTGTCTCCTTTTGAACGGTTCTTATATAGGCTATACAACTTCTAGAATTATTCTTGAACCTCTATCTAGATATTTTCCCGCGGCGGCTGGAATGTTCGGTGCATGTGAGTTATACCCAGACCATCGCCTGACGTATTGTGGATGAATCACAACACAGTAAGCTGGTAAATTGGTATCCAATCTCTGACACACATGTAAATCAAATTGAACACGTTCAGCGTAAATTTTTGAACTACCTAAGTTACAGGCTGGACGATTGTTATGATATTTCGTTAAGCGACCCTGGTAGATTCGATTTTCACCAGTTTGTTTGATTTATCTCGGGCGTTGTATGCCAGTTCAATATGTTTCGCCGAATGACGCGTACGTGTGGGACTTTTTGGTGGTTGTGAGGAAAAGAAGAGGTGGAGACCGTTGGGATTCAATCTCTGGCACTTTTGCTTTGCGTTTTAAACTAAGTCGCACGTGTCCCATAGTCGAGGCCTATCTTTATTTTTATGATTTTTAAGTATCGTCTTTGTTAATTACGAGTTTTAATCACCCATAATGGTAGATGTGACACGGTCGTTGTGTAACAGTGTCATTTACCATTATTTCGATTTCTGAAATATGTAAACGATCCGTGATAGAATTTTTAACTCTAGATGGTTACGCGTCTATCGAAATTTACAGACGAACTATTTTTGGCAACGATTGTATGGATCTTAAGAATTTTTGCCAGTGGGTTCAACGTGAAAAACATTGTCATAGAGGCGAAATAAATGTGTTTGACGAAAAGCGATCAGGTCGATCAGTATCAGTGACGTACAAACAGAATCAGAGACAAGTTAATACACTGATTCAAAGAAATCGCCGGATTACGCAAAAAACAAATTACGCGGCAATTAAGCATTAGCCAGGAAAGAGTCCAATAAATTGTTCAGACGTTGAATTACAGAAAAAATTACATCAGGTGGCTCCCGCGACAGTTAACGGATGTCATGGCGCAGTGTCGACGTGAAGGAAATGATTTTCTTATTAACATCGCTGAGAGAGACGAATCTTAAGTTCATCATTGTGACCCTGAAAACAAGTGGAAGTTAATGGAATATCGTCGTTCTGATTCTCTTCGTTCACAAAAAAAATCAAAAGAGTCCCATCGGCGCAGAAAGTTATATTCACCATTTTCTGGGAGGCAAAAAGAGTCATTCATGCCGAATATTTACCGAAGGGTTCAACGCTTTATTCAATAAGATACTGAATGTTGTTTTAGGTCAATTGTTCTTACAATTTCAGAAAGCTCTTGGCGTGATACAACAGAGGTATTTTATTCTAGTTTTACGTTGAGCTTCCATCGTTTCATCACCAGTAAAGATCAACTGTAAAATTTCATCTTTATTCAACTTACAAAATGTCAAGAATAAACGGGCAGCTAATTTATTTTGTTGCTGCACAAACTCTTGCTACATAGAAATGTTAATGGATGTAATCTGTTGGACAATAAAGGTTATTTTTATTATTGTTATTAAATACAGTTTATTTTTTATATAAAAAAAAATAGTGATTTGTTGTTTGTAAATTTTAATTGATTATCGCACCCCTACTTCAATAGGGCTACAAGTGCAAATCATATGTACAATGAGGTTATAACATAATTCGTTTGCTATTATTTTTTTTGTATCTTTGTTATCACTCGTAAATATAACTACTAATTAAAGATAATATGGGCTGTTTTAAATTAAACTCTGTCAATAATCGGATGTATGGGTAATAAAATTTACCTTAAGAAAATTAATACTGGTAGCCGTAACTTTGTGGTAATTCATTTTGAAAATAATAAAATAATAAAACAATAACTTTGTTATACCACTTTATTCACATATAATAGTGACCGCGGTTTCGACATACAATGTCATTATCAAACTGCAAAAGTTACAGGCCTACAAACATCTTATAAATGACAGAAAAATATATGGGGGTGGTTTATGATGTTATTTAAAATTACTACTATATACTTAACTATTATATACAACATTGGAAAAGAGGTGTATATATAAGATCCAACTGGTCGTTAAGAACAATATCTATTGTGTTGTTGCCGCTTTTAAAAATTTCAAGTGACTCTAAAAGATTTAATTTACGACCTTTCTCGGCCAAATGCAATATTTTATGATGACCAAATGTATACCTTTCTGTAATAAGATGGTTTGCGAATGTTGAATCTGTCTTCTTTAGTTTATATGACCTCATGTGTTCTTTTACCCGTATAATAAAACTTCGACCAGTCTGACCTATATATACACTTTTACAATCATTACAATATAATTTGTACACTCCTGATTTATTATTGATATCTGTTTTAGGTTTTGCGTTAAAAATGAAATTACTTGTTTTCACATATGGTTTGTAAGCTATACTAACATTACTATTATTTTTTGAAATTATATTTCCAATTTGCTCGCTTATTTTACCGAAGTAAGTTAACAAATTGTTTCAAATTAGCACTATCTTTAGGATATACTAAACTAAGGGCCACTTGTAACTGTTTTTTCTTTAGTATACTGTTAATTACGCTACTTTTATAACTATTGTTTACCGCTATACGATATATATCAAATTTTAAGCTCTGATCTAATTTGTTTAATTTTAAATCCAGGAAGTTAATACTGTTACTCTCCTCTATTTCTACTGTAAAATTGATATTAGATTGGATTGAATTTATGTAGTTCAGAAATGTTTGTAGTTGTCTATTCAATCCATTCTAATATCAATTTTACAGTAGAAATAGAAGAGAATAACAGTATTAACTTCCTGGATTTAAAATTAAACAAATTAGATCAGAGCTTAAAATTTGATATATATCGTAAACCTACTTTCACTGATTGCATTATTCCCAAAGATTCACTACACCCTAAGGCACACAAACATTTTTTTTTAATTTTATGATACATAGAGCATTAAATATTCCTTTGTCTAATGAATCTTTTGTTCGTGAAATCAATACTATAAAACAAATAGCGGTAAACAATAGTTATAAAAGTAGCGTAATTGACAGTATACTAAAGAAAAAACAGTTACAAGTGACCCTTAGTTTAGTATATCCTAAAGATAGTGCTAATTTGAAACAATTTGTCTCGTTAACTTACTTCGGTAAAATAAGCGAGCAAATTGGAAATATAATTTCAAAAAATAATAGTAATGTTAGTATAGCTTACAAACCATATGTAAAAACAAGTAATTTCATTTTTAACGCAAAACCTAAAACAGATATCAATAATAAATCAGGAGTGTACAAATTATATTGTAATGATTGTAAAAGTATATATATAGGTCAGACTGGTCGAAGTTTTATTATACGGGTAAAAGAACACATGAGGTCATATAAACTAAAGAAGACAGATTCAACATTCGCAAACCATCTTATTACAGAAAGACATACATTTGGTCATCATAAAATATTGCATTTGGCCGAGAAAGGTCGTAAATTAAATCTTTTAGAGTCACTTGAAATTTTTTAAAGCGGCAACAACACAATAGATATTGTTCTTAACGACCAGTTATCTTATATATACACCTCTTTTCCAATGTTGTATATAATAGTTAAGTATATAGTAGTAATTTTAAATAACATCATAAACCATCCCCATATATTTTTGTGTCATTTATAAGATCTATGTAGGCCTGTAACTTTTGCAGTTTGATAATGACATTGTATGTAGAAACCGCGGTCACTATTACATGTGAATAAAGTGGTATAACAAAGTTATTGTTTTATTACTTTATTATTTTCAAATTTACCTTAAATCTGCTCTCCTCTAAAATTGTCATTTTAGCACTTGGTGCCCTATTCAAGTAGGGGTGAGATATGTTATCGATCACAGTATAGATTAATTTATACAAACGTTTTCTGTTAGTTATGTTTTATTCATTGTGGTTAACTAAATAAAATAAATAAAGTACAAATACATTTTGACTAATAAATTCTCGAATATTTTTCATAATCAGGTATCTACTTAAACTATAAAATCATGCAAGAAATGTCCCGAATTGTGCCAAAGACTTTATAAATAAATGTTTCATAAAATATAAATGAGAGAAACTCATTAGATACAGGGAAAGTTTAAATTAAAAAGATCTTTGATGTTTTTCTTCGTCGCCACTTCAGACATCCTTGAAATTTACTTTCGGTTCAATCGGAATACGCTACGGATAATTTTGAACGTATATAATTTAGCTAAAAAGAAATAAATATGCAAAATATATTTCGTGAGAAGAGTGTACATTTGAACCTCAGCGAATCTTAAAATTTTTAAAAAAGAAAAAAGAGACAGAAACGTTTTATTATATACTAGACTTAAACACGGGAAAAGTACACGTCGGCGGTTTTAAAACAACGTTATCTCGAATATTTTAACTTGTTATTCACAATGTGAATAAGCATTAAATAAAATATCCGAATTGGTGGTGACTGTGGCTTGAAATCTGAAATAGATAGAAACAAGTAAAATCCTAAACCACAATATAAATCAAAAACTCTAAATACGTATTTCGGAAACTAACTTTCCATCATCAATAGAACACTCTAAAAAAGAAAAATAGTTTGAAATTAAATATTTGATTATACACCACCGTTCAAGAGTTTTGGATGCATAAATTCTGGTAATAATTAATTTAATAAACTTGACAATAAAGTGACTGAAAGTGAAACTTTTTCTTTTATTTCTTATCACCTCCTGTTACTTTTGTTTTCCTTACGCAACCTACTTTAGACTGCCTGTGGTGGTTAGTGTGAATACGAACTCCGCGTGCCGTATAACCTCGACGACAAGCAGTTCTTAAATCGCAGTGATGCCCTTTTCAATTTTTTTTTTAGTGAGTATTGTAACGTTTCGTTTAGAATCGCTCGACCATCTCACTGAGCTTTAAGCCGTTGGTAACTGACCACCTGCTTTGTCGCATTAAATTCAACCCACCCATGCAAGGTAAGTTCCAGGAGGGTGTTTGTATTGAGCAACTTTTGATAAGCCAGTTTTTGTGGATCTTAATTGCTTGTATCTTTTGTAGGTAGCAATTTTTTACTGATACCATTCAATGCGTATGTCATTCAAGCATTACATAAGCATTAATATATACAGAAACGCATGCGTTCGTTCTAGATGACCAACTTACAAAAAAATTTCTGGAGAAGAAGCGGACTTCCAACGAAAGGCCGCAAATAAATAAGCAAGCAAACAATGATTTTGCTCTAAATAGAAAAAAATTCCCTATTTTTTTATTTTTTTTATTATTTATTACGTAGAACGGAAGCTTCTTTTGGGAGTCGACGCTAAATTTAAAACAAAACAAAAATCAAAATAAAGTGAATTAACACACTAAGTAGTTAAAACACCACAAACAACTTAAGTTTTTAAAGTAATAGTAGTAAATAGTGGTAGTAAATATTGTTGGTAAAGTAAATTGATATCTAATCTGTGACATACATGTAAATCAAATTGAACACGTCCAGTATAATTTCTTGAACTACCTGAGTTACAGGCTGGACGATTGTGACGATATTGTATTAAGCGTCCCTGGTAGATTCGATTTTCGCCCATATGTTAAATTTATCTCGGACGTTGTATACCGGTTTAATGTGTTTCGTCAAAAAGCTTACATGTACAATGTAAGATTTTCGGTGAGCGTGAGAAAAAGAAGTGGTGGAGGCTGTTGGCATTTAGTCTCTGGCACTGTTGCTTTGCATATAAATTGAAAGTGTTCCATTTCGTCATTTTGATGATTTTGAAATATTGTCTATGTTAACTACGAGTTTTAATCACCTATTGTGGTAGATGTAGCGTTGATCTAGTAGTTCAATTGGTGGCATCAAATTTTTTGTGGTTTTCCGCACGTCAACTCTTTTTTTTTGTTTCTGTTATCTCCGTTTTAATATTTTATGCATATGCTATACACGTGGTACCTTGTTCACTAGTGTGCTAGAGATAAACTCATTAATTTGCTGCAATTAAGTGTACTACTCGGATAGGCCAAGATTTAAATGCCTTCTGGAATTACGCAACATGATCACCGACCACGTATTGAGCAATATTTTCCGTAGAATTGCCGTACGTGCCGTCCCAAAGATTATTTCATACCGGCAAAGATAAGTGCTGATTGAGTTTGAATTTCAGGAGCCATAATACTTTAAGGCGGTCGCTAATTACTGTTTCAAAATTTACAGGCTTGCTTCGTTTGAGAGTATATTTCCTTCTTTGATGTAACGGCAAAGTGCTGCATTTCTTATTTATCAATTATTTAATTAATTTTATTATATATATTCCAGTAAAGAAAATACAATATTCCGTTTGCATGTTTTAATCTTTAGTATTCGGCCCTTTGGCGAATAAATTAATTTTCAATTCGCCTTTCGTACTTGGCAATGTTTTTTTCTATTTGGAAAGTCATGCAGACTTGTAATTTAATTTATAGCTTCAACCCTGTCATTTTTTGATGTGATAGTAACTAAGCTTAATATTTATTTCATGCAGATGTTTTTTTTAATTTCTCTTTCATTCACAAGCAATTTTATTCGATACCGGTTAATTAATTTTAATTTTTAATTACTGCCCATCAAAGTTTATCATTATTATTATTTATTATCCTCACAAGAAGTTTCAATTTGTTCTTGGTTGCTAGTACGTTAACCCATCGGTTCATTTGAATAAGATGGTTGACATAATTACCATACTATTATAGTAAAATTATTATTATATTAATATTTATGTTATTAATTTATTATTAAATTTATATGAATATACTTACCAATGAATACGCACACGCGTATAGTAAGATTCAAAATATTTTAAAATTACTGCAATTAACACTAAGCGGATTATAAGGAGTACGTGCCGTTAGTTTACTTGTGGGGCATTAAATATTTAGAAATAGTATTTGTCTATCAGGGGTATATTCCGACAATTTATAAAACGCCAACAGGTGCTGTTTTAAATAATCAGTATTGAAAATATTAATCATCGAAGTTTATGACATATAAGAACATTTTATTGGGAGAATTATGATACAAGTATATCTTCTGCAAAAGATTCAAAATCTACTTCATTTACACTTGCTTCACAAGCCCATGGCTGCCACATTATCATCGGCTCTATGTATTATATGAACACGAATAATTAATATGCCTTACACCAGCTACCTATTATAAGTAGTGTACTACTGCTGACAAAAAAATATTAAAACAATTAATACTTAGAGAATTTTTAAGTATGTATATATAAACAGGTAATTAAAATCTCATCCACAAATACCTGGAAAAGTGTTTCAATTAACTACTTAGAACATAAACGGCAAATTCATAATAACAAATAACAATTAATGGAATCATTACTTCATACACATTTCTCCCTTTTAATATGCGCGGAAGCTAATAAACTAATTAGTTTTTTAAATGTCAAGGACAATATTGTAAAATCGGGCTTAAGAATATTCCACCTTAATGCGATCCTATTGTATTTACTACTGATATTTACAGATTCCCTTCGGGTAATCTTTAAAATTTCATTACCTTTATACAAGTCATTTTAAATTATATTGACGAGAATTTTACATTTACATGTATATGTATACATAAACGTCAGTTTAGCACTTTTTTGCAATTAAAAAAAAAATTTTGATGGAGATCCAAAGTGTTTATTGACTTAATTGACATAATTGTTTCTCTCTGAGCAGCGGCGGGTGTATTATTTTCGCAACCCTATTGTGTCTCCCAAAATATTGTTTAGGGATAAGTACAGAGCATCCTGCCATCAATTAGTCAATTGTTTCCTTCTTATCCGAGCATAATGTTAGGTAAATTCGCCTTAACAACCTTTTTCCTATAGGAATGCGTTAAAATGACTTGATCCTGGTTGGTGTCTGTAAATTCCTCTGTTACTGTAAAGAGCTTACCTGTATACAGCCATGCCTGAGACGCTAAGTTGTCAAAATTTTCAGATCCGATTGTGAACAGATATTTACCATGAAGAGATTTATTTTTTCATCTCTCTCTGTGTGAGTGTGTGTTGGGACATATTATTATTACTCAGTGGCGGCTCTTTAATGAGAGCAAGTGAGCAATTGCACCCCCTGGAATTATGAAACAAAACAAACCAAGCAGCGACTAACTGAAAGTATTTATTTATTATGCATTCATAGTTATTGACGAGGAACGTGGCACGCTAACAACGTAGATACACCGAGCGTCGCCAGAGATATACTGAGCAAAGCCCTACCGTTGCTCTGTTAAGGCATTAACATTACATTGATGGTGGAGAGAACTGTATTTTGCCGTACTTCAATGTCGTATAATACATAACGTTGGAGCAACTAAACCAGACTGCTCTCGGACGTTATTGCGATGAACTCCGTGTCTTTTTTAGAAAACAACGCGTTTTCGCGTTTAACGTATAATGAAAAAATCGCAGTAAAAAATCTTAAACGGCCGATGCCTCAATTATGTTTAGAAAATAAACAATCTGTTAAAGGAAAAGACGTTATAAGAAAATTCAAAATGAATATTTAACAGAAAAATTACTGGATTTGTGGGTGTGAAATTAAAAATACTTTGTTTTGTTTTCCGTGTCTTTTGTTTGGTGGTGAACCGTCTTGGCCAAAGAACGAAATAAGATACTTAATTCATCTTAGTGCTAAAATTAGTAAACATGAAAATTTCGAAGGGCATTTGAAAAATATATTTAGTCTAAGAATGTTAGGAAAAAATAACATTCAGAATGTTTTAGATTCATCATATAGAAAAGCAATTCAACAACACAATGAAAAGGTAACAAAAAATAGGCATGTGTTAAATTTAATAATAAAGTGCGTTAGATTTTATGGCGCGTTTGAACTGGCACTTCGGGGTCATGATGAACAGCAAACGTAGAATAACAAGGGCATTTTTCGGGAATTGATAAATTTTAGGGCAGAATTGGATAAATCGCTCAGAGATCACATCGAAGCAGCACCGGTTTTTAAGGGATTATCAAAAACGATACGGAATAAGCTGCTTGATGCAATGTTGAACGTTTATCATGAACAAGTTGCCAGTGAAATTAAAGCAACCGACTTCATAGCTGTGATAGCTGATGAAACCACAGATGTGTCCAATCAGTTTCAGTTGGTGGTTGTTTTAAGATATATTGTGAACGCGAGACCGGTCGAAAGATTTTGGAAATTTCTTCTGCCTAGTGGACATGATGCCAATTCTTTATCTGCCTCCATCCTTAACGAAATTAGTTTGCTTGTTGATGACCCAGAAAAACTGATTACACAGAGCTATGATGGGGCAGCAGTCATGAGTGGTGCTATTAACGGCGTACAAAGACATGTACAAGATCAGTATCCAAGGGCTAATTTTGTACATTGTTATGCACATCAGACAAATCTAATTATGTCACATGCTACATCGAGCAGTAGTAATTGCAGAATTTTTTTTGCCAATCTGACGGGATTATGTACATTTTTCTCCACTTCACCACAACGAGCTGCAAGATTGGAAGAATTCCTTCAGAGAAAAAGCTTACCTCGTTGTTCAAAAATAAGATGGAACTTCAATTCTAGGACAGTGAATACAATATATGAGCACCGAGAAGAAATAATTGAAGCTCTAGAACAAATCGAGGGAGAAGCTAGTTTACAAACTACCATTCATCAAGCTAGTGCCAATTTGCGAATTTTAGAGGAGGAAAATTTTATCTATTGGTTAACTTTCTTTCATAAAATTATGCCACAAGTGGACATATTGTTTAATCAATTACAAAATGTCAATACAGATGCATTAAAAATCAAGAATAATTTAGATAATTTTGAACATGCTATTGGAAAAATTCGAACCGAAATCGCTGACACAGATAATCAGTTGGTTAAACAAAATGCCCAGAACTGACTCCTCGGCCATCAAAGCGGCGCAGAGTAACTGATGGTAGCCAAAGAAGGAGGGAAACTATGAAAGTGTGAGATATTATTTTGCTAGAAATAAAAACTAGATTTCGGTATACAGGGCACTTAATATTAGCAAACTTAATTTCTTTTAAACAGTTCTCCTCTTTTCAAAAAAAATTTCCGGAAGATTGCCTTAAAGAAGCAGTAAAATTTTATCCATGCCTCAATGAAAGCAGACTACGAACTGAATTAAGCGTTCTATATTCTAGAGAAGAATTTAGGCAAAATATAGAAGTCGGTGCTGTAGGTCTTCTGCTGGATGGATTAAGCGACACCTTTAATGAAGTTGTTACGCTTTTAAAAAATGTCATTACAATCCCAATGACAACGTCCGAAGCGGAACGCCAGTTTTCACGGCTGAAGAGAATAAAAACCTTCCTGAGAAATACAATGAAAGAAGAGAGATTAAATGCCCTTACTATGTTATCTTGTGAAAAAGAATGTATAAATGATTTCCCAAACTTTAATGAAAAAGTTATAGAACTGTTCTGCAAGTCAAAGACACGTAAAATGGACTTCGTTTATCGTCAGATGAAATTAAACTGTGTAGTGTAATATTTACTATTCCCTCAAAACAAACTCTACAATGAACAGTACCTGTCTGGAACAGTACGTCGGTGAAATTTATAAGGATTGGGTAAGCGTTTTTGTATTACACTTTTTAATTTTGGAATTATGCACTCCCTATGTGAACCACCCCGAGCCGCCACTGTTATTACTATTCTCACAATTATTTGTTCAGTTATATTTTTTATATAAATTGTATTATTTGGAATTTGTTGTACAAATGGATAAATAAATAAATTTAAAAAAATATAAATAAATAAGGTTAATTATAATTATCTTTTATAATTTAGTATTTTACATTGGTGGCATAATATTATGCTTTGCTTGTCTAAAATGTATGCTAGGCATCGAAGTGTAATACTTTTTCATTATATTGAACGAATAGTTTTTACATTTTTTGTACTTTTTTAGATATAAGATAAACGAATAACTTCTTTACAACGTGGTTATGTAAAAGAATGTATTATTAACACGAACTACGTATATATACTCCACCCGATTTCTTTACACCTGAATAATTAACAGGTAGAAAACCATCGGAATAGATCTAAAACAAAATACATAAATGTATTCCAATAGTTCTGCTCTCTTAACCGTACCAAATTCGTCCAGATTGAAACACATCTGCGGTAAGTAGTCGTTTAATCAGATTGTACAGGGATCTAAACGACGGCCCCAGGGCAAAAAATAAATGATTTCAGAAGCATACGGATCGGTTCGTTCGGTGAGAGGATGCCGTTAGATGGTCCCGTTGATAAATCTTAATTTTCAACAGATGAGTGGTAAAAGGGTGGTTGTTTGTTTTCCTGCTTCGGCGAAGCGAAACCCGTGTTTGTGTATTTTTATCTCCCGTCCCAAGCCACCTCTAACCCACTCCCACTAAGAAATAGGATGATGAAAAAATAATTAAAGAAGGGAAGACATTCATTTCCGCTGACTGAGAAGAGTTCCCGAAAAGCTTCAAACTTGCTTTTATAGATTATTCATTCCAATTGTAAATACAATTCGCTTTTATTTGGGTCCGTGATTTAATTGAGCGATTTTATAAGTTAAAAATAAATACGAAAGTTTAGAGATTTATTCAGTTATAAAACTAAACTGACTAAAAATGTCAGGGGTTAAACAAATTTGTTACATTTTGTTTCTGTTTATGTCACGAAAACTGTTTCTCTGTTGCTCGTAATATTTACCCTGTAATATTAAAGGTACTTACTTAATTACAAACAAAATTTAAAAATACAAAATACTTAGGGTCGAGATAACCGACAAACACTCTCTACAAACTACAATAAAGTAAAACACCATTTTGAAGTTATCGAGAATTATTTTCTTGTCTCTTCTTTCCTCTTTTTACATGATTTTAACATTTTTTCCGGGCTTTTATGTGACTTCAAAAGGGTTAAAGGTTTCATTCTTTGATCTATTTTAGGGTATTTCAAAATTATTAATTTTGGGTATTTTTTTCGTCTCCCACAGATTTTTGTTTCTTTCGATGACGTCTACATGATTTTCTAAAGCGCCCACTTCTTTTGGTCCAGAAATATCAACTTACGTTATTTATCTACTTTTTGTTTTGTCACATCATACTAAACTATTTATACTAAACCGATTTTCTTAACGATCTTTTTACTCATAATTACCTTTGTCCTCAAATGTCATGTAATTATCAATACAAGGTCTTCCTAAATTAGCTATACACAAATAGCATTTAACTGTGAAGAATGCATAAATTTTATTCAACTGAATAATACAGTCTTTTTCTTTTAGTTTTCCCCTTTTGTCAATTGTGTTTCACAATTTGTCAAATGACTTTCCCAATTCCTGTCATATTGACATATATGTCAAATTAAATTCTTTTTTGTCAAATCTCTTTCACTTTATATCAATTATTTTTCCCATGTATGTAAATTATATGTTTTGCTTAATAACTACTTACCAAGCTGTGCATCATTTTCATTTAGTTATTGACGTACCCTTGAAAATAAAGTATACATTTGAAATTTTAAGTTATCTAATTTATTCTTGTGTAATGTACATAGAAATTGATACATACATGTATGCAAAACATTTTCAAATATCACAAATATGCACAGTACAAACTATCGAAATATATAAATGAAGAAACAATTAATTTAATATTTCATTTTGTTCTAAACAATCACCCAGATATGCTTCCATATGCTGAACATAATGAAGACAATTATCTGCAGTTATTTGTTCAGAAGCATTGTGTATTGCTGCATATAATTCATCCTCATTTGTCGGCTGAGTTCTCTTTATTATGTGTTTCCATTGATTAAATAATTCCTCTATCGGATTTAAAAATGGACTGTAAGCAGGTAAAAAAAACTTCAAAATGCTCATGACTTCTAATGAGATTGACAACTTCTTCATTTGTATGAAATCTAACATTATCCATAACAAAAAAGGCGCCTTGTATGTTATCATTATGTAAATGATTAATTAGAGTTGTAATAAATTCACAGAAATGAACTGTATTGAATGGTCTATCTTGGATTTGGGACAAATATAGTGAATTTACATTCATAGCTGCAGCCACAGAATAATTACGCCCTCTTAGTTGAGCTTTTATTTTCGTTGCTCGAGTATTTTTAACTGATCTTCCATATGAAGTTCGAGAATTAACTTGAATTCCATATTCATCAATGAAAAAAATCTTTTCCCTTTCGAACATGATTCTATTGTACCGGATAGCATATTCAAAGCGAGTCTGTATGATTTGTGGTGTATTTCTTCTTTCGGGAACGAAAGAGATTCTCTTCAACGAATAATGGAAAGTTTTTAGTGCTCTGTTTATCGTCGATAGCGATATTTGATGAAGTGGCCACTGCGTCAAACGTCTTTCTTTTAACTGACAAAGTGATAAACTGCAATCTTCATCAATCCAATTGCAAATTTCATTTATCTGTAACACAGATAATTTTTTTGGAATATTAGCGGTTCTCCGGTATGTAGAATAAATCTTTCTTACAGTATTGGGTAAAATTCCAAATTGCTCTCCAATATTATTTGCCGTGAGCCCATTGTTCATAGAACGAATTATTAAAGCTCTTAAATCATTACTTATTTTACTATTAATTCGACGATTTTCCATAATAGATGAATATAAAATGATTAACACACTTCGTGAAAGTCAATTGACATATAGTGAAACACATTTGACAAATAAGGAAATTATTTGACACATCGCCGCCATATTATAATAAATGGGAAAGTCATTTGACAAATTGTGAAACACAATTGACAAAAGGGGAAAACCAAAAGAAAAAGACTGTAAAGCAAACAATTCAGCAAAATTTTCAAGTTTCATTTACAAATGTTCAATATGGCTTCTCCTCGTAACACGGCATATACGAGGATGTTTCAATAATTCCTTAGGAAAAGATAGACAAACAAATTATTTTGGAATTTTTTTTTTATTTTTCAAAATAGTCTACTTTTAGCTGTATACATGTTGTTCAACGTTTCTCCAAACTTTTTTAGGCCGTCCAAAAAGTAGGATTCCGGAGGTCCTCAAAATAGCCATCTGCTTGGGCGATGACCTCTTCGTTCGACATCAATCGTTTTCCGTCAAGCCATTTTTTTCAAGTTTGGGAATACAAAAGAAGGTCACTGGGGACCAAATCTGGCGAATACAGTGGATGTTGTAATAATTTGATCTTTAATTCGTTGATTTTCGCGATCGAAACTACGCAAGTGTACACTCGTACATTGTCTTGGTGGAAGAGAATTTTTTTCTTTGCCAAATGAGGACGTTTCTCCTTGATTTCTTCACTCAACCGTTGCAATAACGTTGCAAAATACTCTCCACTTATCGTTTGTCCATTTTCCAAGTAATCGATGTAGATGACCCTACGTGCATCCCAAGACACACTGGCCATCACCTTATTGGTCGATTTCATCGTCTTTTCTTTATTCGCAGCCGGATCGCCTTTAAAAACCCATTGTGTCGACTCTTACTTTGTTTCTGAAGTACAGTAGTGTATCCATGTTTCGTCTACAGTTATCTAGCGACGTAGACGTCAGGATTGCGACGAAAAAGTGCCAAACCAGCCTCCGATTCGATCGCACGATTGCATTTATTCTCCACTGAGAACAAATGCGGCACCCATCTTGCCGAGACTTTTTTAACAACAATTTGTAAATTTGTAAAATTGAAAACATTGTACCTTGCAATCTTGCTTGTAACCTTAACTATTTCGCACACTTTGATTCGTCGATCACTCAAAACCATATCTTGGATTTTGTCAATCATTTCGGAGGAAGTCATTTCCACTGGAGGCCCCCAATGATGTTCATCTTTTGTGGATGTCCGGCCACGTTTAAACTCATTTATTCAATTGTAAGCACTCGCAAACACAGGAGCAGATATGCCATGAACTTCATCCAACTCTACTTTGATCCCTTTCGGTGTTAAATTCTTTAAATAAAAGTGTGTAATCACCGCATGAACCTCATGTATTTCCATTTTTTTAAATGAACAAAACTTTGTTGCTTCAATCGAGTATAAAAATTATCCCACACCATGGATTTAGCTAAAACTTTGACGGCAATCTAACTACAAATTACGCTTATTAAAGACAATTTTTCGTCACATTACTAGCGTCTCTCTTGGATTTTCTATGGAGTTACTGAACCACCCTCGTATTTATCTGGAAGTGAATTCGTCCCATTATATCACGATCACTTGCAACTGCTTATTATCCGAACTTGTAATTCATGTATACTTGCAGGAAGAGGTGGAACATAGACATTGTCTTTTACTCTTTAACATAGCCCCACACACACAGAAATCCAATGGCATCAGATTAGGGGATATCGGCGGCTAAACTACCATTTCACTTCGTCCAATTCAAGTTACGGTTGAGGTAAGATTAAGGTAACTTTGTGATGGAAATACGGAGGTGTACCATCCTATAGAAAAGCAAGCTATCTGTTTATGTCTTCTTGCAATTGTGGCACTAGAGAATTTTCCAACATATCAACGTAAGTAACCCCAGTTACAGTTTCCTTGATGAAAGAGAACAGACAGTACACTTGAATAGAACTCAAATGGATTTGAACAACTCCATATTCATGCATTATAATGGTATATTTTTCCACTTATTTAGAATGTAGCCTCATCACTGCTGAACACAATTTGATCATCATCATCATCATCATTTCAACACGAAAGTCGTCTTTCCTTATCAGTATCACTTAAAGCTTGCAGCACTGTATTCTCAATGGTTTAAATTGCATATGTTTCTTAAGATTCTCCATACTGTTGTTTTGGGAATGTTCATTTCTAAGCTGGCATTTGTGATTTCTCAAAGATGATGCAATTTCACCTTTTGAAGTCTAAATGCAAAGTATAATACTTCATGGGAAAGTTAATTTTCCGTAGAATTCAAATTTTGAGGAAAATAGGAACCAGGGTGATATTTAAAATAAAAAAGTTAAGGTCGTTTCCGGTTAAACCTGATGTGAAAGAACGTGAATATTAGGCTCAATTTAAAGAACATTAGGTGTATATCAGATGCTCCAAATTTTAAATTTTTATTTTATTATATAACGGAGATACGCCATTGGAACAACATAACTGAAACACCCGGTATATAGTTAACGAATTGACCTGCTGTTTTGTAACACCCTCTATATCCTTTAGTTTCGATTTTGCCTTCATTATTTCCTGTTTCTTTTCCAGATTTCTCACTGTTACCATTACCGTGCTTGCCTTTCCATCTCAGTTTTTACACCTTTTGTCTAAAAATACTTTCCTAAAATATATATATTTCCTGCAATAACATACGAGTATACCTATTATAACTAGTTATAATCCAAACTCAAGCAATAAATACGCTACCGAAACCTAGACATACGTGATTAATACTCAAGATAGATATCTAAACACTGCACAAACGCATATTATATACTGCATATGTGGGAGATGTAATATACGTACTTCACCCTGCTCCAGCGTATCCAGACTATAGTTCCGTGGAGAATATATTCCCAAACTATTGTCGCCAGTTTGTTCTATTGTAACAATAATCCTATATTATTAACGACAACCACATGGAGCTTAGCATCACCGTTTCATTTATAAATACCATTAACACATATACTAAATTAACGTAGTTAACTCGAGGGTCGTGGAACTGAAAGCGGGGTGGCAAGCAAGAGCAAAGCTTCCCGAAAGTTTTAGCGAAACACCAAACTGCACCAGCTAGTCCGGCAGTGGAAATTAATAAATCAGGACGATGTGTATTTTGCGCAAATTCACTGTATATCCATGAGAGTTTAATGTCTTTTGTCTGCCTTCATATCGCGTTGCTACTATCTACTTCCAAGTTTTATTTATTTATTTAATATTTGATATTTAATTTCAGTTTCTCTGTCAAATGATAATAAAATAAATTAAATTTGGTTAACTATTATCACTTTTACTATCTTTAGTGTCGAGATAAAAGATTGCCGAGAAGCGTTTAGTTCCCGAAATCGTGTCAGTCAAATCTAAAAGGTAAAGGTTCTTTTTGTTCTTGTAAATAATCATTCATTCTTACTTAGGTACATATACCTTTCTTTTATTAACTTTAATAACAATAATATATTTGTACCCAACAGAATACATTAACCTAACCAGCGCAGGGGAAAAACCAAAGAAATCCAACTTTGTAAGGAGGAATAAGCTGCGAGAAAATTTTTTAACTTTTATTATTTAAACTCAAAAAAACTTCAACAAAGGATAATGTTATAACACCAATTAATGAACCTTAGACCTTAACACTAAAATATTATATTACCATTAGGGGCCCTCTATCTTCAATTATACGAAGTTTTCTTCTAGCATCTGGCATTCATGTTTGGAAGGCTTCTAAATTAAATTCTCTAAGTTTTTGTAATATCTTCTGTCGTAATTGTTGCTCATTTCGAGCTTCTCAACAATTGTCATATACCTTTCTAGCCAATAAGGCCCAAAAAGTTTCAATTGGCCTTGCCTGCGGGACATTTGTAAGATTGTCGATTCTAGGAACATAGGTATTCCTTGATCTTATAACCTGTTTAGGGTTCTTCTAGCATAATACGCCCATACAAGGTCAGGCCAAGACATGTAATTATCATTAATGTGATGTACGTTAATGAAATTCATTAGTTTCGTCAAACAGTTGTGGATATATAATTCAGCGTCCACTGCTTGCCCGACCTATATAAAGTCTAAATATTCCCAATTCAAATAAGCCACACCTGACCAAAATTTTATCAGAAAATTTTTCCTTTTCTTCAAATTTTATATTATCAGGGGTATTTTCAATATTATCTGCATATAAACATTTATTTACAGGAAGCTCCGCATGACGAAATGTAAAATATTTCTCGTCGTCAATGATTATTGTTCGGTTATTAGTAAAATGTACACGTTGTAAAGGTCGAAAACAACGAGGAATTCTGGCCAATTGTGCAGCGGTATATCTGGGACATTTCCTACGTTTTCCATACTTTAAACTATTTCGTGCTAAATATCAAGAAATTGTGGCGTTTGAAACGTTAAAACGATAAAAAAGTTTATGGCTAGACACCACAATGGTACTTTTAGCACGTTCGGATAATCTATGGATTTGAACTCTAGTTAACTTGCGTGGATTTTTGGTAGATTGATACATGGTATTCCTTGTTCACATTCTAAAATTGTGCTTTTTGATATGTTTTGTTCACTAAATTAATTAATATTTTTCTCAAAACTTATGTAACAGGTGTTATAGAATCGAAGGCTTTAGAACAGTATGTATATATGACGTCGACTTGTTGCTGGTTGCCAATGACCGAAGAAAAAGATTGAGTAATGCTCACTAGATATGTGGTCGTTGATCGCCCAGTTATGAATCCATATTGGTGACAGGATGGTTTAATTTGTATGCCAATTCTGTAAAACAAAATTTGCTCAATAACATTGGCAAAGCTGGGTAACATACTTATTGGCCTATAATTAACAATCTTTCATCGGTCACCGTCCTTGAACGCAGGTTTGATTTTACACACCTTCCAGATGCTTGGAAATACAGGTGTATTTATAATTAAATTGTACAGAATTACTAATGGACTAGCCAACACAGACGAACAGTCAAACAGTAAAAAATTCGTCACCAGCGGTCGCGTCAGGTTTCAGTTTGGCCGCTTCAAAAATCATATCTTCCTCCGTAACATGTCCAAAACCAAACGAAGGATAAATACCGAACATCACAGAGGATATGGTTTTACTTTGGCGAAAAGACTTGGAAAACTCTTCAGCAAACTTATTCACAATTATGTCCGGTTATGATATTTCATGCTTATTATAAAATAAGTGTCGTGGAATTCTAGATGTTAGACGTTTGCTGTTAATAATATATATTTCCCAACAGATTATACAATCCAATTATAAGACATCGCGAATTACATGTTTCGGATATCAATTATACTTAAAACTAACAAGATATATTCAATCTGAAGATGTAATATAGAATATAGTAAGTAAGTACCAATAGCAGATAATAAAATCTTAAAGAAGTGATTAAATTTCGCTTAAAACTAGGGATGCATTACAAAATACAGAATAATATAAAATACAATAACAAAAAATATACATTCATCATACGTAGTGGAGGTTGATGACATATTCTCTTAGTAGCATCACCAATGAATCAAAATAAATGTCATGGGAAGTATTCAGTAAAGTATTATAATAGGTACAGATTATGTAGAGAGGTGATTTAATCATCATATTAGTATTCGATTTATTGCAGTAAAACATCGTCATTGATCTAGAACCCAGACGAGGCACAATAATGTTAAGTTGTTCTAAGAGTTTTTGGGAGTCCAACCTGGTCACATTATAATTTCATACTTGCATGATTACGACGAAAACTTTATATAAATTGAGTAACACACTATGGCTAAAATTCTGAGCAGGATTCTCAGAATTGTCTATAAAGTATAAATATTTCAAGAAACGTCTTTGGACTTGTTCAATCGCGTTAATGTAATGATTGTATATTGGTGACCATATTAGTGATGCGGACTCCAGCTTAGAGAGCACAAATGAAAAATACAATGGTAAAACAAAGCTTGAGGATACAAAGTTACGTGTAGTTCTTACAATAAAGCCTAACATATTGCTATGGATCTTTTTTTTAAATTATTTAAATATTTAAAACAAAATATTTTTGGATAGAATTGTATATTCAAAATGTAAATAAATTTAACGAGATAGAAAAACTGGTTATCCGGCGTAAATGTGTTGTAGAGACCGAGGTCAATTCGAGGAGACGAAAATTATCTATTGAAAGAGAAGGTTGCTTGTTTTGTGAATTATATTAAATATATTTAATAATTAATTAATTAATTCGGATTGATTGTTTGAAAGTGTTTTATTGGTGATATATATTTGAGATTTATATTTCTCGATATTTAAAGATATTTAATTTCCCGATATTTTTATGTTTAAATTAATCAAGCACCTTTGTTCGTAAGAGTCTCCACATTAAAAATTGTAAGTAGAATTAAAATTATATGACGTCATCATAATATATAAAATTATTATAAGTATATTTCTATTGTATCCAAGCTTGTAGTTAAGAGAATTATTTATTAGAAATACAGATAATACAGTTTATTAGTAACATTTCTTTGCAATTTTATAGATATAAAATTTGTTCGATTGGATTCAAGGGTTTTTGTGCATGTTAATACACATGTGTAAGTTTTTGTTCGTGCATCAGTATCTGATTATACAGTGTGGTTCTCTGGGGAGAAATTAATATTAAACAATTAAACTTGATTATTTTTAGATAAGTTTGGATCGGTGTCATTTAGAGGATGTTTTCCATTCATTTAGCTGTCAATTTTCAATTAATGTTTTTACCTCAAGTATTTTTGTATGATACAGGATCTTTATACTTTGTAAAGATAGATTTTTTATTTTTTTTATTTTTGTATTAAATTTTTATTTCATCTCTTAAACTGCGTTTGTTTTACTTACTCACTCCATTTTTGTTAAATATTAATTATATATAAAATAAGTAAATAAATTTTTGTGAACATTTCACTGGCGCTCAACTTACATTATAGACACGTATTTCCTAAGTGGAACCCGAGAAGTTAGAGGTCTCACATTTGAAAATTCACCGGCTGAGAAACCTAGTTGGGAAAACTAGTTGTGGATGGTGGCGTGCTAAATTCTCAAACCACTATTCATAGCAATATGTAAGGACGAAGCAGTCATGGTGTTGATATGCACAGCAAATGTAAGTTGAGAGTCAAAGGTTACACCTAAATCTCTTATAGATTGTGTACGTTGAGTAACTGCTTTGTCATAAGTAGTCATACATTTTATTATTAATTTTACGTAAGTAGCTCATACATCTACACTTAGCGACGTTCACAGTTAATTTGTTTTTGGAGCACCGGATCTGTACTATCTCAATCTGATTCTGAAGCGATATGCAATCATCAATAGTGTTGATTGTAGCACATAATTTTAAATCGCATTGCAACTGCAAGAGCAACCTTGGACAATTCAGCTCAAGAGCCAAGTCGTTAATGAATAAGAGAAACAATAAAGGACCTAAATTAGTGCCTTATGAAACACCTAAAGATGGCGAAAAACTATTGGAAACATGAGCCCTATAAGTTACATCATGATTACGATTGGTAAGGTATGATTTGAAGAATGTAACCAATGACAGGGAAAAGCCAAGAGCACCGAGCTTAATTAAGACTAGAGAATGATAATGACGATGGTGCTGTTGATAAACTTTCAGAGTATTTTTGGGTTTTGTGTAATGTCCGTAATTTCTTCGCCTGCAAGAACATAATATCTGCAAAAGAAAATATTTTGAGAAAATGTAATCAAATTTCCGAATAAAATATTGTGTTAAGAGTGTTTAAGAGCACACCCATTAAAATAATGTCGCTATTTGTCACGAAATGATAATATAAAAAGAAATCCCACTAAAACAGTAATTATATCCAGGCAATATGTTTTGGATTAATCAAATTAGCATAATTAGTAAATGTTTTGCGTTAATTGCTTTGTTCAACGTAGACATCTAACAGCTAGTGTACGAGCACCAAAGAAGCGAAACGACCGATATAATCGTTAACAAAGTACCTCGATGAAAATACCCGCGTCTCAGATACTCAAACGTATATTGACTTCCTTTTGGTCCTTCCTTCGTTCCAACTTCTTATACGTCGCGAATGTCGTTAGCGTTTCCTCCGTAGTCGGAGGTAATTTAACGTTCGTCTAGTCCCCTGTACGAAAGAAAAGCAACAAGAAAACGCGCCCCAAAACGGAACAACAATATCGGAAAATACGTCGACAAGATCGACTAATATCGACTGCCTACTACTGCTTGGTAAATTGGAACCGAAATGCCGTAACTCTCCCAATCGTTCACATAATTAACTTATTGGTAGGCGAAGTAACGAGAAATTTAAATCACGCCGGTAAGGGTGCTAATGGCCCTATCAATCCAAATTTCACTCTAATTTACTAGACTGAGGGCATTACTACTACTCTGGTTCTGTATCAGATTCGAAAGGGTGTCATCTTTCGGATATGCCAAGAAGATTACGACTAAATAAGACAAATTAAGTTGAATATTTATGTGATTTATATAAATGTCAAGAGATAGGTAATTATGGCATCAAATGCTAATGAATACTTTATACAGTAAATTGGGAATACACTGATGAATTTGTAATTTATTTATTCAAAATAAAAAACGACCTCTCCTTGAAATTAAAAATTTAAAAAAATCAGAGTTAATAATTGCTATTTTAACCCTGGGATGCATATCTAGTATAATATGTATGTTTACATAAACCGGGGCTCACAAGCCCACCTATTAAAACTCATTATAAAATGTGACAACACAAATTTATTCAAATAAAGCTACATTCAAGAGATCATTTCACAAAAAGCAAACATAGTTATTACATAACCAAAATAGTTCTCGGATTAGAATAACAAGTAATGGATATTACTGCATTGGATATAGTTCATTACATACAGGCTGTCACAAAAGCATTCTGACTGTTACACTTCGTATAATAAGAATGTTTTAATTAATTTTAAATTATATTTCTTCAAATATATATCAAATTTAAACTAAGAATTCAAACGTAGACATTTTCTGTGTATATTTCGCATGTGCAACTAGAAGTTTTCCTTTGTTATCGTACTACGACCGACCCTTTAAAATCTACCTGGGCGTGAACGGTCAATTCATATCTAACGTTCCTTTACAAATATTTTACATTTCGTTTTTAAACTTAAGTTATTTAATTAATTATGTACGTCTTCATGTCGCATACCATTTTAAAGCTTCTTTTACAAGGAACATTTTAATGATATTCAATTAATCGATATCACAACTTTTTAGCTCGCGCTTTTAATTAATACATACTTCAAAATATCGTCAAATTCGACCCCTCTCCACCTTTAGGCCATAAAACAAAACCTTTTCCCAAACGAGTGTTCTCCTACACCAAACTCATCCTTCTTCTTAGTCCAGCTGCCATGCCGTAAACATCGTCTTTTTCATACTGTGTAAGTATCTGCCCGCCATGAAGCACGTGTCCGCGTGTCTACGTTTCCAAGGTAACTCTGTATTGTTCGATGCAGAAATTATTTTATTTTAGTTGCATTCACATTAATTAAACTAATTAATTTCTGCGTTTTCCTGCCAAACATCGCTCTTCATACTTGTCCAAGTACCTGCCGCGAACCACGTGGCCGACCAACACACGCTTCTATAGGTAACTCTGTATCGTTCCATGTAGATGTTATTTTATGTTAATCACATTTAATTCCCGTTTAATTTACGACATAATTTAAATTCCTTTTCAGGGTATTGTCTGTTTGTTAATTTTTAATTATTTACTTATTTGCCGTTTAATAATTTCAATACATTTTAAATCTCTCAATTTCCTGTCTAAATATTAAATAAAAACTTTAAGGACAACGTTGTTGTGCTTTCTTTAGTTAATAAGTTGAAGTATATTTCTTTCAATATTATTACACGCGTCCTGGACCCTTGATGCATCATCAACACACCACTAATTATTTTAAATAATTTCCTTTATTGTTAGCACGCCGCCATAACCGAATCAGAGGGTGTTGTTTAACACGACAAACTTTAAAGGGTGGTAGTCCGCAATTGAGCCGTGTTAGCGTAAAAAGGAAAAATTGTTTAGGTATTATTTTACAAAAAATGTTTAGAAGGCCATTAATAAATCACTTTTTGCTCATGTTGGACTTTGTTTTATTGGCAAATAAATGATGGTTTACAAAAATTTTTGAAAATGTTGACCATGTGCTTCAGTACAAAGATTGCACGTCGGTTCATTGATTCGCGGACCCTACCGAATATTCCAAAAATAGCTTCTAATATTGATATGAATTGTGATTTTAAAATTTGCTTATTCACAATTCTCGACAAATCTATCCAGCTTGGATACTCAGTCGGTTTACTTTCAAAATGGGACTGCGTTCCTCTCAGGGTTCCAATTGGAAAACGTGGTTTTTCTCTTCTACAAATTTATAATGCGCCAGTAAAAGAGTATTGACAAATGTTATAATTATATTTCTTTAAGTTTCTTGTAAACTTCTTGAAATAAGGTTTAATAATAATAAACACAATAAAATTTAATTAAAACTTTAATACAAAAATAAAAAAAAATAAAAATAAAATCTTTATAATGTATAAAGATTAATATTGCCTCATTAAACAATATTATAAAGGTAAAAATAACGCCTGGAAATGACCGCAGCATGCGATCAAAAACCTTTGTGACTGCCGATCAAAATATAATAAATCACAAAGAAACTTTTTAATTTCTCCCAAGAGAAACAAAATCAAACTAAACAAACAGATTTGACAGCCCGAAACAAACTCTAACGCATGTGCACCCACATGTAACAAAAAATGCCCTTGATATACCAAACGTAAAATGTTACAGTTACAGAAATTTTTTACTAGAAATTTTAAAAATCCTTCTTTGTTATTTATATTAAATATCTAAGACTAAATCTCAATACGATAATATTAATACAATAGAAAATGCAGTATTTAACTCTTTTCAGTATAATAAGATATCTTTTAATAATATATTACTTACGTAAAACATATATATGTATATATATATATATATATATATATATATATATATATATTTTTACTTACGTAAAAAGAATGTGAGACACATGAGTAAGAAAGTGTAAAAATATAACAATTACGAGATAAACAACCTCGTTTAATAGCGGTAATGAAATTAACACAGCACCAACAACTAATTAAATCAAAAATTACCCGAAGTTACTTAATAAAAAGATAAAGAATTATCTTTTTATAAACACGACTTTCTTATTTCACCTAACACTTGTGTCTGACGGTACAGCAAGCACGCAGGCTTCGCATAAAAAAATACAGTTTTACAATCGTCCACAGCAGAACAAACGGCATGCTCAAACTGCGCAAGTCAAATATATATATTTTAGTTCAAAATAAATGTGCATTCATAAAATAATTAATTTTTTATAATATTTATGGGGAAAAGTCCACAGCAATATGTACAACTCACCATTATTCCTGCTAGGAAATCATCCTCATTACGAATAGTCGCTTCGACCAGTATATTTTTGGAGAAATGTTTTGAATGTGGGATTGTTAAGTTTATTTAATGAAATATTTGTCGCCATTAATGTTTCACAGAGTTCTTCGTTAAAATTGTCAGATTCCAACGGGTCTAATTTCTGTGTATCTCTTTGCTATGCTAAGTGACGTTTTACGTGCGATTTCTCGAAATTTTCTAACGATATTTTACAAACTTTGCAATAAATTTCGGAATCACTGGAAATGGGCATCAGTTTGACCCTTAATCCAACTCGCCATTGTTTCACGATGCCATTCTTGACGTTGTTCATATCATACCTCAAAAAGTAACTTAAACAATGTTCTAGATCTAAATAAATTGAAAATTAAAAATGCATTCGTAAGTTATGAAAACTTAACGAAATTCACTGGACACTTACGTCAAAATAATTTGGAAAAGTAGATTCGATGAAACGATATTAAACAGGATCTATTACAAAAATTACGAAGTATGTAATTAACAGTTAAAACAATGAAAAAATTAAACGAACTCACCGTACTTTATTTATCTTACGAAATATAGACTAATAAATAAAATAAATTATAAAAACTCCTCACGCCCATGAAAAAAGGAATTTAACTATAATATTGAAGTAATTGCGTCACAATTCAACGACAAGAAAACAGATGTGCGATTAACCGAATGAATAGTGCTATTCAATAACTGCATGTTGTACTTAGCGATGTCATAGGCTTTTTATATGCTCCTTCGTAATTTCGGCCTGATGCGTCCGGTCTCTATTAATTACACTAGTCAACAAATTTTCATTGTTTAAATTTTTCTTTAGAAACTACGAGGCCGAATCAAATATAAACCGGAATTATGTCACTGATTACAATTAAACGACAGTAATTTAGTAAGTGTCTACTCCTATGGCGCATCTTCCATGAGACGAAAAAGGAATACTTAAAAACTTGAAAAAATTGATATTATTTTACTAAATTTTGCATCTGTAAAATATTTATGCAATATCCACCATTTTGCAAGACGGTCCAACGTAATTTCGGCCTGATATGTCCGGTCTCTAGTAATAAGTCTTCGTATTTCTTCAAATCAATATGAACATCGTTGGTCGATATATGCGATTAGCAAATTCATCAGAAAAAACTTCCGTTGCAGTTTCTGTCAACTCCAGTATAAATAAGTAATCCACATCCATTCAAAACACATAAAGTTCATCAACAGTCATATCAGTCCATGTTTTTGATTTACCATTGGAAACACTTCTAAATTGGCACAGCGCACAATTTCCTGCACAATAACTTCAATTATAAATAACAGAAAAACTTCTCTTGGTGCAGCTGCCATATACAGGCTGGTCCTTAAGTTCTTCGAGAAATTTTAGGGTGCGATTCCTTGGGTTATCTCGAGAGAAATAGTTCCTATAAACATTTGTCCTAAAGTTTTCCATTGTAGAGATACAGGCTGTTTAATTTTTCCCAAAAAAAAATTTTAATTCAAAAATTTAAGAAACGGTTACAATAAACCCTAAAGGTACTGTTGAAAATGACCACCAACAGCTAATATGCAGGCTTCTATCCTCCTATTCAATTGCATACTCACACGCTGAAGAAGTCCGGGAGTGTTTCGAATTGTTTCGCATCCAACAATTATGCGATTTCTTAGGTCATCGAGATCTTGAATTGGCGAAGTATAAACAAGGGATTTTAAATGTCCCCCCAGAAAAAGTCTAGAGGGTTCAAATCATGTGACCTTGGAGGCCACGGCTGATTCGGAACATCCACTCCTCGACCTATCCATCTATTCTGATATGTCCTATTTAAAAATTGCCTAGCTTGTAAACTAAAGTGTGCTGGAGCGCCGTCATGCGTAAACCAAAGTTCATTTCTGATCAAAAGTGGAATATCTTCTAAAAGGCCGGGCAACTCGTTTTCAAGAAATAGCCGATATGATGCACCATTAAGTCGTATAGGAAGGAAAAAGGAACCAATTAAATAATTATTAATTATCCCCGCCCATACATTTAAGGAAAATTGCTCTTGAAAGTGCATCTCCCTTATGGCATGCGGATTTTCATCTGACCATAAATGGTTGTTGTGGAAATTCCTAATACCATTTCTGGAGAAGTTCGCCTCGTCAGTAAATAAAATGTAGGTTAGAAATTGTGCATTTTGGGCAATTTTTTGCCGGAACCAATCACAAAGGACTAAGCGTTGCGGAAAGTCACGCTGAAGAAGAGCCTATACCCTCTGAATATGGAAAGGATATAATTGTTGATCGTGTAATATCCTTAAGATGGTTTGATGGCTTGCGTTTACCGTTACACCAATCTTTCTTGTACTGGTTTCTGGATGTTCATCGATTATCTGCAGAACGGCTTCCTCTAAATCGGGTGTTCTTTTAGTTTGAGGTCTTCCCGGAGTATTTTTGTTTCTCTCAAATGTACCAGTTTCTGCTAGACGACGGTGAATATTACTGAAGGTTTCCGCACAAGGTACATGTCGTCGAGGATATTTTTGTTGGTAAATACGCCTTGCTTCATAACTATTTCCATTAGCTAGACCGTACACAAAATGCATATCTGCCGTTTCAGCATTTGTATAATTCACCATAATTACAAAAAAAGATTTGTAGATAGGAACTTTCAAATTAATTATTGTTTGACAATACTTATGACAGTTACGTAAGTACAAATAAATGCTGTAAACATGACAACCAACACAACAGTTCCCTAAATCGATTTCTAAATTTTTGAATTAAAAATTTTTTATGTGAAAAATTAATAAGCCTGTATCTCTACAACGGAAAACTTTAGGACAAATGTTTATAGGAACTATTTCTCTCGCGATTACCCAAGGACTCCCACCCTAAAATTTCTCGAAGAAATTAAGGACTACCCTGTATTTTTGTCCCGGTTTATGTGAATGCAGGATAGTGATAATAAAAAATGTATTTTCTTCTTTCTTTTAAATGTTATGCTAACAAAATTAGTTCACTTAAGTACTAACTTGACTGAATTATTGGTTGTAAATATAAATTTTACGAATATGATGTAGTCAGTTGTGGAACAGAGGCACCAGTTAAACTAATAGATTCCAGAAATATTTCCCAACAACCCTCGTATTAAGAAGGTATTACTCACAGTTACACTTGTATAAAGTATTTTTAAACGAAACCAATCTTCCCTATAACTGTCTGCCCCCAACAAATTTAATACGTACCTGCCATCTCATTGCCGACTACAAAGTCATCTACATGTCCAAACTTTTCTTGAAAATCGTACGTTTGCCACGTAATACTGCACCCAAGAGTACTGAACTTTATCCCCCTGCCTCACTGATTCAGGTATTTTCATTCTCCACTGGAAGCGAGTGTCACTAACCCCCTACTCTACAACAATGTTTCTGCTCGACTTGCGACTAAGGCCTGTATGTATGTGTGTGTGGGTATGTTTGCTAATTAGACCGTATTACATTTTAATGCATGATAACGTCAATAGAAATAATGTATGCTACATTGATTCAAGCCTGATTTAATCGAGTAGCGTTACGGTCATATTCCTATGCACGTTACAAAGTATTAAACACAAATGCTGAAAAAATTCGTACCGTTCGCCGAACTAGAGAAATATGCGATAGTGCGACAACACCATCCACCATCACGTATGTTTGCACAGATTATGTGTTAGACGATGAGAAAGGAACACTAGCAAATGAGGTTTGTGCCTGAATCGTTTTGTAATTAATGAACGCATCACCGAACTAATGTAATATTTTTCCAGATAAATGGTTTGCCGATATTGGGTCGCGTAATTTATTGAAATCATATTAGATAATTTACTTCGGAATGTAATAAATTATTGAAAAGTATGACATACGAATCCTAGAATTTTATAGAAATGTATCAAGTAAAAGATCCTTTTTATTGTATATTTTTCCAACATTAAATTAGTACATGAGTGTTCGTGACTTGCCTCCTAGAAGGAAGATAATATTACTGACCCTGGGAAAAGCCGCAAGGGTCTTCCAAGCCGAGTTTTCAGTTTCAGCCTGTACTAAAAACTCTCAGAAAAAGGCAGCATGAAAGGAAAAAGAAACGCGCAAACAGATAATCAAACGACAATTTTGTCTTATCAGCTGATAAGACAAAATTTGCTATACCTATGAGGCGATTCATTAAACCTTACTTCGCTAGCCTAACTGATGAAGTCTTGTAGTTGTTGACAGAAACACGTGTCTTAGGCAGAAGTAAATGTTGGAAAATACGAGGTGTATGTCCATGTGTACAGATACAGACGTGTATATTTTTGCATGTCTGTTTCATTTGTAACAAATGCGTAATACGTGCTTAACGTATTGATATACTCAAACTTTTTTGGTAAACCCATTCCATACTAAAAGACTATTAAAAAAGCTGAAAACTAAGTTCTAAGTTAATCTCTTAGAAGTAAATTAAAAAAAAACACTTTAAGATCAACACTGTGTATTGTCTGATTACCTGTCTGAACGCCAGTTATAGGGGGATCAGCAGGACATTAGTTGGAGAAACTTGAGATGTCTAGCTGTCGAGATTCACCTTAAATAAGGAGGAAAATCACGAAAGCCTTCTCGAATAGCCAAGCCCCTGATCCGATCCCGAGACCCGCCACATAATGAGCCAGTGCGTTAATTAAGTTAATTAAGCTATTGGCCGGTAAAATGACAAGTTTATGTACAATGTCGGAGCCATAATTGTGACACGTTAATACCGTTTTCCGTCTGTTACGGCTGTGATCCTCCAATGGAAACCACTTGGCTAGCCTTAGAGTTATCATGAAAACTGCGCTGGTTGCATGGTGTTTGTGATGTTGACATTAGTCAATCAGCCGCACTGAACTTTCTTCAATGCTGTCTTTTATGAACTGCCTGTATATAGTAAAGGGGTTGTGGTAAATAATATATATATCACAGCATCATGCACTGACAAGTCTGTAGCAAGACCAAACACGTGTTTACGCGTCTGGATAGAAATTTTCACAGAAATACGAACTCGTATTTTGTTCTCCACACCTCCTTTTTCATAATATTTGGATATTATTCAAAATATTTTTGTTTTTACAATACTTTTCGTCATTTTTTAAACTCACAAAAAATGGTATACGAGGTATGTCTTTTATATTTTGCATACTGGAACATGGAACACTAATCAAATGTCAATACTAAAAATTAACCTCCATCTTTAATTAGCCTAAATTTAAAGTTTTAGTGTGGTATGTGTGGTGTTGTAGCTACAACAAACTGTCGCATTTGACAAGTTAGTCGAAAAATTAAATTAAACCGTGAAAATTCTCCCGCAATAATTATTATAATTTTGGAAAATAGTTATCTCAAAGGTAATGAAGTCAATTAGTCAACAAATTCGCGTTGGTATGAAGAATTCAAACCTGGACGGATTAGTCTTAGTGACGCTCTAAGAGCGGGTGCACCAAAAGCGGCAGTCACTCAGGAAAACATCGATGCTGTGCGCAAGCTCATCAACGAAGATCGATATGTGACATATCGTGAAATTGAGGCATCATTGGGGATTTCAAAGACCTCAATTCAAAAAATTTTGCATGAAGAATTGTGTGTAAAAAAATAGTTTCCCGTTGGATATCGCATCCGTTGACCGAAGAAGAGAAAACAGCCAGGGTGAATCGGTGTCAAACTCTATACCACTTCAACGCTGGAAACCCTAAGAACGTGTGCAAAATCGTGATGATGAGTCTTGGATTTACTCATATAAGCCAGAAAATAAGCGTCAGTCGTCTGTGTGGGTGTTCTAAATTGAAGAAAAGCCAACAAAAGTACGTTCTCGAAGTGTCTCCAAAAAGTTGGTAGTGAAATTTGCTTCGAAAGCAGAACATGTAGTAATAATTTTTCTATAAGATCAAAGAACTGTTAGTGCCGATTGGTATACAACCATTGTTTGCCGCAAGTCATCGCTGAGCTCCGAGAAACCAACCCACAACAATGAATCATCCTCCATTAAGGCAATGCAAATTCACACACAGCTCGCTAGATAATTGGATTTGAAAAGCAACAAAACATCTAATTGTTAGACCATCCTCCGTACAGTCCCAATGATTTCTTTACCTTTCAAAAAATCAAAGACGGACTCCGTGGTCAAAGGTTGTAGTCATCAGAAGGAGCAATCGATGCCTTCAAAAATGCAATTCTGACTGTACCAACAGAAGAGTGGAATAACTGCTTCCAGAGCTGGTTCGAGCGCATGCAAAAGTACATTAATCTTCGTGGACTATACTTCTAAAAACAATAAACTCTACTGTTTTATTCGAGCTCTATATGCAAAATATAAAAGACAACCCTCGTATAAATAGTGCAGTGTCATTTGCATTAATAAATCACGGCTTCCTGGCAAGGTTTTATATTAAGAGAACAACCCTCTCAATATTGGTGAATAAAACGAAATTATTTTCATTAAAGAAAAAAGAACCGAAAACTATCGACCCTATCAATCCGAAGCGTTCGCAAAATCGGCAAAAAAAGACAAAAGGCGAAATCAATTAAGCGAAAGATTTCAATTAATTCTATGTGTTTTTTATTTGTTATCTGATTCAATTCCTCAACCGAATCGCTATAACTTGGGATCAGGGAGTGAAAGAGAGACAACAATAAAATAATGCAAATCCAGGTTCGGGTTAATCGAGAAAAAAAGGCGAATCCGACCAAATGTTAAAAAAACCGCGCATTTCAATCCTGCACTAAAACTCCCCCGACTATCCCCGCTCCCGTATACGCTAAAGTGTAAAAGAAATTGAATTTCCGTAAATTGCTTTACATTCAAGCGTAAATGATCTATCTGACTCTTCCCGTTTTTCCTGTTTCCGGTTTTTATTTTACTTTATTATTTTTTTCTGGGGTACCTCGCCATTATTCTTTCTTTTTATTTTTTCCTTTTAGTTTCCTTTTTTATGTACGGCTAGACATAGCGAAATTTGTAATCCGTTTAAAATTGTTTCGCTAAGGACGTGATAGAATACGCATTTAGTATATTATAGCCGTAGTCTCAATTCGTTTAACATAATGCACTGCCGACTCTACTACACTAGGGAAATAAATCTAGGGTAGTTGGTTTCAAATTGAATGATTTTACGAAAAGAATTTAGATGTTGAAAATATATAAAAAATATCGAGGTTACTAAATGTGTTCATAATTTTTAAAATTTTTGAGATTCCGGGTTAGAACCGCGTTCTTAGAACCACTTCATTCTTGCCCGACGTTTCGTTCACTATTGCAAGAGATATCTTCAGGTAAGTAAACTTCTGTTACTGCACTGAAATGATGGGTGTGTCTTTCAGTGCACAAACAGTAGCAGCAGTCCCGAAGATGTCCCTAGCAATAATGGACAAAACGTGATCCAAAAAGGCAGCAGTTCCATGGACGCTGTGCCTGCCCGGAATTCCCGAAGCAACTAATAGACAACGACCGTGTAAGCCTACAAGCTGTTACCAAAAACTGGAAGAAAAAGAACATGTTAGAAATAAGCGTTAGATCAAGTATTATGAAAGAATACCATACACTTCCAGTGTAAGATATTAAACAAGTTAATATCGCGGATTTAATTAGGAAATTTATTTGGTGTAATTTTTATTATTTATGTAGATCACTTTTCATTATCAACATTCATTAATTTATTTGTAATTCCGAAAATAATTAACTTGATTGATAATATTAATATCATATGGAAATCTATTTTATCGACCGTAATATTTTTTGATTTGAACTAATTCACGACGGGAATCATCGATTTTAACTTGCATATATATGACATTAATAGACATTTGAAAGAATGTAATTACTATTTTATAATTATTATTTTTTATTATAACGGTCAATTAATATGAGATATAAAATAAGTCGATTAGAATAAATACAAAATTAAATGCTTGTATTAAGCTAAAATTAATCATATGCAGGCCAAGGAAAAAAACAATAGATAAGGGCGTCGTGCTACGCGACCAAAACAAAACAAACCAAATAAACTACGAGGTAGCGAGATGTTCAGCTGGGTCACTCTCCTTTGCCCCGAACCTACCTGTTGGTGATCGTCCCAAGGAAATACTCTGCCGGCCAACTCAAACGTTTTTCGGAGAGTGTCGCGAGTCCAAGGTCGCGAGGTGGAGTGTGGCGCCACCGTATTTTCCTGCAGAGTACCCCATAAATACGGAAGCGGAAGGGATGCTGGTAGTTCCAAAAGCAAAACAGTATGACCCTTTACTACTTGTTACCGAATCAATATAATCTTTGCTTATCTCAAACACTTGAGGGAAAGGTATCAAATAAACACATGTCATCAACAATAACAAGTTTAATAACAAAACAAAGTAGGTTCAGAAAATTTATAATGACAAAATAATTCAGACGACGAAAGAGCAATAATCAAAAGAAAGTAAGAAAGAATTTAGATCGAATTTTACAAAAATTAATGAGATGTCAATTAAAATCAATTATCGCCAAGGCAATGATTAAGCTTTGAAAAATTTAAATTCTAGCATAAAATCTACCAAATTAAACAAAAATTCAACTGAAACACTTCAGGCGCGTATCAGTGAATGCAATAAAACAGATTAACATGTCAGTACAACACCCTGTATAAACAGGAAGAATTACTGTGATCAAATTATGAATTAAATACTTACAAGTCTAAACAAGAGTTCAGCAGAACACAATTAAGTATACATAATCATTCTTTACAATAAGGTTATAATGTTTAAATCAAAAGAAATACAAATCAGCAACGTACCCCAAGTTATTGATTAATCTGTACGTAGGCCCATCTGAAGGATCTTAGCCTCGTACAATAGAACTATACCAGCTACACCTGGTAGCTAGTGAAGCTAGTCAACCAGTTTCAAATAATAATTCAGACAAATGCTTGTATCCAGATGTACAAACACCTAACTACTAAAATTCATTGAGTAATGCCTTGATCGCTAACAAAGTTTTACGGTATAAGTCAATAAGTGACACAGAGAAGTATTCAAATGTTGTATAGATAAGAACTGTCTGCAATTTTTTCTGAATTCTAACAATTAGCAAGTTCTTTGCATTAAACGAACCCTATAATAACTAATCTGAAAACAACAATCAAATTCTTACGATACTATTACATATGAAAAGTTTTCATTACAACATCTGCCCAATTAATATACGTTCGGCTTCTCAAGTGCCTTACTTAAGTGTTAACAAACTGATAATTAGTTAAATTTAATTGAATTGTACATATCTAAAAATACAAATTCAAGAAAAAGAAATTCTACACCTACTTTAAATTGTCCCAGTTATCGTCTAAAATCAACCTTTATGAGGAAGGCCCTCCAAGGGGTTGCACGGGTTAAACAATTCAGTAGAATATTTCGTCCAGTTTCATGCAGCCATTACGCTTTAGTACGCCATCTTGGAAGCGTCGGTATTTGTTCTAGGTTTTTTGTGTAGGCCACGCCGAATTTAATAATTTGCTACTGAAGGTGAAATGTAGGCATTTCCACCCGGTTTTCCTCCAAAGATCCAATATTAAAATGTTCAGCACTAAGGGAATCGTGTCCGCGAGCCTAGCCTTCCAAGAGGCTTTTAATCTCCGTAGGAATACAGCAGGAAAAAAAGAAAATAAGAAACTTTCTCTAGCCGGTAGGCGATAAAACAAAATATATCCTACAAAGGATATAGGACACACATTAGACAATGTTCAAATGATTAAAATATTTCTTACCGCAAAGACAAGGTTCTCACACAAAATGAAACACAAACTGCGCCGACAAAGATCACGGACCCAGTGCCGATCGATTGAAGAATCGCGTTATACGCCACAGCCGGTCATACGTCACACATGATCGTCGAAAGATTCAAAAGATTCAAAAGATAAGGGCGACATCTATTACACAAAAATATGCAAGCAAAAGAGGTTGCCGATCCACAGGGTTCGAAAATCAATTAAATGAATAGAGAAGTAAGAAGAAAGACAGGAGGTTAATTCAACTAATAATTAAAATAAATATAATTATTTCTATTGGATCTTTTTTTCTCAAAACATAACAGTCGCTTGGGTCGTTGTAAGAAAAAACTACGTTAAAAAATTATTGTAAAACTAATAAATATATATAATAAAAATATCATTTAAAATATTAAAACTGTTATATACTAACCCGAAAACGTTCACAATATAAGAAGACAGTGTACATACATCGTCCGAACAATAAAATGGTACAGCATTTCTGAAATATATACGGATCAATCCTCCGAAAAATAGTTGGCGTCATCCCAGTACCTGGTTGCCTCAAACATACCTGCATCGAATTTCCGTCTGTTTCCAATTGAATCCTATATCACCAAGAAAATCCTTATAATAGACGTCAGTCTACACGTAATTACAAATTAAAAACTTTTATATCTATATTTGCATATCATAACAACATAACCTTATTATTTGTACTGTAATAATAGAATTTAAAGATAGAAACATTAATAAGACTAAGCTTACCTGAAACTAGATGGTCTCTTTCAAATTATATTTCTATAAAATTTTAAATCAGCTAAAATCATTATTTTAAGTAATATTATTCACATTTATTACACAATGTGTCCATTATAAATACTTTTACTATTTGTAACCCTATTATGTCACGTGATTTACTCACAATCATCAACTGATTCAAATATATTATTAATTTGAACCAAATATTTTAAAAAAATAACGATTAAACTTAAATTTCCACAAACTACACATAATATTTTTATTTATCGTTTACCTGACTTAATGTCGTAGGCTTGTGATATTACATTTTAAAACTATAATTAGTGTAAATGCTCGAGGTTCTTTATTGAGGCAAAATAAGATTTGATTTTTTAAAAGAACAATTGGCTCCTGAGAAAGAGATCTTGCTCTACCGCTAACCGAATATCATATAATTTTGTTCATTTAATAAAAGCATTGGATGAACTGGCGCCCATATTTCTTAAAGGTCCATTTAAAAAATTATGTATTTAATCTATACCTGCCAATATATATAGTTGTCAGAGCGACATCTAATAAACTTCAGTCAAACTAAGCAATACAACAAGGTAGGAATCCCTATACATTACATTATAATTATTAAAAATTAAAACCAATTCAAATTATTTCTTTCACATATCTACTTATAAATGTATAAACATTCAAAGACGTTTCATTATATACCAGTATATATATATATATATATATATATATATATATATATATATATATATAATAAGCCGGTACAGCCTTCAGTATGCTATTTACGTAGATATAAACAATTTTTGATAATATTACAAATTCTAATTTAAATTAATATCTTATAATTCTATGTGAATGTCAGATCGCGCCTTCTATTTAGGAACGACATAAGTAGGGTTATCTATTATGTAGCTATTTACAATTTTTGAATGTCAATTTATTTTCTAACTAATTGTTTAATTATTTAGGATATTTAAATACCTTCAGTATGCTTAAATTTACTTTAAACCAGAAGTTCAAACCAACATTTTAAATTGGCCACGCCTTTCTCTTTTCGGTGGCTATTTTCCAAGTAGTCAACGCGTTCAAAAAAATGGAACATCGCTTCGTTTAGGTAACTTAAATCTTAATAATACCATATGAAGATTTAGAAGGCGATTTATAAGTTATAATTCGTATTATGAAGCTGAAACATAAAGAATAATATTGTAAATATATCTATACTACTTTGGAGTAACAAATTATCTTTGTTGCTAAATGCTTATTCAAGAAATTTGAACATTCACTACAGACAAGTATCGAGCCGGCATCTAATTATATTAAACCTTCTAATCCTTAATTTTATTTCATTATATAAAAGCCATCCAGTTAATTGTGCTGTACAACCAATCTCCTGCCATTTTACCGGGAGATTATATCCTGTTTCCAGTCCGAGAACCTTCCCGAAGGACCCTAATCCCAAAGCCTGCACACCTTCTGTTACAAGTTAATTAGTACTCATAGTCAAGGTAGAATTTACCCTATAAATAAAGGATTATCTGTGTATTATTATTATAAATCGTAGTTAGAGCAGCTTCACTGTGCTTAATATCACCTATTTGAATATTTAAATATAGTGTAACTGAGCTAGCATTTTTCATAAACGTATTGGTCGATAGTTAAGACGAACCCACCTTCATTTACCCTGAGATTACGTTATTATTGATATAGAGAACAGATTCCATTTTGAGGTTAAACCATATTGATTTGTATTGATTTTAAATATAAATCCTTCAGTTCCACCTTAAAGGCATTAATAAAATTGACATATTGTTTGTAGCTAATGTATATCATACCTTATTCGTATCTTTAATTATATTATCATACTGAAAGAGCTTTTCACCCATTTTAAACTAATTGTTGCTGTCAATACACTGCGACTGCGGGTACACATGCACTCAAATATTTAAAAGGGGGGGGGGGGGGGGAATTCAAATTGTTATGCTTTAATATTGTTCATATTACTAAAGATTTAAAACATTAAAGAGAGTTTAATCTGTTTAAAGTGGTTTTTCTTTCATATTACATTATAGGGTGTTGAAAATATAATACAGAACAGAGAGCGAGGTTTGCTCAATAATAATATATATATATATAGGACCAGTAGGGCCAATAGTAATGTATTGTACTTTGAATAATGAGCATAAAGGAATAACTGTTTAGAGTCTTACTATATTAGAATCAACATTAAAAACATTCGTATATTTAAATTTGAGTCGCCCTCGTATAACACTTTCTTTGTTTCGGATATAAAACAATAGAAAATGATATATAAATTTTTACATAATTGGTATACACACTTCCTCGTTATCATAGTGCTTTGTTAAAATATATATCAATTTAAAGTAAAACTTCAAACATTATTGCAGAGATTCGATTCGGCGCACCCCGGACTCCATTAGCATTTTCCGAATAGGATTCTGGTCCTGAAGTTGACCGACGCAAAGCCGTAGTGCCGATTCCTCGTCCATTAATCTAATCCGATCGAAGTGCTAATTCCGCACACAATAAAAACATTCAATTAGAGTGGAACAAATCATGGATACGCTATGGCAATAGCTAAAGCGAGAGACAAAGAATGACAGAGGGAGAAAGATAGACACACTACATATATATTCGCGGGCCTTTGTTTACTTACTAATGGATTTTCGACAGACGCACGCCAGGCAAGAAAAAAAAAACAAGTGGTTCGGGATTTTTGGTTTATTTTAATCGTGATAAGTGAAAACGACCCTTTTCAAATATGAAAGGGCGTTACTGTCTAATTGATTGCTGTTATTTATTTACAAGACTTTCTTTTTACTTTTGAAATCCATAGATACAAATACATTAGAGAATAGATAGATCTAGAAGACCTGAGATGAAGTTTAAACAATTTAATTTGAATAACTATTTTTTGAATAAGTACAATTTGTGCTGCTTTTCATTGTGATTTGAAGTAGCTTAATCTTAATATTTAAAATCATCGCGATTTTCAATACACGTAGGTGTGAATTGTATATGCTCTTAAGAAAGTTAATTTTCAAATTCGACTATTAAATTCGAAAGCAATGGTAGGGATACCAGGATACCATTCTTAGAATAAGCAAAAAATAGAAATCGACATTTTCTGGAAAGACACCAATGTCAATAGATTTATTACCGCGATTCAAGCCACGGTTTCTAACAAAGAACGGCTCCATTCAATTTTCTAGTCAATGTGTTGCTGAACTTTTTAGTAACAAAACAGAAGTACGAAAAAGAATTAAACTTCGTTATAAATATTGCAATATACATTGGTTTTGGCCCAGAAATAATTAATAAATTAACTATAAAATCTAATTTAAAAAAGACGAACCACGATTCCCCTTGTCTGTTACGTCGACAAAATCGCGACAAAAAGTTTATAAGTTTACCATATAATTAAACTACAAAAAGCTTAATAGCGTGGTTAACAAACGTGGTCTCGAAGTTGCTTTTCGGTTGGAAAACTTAATAAAATCTCTTCCAGTAAACGCTAAAGATAAAATAGAGGTGAACTAGAAATCCGGTATATACCGGGTGTATTATGAAAAACCTTTCGTGCTGTAACTTTTTCAATTTTATCCGAATGTAATAAATTATACGTCGAACTAAATCGTTTTAAAAATACTGTAACGTGATCCGCTTTGAATTTTTTTTTACACTTTGTTTATGACAGAGAGCTGCAAACTGTGTTTTTTTAAATTGCACTATATTTTTTTTTCCTTATTCAAATATATTACTTTTTCTGAATACGAAACTGTAAACAACGATATCCTTGTATGAAAAAAAAACGAGAAATTGTAGGTTTTTTTTTTAGTTCGATTTATTCTGGTTTTTCCGAACACAGAGATTCCTTAAATGCTTTTTAAATACTCTATTTCATTTTATTACCAGCAAATGTGTACCTTTTAAAATCACTTACATTCAATACTATATAGCCCATAAAGGATTACAAACCAATGTTATCAGTGAGCGGTGGGTCAACAACAACATTTACAGTGTTTATTTTAAAAATTTAAAAATCAAGCAGTCATATTGAACGATAAAAGTGCATTCCAAATTTTCGAAGAGAGCTGTGACATCTGTCAGTCACACATTCATTATAACATTTTCAACGATTTAATTCTAAATTTTGTTATTGAAATGGATAATGGCGAATGTGTGGATGCGATTCAAGCATATTTTGAATGCGGAACAAATTCTGCGGCTGCTTTGCGACTTTATGGATATCGTTTTCCTGACAGACTGCGTCCAAGTACTGATAAGTTTGGAAGGTTCGTGCGAAATTTACGAAATTTTGGATCATTCAAAAAACCGAAAATAAACGCACGTGTAATTCAAGATCAAAATTTAGAATTAAGTGTCTTGCTCTATGTGGAAGAAAACCCTAATACATCTACGCGCGAAATTGCTCACTACATGCAGGTATCACATTCTACAGTTCAGTACATTCTGAAGAAGCACAAGTTCTTTCCTTATAAACCACGGAAGGTGCATGCTCTCGATGAAAACGACCCTCAACGAAGGGTTCAATTCTGCACGGTTTTCATGAATAAACTAAGGGAAGATCCAATTTTTTATCGTCGTGTGTTGTGGTCAGATGAATGCACTTTTGGGAAAAATGGTGTATTCAACAGAAATAATCATCGCCATTGGACCACTGAAAATAACCATGTTGTGATGCAACACAATTTTCAAAATCGGTTCAGTGTAAATGTATGGTGTGGCACTTTAGGCGATAGAGTAGTAGGGCCTTTTTTGTGGAGGGTAATCTAAACCAAGAAAAGTATAATAATTTGTTACGCAATGAATTAGGCGATTATTTAGATGAGTTGCCACTTGCTGAGTTAAACATGGTGGTGTTCCAACAGGACGTGCCACACCCCATAATGCACGAATGAATACTGATTTTCTAAATAATTATTTTGGCGTCAGACGGATGGGCACTTACGGACCTATTCGATGGCCTGCTAGATCACCAGATCTGAATCCACTGGATTTCTTTCTGTTGTCTTACATTCAAGATCATGTCTATTTGACTGCACCTGATACCAGAGATGATTTAGTAAGAAGGATAGTACAAGTGTGTCATGAAATACCACCAAATCTTATATTAAACGAAGCAGTTGGAGTTAATAGAAGGTGTCAAATGTGTCTGGAAGAAAATGGGGCCAATTTCGAACATTTGAATCATTAAAATATGTGATAACTTGATTTCTGTAAATTTCGTAATTTTTTTTAATAATAATAAATTTGTCACTCAATTTAATGGAGGTGTCTTCACGAAATAAATGTTTATTAGAATAAGTAAAAAAAATATGTAGTACAATTTAAAAAAAAAAAATTTACTACTGTCTCTCAAAAACGAAATGTCAAAAAATTTTTTTTTTAAAAACAGGCGACAGTGCTTTAAAACGATTTAGTTTGACATATCATTCATTAAAATCAGATAAAATATAAGGAAGCTACAGTCCCAAAGGTTTTTCATAATACACCCGGTATGAAATTAATTGACGTGATTGTAAATTGAAATATATTGGTCAAATAAAACGCTCGAAAGTAACCGGTTATAAAGAACATTGGCTGCGTTCACTAGAACTGGGGTTGGGTAATTAATAGAGTTGTTAAGGTACGAGGACTCAAAGTTACCTTCGAAAATACCATCGAGAGTCTCCTAGGGAATACCAACGATAGAGCTAATTTGAATTTAAAATCAGTTATATACGAAATTAATTGCGATTATTGTAATTTGAAATATATAGGCCAAACGAACCGATCAAAAATAACTCGGTTTAAAGAACACATATATTAAATTCAATGGACCAGAAAAATCTAACGTTGCCAATCATTCTTTAAATGCAGAACACAATATGTCGATTAAAGGGTTAAAACTTGTCAAAGCCATCAATAATACCCGAGATCTGGACGCATATGAAAGCATTCATATCGTTAAAAATAAAGAGAACACGATTAATATAGACAACGCTCTGATTCCCTATTGTTGTCTCTTTTCATTCTTAGAAAAGAGGTAGAAAGGTCGAGGGCGTTCAAAGAGAGAATAAACACATGTGGTTGCCATTTCCTTAAGAGAGTTAAGTTTGTCGTAATTTTTAGGCAATATATTTTTATTTTTAAGTCAGTGTATACGTGTGGACGCCGTGTAAAGTTGCTGCGTTTTATATGTGTTAGCTTTACTGTGCCCCATGTGCGACACCTTGATTGGTGGTTTTTACCTACTGATGATGACAACTTAATTGTCGAAATACGTATTAGGATACGATTAGCAATTGTGGTAAGGGGTTATATACCTTTTTTAAGTTTTTACTTAATCACAGTCTCTAAAGAAAGACTTTCCAAAACAAGTGTAGAGCAACATAACCTATTTTTTGTTTTGAATGATTTATTTGATGATTTATTAAATTTGCATTTAGCAGTCCATTATAAATGAATTATCCCAACCCCTAGAACATGATTTAAACTTATTTATATTGGTTTAAAAGTAAATTTGTGCATATCTCCGTCCATTGAAATTTTAAAATACCTAAAATAATGAATGATTTATTTGTTTATATATTGAATATTATGTACAATTTGTCCATTAACCTTGATCAGTCTCAGTGTTATTGATTAAATCGTTGATTTGCTTTGTTACATGCTCCATTTTTATTTTGAGCAACTTGTGCTGAAACGGAGCGAACTTTGAGCGAAATATTTTAACGCTACAAAATAAGGCGACCGCTTCCTAAACATGTTGAAATAAATCATGAAAATAACCCCTGTTCACCAGAATCTTTTGGAACAGTTCCATCTGGTGAACGCAGCCATTGTGTATTAAATTCAATAGATGGGATAAATCGACTGTTGCCCGTCATGCGTTAGAGATCAATCATAATATAACGGTATATTGTTCAAAACTAATTAATAATATAAACAATTCAAGGCAATTGGACATTTGAGTAAGTGCTTGTGTTATTAAAAATAAAAATAACGTTTAATTTTTAGAATTCGTACTTAATGGATTTGGACCCTTATCTGTGTTGATTAGATGAGTGATTCTACAAGATATCTCCTGGTAGCTTCGCCTATATGACAAATTGTCCTTTATAACTAATTTAAAATCAAACTTACTTTTTCGTAATTTTTTATTTTGCTTTTTAGAATTTCTATAATACCAATACTAATTTATCTAACACCCTTTTTCAAGTCACAGCAGCTATGCGTATATCATATAAATACCAACGAACTACATTTCTGCCCAAAGATCTCAGCACTAATGTCATTAATTAAGAAAACTCAAAGAGTGCATTTGTCAAAGCAAACATGATTCGCGTAAATTCTTCAGTTGTACCAGCAAAAATGAATACAGTTTTGTTCCTTGCATCCTTTGTCAACGTAATTTGGAGATAGGCAGGACTCATATCCAGACTTGTAAATATTTTCTTTCTATATAAACCTTCAAATTGTTCTACTATAATATAGAATAATTTAATTTCATCGTCGATTAATTCAAGGTTGTATAATTGATTATAATTGATTATAAGTCGATGATCTCCATATCTTTTATTAACTAATAAACATAGTAACGCGTGGGCTGATTACGTTTCTGTTAGAATATCTTTTACACTCTGTAATGATGCCATTCATTATTTCATGTTCCTGTATGCTAGCACGATATGGTTTCTTTCGAACTAAACTTCATTGTTAATTACGTCCATTGATATTTAATCTGTAGATCCTAGTTCATTAAGACTAAAAACAACTCTGAATTTATTACACAAACTGACGAGTTGGTTTTTAACGTCGACGTTAACATCTTCTTCTGTTTTGCATTTGTGTAAGCTGTATGTTCAGACATTAGGTGGAAAATAACCAACGTGAAGTTAACCGCGTTACTCAGCTGTGACGGCACAGCTCAAATGGCCTTGAAAGGCGAAAATAAAGCTCTGTAAGAAGATACATGGAACTTTGTTCCCAAAACTCCATTGCTTATCTACTCGCGTTCTGTGTATACGAAAGACATTGTGTCAGCTGTTCGTGCAACAATTACTGGCAATCCACTGTGGAAGCAAACAATTTTGTCCTGTGAAATGAACCTACCCAGAACAATATTCCGCGTTACTGAAGAATATTTAGTTATGAAAGCTTACAGAATATGCAAACACCATCTTTTAACACCAGCCTAGAAGGCTATAAGAACCGAAAGAGTGAAGAAATTGCTAAGTTGTTACAGATCAAGAAAGTAAAGTAAAACCTTATTCTCGAACGAGGAACTCTGTACTACTGAGGAAGAGTTTAACCGAGAGAATAATAGGGTGCATGCTCGAAGTTTCGTAGAGGCCCGCAAGCTGGGAACGCCGATTCAGCATGGTCATGATCCGACCTCAGCAGGTGTCTTACGAAAGTGTTTCTCCATTTTCGTTAGATTATGGCGAGAATATCAACTCAAGTGTATCAAGAAACTGTGTCGAAACTATTGAAAACTATAATGAAACTTCTAACAGATGCTTAGGATGACAAAATTGGTATTCCAACAGGATTCTGCACCCGCCTAGAAAACGTAAACGACCCTAACATGGCTGGAAAACAACGGTAATGGGTTTATTGTGGTAAAGCAATTTGAAATCGGTTTGTCCAATAAAGAGTGGAGGCACTTTAATACAGCTTTTGCAAGTTGTGGTTGCATCCGTCAGATGGAAGCCCCTGGCTTAGTTTAGCACTTGTTATGGAGACAGAGATAGTTGTTTTTGGTGTTAATTATGTTGACATTAGTCACCGAGCAGCGCTGAATGTTCTTCTACGTTTCTGTAATATAGCAAGGGTGTTGTTTTTATGAAAGTATCTCTCCAGTAGTACGTTGCGCACTGACGATTCTAGAGTAAGATGAAGCACGTGTCTGCTTATCTGGAAAGATACTTTGACGCATATATGAATTTGTATTCTGTTCCCCACACCCGATTTTTAATGATATTTTATATTATTGGAAATATTTTAGTTTAATATGGCTTTCGATTGACCGTTTGATAAACCTGATATTAACTCTCTCGCGTATGAATCGAGATAGGATAAGATAGGGTACAAAGGTAGTACGTGGTGCAAAAGTCATCATGATGCTAACATTTTTGCAAATGGCAGCAAATGCCAAAGCAGAATTTACATTTGCTGCCATTGACGATTGTGAAGTAAACAAATACAAAATACGCGTCAACAAGACATGGATCGCTATACTCCTCAAGAACGCTGAATAATTGTATAGATTTTTTTGCGGAATAATTCGTCGGTGGTGTTGGTGCAGCGTGAATTGCGGCGCAGATTTCCCGGTCGTCCGATACCAACTGGGCAAACACTACGGCGTTTAGCTGCTCGCCTTGAAGAGTGTGGGACAACACGAGATGTTGCCAGGTCTGGCCGGCCCCGGAGGGGTCATTCTGCTGAGAATATCGCGGTTGTGGCTGAAGATGTCGCACAGAACCCAGGAGTATCGACCAGACGACGAGGAACACAACTTTTCTTCGAAAATCATCACGAGCGACTAGGCTCATTTCCATCTCTGTGGATATGTGAATAAGCAAAATTATCACTTCTGGGGCACCGAAAATCCGCATATAACCCACGAAGAGCCATTACATCCGCTCAACGTTACTGCATGGTGTGCTGTTTATGCTGGAGGCGTCATCGGGCCTTATTTTTTCGAAACCACCGCGGGCCATGCTCAACGACTTTCTCCTTCCTCAATTGGATGAATTGGGACTGGAGAACATATAGTTCTAACAGGATGGAGCAACGGCGCTTACTGCAGGAGCCACAACCGAAATTCTGGAGGCTGCATTTTCGTGTCGCCTTATCTCTCGTTTTGGCGAGTTGCACTGTCCGGCAATATCGCCCGATTTAACCATTCAAAGACTTCTTTTTGTGGGGTTTCTTGAAGTCACGAAACCTAAGACTCTTGAAGCCCTCAAAGAGAATATCCGTCAAGAATGCGAGAAGCTATCGCCGGAAGTTCTGGCTAGAGTGATGGAAAATGCCATAAATCGAGCCCGTATGGTCATCAATTCTGGCGGCGGCCACTTGGTCGATATCATTTTTTCGACTTAATGAAAAAAAATTAAGACATCAGATAAACATAATCCAAAAGCGGAACCAAAGTTTTTCATTCATAAAAAAATTACAGCCAAAGAACATCGTGACAACTTTTGCGCCACCTTGTATATCTTATAAGCTAAATCATCCAAATTTGGAGTCTCTAAAATGAAGTATTACTTCAACTGCAACAAAAATATCACTAGAAACAGTGCTTAAATCGATAGATGAATGACCCAGTCGTTTGTAACTCTTTGTGCATGCAGGGAGGGAGCATTTCAAATAAATTATACCTCGTTTGAAAGCTTATTTTCTAGACTTTTTGAATATATGTACTTTAGTTCTGGGCAATGAGTTATTCTTGTTTTATACGCCATTAAAATACTAACAGTATTTATGGCTAAACTGTGTATGTTCCAAGCTTACGTTTGCTTTATTTACAGAAGTTCCTAAAAGACCTAATAGACGTTCGTCTGCTCAGTGAATAAAGATTTAAAATATTTCAATTCGTTCCGACACAAATAATTCGAACTACACACATAGAAACAGAATGCGGTTTGCTCTTTTTCATGTTAGACGTCGTATAAAAACTTCGGTGGTCGTCAGTTCAAACTACAAAGTTTAGTTAGTACAGAAGAGGAAATACTTAGACACAACAGTGAAGAGTACCATAGAAAGAATTCAATTTATTGCTCCTCGTACGACTGAATCGTATAATTTCATGTGATTTATCTACCCCGAATCCGTGGGGGTGTATATATGTATAAACCAGTTTTAAATCAATACAAGCATTCTTTATGTGGTTCTAAAAACTCCTGTACTATGTATATATGTATGTATATACTCTACTTTCATGAAACTAAACAACGACATGAAAATATAACTAAAAATAGAATCAGATGCAGTTGACATATTTATGTGCTTACGTGTTTGTGTATTACAACATATGGGTCTTGTTCAGACAAACCCAGTAATTTCATATAATATTATTTGTTATATAGTATGAGAAATAGTTTTGTGGTTTCAAAATTATAAAAATTAAATTTCTAAATAGAATAACCCATGTTTTCCGGAATATTTGCTTCTGTTATTCAACAAATTTTGATGCGATAAAGAAAGACACTCCCACTTAATATATTCTTGCAGTGCTTCTATCCTTTCCGGCATCAGCTCCGATAAACAACGATCTGCTTACGACTTTTTTGTGATAAAGGTAAAGAAAATGCCTTTTTTGTAGTAAAAAGAAAAGTAAGACAATACATTAAGACTTTGTATATTGAATTGATTATGAAACTCAATTCTAGGGTTCCACAGGAAAGCATGTTCGAAGCTTTATTGCTGTTTGCTTATTGTCGTCATAGAACGAAATTTGGTATATTTATATACGAGGGTACACCAAATTAAACCGAACTGATTTTTTTTTTAATTCCACGCAGGTCGCTGAGCCGGAATGGGTTGATTTTCGGCTAAGGTGGGAGTTTAGGGAGGGAATAGTAACGACTCGAATTAACTCAGGCACCTTAGTACTAAACGGGTTATTATCAAGTTTTTGGCTAAGAAGTGTTAAACCAACGGAAACTTTGCTAAAATTACAAGCACAGTTCCGCAACGACACCTTGTCACGAACCTGGGAATTTTCTGATGAGCGTGAAAACGTTGAGAACCAAAACCACAATCGCCGCTCGAGGGCAAGCGCAACCGAAGCCAATATCGACACGATTCGACTCATGGAGGACGGCAAGAGGCGTGTTTGAATCGAATACATAACGTGCGACGAAACTTGGGTGCATTATTACTCTTCCGAGTCAAAGCAGGCGAGTGTGGAGTGGAGAAAAAGCGGCGAAATGGCTCCGGTGAGGCGAAGACTAGATTGTCAGTTGGAAAAGTTTTGGCAACTGTTTTTTTTATCGACTTGGCGCTATTTCCTATGATAGACGCACAATTAATGCGGAATATTATTGCGAGCTTCTAGATACCGAAAAGCTGTACTCGCGACGAAAAAACAAGACGAAATCTGTCAAAAGTATGGTTGGCCTCATTCAGCAAACGTCACAAAGCAAAAATTAGACAGCCTGGACTGGGAAGTATTAGAGAACCCCCCCTACATTCCAGACTTATCGCCTCATGATTTTCATCTCTTTGGACCCTTAAAAGAAGCACTTGTAGGTGCACAGTTCAACAATAACCAAGCAGTAGAGAAGTTTGTGCTCAAATGGCTACGTGCGCAAACGAACACTTTCTACGAGGAAGTAATTAGAAATTAGAAAATTAGAAAATGTGTTTCCAAGGCGGGAGATACATATGTGGAAAAATAATAGGAGCATGTTTTTGTAAATAATGTAGAATAAAGCTCCGACTTGAAAAAAGTCAGTCTCGTTTAAATTTTATATACCCTCGTTTGTTAAATATAAGTAAATCTAGGATAAGAATTGAAGTATAACATTTCCAATTTTATAAATATTCAACGTGAAATTTCAAGTTTAAACGACTGTATAACATACTTTTATTAGCATATTCAAATTATAAAACTTTCTTTAGGTTCTAAGAACCTTTTACACTTACAATTTTATTACGTCATAATTTAGATGATTTATTTACTGCCTAGGGTTATTAGTGAACGTATTGAAGAGACGATATTTAATCTGACCACCCATTGTTAACTCAATATGCATAATAGGGTTACATTACTGAACAATGGAAATATCCCGAACGACATACTTAGATTTATAACACCTACTAATACTTAATTAGTAGTGATATTTATTTTATTATTTATTAGTAAGATCTTTAAGACCCTATCGTAAATATTGAGTATTGTTGCCCGTAGATACAATTTCAGCGAAATATTAACACAGAAAAATTCCCCATTATGACGTCAAACGATACAATGTTCAACAAATACACGTATTTAATTATGTAATAATTTGTAGGGGTAATGGTGTATATTTAGCTATTTGTAAAACAGTACAAAACAGAACAGTATCTCAACAGCAGTACATAACAGAACAACATCAGGTGAACATCACGACACACAGTCTTTTCTTACCGTTCATATCAAGCAGTATCAAATTAATTACAAGAGACATACAGTCTCATATAACAATAAATAATTTAAAGTTTTAACTTTACATTGAGTGTTGTATACGCAAGAAAACTGTCAAATTTCTAGAATCTGCATTTAGATCGTAAATGAAATCACTGGGTACTGTGTATGGCTAACTAAAAACTTTAAAAAAAGTGTAAAACCCCATATAGCATCAATATTCGTATCCTATATACGCATTTCGAGAAATAAGTTAGCATCTTCAGTAGAAAGAAATATAACACATACTATTCACTAGGCGTCTAAGTGCCTCCATATTCAACACTGCTATGTCTTCTTACTGAAGATAACAACTTAGTTATAAGAAGACGTATATGTGATACGAATAATAATGTGTCAAAGTATTTTGCATTTTTTTAAGTCAGACTGCTCGAAACTGAGTTTACAATCCAAAGTGCCAATATTTTAACATTTAATACAATAATAATAATATACTTGATTTGTAGATTCCTATAAAGGTGTATTACGACAAAATATCAGATAGCGTCCAAAAGATTTCGAAATGTAGAGATAAATGTAAATGTAGAACACCTGGATGTCATCCTCCCCCGTCACCTTCAAAGTATAATCTAAAAATTTAATATAAATCTAAAAATCTAAATCATCAATAAACACTAAATACATATTTCGACAACTAAGTTGTCATCTTCAAGAAAACGATCTTAAAAACAAAAGCAGTGTTAAACGTAGGATCTATGGTTAAGGTACAAACTTTGAAGATATGCTTGTCACCAAATCGCTAGTGGGATAACACTGAATTAAACGTAAAATGTAAAAAACATGAAGTGTACAAATAATTACTACAGTCACAATACGTCATGTAAACAGTACTGAGAATTGGTCCAATGTCAGAATTCATTAAATTACCCTTATTTCTACGTATATAAATACTTTTGTAGCTATCTAATTCTCTATAATTATTTACTGTATTAATTAATCTAAGATTATTAGGAGGCATAGAGTGACCTGTGTCCTAAATATGGAATGCTAGATTTTTCTATTAAATCTAAAACGACGAAATATGTTTCTTGTAACGAGTTGAAATTGAACGATTAGTTTCTCCACTATATTTTTGGTTACACTCGTTACAATTTATTTCATACATACCAGACTTTTGCCGTATTTCAATTTTATCCTTGGCGTTACCTATAAATGATTTGAATGAGGTGAATGATATAAACGCGATTTGAAGAGAACGGTTTTTGATGACAGTGTTTAAATTTCTAGAAGCTAAGTGATACGGTAAGCAAATAAACTTGATCTTTTTGAGATAGTAAACTTGTGGTATCATAAATTAGTTTTTTAAGTCTATGTTTTTTAATGTTAGAAAGTTAGAAATTGAGTGTTGTCCTACTGGCGATTTGGTGAAGAGCGTACCTTCAAAGGTTGTACCCTTCCTTTTTCAGATTAATTTACTGAAGATGGTAATTTAGTCGCCAAAATTTGCCGTATTTAAACGTTGTTGATTTATGAGTATATTGAGGTTAGGAATTTTTCTTGTTTCTTTCTGCCTCTGCTTCATTATCAGTAAGATCTGAATGCATTACTGTGACCAAATTGTCCAAGACAAAACAACAAAAGCTGCATCAAGTACTCTGGAGGCAGAAAAAACAGCTCTTTGGAAGGCATGTGATGTAGTACTTCTCGACCATCACAGAAGCTTACTGAACAGGATTTTTAAAGCAAAGAAGTACAGTTAGTAAAGCCAAGGGTTGATAATTCTAATTTTCTATTCTCTTTTTCTGTTCTCTTTTTCTAGTCTCGTTTGTGGATATTTAATAGCTACTTCAATTTGCTAAACAGATGTATCCACCTCATCAGTTAGTTCCATCGAGATAAATACCTAGATATTCAGCTGCATTTGCCTGCGATATTTGTTTTTTATTGAGCCAAGTTTTTTCACTTTCACATGTTTGAACAACAGAAATGCATAGCTCTAATAGAATTATATTTTATAGAGATGTTTTGAAAATTTCATGGTCAAAATCCTATTGAAAATCCAAATGAATTGGTTACGAGCTAATCCATCTGTCGTTCATTTAAAAATAATTTCCTCTCGAAAAAAAACGTTTATATAAATAATCAGCGAAAATTAGAGAAAAAAGAGAGATAGGAAATGTAATACAAAAGCGTCAGACAGAAAATCCGATAAACGTCCAGTCATGCGGGAGTTTAGTGTATCAATTAGAGGGGTCACCTATACAAATTGGAGAGGTAGGCGGCTATGTTGACGATAAATGTGTTCGATTGTCAAAATGTAGAATGGGTCGGAGCGACCATTAAATCCGAACAAGTCCGTATGTTGTAAAACCGGGGGAGAATCAAAACAAGCAAACGCAGGTACTTACAATGTACGTATTGTTGCTATTTTAATTATATCTCTGCGGCCCCGTGTGCGGAGAACTCGGAATCTACCGGACTAATCCTGGCCATAACGCAGCTTTGTGGGAGCTTAATGTTAATCTTCGTGTAGGAGTTATTTTCATTTTACATTATATTCGAAATTCTATCGAATAAATCCTTAAAAAATTTGTATTTTTGTTTTTTTAATTAAAATATTATATATATATATATATATATATATATATATATATATATATATATATATATATATATATATATTATAATAAAAATGTTAATTGATTTATTGAAGACACTAGCTTTAATTCGTTACATTTCTGTTATTGGAATTTCTTAGAAGGTTGGAAGCCTATTATATTTGTATTGTTTTCTTAGTTTAGAGTGTCAAATCTATAATTAAATTTCAAAAGTATATGACTTTCTTACATTTACCAAAATTATAGAACTATGTAAATCTAGTTAATTTTGTATACTATTGTTAATGTTTAGTAATATCAAAGGTTATGTGTGAAGGAAAATTTAATTGTAAACCAATAAGTTCATAATATTAATTAAGAATCAAAATTATAGTATATATGTCAAATATTTTGGAAAATTCTATATAACTAAAGCGACCAATGAGCTTCAAAAACAGAAAAAGCTGCTGGGTTGCCATAGTGAGTTGTTGAAAACAATTGGAGAGAAGAATTTTTGTACTTGAATTAATGGAATGTGTTTTGGATAAAACGAATTTTTTAAAATATAAAAAAACAAGTATAATTTATATTACCAAGATTTGAACTGTTTTCATCTTATACTCCGCTATTAATTAATGAGCCACAAAAGACGTGTACCAGTTTTAGATAAATATTGGGAAACATTACAAGGCCTTATATTACCAGGATTGTGACCGTAAATTAGAAAAGCAGAATTTAGAAAAGTTTATATACCTTTGTATATACCTTTGAATAATCGGGGGATCCTAATGTAATGTGGGCCATTGGGTGGCCACACCGGATAGCAGGTAGGGCGACTTATCGTAAAGAATGATACTCACAAAGTTCGGGTAACATATTATAATTTAATATATAACACTTATAAACTGGATAACAATTATATACATTATTACTATGATCTAACTATCATTAAGACAGTATATAATTGTTATCCAGTTTATAAGTGTTATATATTAAATTATAATATGTTACCCGCAGTTTGTGAGTATCATTCTTTACGATAAGTCGCCCTACCTGCTATCCGGTGTGGCCACCCAACGGCCCACATTAGATGGCGATCCTGCCAGGATCGCCATGTAATGTGGGCCGTTGGGTGGCCACACCGGATAGCAGGTAGGGCGACTTATCGTAAAGAATGATACTCACAAACTTCGGGTAACATATTATAATTTAATATATAACACTTATAAACTGGAAAACAATTATATACATTATTACTATGATCTAACTATCATTAAGACAGTAACTGTCTATCTGAAAGTGAGTATGAATGTGAACATGATTCTGAATGAGAATCTGAATCTGAATGTCTCTCACTTACATTACTGTCGTTATATATATCCCAGATGATCCTTGCACTTCTTCTGGAATATAATACAAACCCTGACATATAGTTTGTGTATGCAAACCACACGTGAGCGAGGTCGTGTTTGTAAAACACGTTACATTTGTATTAAAGGAACGAGGCTGTGGCCTCGTTGAGAGTGTTTGCATATACATAACTACATTGCGTTATCACACTAACCTACGAGATCTGCCAGGATTGTGACCGTTGTTCCTGAAGTTAAAATATACCAGCCGTACGTCAGGGAAGAAAGACTTAATTCCAGAGACTAGACGGATAATTGTGATAGAATATTGAGCTAAGTTTTTTTATTATTTGTATTTTTTTTTAAGTAAACAGATACATTTACTTACCGAAGGTAGATAAAGATCCCTTTAATGACCATTTTGTTTAAAACATTGTAAGTAGGGAGGTTATATACAAATTCATTTATTCAGGAATTGATTTATCAGAATCTATTTGTTTACGTAGCCTGGTATTTGTCTCCTTTCCGTAGATTTTAACCTATAAGAAATTCCACATAACCATTAAATTTTATAATTAAATTTTGAATAAAAATAAATTGTTAACTATTGTTTATTCCGGACGTTTTGTTAAATGTACCTAATTAAATATTCACTTATTAAAATAAGATTTTCCTTTAAATAAACGGAGTTTAAGAACCAAGACAAGTCGTTTGAATTCAATTAGTTTATCATATTAATACAGAGCTAACATACCTTTTCATTTCTTTGTCAGACAGAATCTTCACGACCCTGGAGATATTAGAGAACTCATGTTCGTTGATTCTCCAAATTATATAAAATTTCAAACTTTCTTTTAAGACCAAAGTACTATTTGGTTATAGAGGTTATTATATTTAACTACAAACGTTTATATTCATTGGACCTGCGCAGAAGTATATCAGAATGCGGGGGTAAAAATTAGAATTTTAAATTCATTTTCTGCTTTAAAGTTTAATATTTTGTCTTTAAAAACACTTTTTAGTAAACGTTTGACTTAAAGATTATAATAATATATATATATATATACATATATATATACATATATATATACATATATATATATATATATAAACAAATCATCTCACCAAAAACAGCCAACAAATTAAAGATACATAATGCACAACCACCCAAAATATATGGCTTACCAAAATTACATAAAAATAACATCCCATTAAAACCAATCGTATCTTGCATTCAAAGCCCGTTTTATGAACTATCAAGACATCTAACAAAAACACTAACCAATGTCATAGGTCAAAACAAATATTATATTAAAAATACTTTCGAATTCAAACAGTATATCGACAAAATCAAAAGAAATAACAACGAAACTACGTCCTTGGACGTAGAATCAATGTACACCAATATACCTTTAACACTAGCCAAAAAAGTAATTACAGAAAAATGGAACTTCATCAAAAATTTCACAGACTTACCATTAATAGATTTCCTTGAAGCAATAGAATTAACTTTAACTTCCACATATTTTCAATTCGACAACAAATATTTCAAACAAATTGAAGGACTAGCAATGGGAGCACCTATATCCAGCGTAGTAGCCCAATTAGTATTAGAACACATCGAAGAAAATGTTATAAAATCCATGAAAATAAAACCAACCTTTTTCAAAAGATCTGTTGATGACTGCATAATGATGTTACCAGAAAAGGAAATAAGCAATGTACAAAATAGCTTCAATAATTTCCATCCAAATTTAAACTTTACCATTGAAATAGAAAAAAACAACTCCATAAACTACTTAGACTTAACACTAATAAAAACAAACAACAACATACAAACAAAGTGGTACACTAAACCAACCACATCCGGCAGATACGTAAACTTTCATTCAAACCAACCCCTATCCCACAAAAAAAATGTAGTAACAGCGTTAGTAGACAGGGCTTTAAATCTCACTAATCCAGTTTTCAGACCAACAGTACTGAATAAAGTAAAAACAATTTTAACAGAAAACAATTATCCACCACAATTTATACAAAAAATTATAAAACAGAGACTTAATAAAATATATAACCAAACTAACTGCCAAAACAAAAATAAAACAACCGATGAATTAACATATATCCCCACACCCTATATAACTGGATTATCCGAAAAACTAGACAATATATTTAAACCATTCAATTTTAAAATAGCACATCAAAGCGGACAAAACCTAAAATTCCTACACACCAAACTAAAAGACTCAACACCTACACTAAAACAATCACATACAATATATAACATAACCTGCAAAGACTGTGACAAAGTATACATAGGCCAAACAAAACAGTTACTACAGGAAAGATTGAAAGGTCACAAATACGCAAAAAATCAGACTGCTTTAAAAAAACACCAAACGACACTAAAACATAATTTTGATTTTGAAAATACCAAAATAATAACGAAGCAAAAAAATACAAAGGCCCGAGAGGTCTTAGAAATTATTCATATTTTCAAAAACAGCAGAACAATCAACGACAGAAACGAGATTGATGGACTTTCTAAACTCTATTAAACAATAGAAGACAACCAACCCCGCCCACACACACCAACAAAAAAATTTTTATTGTTGCCCATTTGTAAATACATATACTATATATCCCTTAACACATTTACCTGACCATTTGCTAATTTTAAAAGAGAATAAGAAATTTCACTTCTCCAAACAAAAGACTTTTAGTCACACAAAATATTCGAAGCGACGCGGTCGTTCCCTAAAAAGGTCTCGGGCAAATTCCGACGACACATGTGCACAAAATGAGTTTTAAAACAGAATAAATCGGTGAGTTTATATCATTTAATGTCCTTACTTTATTATTATTTTAATTTAAAATTTTTTTAATTCATTCATACAATTGTAATCATTTTAATTTTTCCTTACTTTATTATTAATTTAATTTTAATTTTAATTTTTAATTCATTCATACAAATGCAAACATATTTTCTTACTTTTCATTGTATTAATTTTTGTTTCTAGTCACTTGAAAAAGACTTAATAATAAAAAGAGTCGAAACGTCGTAGAGGAAAATATTAAAATTCATTAAAAGGTCGCTAAACCAATAAAATTCTATTATTTTAATATATATATATATATATATATATATATACACTCATGGACATAAATATTGCATATTTTTATAAATCTTTTATTTATATATTTTTTATGACATTTATGGACTTCTTTTGCTAAATGTATTATTTTGAAGTATTCTACGTATATTAGTACAGTTTTTCTTACATATGATAGATTAGAACAGATTAGTGGATGATTGAATAAAATATGGTGATTTTAGTTAGAACATCGAATTAAAAAGAGCGACAATAACGACAACATAATTTCTTTTTTAAGCCACATAAAGATGAATTAGTAATGGGTATTACCTCCCCTAACTCTAATTACAGCTTGCATTCTTCTGGGCATCCTTCGCAGAAAATCCTTAATGGTTTCTTGCGAAATTCTATTCCATTCTTCGTGAGCTGCATTTCGTAATGTTTCAATTCAATTAGAGACTGGATTTCGAGCTCGTATACGGCGTTTGAGAATGTCCCATATGTGCTCAATTGGGTTTAAGTCGGGACTTAATAGAGGCCAATCTAATGACGCAATCCCGACTTGCTCAAAGTGCTGGAGCACTATACCGGCTACATGTGGCCGGGCATTATCCTGCATCAGTACAAATCTGTCATACCCAATAAAGCCGATATATGGTAAAACATGTTCTTCAATAATGTTTCGAAGGTACCAGTCTGCATCCATTATCAAATTAACATCAACAAGCGCTGTGCGACCTTCCCAACTGATGCCACCCCATAGCATAATAGAACTTCCACGGAAGTGGAAGTTCCTTCCGCGGAAAATGTTTGGATATGTCTGAAGTTCTAAAACCAGTCATATCAGTTGTTAATTTCATCAGATCCACTGGGCTGAATCACCGACAATTGCGCGAGTTTATTGAAAAGATTGGAGAAAATGACTTACCATATCACACTGCCGTACGTTGGCTTAGTTACGGAAAAGTCCTTAAGCGCTTTTTTGAACTTCGAGCAGAGATCGACATTTTTTTGAATGAGAAGCATCGCTCTTTTGCCGATTTAGAAAATAGTGAATGGCTGCGGAAGTTAGCATTCTACGAGTATGTCGATTTGGCAAATCATATGAACGAACTGAATTTGAGATTGCAAGGAGAAAATCAGCTTCTCCCTGATTTATACACAAATATCAAATCCTTCAGGCAGAAAATAATACTATTTCAATCGCAATTACGTAAAAAATGTTTCACACATTTAAATCATGTGAAATATTCAGCCACAGTACAGAGACTGAATTTCCCGTCGATTTTGCAATCGAAACTTCGAGTGCTTTAAAGATAAATTTTGATACTCGTTTCTCAGACTTTGATGTCATTGCGAATGAAATTAAGCTTTTTCAAAATCCTTTTGATTCTGACATAGCTCCGGAAGTCAAAATGGAAATTATTGATTTACAGTGCAGTGATATGATTAAGAACAAATATCAAAATTCATCTTTGTTGGAATTTTATAACAGTCTTCCACTGGTACAATTTGATAATTTGCATAAATTTGCTCGTGGGTTGTTTTCTGTTTTTGGTACTACTTACTTGTGTGAGAAAACGTTTTCCAAGATGAAGTACACAAAGAATGTTTACAGTAAAAAAGTAAAATTGATCCACAACTAGAAACTATTGTCGGTGGAAAATCACAATTACATAAATCTCATTAGTGTTTTTTGTTTTACTGTGATTAGTGGGATTCATTTCATTTATTTGTTAGTTATTAATATGCTTAAACTTAGATACTTAAGTTAAGTTTTCTGCGTCATCATTTCTGTCGTTAAGTTTTACCTTGCAAGTAAATAAAACCGAGTAATTATCATTCTGTGTGATTTCTTCTTCAACTTACCACAGCAATAGTAACAACAATAAGACATTGGTTGTCGCGGGCCAGATTGATGACACTAGTCTTAAGCTGTCGCGGGCCGGATTGATGGCACTGGCGGGCCGGATTTGGCCCGCGGGCCGTAGTTTGGAGACCCCCGGTGTAAACGACAGAGCTCTTCTTCACTGACCCCCATGTTCACCTGACATAAGGCCATGCAATTTTTTCCTCTGGGGCTTTATAAAAATCGTGTCTACATTCCACTCCTACCTAATAATTTGCCAAAGTTGAGACACGGTGCTTCCATTACTACGGACTTATTAACCAAAGTGTGGGAAGAATTAGATTTTAGGATGGATGTGTACCGTATAACTAAAGGCGCACACATTGAACATTTGTAAAAAAAAACTAGGTTAATTTACCTTCAATTCTACGTATTATTTGTTGTAAATAGTCTAAATTAAACTGTTATAATATACCATTGAAACTTGGACATTCTTTTATGGACGCCCGCTACAATAAAAACGCCCAAAGGTAAGCAAATTGTCGACTTCCAACTAAAATAAAACAACCTCAGCTATTAATAGAGTGCTGTTTCTATTGATTTCTATACTTAAATGACCAATTTATTCGTTTAACTTGTACACTCTTAACAGACACAAACGGATTGCTTTCACTAATAATAGAATTATTTCCAACATTATTAACAACTTATGTTATTTTCCGATTACGGTATTGTATTTTCCTGTTTTGAAAATATAAGCCATCAGTTAAAAAAAGTCTAAATATTGACAATTAATTTATTTACTTAATATAACTTCATTAGATTACATTTTATTTTACAAGAATTAAAAAAACTTGATATGAAAACGCTTTAGACGTTCCAAGGGCTTTAATAAGCATCTTCGAGGCGATTCTAAAAGCAGACATCTAGAAGACTATTTACGTCTAGGTTGACCGTGCTCGATACGAAATGTATCGATCGGGAAGGAACGCATGCTTCAATAATTCGAACGAGATTTTCATATATAGCATCGGTCCCAAATGTGTTTGTTTAACATTTAACTGCATTCGATTCGTTTATTTTACATTTTGCCCTTCAATATCTTTAGACTTCTGAAGTCTTTGTTGTTAGTAGTTATCCATTAATTTCTCTCGTGCTTTTCGTATAAGTACGACAATGGTGGCGTTGGCAAGACAATTCCCACATTAAGTGGAGATGCAAATCGGTAAAAGCAATTAATTCAGTAACTATGTAGACTTTAATTACTACACGCCATAAATCATGGTAAGATGGGGAAGTTTCTGAACTACATGTGTGTGACGGAGTCGATGAAGTCGAACCGCAAAAACTTTTAGTACATTGTAGGGCATATGTAAATCAAGCACTCAACCGTCAGCATTAGGGAACAGTACCATATTAATTCGACTGCTCGAGCCGGGAGTAACCTGTAATTGCGTTCTAATCAGGAACTAATACAGTAAAAAGTGTTCTTTGACAATAATGATCCAACGAAAAAATCCTTTCGAATAGTTTAGAGGATACTACAGTACTGTAACAAAATAAACTTGATTCTATGTGATTTAAACAGTAACTGCTCCTGGTCAAATTTATGGAGATCATATTAATTTTAGGTGAAACTGTTGATTGAAAGCGTTGAAGTATTTTAATAAATTCAATAAATAATTTCTTAGTCAATCGGTTCTTAAACTTTCCGTTAACAAAAGAGAGATACGAAATAGAACCAGATTTCATTAAAAACATTGCGAGGTATAATTACTTTGACATAGAAGTAATTAATAACTTAATTAGAAAAACAGAATTTGAAAAAGACAATCCGCGAATCCACAAGTTTGATATCTTAACGTAAGCAGGAGAAAAAGTACGTTTGTTTACCACACCATCCAATCACAAAAAAACATTAATAGAGTTGGTAAAGAACAAGATCTCCGAGTTGCTTTTCGGTCCGAAAGCACCATCCAAAGTCTCCTAGATAATACCAAAGATAAAGTTAATTTGAATTAGAAATCAGGTATATACGAAATTAACGCAGATATGCCCACTGTCCTTTTAAAAGGACGTTTCGCGGGTGTGCCTTTAAATGAAAATAAAACTTACGCGTTGTAATAATAGATGTCGTCTTGTGTTCAAACATTAATAAGAAGTTATATTCTACAGTATTTTGACAGTTTGCAATAAACAGGTGATTATTGTGAGAGGTTAGAGTGCAAGAAAAAGTGACCATGTCTTGTCCATATGATTTTAGACTTGTAGGGTAGGTATTTTATAGCAAATTGTTAGTAAATTGTATCTTTGTTGATAAAAACACGTTTATTAATATCTAAAGAAGGATAGTGCTTTGTTTTCAAGCAATAAATATTTTTATTCTCCCTGCAAGTAACTGCCACCAAGTGTGTCCTTTTAAAAGGACAGTGGGCACATATAATAACAAAACTACATATATAACACTTTCGGCTGTTACTTTGTGAAGATTCATGATACTGGATATAAGTAAAATAAAACACTCAATTAAACTTTGAATAACTTCACTTTATTTTTATCACTATGTGACTGCAGTTTCGACATTACATGTCATTATCAAACTAAAGTTACAATAATTGATGGTGAAATATATATCTTATTTGGTAACATCTGAGACACACTACAAATTAAATACCTATTACTCTAATCTATTTTAAATTGTTGATGTGCGGTTACAAAATTTCCCAACTCTCTTTTATATTAATATACTGTTATAATAGGATTTAGACAACAAAACTACATATTTTCAGAGGTTTGACATTAGACCAACTACTGCGTTCTTTGGAAGAGGAAGATGAGGAAACTTTAACTCCCAATGTAGAAATAGCTATAATGCCGCCTACTACTGCTTGTGATGATCTTACGGATGAGGACTCCGGAGACGAAGATATTGTGAATGTCAACAATTTACCTCGGGCTCAATTGCTAGCAGGAGCTGAACTATTTTCGCAAAATACAGTGACTAGCAATGATGAGGACAATTGGGATGAAGAAGACTTATGGCCTCTATCTAGGTTTGTCAACGAGTCAAAAGCATATTCAGAATATAAAAAAAAGACATACAAGTGAAAAAAAGTGGATCTAAAAACTCAGTTGATAGAAGAATGGCCAAATCTTGCTTCAATTGCGCCTGTACATACTTCGGTTGATACTTCTGACCCACTACTTTTATTTGAATTGATTTTTGACAAAGATGTAATTGATATGTTCTCGTCATATTCTAATAGTTATGCTTCTCCAAAAATAGAAAAAACGACATTACAACAGAGGAAATAAAAACTTTTATCGGTATTCTCTTACTAAGCGGCTATGTAAAGTTACCCAGACGTCGCATGTTTTGGCAGAATTCACGAGATACCCATAATGATGTAGTATCAAATGCGATGTCAAGGAACAGGTTTGAATATTTATTATCAAATATTCATTGTTGTGATAATGGAAATTTAGATAATACAGATCGTTATTCCAAAGTCAGGCCTCTTTTCAACATACTTCTTCAGAGGTTTGTCAAGCTTTCACCAACGAATGAACACCACTCTATAGATGAGGCCATGGTTCCATATTTTGGACACCATGGCTGCAAACAATTTATCAGAGGAAAACCTCTGAGATACGGTTACAAGTTTTGGGTCGGCGCCTTGCCATCCGGATATGTGGTTTGGTTTGAGCCATATCAAGGTGCCAAATCAGATATAAAAGAGTGTTATAGAAATCTTGGCTTGAGGCCCTCCGTAATTCTCGAATACCTTGATGTTTTAACAAATCATAAGCAACTTCCATATCACTTATACTTTGATCATTTCTTCACAACATTGTCTTTGATAGATATTCTTACTAGTCGGGGAATTAAAGGAACTGGCACAATAAGAAAAAATCGATTGTATGGTTGTCCATTAGAGTCTGATACAAATTTGAAGAAAAACCGCGGATCGTATGACTACAAAACAACGGAGAATAGCTCAATAATTATCGTAAAATGGAGCGACAATAGCCTTGTGCACATGACATCTAATTTTCATGCCGTCGAGCCATTACGCCAAGTTTCACGTTTTTCACAAAAAGAAAAAAAGCGTATCATGGTAGACCAACCTAATCTTATCAAATATTATAACGCATATATAGGCGGTGTTGATCGGAGCGATCAAAACATCAGCCTATACCGTATAGGAATTCGGGGGAAAAAGTGGTACTTTCCACTTATTGCGCAAATGATAGACGTTGCAGAACACAACGCCTGGCAACTCCATAAATTGCGTGGAGGCAACATGGATCACCTCACTTTTAGAAGGACCATTGCTCTAGGGCTTATTGAAAGTAATGGGAAGAAGAATATAACGCAAAAATCAAAATCATCTGCTTCACCATTTGAAAATGCTACTTCAAGGTTTGACAGAATCGATCATTTAGTAGCTGAACAACCTAAGCAAACCAGATGTAGAGTCTGTCATATGAAAGTTTCTACGAAGTACACAAAATGTGACGTCGCTTTACATTTGAGGTGCTTTGTCGCATATCACACGAGGGCATAACATTTTTTTACACTTTTTGATTTTTCATTTTTAGTTTAATAAATAAATAAACATAAAATAAAATAAAAGAAAATTACTTTATTGTCGTCTATTTTCCCACTGTTCTTTTAAAAGGACACCTCTTTGTGATTATTACTAAAGAGAAGGATTTTTTAAATATTTTTTATGTCATCAGTAAGCTTAGGCTGATAAAGCACTGTTAAAAAAAGTATTTTAGCAAAAATAAAAAGTGTTGGGCATATCTGGGTTAACTGCGATGATTGTAATTTGAAATATATAGGTCAAACGAATCGCTCAATAATAACCCGCTTTAAAGAACACATCACATATTAAATTTAATAGACTAGAAAAATCGAATGTCGCAAACTATACATTGGCCACAGATCATAACGTTTCGGTTAAAGGGTTAAAACTTACCAAAAACATTAACAACCCTAGAGATCTCGACGCATACGAAAGCCAAACAACAAAATTAATACGTTTAACAAGGACAACGTCCTATCCCATACAGTTGTCTTTTGCATTCTTAGAAAAGAGGTAGAAAAGGTTGAGGGCGTTGAGAATAAACACATGGTGTTGACGTTTTCTTAAGAAGGGTAAGTTGACGTAATTTTAGTTTGGTATTCACTTTAAAGTCAGTTTATACGTGGATGCCGTGTAAAGTTGTGTGTGATTCTGAGTGTTAGCTTTACTGTGCAACACTTTGATTAGTGGTTTTGCCTACTGATAATGACAACTTAGTTGTCGAAATACGTATTTAAGATACAATTATTAATTGTGGCAAGAGGTTTTATACCTTTTTTGAATTTTTACTTAACCACATTCTCCAAAGAAAGACTTTTCGCAATGTAATTATTGATTAAATATTTGAGACAGATTTAAATTCGACATCAGTTCTTTACTTTTTAGCACCTGCAAGATAATTTTTACGTGCTCATTCAAATTACAGCCGATTTCATAACCACACTCTTAAGTCACTTTAGCTTTAGTTGGCTTTTAATTAATTCATTTCCGTATTCAAACATCGTCAATACTTCAACGTTTAGCCAGGGTTATAGCTTTGTCATTTACAAGGTACAGGTTGTCAACTGTGCAGCCCTCTTTAAGGTTAGGGCAACACGACAGAGCTTGGTCAATTTAGGCCTCTCCACATTTACGCAGATCACTCTTCACCTGGAAATTACACCTCCTAAGATTTATGCAACAGCCATTATATCCAAGGGCAAGTTCCTCATTCCTTCAAATGGTTATTGGATTATTCGGTATTTTGTTCTTCCACAGTTCTACGCGTCGTAATGCAGCTGTAAAATTTTCCATTTATGAGATTTTCAATCTCGATCTGGCCGGAGTGTTGGGTATAAAAGATATCTTATCTGTCATTTGTTTCTTTCTCTCCTGCTTCAAAGCATCAGATGGAGCGACGCCATCAAGAGAGTATAGCTTCTCCAATGGGATGGGACGTAAGCATCCTGTAACTAGGAGGACCATGTGCATAAACGGTGTAACTCTAGTTTAGCTAAACTAAGTTTTTAAAGCGTTTCTAAAACTGAGAGCCTTTCATAAAGGGACGTTAGTAGACGACGACGTTTACAATACCTATTTAAGTCGTTAAATTTAAACGTTAATAGAAGGCGGCTTTTACAATATCAATTAAACAATCTAATTGATATGACAACTTTTCAATAAATTGACTTAACTATGGCAGTTGTCAAAATTTGACTTTCGAAAAACCTTATTGTTTCACAGTGTTCCTAAATCTTAATACATAAAACAATGTCGGGTTAGTTACACCATTTATAACTCAAGAACGGCTGGACCGATTTTAATGATGTCTGATTTTTGTTGGGTTCATCTCCACCCCGAATAACAGAAGAACTACTAAAATATTAACGGAAAAAAAATTATACAGAATAGTATATTAGAGAATTAGTGTCATAAGACGATGTTTTGTTGTACGAGGCCAAGTTTGGAAAACGAGCCGAAGGCGAGTTTTCCAAAGGACGAGGACAACAAAACGTCTTATGAAACGAGTTTTCTATACTATTTTTTCTATTTCGCATTTCCATAACTTTTAAAATTTGTATTTTTCATAGTATGCAATTTGTATAAAATAAGTGACATTTACTTTTTTGAAATGTAAACGTTGGTCAAACTGACATTCCCTATTTTTAAATAGCGAATGTAATTTAAAATTTATTATTATTCTAATTCAAACAGAAACTATAAAGAAATGATCGATAATTCTAATTACCGAAGTGGGACACCACCGAATCTCCGTGAAATAGCAGAAAATACGTCTGGAAATTTATTGCCAGAAAAATCTCGTGTAGTATATGAAAAAAATTATCAGCAATTTGAATCTTGGTGTATTGAAAAAGAAGTTCACATACTATCAGAAAATGTTTTATTGGCATATTTTAAGCTACAAAGTGAAATAAAAAAGCCCTCGACACAATGAGCATTATATTCTATGTTGCGTTCTTGTTTAAATATCTATAAGAACTTAGATATATCAAAATATTCTAAACTACAAACATTCTTAAAACGTTGTGGACAAGGATATCAGCCAAAGAAATCTAAAATATTAGATATGGAACAAATTTATCATTTTATAGAAAATGCTGATGATAAATTGTACCTTGCAATAAAGGTATTTCTGTTTCTCTATTAAAACACAATTTGAATAGCATTTTCATTTTAGGTTGCATTATTAATAGGTTATGCTGGAGCTTGTAGACGAGATGAATTAGTAAATATGTCAATCAATGATATTGAATATAAGGATGATTTCATTATTTTTTCGATACCTAAACAAAAAATTATTTACCTAGAAGTTTTGCAATCACAACCCCTAAATGGATTGATTTAATAAAATAATATATAAGTTTAAGACCAAAAAACACAACCATTCAACGTTTCTTTCTTACCTATCGCAATGGATATTTTATATCATGTCCAATTGGAATTCATACAATAGGCAAGATACCTAAACTTATTGCGGTCTTTCTTAAATTACCAAATCCTGAATTATTTAGTGGACACTGTTCCAGTGCGTCTCATATAGCAAATAAGGGTGGTGATTTGATTACAATTAAGCAACATGGAGGTTGGAAATCGTCAGCTATAGCTGAGGGTTATATTAATACATCCATGAAAAGAAAAATTGAGGTTGCTCAAATGTTCTCGTCTGAACAAAATACATCAAGTGGGTGTTCAAGCGTTTCACAGCCACAATCTTCAAATAAAAAATCTGAAGTTATTGTTGAAACTAATACTACAAGGAAAACGTTAGTTTCCAATCAAAACCTACCTGACATTAGTATAAATGCTTATGATTCATCGCAAGTTAATGTACATGTTTATACTAATTACAATAACTAAAATAAAATACATTAACATAATTATAACTATTAAGATAAAATAAAACAAATTTTATGAATTTCACTTTTTAATTATCACTGTAACGAGTCGTTTCGCACCAACCTGGGCTTCGTCAGACATATAACTAACTTATTTACAAAATATTTTTTATATTAAACACAAGTAAACAGTAACAAGCAAAAACACATGTTTTATTTTAAAAAATAGTCAGAGGGATGGGTGCTTTTTATTACATAGATTAATAAATACTCCGTTGAACCAAACAAATTTCGAGAAAGAGTTAAATTTAATTAGACAAATAGCTATCAACAATGGATATAAAAGTAATATAATAGATAACATTTTAAATAAAAAACTCCGTACAAAAGCAATATCACAAGTTTACCCAATATTAAATAATAACACCCAAAAATTTAAAATGATCACGTTTATAGGCTCTTCAAGCACAAAAATTTGTAAATATTTAAGAAAGTTTGACATTAATACAGCGTTTAAAACTAATAAATGTACCCAAATTTATAAAAAACAATAAGGATTTAACAAACAACAATAAAAAGTCAGGGGTCTATGAGTTAACCTGCGGTAGTTGCCCTATGACTTATATCGGACAGACAGGCAGATCGTTTGAAGTACGCGTCAAAGAACATTTTTCTTCATTTAGAAATAATAAAAGTGACTCTTCATATGCGTCTCATATCAATTCAACGAACCACATTTTTAACAAAGAATTTAAAATATTACATATAGAAAATAAGGGCAAAAAACTTAATTTATTAGAGTCACTGGAAATCAATAAAATAAAGAAAACTGACAAGATCTTAAATGATCAATTAGAAACAAATAATTCACCCTTACTTAATCTATTTATTTGATTTGCAGACAGTTACATAGTGTATAGTATTTTTGTATTTTTCCATAGAATTCTTTATCCCTGTAATATAATGTAAACCTTTAGTTTTATTACTTAAGAACAGTACATTTTTTTTATAAACCGTAGCGAAAGTTTTGTATAGACATCCCGTAATAAAAAGCACCCATCCCTCTGACTATTTTTTAAAATAAAACATGTGTTTTTGCTTGTTACTGTTTACTTGTGTTTAATATAAAAAATATTTTGTAAATAAGTTAGTTATATGTCTGACGAAGCCCAGGTTGGTGCGAAACGACTCGTTACAGTGATAATTAAAAAGTGAAATTCATAAAATTTGTTTTATTTTATCTTAATAGTTATAATGGAATTTCATCAAGTAAAGGCCGAAACAATCATATAACATAATCATATTTTTATATTGAGTTTTGTGCTTCATTATTACCTTGTTTAAGTACTAAAATATAATAATAAATAGTCGTTATTCTACATTCATGTATTATCTTTTGTATTCTGGTAGGTACATAACCTATATTAAGCAGCGTGTCAAATATTATTCCAAATTGAACAGGAAACCAACACTGAATAATGAAAGGTTGCGTCTCGAAATAAGGTTCATTTCGAGCCGCGAATACGTATCAAAATGAGATCATTGTGTGTGCGAAATAAAAAAAATTAATTTTTAAATAAATTAAGTTAGAAACTCCACCATCTTCCGCATTTGACAGCTTACGTCACGCACGCTTATAGCTTATTTGTACTAATTGATGTTCATTGCAAATCAGTGACATGAAAGTGTACATTTTTTTTTTGTTTCATGTTGCCTGTGATTTGTTTTGAAGAAAGCATATGAAGGTCACCGGTCGATTTGTTTGTTTTGTGTGAGTGTTATTAATAAATCTTATTGTGCGAGTATTGACAACAGAAGGAAGTGTATGATACATTCATGAAGGCAATTGATGATGGAAATAGTGGCTTATTTTTCCTGGATGCCCCCCGGTGGCACTGGGAAAACATTCCTCATGTCATTGATTTTGGCCACTGTTCGTGCGAGATCCGACATTGCGGTAGCAGTTGCTTCTTCTGGAATAACGGCCACATTGTTAGAAGGATGCCGTACGGCTCATTCAGCGTTCAAATTTACGCTAAACCTTCAAACTACTGAACAACCGACCTGTGACATTGCAAAACACTCCGCAATGGCCAAAGTTTTAGTAGCATCTAAAATCATAATCTGGAACCAATGCACAATGGCGCACAAACGCGCATTTTAAGCACCTGACCGAACATTGAAAGATCTGAACAAAGACTCGAGATATTTTGGATGCGCAACGATTTTACTATCTGGCGATTTTCGCCAAACTCTGCCAGTCATTCCAAGATCGACTGCTGCCGATGAAATAAACGGTTGCCTCAAATCATCGAATCTGTAGCGCTATGTGAATAAACTTCAGCTGGCATCAACAAAGTATTCCCGAACATAATTTCTAACCACAAAAACAGCAAATGGTTGAGTGAGCGAGCAATTTTGACGGCTAAGAACAAAGATGTAGATGACTTAAACTTAGTAATTCAGAATCAAATCGTTGGTACTCTGCATTCATTCAAATCTATTGACTGTGTAACAAACGAAGATGAAGCCACCAACTATCCAACTGTATTTTTAAACTGCTTCGATTTGCCTGGCTTACCACCGCACAATTTACTACTGAAGGTTGGGCCGGTAGGCATCATGCTTCAAACTCTAAACCAACCAAAACTATGCAATGGAACGCGTTTGGTGATAAAAAAAACTCATGATCAATGTGATTCACACGAAGATACTCAAAGGATAATTTGAAAAAAAAGGTGAGGAAGTTCTCATTCCGAGGAATCCGATGATCCTAACCGATATGCCTTTTGAGTTTAAACGAATTCATTCGTTTTCCGATTCGTCTTGCATTCGCCATGACGATGAACAAATCACAAGACCAATCCTTGAGTGTTTGTACGTGGTGTGTTCAAGTGTTGGCAAACCATCCGCTTTATTTGTTCTTGCGCCTGATAACAAAACGAAAAATGTCGTAATCACAAGATCCTTCACTAAAGAGAATCAACCCGAGTGCAACCCATGCAGCAAAATACATAGCTTCAATAAAGCAAATGTCTTGCTGACACGCCATTTAAATACTTGATTTTTGTACTTTTATTGAATTTTTGTTTTCTTTATATATACAAGGTGTGTATAAATTGGCGGACCCACTACACGCGGCGATGTTCTTCGTTAAATTCGGAGTCCAAAATCCTAATACGAAAATGTTGTACCATGCTCCATATCTTTGCACGAGGTTCCTAAAGTTCGGACTTTCAGTCTTGAAATAAGCATTATTACTCGATATTTGTTGACAGAAAGAGCTACAATTTAGAAGAAATAAGAATTGTTGTTATTATCCTTTCGTTAAAGTTTTCTTTTTGATTTTAAAGTTTATTTTTAATATTTGTTTATTAACTTATTTTGACGAAAAACACATCTGACAACGTTGTAAAACAATAAGTAGGCAGCCTAATGTTGTTCTAGTCAAATACATTACAACTGTCAAATTTTGACACTTATGTAATCTACCTATTTCATTCGACTTGCTTATTTTTCGTGTTTATTTGTATAATTTTGTTTAGTTTTCGTATTTATTTGTATAGTTTTAATCAGTTTTCGGGTTTTCGTGTTTACTAGTTGTTCTGTTTGTTTATTATGAATTTTACGTTCAACGAATATGCCGATATGTACTATCGTGAGCAATTGAAAGTTAACACTTTATTATGTTGGCATGTCGAAATTTCAAAATTTATCTAATGTATACAGTACTTTTGAAGTGTCAGTGTCAGCATTTAATCATAACATAAATGACATTAGCTTGACAATTTGGTAAAATTTACGCAGCTATAATAGTGCGTTTACTTTCAATTGCTCACGATAGTACATGATATACGGTTTCTGTCGTGGAAATGCTAGCATGGCAGGGCAGGAATATCGAGTGCGTTTTCCAAATCGGAGTCATCCAAGTAAAAATGTATTTCGAAGGCTGGACCAACGACTTCGTGAAACAGGTTCGTTTATTCCAAGAAATGCGAACGCAGGTCTACCAAGGCAAAGGCGTACCGTGCAACTAGAAGAGCAAGTTCTAGCCACAATACAGGAAGATCCCTCTGCGAGTACCCGTCAATTAGCTTCTACACTAAATATTCCCAGTAATAAGACTGTTCATTTAGCTCTACGAGAAAACTTGCTTCATCTATACCATGTTTCTAAAGTTCAGCCTCTCTACGGAAATGATAACTTATTTCGAATCAATTATTGCAATACAATCTTAAATAGAATTCAGGAAGAAGGTGACTTTTTAAGACGTATTCTTTGGAGTGATGAGTGCATGTTTACCAGAGATGGTGTGTTTAATATTCATAATTTTCATCATTGGGCAGATGAAAATCCACATGAATTTCGCGAATACGGTCACCAAGAAAGAAGGCTTTCTGTTAACGTTTGGCTGGGTATAATAAACCACAGGGTAGTTGGACCAATTTACTTACCAAATCGCCTAGATGCCGGTGAATATTTAAATGTTTTAGAACAAGTTATTGATGAGATACCGCTGAACGTACGCCGTAATATGATTTACATGCATGATGGAGCTCCTGCGCACTTTGCTCGTAATATAAGAGACTGGTTGTCTGAACACTTCCCAGACAGATGGATTGGTCGTGGCGGTCCCCTTTTGTGGCCTGCTAGATCCCCCGATCTCAATCCATTAGATTTTTTGTTTGGGGTTTCATTAAAGGTAAAGTTTATGCTACAGCTCCTCAAGACGCTGACGAAGTTAGAGCCCGAATTGACGCCGCAGTATTAGAAATCACACCAGAAAGACTTGAGCGAATAGTACAAACGATACCACAAGGATTGCAGCTATGTCTAAAAACTGATGGATTTGAATTCGAACAATTATGTAGGTAATAATTACTTTGATTTCTATCAAGAAGATGTACAAAAATTAGTCAATATTATCAAAAACTTTTAAAACTTTGTAATATTTTCGTAATAAAAATGTAATCTAAGAAACCAATTTTATTTCGTTTGTTTCTTTTTAAATTTAAAATGTAAGGTTCACATGACGACGTGTAAAAATGTTCCGAAGATTATAACTAGCACGTGCGTGTTCAATGTTGCCAAATGTATGTTTCTTTCAAATTCATTCTGAAGACAAAGGAAGCCTGATACATCGTTTTAGGATTAAGACTTTTAACTCAAAATTTTACCAAGAATGTCGCCACGTGTAGTGGGTCCGCCAATTTATACACACCTTTTATTATCCTAATAAACTATTGAACTTAATAAATTTTTGGTATTCATTTTATTACGTTAATAGAATCCAAAATTAACTTTAGCTAAAAGTCAACACGACATTTATTGACGCTAGACAGTACAAAGTTCGCCGGGTCAGCTAGTTTATATTAAAATCATAAACTACTTTAAATGACAATTTAATTGAAGGCATGGTATGCCCACGTGTATAGCTCCACACATATTTGTATTAATTTGCATTAATAAAGAAGTCTTTTCAAGCAACTGTATCTGTCAAACAAATCGTCAGACAATAGTGAAAATTAAAATTGTTAAAAGCACAGTTTGCTTGAAAATATTATCAATTTTTTTCACAAACACTGATAGGCAAGTCTCACCTTCCATCAAGTTATACTTGTACTTCGCGAATATAAAAGTAATCTCTAGTCTATGCTAAATTACTTTATGTTGGATTCTGCGTCTATACGCAACTTCAATAGATATTAAATGAAGGCAAAACTTCATTGTGTTGCCTTTATAAGGAAATATTACGTAATAACAATATTGCGCATTTCCCCTCGCGTTATTTCTTCTTTTACATTGACGTTATTTACTTGACGCAGTAAAAATATTTTCCAAAGCAAATAGAAACTCAGATGATGAACGAAAAGTTTTCCACTTCCGCATGACGTTTATACGTGTGGCAAAGTTTCGGGTGGATGTACTACGCACATGTAACGGTATATACGTTTGTCAGGGTCATAATCGTATACCAGAAGCCAACTCGTCGAAAAATGTCCATCCGGAGTAACGAGTTGGCCCGTTAGCGTCGAATTTGAAGTGAAAAGTTTTGACGTGCCGCTGGTGGTGCTGTGGTGAATGGTGATTAAGCCCGCCCTCACAGAGCGGTGACTGACATGGAACGAGGTTATGCGCGGAGGTAGCAGAGTAGTTAATTAAAGTCGAAATAGACGGTAGAATATATAGAGTGAGGATGTGAGAGGGGAAAGGAATAAAAAGCAGGACTATAAACAAAATTTACAACATCAACCGGGCCGTATGTACGAGCATGTAAAAGATAGTATGTCCCATGGAGTGAAAACACATGTTCAATTAGTTGTAATAGAAATATAAGAGGAAAAATTTATGTTGAAATTATATTAAGGACATTGGACGATTTATTTATTAAATCTAAATGGAATATTATTAGGAGTAAAAGGATACTGAAGATGAATTTTTTTCAACAAAGGATTTAAAAAAATGCTTGCGATATAATGAGTTGATTAAGCTTGTTGGTACTCATCAGACTCGCGTGTTTATGTACTGAGAAAAATGAAATTGTACAGATAACAAAATATATTTTTCTGTATACGTATTAACCCATTTCATCCCACGATATATAAATTTTAGGTTTACAGAAAAGGTGTTTGATGGAGGAAGATTCTTTTAAATTTGAAACCAAATTCTAATATATATATATATATATATATATATATATATATATATATATATATATATGAAAAAATGTGTGAAAGTCGTATCCATCCGGGATATGTAGACATCGATGTTTCATAGTTATCACTAATTGTCAATACACCGCATTACGTTTATCATATATAACGTGTGTACAAATTGTCGCAAAAGCTACACGCAGCGACGTTCTTCGTTTGGTTCTGAATAAAAAATCTTAATGTTAAAATGTCGTATAATGCTTCGTTTGTTTTCACGGGGTTCTTGAAGTTCAGACTTTTAGTGCGTAACTAACCTTTGCTCTTCGATATCTGTTAATAGAGATAGATGCAATTTAGTTTAAAGAAAAAAATTTTACTAGTATTATTTCGTAAACGTTTTCTTTTTGATTTAAAAGCTTGTTTTAAACATTTATTCATTAACGTACTTCCACGAAAAACACATTTGGCAACGTTGTAGAACAATAAGTTTGTATTTCAAAGTGAGTTCAATCAAAATCATTACTGTCAAATTTTGACATTTACGAATTTACGAAGCATGATACGACATTTTAACATTAAGATTTTTTATTCAAAACCGAACGAAGAATGTCGCTACGTGTAGCTTTTGCGACAATTTATACACACCTTGTATATATATGTATATATAGTAGATTTAGTATATATGTAATATTTAGCAGATTTAGTATATAGTAGGCTTAGATATACGACTTTTGTTGTGTATAGCGCCAAAGAAAAAAAGGAGTGAAAGATATAACAAGTGTTCATTTGAAAAGTCAATCTAGGTTACTTTGAAATTTTGATAGAATAAGACGCCAATATATTAGTATGTGTTTGTTGTTCCGTAAAATAAAATTCCATAAAATTTTTTTAGTCCAGGCTTATTTTCGAAGTCGTAATAAAATTGATGGTTTATGGGTTTATTCAGTTCAAGATTGCATGGTAGAATTTCAGTTGAGTTTCCACATTTTGTAATAGATTATATACAATTTAAGAATACTTTGGATAGAACTTTAAAACTTTTTTCTGAAACTGGTAGTCTCTTAAGAAAATCAGGCAGCGGAGCAGTTAAGAAACGTACACCTCAAGTTGTCAATCGTGTTGAAGAAATAATGGAAAATGAACCACAAACATCTGTTCGACATTTGAGTCAACAAATATACCTTTCTGTTGGTACAACTCACAAGTTATTATTTAAAGATATGCAACTTTATCCATACCGTGTCACAGCAGTACAAGAATTGTTAGAAATTGATTACCCACGTAGACTACAGTTTTGTAATTGGTTTGTAAATATGAACAATAATGGAGAACTTTCGCAAAGAGTCATCTTTACTGATGAAGCATAGTTTTATAAAACGGGATACCTAAATTCACAAAATACAAGAATTTGGAGTAGTGAAAATCCACATGTAATTAATGAAGAATCGCTACGTCCAGAGAAAATTGGTGTTTGGGCAGCGATAAGCCAAAGGCGAATCATTGGACCAATATTTTTTCAGGCAACGTTAACTGCTCAAAGGTACCGTATGAAAATTTTACAACCATTTGTCAATCAGTTGCATGATGATGAACTTCAAAATGCATATTTCCAACAAGACGGAGCACCTTGTCACTGTACTGCAGAATCTTTGGATTATTTAAGAGAATTTTTTGATGAGCGTATAATTAGTCGAAATACTGAAATTGCCTGGCCTGCACGTTCATGCGATTTAACACCTTGCGACTTCTTTTTGTGGCCTTATCTAAAAATAACATATTTCGAACACCTATATTGAATTTGAATGATATGCTACAGAGAATCGAACAGAAATGCATGGAAATTAATAACAATCCAGTAATGTTACAGAATATCATCAGAAATTTTGAACGGAGGATTTTAAAGTGCATTGATCTTGAAGGACAATATTTTAAACATTTGTTATAGTTTTCAATAAATACCTTCTTATTTGTTATTTACTTGTATGCATTAAACTGTCAGTATATACGACTTCGTAGGTTAAGTAGTAAATTTTAATTTACGACATACTTCAAAATGTTCTCAGTAAATCACATGCTACTAGATTGAATTTTCAAATGAACACTTGTTATGTGAGTAATACCACAGATAAGTTGTAACAGATAGCTGAAGAGAATACGAAACTTGGCACGGCATTTTAGTCGAAATGGAACCCTGATGGAACCCTACGACACGCACGGACTGTGCCCGCCAATCATGTGGCATAACAATGTTTTCCCTTTCTCCACTTGTTCCCGCAGAGCTCCATATATCTTAAAATTTATAATAAAATGTCTAGCATGCATGCAACCTCCGTGATTTTACGTTTTTCTACGACATCGGCTATCTATAAGGAACTTATCTGTAGTAATGCCCTCATACAAAAAATCCCAGTCCAATATTCACGTAATAAAGAGAAAACGATTTTTCGTTATTCGAGTCCGGTCCTGTCGCAGTTAAATATACGGGCGGCAATACGGGCTTTCACCTCAAATTCATCAGTAATTCTCTTTACCGACTAATTATATTGTTCTATTGGTATTTGTCAGTACCAAACACACATTTAAATTGTAAATTATTCCATACAAATAATTAGAACGTAGGTATCTATCTCATTAGACACGCTATGGACACGCTATATAAAGCTTTTGGTTTTATGACGATTTTTATTTTATTATTTATTCTAATAATTTTACTTTTTAAAGAAGTTTAAAGTATTTAATTTTAATAACATTTTAATTAATGCGGCATTGGTTTATCGTCAAATTCAACGTAAAGGCTATTAATGATATCCACAAAAAAGCACATCGCCATATATGCGGCCGAGTATATTTATGTATTGGTAAGAAAAAAACATTCACTATATATGAATAGGAACTTATGTTAAAAGTATCGTCAAGAATTTTATCGATTTTTTGCATGTCAATGAAATTGAATTGCAGTTGTATTTTGGCAAATATTTAATTAACAAATATGAACCGACTTTAACTACGTTCTGGCCCTAAAAATTTGGAAATTTTTTATGAATTATAAAGAAATTTTTTTTTAATTTTTCAGTTGGACATTTATTGTATTCCTCTGATTCGCATAGCTTGGGTGCCATTCAGCGATAACCCTGTATATATGTGTGTGTGTGTGTGTGTGTGTGTGTGTGTGTGTGTGTGTGTGTGTGTGTGTGTGTGTGTGTGTGTGTGTGTGTGTGTGTGTGTGTGTGTGTGTGTGTGTGTGTGTGTGTGTGTGTGTGTGTGTGTGTGTGTGTGTGTGTGTGTGTGTGTGTGTGTGTGTGTGTGCGCGCGTGTGTGTGTGTGTGTGTGTGTGTGTGTGTGTGTGTGTGTGTGTGTGTGTGTGTGTGTGTGTGTGCGCGTGTGTGTGCGCGTGTGTGTGTGTTTGTATTTATAAAAAGGAACATAACAAATTCTTATAAGTAAACTAAGTTATAAATAACCCAAGGCAATTTTGTTTACCACTTTCGCTTAAATAACTACCCCTTGGCAAGCAATAATGATACGACTTGTCTGAAACAATTTGAACCTACGCTCTCGGCTATCATGATCGTTAATAACGTTTGTGTGTACCATTGTCGCGTTGAGAGGGGCTCGCCTAGTCATGTTCCATGTATGCGAGTAAACTACATGCGCTCCACACCCAGCCATATGTAATTCCATAATTTAGATATTATTGAATTGGATTTCGTGGTCAGGCGAAATAGAATCATTTCCACAATATGTGACTAGACTTTTCCCTCATCTTTAGCCTCATACTGCTATACACTCTTTCCATTTAACACCTCAATTTACACAACCACAACACATAAATGCACGAATTATACGTTCAGACTTCAATAATTTGAACGAATTTAATTTAATTAGTCGAGGCATTATTTTTTGTGCAAAAGGGGATTCTCTATGTGTACTATATTATTATACAGTAGGACGTACAAATATGAATACAAGATTTTCAAACAATGTAATGAAATTACAGCGCATCGTTCAATCTGGAAACACTGTTTGGCTACCCCTTTGGAGGGGTCCAAGACCAAGATTTGCTGCGTCTTCGTATATTTTTGTATTTTATATATTTTTAAAAGGTTGACGTGAAACCAAGAGCTAGTCAATTTAATGTAAAACAATACATTTTAACATGTTTAGTTACGTACACTGCTAATTTTGAACTCTGTTTTTCTTCTCCTGAAAAAGTAGCCAATGGCTTAGAAATATAGAGGTTGAAATAAATAAGTTTTTAGTTGACAGATCGCTTACCCGATTTAATTAATTATTCATTATTATAGTACGGTCAATAATACTTACTACTTATCTATATATATATATATATAGACATGTAACTACAATACATATATATATATATATATATATAATAACTTCGTGACCTTGGTATAATATGGTAAACCTAATCAGTAGGCGATTAAAGGTCTGCATATTACTTCAAAATATATGTATTTCAAAAACTCTACATGTTTCGGCTGTGTACGCCTTTATCAAGAGAATACAAAATATGAATGACAGGATTATAGACAGATTTTATATCCTGTCATTCATATTTTGTATTCTCTTGATAAAGGCGTACACAGCCGAAACATGTAGAGTTTTTTAAATACATATATTTTGAAGTAATATACAGACCTTTAATCGCCTACTGATTAGGTTTACTATATATATATATATATATATATATATATATATATATATATATTGTAGTGGGTCAAGCCTACACATAAGGATGCCTAAAACAAAAATATAGAGTTAAGATTTAAATTGTTAATTTTTAGAATAAGTCATAGTTAGAACTGCATTTTTCTCGTGCCATATCAATAAAGTTATTACCGCGCTTTTAATTAATCAAATTTGTATCACACATTTTTTGAACTTCTTGTAATCATTCACTTTAGTCATTTTCATTTACATATTTATGTCACCGAAGATATTTAACTTAATTGATTGGAACTATATGTGACATATTATGGGCATAGCTGTACTTAATTTTGAATCAGATAAGGCGGGAATTATCCCAAATGTAAATAGGTATTTAGCGGAGATTTAATCATTGAAAATACATTTTTATTAATTGTAAAATTAAAATAATAATTTAAGTGAAATATTTAAACGATCAGCAACGGTAATTTATTGATTTTGTTAGATTTTATCGACGAGATTAAATAAATATAAACAACATTCAAAATAAGATGCCTGGAGAATCAACAAAAAAACAATAGAGAGTTAGCTTGGGGTAATTAAAAATGGTACAACGCGTCGAAATTTTATAAAATTTGTGTTGCAGTAATTAAGTGATTAAATTGAAAATATATTAGCTAAAGGGATTCGAAAAAGGGTTACTGTAAGTGTTCAAATTGATGGCCATCTTGATCAATGCATTTACTGCAACATTTCTCAACGGTGAGTCAGGTCCGGCGAAGCACGTCAAGCTGTCCGCGAAGATTTTCTAATTCTTCTTCAATTGCAAGTTCGGAGGTCGGGAAGGGTACGTGATCCTCTTGCAAAAACGCGGTCCTTGAGAAGGCCCCACAGGAAGAAATCACAGGGTGTCAGGTCACATGACCGTGCGGGCCACTCAACGATTCCTCGTCTGCCTAACCATTCTCCAAAATGAACATTAAGGTACTCCCGCACACATAACGCGTAGTGCGGCGAAGCTCCATCCTGCATGAAATGACGGATGTTCGCGAGTGTTGGATCGTTGTCCATTTGCCCACGTAAATCTTCGAGCATTTCCAGATAACTTTGGCCCGTCACGTTACCCTCAAAAAAGTACAGACCCACGAAACCTCCCGCATGGATGCCTGCCCACACACACACCCCAGGCAGGTTTAATTCTTCTTCAATGAAGACGTGAGGATTCTGGTCGTTCCAGTACACGCAGTTATGCCGATTGACCGCACCGTTCAGCTTGAAGGTTGCTTCATCCGACCACAAAATGGAACGCTGGAACTGCGGATCATCCTGACTGCATCCGAGGTACCACTCGCAAAATTCCAATCTGCGATCGAAATCATCCTCGTGAAGTGCGTGGAGGAGACGCGGACGGTAAACTCGATAGTGCATGCGTTTCAGCATTCGTCGTAAAGAACGATCAGATATTTGAAGTTCTCCCGATAGCCGCACTGCAGATTGGTTCGGCTGCTCGACAAACGCCAGCGCCACTGTTTCCATATTTTCGTTAGTTGTTACAGATACCGGTCGTCCAGAACGCGGCGCGTCGGCAACAGAGCCCGTTTTTAAGAATTTCTGGTACATCTTCCACACTGTTGAATGATTTGGTAGCGGCGAGTTCGGAAACTGTTGTTGAAATTCGGTAAACATAGTTTCGTAATCCGCGTTCGTACGAAGATACGACGTAACAAAAAAAACGCGTGAACTTGTATCGGTTATTCATTCTGAAAACGCGTCTACTCGACGAGCACGTGTTATCATGAGTAGTTATACTATGCCGGTTCTGGCCCAAAATCCCATGTATTTTCTTATGGAGGTTCATTTTGCCCTTTTTCAATTTGGACACACTAATCCGGGACACCTCTATATACAGTCGTAGATCTGTAAACAGATCTATGAATGTATATAGAGGGTGTCCCACTGAATGTTCGCGGGGGGGTGAGTTTTACATAGGGGTGAGAAGCTTGCAAGGCGGTTATTATTATAATTTATGCGGGGGGGGGGGGGGGTGAGTTTTACATAGGGGTGAGAAGCTTGCAAGGCGGTTATCGGCGCTAGCGCGTATGATTTCAGAGGTGATTTCATCTTTATTAGTTCGTTTGCTCCTTTTTCTTCGGACCTGTTCATTCCTGTTTCATATCTATTCAGACTTAATCATTATTAGTTCAGAGATATTTAGAAGAGAGATGACGTCACATATTTAGAATTATTTGATTTTTTTATTTTTAAAAATATCACATTTAAAATTTTTTTATATTTTAATGTCGGGACGTCGAGGAATTGAACTCGGGTCCTTCTAGGTGTAAGACAGACACCTTAACCGTTCGGCCACACCCGAGATGTAAATTGGATATTGTAAAACGCATAAGTAGTCTATTACAAAATGTGGAAACTCAACTTTAAATAACTTAGAGAAATTATTCATTAAATTCGCGTTTAATTTACATATAATTAGTATTAATTATCCCCGTTTAATACTCGATATATTTTACATTTTTCAGCAGATATCAACCGTAATTTTGTGTGTAATATTAGAATTAGAGGTAAATATATCGACACAGGTCATTGAGTAGATATGTGGATTGTTCGATAAACTGCTTTTCATGAAAGATAGTATCTTCCCTCATTTTAAGAGAGGCGATGCTGAATTGATTGTAATTACTCGATTTTTTCTATTTTTAAAAATATCACATTTATATTTTTAATGTCGGGTTGTCGAACTCGGGTCCTTTAGAGTGAGACGCCGGGATTCTATCACGAGACCGCGCTGGGTAATATGAATGGGATATTTTATAAGTTATATATATTATCTAACCTATTACTATAAATTATTTTTCCAAGTTAAATTAGAATTACTATCATAGGTAGATATATCGATCGAGTCTTAATAATCGATAAATTTACGTTTAATTTACATATAATTAGTATTAATTACTCCGTTTAATACTCGATATATTTGACGACCATAATTTTGTGAGTAATAATGCTTAGTTAAAAATAAAACATAATTTCACATAGGATAAAATTTTATTTAGGCAGCATCTATTTTTTAACATAATATACTGTAATATACAGAGCATCTAAGGGTTACAATGCAAGTACATAGATCAAAACAAGTCTATACATGTCTTAACAGATATAGACTCGTAGTTTTGTAGGCAGGAGATCTGTATGGAAGGGACAAAGATATATAAATAATATTTCTACTTTAAAATGTATAGAGTGGTTTTAGGGCGCTTGCGTATATAAAATAGTAAAGCTATCACGTGATCATTATTATCTCATTAAATGAGTATATAGCGGAGTATATGTATATGGAAATCATACAATCAGTGTTCATCGTTGAGTTAAGATGCGATCCGTTCAACAAATTAAATCTTCGCTCTTCAATGCTAATATTGAAAATAATAAAGATGCTCTGGCTTCAGAAATTAAAAAATGTAATTCAACTCTCCGAGTATTAAATAATTCATTGAGTAGTGCTAAAAGTGTTGGAGAAAAACAAAAACTGATAACTACCATTGCTCAAGTAAAGAGCTTCAAACAAATGTATCGAGCTCATCAAATAGCTGGAGGGAGTTACGCACCGAAGAAACGTACTACTGCTTCTTACCACGTTAAATGGGAGGATATCAAATCAGCGTTTCAAAACCGTATTCGAACTGGAGTTATAATTAATCTAAAACATATCGACCCCATATTATTTATGGAAGATGCAGCTATCCTATTTCAACGAAGAATTTCGAATGTGTTAAAGAAGGAAGAAGCCATCAAGGTGAATACAATGTTTTGTGGCGAATTCAAAATACAGAAAGCTGATCAAGAGATTAATGAATTAAAATATTTTAACACTAAAAATATTGCAATTTATCGAGACACCAGTCTAAAAGAATGGTTTGTTAGCTGCATACAGCAGCCAATTCTCGCCGATCTTGAAGAGTTTCAAGAAAGAGACAGCGGTTGGGCATTATCAACAGTCATCAGTCTCCAGGTAAATATTAATAAATTTACGTCTCAACTAGGATCATCCTACATCGAATTACCTTCGCAAATTAAAATTAAAAAAGCTTGCATTAACGTAGAAAATAATGATCAAAAATGCTTCACATGGGCCGTTGTATCCGCGCTATATCCGGTGAGTAAGCACGCGCAAAGAACTACAAAGTATCCAAACCCTTCATCTGTGTTAAATTTAACAGGAATTCAATTTCCAATGACGATGAAACAAATTCCACGGTTTGAAAAACAAAACGATGTATCAATAAATGTTTACATTTTGAAAAAAAAAAATGAAAAATTCATCACCGTACCTACATATCTAACAAAAATGAAACAAACTAAACATGTGAATTTGCTGCTTATTCAAGATTTTTACTATAACGAAGATGAAGTGCATGAGGATAATAATGAATCAACTCCTAGTTATCACTATGTCTGGATTAAGAACCTATCACGCCTCGTATCCTCACAGCTATCGAAGCATGATAAGAAAAAGTATTTTTGTGATCGCTGTTTACACTACTTTTATACGAAAACCGCTCTCGATAAACATTACGTAGATTGTCAAGAAATGAACTACTGTAAGATCCGATTACCCACGGAAGATGACAAGTTTATTAAATTTAAAAATTTCAAAAATAAAGTGAAAGCACCCTTCATTATTTATGCCGATTTGGAGTGTCTACTTGCACCATGTAAAATTCAAAATAAATATCAAGAACATCTGCCATGCAGCATAGGTTATTACGTAAAGTGCGGCTATGATGAATCATTATCATTTTATAGAAGTTATCGTGGCCAAGATTGTATAGAATGGTTTACTAAGGAACTCAAAGCTTTTGCAGAAGATTTAGAAACAGTATTTTTGTGCCCCATACCCATGGACAAACTAACATCTGATGAACGATATTTGTATGAAAACGCTACAATATGTAATATTTGTGAAAAATCGTTTAGTTCGGATGAAAAGATAAAGGTTAGAGATCACGATCATTTGAATGGAAAATACCGAGGAGCTGCACATCAAGATTGTAATGTAAATTATCAAGATACACATACAGTTCCGGTGGTTTTCCATTACCTAACTGGGTACGACTCACATTTCATCATCAAGAATTTGGCTGAGGACTTAAAGGGACGTATAGATGTTTTGCCGACAACCAAAGAAAAATATATTTCATTCACTAAACATATCGATGAGAATATAATTAAATTTAGATTCATTGATTCTTTTCGATTTATGGCTTCAGGACTCAATACCTTAGCATCATATTTAATAGAATATCCCGAACTTATATCTGAATTTTCTAATCTAAGCGACGAAAAATTGAAATTGTTAACACGAAAAGGAGTATACCCTTACGATTATTTCGACTCAGAAGAGAAATTCAAGGAAGCGAAGCTCCCCGAAAAATCTAAATTCTTCAATCAATTAAACGATCTAGATATTTCAGATGAAGACTATGATCATGCGCAAAAGGTATGGAGTGAATTTAATATCGAAAACTTGGGTGAATATTCAGACCTATATCTGAAGACGGATGTGCTACTATTAGCTTGCATTTTCGAACAATTTAGAAGTAGCTGTCTGAAAACATATGAGCTTGATCCAGGACTTTACTTCACCTTACCCGGATTCGCATGGGATTGTATGTTTAAACATACTAATATAATCTTAGAATTACTGACAGATTTGGATATGATTATGTTTATTGAACGCGGAATCAGAGGAGGGCTCAGCCAATGTTCTTATAGACATCTTAAAGCAAATAATAAATACATGTCGGATTATGATTCTTCCAAACCAGACAAATTTATAATGTATAACGATATCAATAATCAATATGGATGGGCAATGTCTCAATATCTGCCTTATGGAGGATTTCGATGGTTATCTAATGCCGAAAATTTCAATGTTTTAGATATACCCGATGAGAATGATATAGGATATATTTTAGAGGTAGATTTAGAGTATCCGCAAGAACTACATGATTTACACTCAGATTTACCCTTTTGTCCTGAACATCTAGCTGCTCCGGGATCGAAAGAAAAGAAATTAATGGCTACCTTATTCGAAAAAAAACGTTATGTTATTCATTATAAGAATCTAAAACAAGCCTTAAGACATGGTTTAAAGTTAGCTAACATTCATAGAATACTGCAATTTCAACAGCGTACATGGCTGAAATCATACATTGATTTAAACACTAAACTGAGATCATTGGCTATGAACGACTTTGAAAAAAATTTGTTTAAACTGATGAACAACGCTGTTTTCGGGAAGACGATGGAAAATATACGCAAACATAGTATAGTGAAACTAGTAAATAAATGGAAAGGACGATATGGTGCCGAAGCTTTAATTTCAAAGCCTGAATTCAAATCGGCAACTATATTTAATGAGAACTTTGTTGCTGTTGAACTCAACAAAACAGAGATCTATTTTAATAAACCTATCTATGTAGGAATGGCCATATTAGATATTTCTAAAACATCAATCTATGAATTTCACTATGATTATATGAAACCGATGTTTGGGGATAAATGTCAAGCAGCCTACACAGATACTGATTCGATTATCTATTCAATTGAGTGTTCAGATATCTACGATTTAATCCGTCGCGACTGTCATAGACGATTTGATACAAGCGATTATCCTAAGGATAATGTTTATAGTATTCCTCTTGTAAACAAAAAAGTTCTAGGTATGATGAAAGATGAGATGAATGGGAAAATTGTAACAGAATTTGTAGGCTTGAGATCTAAAATGTATGCTATTAGAGTAGAGGGTAAAGATGCAGTAAGGAAAGCTAAAGGGGTTAAGAAGAACATTGTCAAAAATCGAATAAGTTTTGATGATTATATAGAATGTTTGTACAATACTAACGAGAAATATGTGAATCAAAAATTAATTCAATCCGAAAAACATCAAGTGTATAGCAGTAATCAAACGAAAATTGCTCTAAGTCCTCATGATGATAAAAGATACTTAATAAAAGACAGTTGCAGTACATTACCTTGGGGACATCGAGATATTATGTGTATAGAATGAATTATATTTTTAGCTTGTAGATTAATTATTCTATGTATAAGCAAGTTTCTAAACTAATATTGTATATGTATATTGAGGAAAGAAAATATTATGTGTATAGACTGAATTATATTTTTATAGATTAATTATTTTATGTATAAACAAGTTTCTAAGCTAATATTATATATGTATATTGAAAAATAAAATAAAATATTTATTATATATATATATATATATATATATATATATGTCTATTTAATATCCATACCAACAACCAGATCATGCAGGGGTATTAGAAGATCTATGTTATAGGGGGTAGGAAAGGCTGCAACTTTTAAACATCTCGAAATTCAAACATCCTAATTATACGAATAAAATTTTCATAAGTAATAAATAGAGGGAGGAAAATTATATTTGAAAGTGTTTTTAGCAGGAAATATACATTGTTTATGCAACACATATACTAGCTTTCTCAACTAAACTTTCCCTCATTAAATAAAATAATCAGATGCGGTGAATCGGTATATCCTTAAGTGATTTATAATCGCAAAGACTCCATGAAATTTAAGGTGAATACATAAAGGCTTAAACACAAGGTGTGCTTATTTTATGTAGATTGGAAATTAAGTAGATGATAATATATACACTAGTCAATAGCTTTTACGCAGAATATATAAATTATATCTCGCAACCCATACATAATAATGATTAATCAATATAAAATGTCTTGAAATTAAATATGTTTTAATAATTTTATTAATTACTCTTATTAGATATCAAGCCTTCAGCATTTGGTTGCATAGAAAATCTAAACGTTAAAATATGAATGAGTTTAATATTAGAACTTATATAAAATTGCATATAATATGAACTAAAAGGGAAGAAGAAATAGTTGAAGCTCCATTGTATGCTATCTTCAATTATTTATGGCTGTTAAGCTCATAGAAATTCGGTTCTGTTTATTAACATATTAAGATGTATATAACTATGTAAATTAGAAATAAAAAGAAAATATCAATTCATTTACGTTTTATTTATAAGATATAATATATAGATAATATTAATAAAATCATAATATATTTTTATTGTCTATCCATGAATTGTGTGAGTTGTTCATAGAAGCTGTCTAGTATTAGACGACCGGATATATCCTCAAGTACATATGCTGTTCGATCTCGATGAACGCGCGATAAAACATGTCTAATGATATTGTCCACTTTCCTAATTCTATTTTCAAAAGGGCATCTGTAAGCAGCTACAGCTTTCATGCTATCGTTTTAAATACATGATTTATTAGTAATAATTATACTATTTTTTTCACTATTCCAGTAAGCGGAGCGTATTCTACAACGCAGTCGTGAATGATTAAACAGATGGCAGTAGTATTGTTAGGGAAAGGATTATCTGACTCAAACTCAAGTTTTATGTCTACGGTACCCGCTTTTATGCTCTCTGCTTGTTTAGAAACGTCTAAGACTAAGAAGGGGTAATCAATGAAAGCGTTATAATCTATTAGAGGTTGAGCGATCGTTCTCCCATAATATGAACATTGAAAGGATGTATACATCCTATATGCTAAAGCGTATCGCTTAATATCCATTTGTAAATTCAGATTATTGTAAGGATAGGTCTCAGAGTTTAAGTATAGTTTTATATTACTGATTGACACGTGATCAAATCGACCAGCGTCAGCAGTTAAGTTATCCTTCCTATTTGTTTGGAAGGCTATTATTACGAAGCGCGGTTTCTCTAAATTTGTGCTCGTTTTAACACTCCACACATCTTTTTTATTGCTTCGTAAAGATGGTAGTTCATGCAGATCCCATTTTCTAAATGGCATGTAGATGGGTTTATTAGCGTTTAAAGTTTTTAATAAATTTAGACGAATTGAGTCATCCATAACAATATGTGGAACATGCCATTCGACTTTACTGATATCTATTTTAGCTTTTTTTGTGCCATCTGCTTCAATATTTTTATAACAATTAATATCTAATCGGCTTCGTATCAGTATCAGCTCTTGGGAGGTATAGGCGACCACTTTCCTATAGTCTTCGAAGCATCCGACTATAAACCTTAAGGGAATGCATGCACTAAATGTATCACCTGATAATGTCGGCTGACTTTTATTTTCGAAAGGATACCAACCCGCCATTTGTAGAGACTTGCTCTCATTATCACTTAAAGACAAGAAACCTTTGATGGTAGAAGTTATACCAGGCTTATTACAACGATCTATTTCGATACCATTTATCTCATATCGCAGCTGATCAAACAGAAACGCGTATGCATTATTTATTAGCTCACAAGAGCCAGTCCCATCTATGTTTGGTTTAAATGTACCTTCAATATATATGTAGCTGTCACCTGGAATTGTGTATACATCTTGATTATTTATTGGTATACGTATTTCATCGTTCGCATTGAAATTATTAGCACGAGGGTAATATGTATGATATTCCTCCTTAGTTATCGTTTCGTCGAAGTTTAACTTTGCGTAAATGTCTAACTTTTCCATCGTTAACAACAAATCCCAATGATTGAAGGAATGTTAAATTTATAGGTGTTAGCACGTTAGTCGTTGGAGACTGAATGGCCGCCGTCTGATGATAAGAGAGTTCTTTATATGTTTTGTTAAACTCCAAACCCATTATAATCGCTTTAATTCTAGGCGCACAACGATCTGCTCACCTCGAAAATTTATTGGATCTCCTTCTTGGTCTAGCAACGTTAACGTAATATTGCTAATGTTTTTTGTTGTTGTCGGCAGATAGACTATATTCCTAGGTTCTATATTGATGCTGTAACCGGGTTCTACTGTTGGTGAAAATTCAAATAGTGTGTGAGAGGGACGTGTGTCATAATACGCAGAAGATACTATATTGCACTCGATTCTAATTGTAACGACCTTTATAATCTGTACTGGAAGGTCAGATTCGTAGATCCTTTTAGCATGCAATTTGCTTTTGCTGAATCCTAACATGCGACCGATTGAGTCTTCCTTAGTAAAATCTATAGAAAAAATACTATATATCTCACACCTCAACGTGTTGTTGTTAGGTTTTATAGTTAGTAAACCGCTTTTATCTAATATGTTTTTGTTTGTAGACGGCAATCGGTTTTGTATATAAGTCTCTAAATCACTTATTTCATATGAGCCAGTGGGTATTTCTAACACCTCGTTATCATAATAGAATTTGTTATGTCCCTCATAAACATTTGGTATAGTATTGTAAGTGTGTAGACCTATAAGTCCCAATCCATATTCATATCGATCATCTAATTCAATCGGGGGATAGTAATCTGCAGTAAGCACGTGGTTAGTGCTTTTGAGTGTGAACGTGTTCGACATGATACTGAACTCACTATGTACTCTACATATAGCTATATAGAAATTCTAAACATAAATGTCCACAATTCTTTTCGTTAAACTTCTGATATCGGCGGTGGTTATATTTGATTTCACATTTTTTTAGATATTGAACGAGTTCAAGCGGAGGTGATAAATTTCCATATGAGTGGAAATATTGAACTTTCAGTTTTCTCTTGGAATATGCAACCCAGTGTGTGCCTGGCCCTTCTTTTGAATCAAGATTAACGACTGCACACTCATTGCTTTTTGGTATATTCGGTAAGCTATTTCTCATAAAGACACCTCGGAAGTAGGGTAAATAATCTCCATACTTTAAAATGTCTACGTCCGAGAGAGCTCTGCGTGGCAGTCGATTTAAAAGTTTTTTGCTTCCTTATTTGATTTAAGATATAGTCCCATTCCTCTTTTATATGGCTTCAAAAACATTCCTTCACCTTTTTTCCCCAAAGCAACTTCTTCCATAACCTTATTATGACGTTGCGTCTCTTCTAACACTTTTTGAGATGCTCTAGCTTTATTGACCGCTTGCACAATTCCGGTTACGCCCCCGGTAAGACCACCTAAAGCACTTAAGCCAGCAAATAGAGGTATGAGAGGAATGATACCCCCTGATTTCGGTAGAGGAATAACTCTGGGTGTATTAATATTTGTTTTACCCCCATTCTTCTTTATCGCGATTTTAGCAGAAGCGAGCGCTATTTTAGCTCCATCAACAATATCCTTCAGTTTAGTCTTTTTTAGGGCTACCTTAGCATGATAGACAACTCCTTTTCTAAACGGGATTTTTCTAACGAAGCCTCCTTCTATTCTATTCCGTGTTTTCGCTATAGATGATCTACGCTTAGTCTTAATTCGATTTAACCCCATACCTAATTTTCTTTTAACTTTCATACTGTTTGTGACCAGCCAAGCAGCTGCTTTTTCACCAAAACTTGCGTCCTTGGATTTGACTCGAGTCCACGCTCTTTCTTGCAGTATGTGATCGGCTTGATGGCGTTTTATAGTATCGCTATCCCTCGAATAAGCGATATCGTGTTCTTTACATGCAGCGTCAAGCGGATTAATTCCTTGGTCGCCTCGAGCCATACGCTGTTTCAGTTTCGTACCTGGACCACAGTATTGATATCCGGGTAGATGTAATTCTACTGGTAACTTATTAATGAGTGAATTTAATATACCTCTACCCTCTTTGAATGTAGACATTTGAATGAAACATATATTAATGTATGATCACATTATATAGATTCATTCTTGCGAAATGCGTGTCGTTAAACAGAAGGTAACCTTAAAGGTTCGAAATTTGGACGGTGGTTTGATAGACAATAAATTTAAACGAAGACATGGAGAAATATTACCAAATACTATCAGAGGTATAATATGTGGGCCATCTAACTGCGGAAAAACAAATGCTCTTTTGAGTTTGATTACCGAAGAGAATGGTTTAAAATTTAACAATATCTATGTTTATTCCAAGTCACTTTACCAGTCTAAATATCGATTTCTAGAGGCAGTGATGAATAACGTGAAGGATGTTAAATATTTTAAGTATTCGGAAAACGATAACATCATAGATCCCTGTAAAGCTTTAGAAAACTCTGTTTTTATTTTCGATGATGTTGCTTGCGAGACACAAGATAAAATTAGAACATATTTTTGCATGGGTCGACATAAGTCGATTGATTGTTTCTACTTATGTCAGACGTATACTCGAATACCAAAACATTTAATACGTGATAATGCTAATTTTATTATTTTATTTAAACAGGATGATTTAAATCTTCGACATATATATGCCGATCATGTTAACACTGATATGACTTTTGATAAGTTTAAAGAAGTTTGTGCTGAGTGTTGGAAAAATAATTATGGTTTTCTAACGATAGATAAAGATAGTAATATCGATGAGGGTCGCTATAGAAAAATGTTCGATTGTTATATATATTTGTGAACACAAGCATATTAGTCAATCAGCTAACGATATGCGTATGGTTAAGAAGCATAACAATGGGGGAAGAGCAATCGTCAACCGATATCAGAGATATATGTTGTGATATATATTGGACACTCTGCGAATGTATTTCCTCATTTTTTATAAAGCTTTTCCGCTAGCTATGATCACACTTAATAGTATTAAAGTATGAAAACAGCCTATCTGCCTCAATAGCTGTTTAATATCCGTTCGGACCTGTTCATTCCTGTTCCAGAGCTATCCAATATCTAATATCTTAAAACAGCTCATCTGCTTCAATAACCGTTTAATACCCGTTCAGATTTGTTCATTCCTGTTCTAGAGCTGTATAATATCTGTTTTATATCTATACAGACTTGATCATTATCCGTTCAGACCTGTTCCATATCTGTTTCGGAAGCTATTCGTTCTCTGTTCAGACCTGTTTAGAAGCTATTCAAACCTGTTCACTATCTGTTTCGGAGCTGCTTGCTATCTGTTTGCGGGACAGTCCTGAGGATGTCGCCGAAGAAAAGGAGCAAACGAAATGATAAAGATGAAATCACCTCTGAAATCATACGCGCTAGCGCTTCAATTAGAAAAAAATATTTAGCATTGAAATTAGGTCGTTCTGAATTTGACGCATTACTAACACACCATTTCAAACCAGTCACTGAACCCCTTAAAAAAGTTTTAGAAAAAACATCAGCACAGACTGAAATAGATCTGAAGAGTAAGATGAAGTCAGAGGATGAAGAGTCTAAACAAAATATAAGAATCCCGAAGATGATATCAAACACAAAGTCACATAGTCTTTCTATGGAGAGTTCCGATAGCCCTTATGAGGGACTTAATATAACTGATCGTAACATTGAAAATTCCGACCTGTATTATTTTCCTAGAATCTACTTGGAAGGATTATTGTCCGATGCTAGCAGAGAATATGATTTAACGTTTGGTGTCCACGTTGATCCTGTGTCGGATAACTTTAAAATGGGTAAATCAAGTTTTACTTCCGATGGTCGTGATTTTGTAATCGATAACGTGCGATATAAGGGGACGCGAGGATTATGCGAGTTGATATTTAAGGTACATCCTAGCGAGTTTACGAGAGATGACAAAGAGCAGTATAGACGAATCTTAAAACAAACTAGTGTACATCATCGTGACTTTGATCCCGAAAAGCAAGTCAAAGGAAGCAGAAGCTATAAATATTCATACATCATTAAACCTTTATTGAATCTAAGCACTTCATCGATGAATCTGGACACATCGTCTACGAGTGGATATATACAGGGGAGTGGCCATGTTGGTGAAGAATTAGTAGTGAGGAATGCTCCCTATCAGTATGTGTACTGGGATGATATAAATGAACTAGTTGATCGACTACGTTTACTCCTAGCATCGAAAACGGCCGGGCACTCTGGACATATAAATGAAATTGCCTCCATTGTTGAAGAGCTCAAGGAATCCGGCGTAATTGTATAATTAATCGAAGCCGAGTATTAATATAGTAGTACGCTATTACTGTTCGTAAAAGCCGGTCAGTTATGAAGAGTATTGATAAATTCGGGCGGCATTTAAACAAAAGTGAAATAAAAAAATCACTCGCACCATATAACCTTCAGTCTATTTTATCTAAAGATATCGAGGGACATTATGATTTTAAAAATAAACGAATACGCAATATTCAGTCGCCTGTAGAAGATAATGATTCTGTGAATATGGCTTATGTTAATAAAAAGATACAAGTTCTTAATGATTATATTAAAAAGATTGAATCTTCATGTGCGAGCAAAACCTTTGTAGATACACAGATCGCAGCGGTTGATGAGATTATCAAAAAGAGTGTATCTGTATGTGCTAACAAAACTTATGTAGATAAAAAGTTTACATCGGTTGATGAGCATATTAGAAAGACTATATCTGCATGCGCAAACAAAACCAATGTAGATAAAAAGTTTATCGCAGTTGAAGATAATTTTAGAAGGAGCTTATCGGTATGTGCAAACAAAACTAATGTAGATAAAAAGTTTACAGCGGTTGATGAGCTACTTAAAAAGATTATATCCTTAGGCGTAAATAAAAGCTATGTGGATAGTAAGTTTAAAGAACTTTTGGAAATTCTAAAATAGAAAACATCACCACTTGCTTGCGCTGTAGATCTATAAAAATTTTGAATCTACGTTGACGCATTAAAACATTTAATGATAGTAATTCTATATGAGCTGTCGAGCTGCGACTTCATTTACACAGATAAAGTTCAGCTGTAAACATCTAAGCTGTATCGATATTAAATATTCTAATAGAGAAATGAGTGAAATTAAACGTGACGTTGTAAACGAACTGCATAAACCTGCTCGTAGATTGTTTACTAGACGACATATTATTATTAAGGGTTTTGACGATTTGTGGCATGCGGATCTCATGGAATTTATCCCCTATGCTAGAGAGAATAGTGGCTATAAATATATTCTTACGGTAGTAGACTGCTTCTCGAAATATCTTTGGACGCAGCCTGTTAAAACTAAGACTGGTCAAGATGTCAGAAACGCAATGGAAATAATCCTTAAAGGGTTGCGACAGCCTAAAAATTTACAGACTGATGCTGGAAAAGAGTTTTATAACAATAAATTCCAAAATCTAATAAAAAATTACGGTATAAATCATTATTCTACATATAGTATAATGAAAGCGTCTATTGCCGAGCGTGTAATTAGAACTATTAAGGAGAAATTGTATAAAGAATTCAGTATGCGAGGTAAATATAAATGGCTAGATATATTACAGACAGTTACCGAGAAGTATAATCATACTATACATAGAAAGATTAAAATGCGACCGTGTGATGTTACCAAGAAGATAGAAAAACGTCTGTTAAAAAGTGTTTATAATAATATAAAAATTAGTGGACTTCGGAAATTTAATGTGGGTGACATCGTTCGTATAAGTAAATATAAAGGAGCATTTGCTAAAGGATTCACCGTGAGCTGGTCTACGGAATTGTTCCGAATAGTTAAAGCAAATATTACAAATCCTTCGACATATATGCTTGAGGATATGTCCGGTCGACCAATACTAGGTAGCTTCTATGAACTGGAATTACAGAAGACTATTCATAGGAATGTGTACCTCGTTGAAAGGATTTTGCGACGGAAGCGTAATAAAGTATACGTGAAGTGGTTGGGGTTGAACAGCTCACACAATTCTTGGATAGACAATAAAAATATATTATGATTTTATTATCATTACCTATATATTATACTTTATATTATACTTTATAAATAAAACATAAATGACTTTATATCTTTTTTATTTTAAATTTACATATTTATATACATCTTAATGTGATATTAAGCAGAACCAACACTTAATTTTTGCTGGTGGAAATCCATCTATATGATCGCCCTGCTCCAGTCGATTATAATGTCTATCACAGAGTAAATAATCCTCTAGATCAGCTCTTTTCTCTATAGGAATCTTGTGCCAGTTTCGTCTTAGGGATTCTGTCTTCACCTTTGTTTGAAGAATATGAAGCGGTATGTGTTGGATTGTCGTTTTAGATATATCATCTAGCATACCGAAATTATTTTCTAAATTTTGTATAACATGAAAAACACTTCATCTTCTTGTTTTGCCATTTCACGCATTATATGTATCGATGCATAATATTTATCAGCATACATTCAAGACGAATGCGAAAATACGACTGAGGTGGTGAACTATTTATCATATCCGTATACAACATAGCCTCCTCCATCACATACAATATCTTTATTGTAATCGAATTCAGGGTACCTATGTATAGGATACTGGATTATATGTGTCTTCGGATATTGTCCATGTAAACTTAACACTCGTGAAGCCTCTATGTCGAAAACATATATATTCTCTAGGTAATCAGCCTCTGGTTCGAGTATTAAATATGTATAGACCTGTTTTGATCTATGTACTTGCATTGTAACCCTTAGATGCTCTGTATATTACAGTATATTATGTTAAAAAATAGATGCTGCCTAAATAAAATTTTATCCTATGTGAAATTATGTTTTATTTTTAACTAAGCATTATTACTCACAAAATTATGGTCGTCAAATATATCGAGTATTAAACGGAGTAATTAATACTAATTATATGTAAATTAAACGTAAATTTATCGATTATTAAGACCCGATCGATATATCTACCTATAATAGTAATTCTAATTTAACTTGGAAAAATAATTTATAATAATTTGGGATAAGTCAGACAATATAGGTAAGTTATAAAAAATTAAATTCTTGGGGACCGTATGGTCTAGCGCCTAAGAAGCCGACTTATGTGAAGCATGGCCCACGTTCGATTCCCGACACTCCGACATTAAAAATATAAAAATTTTAAATATGTTGAACTACAACCGATATCCTGCACACAAAACTATGGTTGTCAAATATATTGAGTATTATATGCAAATTAAACGTAAATTTAACGATTATTAAGACTCGATCGATATATCTACCTATGATAGTAATTCTAATTTAACTTGGAAAAATAATTTATAGTAATAGGTTAGATAATATATATAACTTATAAAATATCCCATTCATATTACCCAGCGCGGTCTCGTGATAGAATCCCGGCGTCTCACTCTAAAGGACCCGAGTTCGACAACCCGACATTAAAAATATAAATGTGATATTTTTAAAAATAGAAAAAATCGAGTAATTACAATCAATTCAGCATCGCCTCTCTTAAAATGAGGGAAGATACTATCTTTCATGAAAAGCAGTTTATCGAACAATCCACATATCTACTCAATGACCTGTGTCGATATATTTACCTCTAATTCTAATATTACACACAAAATTACGGTTGATATCTGCTGAAAAATGTAAAATATATCGAGTATTAAACGGGGATAATTAATACTAATTATATGTAAATTAAACGCGAATTTAATGAATAATTTCTCTAAGTTATTTAAAGTTGAGTTTCCACATTTTGTAATAGACTACTTATGCGTTTTACAATATCCAATTTACATCTCGGGTGTGGCCGAACGGTTAAGGTGTCTGTCTTACACCTAGAAGGACCCGAGTTCAATTCCTCGACGTCCCGACATTAAAATATAAAAAAATTTTAAATGTGATATTTTTAAAAATAAAAAAATCAAATAATTCTAAATATGTGACGTCATCTCTCTTCTAAATATCTCTGAACTAATAATGATTAAGTCTGAATAGATATGAAACAGGAATGAACAGGTCCGAAGAAAAAGGAGCAAACGAACTAATAAAGATGAAATCACCTCTGAAATCATACGCGCTAGCGCCGATAACCGCCTTGCAAGCTTCTCACCCCTATGTAAAACTCACCCCCCCGCATAAATTATAATAATAACCGCCTTGCAAGCTTCTCACCCCTATGTAAAACTCACCCCCCCCCCCCCCCCCCCCCGCGAACATTCAGTGGGACACCCTCTATATACATTCATAGATCTGTTTACAGATCTACGACTGTATATAGAGGTGTCCCGGATTAGTGTGTCCAAATTGAAAAAGGGCAAAATGAACCTCCATAAGAAAATACATGGGATTTTGGGCCAGAACCGGCATAGTATAACTACTATCATGACACCGAGACAACTGTCTGAAGCGCGAACATGCTTCGTTTTAATCTTTTTCGACAGCGTTGCCAGACTTATGAGCGTTGCCGGACTTATGCCGATTTTTCGAGAGCGTTGCCTGACTTATGCCGACCTTTGTAGAATAGGACGACAAAAGATCGTAACATGTTATTTTAGCATTTTCTTTAATTAACGGCTTTAATCCATATTAACAATTGTCTCACACATCAAGCTTCGTTACAATTCGCATTAAAGTTTGGGTTAAAATCTCTAGAAACAGTTACGTACATTTATTGCAAATCACATCAAAAATATCTTTCATGTTGAGAAAGTTTTCCAGATCCCCAGAAGGAGAACGATAAATACAAACAATAAGAAAATGAAGAAGAGAAAACACAATTTCATTATAAAATCCTGAAATGACTCTAGTGACTTACATAACTATATCCAAATTATAAGAAATGCAATAACTGAGAGCTTTAAACTAATGCGAATAAATTAAAATAAAGCCATCACTGTTGAATCCTTATTGACAAAAAAATACTATTTTTCCTACAAGAAAATTACCACTCTAGATTTTTATTATGAACGAAATTATTTTCTACAACATTGCCTAGCTCGTACAGGAATGTAATAAATCTTTCTATGATTTAAATCAGGTTATGTCTAATCTATCATTTTGATTCTGCAACAAACTTTAACGAGTTTATAAATAGATTTACTTTTGGAGAAGAAGTAAACATAAACCTCACAATATATCAAACGAGGACGTTTATTAAAGCAAGATAAAAGAAACTTTAATCTCAAACACACGGAAAGAGAGAAGCTTTACAATACACTATGTGGGATTCCCAAATTCATTTTATATACTTATACATTAAATCTGTTTTTCCAAAGTCCTTCGATTTGACCGAATTCTCGATTCCGTTTCGGTCAAAACACACTGACTGCGATCGTCCATCCAACATACTCACACAGAGAAAATGGAAAATGGGGAGTCTCATTAATTTCATTGCGACCTGTCAGTCCGGATTTGAATTGGGAGAGTTGCGCGCCCCCTGGAGTCCTATTTCGTCCGCAAAACTACTAATGCGACCCCGGCCCTGAAGAAGAAACGAAACTTTCCCGGCCAGATAACAATTTGTTTGGAACCTCTCGGTTGAATGGACATCAAACAGTGGCAGACGAACAAACAAATACACGAAATTCGTGGGCAGTGGGAGACTAAAAAAATACATTCAAGTTATATCATTAGTTATAGCGCCTCGTTAATCTCCCTCTTGGCATAATAAAATACAGTTTTTTTCGCTGTCGGATTAAAACGTAGGAATAACGTATGAAAAATGGTATAATACATTATAATTTATGAAGAAGAATGGGTAATTACTCCATAAATGTGATTCAATTACAAATCAATTCTTATACAAGGGCTACTGGAAAAGAAATAAATAATTTTACCCCATATCAAATGTCATTTATGCAGAAAACTCAGTGACGGCTCTTTGTTCAATTTACCGAGAGATTATATTGAATTCTAGATCAAGGGTATTGGTGTGCTGGTATTCCGGGCTGAAACCGCATCATTGACACTGTTTCAGTCTTGGCTGACATTTCGTTCACTCTTGCATCTACTGCAGTTTCAGTATAATTACAGTAGTAGGCCTTGAAGATCATCTAACAGAATGAACACCTAATAATAATAGTAGCTAGTTCTTTTCATCCATACAAAGTCTGTCGACTATACACTATTACACTATACAGATATTAAAGAAAAAAGTAAAATGTAAGATTTAATACAACCAGATCAATACAACATGCTCTTTCGAAACCAAAGACAAACTACACGGGACAAAGGAGGAGTGTACAAATTGTGAAAAAAGCTACGTACATTAAACGAATAGGAAGAATAATTGAACAGAGAATAGAAAAGCATCTAAATGAATCACGAAAAAAAGGATATACAAGTGTCCCGTATCGTTATGTCCAAATTTTAGGAGTGTAAAGTAGACTTCATTTCAAGTAACAAAAACGCAAAACTTGTATATCCATTTTTATTTGTTTCAAACTTATTCTTATTACATATCTGTGAATGTGATTGTCAGATCATGAAAAAAAAATGTAATCCTAAAGTCAATACAAACTGATTTTATTTAAAAAAAAAGTTATACGATTCAATAACAGGCCTGTAATTGTTAACATCGCATAATAAAATGTTATCCTAAAATAAATAAACACGTGTCCTAGTACATACAGTAATTTCTTGGAGATCTACAAAAAAGAGTACTGGAAATTGATTTATGATAAAGAAGGTTCTTACTTATTTCGTAAGTGCTGAACCATGAATATCATACAATAAACAAATGCTCAGATGACTGTTAACGATGCATTTTTTAATAAAGGATTACTTTACGTTTTAGTTCATACAACAGCTTATTAGTGAGTGGACACGTTTTCTTTATTCAAAATGCCTTACCGATTTTCTTCTCAAGAGTATGCGGACATGCATTTTGTGTATGGCTACTGTAACGGCAGTGCACGTCAAGCAGTTATTGAATACCGACATCGGTTTCCCGATAGGCACATTCCTGCGTGATTATCTTTTCGACCGAGGAGTAAATTTGCCAGCAGACTTAGAGTAAGAAGCAGTAGGTATTGTTACAAGGGATCCAACTCTCAGTGTACGGTCGAACTAGACAACTAGGAGTGCCACGAACGACAGTTTGGCGAATTTTAAAACGTGAGGGCTTATATCCACATCAATAACGCAGGGGACACAGTTTGCTTGAGGCAGACTACTATGCTCGTCTCGTTTATTCTACCTGGATATTAAGACAGTCACGGATTCATTTTAATTTCTGCAGAATAGTCCTCTGCACAGATGAATCTACGTTCACGAGAATTGGTGTTATAAATCTGAGGAACCTGCACAGGTGGTCATCAGAAAATTCCAAAGCTATACGCCCATCTAAATTTCAACATGAATTTTCTATTACGTTTGGGCGGCCCTAATCGATGACTTGTTGATTGGTCCTGTCGTTCTTTCTGGGAGGTTAAATGCGGGCAATTACCTTCAATTTCTTATTGACGAACTGTCAGGTCTTTTAGAGGATGTCCCACTGAATGTTCGACGAGACATGTGGTTTCACATGGATGGGGCACCACTACATTTCGGAATTGCTGTCCGAAATTGGGTTAACGTCAATTATCCAAGATGTATTGGTCGAGGTGGTGCTGTTGCATGGCCACCCAGATTACGCGATCTTAATCCCTTTGACTTTTATTTATGGGGGTACATGAAATATTTAGTCTACGCGCAAGTTTCGACAAAACAAGTATGAAATTCGGATAAGTACTTCTTCTCTTGGCTTACGGGCACAAGCCTGCATTCAACAAGGAGGTGGACATTTCGAAACTATTATTAATTGAACTTTTTTAAATAAAATCAGTTTTCATTGACTTTAGGATTACATTTTTTTCCATGACCTGACAATCACATTCATAGATCTGTAACTTTGAAAGATATACAAGTTTTGCGTTTTTGTTACTTGAAATGAAGTCTACTTTACACTCCCAAAATTTGAACATAACGGGACACCTTGTATATGATCAACAAAACATCAAGAGTAAATAGAAGACCCTAGCAAGGCATAAAAGCTTTAGAAAGAAGCTGACTCATTTACTATAGCCAACTACCCAATGATGTAGCATCTTTATCAAACTGCTTCATTTTAAATTTTTTATTTTTTTATAAGAACTTCTAAATATGTCTTATATCTTAAGAGATTCGAGGTGCTACCCATAAATTCCTGCAATATGAAAAAAACGCAATAAATTGTTCTTACAACTTATTCATTACAATACTCTTCAACCGCATAAATACACCGATCCCAGAAAGAAGTCACAAGGGGTAAGTTGTGGGGAATAGGGAGGGTCAGGTAATACTGTCACAGAACATACAGAAGCGACACTCTCTCTTCCCGCGCTAAATAAAATTTTATACACATGTGCAAAATTCACCATATTTTTGACTCGCGTCTACAGACGAATTTCACGTTGGCACTTTGACTTCTCGCATGCGCATTTTGACTATAGACAGCTAGCAATCAAGAAATTTAAAAAAAAACTTGAAATTTGACTACCTATTACTGGTTTTCACCTGCCAAAAATATGTGCCCGCACGAAAGTTACTCACGATCAAAACATTTTAAGCATACAAACCTTCAATTCTATTTGAAATAGTAGTAATTTCTTTGACATCTTTTTTATATTTGCGAACCAAATGAATATGTTTGCACATGTCCCACCGAATACTGTTATCCAAACAGGTGTATGAATAAGCATGGATACATACTTCACATGAAGAGAAAATTAATTTGCTGTCACAACCGAATTTTCTTTCTTCAACGATATAAATTTCCTTAGATGTTGAAGACGAAACCTGATAACCCGATTCAGATTCTATAACAGATGAGGTATCCAACTTTTCACTGGTTTTGTGCTTGCTTCGCAAATCCTTGACATTTGTTGATATTTTGCCTTTATTCATTATATATCTTCTTATGGTTTTTATAGTGATTTATATTTAAAAAGTTAAATATTAAACTGGTATATACTACGTAGCAGCAAACAGTAGTTAACATTCAACTTACCACCTTCGACCACATGGATGAAATTGCATATTTTTTCTTCAAATTTAAGAAATACGACAGCATGACTTCTTCATTTATTATCATTACCTGCCGTTTCTCTCTCTCCATTCCTTTAATTCGGCAAACGCTTTTTCATAATGTTCTCCGAATTTCACAGGCAATAATGGGAGAGTTGCTTCTTGAGCTTCCTCAAAAATTGCAGAAGGAACCTAATCACTTTCTTGCATGTATCAAATTTCATAATTTTTTAGGTAAACAATAAACAACGTATCATACCAACCAGTAAGTATGATTTCATTTTATGAATTTTTATTAAATTTCGAATAATTAATTCCATTAAAGTGATGACTGTGGATAAAGCGTTGTATTGCATGCTTGAACTGGTGTTCTCGCGCTTAAACATTCTTGCGTGGATAAATACTATCTAAAACACATATACAATAAATAACTATTACTTGCAAGAATCATACTTTTTATTAAGAATATCGATACATTACCTAAATAAAAATTGAAACAACAAATTTCATTTTATGAATTTTTATTAAATTTCGAATAATTAAATTCCATTAATGTGGTGACTGTAGATAAAACGTTGTATTGCATGCTTGAACTGGTGTTCTCGCGCTTAAACATTCTTGCGTGGATAAATACTATCTAAAACACTTATACAATAAATAACTATTACTTGCAAGAATCATACTTTTTATTAAGAATATCGATACATTAACTAAATAAAAATTGAAACAACAAATTATTTTCCGCAAATAACTGTACCGAAATTCCACGTTGACGTCTCATTTAAATCACAATCCTTTTCTTTTCATCGCCACTGCGATGTATATGTACATTAACCCACTTATTTTCTTTCTTCTGCCAAACTCTGGTTTCCTCAGTTTGATTCACACATACTCTGCCATCGGGATCTATATACTGCGTAAGTCTAATGTACGCTACGCAAGCTCCATCTTCTCCTAATAATTTTACCGTGGGATTGATCACCCTAATTTTCATGTGTTTCCTTTTTCCTGTTAAATTATCGAAAGTAAATTTATGATAATCAATACCTTCAATGAGATTTCCCATAGATTCCGGTTCGAACGCGGTCATATTGGTGTCGCAAAGTCTCTTGTAGGTCTCGAAGTCACCGGATCCGATACTTTCTATAATGAGTTCGGTCAACCCGATTATTTCGTGGCGCTTGTTAGATTTCGATTCGTGTTTGTAATACTCGCCAGCCATTTCCGTCATGTTGTGTACTACTTTTTATTTAATTGAACATATTTACTTCATGTGACATATATTACTAAAATTTAGTTTGAATTTATGAATATTGCGTTTAGCCAAAACGACAATGTCAAATGTGAAATGTTAAACTTACCTGACTGACAACGTTGGGTAACTAGTTTTTTTTAGCCCATACATTGCAGTGTGTGCAACCAATAATTTTAATACGCCGGATACAGAAAATCTGAAAGTTTTTGGAGATTTTACCGAGTGATTATAAATGATATATATTAATTTGATAACATTGAAAAATTAGCTAACCTGGTCATTCGTTTTATATTTATCTATTTGTGTATACAGGCTGATTTATTTTCGACCCTCACTATGGGGATGTCGCTTATTATTGGAGATAGAGGGTCGGTTTAAATTTGGAAAAGTTGCCAATTTTTGTGTTTGTTATGAACTCGAAAAGAAAATGGACCTGTATCAAATGACTCATTATCTTCTTTTACCTCTAGCACATTTATTTGGGGTTGCAGTGAAAAACTAAAAACACATTATCAATGCCATTTTGATCTACAATCTTATGGTAAACTCGAAATTTCCTTTTGACGTTTTGGTTCTATCTGGCCATCATCATCTTTCTTGCCGACACTTTGCCGGATTTTGACACCATTAGAAAGAGTTTCTTTTTTCTGATTTGAACCTTGTATAACATGTTAACACAGTTTTTGATTCGTGATTCGGAAGTTCGTTCTTCACTACAGTTGGTCTTCCACTCCGTTCTTCATCATGGACATTAGTTCGCCCATCGGCAGATATGGCACAATCTCCAAACCATACTGTCACTCGTGACATTTTCACCATAAACCGAACAAAGTTTACGATGAATCTCAGCAACTTTCATGTTCTTTGCGCACAGAATTCGGATAACAGCACGTAATTCACAGTCGGAATTTTCATTTACAGCGGCCATTTTAAATGACCAAAATAACGCGAAAAAATGTTTATACGATTCTCTCACTAGCACTGTCAGACTCACAGTGAACCAGACTACACCGTAGTACTGTGATCTCGCCGATATCCCCACTACTCTGTTATTTATTTATGTATTGTCACATAGAGTCAAACTTTGTTGTCCTATTTGGATTGAATATGTTGGGAAAAATAAATTATTATTAAAATAAAGCACTTGTTACTTATGAATTATGCGGAAAATTTGATCCCAAGTATTTGAAACCGTTGTGAAGCTAAACGTAGGTGTAGGTTTCAGCGGTCGATTTCTAAATGTAGATCTCGGTTTCCGGGTTGGAACCGCGTCGAGTTACACGTAATTCCCAACGTTTCGTCCACTGTTACAAGGGACATCTTCAGGGCTATACGTAGATGTTCGTCGATTCGCAGCTACGTTAAGAACGCTAGGACAGAGACCGACACAACTTATATAGGGGGGACCGGGTCAGATGGTTGCCTGCTATTGGCTGGAAAAAATGGGCCAATCACATGCGTTGTATGGGCTTAGGATATCGTAGTTGACTTCAATAGAGTTTACTATGTTGAATGTAACGTATAGCCATCGTCTCTATTAAGATTGCGTGGATGTTTGTGAATTTCAATTGATTCACGGATTTGCCTAGGGAAATAATGCGATTCACGGAACAGAAGTTTGACATCTTTGAATAGAACTTGATGACCGGAGTTGAGTTTATGTTCTCCGGCTACATTTAACAGGCTAATACAATGTTTATGTTCGAACACACGCACGCCGACTGTCCTAGCATTCTTCAAGCTACTGCGAATCGACGAACATTTACGTACACCCCTGAAGATATCCCTTGTAGCAGTAGACGAAACGTTGGCAATTACGCCTAACTCGACATGGTCCCAACCCGGAAACCGAGATCTACACGTTGTGAAACTATTATTAAAAATAATGGAGACCGAACGCCATATTAAATATTAGCATATTAGCATTTGTAGCAATATACGAGGGCTATTTTTTTTCAAGGTCCGATCGGTCGCGAAATTAAAACCACAGTGAAATTCAAATATGTTTTATTTGTAACATTTAGGTACATCTCCCATCTACTTCTCTACATAGTCGCCGTTCCGATTTAGGCATTTTGCGTAGCGTGGTATCAACTTTTCAATCCCCTCTTCATAGAAGGTAGCCGCCTGTGCTTTCAGCCAAGTTTGTACGCTGGTCTGCAGCTCATTGTCTGTAGCAAAATGGTGTCCTCCTAAGCTCTTTTTCATACGAGGAAAGAGATGGAAATCGGAAGGAGCTAAGTCCGGGCTGTATGGAGGGTGATCGAATACTTCCAATCTAAAACGCTGCAGGAGGTTCTTTGTTGCATTTGCAGTATGGGGCCGAGCGTTGCCATGAAGAAGAACAAAGCCTGATGACAACATTCCTCTTCGCTTGTTCTGAATTGCCCTTCGTAGATTTTGAAGAGTCACGCCGTATGAGGCTGCTGTGATGGTCGTACCACGTTCCATGAATTCCACCAAGAGAACTCCTTTTCGGTCCCAGAACACAGTAGCCATACACTTTCTGTTGGAAAATATTCGCTTAAACTTCTTTGGTTTTGATGGGGAAGAAGAATGCATCCACTGTTTGAATTGCTCTTTTGTTTCTTCCGTTTCGTAAAGAACCCATGTCTCGTCGCCTGTGACAATTTTGCTACAAAAATCTTCTCCTTCATCATGGTAGCGCTGGAGAAACGTTAAGGCGGCACCCATTCGCTGTGTTTTGTGATGGTCGGACAGCATCTTAGGAACCCATCTCGCACACAATTTGCGGTACTGAAGTGTCCCACCCACGATGGTGTACAGAGCTGACCTTGACATTTCGGGAAACGACTCATGCAACACAGAAATTGTGAACCGACGATTTTCTCTAATCACCTGATCCACTCGCTGAACGAGATCTTCATTGGTTGACATTCGCTTCCTTCCCTGACCGCCTGCATCATGAACGTCTGTACGCCCTGCTTCAAAGTTCCTGTACCATTGCCGCACTTTACTATCACTCATGAATGTTTCACCATACACATTACACATTCGTCGGTAAATTGTAGCTGCGTTGCACCCCTCCGCATGAAGAAATCGAATTACTGCATGCAATTCACATTTGGCGGGTGACGCTATTGTTCTCGGCATGTTTACGTGTACACTGCGCGCTTGTAACTGACATGTACAACGTGACGCGATCTGCTGTTATACTAGAGACACTGCGCAATACATCTGCGCAAAGCTTCATCTGATTGTCACTGTGGTTTTAATTTCACGACCGATCGGACCTTGAAAAAAAAATAGCCCTCGTATCTATTTTCTTGATTAGCCTTTTTTCTAATACAGACTGTAAATAGTTTTATGTACAAGTTTTTAAATAGGTAAATAAGGATTTTCCAGGTTTCTTGTAAGAAACCTTTACCAATAATCAATGAGAATAGTATGGATAGAAAACGAAAACCAACTGAGACCTGATAAAATGTCACCTTAACTATGCAAAAGAATAGACTATAAATTGGTATCTTGCTCCACTGTAATTCCTTAGAGAATTTAAAAGAAAAAAAAGTAAAGAATCCATTAAACGAGGGGATTGTAAACACTTAATTTGCCTGCAATACAATTGTATAAATACATCCTGTTTCTTTACGCGATTTAATTTTATCTAGTATCTAAGCTTAAGATCCCATAAGACGGTACTAATCGATATTCCTTTATCTTTACAGTCATTCCGAAGTTTTACACTTATTTCCCTGTTTAATATTTTTGTTTGTGCATGAACGAGGAAAACGCAGTTCAGTAGCTGTAGTATATGTACGTGCCATGATCGTTCTCAATCCTTCTTCTGCCGTTTGCCGGATAAACTTTTACAATTTAAAAGATAAAGGTTCTCTTTTGTTTCTCGCTCTCCGTGCAATTAAGAAAGGACTCTTCTCTTCTGCGTTGTGTCGCCTTTGCTTGAGAAACAGTAGCAGAGTAATCGCGAAATGAGAACTCCAGTTTTATGTGTTGTTTATGTGTTCCGTCAAAGTTTATCTCCTTCCATAATTTCCATAACAATGAAACACTGTTTTGCTCTTTATTATTTTATTATTTGCCTGTATAGTCAAGGTTAAAATGCAAGAAAACGACGCCGTTAAATCTAAACAGGTCTTCGTTTTAACAACACATAAAAAATTTACCAAGTTTGTAACGGGTGTTCAGAAACATTCGAAGTCAAAGTAGTCCTTGAAAATATGAAGTCATGTCTGATATAGATTGATACATTTCTTAATACTTAATACAATTTTATAGGCTATCATACACGCAAATGTCAGTTTATGTCGAAATATATTACTTTAATATGCCATATTAATTAATATAAACTAGTCAAATAATGATTTTAAAAGGTAACAGTAATTAATTTGCAAATTTCAAATTAAGTATTTTGATATTTTATAGAATTCTTGCTGAACAATAGCACCTCTTCATGCGATAACTGGAAAAAATTACATAATCCAATGCTATTCATTCTTGTGTAATAAAGCTCATCTCATCTGTAGTAACATTTGTAACAAGAATCTGTAGTCAACATGTCAAAAGATAATGCAGAATTAAGAGGAAATAACTTTACAAATAAAGGTTTTATTCATCTTATAGTGACAATAGTATCTAGTTATCGTACTAGTTTAATATATTACATTCAATAAATTATTATAAGAAATGGCTTAAAATAAATTTGAAACAAATAAATTGTTTGTAGAGTCCTTAGATTACAACCTTATAATAAATATCATAAATTGTAGTTGTATAAATTACCAACAATAATGACCATAATTATAAAAGATGTTGAAAACGTCCACCACCTTCTTCCAAGCATTTTACGCAACTCCTCCGAATGCTACTAAATACATTTTGCAGCATGGGACTATTTCTAATTTCACTAATTATATTTATAATTCTGTCTTGGAGATCTATATAATCTCGCACTGGTACTTGATAAATTGAATTTTTTAGAAAAGGCCATAAATAGTAATCACACGGTGTAAGATCACAAGATCTTGGAGGAAATTCATGATCGCTGTTCAAACTAATTAAACGATTTCCAAACACTTCTTGTAACATATTCATTGTTTCCCCCGTTGTGTGAGCTCTAGCACCATCTTGTTGAAAGTATCCCAAAGCTAGTTCATCATCGCGAAGTTGATTAAAGAAAGGCAATAGTATTTCCTGTCGATATCTTTCTGCAGTCAAGGTACCATTAAAAAAAATTGGACCAATAATCCTTCTTCTACTTATAGCGCTCCAAACACCAACTTTCTGAGGATGTAAAGGAGCTTCAACATAAAAATTATTGGGCTTTGTATCACTTCACATTCTCATGTTTTGCGAGTTAACATATCCACTAACATGAAACCATGCTTCGTCTGAAAAGAGAGTTTTGTCTAGGACATCATCATTAAAATTATTTGTAAACCATTCGCAAAATACTACTCGTCGCGGATAATCAATATCGAGGATTTCTTGGAAACAAGTTATACGATATGGGAATAACGGTAAATCTTCATTTAAAACTTTATGGCAAGAACCAACTGACAACCCGGTTTGTTGAGCAAGAGTTCTTACTGAAGTTTTAGGGGCATCAGTCATTATTTCTCTAACATTCCCAATCACTTCTTCTGTCCGGACTTTTGGTCGCCCACCACTATCTTGGCGTCCCACACTACCAGTTTGTCGAGAAACTGGAACGATTCTGATTAGTGTACACTGAAAAGTATTAAAATCAAAAGCAGGGTTGGGAAAATCATCTCGAAATTCTTCCAAACAAGCTTGAATTGAATACTTCCACTGGCCATCGATCTTTTGACCATTTCGAAAATATGCTTCAACCATGAATACTTTGTGTACGTTAGTAAATACCATTTTCAAAATTATAAAATATAAATTAGTATCTTTGATATTAGATTCTGACAATTTTTGACAACAGTTGACATTTAATAATTATTACAAATAAGATACTTAAGTAAAGATATACGATTTTTTGTTCAGAGCCCACTTGACTTCGAATGTTTCTGAACACCCGTTATATAATAGCAGTAAAATGTGTATTTTAGCTTGTAATTGATGAAAATAGTACACTCAAACAGAGGTACAACACCGAAAAACTTAGGCTAGAATAGTTATTACACACTTGAACTGTATTCTTTTCGATGAAAATATACAATCATACTCGTGTATAGCGACAAAGAAAAAAAGGGGTGAACGATATATATGAATAATGCCTTCATACAAGAAATCGCGACCCAATGTTCATGTAGTAACGAGAAAATTATTTCTCTTTATTTGAGTCCGGCCCTGTCGCAGTTAAATATACGGGCGGCAATACGGACCACCTCTAATTCATCAGTAATTCTCTTTACCCACAAATTATATTGTTCTATCGGTATTTGTCAGTACCGCCACAAATCTAAAGAAAAAAAAATGTATATAAATAATCTCATACAAATAATTAAAAAACAGGTATCTATCCCATTGTACACGCCATGGACACGCTACATAAAGCTTTTCGTTTTATGACGATTTTTGCTTTATTATGTACATAATAATTTTATTTTAGAAGAAGTTCAACGTTCAAATTAGTTAACTATAATTTAATTAATTGAAATGCGCCATTGACTTGTCGACATATTTTATATTCACAAAAAAGAACATCTCAATAAAGACACCATATCTACGGGCATAAATGTTTTGGTATGAATAGGCACTTATTGTTGTTAATCCTATCGTCAGAATATGTCTGGGAATGTTGTAATTTTTTTTACAGGATGAACTTGAATTTTAACTATATTTTAGTAAATATAGAATAAGCAAAGATATAGACCCACTTCAACTACATTTTAGCCCTAAAAATTTGGAAATTTTCGTAATGAATTACAAATTTTTTTTGGCTTCCTGTTAGACATTTATACGTATTCTTCAGATTCTCATAACTTTGTCGCTATTCTGCGGTAACCCTATATTAAAAGAAAATAACTTTCTAATATTTTATTTTAACAATCAAAATCACAACAGGGTATAGATCTTAAATACAACGATTTCTTATATTAAATAACATAAATATCTCGTAAATTTCGCTAAATTTAAAACAAGAATGCTAGAAGATCCGCAAACAATACATGCGCTTAAAATTAATATCAGCGTCAGCCACCAAAATTGACTGAAGTATAAACTTGTAATAGTATTGATCTAACGGTTGCAGCAAAAATGTTGGAATCAGATTTTAAATGAAATTCCTGAAGATTCAAAAGAAGACTCAGAGATAGATTTTACAAATATTATACGAGAGGTTTGTGGTTGTAAAAATATCGCCGAAGCAGAAGTTACAGGTGAGCCAATAATGATGCAGAACATCAACTCACGGATTAAGAAATTTTATATCTGGTGGTTTCAAGCATTAGAGGTATGCTTATTTCTTATTACATTTTTGCTTTTCCAAAGTTGATGTTTAGAATTTAATTTCTTTTGTCCACAGCACAGTGTATCAACCCCTGCTGACTTAAGGATGATGGGCATTGGCTTGATGTAACAGCTCATCAGCGAATCGAACGAAGAATAAAACAAACAACTTTAACTACTATTTACTATTTACAAAATTAACTGACAAAACTAAGTGTCAAAATCAAGATAAACATAACCTGTGTTCATTTGAAAAGTCAATCTAGGTTGCTTGGATATTTTGATAGAATAAGACGCATATATATTAATTTGTGTTTGTTGTTCCGTAAACGTAAATCCAAATGACATTTGATAATGTCAATCACATTTGTTATTTATTTGTATGTATGAAACTGTCAAAATATACGACTTCGTAGGTTAAGTAGTAAATTTTAATTTACGACATACTTCAAAATGTTCTCAGTAAATCACATGCTACTAGATTGACTTTTCAAATAAACACCCGTGAGAGTTTACTTCAAGAACTGAACGCAGCATCAAAGCTTGTTTGACAGTCAATCTTTTCGTAAGTTCTATCTAAGCAAGAAAAACACCCATTTTTATTCGGGGAAACTATTATCAAAGCATAACTTGTAAATTTAAAAAATATAATTCATTGCATTGTTAGTTTCACATCTTGATAAAAGCCAATGTTATTTATATAACTCGCCGGCGGATTTTTATTTGACACAATTTTGCACTCAACAAAAATTTGGTCTGTTTTCTGCACTACAGATCATTTTGAAACCGAGTAGGTGACTTTTGTATGATGATCGATAACTTTTTTGTGGTGCCAACTGTACCTAGTTCGCATAGTTACTCTGTCGCGATGTCAACGGAATAGATATATTGTGTTAAAAATAATTTACAGCAGATCTCTGTATTGTATTAGAATAACCACGTATGAGAAGATGCCAGCCATCATCTGCAATAAAAAAGCATACCTAAATCAAACTGGACAGGGTTTTATTAATACATCAAATTAAAAATTTCATTCAAGTTTAGTAGAAGTAGAAAATTATTAAATTCTTTGGTCCAAATCAAACCAAAAAATTATTAAATTAATTCTGAAAAATGTATATAACTACAGAAAAAATTAAATTTAAAGAAATATAGATTCGAGGACTGCTAGGAAAATTTCTGATAAAGAGTGGAAACAATAAGAACGCAAGATTTAAATTTTATAATAAAATAAAATCTGGTTTCCTATAGCAAAATATTTATTGATTAATAATGTAGACATTTAGAAGTGATGTATGGAATAACACATCAGATAAATGGCTGCCAGAGCTTTGGCGACACGAGTATTCTTCTGCCGAAATTTTCAATAACGGTTTCGTATAAATTTGGCGGTATTTTGTTGATACACAGTTCAATTTCGGTCTTCAGGGTGGTCGTGACATAAACTCGAGACTTAAAAAAGACCCACAGAAAAAGTTCATAAGTGTTAAATTACAAGAACAAGTCGGTCAGTTCTGGCCACCAAAACAGAAGATAACACGACCAGGGAAAGACTTGTGCAGGAGCGTCAACTTTTGACAGGCGGCATGACAAGAACAATATTCTCCAATTGAAGTACAAAGAACTGAATTATTATGTCACGATAACATTCGCCATTCACCGTTATTGCACTGTCTGCCTTGTTTTCAAAGAAAATGGTCCAACGATTCGTGCAGACTAAACAGATTCACGTTAGCAATGCATTTGTTTCTTATGAATTAATCGTGGATTTTCTGAACCCCAAATGCGGTAATTTAGCCTATTAACAAAGCCATCGGATGAAAATGCCTACCGCTGCCCATTTTGCGATCTACGTTTCTTGTTCCCTGAATAATTGCACAAAACAGCGAATTTGACTTATGATTATTTACAAATAACACTTCTCTAAACTCAGATGTGACTTATATGTCTATCTAAGTCGTTCATGGCCTACCTAGGATACAAATTTTGCGGCTCGCTTGATAGTATGCGCCGGTGCATTGTCCTGATGAAGAACCCATGACATTTTTTGCAAAATTTAGTTCCTTTTTTTCTGATCTTCTCACAGAGTTGAGCAAGAACCTCAAGGTAAATACTTATTAAGAGTTTGACCTGCAGGAACCCAGTTAAGGTACACAATTCCATAGATATCGTTTTTAGAATTTTGATTTACTCATTCACGCTTTTTTAGCTGTCAATGAAGTTGGGCTCTTCCAATGCATTAATTGACGTTTAGTTTCTATATCAAAGGTAAAAACCCAAGATTCATCGCATGTTATCACTCTTTCTAAGAACTTAGTCATTTTCAATGACGCTAGAAGTGTCCGCGCAAATATTTTCACGAGCTTGTTTTTGCGCGATTGTGAGAATTTTCGGCACCATTTGCGCACACACTTTTTCAAGTTAATTTCTTTGCCTTATGCATTCCTTGTCAATTCCTACAGTTTCAGCAATCGCCGGAATAGTTAACCGACGGTTCGATCGGATCAGATTACCGATTTTTCCAAATATTTTCATCCGTTTTTTACGCGAAAGGGCATCCTAGACGTGCGTCATCCTCAACGTCTGCCATGTTGGAAACATTTAAACTACTCAATTATCCGCACATGTGATAAACATTCATTGCCATATTCTTTTTTTAATGAAAGATAAGTCTCAGTAGCGAGTTTTCCAAGTTTCATATGTAATTTGACGACAATTCATTGCTCTATTAAAACATTGCCATTCTTTCGGCAAAACAAAAAAGTAGATATCATCGAATCGAAGGAAATGGCCAGACTATTATGTCTACAAACACGGGAGGGGAGGCAATCGAAAGATAATTGTTCACGCTATACAGCTGTCGGTCGTACGTGTTTGGCGCATGTGTAATTCGTCTGTAGTAGCACGTATCTCGTTATTTTATAGCTATACGTTGTAATCTAAATCGACGAATTATTCTTTATTATGAAAACTTCAGGTCTCACTCAACAAGTTAAACCGTTGTTTTTTTGCTAGTAAATATGTTTAATTAATAACTCATTCAAAAAAGATATGAAACCCCTGACCACAATTAATAATCGTATCCTAAATACGTATTTCTACAACTAAGTTGTCATCATCAGTAGGCAAAGTGTTGCACATGGGACACAGTAAAGCTAACACGTGCAATCGCGGCGTCCACGTTAATGCCGTGTAAAATTTGGTACGGTACCCCTTATATCTACAAACATACGGAAAAAAAATAATCTCTATATATTATAACTATGTCACCTTACAGTAAACAAAAAAATAACGGCAAACATACAATGCCTAAAATAACATGTAAAGTGAACTAATTAACTAACTAATTATAAAGGGTATCCCAACAGGAACTTGGGGATTTAAATTTCACATTATTTTCAAATAAGGTAACTTAGCAACCTAATATTTGGTATATGTCATCTATAAACTTGTAAAAGTCATCATGCAACGTTTCACGACTGAAGAACGTATCCAAATTGTTCAAATTTATTATGAAAATGATCGTTCCATTACGAACACAATTCGTCGACTACGCGTTGTTTTTCATCAGAATCATATTCCCAGCAATACGGCAATTAGAAATTTAATGGCAAAATTTGACCGAACTGGTTCTGTTCTCGATGTAAAGACACCACTACGTCCTCGTAACGTTCGGTCAGTTGAAAATATCGCTATGGTGAATGAAAGTGTTACCGAAAGTCCAAAAACTTCAATTCGTCATCGGTCACAGCAATTGGCCATCTCAAGATCATCTCTGCAACGAATTTTAACAAAAGACCTTCGGCTACACGCATACAAAATCCAGTTAACACAAGAATTGAAGCCCAGGGACCATCACCACCGCCGTATCTTTGCCAATTGGATTTTGGAGCAAACTTATTTTGATGACGAATTCTGTAAGCGAATCATATTCAGTGACGAAGCCCATTTTCACATAGGGGGTTACGTAAATAAACAAAACTGCCGCATTTGGGGGCGTGAAAATCCTCGAGAGATTATTGAAAAACCCATGCACCCACTACGTGTCACTGTATGGTGCAGTTTCTCGGCTAATGGTGTTCTTGGACCTTACTTTTTTGAAAATGAGAATGGAGAAGCAGAAACTGTAAATGGGGAGCGGTATCGACAGATGTTGAATAACTTTCTATGGCCTCGTTTGGAAGATATGGACCTCAACAATCTTTACTTTCAACAAGATGGGGCCACTTGTCACACTGCCAGGGAAACTCTAAATTTACTGCAGGAGAAATTCCCTCGCCGTGTGATTTCTCGTAATGGTGACGTGGATTGGCCTGCAAGATCCTGCGACATAACACCGCTGGACTTTTTCCTTTGGGGTTTCCTTAAGGATCAAATCTACACAAATAATCCACAGACAATTGATGAATTAAAAAATAACATTCGTGCGGCTATTGGCGAGATTAACTTGCATATGTGTGATAAAGTCATTGAAAATTTAAAAAAAAAGAATCGCTGTGTGCAATAGAAGTCACGGTGGACATTTATCCGATATCTTGTTCCACATATAATTTTAGGGTTTCTATTTTATGTTTACGTTAATAAATCGTTGAATTTCTAAATACTACGCATGTTATTTGGAATTTAAATCGCCAAGTTCCTGTTGGGACACCTTATATAACCTACCCCAAAAATAGTTTTCCAATCTACCGGAAACAATCCATAAATTGTAAAATCAGCATTGTGAAAGTATAATTGACTTGAAAATAACATAATCTGAAACATGCGATGTATGAATAATGTTTGAAAATACGAGTATATTAAATTGGTATTTACCACGCTTTCTAATTCACTCTTTTGCGGACGGTGGCTGTGTAAAACATCTTTAGTTCTATTTGCCTGGAAATAAATATTGTTACGCTTCGTATATATAAGAATGTTTTAATTTAATTTTAAATTATATTTCTTCAAATATATTTCGAATTTAAAATATGAAATCATTTAGAAATATTTCTGTGTATATTTCGTATATTCGTTAGCAAAAAGAAAGGCTGTTCTTGTTATCATTCTGGTCAGTTGACCCTTCCAAGAAATCTACCTGATTGAACGTTCAACTCAAGTATCTACTTTCTTTTCGAATTTCTACAAAGTATACATTGCATTTTAAAACTTAGTTATTTAATTTATTACGTACTCTTCGTTATAATTACATCATGACGCATATCATTTTAAAGCTTTCTTCACAAGGAATATTTTAATGATATTTGTTTCATCTATATCACAACTATTTAGCTCGCGTTTTTAATTATTTCTTAATTCAAAACATCGTCAGCTTCACCCCTCTCTTCACTTTGTACCATAAAACAAAACCTTTTTTCTAAACGAGGGTTCTCTTACAGAAAACTCATGCTGCTTCTAGTCCAGCTGCCATGCCGTAACCATCCTTTCTTCGTAACAACTAACTCTACGTATTCTTCAAGTACCTACCCGCCATGAAGCACGTGTCTACGTTTCTCTGTAAATCTGTCGATACAGAGATTATTTTATTTTAGTTGTATTCACATTAATTTAACTAACTAATTTTCTTCTAACTTTAATTGACCAACCTTATATAAATATATATAAAAACCTATAATAAAATACTTTTCTTGTTCGGAAACTTTTGGTATTTGCATCTTTGATTAACTTAATTGTCACGATATGACGTTAATAAACGTCGGAAATAGTATTTTAAAAAACAAGTTTCATAAGGCACCATTTTGCCGCACGAGATCAGTTTAGAAAACGAGCGTATGTACATATATCATATCTGTCAAATGAACTTAAATTCTTAAAATCAAATGACAGCAATGATAACAAGCGATCAAGATAATTTGTAATCGAGTCATTCATGAATCCGAAATTGTATGTCTATACTTGGACTGCATTTACATTACAAACGGCAAGTAAAACGTCAATTGAATATATAACTATGCAACGGTAACAATCGGAAAAGACATACGGGCTCAAATTCATGACTCGATTACAAATTATCTTGATCGCTCGTTATTTATTTTTGTGTTAGAACAAAGCCAACATTGAAATATGAAAAAAGCGTATCAAAATGAAGCTCATTTCGATACTGTTTTGGGTGTCATAATGAGTTCATTTCGAACGCAAAATACAAAAAATACAAAATTAAACGGAAGAAAACTAGATGTACGATCGGCGCCTAAAACAACGGTTATACGAGTATTTTGTTTGGTGTAAATCTGGACGCATCTGACAACTCCTAACAACTAATATGACAGTTAAATAAATTAATTTAAAATGTCAAATTTGAACCAGCTTAAGAAGTCTTTTTTGATAGCGCGACTTCAGGAGGGGTGAACTGTTAGAAGAATTACTAAACTGCCATATAATTTTGATATCTGAAATGGTACTCTTTTCCACTCCAAATCTATCTGCTAATCTTCTAACTAACCTACTTCTAGAAATGTAATTATTTAAGTTTGAATATTCAAATGCGGCATATTTTGACAAACCTGAATACGACACTGACAGAACTGTAAATAGCAAATCGAGGTACATAACAAGTGTTCATTTTAAAAGTCAATCTAGGTTACTTTGAAATTTTGATAGAATAAGACGTAAATATATTAATATGTGTTTGTTGTTCCGTATCCAAATGACATTTGATAATGTCAATCACAAATATCAGTTAGTGCATAAAATAATCGTGCGTCGATTCTGGTTTAAATAAATTGCTTCTCAGTTTTAAAATGGCTTTCACTTTAGAACATAAAATTTGTTTAGTCCAGGCTTATTTTCGAAGTGGTAATAAAATTGGTTTATGGGTTTATTCAGTTCAAGATTACATGGTAGAATTTCAAGTTGAGTTTCCACATCTTGTAATAGATTATATACAATTTAAGAATACTTTGGATAGAACTTTAAAACTTTTTTCTGAAACTGGGAGTCTCTTAAGAAAATCAGGCAGCGGAGCAGTTAAGAAACTTACACCTCAAGTTGTCAATCGTGTTGAAGAAATAATGAAAAATGAACCACAAACATCTGTTCGACATTTGAGTCAACAAATAAACCTTTCTGTTGGTACAACTCACAAGTTATTAAAAAAAGATATGCAACTTTATACATAGCAGTACAAGAATTGTTAGAAATTGATTACCCACATAGACTACAGTTTTGTAATTGGTTTGTAAATATGAAAAATAATGGAAAACTTTCGCAAAGAGTCAACTTTACTGATGAAGCAGGGTTTTTTAAAACGGGATACCTAAATTCACAAAATACAAGAATTTGAAGTAGTGAAAATCCACATGTAATTAATGAAGAATCGCTACATCCAGAGAAAATTAGTGTTTGGGCAGCGATAAGCCAAAGGCGAATCATTGGACCAATATTTTTTCAGGGAACGTTAACTGCTCAAAGGTACCGTACGGAAACTTTACAACAATTTGTCAATCAGTTGCATGATGATGAACTACAAAATGCATATTTCCAACAAGACGGAGCACCTTGTCACTGTACTGCAGAATCTTTGAATTATTTAAGAGAATTTTTTGATGAGCGTATAATTAATCGAAATACTGAAATTGCCTGGCCTACACGTTCATGCAATTTAACACCTTGCGACTTCTTTTTGTGGCATTATCTAAAAAATAACATATTTCGAACACCTATATTGAATTTGAATGATATGCTACAGAGAATCGAACAGAAATGCATGGAAATTAATAACAATCCAGTAATGTTGCAGAATATCATCAGAAATTTTGAACGGAGGATTTTAAAGTTCATTGATCTTGAAGGACAACATTTTCAATATTTGTTATAGTTTTCAATAAATACCTATTATTTGTTATTTATTTGTATGTATGAAACTGTCAAAATATACGACTTCGCAGGTTAAGTAGTAAATTTTAATTTACGACATACTTCGAAATGTGCTCAGTAAATCACATGCTACTAGATTGACTTTTCAAATGAACACTTGTTATATGTACACTCGATGTTTTGACTCACGTCATTAGTTGCGTGGCGTTATACGGACATGGGCATCTGCAATGTATGTATTTTCATGTCATTTAAAGCCCAATGGTTAAACAAGGATAAAACACTGAAACGAAAATGTAGGATTGTCTTCGCCGTAAGACAAATAAGATAGACAGAGATAACATACGGTCATCCGCTCTCCATAACGCATCTGTACTACAATAGTCAAATAATTAAATTTTGACGTTTGATGTCACACTTTGGTTTATTTTCATTTTATTGCTTTTGTAATTAATTTTCTTTCCAGCTAGCAAATAATTGATCTTTTCATAACACAAAGAACTGTTTTTAAGACATTTTCAGTAAATATTCTTACCACTAAGATATTTATTGGTTATAAATTAAGAATTTGCATTTATTACAGATATGCCTGGAAAACCTCTGAATTCACAATCCCAGCAACTTGTGTTGAATGTCTTAAACTTTTTTGAAAGGGAGAAACTAAGTCAAGCTCTGATAAATATAAATGCAGCTTTTGAAGTATTTATTATATTCTTCTTGAAAATAATATATTGAATTGTTAGTTACTGTTTTGGAATAAATTAATTAAATATTTCAAGCTATTTTTTTATCAAAATACACTAGAAAAATTTTATATCGATATAGTTGCTCAAGATCAAACTCAGACATAGAAAAAAAGCATTTATTGAAAATAAATAAAAGCAGATGTAATTGTCAAAATTTTACTCAGCATCTAAATATAAGCCTAAATAAAATAATGTTAAAACACTGTCATGAAACATGAGTAATTTTATATCAATTAATTTTCTTAACGAATGAACATCATAGGTTGTGCTAGTTTTTACAATATGCAGGCCGAATTTTATTCCGTGCCAATTCGTGCATCTTAAAATATTATTTGAAGGAGATTTGATCATTTTAAATTTGCCATAGTTCTACTATAATAAATAAGCTTTTATAGTAAATAATAGTATATTATACAATAAGGGAGAGAAATGCGTTATTTTGGCAGAGGTGCAATTTGAGGGCGAAGCCCGAGGGCTACAATGCACCGAGGACAAAATAGCATCTCTCCCGAATGGTATATACTATTTTTTCCACGGTCTCATTAACTTAAAAACACATATTTTGTCATTATCACATTTTCATGACAAATCAACTTAATTGAATGACATCAGATCAATCTATCAATCAACTGTCAAACTAATAATGAAATAAATTATTACATTTAAGGTCGGGAGAAAAGTTTTGTATGTAATTCGGGAATAAACGTCTATAATCCCTCAACAGAAATTGTACAAATGTAACATTTAATTTAAATGTCAATAAATAATTTCAATGTTATCTTTTTTTTGCATGAATCACAAACGTTCTCCATAATGTAAACTCCCTTGGCAGCATTATACTCCCTTGGGAATAATCGACTACTTCTGTTTTAATTTTGATGTCATAGAAACTGATTTCTACTCCCGACCGTGGAAAAATACATTTTTCTCCCGACCGAGAATAAAGTGTCATCTTATACATCTGACAATTGACATATATTAGACTACTTTATTCTCTAGGGAATAAAATATTCGATTTTACCTAGGGAATAAAGTGAATACTGTAGTGAATGACTTTTGGTTCATTTATTTAAGTCAAAATTAATTTAACTGTCAGATTGACGAAGCATTTAAATATATCAATCAATTTTATTTTGTAATCGTAATAGTAACATTAGATGAGTTTACAATATTTATATATGGACAATCATCTGATATCTTAACTTGGCGGTTGCTTACAGTAGTGCTTGTGCAAAAATTATCTCCTTCACTGCCATTAATATTCATTTTTGCACAATAACTTAAATGGACTGCGTTTTTTTTTGGAAAAAATAAGACACAAACAAACTCGTTTTACCGTAGTAACCAGAAACTATGCACATATTCATGACAAACCAACTTAATTGAATGACATCAGATCAATCTATCAATAAACTGTCAAACTAATAATGAAATAAATTATTACATTTAAGGTCGGGAGAAAAGTTTTGTATGTAATTCGGGAATAAACGTCTATAATCCCTCAACAGAAAATGCCCTCGCTCCCTTCGGTCGCTCAGGCATTACTTACTGTCTCGGGATTAAAACTGTCGTTTATTCCCTTAATACATAAATATCTATTTCTCCCGACCGAGAATAAAGTGTCATCTTATACATCTGACAATTAACATATATTAGACTACTTTATTCTCTAGGGAATAAAATATTCGATTTTCCCTAGGGAATAAATTGAATACTGTAGTGAATGACTTTTGGTTCATTTATTTAAGTCAAAATTAATTTAACTGTCAGATTGACGAAGCATTTAAATATATCAATCAATTTTATTTTGTAATCGTAATAGTAACATTAGATGAGTTTACAATATTTATATATGGACAATCATCTGATATCTTAACTTGGCGGTTGCTTACAGTAGTGCTTGTGCAAGGTTCGTTCTCATTTACTTGTAAATTTTTTTTTTTTTTTTAAAGACACAAACAAACTCGTTTTACCTTAGTAACCAGAAACTATGCACATTTTCATGACAAACCAACTTAATTGAATGACATCAGATCAATCTATCAATCAACTGTCAAACTAATAATGAAATAAATTATTACATTTAAGGTCGGGAGAAAAGTTTTGTATGTAATTCGGGAATAAACGTCTATAATCCCTCAACAGAAAATGCCCTCGCTCCCTTCGGACTGTCTCGGGATTAAAACTGTCGTTTATTCCCTTAATACATAAATATCTATTATATGTTCTATATTCAGACTAGCACGATTTGTAGTTGAGTATTTTAGTTCTTTGAATAAATACATAATACCTACATGTCATGAGATGAATGATTGACATCACGGAAAATTTCATTCATAACCATGCTCTTCTTGACGTTTTATTAAAATTCATTTGAATAAATATAGCTAATTTTAGTTAATGAATAAAAAATGTTATAAAATTTAGAATATTTAGGATATGAACATAATTTTAAAGAGTTTACTTTTAAATACAATTCTATTTTATAAGTAATGAATTTGAGCCAGAAGTATTGATTTGGTTCACATGGATGAAAATTAATGGCGTAAGTCAAAACATCGAATGGATTGATACTACTTGCCTACATACTCAAATACCATATTCAATCAAGCAAATTAAGTGTCCAATTTTCAAATGCCGCGATAGTACATTTGATCTATCCCTTGCGATAAGCCAAATTTTTCAATGTTAATAATGAAATAGATAAAAAATAATTAAAAACACAAAAAGTGAAAACTATGGAGTTTTAAAAGCCCGAAGCCTCTTAAACGTGCTAGGTCGGTAAGTTATTTGACCACTTCTTTAAATATGTCAAATAACATTGGTAAAAATACTCACCCCTTCGGAAACACTGATTAAACTGGCGAACAAGATTCCAACTTCTAACGCATAGAAAATGGCAAAAGAACTTAAAAGGACATGAAAGTCAAAATTAACAGACGATTTTTTTTTTGAAAATATCGTGAAAAAAGTTGTTAACGCAATATTAACGAAAGCGTAAATGACTTTAAGCAAAATTTGAAACTGGAAACTTTTATTAAATAATCTTGATATATGACATAATTCTATATACAGATTGCTACACTCAAACATATCTTCTCTCGCTCTCCTAGACGAATTCCTGTTTTTATTCGCGACTAAAATTTCGTCGATGCGCGAATTTAAAATTTTAAATCTAATCTTCAATTCTAATAGTAATAGTGTCGACAAACAATTAAAAATACACGATATTAATAAATGACAACTTCTAAATATAATAAAAATTGATATCGACCGATCAATCGATACTATTTGTAAAATAAGTATCAAACACGGAATGCCAAAAATTGTCAGTGCATATGTTGATCGTTTCCTTAACGCTCTGGAATCAATTTTGTTGGAAAACTTTTCCAAAGTTGTATCTATCCGATCAAACAAAAACAAGCTCTTATGCAGTTTATTCTTATTCATAAACGAAAACAATAAACTATGCAGTAATGTTAATATTATTAATATTCCGTTTAATAATTTAGTAAAGAACTGGAAAGTATTGCTGATTGAACAGCATATCATAAGATAACGCGATATAAATGCTGTAAACATCAAAAGAGGTAATCTAACAATAGTGTTTAACAACTTATTTCTTAGTGTTGTATTATACCGGTTCGCATAGATGGAAAAATTCGTAAAACCCACGAAACAACTTAACACTAAAATAGGTCTAAGCGCTAGAATAAACTTCATTTTGATGTTTAAACGTATAAATGCAGACTGTCAGTGAACGACTTTGAACGTCAAGAATAACTGCATTTTCTACCAATACAAACATCACAACGAGATTAAAAGCATTGCGTTTATTAATTTTTAACTTGGCTTAAGTGCTTAGAGCAATTATTGCTATTCGTTTATAATAAAATCAATACACTAGGTATTTTTAAGCTGTTGAATTACATGCATTTTATTTAAAATTAAAAAACGGTCTCTTTCTTGGCGATATAAAACGTTGAAATTAAACGCTTTATTCTTTTAAATCACCTGACAAGAAGCGTTGACTTCTTGTTAGGTGATTTAAAATAATTTTAAAGTATTTATAACTAATTACAAAGCATTGTCATCAGACGACGTTTGTTATGCTGATCTGACATTTACATCTAACCTATACACATTGTTTTAGGTTTTCATATGAGACTATTCATTCGAGATTAAATTAAAGTTATTTTCCTTTTTGTCATTAAGATTTCATAAGAATATGTAAGCGTAAATAGAGTATATAATTAGAAGAGACCGGACACATCGGGTTGAAATGACGCCTTCATTACGACGGACGATATAAATAGTCTACTATTAAGATAAAATAAAACAAATTTTATGAATTTCACTTTTTAATTATCACTAACGAATTATTATAACGAATCGTTTCGCACCAACCTGGGCTTCGTCAGACATGTAACTAACTTATTTACAAAATATTTTTTTATATTGAACACAAGTAAACGGTAACAAGCAAAAACACATGTTTTATTTTAAAAATAGTCGGAGGGATGAGTGCTCTTTATTACTGGATGTCTATGCACAAAACTTTCGCTACGATTTATACAATATGTACTGTTCTTAAGTAATAAAACTAGAGGTTTACATTATATTACAGGGAGGTAAAGAATTCTTTGGAAAAATACAAAAATTCAAAATACAATATGTAACTGTCTGCATATCAAATCAATAGATTGAGTAAGGGTGAATTATTTGTTTCTAATTGATCATTTAAGATCTTGTCAGTTTTCTTTAATTTATTAATTTCAAGTGACTCTAATAAATTACGTTTTTTGCCCTTATTTTCTACATGTAATATTTTAAATTCTTTGTTAAAATTGTGGTTCGTTGAATTGATATGAAGAGTCACTTTTATTATTTCTAAATGAAGAAAAATGTTCTTTGACGCGTATTTCAAACGATCTGCCTGTCTGTCCGATAGTTGCGGTAGTTGCCCTATGACTTATATCGGACAGACAGGCAGATCGCGCACACATCTGTTTTCATCGAGAATTGCGACGATTTTTGTTGGATATTTACAGTAAAATTCCTTTTTGCATAGGCGTAGATAGCGTGAGGAGTTTTTAAAAATTATTTTATTTATTAGTTTCTATTCCGTAAGATAAATAAAGTACGGTGAGTTAGTTTATTTTTTTCATTGTTTTAACTGTTAATTACATAGTGAATTTCGTTAAGTTTCAATAACTTACGCATACATTTTTAGTTTTCATTTATTTAGATCTAGAGCATTGTTTAAGTTACTTTTTCAGATATGATATGGAAGAACGTCGAGAACAGCATCGTAAAGCAATGCCGAGTTGGATTGACGGTTATACTGATTCTATGTCCATTGTCAGTGATTCCGAAATTTATTGCAAAATCTGTAAAATATCGTTAAAAATTCCATGAAATCGCACGTACAACGTCACTTAGCATCGCAAACACATGCACAGAAATTGAAACCATTGGAATCTGACAATTTTAACGAAGAACTTGTGTGTGAAACTTTTATGGCGGCTAATATTCCATTAAATAAAAAATAATTCTTCAAAAATATACTGGTCGAAATGTTCCTGATGAATCTACCTTACGCAAATACTATGTTTCTAAGTGCTCCACGAAAGCAGTAGAACGCATTAGAAGCCATCTTTAAAATCAGTACCTCTGGATAAGTGTCGACGAAACTGTCTACATATTAGGAGGCTGTGTGGTAAATGTTGTAGCTGGTGTACTACATCCAACTATTCCATATAACGCATATGTAATAGCAACAAAAGTTATAAATACAGTTGATGCGCAAACAGTTGCTAAAATCATTCACGAGAATATTCAAAAAATACTTCATTCGGACGACAGGTACAAAGAAAAAGTACTTTTATTTGCAAGTGACAGTGCTGCATATATGTTAAAGACAGGCAGTCTATTAAAGGAAACATATCCTAATATGCTGCATATTACTTGTGTAGCACATGTTCTCCACAGAATCTGTGAATATATCAGAGACACCTTTCCAGAAGTTGATAAACTTGTATCCGCTTTTAAAAAAGTTTTCAGAAAAGCACAATTGAGAGTAGCTCTTTACAGGGAAAAACTGCCATCTTTATCACTGCCTCCCTCTCCAGTAATAACTAGATGGCGGACATCGTTGGAAGCTACTAGTCTTTATGCAGAGCATAAAAACTAGTCTTATGCAGAGAATTTCGATAGTTTCCAAAATTTCGTTGCATGTTTAAATGACAATGCTTGGAGTATTTCTGAGTGCAAGGAACTAACACAAATTCCGCATTTAAAAAATCAGTTGTACTTTCTTCAGGAACACTTTGGAAATTTACCAAAATTTTGAAAATCGAAATCTCAAATTAAATTGTGGTTTAACGACATTAGATGTGGCATTACTAATTTGAAAAGTATTCCAGGTGACTTCGGATGTGGCCTTCAGCAAAAGTTAGACGCAATGTTTAATAGAAATCCAGATTTAAAAACATTGCGGCAATTGTGTATGAGGACAGTGCCACAACATCTAACTGCAAAATACGCGGAAATAAAACAATATTTCCAGTATGCACCTATAACCAGTTGCGATGTAAAAAGGACGTTTTCTATTTACAAGGATGTATTTAATTCAAAGAGAACAAATTTTACAGAAGAGAACCTTGAGAAAGTATTGCTAGTATGTAGTCGTATATACACCCGTTTTAATTATTATAAGTATAATTTTATAAATAAAATTAAAAACTTTAAAAATACAAATGTTCAATAGTATGCTCGTGGGCGATGAGTCATCAACCTCTTGTGTCCGGTATCTAATAATTAGAAAACGTTAACCTGTAATAAAAAGTACTACCAAATCGCGCCGAAGAGTTCACCGGTGCGAGAAGACTTTTGCCGCGCCTTGCCAAAAAAATAATTAATTTTACTATAATAACGTATTCGAATACAACGTTGTGTCAAAATTGCAAGTCAATCTACCGACTACTTTTCGAGTTTTGCGAACACAAACATACGCAGGCTGAATTTGTATATATAGAGAGATTACTAGACAGTACAAATTATTTCGATTTTAATAATCTTTTTGACAAAGAAGGAATGCACATTGTTCTTCATACAACAAATAATTATTTATGTTGCTTTTAGGGTGGTAAAATTTGTATATTCACATTTCTCTATTTAACTACTAATTATGACGTGTATTATCAAATGTTTGTAAAATCTGCCATGTTAGTGAAATACTAAATAATTATATTAAATATTGTTTTCTACATTTTACGACGCTAATTATTCGAATTTTTCCGAATTTTTCTATAGAAAAAATTCGCTCTTAAGCAGGATTAGAACCCACGTAGATGGTTTGCCGAACCATTGCTCTGCTACTAAGCTATTAAGGACTGTAATTCCGAATACATCGGGAAACCTTAAGTTACATTAAGGAAACAGAATATTAATATGCAATGGTCCGGCAAACCAGGGACGTGGGTTCCAATCCTGCTTAAGGACGAATTTTTTCAATAGAAAAATTCGAATAATTAGCGTCGTAAAATGTAGAAATCAATATTTAATTCATTAACATTACTTCGCATAAAATGCAATTAATTTGCTACTAAATAATTGTTACTCTAGTTGGATTTAAATACTCATTTTTGCTTACTTGACTAATATTTCTACAATACATTCACTACAAACTTTTATTCTCTGCATAACTATATTTTTCTAAGTGCGTTAGGATAATTTATCTGCTTACAACTATAGTACTTACCTCGTTGGAAACTCGAACAAAACTAGCGAAGATAAGTCCGATTTCCAGTGCATTCGCTATTGCCAAATATCCAGATATTATGGTGTTACTTAAATGTCCAAATGATTTGATAACGTCTTGTCCATTTATTAAGTAAAACGTAGCAAATACAACATTAACTGCGCAAGTCAAGGTTTTAAGCAAAATCTGATAGCGGAAAGAATTATTTATCTGCTTCGCTATAAGACATAGTTCTAGATGTACTTTACCACATTCTATCAATTCCTTTGCCAAATTACCGTAACAATTTAATTGATATCTTTTCTCAAATTCAAAATTTACTTGATTCATTCGCATAATTGCCTCTATATAACAATTTAAAGCGACAAATCTGTACTTTAATTCGTTTAATAGAATTACCAAAAAGCACACACTGATGACAACTATTATAAAAAATATATAATGAATAAAAATCCATTTAAGTCGTAATGTACCTCCGATTATCATAAATACCGTCAGCATTAAATGTATCACACAACTAATACCGAATACGAAAATTATATTTATTACCCTTCTTCTTACGCGTTCATAATGCAAATTGTCACTAAATTTTTCTACGGATTTATCAGTTTCAACCAACATACATAAACTGGCGTATATATTTTCACTATCTTTAGGCAAAAATAAAAAGTTATATATCAAGAGTGCCAGAATGAATAGTGTATTGATAACTTTGTTGATTAATACAATTATCTTTCCTGTATTGAAACATTGTATTCCTTCCAAAATTGTCATTATAATGAATATTATTAAAGGCATCTTCATGATGAAACATATCAAAGTTGGTTTCTTCAATGTTTTACTGTTTTCGTAAATAAAATAAATGGTATATCCAGGCAAACATGATATAAAAAATATAGGCTTCAACGCGTCTAAAAGATTCATTTTCGTAACGAAAGCGCAGGTTACAATAAACGATTATTTTGTCTGGCGTCGAATCACTGGTCAATAATCAAATATGTGCTTTTATGAATATTTGATAGTCTTCCATTGTTAACATTAATCATTTATTTATATAACTTACATACATTATTGTGTCACCTGAAATGGAAATTAATAAATAATTTTCAATTCTAAACGCGACCGAATTAGATATTTCCTGTCTTTCCTCTTTTCAAAAATACAGAGACATCTAAAAGTTGGGCACATCAAAGTAACTGTTTCTGTAAATTGTAGTTTCGTTGAATTATTTCTATCGGCTACCGCAAGATAACACCACAAGTGCTATCCACAACAAACCTGGACGCCATTGTAATGGAAATTTGACACATCACGTCTTTAATATGGTGGAGTTCACATTTTTGTAAATAGTTATTTTCCCAAGAGCAACGAGTTTTCATTGTTATTCGTATGCACGTGTTGCAGACGCGTTCTCCCGATTTAATGTCTCCAGATTATTTCTTTCGGATTTACCTTAAAAGAAATATTTACAAATACAGGCCGCACGCAATTGTAAAAAGTTACAAAATACATGTGTACATTTATTTTGATGTGGGCAACTTTTCAATCGCACTATGCTGGGTGTCCTTGAAAGAAAAAGAACAAGATGAAAAATTGAAAGATTAAATTCTACACGCTGTCCTGGTATGTTTTCCACTTTTGAAACGGAACAACTTGGCGAATAAGAAACATATTCATTTGAAATCAATTTTATCTTACAATTTAAAATATGGAAAATCATTTCTGGAAAATAACATTATCAAGATGTCGCCCTTCGCGCTGCAGCAGCTCCTCAAAGCAGACCCAAAAATGCGTAATGACTCGTCTACATAAGTCTAGATTGATTTCTCGAATTTCAACGCGGATTCGTTGTTTTAACTGATTCAAATTTCCTGGTACCGTACTGTACACCTTTTCCTTAAGAAAACCCTACAGAAAGAAATCCATTGTTGGTTAAATCGGGACTCCTGGGTAGCTAGTTAATATCCCTCCGCTTAGAGATCGATCACTCCTCCCAGGAACATGGCCCTGACGATGTCCATCGAAAGATTTGCAGTATGTGAGGTGACGCTATCTTGTTGAAACCAAGTGTTCTAATTGAATCCAGTAGAATTATCTGGCTCCGGTCAGAGGAAATTGTCTAACATGTCTCTGTATCGCGGAGCAGTAACCGTGAGTGCATTTTCATAAAAATAAGGACCAATAATTCCATTTACGCTCATTGCAGCCCATACCGTAACTTTGGAAGAGTAAAGTGGTCTTTGACGCTTCTCCTTAAGGTTCTCAGATGACCAGTAGCGGCAGTTTTGTCTATTTATAAACCCATCTAAATGAAAGTGAGCCTCATCGGTGAATAAGATATCGTCGAAGGTTGCAAAATTGTTAAGTAATGTATCTGCGAAAGCAAATCGAACTGGATAATCCTCAACATTCAAAGCCTGTATCACTTGAATTTTGTATGGGTAGAATTTTACTCTTTAGTCAGTAGCATGTTTTCAGATCGAACGCCGAAAATTGCAGGTAACTGCGACACGAACACGCTCGATGTTTTCAGGTTTTCTCGCGGTCCTCTGTCGACCTGTAGGCTTCCTTTTGGCAGTCATGTCTTCTCTTTCAAATTTCTAAACACAAAATCTAATTAATCTCGACGAAGGTGCTTGCTTCATATCATGATGGTGATAGTGGGCACGATATAGACGTCGAACTGTCACGAAAGAATTATTGTTCACGTAATACGCTTTGACACATATAGCACGTTGTTCACCTGGGAACCGCTCCATGGTAACTAATTTGCCAAGCCCTGACCGCCATTGATAATATGTGTATGGACTGTTACAACTATTACTTTGCGAAATAGTCGACAAATATATAGGAAAACTTTCCGGGAAACCCTGCATATAATATACACCCAAAATATTTTCCAAAATTTCCTCTCATAATCGAGAAAAAAAATTACAAAGATATTTCAAAAAATTGTGTTACGCTACTGAATATATCATAAATGCTATCGTACATGAAATTTAAAGGTGACCCACAATAACAAAATGAATAGTCTTGTTACTGCATATCTCACTTCAAGTTCGTTCTGTCGATTCTGTTGTCGATTGTTACAATTTCTCGATTAAAGGTAATAGATTGTAACTTAAATGCACGTAAAGCATACATCTTGCATGTTCTTTCAATATATCAGCTTTAAGAATTTACAAGTATTAATCTATGTAAATAAACATCTGATTCAGGTTATTAAACCCCTGCTATAAGAAAACTATCGCTTGTATTTATAAACATTGTCCCTTTGAATACAATTGGGTATTCTGATTCCGACATTCATATTTAAATTCTCTAACGAAAAAAACATTCTCGTAATGCACATGAAATTTTAGTATGATTTTTAAATTAGTTTGTAAATAAATTTAATACACGTCTTAATTTTTAATTACATATTTACTTGAATGTACTAAAAACCTGATTTTGTACGAGGTATTAACTTTAGCGTACAAGATATTATACCTTTTATAACATCGACAGCTGTTAGTATGTAAACATACGGCGTGTGTGTAATTTCAATAGAGGTACTTATTTACATTCTAAAAATATCTGGAATTCATTGACGGCACATGTTAAAATTTTCAGGGGGTTTTTAATTTTGGAGTTGACTCACAATATTTTCGATTCATATTCTATATAAATACATCTATACGTTGTCTTTTTATTTCAAGGATAGCCTATATAATCACAAAAAATATATAATTATTATAGAAATAGTTGTCTGCTACAACGACGCTAACTGGTACATTCCAAAAGGATATAGTATGGTCTTGTCTTTTTTCCAAGTAACCAAAGAGATTCAAGTACATCAATACGTTAAGCACGTATTACGCATTTGTTATAAATTAGACAGACATACATTACACACATCTGTATCTGTGCACATGGACACATGGTGACATCTGACGGACAAGAGATGTTCGTTGCCTGATAGGACAAAATTTGCTACTTACCTGTGAGGCGATTCATGAAACTTCATTAACCAAACTGACGAAGTCTATTGAGACAAAACACGTGTCTTTGGTTGAAGTAAACGTTGGAAAATACGGCGTATATGTACATGTGTACAGATACAGATGTGTGTAACGCATGTCTGTTTCATTTGTCCAAATTTGATGCGATGGGATTCCTTCGCGAAACACAATCCTGCAGTGGGTGAATGATTTTCGCACACACGGTAGTGTGAAGATAAAGAAGATAAGAGGTGGTCGAATGGTAGCCACACCAGAAAATGTTAATCGCGTAAGTACGTCTGCTATTCAGAGTCCAACCCGTTCAATCCAGACACCGCTGTCAAGAACTTGGAATTCCTCGCGAAAGTTGAAAATGAACATTTTGAAAAGAAGTTCCACCCTTACGAAATCATGATGGTCCAAAAGCTCCTTCCGACTAACTGCCGTTAACGTGAACAATTCAGTGTTGGATATTTTAGAGGACGAGAACGCAGTGGTACAAAATTGCCGCTATTAGGCACCTGACAACCGGCGAGAATTACAGCAACGGCCTCTACACACCATAAAAGTGACAGTATGGTGTGGAATTTCCAAACTCGGATCGGGCTCTAAATTTTCGAAGATTAGAGAGAGCTTGCTTCAAGAATTTTAAATCCCTCATCTTGAAGAAAATTAAATTGGCAAATTAAATTGACAATCTGACAGCTTCTGGTTTCAGCGCCATGGAGCTACAGCTCATACCTTCTATGGACTTTCTGGCAGCGACCTTTCCTCGACGAATGATTTCCTGAAATTGTGATGTTCCCTAGCCTCCACGCTCCCCAGATCTCGCCCCCTGAGACTTTTTTCGTTGGGGCTATCTTAAGTATAAAGACAGACCAAGAACCATTCAAGAATTACAGGAATCTATCAGAAATAAAATCATGGCTATTGAAACGATATGGTGCAGAAAATGATGAGAAACTTTAACAACCACCTGGAACGGTGCATCATTTAAATGAGATTATTTTTCACACTTAATATACACTGCTCAAAAAAATTAGGAGAACACTTTTTTCAAAACCTTTTTAAATAATAGTTCAAGGCAAATCAAATTTGGTATGCCTTAACGGCATATATTTAACTAACAAAAAATTCTAAAACAATTTTACAACTCCTAGTTACCTTAAAAATGTAAATTAATAACGCAAATCAAAATGGAAAAAATGTCAATATGCTTTGAATTGACGTATGAAAGCCTACTGAAGATGACATGAATTCAGTTGTCAATTTCGTTGATTAGAAGTAAAATGAGGCATCCTAGTGAAGTGCAAGTTGGTTGTGCTATCGCCCTTATTCAGGACAGCCACTCTATTCGACATGTTAACAGAGACCTTGGAGTTTCCCCTTCTGTTATTCAAAGTTTATGGAATCGGTTTCGGATGACTGGCCAATATGTCAGAAAAGCTGGACAAGATTGAAATCGAAAAACCACTCAAAATCAAGACCGATTCTCCTTTCCTCTCTACGTAAGCGTATTGCCACAGCAAGAGACCTCCTAAACAACCTAAGACGACCACATGGAATAGAAATATCTGATCAAACTGTTAGAAACAGATTAAAAGAAGCGAATTTAAAACCAAGAAGACCTGTCTGCACACCACGCCTTACGCAGCATCACAAAGCAGCGCGAATGAAGTTTGCTCTGGATCACAGAAATTGGCAACTTCGTCACTGGACGCCTATACTGTTTAGAGACGAGTCCAGATTTCGTTTAACTCATTGCGACGATCGAGTATATAGACGTCCTGGTGAACGCTACTCAGCCGCTACTATATAGGAAGTGTCTAGATTTGGTCTTGGATATGTGATGGTTTGGGCTGGAATCGGTGTAGACAGCAGAACTGATCTTGCTGTGGTTCCTAATAAACTAAATGGAACGAATTACATCGAAAATGTCTTGGACGACCATGTAGTGCCTGCTGCATATGGCGTCGATCCCAATTTCATCCTAATGCAGGATAATGCAAGGCCACATACCCCCGGCATCACCAGAAACTTTTTACAAGAACGTGGAATCAGGTCATGGAATGGCCGGCGTTAAGTCCTATTGAACACTTGTGAGATCAGCTTGACCGACATGTTCGCACGCCACCACTAACCATACAGGAACTGACACAAGTCCTGATTGAGGAATAGGAAAGCATACCTCAAGAATCTCTTCGCAGCCTAGTGAAGCATTCCACGCAGGTGTGAGAAAGTGATTCGTGCTCGTGGAAGGCATACACGGTATTAAACCTCACCAATTCACAAAAACCATACTCTCATCGATACTATGACAGTCGTTTTCATTTTGTTTTGCGTTATTAATTTATATTTTTAACTGTACCTTGGAAATAGCTAAGAGTTGTAACATTGTTTTTGTAATTTTGTTTAGTTAAATATATGCCGTTGAAGTATACCAAATTTGATTTTCCTTGGCCTCCTATTTAAAAAGTTACAGGTTATAAAAAAGTGTTTCATTAATTTTTTTGAGCAGTGCATTTTCGATTTTTCCCTTTGGCAATAAAATTTCCAAATACCAGAGTTTCGTAAAAAACTTTGTGCTTATTTTCAACCCTGTACGATCAAAATTGAAAATTTGACAAGGTTTTATAATTTGTCTGTTTTGGTTTGACCACAGTGTACATACGCTCATGAATTGCAAATGGACTTCATTAACGAAAGCATATTTTCGACGACTTTTTCTTGAACATATCTCGATGAAATCAAATCAAGACATTTGAAAACTTAATCTAACCTATCTAATTTATATGAAAAATTTATAAAAAGCACTGAATTTGTGCCTTTTTGTAATTAATTAATAGTCCACTGTTAATGAACAGATTCCCTCCGGTATTGCAATATTATTACGGCAATAGCATCTCTGTCTATTTCTGATTGTGCCTGTTCGTCTATATAACATGCCACTATTCTACGTTTCTTAGAAATGTTAATCGGGACCAGCTGGACAAAACTTTGTAACAATAAATAGACACATACAGACACAGAAAATCGCTGCCTGAAAGAGGGTGAGAAGTGAGAGGCCACCTTATTATCCGCCCTATCAAGTTCAACCTCAGTCCGATGTAACCCGTGGGATTAGCGCGCATTTCAATTTCACAACATTCACTGTAACACTGTTCCTTCGTTTGTATTTTGTCTATTCCTTTCTTCGTTGTTCTCGTCGGTGTCGTTGTGTTTAAGGGGTCTCTCGTGAGATGGCACTGCAAACGCGCGTCTTCTTCGTGTATGTATATGTATTTGCATATATACCCAAGTCTTTGTCTCCAACAAATTAGTAGAACTGTAATTGTCATAAAACAAAATATTAGAATATGTGTTTTTGTTAATTACTAATCTTAGGATTCTTTAGAATTCATGTTTGCAAGAATTGGATTGAGTGGATTTCAATGTTTGTATGGTAATAAGATTTTAACTTACATTTTTTTTTTAATGGTAGGAGAGAACCAAATAGGATAATCATGTTTATGGTTTAAATGCAATTTAGGAACAGAACAATCCAAGATAGAATACATTTCTCTATAAAAATTCTGAACAGCCGTGTTGACACTAGATACTATAGTTTTCAAGAAAGGACCAATCTATTGCAGAAAAATCAAAGTAGAGTTTATGATAATCAGCTTTGCGAAAATTGTATCTAATATTGCCGTTAGAAAGAAAAATAGTTTGTTTAGAAGACTGCGTTAGGTGTTGTGATGTCCAGAGCAGAAGGATGCATATATTCGGCAATAAGTGGTAATGAATATTGTAAAATATCAACGTTATTCCCCAGGTTAGACAGAATCCAGTCAAGTATTCTCAATTTTGTATTAAGGACATCATTAAATTGACGCAGACTAGAGAATTCTATAAAAAATAAAAATAAATTCAGTTTTGCTAAACTCATATGTAAAGTTAGGTAAGTGAAAATCGGCGACAATAACCACCTGCTTATCCGAAATGAAAACTTCAAGCAAATCGGGGAAATATTAAGAAATCGAATTCTATGTCTGGAGAAATATAAACCAGAGCTAAATAGTAATAATTCTGAGCTTCCCCAGTAATCTTGGTGATCAATAAATCAATTAAAAGTGATAGCGATAGAATAACATTAATAACATCATAAGTAACACCATTTAAAAAACTATCATAAAACCACCCACTATAAATCAACTAATAGCGATACATATACCAAGCAAGCCACAAAATTTGTTTCCTGGGTAGACGGTGAACGACTGAGATAGGCATATAAGTCACGTCTAAGCTTAGATAATTGATAAAGTGTCATTTGTAAATAATCATTGTCAAATTAACAAGTTACGATTTAACCTATTACTAATAGTACGAAATGTAGGTTAGATCACTTACTCAATCTAAAACATAACTGATTTAATCCATGGCATACTCTGAAAGCTTTTTTTGTAGCTCACTCCTTATATATTAATATAGATATTTATTTGATATAGATTTAATATAATAATAGACAATGAATACTTACCATATATAAAAAAATCTTTATATATTTTATTTGATATGAGCATGAGAGTCTTACAGGGTTCAAGGTGGGTTTGTGAATCGATAAATTATCTAATGCTTAGTGTATATTCTAATTATAAAGATAAATCGAGTTTTTAATCAAATAAATGGTATAGTTTGTGTTCTTAACGGGTTGTGTGTATACGATAATTAATGAAGCTCTAGTAAATAATAAACAAATTCAGTTGCTTAAGTGTTGCTGAGGGCTTGCATTCAAGTAGAAACTTGAGTGAATTTAACTTAGTTTTCAGTGAAATGGCGCTTTCGTTATTTATTTTACAACCGTCTAAAATACCTTCTTTGGACATGTGAATCATGGGCGACAGATGTTATCGGTGGAACATCGAGTTTATAAGCCAAGAATGATTCGTAAAATGTAGGACATGGAATCTGGTGCTTTCTTTAAATTCGGAAACGTTTGTTGGTTCGCATTTATTTTAAAAGATTGCTTAATTTTATTAAATCGTTTTATCACTGGATTCGGGTTTTCAACACTTATCGTTCTCTTTTTGTGCAAAACGTTTTTCTGTAAAAGGACGCCAACCCTTTATTGTTTTTATTATTCCATAGCCTTATATTTATTTATCTAAAATAACATTATTTACGCTTGTAACTCTTTTACATGCATTATTTTGATTGAACTTCTATATTCTGATTGTTTTAAATTTACTAAATTTGCTTTTTGGATTTATACTTTTTATATCCGAACGTTAATTTCTTTCGCAATTGATCTAACCTAATCATTTAATCTCGCTGCATGTACGGTACAGTCATTTCATAAAAATAACATACATAATATTAACACATATTTCTTGAATTAGTTATAAATAGTATATTAAAAAACAAGTTTCATAAGGCACCATTTTCCGCACGAGATCAGTTTAGAAAACGGGTTTTCTAAAGATCGAGTACGGCAAAAGGCCTTATGAAACGAGTTTTTTATAATGTTTTCTCTATTTTGCGTTTTTTACATTAATCAATTGCTTAAATTGGAATTATTTAATTTGAAAGTTCACAGTTTAATTTTTATATAAAGCATGCAGTTGGTCACATTGATACTTGACATTTTCAAATTTAAATCTTGCTATCCGCAAAGTATATTATATTACATATTATTTACTAATTTTCGTTAACATTACTTGATACTTCACTTAAAAATAAACATGAGTGACATAGAAACATATATATGTTGTTGTCAATTGTATACAACATTTGTGTAAAATACGGACATATATCATATCTGTCAAATGTACATAAATTCTTAAAATCAAATGACAGCAATGATATTTATTTCTGTATTCGAACAACGCCAACATTGAAAAATGAAAAAAAGCGTCTCGAAATTAAGCTCATTTCGATACTGTTTTGGGTTTCATAATGAGTTCATTTCGAACGCAAAATAGAAAAAATAGGTTTATAAAATATATAAGATATAAATGTGATTAAAGTTAGGCTAATAAATTATTTTAGGAATTAGGAAAAATGACATTAAGGTATTGATATAACTAATTTGAATATTACAATAAATTGTACAAGGTCCAAACAAAATTAAATGTACAATTTAATCTAAATGAATGTTTTAAACTAAATATTTCGTATCAATTCCTGTTTCTTTTGGTGCAAAGGTATGATAATATTGAAGTAAGTCAAAACCATAACAACATATATAATATATATATATATATATATATATATATATAATACTTTTACCAGAACTCGTAAATATTTACTAATACTAATTAACGCCAATTTCAACGATCTGCGAATAGTAGATTAATGGAATATGAAAACAATTACCTAACCTTGTTTAACCTACGCTGGAAATATCTAAGAGATTACATTTAATCAAGAACTTTTACCTCTAGACAAACTTATCTTGTAAATAAAGCCTATCTGTGTTTCCCTTATAATTATTTAAAACATAACATATCTAAAGGTATCTAGAGGTATCTAAAGATGAACAAACGAGCATCAATAGCGCATTTGCCAACAAAATTTAATATTAATTCGCTCCTCTCAATTTCAATCGCCGTGCACACGCCGATACGTATTACCCCTATCGAAATTTACCCACACAATAACTAAAAAAAAACAAAAAACTTTCTGTAAAAAATTGTGTGATATCATACAATACCCTTCAAAATATCCTTAATTGGAAAGTTGCAGTAGGTTCATAATAAATCACTTCCTTCATCTTTTCTCCTCGGTAATGAAGGGCGATACGTTATTTTGTAACGGAAAAATAACAAAGCATAAAGCATCCGTTTCTATGTGAACAACTAACGCAATTCAATTTACAGGACACGCTTGATTTTTTCCCTTGCTACAAACAGTGCGGCGATAATTTTTTCGCGCACAACATTCTCTAAGTAAAATTAGATTTCATTTTTCATTTCTGCACGCTTGGAAATTGAATAATTCCCGCGACATAAAACAAATTACGCGATGGGGATGACGATGGGTGGCGCGCGTGGGCACCATGGCCTAAAAAGAAAGGGGGAGACACGTCGTTGGTACAAGAAATTCCGCTAATAAATTGGCTATGGTATAAAAAAGAGTCGCCGACAGACACCTCTTTAAAAATTCCATGCTGCGTGTGCAGCTGTCGCTTCTAATGCTATTTGAGATTCAGAGTACGCATTTAAAACTGTTTCAGAGTGTTAAAAAAGAAGCGTTTTATTCATTTATGGTGATTACATATATATACATATACACACATACATATATATATATATATATATATATATATATATATATTAAAAATAATAGACTTTTTATTGGTTTAGCGACCTTTTATTGAATTATGATGTTTTATTCTACGACGTTTCGACTTTTACTATTTTTCAGTCTTTTTCAAGTATCTAGAAACAAGAATTAATACAATGAGAATATGAGAATTGTGTTTGCTTTTGTGAGATTGAATTAACAATTAAATTAACAATTAAAATTAAAATTAGATTAAAGACTGAATTACCAATTAGATTAACAATTAGAGTTAAAATTTAAAATTAGATTAATAATGAGTAAGGACAATTAAAGTGATTACATCTGTGTAAATGAATAGAAAAATTTGAATTAAGCTACAATACAGTAAGGTAAATAGAAACAAGAATTACTACACTGAAAACGTGAGAGTTGTGTTTGCTTTTGTGAGACTGAATTAACAATTACATTGACAATTAGAATTAAAATTAGATTAAAGACTGAATTACCGATTAAATTAACAATTAAAGTTAAAATTTAAAATTAGGTTAATAATGAGTAAGGATAAATTACAGTGGTTAAATCTGTATAAATGAATGAGATGTTAAACTTTTGATGTTAAACTACATTACATGAACAATTAATGACAAAACTCACCGTTTCTTTTGGTTTTCAAAATCACGCATTCTGTGTAACATGTGTGTCGGGTACCCGAGACCTTTTTTTTGGAACGAACCGATCGCACTGGTTGGAATATTGTAAGTGTTTGTGGCTTTGTTAAGAGAGGTTAATTTTTGTTCTGTTTTTGGAATTTAGCAAATTGATCAGGACCGTGTTTAGGGGTATGTAGTAAAAGTATTTACAAATGGGAACTGATAAAAAGTTTTTTTGTTTTTTTGTTTTTTTGGTTTGTGTTTGTGTGTGCGGGGGGGGGTTGATTTTATCTATTGTTTAATCAGTGGGTAATAGAGTTTAGACAATAAAAGGTCGCTAAACCAATAAAAAGTCTATTATTTTTAATATTAAGACACGGCCAATAAAATAAATAAGAAAAATAAAATTCTTATAAACACTAAATATATATATATATATATATATATATGTATGTTAGTTAGATAGCGTGTACGCCCTGAACATAGTTTCGAACGGTTATAAATATTGAGTATAGATTTTAATAAAATTGATAATTAAAATATAGAAAGACTAATTAATTATTTTAGAGAAAACTTTTAAATAAAAAATAATATATCAAATGGAAATAATTAAAAAGGTTAACTTAATAAATACAATAATAAGTGTTATGTTCAAACAGAAAAAATACTTATATTGTGCATTTCTTGATTCTGTTTTATTGCTTGTGCATCTAATTTGTTCTTTGTTACTATTTGAAATGGTACCTAAGTGTAACCAGTATTATATATATATATATATATATATATATATATTGATATCGTATACTGATCGGGCTTCCAAGTTGTGCCAAATGAAGAGATACTAATAGTTCGTTATATTGTGTTAATATAATAATGAATGATCTGTTATGTTGAAAATGTTGAATTTTCATATAATGGGCGCCAGTGATTAAATTAATCACAAATATATCTACGTCCTCTGTGTACATACAAATGCACTAACAGCAGTCGGAAAGCATGATATTAAATATAATAGATAATAAAATTCCTCAGGTTTAAAAGTCGGTCTGCGAATTATCTCCCTAATTGTAGTTAGGTGTCTATATAATATGTTTAACTCAACAACTAAATGCTAACAAATAAAACAGTTTGAAGTAATAAAAATAAAATATATTGCAACAAAAATTAGAGAACTGTAACAAAGATCGTGACATAGACATGTGTCTATAAATAGAATTATGATCTAAACATGTGTAAATACAATATTGCTAAACATAGTGTTGGTGAACAAAGAAAACTAAGTTAAAGGATATTTAGGATTATTTATGCTAATATGGTAAGTACTACGGTGTTATGGATGTTAAATTATGCTTGTATATATTCAGCAAGGGTAAACGATGCATAGATAATAAATACCGAAGTTTTTATTAAATTTTATATAGGTTATTGTGACTTGTTTATAGATATGTAAATTTTATAGGCAATGAAATTATGAATGGATCATTCAAGAACCTGTGTTCCAAGATTTTGCGTGTTGGCTCCAGCTGGAAGTGTTGTAGTCGAGCGGCAGCAAGTACGGCGTTCGTATTCTTGATGTGGGTTTGGCGTCGTTCGTTCGTCCAAAGGGGCCACGCGTTGCAGTTTGGATACTTGTAATGATGCTTTCGTCAATATACGGCGTATCTTCGATGATGAGAAGCTGGTTTTTACTTCAAAAGGTTGGCTAATTTTCTGCGTTTCAAATATAGATAATTTCGATGAGATCAGTTGAGTTTGATTATGGTAATTTAATTTTTAACTAGGATAATTACACAAACGCGGCCATATATTGTAAAATTCTTTTTCGGCGTCCTCTACGTTCATTTATTTTTTCATGGCCTATTTTTATATTGGCAAATAGCCTCGAAACTTTATTATCATAACATCGCTGGTATTTTGAATTAAATTGATATTACATTTCTAATCAAATTATAAAATTTTTTAAATAATTATCAAATACACTTTGTTTACTTTTAAATGTAGGTTATCTCATTATTATGTGTTCTAAGTTGCATTCTTACGTGTTTTGGTTAAATTTAAAAAGAGGGCGTGTCTAATCAGTATCAATACAATATTTCAATGTGGATAAATTAGATACCGGTAGTATCGCGCGAATTATTTGAATTTAAGAAATATGAAATAGAAATATAAAATAAGTTATAAAAAATAAAAATAAGTTAATTTGAATTACTGTTCTCGTTGTATTAATTTATAAACATGTTGATACTAATTTTACAATCTTAATTTGCCAATTTCACTCTTTTTGTAATTGTAATATGCATTGTTTATCTGTTTTTTTCTCATTTTAGATACCGATATATGAGTGCAATATGAACCATAACAATATATATATATATATATATATATATATATATATATATATATATATTGTATATATACATATATATATATATTTAGTGTTAATAAGAATTAAAATTTATTTCTTATTTATTTTATTGGCCGTGTGCAGAATATTAAAATAATAAGCTTTTTTTGGTTTAGCGACCTTTATTGAAATTCAATTTATTTAACTAACGACGTTTCGACTTTTTTGTATATAATTAAGTCTTTTTCAAGTGATTTAGAACTAAAAAAAAATTACAAACGAAAGGTAAGAATTATATTTACATTATATAAATGAATTAAAATTAAAATAATGATTAGTGTAAAGAAAGTTAAAATTTAAATTTTAAAATTTAAAGGATACAAAACTCACCAATTTATTTCGTGTTAAAACACATGCCCAGTGCAATATGCATGGTCGGAAACATGTCGACCCTTCACTACAGGGTCCGAACAGCATATCTCGTAATCTTAAGTGTAACTAAATGTCTTGTTATAGAAATGAATTTTTTTTATATTATTTCGTTTTTAAAATTTGTTTGGTCAGGCCATGTGGGAAAATACAGTGTGTTTACAATGGGAAAAAAAAATAAATTTTTTTTTTGTTTTTTGTCGAAAGTCGAAACGTCGTTAGTTAAATAAATTGAATTTCAATAAAGGTCGCTAAACGATATATATATATATATATATATATATATAGGAGATTTAGTTAGTCGACGATTTAAATTCTGTTTTACTTCAATATGTATATATTTAAAATAATTCAACTCTTACATGTTTCGGCAATTACTGCCTTTTTCAAATAATTTTAAATTATAAAAAATTACAGTATATTACTCATATTCATATATGTGAAGTTGTCATTGTTAAAATTACATTATTCAATTTATATATTCAAGTCTAATAATAATAATTCATGCCTTAGCATCCCCTAACAGCTTGACGCCAATTACACGGGACTTCTCTACATTATTAAATTATAGTATATAGTGCTTAGATTGATCATAACGAGTAATATCATCCAGAAACTTTGTGGGACAACATAAGGTTTGTCAGCTTCAGCGCTGAGAACCTCTGCTCTTGGGCTGGCGTATCCTGTGACAGGGTACTGTGCTGCAGTGCTCACACCAGACTTATTGACATTCAGCTTAATCAGACAATGCGAATTATCACAGGAACACTCAGGAACACACCAACGTTTTGGTTATCCATCCTTAGCCATATCACACCTAATTCTCTGCGGCGAGAATACACTCTCATACTAAAGTTTACGAAAATAACAGCAAATCATGAGCTTCCTGTTCACATAGACATTCCTATAATCAATAAAAACAGGCTTCGCTCTCGACACTATCCACTACAAACAACTCAAATCATGTATGAGAATGGATTTAATTTGCAAAATCGTTGGTATTATATTATAAACGCACTTTTAAATAAATGCAACTTCGAAATAGAACTCAATAGAATATACACAATAGCTGTCAATAATGGATACCCAGTTAATAAATAATCTAAACTAATATTATAAAGAGGAAACATTTGTGTTTTTGTATGTATGTTTGTAATGTTTTCACACAAAAACTACTGGACCGATTTCAAAAATTCTTTCACCATTAGAAAGCTGCATTTTCACTGAGTGTCATAGGCTATATTACATTTTCAAGAAAAAAAGGGATCCCCAATAAAAATGCATTAATGTAACGCAAGGTGTGAAAAAATTAGTCACAAAAAATCTGTCATCGCGTACGCTGCGGAAACTATTGTTGATAGAACAAAAAAATGTTCTACAGCATTATAGAACGTATTAATATCTACAAAAAACTCCCCGAAACCATATGTCCAACTACTGTAGTTATGCCACTATAATTACTTTTTGACATTTTAAAAGTTAATAAAAGTGCCGACAATAATCAAACCAGATTATCCATACCTCTGTATTATTCCTTATCCTATTAAATGATATTTTATTAAAGACCATTTCAATACCAGTAAAATACTTTTTAAATTATTAAAATCGGACATTCCATTCAAAAGATATAACGAATTTAAAAATGTCAATCTAAAGAAAATAATGTTATAATATAATGTAGTAGTATAGCGATGGCCATATTCATTTTGTTTGTAAGAAATTGACAATCGAAAAATTATAACTGGAATAAGAATAGTATTGGCAGAAGGAATTTAATAACAAGTTCAATGAGAATGAAAAGTAATAGGAAACAGGCACAGAGAAGCTGTTATAGAAAGAAGTTAAACATAAAGTGATATAAAATCCAAAAATTAAGGATCACAAGAAAGGAAGATTAAATATTTAAGAGAATACACTCACTATTGTATTTATTCAAGGTAGGATCGAAGAAAAGAGAACATATACGATATAAATTTTATTAAAAGAATTTAAATAACACTGAGATATTTGAAAGGTGACGTTTTTGAAGTAATATCAACAATGTGTCAAAAGCCAAGTGACAGGAACATTATTAAAATAGCGGATTACATTGTTTATAAGTTATGTTAAATAACTAAATGGACTAAACAAAAATGTAATCAATTCATCAGCTTTACAATTAAAAAAATAATTTTTTTGTCAAAAACATTTTTTTTCCTTTAACTTCACATAGCCACAGCAACGCAATTGGATGATTTGTTTTCCAAGTGAATTTATATTTACTATAATACATTTATCTCTTTTCTCATTCATTTCATTTCAGATTGAGTCACAGCGAAGCGTGGTCGGGATTAGCTAGTAGTTAATAAAATTCTGCAACGTAAACTAAGAATTCAAACTCAGTCTTTAATTTGCCCTAGAATATCGAACAAGACGGAAAACAAATATAATTCAATCACATAAATAGGACCAACATCTGTAGAAATAGGTAAACTAATTAAAAAAGCAAATAATGAATTTATATCTTTTAAAACAAATAATTCAGTCCAGAAATATATTAGAAATGATAAATACAAAACAGAAAATAAGGCAAACTCAAAGGTTTATATGTTAACGTGCGAGTGTAATAAGGTCAGACAGGACATACCTTTGAACAGAGAACCAAGGAGCATGAAAGAAACAACACCAAAAAAAGATGAACTCAACTTTCGCACCCCATTGTTTAGATTCAAATCATAAATTTAATAGAGAATTCAAGATTCTGCATGTACAAATCAAAGGCAAAAAACTTAATCTGTTAAAAAATATAGAAATAAATAGATGTAGGAGATTAGGTTTAACTCTAAATGAACAAATAGAATTCAATAACTCCTCTCTACTACTTATATAAAATATGTAAAACACCCTTCACTCAGAATATACCCATACACTTCTGTAAAAAAAATATATGTAAAATTGTTCAGTTTATCATCACCTGATGAAGCCAAAGTTTGACGTAACAGTATTGTAGTGAACAATAAAAAACTTTGATACTACTCTGGTTTATTTAATAAATTATTTTTATTTTGCATTTATTTGATATGAGGTAAAAAAATAAACGTTTACATATGGAAAGAGCAAAAATAAAACAAACTATAAATTTGAAATAACTGTGGCTTATATGAGAGATTATAAAATTAGCTAACGAAAAGAAATTAGTAGCAGAATTAATAAAACTTTAAAACAACAATATTCTTACTTGCTTGAAATAACTGAATTAATTAATTGATTAAAATAATTTCATTAAATTCTATCATTAGGTTATAATATTCTTTCAATGGAGACTGTGGTTAAATAATAATTTAAAAAGGTTTATAACCCCTTACCACAATTATTATTCGTATCCTAAATACGTATTTCGACAACTAAGTTGTCATCATCAGTAGGTAAAAACTACTAATTAAAAGTCACACGGGGCACAGTAAAGTAAAATAAACGCTTCCGCACAACTACTATACACTGCAACCCTGTAAAGACTAAATTTACCATGCCCATCTCAAACTACGAGACAAAACACTTGCCTCTTAGAAAAGGTTTTAAACATGTGTTAAATTATCGAACAAAGGAACGGCAAAAATTCTTCTCTAAAGAAGGCGCCTACTAAAAACGATTTTTAAAGCTGCGGTGACCTACTATTAAACTAAATAAAACACCTTATATTTTCACAAAACACTAGTGCACAATGCACATGAAATATTCATATAGTTAAATATACTAGTGTTTTGTGAAAATATAAGGTGTTTCATTTAGTTTAATAGTAGGTCACCGCAGCTTTAAAAATCGTTTTTAGTAGGCGCCTTCTTTAGAGAAGAATTTTTGCCGTTCCTTTGTTCGATAATTTAACACATGTTTAAAACCTTTTCTAAGAGGCAAGTGTTTTGTCTCGTAGTTTGAGATGGGCATGGTAAATTTAGTCTTTACAGGGTTGCAGTGTATAGTAGTTGTGCGGAAGCGTTTATTTTACTTTACTGTGCCCCGTGTGACTTTTAATTAGTAGTTTTTACCTACTGATGATGACAACTTAGTTGTCGAAATACGTATTTAGGATACGACTAATAATTGTGGTAAGGGGTTATATACCTTTTTAAATTAGGTTATAATATGTTGATAATTTGACAGAATCTGTAAACACCTGTACATCTCTTGTTACCCGATAAATTGTTATGGTACTGATGTAATAAGGCGACATTAATCGTTCTATGAACTAAGTAAATAATACTAAAACTAACTAAAACTATATTTACTAATATAATAAAACGAATTAAACAAAGACGAAAAAGTGTGGACTAGAAATACACATCTATAATGGAATCTCTCTCAAAGCAGCTTCCCTGCAAAATCCGTAAAGGCGCTGATTCGTGAAAAGCTACACCCGTACAATATTTCTTAATTATGTTGCGTTGCGGCAACATTTAGTGCCTGGGAAATATATGCACCGGTATATTGCTAATTAGTATTCATATCCTATTAACTTTTCCGAGTGCCCGGAGTGAAAGGGTTCTCCGGGCCTATCATAATTGTATTTTGCAAATGGAGCCGGTAACACGGGGGTGTTTGGTGGTGACGCGTTAAGTCTCTGCAGAAGGGAGTCAAAATCTAATACAACTAATTGTAGTTTAATGCGCTCAGCACTGCACGAAGAGATAAGCTTCTTAAAGGCGATGACTTTTAGAAGGGGGAACATCCATAAATGGAGCATTAATCGTTTATATTAACTTTGTAAATGGAAAAGAAGTTAATGTTTAAATAAGTTGCACGAACTATGAGCAGTACGCAAGAAAAACTTAAATGCAGTTTCTATTTTATTCAGATCATGAGTTAATATAGCTTTGATCTTTGGGTTTTGATGTTGGATCAAATATGACACATTATCGTAAACTTATACTAAATAACGGGTGTTCAGAAACATTTGAAGTCAAAGTAGTCCTTGAAAATATGAAGTCATGTCTGATATAGATTGATACATTTACTTAATACAATTTAATACAAGTAAAAATATACGATTACGATACAAGTAAAGATATACGATTTTTTGTTCAGAGCCCACTTGACTTCGAATGTTTCTGAACACATAAAATGTACTTAATAGTTCTCAGTAATTAAGGTTCAAATCCAAAAATTTAATAATTTTTGTTTGTTGAAAAGCACCATTTAATTTCTTTTGACATATTATAATAAACAATATTAGATAATTTGGAGTTACCAAAATTTAATAATTAACGCCATCTGTGAGAGATGTTAGCGGTATAGTTCTAAGTATGGCAGATTTAATTTGTTTTTGACATAAATATTAAAAAGTACTATTACAATCACGCTATTTTTTTTTGTAAAAATCGTCTTTACGGGAAATTGCTGAAGATTCGAACGTTAGTAAGATCTGCATTTTAAAAATTTTAAAAACTTGCATGGTACAGCAGCAACTCAAGCGCCCTCCAAGACGAAATGTTGGAAAGTTATACGGAAATAAGAGCCAAAAAGGGACCAAATTTTCCTGGTTGTAAAATATAATAATAATTGTATAATCACTGATCGTCGTAGAGTGAGAATGCCAAAACTGAGAAAATGCTTCTATTGTGTTGTAATATTTTCATGTTCCGACTCGTGATCTAGGATACAGTAGAGCTATTCAATTCAGATTACGTGTCCGAATATAAATATACAGAGACCGGACACGAGAGGTTGATGACTCATCGCCCACGAGCCTACTATTGAACATTTGTATTTTTAAAGTTTTTAATTTTATTTATATAATTATACTTATAATAATAAAACGGGTATATATATATGGCTACAAAACACGAAATACATTTTTATTTGTTCATTTTGTAGTTCAAGTTGAGTAAAGGAGTATTAATATTTACTAGCAATACTTTCTCAAGGTTCTCTTCTGTAAAATTTGTTCTCTTTGAATGAAATACATCCTCGTAAATTGAAAACGTCATTTCTACATCGCAACTGGTTACAGGTGCATACTGGAAATATTCTCTTATTTCCGCCTATTTTGCAGTTAGATGTTGTGGCATTGCCCCCATACACAATTGCCGCAATGTTATTAAAATCTGGATTTCTATTAAACACCGCGTCTAATTTTTGCCGAAGGCCACATCCGAAGTCACTTGGAATACTTTTCAAATTATTAATAGCCACATCTAATGTCGTTAAACCATCATTTAATTTGAGATTTTGATTTTCAAAATAAGTGATTAGTTTAGGCAAATTTCCAAAGTGCTCATGAAGAAAGTACAACTGATTTTTTAAATGTGGAATTTGTGTTGGTTCCTTGCACTCAGAAATACTCCGAGCATCGTCATTTAAACTTGCAACTAAATTTTGGAAACTATCGAAATTCTCTGCATAAAGACTAGTAGCTTCCAACCATGTTCCCCATCTAGTTATTACTGGAGAGGGTGGCAGTGACAAAGATGTCAGTTTTTCCCTGTAAAGAGCTACTCTCAATGGTGCTTTTCTGAAAATTTTTTAAAAGCGGATACAAGCCTATTAACTTCTCGAAAGGTGTCTCTGATATATTCACAGATTATGTGGAGAGCATGTGCTACACAAGTAATATGCAGCATATTAGAATATGTTTCCTTTAATAGTCTGCCTGTTTTTAACATATATGCAGCACTGTCACTTACAAATAAAAGTACTTTTTCTTTGTACCTGTCGTCCGAATGAAGTATTTTTTGAATATTCTCGTGAATGGTTTGAGCAACTGTTTGCGCATCAACTGTATTTATAAATTTTGTTGCTATTACATATGCGTTATATGGAATAGTTGGATGTAGTACACCAACTACAACATTTACCACACAGCGTTCTAATATATCGACAGTTTCGTTGGCACTTAGCCAGAGGTACTGATTTGAAAAATAGCTTCTAATGCGTTCTACTTATTTCGTGTAGCACTTAGAAACATAATATTTGCGTAAGGTGGAACATTTCGACCAGTATATTTTTGGAGAAATATTTTTAATTAAAGTGGGATTGTTCAGTTTATTTAATGGAATATTAGCCGTAATAAAAGTTTCACAGATTTCTTCATTAAAATTGTCAGATTCCAACGTTTCCAATTTCTGTGCATGTGTTTGCGATGCTAGGTGACCTTGTACGTGCGATTTCATGGAATTTTTTAAGGATATTTTACAGATTTTGCAATAAATTTCGGAATTACTGACAATGGACATACAATCAATATGACCGTCAATCCAATTCGCCATTGTTTAACGATCTCGTTTTCTACGTTCTTCCATATCATATCTGAAAAAGTAACTTAAACAATGCTCTAGATCTAAATAAATGAAAACTAAAAGTGTATGCGTAAGTTAGTGAAACTGAACGAAATTCAATGCACACTTACGTCGAAATAATTGGGAGAAGTAGATTCAATCAGACGATATTAAACATGATCTAGCACAAAAAATACGATGTAATTAACAGTTAAAACTATGAAAACAAGAAACAAGAAACTAACTCACAGAACTTTATTTATCTTACGAAATATAATCTAAACAGACTAAATTATTAAAACTCCACACGCTTTTATCTACGCAATTCTCGATGAAAACAGATGTGCGCGCTAGCCAGATCAATAACTGCGTGATTTCAACCCGATGTGTACGGTCTCTGTTAATATATCACAACACAATAGAAGCATTCAATTTAAAAGTAGTATTGTACCGAAATTTAATTTATGCGAAAAAATATATATTTATTTAACATCTTTACTTAACTTTAATACCAGTTAACGATTGTAGTATTTATTCATGCTATCTAACCGTATAAATAATAGATCAACTAAAATACATTAAAAGCAAAAGGATTGCCTAACCTACAGTCAGGATAATAAAGATCATTTATAAAATTATTTTCCCTGTTTTTTTCTTTATTTATATTGATATTCATTAGTTTAATTGCATATTTAAATAACAAACAGTGATTTTACTTCGGATCCCACCTTGAACCTGAAAAAGAGAGCATAAATTATCTACACATAAGTTAGCCGAGTATATAAACAAAATACACATAATAAATAAGCATTATTCTATTTTACATAGTAAGTACATCTTTATATTATTGTTAACTAATTAAAGAACGAAGTAAATATCTACATATTGATACTTATTTCGTATCAATATTTCAATTCATCAATACAAAAGGTAGTTTTTACTTATTAATTAGCACATTGTATATCGACATTTCTTCTTGGAAAGATTTAAGGAATACGGTTTCCTAATTTAGTCATTTTATTATCTTGATTTTTTGACTGAAGCCACGGCCTTAGTACTTCAACAAAAGACATCGTCAGTGCTTCTACTACTGTCAATATTGCTGCAGCGAACCTGACGATCTTTCCTGAAAGAGTGAACGAAGTGTTTTAGAAGAAAGAAGCAGTACCAAATTTCTATGGATAATCGGAAAAAGAGCAGTTACAGACATGTCAAAAATGATAACATTTGAAATAAAAAATTGTCAAATATTTAATTCACCCATGTGGACTTTGCACTTTCCTAATCCAGTCACTTTAATATCTCGGTTTCTGGTCTAATACCGCGTGCTTTGTATTTCTACAAAGGACATCGTGCTTCTACTGCTGTTGACATGACTGCACTGGAGCAGTCAGCAACAGTAATAGCCTCACTCGTACAAGGAACATTTCTTGTATGAGTGAAAGAAGAGTTGGAGAAGAAAGAAGCAATGTCAAGTTTGTATGGATACTCGGAAAAAGAGCAGATGTTTGACAGGTCAAAAATAAAAATATTTGAAAAGAGCAATCGTGAAACATTTAATCCACCCATGTGAAACGAATTTAAAATATAATTACCTCAAAGTTATTAAAAAATTTATCCATCCAACGATTAAATAACTATGGACAAACCAAGTAAAGCTGGAGATGACAACATATTAAATTGCGTAATTCGTAACAGAAAAGTATAATTATAATGACAAAACATAATTCAATGTGTATAGCAAACGCGAATTAAGTTGGCGCGAGTAGGGGGTGCGCAGAAGCCGTTTTTAAAAACGTACACCCCCACTACGCAAGTAATTGTCAGAATACATTTGTCATTGACGTTTGACGGAACATAATGTCTTTGCTAGGGGATCATAGAGTGATACACGCTTAGAGGTTAGAATTATCTGACATTTGATGTAAAACCAAATACAAATCTCCCCACTACTTCTAATCCTGCGCGAACTTACCCCTCCTCGCGCCAACTTAATTGGCGTTTGCTATACTTACCTTTCTATTTCTCAAGTTACCTTTTTGACTTTCTTTAATTGCATACAATAATTATAAAAGTTCAGGTATAATCTCAAAAGGATATAATTTGAAATTTGCTTCCAAATATACTAGTCTTCCAAAGAAAAATCTACCTTGCAAACACAAACACATTCAAACTAACAATATTCGATACGATTACGTTTTCTAATAATAGCAAACAATGACTCGCCTTCCGCGTTTCACGAAAAGGCGTTTCTCGAGCGATGCATTGTCGAGATTTGCTTTTAATTTCAAACTACCAAGTTGTCCCATAACGAAGTTTAAAGAAGAATAAGTGAACGTACAAAAATTAAAGTGCATGAAAGTGTTTCTATATTCCACCATTTCTTTTCAGTTTTCTTTCACTAATGCGAAACTTTCGGGATGCACTTAAGCGCACCATACGTGGAGTCTGCACGTTGGTTAATGACTGCGAAAGTTTTAATTCAACTGCTCCATAGAATGGTGCATAAAATGAACCATTTGTTCGCCAAGAGAAATTTATATAAGTCACAACACTTGCATTTATCATTACTTTTAAATTTTTTAATCCAATTTTATATGTACAGACATAAAATATATATATATATATATATATATATATATATATATATTTAGTGTTTATAAGAATTTTATTTTTCTTATTTATTTTATTGGCCGTGTCTTAATATTAAAAATAATAGACTTTTTATTGGTTTAGCGACCTTTTATTGAATTATGATGTTTTATTCTACGACGTTTCGACTTTTATTATTTTTCAGTCTTTTTCAAGTATCTAGAAACAAGAATTAATACAATGAGAATATGAGAATTGTGTTTGCTTTTGTGAGATTGAATTAACAATTAAATTAACAATTAAAATTAAAATTAGATTAAAGACTGAATTACCAATTAGATTAACAATTAAAGTTAAAATTTAAAATTAGATTAATAATGAGTAAGGACAATTAAAGTGATTACATCTGTATAAATGAATAGAAAAATTTGAATTAAACTACAATACAGTAAGGTAAATAATTTGCTAAATTCCAAAAACAGAACAAAAATTAACCTCTCTTAACAAAGCCACAAACACTTACAATATTCCAACCAGTGCGATCGGTTCGTTACAAAAAAAGGTCTCGGGTACCCGATACACATGTTACACAGAATGCGTGATTTTGAAAACCAAAAGAAACGGTGAGTTTTGTCATTAATTGTTCATGTAATGTAGTTTAACATCAAAAGTTTAACATCTCTTTCATGTATACAGATTTAACCACTGTAATTTATCCTTACTCATTATTAACCTAATTTTAAATTTTAACTTTAATTGTTAATTTAATCGGTAATTCAGTCTTTAATCTAATTTTAATTCTAATTGTCAATGTAATTGTTAATTCAGTTTCACAAAAGCAAACACAACTCTCACGTTTTCAGTGTAGTAATTCTTGTTTCTATTTACCTTACTGTATTGTAGTTTAATTCAAATTTTTCTATTCATTTATACAGATGTAATCACTTTAATTGTCCTTACTCATTATTAATCTAATTTTAAATTTTAACTTTAATTGTTAATCTAATTGGTAATTCAGTCTTTAATCTAATTTTAATTTTAATTGTTAATTTAATTGTTAATTCGATCTCACAAAAGCAAACACAATTCTCATATTCTCATTGTATTAATTCTTGTTTCTAGATACTTGAAAAAGACTGAAAAATAATAAAAGTCGAAACATCGTAGAATAAAACATCATAATTCAATAAAAGGTCGCTAAACCAATAAAAAGTCTATTATTTTTAATATATATATATATATATATATATATATATATATATATATATATATATATATAGTGATAATAAGAATTAAAATAATGACTTTTTTATTGGTTTAGCGACCTTTAATGAATTTCAATGTTTTTCTCTACGACGTTTCGACTCTTTTTATTATTAAGTCTTTTTCAAGTGACTAGAAACAAAAAATTAATACAACGAAAGGTAAGAAAATATGTTTACATTTGTATGAATGAATTAAAAATTAAAGTTAAAATAATAATGAAGTAAGGAAAGTTAAATGATTACATTTGTATGAATGAATTAAAAATTAAAATTAAAATAATAATAAAGTAAGGAAAATTAAATGATATAAAACTCACCGATTTATTCCGTTTCAAAACACATATTTGTGTACATGTGTGGTCGGACATGCCCGAGACCTTTCCAGGGTCGACCGCGTCACTCAGAATATTTTGTGTGACTAAATGTCTTTGTTGCAGAAATGAAATTTCCTATGTCGTTTTAAAATTAGCATGGTCAGGTCATTTTAAAACGAAATAGGAAATTTCATTTCTCCAACAAAGACATTTAGTCACACAAAATATTCTGAGTGACGCGGTCGACCCTGGAAAGGTCTCGGGCATGTCCGACCACACATGTACAGTTCAAGTTGGCCGAAAAATAGAATTGATTCGAGAAACTTTTCGCGCAATAATTTTTTACAACTTTCAGAGAGGATTAACTCACCAACAATGTCTTACTGTGTTGTTTCTGTTTTTGAAGGTGAAGCACCACATCAATCGACAATTTCACGTTGGTACTGTGAATTCCAACGTGGACGCACCAATATCAACAGGTACGCCAAGAACAGCAGTCATGCGCCGCCTGATTAAGGACGATAGATATGTGAAATTGAGTCATCTATGGTGTTACACTTCGTATATAAAAGAATGTTTTAATTCAATTTTAAATTATATTTCTTCAAATATTTCGAATTTTTAAAATATGAATTCAACCTTGCAAATAGAAAGTCTTTCTTTTGTTATTGTACTAGCTGACCGACCCTTCGACATCTACCTGACTGATAACGGTCACCAAATAACCAACGTTCGGTTAGAATTCCTACAATACATTGCATTTTTAAAGCTTAGTTATTAACTAATCTCATAATTATATCATGTTGCATCTCATTTTAAAGCTTTCGTCACAAGGAATATTTTAATGATATTTATGTCCTCGTTAGCTCGCGGTTTAATTAATTCATAATTCAAAACATCTACAACTTCGATCCCTCCCACCTTGGTCCATAAAACAAAACCTTTTCCGACAACGAATGTTCTCATACACCAACCTCGTCCTTCTTCTTTTTCCAACTCTTATAAGATACACATCGCCAAAACTTGACATGTGCTGTTCCACCCAAGCGCCGTTTGGCCTTGCTTTCCACATGTCCGATCGCGACATGCTCGCAACCCAAAGGTAATCTATATTGTTCGATATATATTATTCTTTTATTTAATTTACTGCATAATTTAACTTTTTTTCAAGTCTACATTTCTTTATATTAATTTTTAGTTAATTGTTCATCGTACTTGTATTTATTTAATCGCTTAATACATTTTAAATCTCACAATTCCTTATGTAAATATTAAATAAAAACTTTAAGGAAGGTTGTTGTGTTTTCTTTTAGTTAAGAAGTTGTAATATATTGATTGCGGCATTATTACACACGTGCTGGATCCTTGATGCTCATCATCACCACCAATTATTTATTTTAAATAATTTCCTTTATTGTTAGTACGCCGCACGACCGAACCAGCGTCTGCAGAAGTGTATCAATTTTTGTAGAAAATATTTTCAAAAGAAATAAAGCACTTTGAGTCGATCCACTGTTTGATTTTATGACTATATGCAACCCTAAACAGACATCCCCGTAATATCAATTGTAAATTCTGACAAATTCAATTGTCCTCATTCAAAACAGGGTTGAAATAAAAGACTTCTACGGTTATTTTCTGTTAATAAAAAAATAATATTTGGTTGATAATAAACATAATTATATTCCAGTAATGTGTTCATTTTACATTGTTTAGATTTGCAGATGGCGGATGCGGTAATCCCGTAATGCGTTACCTCAGGTCTTTCCTCTTGTTCGTTTTTAATACGTAATTTGCAATTTGCCAGTGTCCGCAAATTAATATTTAAACGGCAAATATTCCAGCAAGTTGTACTGGGAGTTGTTCACGGGAATTAAGGGAAGATGAAATACAGTAATCACTTTTGGCAAGATAATGCTTTTCGGCTTGCTTTGTTCGGTGTTTGCGATACCTTTGCTCACTTGAAAGAGAAATCCTAATATTTAAAATATTTGTGTCTATCTACAAGGCGTACCTCAAACACGAATGTTTAGTCCAATTTTATTTCATCTAAATGGAAATATAATCATATTAGAGATGCTTGAGTGAATTATAAAGGTTACCTTTTTCTCTTCTCTCTTTTTGAACTGATGAACATGTATGAAAAAATTAATTTCGTTGTTGACGCACACAATATTCAACCTTAACGAACCTTGCACGAAAATGAGATAATAACGCGATTTGATCGATAGTTATCATCCAACGCAAGATAACAAATCTTTAAAAATTGACATTTAGTACATATTTCTAACAGTACACCTCTAAATTTCATCTCTCAGGGTATATTTTCGTTTCCTGTCGTACTTTTTTGTGTTGATTATAGTTTTAGACATGGCGAAACACATTGTAATCCAAAAAACTAATGGCGAAACGCATTCTTTAAAAATCGTGAACCATAGTCACTTATATCACATGTTCTTATGTATCTCCGTATATGGGTAACTCTCTTAGTATTGAAGATACCGGATCGGTTAAATTAGCAAAATTGCTCAGAATTTTGATGAGTATTTGATAGCCTTTTTAGGTTTATCATATGTTGTCAATTTTTTGAGATATTTAAGGAAAATTGAAATTTGACGAAATTTTCAATTATCCTTTTAAGGACGAGCGTGATGTTTTCGTCACATTTCATTCTAATACCGCTTATGGAAGAAATATTACTCCGATTGTACGGGCACCTATTACGTCGTATTCGGTACATTTCATTTCATATTGCATCCCTGAATAGAGCGCTCTCTAGTGGTATTTAGTAGAATTTTAGTCCCGTTGTTTATGAGTTTGTGAAGGTAACAGATTTCTGTGTTCTTGCATATCGCCATAGATAACACCTTTTCAGTTGGAAAGTTTAAAATTCATAATTATTAGCTCAGACACTTCAGTGCGAGATGGTGCTACCGCCGGTTGCTTTATTCTAGACGTGGCGCGAAATTTGGTTTACTATCAAATGTGTCTAATTCGGTGACTTCGTCCTTCAGTGCATTGTGGAACGTGACCATTTTGTTAGTTCGGCGTTGGGTCAGTTGGCTGTGCCAATACTAAAAATGGATCCGGCTTTATTTTATGGTAAGAAGCGCGCTATTGCAAGAGAAATAAATGATGGTAGCGACATTAGTTTGGCTAGCGATTCGGATGACCCTGAGAACAATCCTACTGTCGAAGGAGTAGAAGAGGAGAGTTTTGATGAAGGTGAAACGGAAATAGAAGAACAAGTGTCAGAAGAGGATGGGACTAATAGAAAGAGAAATGTAAGTAATCGAGATGGTAATGAAGATGTGACTCAACAAGTTGGACCTACGTCGCGGCAAAATTTTCATATCAATACAAAGATATTTCCGTTAATGAAATTACGGCCAGAGATATTCCAGTATGGAGAGGGACAATTCCAAAAGCAACTTCGATCAAAGAACAAATACAATATTTTCGTTCGTTCTTTGGTGATAGCTTGTTAGACCTAATAACCAAACAATCAAATTTATATAGCGTACAAGTAAATTGTAATAAACCCCTGAATATGAGCAAAAATGAGTTGGAACAATTTTTGGGAACCATATTCTTATGTCACTCTTGAAAATGCCGAAAACGAGCTTTACTGGAATTCTCAACTTTCTGTCCGAGAAGTTGCAAATGTAATGAGTAGGGACAGATGGGAGGCGATCAAGAAGAACTTGCACTGTAATGACAATAGTCAAATTGATCACGATAACCTAGATAAACTCTATAAATAAGACCTGTTTTAGATCATTTGCTAAGGAAATACCAAGAGATTCCTAAGGAACAGATGTTAGTTGTCGACGAGCAAATGGTTCCTCTCAAAGGTCGCTCAGCACTCAAGCAATATCTACCAAAGAAACCCCATAAATGGGGCTACAAAATTTATATATTAGCCGGCTCCAGCGGTATGGTTTATGATTTCGATATTTACACAGGGAAAATATCCGCCACTCCCCGCTGCCCTGAAATAGGATCGAGTGGAAACATTGTTTTGACACTATGTAGGAGTGTCCAATCTACAGATCATCTTTTATATATTGACAACTGGTTTACATCTATTCAACTGGTGGATGAATTAGCTAAAAAAGGTATGTATTGTCTGGAACTGTACGAAGCAACCGTTTACCAGGATGTCCCCTAACAACGGATAAAGTTATGAAAGCCAATGGATGAGGCTCTTTTCAGGAATTAGGAATGAAAACGACCAGAACTGTTTGCCGAATAATCAAATGGTTTGACAGTCGATCTGTAATACTGCTCCCTAACTTTTCTTCAGTGAAACCTTTGGGACATATCCGTAGGTGGGACAAAATAAAAAAGAACACAGAAACATCCAGTGCCCTTCTGCAATAAGCACTTACAATAAGTTCATGGGGGGTGTTGATCTTATGAACTCCCTGATCGGCATTTACAGGAATACAATTCGGTCAAAAAAATATTATCACCGGTTATTGTTCCATTTTATGGACATGACCATTGTCAACTCTTGGCTGCTGTATAGGCGCGATTATCGGGATTTTGGTGTTCCGAGAAAAAACGAACTGACGCTTTTTGAATTTAAGAGTCGAATAGCAGAAAGTTTGCTGAAAGAGGGAAAACCCATTGAATCTAGGAAAGTTGGCCGACCTAGTAGTGCTTCGGTTGATGACGAACATGCTTCCAAAAAACACAAAGGGCACGCAACAATGTGCGTTCCAGAGAAAAATATTCGCCACGATAGTATAGGTCACTGGCCTGTTGTGCAGGAGAAACGGGGACGTTGTAAGAAGCCAGGTTGCAGTTCAAGTCCAGTACATTATTGTCAAAAGTGTGGTGTGTATTTGTATATAAATAAAAATGCAAACTGTTTTTATTATTTTCATCAAAATTAGTTTATGTTTTCGTTAAATAAAGTTTTTTGTGGATCTCATATTTTGTCCTCTTACTGCCTATTGCACCGTTTTCGTTACGTTTCAGGATTTCCAAAATTTTCGAAGAATAATGTTATATATAGTATTATGTGTTACCTAGAAGGTAAGTGACCACTGCAAGCATCGAAAATATTTTTTTAAAGCAAATTTTCAAAATTTCAAAAAACTTCGACCATAGAAGGTTATACATATCTTCGTAACCATTGAAGACAGAGCAAAACTAAAAATGGCATCTAATAGTATTTTTTACGTAGAATTTAATAATCTTGATAAAATATTCATGGCACACTTGAATATCAAGATATAAAATAAATATGCTTTTTTAAATGTTTAAATCATAGTTGGCCATGACTTCATTAAAATGCTTATTTTGTTCTGATTTCATAAATATAAGGTTTAGTATGGTTATCTTTTTTAAATCTTCATTATAGCGAAAGTAATTCAAATATTATTGCTAATTGAAGAAATAATAGCCAAGTGGGTTTTTTTTAAAAACTACTTTAATGCAGCAAAAATAAGAGAGAAAAATTTTAATTCATGCCAATAGTAACGAATCTAAAATTTAAGTAAATGTTTTGTAAAGGAAATAAACAAATAAATGAGCAGACAGTGAATAATGCTATTTCATCAAATGCTCAAAATGACCATCATTATTCAGGATGCACATTTCGTTTCTTCTCACCATATCGGAATGAACTTTTCGCAGAGGCTGTGGGCAGATGCTTCTTATAGCCGCCGTAATATTATTTTTGAATTCTTTAACGTTGTTGGGGTTGTTTTTATAGACTTTACTCTTTACGGCGTCCCATAACAAAAAATCTAGTGGCGTAATATCTGGTGTTCTTGCCGGCCAAAGGACGGTACCAGATACTCAGAAATGTGTCGAATATTATGAGCGGGTGCACCATTATGTTGAATGTATCTGATATTTTTAATTAAATTTAATGGTAATTCATCTAGCATATCTTCCAGCTCGTTACACAAAAAGTGTAAATATCGTTTTACATTCAAATTGTTCTCCTAAAAATATGGTTCCAATATTTTTATTCCAAAAATTCCGCACCACACGTTTACAGAAAATACACGTTGATCTAGCCTTTCCACAGTAAGATGAGAATTATCTTGAGACCAACAAACATTATGTGCCTATTAAATAATCCATTGTTGGTAAATTTTGTTTCATCTGTATCAATAATTGTGTAAGAAAAGTCCTAACTAATGTTTGTTTCTTCCAAAAACAATCGAGCAATAAATAAATAATATTCTTCTTTCATGACCTTGGGCAAAAAATGTATTTGTCACACTGTATTTAAATGGCCTGTATTTATTACGTTTTAAAATTAACCGAGCATTTTCTGTGGAAATAGCACAATCACAATTTCACTTTGATGTCGCGGGTTTGTAGCTTACATAAGCTAAAACTCCCATGTACGGAGATAGAAAATGGGCAGCCTGTATACTAGTTGATTCGATAGTTAATTGTTCGATATGCAAGACGTCAATATGAGTTTTGTATCTTAATATATTTTTGTACATAATCCCCTTGAAATTCAACATTTTTGTTCTAATATTTCTCTAGGTTCCCAATTCTTTCCCTAACGTTGTTTTCTTAGGAAAACATAAAAAAGGAGATCGTACGTTGATTAGTAATAATAAGCCCACATCTATTATGTCAAACTTCGCCAAACTCTATGAGAAATGGTTTTGTCACGGGTAGATCTACCGTCACCAATCTGGCGTCGATTTCCCAGTACGTCGGTGAGTTTTAGACAACCGAGAACAGGTTTATGTAATGTATATTGACCTATCTAAGGTATTCGATTTATTCGAAAATGAAATCAGTTGACATTAGCTGTTTCACTGCTTTAATGACTCATCTTGTCTCTTTGACAATGGTAAGATGTCTTACCGAAACATATTTTAGAGAAATCTAATAAAGTAGTGAAACTAGCGAATGCCAAGTGATTTGATTTATTCGAATATTCATGTATCACCAAAAGCCTATTGCAAAAACAGTTAATAACATTCGATTTAATTGATCATGAGATTTTGCTTCATAAGCTAGGATCTGTAACCCTCGTTCCAACACGTGTTTTCTTCGGTCGTATATATTTCAAAGAAAATGATACGTGACATGCAACAGATTCTGCTCCAATGATTTCGTTCTTCCTTCTGGCGTTCCTCAGGTATCAAATTTGGGCTCCTTGCATTTGTTTTGTCTATCAATGATCTCCTCCTCGAAATGAAGTGCCCCATTCTCGTTTACGAGGATGATATAAAAATATATGTCGATATCGTTAAACTTCAGCAGAATCTGGACATGTTAGAGTTGCATGGTGTGACCGTTTTAAACTTTTAAACAAAATAAATACTTTTAAAATATCGCTTTACTTAAATCATTGTACCATGCATAAATTTTAAGTAAAATCAAATACGGCTCATTAATTTAACATCCCGTCTATACTTGTCATTCTATACCGTGTTCACCGTAAGTTTTTGAAGTTTTACACATTCAAAATTGATGGAGTTTACCCGGAGCGAGGTACATTCCAGGATGATTTGGTTCTACGCCATGGCATGTCATCTCTAAGCGTTCGAATGGAGAATATTGGTAGGAAATTCTTAGTTAAACTGATCAAAATACATTATTGACTGCCCTTTCATACTGGAGCGAATGTCGTTTCTGGTTCCTCGTATGAACTCCAGGTATAGCGCCACATTGATGGTTCCCTTTGCGAAAACGAACATCAGGAAAGGTCTTCTTACCTATATTCTCTCCAACGTGGCCAACAGAATGCTGGAAGATGTGTTTTTGTAGTTCATGTTTATCTATATACAGGGTTATTTAAAAGTATGGAGACGGCGATTTATTGTCGTTAATATTCATTTTAGGGAATTATGTTCATTATAAAAGTTTGTTAGGATATTTTGATCTACATTTGAGAATATTTGAATTTTTTTTTCTTCAATTGTTTTTTAGTTACGCCTGTCCGCGCAGTTTTTTTTTTATCGGAACTAGTAAATTTTACTCTACCATTCGATAGAGAATTTTTTTCTCTTTACAATAATATTTTTGTTTTTTTAAAAATCATTTTAATAACTTTTTTATAAGAAAAGGCCGGTTCATAGTGTGTTTAACAGATGTTCGGTACATCGTAGATAGACAGAAGCGTAGCGATAAACAAACTTGAGCGACATAATTTTATCAGTGGTTATTGTGTACGTCAAATCTTTGACAGAAATAATTCATTTGTGCAATTTGTTGCTGTTAATATTAACAATGGAGAGTTTAAGTGGACATGAACGAATTGAAATACTTATGATGTTGGGTTATGGAGATAGACGCAGAAGTTTACAAGACGTTTGTAATTTATTTAATGATACGCATCCAAATAGAAATCCAATTTCTAAATCCGTTGTTGGTAAAACTTTAAGACGCTTTGAACAAACGTGTAGCGTTAAAGATTTGCCAAGGAGTGGTAGACCTAGAACAGCAAAAAGCGATGATAACAAACTGGATATTTTATTGGTTGTATCTGAATATCCCCATTTATCAACCAATCAATTAGCGACCAATTTCAATATTTCACAGTCATCGATCGTGTCATTTTTAAAAAGTGAAAAGTATAAACCTTGTACACCTTGTACACGAGTTAACGGAATATGATTTTGATAGGAGATTACAATTTTTTGAAGAAATGTTAAATATTTGCAATAATAATGAAAATTTTGTCAACAATATTCTTTTCTCTGACGAAGCTACTTTTTGCCTTACCGGTGAAGTAAACAGATAAAGCTGCAGATACTGGTCATCGGAAAATCCCTCTTGATTTTTGGAGCACCATACGCAGTACCCCCAAAAGGTTAATGTTTGGGTTGGCATTCTAGGCGGTCATATTATCGGTCCCTTTTTCATCAATGGCAATTTAACTTCGGCTCTGTATTTGCATTTATTGCAAAATGAAATAATACCTGCTTGTACTACGCTCTATCCTCATGAAAACAATGAACACCTGCCCAATGACAGTATCTGGTTCCAGCAAGATGGCGCCCCACCACATTATGGTGTAAATGTTCGTCAATATCTGGACAACGTTTTTCCCCACAGATGGATTGGAAGGCGAGGAACCATTGAATGGCCAGCCTGTTCGCCAGATTTAAGTCCGTTAGATTTTTTTTCTTTGGGGATACGTAAAAAGCAAAGTTTACAAAGATAAGCCCGATAACGTCGAAGATTTACAAATCCGAATTACCAGAACGATACAAGAAATTCCCCGAGATTTTTTACAGAACTCTGTTCGGGGTTTTGTAAATCGATTGGGTCATTGTCAAATTACTAATGGACGACAATTTGAACATTTACTGTAATTTACTTTGTTATTAATTTGTTCAATTTTTCTTGTAAAAAAGTTATTAAAATGAATTTTAAAAATACAAAAATATTATTGTAAAGAGAAAAAAATTCTCTATCGAATGGTAGAGCAAAATTTACCAGTTCCCATTTAAAAAAAAAAGCGCGGACAGGCGTATCTAAAAAAACAATTCAAGAAAAAAAATTCAAATATTCTCAAATGTAGATCAAAATATCTTAACAAACTTTTATATTGAACATAATTCCCTAAAATGAATATTAACGACAATAAATCGCCGTCTCCATACTTTTATCTAACCCTGTATAATGTAACTTGTATTTGGGCCTAGCCTGTTGGGTATTAAAGGATGTTGTTATTAAGGCTCTCAAAATAGTCATTGACTGGCTTCTTCATCGCACACAAATTTGTGTCCAGATGGGAAAGCTTTGAGCTTCGGGAATAGATGAAAGTCTAAGGAAACCAAATCGAACTGGATACAGAAACAAACAGTTTAGAGCGAATTTCGGTGAATTTTTACTAAACGGCACAAACTTGGACAGGCACATCTATCCAAAAGAAATGCACATTATTCGTTAGTGATATTTTTTGTCCTTCCCGAGGTAGTCAGTCAGGAAAATTTCCTTCGCGTCCCAAAAGACTGACGCCATCACCTTCCCAACTAATGGAACTTTTTCCCTTCGTTCGGAGCCAGTTCCCCTCGTATGGTCCATTGTTTTTACTGTTGTTTAGTTTACGACGTATAGTGATGAATTTTCCTTGAACAGTTGCAAAACATTTGATGGACGTTAGCTTGCGATTTCTCTTCTGCTCCGGAATGAGCAAACGCAGTAACCACCTCTCCCAAACATTTTTTATATGCAATTTATTACGCAAAATGAAATATACTATAAAGTTTGTCTTTTCGAGTTCTTAAATAAAACTAACGGTAACTTAGACACACAGTATAATTAATAATAAAAACGAATAACAATTTAAAAACTAATTACTAACAATAAGCACATTTATGTATTTCTATTTATGTAAGTTCACTCGGCGATGATCTGGTATCGAAATGAATCAATCCCTTCCTCGACGGCTTATATATCGGCTGTTGAACCTCTTCTCGAGCGTTCTATATCCAACGAGAAGGCGTCTAGAGGTATGATACGTGACGTATCGTTGAATGAGTCATCACAATACTCAGCCAATTGCGTTGTCTTTTGGTCTGTGCTAACTCATGTACTTCCGCTTGCCTGTCGGCCAAAACGATATCTTGTACTTTGTCAATGTTTTCTAGCGCCACAGTAGATTTTGAGGCTTCACAATTCGTGTGTCTTCACATAAGAAAAACATATATTTCATTTCATTAAATGGAATTACAGCGCACATAGAACACCCGTTAGTAGCTAATAAACATATTGTTTTCAATGTTTTAATGTCGAGACAAGATGTAGGAAACGCCTAAGGATTAATTTTGTATTTTTTCTGTAAAAAATAAAACATAAAACTTTTAAAACCGAATTTTAATCGAAAATAGAGCTTTTATAAATTTAGGTGTTCGTAAATGAATTTAATAGCAGAGTTGGGTTTGTTTTTCTATTTCGATCAATAGTTGTTACTTCATCCATTACAAATCGCATATCAGCTACACTAAAAAGAGCAAAACAAAATTTGCAATTAATTTCAATTCACAATGCAGAGAATGCCACAAAGCGGAAACGCAAGCGATTACATATATTTCTCTTATCTGCGAATGGAGATCAACCATTGACAGTTATTATTATCTGGCGCAGATAGCAAACTGGAGGGTCAGCAACTAGCAGCGGCAGCCAGCAGTGTAGGACCTGTTAAATCTTACATGCTCGAATAATTTTGCACGATTGGCCTATCGGGAGATAGATGAATATTTACAATCCTATTCGAATCAATATTACCGTTCCTTAGACAGAACCTATAATATTTCTGGTCGACCGAGATCCTCTTTAATATTGCTATTGTTAGATTCTCATTCCAAACATTTCTTAATTAAGAAAGAAAACTTTTGAACAAAGGAAAAACAAATATTGTTTTTCTCCATCAAATATAATTAAGTTCTTCAAAAATCGTTATAATTATTTTACAGAAGATGGAAATATTTAATAGAAATAATAAACTAAGAAGAAGTTATCTTATCGATTAACATTTTGTTGGATACTAGTTTGATTTTAAATATCTTATATTCCCTAATACTTGAATAATATAGAGTAAAATAAATAAACAATCTATAAATACACGACAAATGGATATACAGGATTACGTATAAATGTCGAACTGAAAATCAAAAAAGAAGTTTATTTGTAATTCTTCAAAAACTTAGAGGCAAAACGTAGTTAAAGTCGGCCGTATCTTTGTTTATTCTACAAGTGTCCCGTATCGTTATGTTCAAATTTTAGGAGTGTAAAGTAGACTTCATTTCAAGTAACAAAAACGCAAAACTTGTATGTATATCCATTTTTATTTGTTTCAAAGCTACAGATCTATGAATGTGATTGTCAGATCATGAAAAAAAATGTAATCCTAAAGTCAATAAAAACTGATTTTATTTAAAAGTTCAATTAATAATATTTTCGAAATGTCCACCTCCTTGTTGAATGCAGGCTTGTGCCCGTAAGCCAACAGAAGAAGTACTTATCCGAATTTCATACTTGTTTTGTCGGATTTGCTCAGCAGCCAGGTGAATACAATCTAACAACTCTTCTCTTGTTTTGGAAACTTGCGCGTAGACTAAATTTTTCATGTATCCCCATAAATAAAAGTCAAGGGGATCAAGATAGGGTGATCTGGGTCGCCATGCAACAGGACCACCTCGACCAATCCATCTTGGATAATTGACGTTAACCCAAATTCGCACAGAAATTCCGAAATGTGGCGATGCCCCAGCCATGTGAAATCACATGTCTCGTCGAAAATTCAGTAGGACATCCTCTAAAAGACCTGGCAGTTCGTCAATAAGAAATTGAAGGTAATTGTCCGCATTTAACCTCCCAGGAAGAACGACAGGACCAATCAACAAGTTATCGATTAGAGCCGCCCAAACGTTAATAGAAAATTCATGTTGAAATTTAGATGGGCGTATAGCTTTGGGATTTTCTGATGACCACCTGTGCAGGTTTCTCAGATTTAGAACACCACTTCTCGTGAACGTAAATTTATCTGTCCAGAGGACTGTTCTGCAGAAATTAAAATGAATCCTTGACTGTCTTAATATCCAGGTAGAATAAACTAGACGAGCATAGTGGTCTGCCTCAAGCAAACTGTGTCCTCTGCGTTAGTGATGTGGATATAAGCTCACGTTTTAAAATTCGCCAAACTGTCGTTCGTGGCACTCCTAGTTGTCTAGCGATTCGACGTACACTGAGAGTTGGGTCCCTTGCAACAATAGCTACTGCTTCTTTCTCTAAGTCTGCTGGCAAATTTACTCCTCGGTCGAAAAGATAATCACGCAGTCCGCATTCCCGAAATTGCCTGTGTACTTCCAGAAACGTTCTGTAATGAGGAATGCGCCTATCGGGAAACCGATGTCGGTATTCCATAACTGCTTGACGTGCACTGCCGTTACAGTAGCCATACACAAAATGCATGTCCGCATACTCTTGAGAAGAAAATCGGTAAGGCATTTTGAATAAAAAAAACGTGCCCACTCACTAATAAGCTGTTGTATGAACTGAAACGTAATGTAATCCTTTATTAAAAAATGCATCGTTAACAGTCATCTGAACATTTGTTTATTGTATGATATTTATGGTTCAGCACTTCCGAAATAAATAACCTTCTTTATCATAAATTAATTTCCAGTACTCTTTTTTGTAGATCTCCAAGAAATTACTGTATGCATTACGACACGTGTTTATTTATTTTAGAATAACATTTTATTATGCGACGTTAACAGTCGCAGGCCTGTTATTGAATCGTATATTTTTTTTTAAATAAAATCAGTTTGTATTGACTTTAGGATTACATTTTTTTTCATGATCTGACAATCACATTCATAGATCTGTAACTTTGAAACAAATAAAAATGGATATACAAGTTATGCGTTTTTGTTACTTGAAATGAAGTCTACTTTACACTCCTAAAATTTTAACATAACGATACGGGACACTTGTATATTTATCGAAAAACAGCTGTAATTAATAAGTTCATTGACCTGCAAAAAAATCGACGAAATTCCTAGACATTGTTAGACGATAACATTCATAAAAATAGTGAATGTTGATATTTCCATATCAAAACATTATGCCCACACGTCGCCCTTTACGTCGAATATGTTGACAAACCTATGCCGCATTTAATTAATGTGAGTAAAATTAAATGAATTTAAAATAGAACTATTATGTTTATAATAAAACGAAAATCGTCATAAAACAAAAAGCTTTATTTAGCGTGACCATAGCGTGTCCAATGGGATTGATATCTGGTTGTTAATTATTTATATGGGATTATTTACATATACTTTTTTTCTTTAAATGTGTGTGGTACTGACAAATACCGATAGAACAATATAATTAGTCGGTAAAGAGAATTACTGATGAATTAGAGGTGGAAGCCCGTATTGCCGCCCATATATTTAACTGCGACAAGACCGCACTCGAATAAAGAAAACGTGAAAATTGGACCGCAATTTTTGTATGAAGGCATTACTCGCATATACCTTTCACCCCTTTTTTGCTTTGGCGCTATACATAACTAACATTGTATAACTGTATCACCTTAAATATACAAAATATATGAAATGGATTTCTAACAAACATAAAACAAACTAATATGTATATAAAAACATTCTCAATAAGTCTTTAACGGTAATAATAAAATTTGAAACCTTCAAGACAAAACTTCTGATGCAATTCAGTTAAAAATATTTTATTTACGAAAGAAGAACATAATTCTTTGTAAATTTTATTATTAAGATAAATTACTTGAAAAATCGTGACTATATCTAATATTCTCCTAATGGACTTCTTCGCCATTCCAAAACTTTTACTCAACATTTACTCAATTCCGTATGTTTTGTAATATTTAAAAGGTGCCCCGGATTCTTCTAGATAAGCAATTCTCAAGGAAACAAGACTCCAGAAAAAAAAACAAATCAAGGAAAAAATACAAGCCTTAGTTTATTGCGCACATCCTGATGTCGTAAAAAAACAGCGTTCATGACACATTTAAAAAGGCACCGCTTAATTTGGGACAGCGCAGCTTTTCTTTTTCATTAGCAATGCCCGTAGCGATGGGTCTCCGATTTCAACGGTGCGAAGAAAATTACGTTCTGAAACCGCACGCCCAGCAAGAAAACATCCTAATTGGGTAAATACATTTTTTAAAGCTGACTTGAAATATTAAATTTTCAAGAGCGTAGACTCACAGAATACACGAATTTCTAACTGGATTAAAACTGGAAGTATTCTTGTAATCCAAGAATAATTGCTGTATTGTAATAACTCAAATACATATTAAATAACATACTGAATTACACGTACATTACCATACTGTATAGCATTAGATAACATAAAAAACTGTACCACGGCTCATCTCACTTCTATTATAAGGTTCATTCCTGTAACGTTACATCGGCAACTCGCCTTCGCGCGTGTATATATTTTGTCAAATGCCACCGGATAACATTGAATGCACTTCGCTCAATTAGAGTAATAAATTGTAACTGTTAAAAATCGAAGCGCGCCGAAACCTATATAAATAAACAATAAAGTATAAATTTATAAAAAGTGGTAGAACACTTACCGTTTTAAACGTCCTCCGTTAAGTCACAAACTGCGTAAAATCGGTTAAATATTTCCGATATCAGATGTGTTTCCACATCTGATATTGTTGATATTATTGAATGTGTTGCGGAGAAAAAATGTGGTTATATGCAGAAGACCAGCGTTCTACATCTATCTACTGATGTTTTTTTTTTGCATAATTAAAATAATCTTTAAAACAACTTAACGGTTCTGTTGACCCACCTTCACAAGTTTGCCTTAACGTGACAAAATCTAATTCTTTCTCAATACAGTTTGAAACCTTTCTAAAACACAAAAGTTTTTGTGTCTTCTACCACGCATAGCTGTGCGTGAACATATTACACTAGTTGCACTAGTTTCCACTAACGACATCGATGGATTTTCTAATTTTTCTATTGCCACCACTAGTCCGACGTAATTGTTCTGAATAGTTTTTAAATCTGTTTTAACCTGACTGTCTTGAAATTTTAACTGGCTTTCCTCGGTAGCTGCAGCTTCTTTGCTATCGAATTTAAACACCACGTCTTACTATTATCAAAATATTTATTATAGTAAAACGCAGCATTAACCACGTTCTTCAACATTTAAGTGGTTCAGGGATATCTGGGCGCAGTCTGTGAAATTGGCGAACACATTTTGTAGATTTGGGAAACACAGCCTTTGTACTTGCAATTAATATATCTACATCTGGATAACATCTGCAATAGTTTCTGCCACCAATACATAGATTTTACACGTAATATATAGCAAGTTAGCAAATTCCTTTTTTAGAGATTGGCCTATAGAGAACATGTTTGTTGGAACCTTAAACTTTTCCAATATATAGAATATTGATGTAGTTCCATTGTGTAACAGTCCTCTTTATTTTGCTTCACACGATGCTATATTGTAACAGCCCGTGCGTCGAGGGATCCGAGGTTGCTGCTAACAATTGATAACTTTGGCGATAAAAATAGTTACATACCGCAGTTATCAAATATTGAGAATAGATTAATTAGAATATTAAGTAAGTAGCTTGTTTAATTACTGCTTCTTTGGGCGCCAATGACTTACATTTTACCTTTAGATGAAAGGTATAAATGACTTTAAAAATTGCCGGTTTGCTAAACTTAAGCGGAGAGAACAATAAACAGACTCTAGATAAAGCAAGTAAGTCGAGATGTGACTTACGCCTTTCTCTCTCAAAGCGTGAAAGTAAGCTAAGGTGTAAATAACTGAATCCCTCCAAAGTACTTAATAAATATCTCAATCAATTCCCTTTGATTGTTATGCTCTTGTGATGGATTTTATATTACAAGAATTGAAATAAAAAACAGATTGTTACAAAATATACCTATATTAATAAATAAAGCTTGCTAATTTTATAAATTATTAGTTACAAATTTACTTAGGTTTAATCGGACATGTTTAATAAAACTAAACTACGCAGGGGGCGAGATACCGTAATGTTGACGCCGGTTTAGACTGTTTATTCTGATCAGATTATTACAGTTCTTATAAAAAACTAACCTTTAGCACGCCGCACTACTGGCCATTCCACTTTGTCGCTGACTGGGCGCTTCTGGGGTGACGCACTACTTCACTATATTAGCACTTTTTCCCCACGTTTCAGGGTTCCTGATATCCAGACGGGAGCCCTGATGGCTTAAACGTGGGATTTCACTTTTATATGGAAGACTATGCTTGTAGGCAAGTGAGGCTTCTTGCCATACAATATGTACTTATTTTGCGTCAAGGAGTAGCACGTCGGACTCGCTCTACTGACTTGAGTCAAGTAAGTCTCTTTCGGATTCTTGGATGCGTCCTAACTTTTGTTTTCTATCGGTGAATTCCCCAGTTGCCTTTTAAAGTTCTCGATCGCACGGGTTTTATAGATGATGTAATATAGTGGTCCTTCTGATTCATCTATGTAGCACTAGGTTCTTTTATAGAGTTTTTTTGATATGGCTAACTATACATACTTATTTTAACAAAATGATGATTTAGCATTAAAAGGAACTGATTGAAATAACTACGTAATATAATTGTGAAATGTTTTGCAATATTATTTTATATGGCGGGAAACGTATTAAAATTTATACAGTGTGTCTGTTTTGGTTTAAATAAATTAACTTTTAATATTTTTTTTTCAATCTTTTCAAATGGATATAAGTGCTTTGAGATAAGATAACTGTAATTTGTCCCATTACAATTGTACGTACCTACCATAACATTAACAATCGATTTTTTTTTGACAATCTTTTGTTTCATCCGCAGATAACCAGAGTTTCTTATTTTTCAATTCGGATTTAATCAAATGTTTAATACGTTCATGAAGGGATGATAGAAAATGTAGTAAACTTTTCCGGCTAGCTAACGCTCCTTTGCCGTAGTGCTTCCAAAACATATGAAATGGTTCGTTGTCTACTAACTTAAACAGTATATTAGGCAATATGAAAGTTACACATAAATGAAAAAAAAATATCTCGCCATTTTTTTCCGATTATGCATTACACTATTTATGTGTCTTTCGCGGTGAAATTTCCTTGAACATATTAGCGATACATCACACACTTTACACTTTGTTATACTGTCATCATATATTCAATCCAGGAATCCCTTTATGAATTTATGAGCTACATCGTAAAACGGTCTCTTTCTGGCTATTTGCGATGTTATAAAATAATTATTTATCATTGTAAACCAGCGAAGTGCGCTGAACGGTTTCGGACGGCGACTGACAAAATATATATACGCGCTAGGACGAGCTGCCAATAGGATGTTACTCGAATGAACCTCTCTAATTATAATTATCTCTTTAAGCTTTGGTATATTGCCTAGTTGATATAATGACTTAATACTTACTAAAATAGTGTGGATAGGCAATAAAAGCGATAAAACTCTTTTACGGTATTACTGATTTATTTCTTTACTTTGTACGTTTTTTTTTAAGTAATTGTAAAATTAGTTGTTGCCACCCAGACATGCAAGCATGAGTTTCATCCTACTATGAACTCATCAGTGAATGCTTCCAAATACACAAATTTCACAACAAAAACACTCTTACTACATGCAGTCAAGGCATAAAAAATATCATGGAAGAAGTTTCGGCGCCGGCCATTGTTTAATAACAACATTCAACTCCAACTCAACCCACACCTTCCCAATGACAAGTATAAGGATTGGAATGTGGTTTCCATTAGACGAACTTAAGTACATAAATTGTTAAAGTTGTTATTTTTCCCCACATTCCAGAGTCTTACTCAGTACAAGCTAATATGTACAAATGTGTTCAATATACATCGCGTTTTGTAAAGAAGGCGTGTCTGTAAAAAATTATAACTCAGCGAGACATACTAATATATGTGTTTATATAATCACAAATTCATCGCCTCGCATCGAGATCTAATTAAATAAATTATAATTAATTAAAATATAAACAATTAAAATATAAACATCTAGCATATACGACCTAACACAAGGCATACAATAAACCTGCTTATTTTCAAATTCGCAATATTTCTTTTGTAACTGGGTACGTCTGGTCAAAAAAACACTTTTCGTAAAAATCTCTTACAATCTCTCTTATTAAATCGGACTGTATATATTAACAAAAATGTTGAATTGTAATTTCATACACACACGTGTACTTTATAAATCCCGATGTGTCTTGAAAACGTTCGTACGTATATTATTAACTTATACTGAGTAGAATTCTGGAATCTGGGGAAAATCTGACAACTATATAAATTGTTTTTGAAGTTGTTAATAAATTGCCATCTTTAGCTATATTTTTGAATTTAAGCAAAATATTTGATCTCATTAATCATAAATTATACATCTAATCAACAAATTATATCAATATTGTGTAAAGCGAACATATTTAAAATAATGTGCCAGTTATTTAGAAGACAGAAAGCACTACGCACAGATCGATTCCTGTCAGTCGTGGAAGCAGTCCTTGACTTCCGGAGTCCCTCAACGATCCCTACTTAGTTCCCTTTTGTATATAATATATACAAACGACATCCTATCAGAGAAAGCTTTGTTATCTACTGATGATACGACAGTGGTTTGCGGTTTAAAAAAATTATACTTTGATGAGAATTAATGAGAATAATTTGTATCTTAACACATCTAAAACACCGTTTGCAAATTTTAATTTATTAGGTAAAGACAGAAACTAGAACCAAATACTTCCCTATTCTGTATTGTTTTTGTTACACATTTTCGAACGTAACCAAGAACTTGTGCATAATTAAACTGTTATCCGCAACATTTGGCCAAGTGTGGTCAACTTAAAACCAATAAATATTGCTTTATAGTAACAGCCCATTGTAAAAACATTAGGTTCTCCAGTAAACGGCCGGCAACTTCCACGAACTGGATACAGACTACCGTTCTCAGCGAAATTCGTTTTAAAAGACCTGCGTCGAAAACACGCGTAACGAACTTCGGTATATTAACATTAATTGCTTCCACAACTTCCTCAACTGCTATAAAAAAAGCTTACTAAATAATACTAATTTAGTAATTATGTAATACCAATACAACATTGGTTTCATAAGTATGTGCTGTTCTTCTCAACAAGCTATTCATATCAAAGTAACGTAAGACCAATAATAATTTGTGCACTAGTTGACATTGTACTATATACTGAGATTCTATTCTTGAACTTTTTCACAAAAACTTTCTCTTTTGAAACAAATAATATTTCTTAAAAGAAAGTGTCTGATTCAAGTTTACCACTCCATTTTAAATAAGAAACACATAATTGAATGTTAACGTGAACTAATTCTACAATTATTTCTGTCAACAACTCTCCAAACAACTGTCTTCAAAAAACATAATCGACGCTTTAGAATAATGAAATAAAATAATTCAAAAAGTAATCTATCTAATTAGGAGCTTTAAGTTGAAGGTTAGTAAATTATATGTATAAATTTGGATAATTTATTAATTAAAAATTTATCAATGTTAGCGTCGTGTTTTTAAATAGTTTAGTAATTTTAAAATTTTGTAAAAAATTTATTTACAATATGCGCTCATTTGATTGATTTTTAACTTTAAAATGATTGTGAAGGATAGCATCTGCGCGCCATCTATAATTTCTTGTCGAAATTTGAATTTAAAGCAGTAGCCAATAGATGGCGATCAATACTTAAATTGCAATTTCGCCTGGAACGGCTTTTTCGATTCCTTTTAAAAAACAATAGATGGTTACGTAATTTTTTTAAAAGAAAGAAATAAAAACAAATGTCTTTATGTAAATATTATATAATTGTAAAATGTACCTTTTTATACAAAATGGAGACAATATTATTTTAAAATTATTCATAATGTATATATAAAATCTACACATATCACAGTAATAGACAATTAAAATTAAATACAATTACATTCCATCCATATAATAATTTATTGATTCTTTTTATTCAACACGCCCATTAAACTCTTAGACATAAAGTACGGTCTTTCAGCAGAACCGTCATTCCTCTCACAATCTTCCACTGAAATAAAAAAGAGGAGTATTAAAGACGATATTTATTATTTAGCATTTAATTTATACTTACAGAAGCACAAAAACAATGTATCTATGGCCATCGTGTAGACTTGGAAGAACGCATTACTGATAAAGTAAGCGCAAAAAGCCACGAATATAACAGGTACGAAAATATATGTTAACTCGACGGTACTGACATATGCAAGGATAGCATAGACTGTTGCTGAAACTCCAACTACGATCACTATTTTGCTCAAAAAGAATATGAAATCCGTTATCTAAAATACAAAAAAATATTGTTTTAAAATTATGCTACTACTGACGCCATCTGTAGGCGAAAAGTGAGAATTACAATAATTAAAAATTATAAAATGACTAGGTGCGTTCGTTTATTTGTACTAATTTGTTTCTTTTATCCTTTCACTATAATTACTTCAAATAATTTAGATTATGAAATTATTATTGGGTTATATTTACCCCAATAGGCGTTTTCGAAAAATGTATAGCATTAACCTGACCCGGTCAGAAACTACCTGACAGGTTCACTAATTTTACCCGGTTGTTTGAAATATTTCCGAACGTAATTTACGGTCGTAACGTAAACATTTACATAACCTATATTCATGGCATGGTTTAGAATCTGTACTGGCAAGACGAGAGATGGATACATTTCCAATTCCAAATACTCATAAAATAGTTATATAGCAGTGGCGGCTCGTGCTAAAAATTTTAAGGTGTTCTGCAAGTTTTACAAAAAAATTTACCTTGCACAGGCAGTAAGAGGTTATCTCCCATCGATCTTATCGTGCTTTCTTTGCCTTCCGCACTGAAGTAATGTATTTCTGGAACGATTGTCAATTGTCACACAAAAAAATAAGAGTCACTAAGCACTACTTTACTAACAAATTATTTCTTATAAATTAAATTTGCAAATTTTGTTATCACTTTGTCATTAAAATTGTCTATTTCGGAGATAAACTTTTTTTCGATAGATAGCATGGAAAGAGATGTTAAACGATCTTCGGTCATTGAATTTCTGAGAAACGTCTTAATTCGATTTAGTGTTGAAAAGCATCGTTCGGCCTCTGATGTTGTCATGGGAGTTGTTATTACAATTTCTAATAATTTTCTAGTCTCCTTCAACGTATCTCCCAGATTGTTTTTTATTAAAAATTTTAGAAGAGGTAGTGCGCCTTTTAAAGATCTACAATCAGTTCTTGAGTAAATAACACAATTCAGTTCGTAATCTTTCTTTATCAAGGGTGGGATAATAGGAGCATGCGGAAGTGAGTTTGTCCTCAGGAAATTTACTGCAATACTCTCCAAAGCATTCCGAAAAAAAAGTGATGCCACTACTAGATGCTCTTTAAAATGAAATCGATCTTTTGCACAATTTAGAATAACATCGCACACCTCTAAAGCCGAAATTCAATTATTAAATCTGCTGTTATTTGGACGTTTGCGTTTTTCTGGTGGTGGCTCATCGCTTATTAAATCTGTTTAGTCCATTTACTAATTTAACATAACTTATAAACAATGTAACCCGCTATTTTAATAATGTTCCTGTCACTTGGCTTTTGACACATTGTCGAAATTACTTCAAAAACGTCATCTTTCAAATTCTCAGTGTTATTTAAATTCTTTTAATAAAATTTGTATCGTATATGTTGTCTTTTCTTCGATCCTACCTTGAATAAATACAATAGTGAGTGTATTCTCTTAAATATTTAATCTTCCTTTCTTGTGATCCTTAATTTTTGGATTTTATATCACTTTATGTTTAACTTCTTTCTATAACAGCTTCTATGTGCCTGTTTCCTATTACTTTTCATTCTCATTGAACTTGTTATTAAATTCCTTCTGCCAATACTATTCTTATTCCAGTTATAATTTTTCGATTGTCAATTTATTACAAACAAAATGAATATGGCCATCCCAATACTACTACATTATATTATAACATTATTTTCTTTAGATTGACGTTTTTAAATTCGTTATATCTTTTGAATGGAATGTCCAATTTTAATAATTTAAAAAGTATTTTACTGGTATTGAAATGGTCTTTAATAAAATATCATTTAATAGGATAAGAAATAATACAGAGGTATGGATAATATGGTTTGATTATTGTCGGCACTTTTATTAACTTTTAAAATGTAAAAAAGTAGTTATAGTGGCATAACTACAGTAGTTAAACATATGGTTTCGCGGACTTTTTTGTAGATATTAATACGTTCTATAATACTGTAGAACATTTTTTTGTTCTATCAACAATAGCTTCCGCAGCGTACGCGATGGCAGATTTTTGTGACTAATTTTTTCACACCTTGGGTTACATTAATGCATTTTTATTGGGGATATCTTTTTTTTTTGAAAATGTAATATAGCCTATGTCACTCAGTGAAAATGCAGCTTTCTAATGGTGAAAGAATTTTTGAAATCGGTCCAGTAGTTTTTGTGTGAAAGCATTACAAACATACATACAAAAACACAAATGTTTCCTCTTTATAATATTAGTTTAGATACCGAATCATATCGCCCTCGGCGCTGGTGTAAATGCAGCGAACATGCCTGGTAAAATCACGCATTGGTTTATGACAACCGCGGGGGTAGCGGGGTGCGCGCGGGTGTTTGAAAGAGTTCTGAGCGCACGTACGTGTGGACCAGATAAGGAACAAGTGAGCGATCGCGCGAATTAGGTTGGTTATTCCACTGGTCGCCTATTGTATATTATTTGATAATATACTATAGGTATATAACCGGCGTTAAGTGTTGGAATTTCGGAAGCGAATATCTCGGCTTCTACTGATCGGATTTTGATGATTGAGGTGTCAAATTGTAGGGTTTGATGTCCTCTACAGGATGATGTAGAAAAATATGCAAATTTTTTTATATACAGGGGGAGAATTTTCACAACAATATGTTACGCTTTTATAAACATCAGAAATGTCGGAAAAATTATGTAAAAGAAAACTAGTTATAACTAATACAGGTTCGCCCGCCCAATTTTTTGGGAGCTCTGCAGCACTGCAGCCCTTATGCGCCAGCCGCCACTGGTTCATAGCAATATGTTGCGGCTCGCCAAATTTTCCAAATTCATTTTAAATTTGTTTCGTATGAAAAGGCCACTTTTGTATTTAGACCCTAACGCTTTGTAAGGTTATAACCGGGGAGGGAGTAAAAAGTATCTACACTACCCCACTCACTTACCAGGGTTCTTCAACTCGGTTACTCTTTCGATTTTACGAACGCGGTTGTTTCTACCCGACTGAATTAACAAACGCATTTTTGTTAACCGTGTTTCAACCCCAATGCCCGGGTTTAATTTCCGAAAACGCCTAATGTCATACCCAAAAAGAGTCTCTAATAAATGAATTTAAATTATGTAGCTTCTTCTCTCAATCCTATACAGCTGTTCCTATTCCCATTATGTAAATAGTAGTTTAGTACTTAAAAAAGGGGACACTTTTTTACCTATTGTGACAGTACTTTGTTGCACAATACTAACTGAATAATGACAGGAGCATAACCTTATATTAATGGCTACTAATATTGACAAAAGACTTACAAAAGTCTTACAAAATATCAAAATAATTATAAGACATATCCCGTTTTTTTGACGCGGGCAGTAATTACTTGTGATATAACATTTGTTTATGTGTGTAAATACGTTATATCTTCTAGTCCTATAACTAACATATACCTGAAGAATTTTCTAGATTGTTCGTTAATATATTGCGGTAATTAGAATTGTATCAGGTTGATGTTTAAGTTTGAAGCGTTTTGATTTCTAGGTTGGAATTGTCTTGAAAAACAAATGTTAGGCATATGTCAAAGTTATTTTAATATCGTATTATTTTTGAATTGAACAGTTTTTGAATTTGTAAATTTCTTCAAAGATTCTACTAATTATTGACGAAAGAAAATGGAACGTAAAATTCAAAAAAAAATCGAGCATATCTGACATATCCTTTTGTTCGACTTCAATAGAGGAGTAATGCACCAAAAGTTGTTAAAACCATTTGTGTCATCTATACAAAGAAAACGTAATTGTGGAAAATGCAGCACAGAAATTATTTTCTAGATTTAAACTTTCCCAACGTTCAGAAAGACCATAAAACTTTGATAAACATGGTCTGTGCACTTAATATCATGATACGATACGATAATACCATAATACGACATTTTATGAGCATCGCTTGTTTAGTTGCCGCATGTTTTGAGTGATAACAACAAGGATCAGGGTGACAGGCCTGTGTAGTTTTTTGCTAACTCGTCATCGTTTAGAAAACAACCACCGTTTTTGTTCCAATTTGTAACTGTTGGCGAAAAATTGGGTCTTCAAGTTAACATAAAGAACAAGAAAAGTTAGTTCTCATTTACAGTAAGTGCATTACACTAACTATATATACGCGAAGTATAGAAGTGAGAGTCCTGTCTGTCCGGGATACTGTGTGTTGACAAGCTCAATAATAGAGAAATGCACCCACACATTGCAGGATAGATGTGACTTTTCACGAATTTTTCAATATTCTACTAAGTAATTTAGTATAGTTGTCACAGATAATTCCATTACACAACATGTTTTAAATCAAAAGAAAGTCTTGCGTTAATATTGTGTATACTCAGCGGCTTTGCTAGCGCGAAAGTAAGTTAAGCAGATAGCAAAGACGCTGACGAGAGATTAATTAGTTTGATGGTACAAGGATTGAACGATGTTTAGTAAAATAATTTCAGTTTATGCAACAATATGTTACTTCTTAGAAACCCGTGTCCTTCATGTTAATGTATAGCAAACGCCAATTAAGTTGGCGCGAGGAGGGGTAAGTTCGCGCAGGATTAGAAGTAGTGGGGAGATTTGTATTTGGTTTTACATCAAATGTCAGATAATTCTAACCTCTGAGCGTGTATCACTTTATGATCCCCTAGCAAAGACATTATGTTCCGTCAAACGTCAATGACAAATGTATTCTGACAATTACTTGAGTTGTGGGGGTGGACGTTTTTAAAAACGGCTTCTGCGCACCCCCTCCTCGCGCCAACTTAATTGGCGCTTGCTATACCTAATTTTACAAATTATGTCCTGCTTCGTCTGTTACCTTAAATAAATTATATGTACCTTATCTAAAACGAAAACTCGCAAAATATTCCTCATTAACAGATTGAAAGCATCTTTCGCGCTCAAACAGAAATTTTTGCCGTGGATCGCGCACATAATGTACGCATTTCGATTAATGAATTTGAGGAACTTCTCCAAGCACCAAAAGAAACACTTCAAACAGCACATGATCGCTTTGGTAACGGGATTCTCGTACTTCTTCAGTTTGTGATCGATATATTCTAATATAACTCTTATTATTCTACATATTGTTATGATAAGAGAACCAAACGCCAGTGTTCCTAAGTGATACCTAAAATAAAAATATATTTATTATTGTAAATAGAAAATATAGGTACTTGAATATTGTTACCTAACTGTCCTAAGAGCTGCTACCGTAACTGTGAAGAATGGTACACTCGACTTCTTGAATGTCCAGTACCACGTTGCAAACGTTGATGCCAGGATCATTTCGCAAAGAGCAGAAAAGAAAAATACACCCCAAAACAAGCCGACCCCGTTGAAAACTAAAATAAAATATTAAAACAATAATTAGTTTAGACTAAAACTAATATTCTACAAGAACATTTACTTTATTTATTATTTTAATTTAATCATGCAAAATATATTTAAAGTAACAACATATAGAAATGCGCCAAAAAGTACTAAAAAATCTTATATAATTAAGTACTAGCAAAATTTCAACGTCGTCATTTAAAATCAAATAACTTGACTTGAGTTCTCTAACTTTCTAAATAATTCACTAGAATCTGGTAAGCAGGTGGACGCACTTTACTTGGATTGCCGCAAAGCTTCCGACCGAACCCATCATGGTCGTTTAATTCATGATTCATGAACTCTCTCTATATAGGATTAATAGCGTATTGCTATCGTGGGTAGGCTCTTACCTAGAGAAATGCAAATAGTAACACAATATTCAGTGCACAATCCCGTAAAATTCGAAGATCATCTGGTGTTCCTCAGGGCAGTGATCTTGTACCGCTATTCTCGATATTTGTGAATGATTTATACTATTCATTAGCAGATAGTTATTTTCTGGGATACGCGGATGGGTTGAAGTGTACCAGTGTAGGTATTGGTTCTAAAATTGATTGCGACTCTATGCAACGCGACTTAGATGAATTTGTTGTATGGTGTAACAAAAACAATGAGTCTTAACACCTTCGAATTACTGTTTCGAAAAGTTCTTCCTTAATTCTCTTCAATTACTCTTTACGCAATGTGTTGTTACCTAGAGTGACTCAAATTAGCGATCTTGGAGTTATATTCGACAGCTTTTTCACTTTTCATTCGTACATTGACATCGTTGTTAGTCGCTCGATGCGATTATGTTGGTTGATCAAATGCGTATGCTCTAATTTTGCAAACATCATGGCAATTATTACCTTGTTTACCTCCATAGTTAGAACAATAGTTGAATACCGTTGTGTTACTTGGTCTGTCTACCAAAAATAACGCATATCGACAGAGTCGAATCCGTACTAAAAGAATTAGGAAATTTGATTTCGTTCAAATTTCATATTAAAAACGGTCATCTGACTTATAATGAAAGACTGAACATACTAAACATAAAATCTCTTGAATCTCAACGTTGTTTGATTGCTCTTAAAACAGGATATCGTTTATTTCGTAATTGCTTTTATAGCCCTAATTTATTAACATCTGTTAACTTCCGCGTTTCAACTTTTAATTCTCGCCTGCATAATGAATATTATATACCGTTTCATAGGACTGAGTACAGTCGACACAATGCTTTGGATACAGCCCACAGGTTAATTTTTTCGACTGATATTTATATTTTCCTTATTTATTTATAACTTTCTAATATACACTACTCAAAAAATAAAAGTAGCCACTTTTTTGAACTTCGATATTTTTTTTATATTTTAAGAGATTTGGATCAAACCTCAAATATACATTGACCCGTTATTTATTCACGTAATTACAAAATTGTACTCGAATACTTCTTGTTATAGTCAAGTTATAACCTCAAACGTTCGAACAATACAAAAACTTAAATGAAAAAAAATAACTTAAGAATAAATGTTTAAGCAGGATTCGAGCCATTTTAGTCTTAAACAATATTAGACCAGTTTGACAGTTCACTAATATTTAAAAGAAACAATGGCTCAGCAATTAACGTCTATAGAAGTTAATAGAACTGTAACTTTACTTGAAGAAGGATATTCCCAACGATATGTTGTCCAACAGCTTGGGGTTGTGCAGAGAACTGTGTGGAAACTTTGGAAATGATATCGAGAAACAGATACCGTAACAACACGAGCAGAGACCATGTCGGCAGAGGAAAACTACGGCAGGTGGTGACCGTTTTCTGCGATTGCAAGCCCTTCGAACTTGGATACAAACTGAGCGTAACCTGCAAGAAGATCTAGTGAGGACAAGAGGAACGAGAATTAGCGACCAAATCACCCGCAATCGGCTAAAATAGAGGCTGGTTTGAGAGCAAGACGTCCTGCAAGAGTGCCCAAATTGACCAGAGAACATCGTCGAAGAAGATTTGAATTTGAGAGAGAACACTCAAACTGGCAACTTCATCATTGGACTCCTGTTATGTGTAGCGATGAGTCCAGGTTTGTTATGTCAGGTAATGATGGACGTGTAAGAGTCTGGAGGAGGCCTGGAAAACGTTTCATGTCAAATACAGTGCATGAAACCGTCGCTTTTGGTGACGGATCCATTATGGTGTGGGGTGGAATAACAATAAATACTCGCACGGACCTTGTTGTTATTCGCAATGGTGGACTAACTGCTTGAAGGTACATTAACGAAATTGTAGAACCTCGAGTGATCCCTGGTGCAAATGTTGCTGGTCAAAATTTTATTTTTATGCAAGATAATGCCAGACTGAACAGCGCAGACATGAATCCAATCAAACATGTTTGGGATCAATTAGGGAAACGTCTTCGACGACGTCCAAATCCTTCAATTACAACTGAACAGTTGGCACAGGCCTTAATTGAAGAATGGGACAATTTCCCCCAAGACGCTTTGGGAAGAATTACTTGTAGCATGCTACGATGCTGTGCAGTACATATGCAGACAAGAAAAGGCCACACTAGATATTAACTTCACAATTTGTACAAATTAGCCAAGTCGTCAGACTTTTTTTAATTTGATTTGATTTCAATCACGTTATTTTTGCACATGTTAGTACATAAAAGTTATGTGATGTCGGTCCAGCTAGCTGGAGACCCAAGATCGCAATGTGATGTCCCCTGGTCCTTGTTATAGCTTCGTTTCAGAGGCGGACTCATTGGAGGCCGATTTTATTGGCAAAATAAATAATACACATTCTTACAACTACTAAATAAATGCTGGAGAACAAAAACAATACCTGACAGTTGGAAGAGCGAAGATAACACCAATATTTAAAAAAGAAGACGATCCAACTGCGAAAACTATAGAGGCATATCCCTGCTAAACACCGCATATAAAATATATTCAAAAATAGTGACAGCCAGATTAAATAAAATAGCGGAAAATATACTTATGGAGGAACAGACGGGTTTTAGAAGAGGAAGATCTTGCACCGACAATACTTTTACAATTAAGCAAATAATAGAGAAACATCGAGAACATAATAAACAAACACATATGTTGTTTATAGACTACAAAAAATCTTTTGACAGAGTAGTAAGAGAAAAACTATGGGACATACTGGAAAGACGAGGAATACCTTTACATTTGATTAAAGTTATTAAGAGTATGTACAAAAACTCAAAGATTACCATAACCGATAGCGAAACGGAAGTGGCAACCGTCAACTTAGGACTACGACAGGGTTGCAGCCTGTCACCTATACTTTTTAATATATATATATTGATGACGTGCTACGGGAATGGCTGACAAATACTAAGCACTACACACATGTTAAAATTCTATAAAACAATGGCAATCCCATGTGGTATATATGGGAGTGAAAGCTGGACCATTACCAAAGCGAATGAAAGAAGAATCCAAACATCGGAGATGAGGTTCCTAAGAAGAGCAGAATGGATAGGAAGAGGAACACAGAAATAAGACAAGAACTTGGAGTTGAAGATGTGAACGAGATGATAAGAGAATACAGACGTAAATGGAGAGAACACGTAGAAAGGATGGAAGATGATAGGATACCCAAAAGAATATGGAAATATAAGGCGAAAGAAAGAAGAGCGACGGGACGCCCACGGAAAAGATGGGCAGACCAAAAATAAAGGTCGTAACAGGCTCAAAGCCTAATACGTGAAGTAAGAAGAAGAAGAATAATACACTCGGGAACAATATAAAATAACATTTAATAAGTACATAACAATAACATTACAAGTTACGATGTTCACTTGTATAATATCGATAAGATCAGATTTACAAGACTACTCGTTCTCCTATGTCTTTGGTATACATATCATGTCTACTTACTTACTAACCTACTTATTTACTTAATGTCATGCTAACCTAGTTACATACTTAAACTAGAATGTCGAAATGTGTAGAAATTACTGAGGACGTGTTTCGTTAAATAAGTGTTACATTGAATATGTAAAAATAGGTGACCTACTGTAGTTATCACAGTTAGTAGTAGGTTGTTGCAGTGTTTTTCTGTTTTTAGTTTATTAAAATTGGTTCATTTAATATTTCAAGTTTCATCCAAATCTCTTAAAATATAAAAAAATATATATCAAAGTTCAAAAAAGTGATTACATACTTTTATTTTTTGAGTAGTGTATATTCTAATTATATAAAAAATTAAAGTATAGAATTAACTAATTGAAAATGCTATTTAGCAAAAGTAAATTACTTACTGTGCAGATAAATAATGGATCCAACATTACTAGTTTGTATAAAACGACAACTTGCTTCGCATAAAATAGAGGTGGTAATATTGTTACAACCAAACGTTGTCACATCGCATGCCATTCCATTCTGTGTTTTAAAATAATAAAAGGTTTTACATATCGTAAACGCAAGACTTAGAAAGTATAATTATTATACAAACCTCGACATTTTCCACGTTACAGACACAAGAGCTGGAATTGTAACCTCTAACTTCATATAATGGATTTCCTACAGTTGAAATGTAAATTGCCACCGCAAGCGTATAAGCTATTACACCTAGTTGCAAAACCCAGGGTATTATGGGGAAGAACAGTGATGAAGTAGAAGCTCCAACAGCTCTGAAAGATAAATAAGGGAATAAATAATTTCATATTGCATTATTTATGCGGTTACAAAGTTACTTACTTGCTTCCTTCTTTGATAAGAGCAATAGCCAGAATTATTCTTTTTCTTAAGAAAATTACGACTAACAGCAGAATCCCCAAAATTATAGAAAACGCAATGAGCAGTCCTAACCATGTGCCGGACTTCTGAAAAAACTCCTGGAATTGATTTGTTGCATTTTCGTGCTCATAAGGATTGGCTAGATAATATCTGTAATTTTCGGCCGCCCAATAAACACCTGTAATATTAAAACTGAAGTATTGAATGAAGTACAAAGTAATGAACAAGTATATTTCATAAACTATTTGCACTTCTATTACGAGGGATATTTTTTAAATAGGTCTGTTTGAGTAAGATAACGCGCCATCGCCGCAGGACGCATGCGCGTCTGCTCCTAATATGCTTTGCGCGCATTTGGACGCCGTTCGTAGCAGTATCGTCTATCTGCGTGCTGAGCTGAAGAAGTTTATAATGTTTCTGAAAATTGAGTCACCCACCGACTGTGAGATAAGATTTGTAATTTGATTCTTGAGTGCAAGAAATTTGAAGGCAGCGGAAATTCACCTTCAGATTTGTGAAGTTTTCAGTGATAATCAGGCGCGGCTCGTGATGACATATTTGGGATGGCGCCTACAATGATGCGAGTGCTTCGTGTGTTTTCGGTGTTTACTACGAAAACGTTACAGTTAGTACACGAGAATATGAGCCACCCGTAGCCAATCTTCTCTGAATTTTGAAGATTTGGTTCGTGAAGTGGACAACAAAATTCGACCGACGATTCACGATTTCAAAGTTTTCAAAGTTATCAATTGATTTTCCACAGGTTTCAAAGTCAATTACTTTTTTCAATAAAAAGGGGCGACCTGTCATACTGCAAGGACTATTAATTTCTCGAAACGGTAATTTCAACTGACCGCCGAGATTTCCTGATATTTCTATCCTTGACTTTCTTTTCTCTGAGGGTAAGTATTGGTTGACAGTGACAACATAAGTAGGGAAAATTCCCAAAGTAAACGATTATTGGTAAATGGTACCTACTGGCAATAATACCCTTCGAGGGGTTAACAATTTAATTTTAAACAATTATTACTAATTAAATATTACTTGTAAATCTAAGTATACAGTTCAGAATAGATTCCATTGTTTAGTAATGGAATTTATTAATATCTGTTTCGGAAACGTGAATTTAAGAATAGTTAGCTAGATTAAATACTGTATTCACTAATAAAGCTAGGTAATAATACAAGCAGTCCAATGCATAAAGCAATAAACCTGCAAATATCAAAGATGCCGCTTCCTAGAATATAGAGAAAGTTTAACTTAATTATTATGTTTATAGAGTGGGTTCAACTTGGAAATGATCGTTGATATTGATAAAATTGTAAACGTTATATTTGAATTCTATATACTAGATTTACTTATAGGAAAATTATACAAGTGAATAAATTTCGTTTTATAACGAAAAAAATACTAAACGTTCAACTCCTCTCGATCAATAAAATAAAATATTTAATCATAAGGAGCCAAATAGCTTTAACAAAAATAATTATGGAACAAAAGAAAAATATTACCGCTAGAACGTATTAAATAAACGAAATAAAAAATACGAAGATGTGAAAAGAACTGATAATAGATGGGAGATAATACCGGAAAATTAGTAGCATCAATCAACCAATACCAAAAGTTATTGGTTCATTGAGCGAATTGAATGAAAAAATAATTTAATACTTACAAAAGGATAATGCTGCTAACGCAGCTAATATTGATGCCCATACTAGAACGAAAGCTATCCATCTCAAGACGAATATGTAGAGAATACATGCTATAATACTTATGGCTATACCTAACAGTATTTCTCGCCATGAACTTACAATATCGCTAACAATATCGTATCCAACCTACAACAGAATATATGTTATTTATTTAATATATATAAAATTAAAGATATTGCCATAAATTTCATAAATCTTCAAAATATATTCTTGCAACATTAATTATCAACAGCGCAGACCAATTTCCGTGCGCGCCATGTACGCCGATGTGAGAATATTCTTATTTTTCGTGTGTGTATGCATATTACTTTAATAGCAGAAAACCAAATGTATATTTAATTATTTCTGATAGAATAAATGTCTCTACTTCTATACTTATATCGGTAACAAGCTCATGTTGCGTCCCTATTCTATCGCATATTCTAATATATATAATATTACGAATTACACCGGCGCTCATGGCGCGCACGGAAATTGGTCTGCTCTAATTATCAATATCAGACGAAGTTGTTAGCATTGCAACAATATTCCTTGTAATTTACGCATACTAAAAAATTATAGAAATATGCATCTTTGAAGAGTACTTATACTCACGCATTTTATTTTTTACTTAACTTGCAAATGACAACTAATTTAGGGTTCAATTCGTAAATATTATTTTAAAAAGATGTCTTGACGATAGCACAAAGTAGTTCAAATAGAAAAAGTCCATGATTAGGTTAAAAACAACCAATAACTTTATTGTGTGGCAAGATTTACAATAATGTCTTGAAGGTCGTTCAGAAACATTTGTTGATATACCAATGGAGAATGGTGTATCGAGGAGTAAATTATTAATCAGAGAATTTCTTTAAGAAAAGCTAATTTTATATAATAACCGTCTACAATTTCGAAGGTGGATTTAACGTTAAGACTGACTTGGAGACAGCAGATTTGCATTGGTTATACCTTACAGTGATAAAGTGAATGATGATTATCAAAACTATGTCATTCAAGTTCAATCATTTTACAAGATACAACAACCAAAAGCTTAGTTTCCACTGTAACTGGGTACGTACGCCATGATTCGGATCTTTGATAGTGAATAACATCAGGATACTTATTGTGGAATTTTTCAATTGCCTATCTTGCTAGTGCTTCGCCTGTACCATAACATTGTACCGCATAAACTTTTAAGTGTAAGTGTCAGCATTTTGACATTTAAGTACTGCATGACAGTAGTTCACCTAGAACATGCCCAACATATGAAATGCAATTACGTTCAATGCAAGTAGATATTTGCACAACTAAGAACTTAGAAAAATATTACTCAAAAATTTGCAGAAAACAACTATTTTACGCATTACTATGAAATTTATTTTAAAAGTCTAGTGTTATTTGTGTATTTTCCATCAAGCAAAAACTTTAATAAAGAATTTTTTTTCCATAAATCTACAATGAAAAAGCTTTTCCTCTTGGGACACCTATCCGACAATACACGGTATGTATATCTAAGGTCTTCAACAACGCCATCATGTGAGCAGTGGGATTAGAAACATGTTCCAACAGACAAACGGTAATTACAGGTCTGTGCATGCAAAGATCCATTTTCCTGTGCACCATCATTGAATAACAGTGCCATTTATGATGAGTTCGTTTTCTGAGATGCGTACCAAGCAATGATTCGTTACAGAATTTTTAACACTAGAAGTCAAGAAAAAGTCCAATACATTTTTCAAACGTCTAATTACGGATGTCATAAAAGAACAAAGCAAAAACATTTGTCAAGAAGTTGTTAACCAGTATCGACGCGAAGGAGATGATTTTCTCATGAAGATCACCACCAGGAACGAATCTTTAGTTTATCATTATGATCCGAAAATAAATGGCAGTTAATGGAATATAGTTATCCTGATTCTCCACGTATACGATAATTCAAAAGAGTTCCATCAGCGCAAATCATGCTCACTATTTTCTGGGATGCAAAGGAAGTCATTCATACCGAATATTTGTCGAAGGTATCAACAATTAATTCAATAAGATACTGAAAATCTTTACGATCACTAAAGAATGGTATCCATAGAGTAAGGCCGGAAAGAAAGAATTTTCTCTTGTACCACGACAACGCGATACCACAATGCAACAATGGAACGATGAGGACAGTGACGAACCCGAAATTCACGGTTGTTTCGCACCCTCGGTACATTCATGATTTGGCACCTTCAGATTTCTGGGTGTTCCCAACGTTGAAGAAGGTACTGAAAGGTCAGCATTGTTCATCAGACACTGAAGTTCGGGATGCTATTCGCAATTGGATCAACAGTAAACAAGAAAATTTTTTCATTGACGGAATGAAGAAATGGCTTCTGCGTTTGGAAGAGTGTGTTACGCTAAATAGAGTGATTATGTTTAGAAATAATTAGGTACAATATTGAAAAAACCTACCGTAATTCTATCCGCCGCCTAATTATTCATTATCAAAGTATAAAAGAAATTCAAAATCTGGTAATCTGCAAGCTATCCGGATCTAAGAGGAAAAGTAAGTAATATAATCGTAAACGTCTCATGTAGAAGAAAATCTAATAGGAGATTAATTCGAAATTAATGAACTGTTGGAATTACAAAAGATTTGGCACATTGCGCGAATTATGTTTTTGCCAGTATTAGACGCCGGTGGATCTCTACTACTGTTACTAACTAACACAAAGTACTTATTAACACGTCTTGGTATTCCAAGATTCATTTAAAGTTGTTGTGAATCAAAATTACTTGTTTCATATAATTTCATATAATAATCTAAGGAACACCTCACCATTGAAGTCACTGACACCAGTTGGTTTCATTGGTGAAGTTGCCTCACTATTATAAGATCCATGATCGCTGTAAACTTTTTTTATTTAAACCAATACCAGAACATCCACTAGACACCTGTTCGTTTAAGAACTGGATGGTGAATTCAGAAAAAATTTAATCTTCATAAATAATTGCAGTTAATTAGAGTACAGATCGCAATCTTAAGAAAACTAATAACAGAAAGATATAAAATAATATACAAAGGTGAATGAAAACTGGTTATGTTAAATTCACCACTTGAAATAAGACCACTTTCATACAATAACGGTGGTAATATCGTTGCAATAGAAACAATTTCAGAGAGCAATGGTATCTGAGTTGAGGTAATCCTGAAATAGAAATATTGGTAATCATTTGGCAATATCTTTAGCAATAAAATTATAAATTCTCCAACAACTACCATTTAAATGCACCCTCTCTTTCTATATTTACGTACATTTAATTCTATAGTAAAAACAAAATTAACTTTTCTAAACAGATACTTAAATATGCATCATTTTATTACTACAATCATGATAACTTACTAAAAATTTTAAATATATAAGTGTCAAAGGTACATTTATAGTAGCTTCAAACAATTGTAAGAAGTTAATTGATTAATAGTTTTATCACACCCGAAGCTCACTTGTTGATATTCCCCAAGCAGGTGAAGGAAAGTTTGACAAATCCCACGACCAACCACATGCGAAATAAAATCACAACGCTACGAACAGTAACAAGTAAACAATAAATATTTAGTGAACGAAATACATAGGAGTGCAATGGTGATCTAAAAAGTGCTGACATAAATAAAAAATAAACAACCAAACAAGAGTTAAAAAAAGATAAGAAGCAGGGCAAAAAAATAACACAACATCGAAACATCGATTCTTTAAATAATTTAACACTCTACATCGAGTAAATAAATACTAAACTGTATACATAATTCGACAAAACTCTTGTGTTATTATCTTCAATTGTCGCGTTAAACTGAATTTGAACTAAAATAAATTAAACTAAAAAGTACATACATAGATGCACTTCATGAGTGATGTCAAAAGCTATTTTCGCTAGTCTAATTACTAGAGTTGCGAATCTTGTCCGTACAACAGAGTCGGACGCTCCCACCGCCACGTGAGGGTGCAAAGCAAATATTAACACATGTGCAATGTGTAGGTACTACTGTCTTTACAGATTCGTTACATAAAAACGATTGTTTGAATTTTACTAATAATACATCACTAGATGTCGAATAATCGTTTTCTTTATATAAGAACTTGTACGCCGTACATTCTTCGCTGAAACCAAGGGGTAGAAACCAAGGAAAACCAACTGCTAACGCCGTTTAGAAGGATAAGCGCTTATAGTGTTCTCTAAAGAGCGATTTTTCGCGGCAACCGAGCATAACACTTAGTTCAACATCATATTATTCTATAAACTTAAAAGAATTATCGACCGTACTATATTGGTTAATAATAAATTAAGAACGGGCAAGCGGTCTGTCAATTAAAGCTCATTTATATTTTATCTCTATATTTCACACGAGTTTGTTGCTTCTTCAGGAGAGTTAAAAGATGAAAGTGACGTACACAGACATATTAAAATTGATATAATATTGTAGTCGCGTGGAGGCCACGCTAGCAAAATGTGTATAACTAAGTCTACGACATTTGATTAAATATGCTTTCATTCTCCCGTATTTATTATATTATAAGTGCAATTAATTCGTGAGGAGGCTTTGGCGAATGTCATTCAAGAATTTGTTCGCAGACTTGCATATTGTCAAGAAGTGAACGGGTCATCATTACGAAAACTTTCCTGGTATTGATTTTGTTAATATTTTTCGCGTTCATTTTACATTATAAGATTTTCCGAAATTGGTGGAGACTGCGGCTTGTAATCTGAAACAGAAATAAGAAAAACACCCTAACCACAATATATAACAGTAAACACTATATACGTGTTTCGGAAACTAAGTTGCCATATTCAGTAGAGTAACCTTAAAAACTGAAAAAAAAAGAGTGTTAAACGTAGCGTTTTTGGCTAAGGTAAACCTTAGAAGATATGCTCTTCACCAAATCGCCAGTGGGATAACACAGTGTTATCCCACTGGCGATTTGGTGAAGAGCATATGTTCTAAGGTTTACCTTAGCCAAAAACGCTACGTTTAACACTCTTTTTTTTCAGTTTTTAAGGTTATTCTACTGAAGATGGCAACTTAGTTGCCGAAATACGTATATAGTATTTACTGTTATATATTGTGGTTAGGTGTTTTTCTTATTTCTGTTTCATTATAAGATTTAATTAAATATATCTGTCGTTGTTGAACAAAAGGGTGCCAAACTTGATTATTTCTGAACTTTATTATTTCTGAAATTCGTAAAAATATACAGGATGTTTCATTGAAAATAAAAAATTTTTACATCGTTTCCGGCTAAACCAGAAGTCTGATTTGGATACAGACATACTCATCGAATCCCTAATTTGCATTTAATTAATTGTGGAAAGTCTTATTAAAATCTATGTAACCATATCAAAGATACTCGAATGGATCCATACATTTCCCTAAAATTTTTGAGTTCATTGCCATAACCCTGCATATCACAACTCTACTAATCACTCAACCGATACTAATTACATTAACAGATACAGAATGTTACGTCAACAAAACAAATAACTAATAATTACTGTTACTTATTTTGAAACGATCCATGCAGATTTCTGAATGCATTTATTTGTACGTTTTAGTTGAATTTATTGCAGTTCCAAATTAAAACGCTAAGAAATAAGTAATTAAACTTCTAGTTTCAAAAATTATTTTATTGTAAATACCACTACAATATTGTTTCGCCATACAATGGCTTCATCAGGTGGATGAAATACAGTATTTCATCCACCTGATGAAGCCATTGCATGGCGAAACAATATTGTAGTGGTATTTACAATAAAAGAATTTTTGAAACTAGAAGTTTAATTACTTATTTCTTAGCGTTATAATGAAGTTTCAACAAGTATCTCCTTCGTCAATTAACTAGTTCCAAATTAGTTCGACATCACTGCCGATATTGTCAATATCCTTGACGAAATACGCATACAGTTTAGTATTTATTTGTGCAGTGTGGAGTATTCCAATTCCAATTCCAAAAAAACGAGTCTACAACATTGAAAACAACAAAATAAAACTAATTACACAATCCATTCGTTTTAATTAACTACTTCAGTAACACAAGATACAATCTTCAATTATAAAACTATAGTCGTTTTAAATATAGTGAAGTGCTAGACGTGCTATAGTGCATTTAGAGCTACATATGTACAGTTTTTCAATATAAATAAGTTTATATACAAATAATACTGTTGTATTTGTGGATATTTCATTTATAACCAATTAACACAATAAACAAAACATGTTTCACATTAAATTCTCAATTATCCTATATATATTTATTAACAAATCACTAAACAAATTTAAAAAATATGTCAAACACTCAGTAATAATTAATAAATATTTAATTATCATTGACGCAGGATTCTTCTTAAATGCAAAATAAATACGTAGTCATTTATGTAGTATTATATTTACCCTAATGCATATACATTACAGTATGTCTGATAAGTAACGATCTTAGCCATTATTGTGCACGCTAGAAGCAGCGAATGTGGTTTAAAGTTCCTGGTGCCTACCCCAAAAATTATAAGTAGAAGTAGAAGTTTATTTTCTTCTCAATGTTGGAGTCAATCTTTTCAGAAAAAGCTTTGCGAAAACTTTTGAAATTACTGATACAACTGATAGAACTATTGATTTTCCCCAGTTTGCAATGACAAATGACATAACAATTTGTCAAACTTTTCATGGGCTAAGATAGTAACCAATTTTCAAAACCGCATTGAAGATCTGCTGTGGAAGTTTGAATCATATTCACCTGAGCAATCTCATAAAACTTTACCTATTATAAGGTCAAATTCTAGTCTTTCTTTTGGGTTTATATTAGTTACAATTGCATTTTCCACTTTTGTTAAAGGGATTCTATAAGTGGCAAGTCCATTTGTAGTGCAGAGTCTAACTAAATGTTGATTTCTATATAATTTACTCTTGAATATGCTGCGTTAGGCTCAAATACTTTTGTTAGTTGATTAGCAAATTGTTTATTATTTCTTGTCCATTTTCCACTACAATTTTTCATTTAAAGGTGAAATTGCTGCTATTCTTTTAGCTTCTTCGTCATCTTTTTTGGGGAATAGTCTGCACCTTGAGAGGCAGTCAAAAAGGTAAGTAAATTTGAAACAATTTGTTCTTATTATCCAATTTTATGATTCATTTTTAAGCAGCTCTCTTTTCTCTGCTATTTCTTATTCAGTTATTACAAGAACTGGACTTATAGCTTTTGAGTTATCATTTTCAGCCTTGTATAACTCTACTTAATTGATGTATTGCTAGTTCTATTTCATGGGATGTTTTTAATAGTATCTTCAGCGTTATCTGTGTGTTCAGGTTTTCTCTAAACTGTTCGCAGTTTGCTTTGTAGTTTTGTAAACTAGATTGCCCTACTTTGCCAGCATTGCTGAGTAAATATGCTATAATAAGTGTGTGATCCAAGGATAAGCTAAAGGAAGATTCCACTTGGAAATGGTTTCTGTTAATGCCTCTTATTATACAAAAGTCTAATATTAATATAAAATAATTCTTATAATGTTTTAATGTTTGATATCGATCTTGTTGTTGACCTAATTCTCAAAAAACTACCTTTAATCCAACCTAGCAAAAATGACCCATGAAACACCACTGTCGATATGTTGTGTACACCCCCAGAAAGAAAGTTGGCGTGCTAGATTCAAATCATATATCGATTATACTCCTACGCTAAAATCACCAAAGCATTGAACGGGACTGTACACAGCTGTCAAACACTCAAAGTGTTCATCGGCGGTGGTGAAGGGCATAAGGCGTTAGTAAATTCCCATATTTTCCGGGATTCAGATTTACTTGGTTGCACTATACATATATGAATTTGGATTTCGTTATTTATCAAACACACTGTTTAGTTATAAAATACTTATGCTACTGTGAAAACTTAGTTTTATAATTCAGATATGAATCTTGTGATAACTTATCCAAGTTATATTTGAGGAGTTAATTTACAAACAGAGTAATTTCAGCAACAATTTCAGAATATTAATGGACAAAAAAACTGTCAAAAAAGCAGCATTTCGCCAAAAGCGCCAATTATGTACCTGTTCCGCCTTTGAAAGAAGACTTAAAGTTTTATTCGCTTGCTGAACAATAGTTTCTGTTAACCCAACATCACTTCCAATATTATTGAAATTTACGGTAGCGGGAACACATCTAGATAGTACTGTAAAAAGGTTTTTTTTTGTGAAAGTAATGGAGATACCAAAGCATTTTTAAAGATTGTTATTTTGAAAGAAGTATGTATGTACATATATATGAAATATAATATTATATTTATATAATAAGCTATTATAACCCAATTATTTGCCATGCTATGTAATGAATTTTTCATATTCCACCACCTAGAAATTAAATTTTAAAACTTTCTAAAAATAAGCAACATTTCACCCTACATCATCTTTTCGTAGGAGTCATACTAATCTTATCTATATCGTGCCAATTTAAGAAACGTAAATTACACTGGCCAACACGTTTAGCGAGACTTGTTTTTTTTTACTAATTCGGGTGTGCTGAATCTAAAAATCAAATACTTTTTGCGTATCACGTCAAAATTAAACTGTATACTGTACTATGCTCTTTGAAGAATCATTAATACAGCTAAGTAGTTACTTTCATAAGACCTGTTTCGATATAAAGAAAGTATAAAATTTAATAATTCATTTATTTATTTGAATACAATATTAATCACAAGTATAGTGCAAGTATTTACACAATAATCATTAAAAAATTACAAGAGTATTTGTAAAAGGAAAAACAACAATTAGGGCATAAATTTTCGTTTGTAGCACTTTTTTGCTGTATTTTTGCTGTGTATTTTGGTTTTTCAGTCCCTTTGAATACTTCAACAGTAGTCGGCAATCATATAAGGATCCCATCTTCCTTGGTACCAAGTTTTCATGATTTTTAAATCTCGATCCTTGTTCATCGCTTACAGCACCTAAATTTTCAGGAAACCTATCAAGATGACTATGAAGGAAATAAAGTTTTATGCCTATGTTACAACCTAGGCGGTGAATTTTCTTAAGCATTGATTGCACTAAATCTTTACAATTGTAGACTTTTTTGTTTCCAAGAAAATTGTTCCCGACCATCGTGAATGAAGTCCAAGCTTCTTTCCCAGCTTCGTTCATAGAGTTGATGAAATTTGGATCTCTCATTAAAATTCTAATTTGAGGTCCATCAAATGTCCCAGCTTTAATTTTTTCGTAACTTAGTCGTGGAAACTTTTCACATATGTACTGCAAGCTGGTACCTTGCAAATCTAGAGCTTTAACATATTGCTTTATAAGACCCAATTTGATGTAAAGAGGTGGAAAAATTACTATTTCTGTCGACTAAAGGTTGACTTATAATATTATTTTCTCCAACATCTAGGGATGTTCTAAGAGGCCAATGTTTCTGAATCCATTGTTGGTTTCTAGCTCGACTATCCCAGGGGCAAAAAGTATGTAGATTTTGTATATCCTCTTTAAAAGCCAAGTAAAAAGTTTACCATTTTGAGATCCACACAGAAGACCCAGTTATGGTCTGCATCTTTTAGTAACTTTATAACCTTCTCAGTGTCGTCATATGTTTGCTTTAATTGAACGAAATATCCAATAGGAATTGAACCGAAAACATTCCCGTTGTGTATTAGGACAGTCGATGAACAAACGCCACTCACTTGGGTCATATTGTACAAAGCCCAGTTTAGTTAGCAAACCTAGCACATTGTTATAATAAACAAATCCACACTCTTCTTTAAAATGTTGCATAAGATCACTTTCCTTGCTACAATAAAAAGTTATCTTTGTACTTTGCTCACGTAAGTTCTTTTCATTTAATCTTGAAGCTAGCAGTTCCGATGATTCCTTTGATAAGCCCAAATCCGTTACTAAATCATTCAATTCTACTTGAGTAAAACGTTGTGGTCCATCATTAGGAATTATATCTCCATAGTCACAATCTACATCTGAATCTAGCTCCTCAATAGCATCTGCCATGTCTTCAGCATACGAACGCTCAAGTTAAGATAGCTTTCATAAACTGGCACGAGCATTTCAGCGGAATGAGGCACTGGTCGAACCGCGGAGTCGATATTAGGATACGCAATTTTATTCTTATTCTTCTTCTTATAACCGGAGGTCTGAACTAAACAAAAATAGCAATCATCTACGTAATTTTTCGGTTCATGCCATATCATTGGAACGCCAAAGCTAATATCTGGGGTTTTCCCTTGCTCCACTGCCGCAAATTTTCCTTACATAGTTTACGCACATTATGTGGAGCCCATGACTTGTCCTGATCAGCAAGTTTTACGTCAAAATAAACCAAATACATTTTCCAAACGAAGGCAGTAATAGTTTACTCTTTGACTGGGAACGGTCAAACTGCTACAAATGTAACAGAACGAATCGGCACTATTTACACATCCTCGAATAGTAGACATGATGTAGTTTCTTCCCTAACAACTAACATGCAAGTAACGTTTTATTATCACCCTTGTTTACTTTTAAATAGTCCTAAGTGATCAATACTTAATGAACAGGTTTAGCTTAATAGACTTGCATTTCCTTATAATTGTTTATTACTTAATTAGTTCTTTAAGTACTTAAATATTATAAGGTACAAGTGTACGTTATGCTAATGAGATAAATGTATTTGGAATGTCTTTCAATTCTTTGAACAATTAAGAATTTGCTGCATTTACTTAACGGTTTACAAGAATTTTGTAATCGGCAAACAAGAACTGCCATAGAAAAAAAACTTGACGTGATAGAGATAAATGGGGTTCATATTTGGCATTAGCGTACCAATATTAATTAAAAACATATGTCAGATCATAATCAGCATAAAAAAAAATTTTAATTGTTGGCCAGTGTTATCTATGAAAACTTCTAATTTTGAAATAAATTTAGAGGCGTATTTTGTATTTTATATTTGACGTGTAATAACAACGGACATGATCGGTAGTTCGTGAAACTTTCTAAAATACCCGTAAATTTAAAATTAAAACTTACTGAATCACCTGATATTACACAATGTAATAATATAGGATATAATGTATCACCGAAGATGCAATTGAAGAAAAGGAATAGTAGAGAGAAGAGAAAGAAAAACTTTAAAGTAGCAAGACTGTGCGAAAAGTAACCAAGGCGAATACTAGAATGGGCCCTAAACTGAAAAGAATGTATATACAGTCAAAGATGATATGAATAAGTAAAGTTGTTTATTCAAAAATGGTGACAAATGTACAACAAACGACGAATTTGTATATTACAGAGATTTGTTGAAGTTGAAATAAATTGTCTAACTTTCATTCGTTGTATAATGACTATTTAATTTCCTTTTAATCTTGGAAATCAATTCCCGATCACCATTTACTTTCTAATTATTACATTACATAAATTGCAATGTGATCAATAGTCAATCTATGTATTCCCGTCATAATAACACACACTTCATTATGTAATATCATTCATATTGCAAGAACGTCACTATTGTCACCAATTTAATATACATACGGCGTCTTCAATGAATATTATGTTTTCTAATTTGAAATTCTGAAATCAATCACCTGTGTTTTTCAATAGGAGGTATCTGACATACAATGTCAAAACTCAATCCCTATGTATTCTATTCTGAAATTTCACAGGGCTCTATCCTAGGTCTCCTTCTATTTATATAATATTAGCTGCATCCGGCAATAATTTGCTGTTTGCTTAATTAGAGTATATAAATCTATATCGATTAAATGGACACAATCGAAGGTTTGATATCAATTATTGTATTTAGTTAAAATTAGACATTTACATATATATTATTATTATTTTTGCGTTTTGGATTACATAAATGTAATTTCTATTATATTCAACTTTAAGTTCATTGCATTGCTCTTGGATATACAATGTTTTTAGTGATTCCATTTGGCATATATACAAACAAATCCCACATTGGAGCATGCAACGTATAATTTTCCATATGAACTTCAATGCGAAAAGTACCATCTCGTGGCGTCATCTACATTTAAATAATAGTACTGCTACTATTGATATTATATTATTAGGCCCCTAACCTTCTTTCTACTGGTCAGATCGAGGATTTCAATAGCTTTAAACCTTCTCCGGCCAACGAGGTTCATTTTGCAAAAAAAAACGCCTGTAAATCGGTCCTGTAGTTTTTAGTATATAACGGACACACATAAGAATATTGCCTTTTTTATATATACATATAGATATTCAAAAATTAGTCTTAATGTCAGTGGTTGGGACTGCGAAAATTTTTAAAATAATTTACTCCCAATGTTTCGTGAAGGATGTTTTGCGCAATTCAATTGAGATGTATACCATATTAGGAATCTCTCTAATCTTGGCCTTTATAAACTGCATTCAACTTCTCTTTGATTTCCGCACACGTTTTCCCATCCAAAAAAAAATTGAATTACTGACCAGTATTGTACTTTTTCCATGATTCCAGAAATACATAAACTCCCTAATTTTCAAGAGATCTCAAAGCAACACTACTCGATGAATCTATCCTAAACCAATCAAAGAATTTTGACACAAAATGTCATGTGTCTTCAAACACGGGTAATTCTCATGTCATCCTGGTATGTAAACCGATATTAATTAACGAGTTAATTTTTTTTTTTCTAACATGCTTAAAGTATATTTATTTTAAGAATCTAAATCTTATTATAATATATTGAGGAGAAAATGTAATATACAGAACCTATCTCGAAAGATACATACATATCGGATTTAGAAATAAAAATATAAATAAACAAGCATATAGAATAGATTATAGAGAACCAGCATATTTTAAAACGTGTGGCAGTAAGAGCCACCTTCAGGGATATCAGGTAGTAAAAGAAATTAATGGAAATGGAGTTTATTATCCCTAATAATATAAAAGAACAAAGATTAGAAGAGTAGATTTTGTCAGTGTCGCTTGTAATTATTATACTCGAAAACATAAACATGCAGGAAGAGCTATGAAAGGGTAGGGACCTGAATATCAGATCCATGATGAAACAATATTACGTGTTTTTTAATGTCACAGCCACCCAATTTATTACTGTGCGTTCAATTCAAGCATTTTCGAGTTTTCCCCCGTCTTTCAGGTGACAGTACCTTTTGTGTCTCATAGTGATCTGAAAATAAACTGATGCTGTACTGAATAAACAGCGCTATCCAACTTCTCGCCATCTCTAAAAACTCCTTCGCAACAGATACTTCATCACCTTGGATGTTGGCTACTCTATGGACCAACGATCTCCTATCTTCAGTCTTATATAAACATCTCCTTAATACTGTTAAGAAAATTTGCATTGTTTTTAGAACGTCACAACAAAAAAATTGTATACTTTGAATTCAACTAACCTGAGGTGCTCTTCAAAGCCCATCCTGCGCACATGTTATTGGTAACTGCATTTCTTGCTTCAATGGCGGTTGCAGGTGTCACATCGTAGACGCATATTAAATCCATTGGCCACATTGCCTCATCGAAATAATAGTTCTCGTCTGGACAGTTCTGAACGCAAACCTGAAAGAAATTCCGAAACATACTTTATGTAATTGGATAAATATCTTTTAGGTGAATGTTCACATTATCTTGACTTGTTTTTCGATTACCCCGTACGAAATAAATAGCTGGTACCTGCCTTCACATCATTTAATAAATATTCCAATCGGTAGAACATAGATATTTGGTTAGAGAAGCTTTTAATACCAAGTAAAATTTAATTATCAAAACAATATTAACTGATTACACTTGCGGAATAAAAATGTGAATGAAACTCTTTTGGTTCTTCTTTACAAAGAGGAGACCAGACCCCTTTTCAAATTAAATATCATTTAGATAATATTTATGCAGGATTTTCTTCTTCGTTTGCTACTGTCAAATAGTGGGCAAAAATATTTCGTATAGTCATCTTGTACAAATGTTAACTACAGGGATCATTGTCAGTGTTGAAAATTGCTCTCTTTATCAAGTTCGTTTTTTCTCTGGTGTTACCCCGGTTTGGTTCCATTACATGAAGAAATGAGGTGTATGAAATTTGGGCTAAATAGGATAAGAGGAAGGGGTGTCCCTTTGTCCTTACATTTGAAAAGAAAAAATCGAAAAATCATATATCATATAAAATATGATATACCTATGATAATATCGAATTTATATTTTAATACAAAAAATATAGCCCTGAATAGTGACTATTATAATAAATTCATTATTTACTAGTTTTTAATATTTTTGCCATTAATTTTAATAAAACAATTTATAAAACAAAGTATAATTCATTTAAAAATCCTTAATCCTGTACTTATTCAAGAGTAGAGCGTCCATGAAATTTTCTTGCCACTGTGAAGGATCTGTCTTCAAGAACTCACAACTCAAATCAAGTCTGGTACAAAATTTTCTAGTTTTACTAGAAACAAACTGCTCAATCCCATTATTGATCATTTCCGGAATTTGAACAATTCCTACTTGAACCTTTTTAATATTTTCTCTTGATGCTACTATCTCATGTTCAATGCATTGACCATTTTAATTTTGATTCAGAAGGCAAATAAGGTCAATGCTAGGGCGACGAATTCAGAAGACAAGTACCACAAATTATCTTTTAGTTTTTCTAAAGCCGCACGTGATATATCAGCATCGATAACCTGACATTTGTAAAGCTTTGAGAAACCCCTAAAATCCAAATACAGCGCTTAAAACCATGCTTCAGCATACACACTGACAAATAAAATACAAATATAATAAATTGTGTACTCTTCTTGTGACGACCATTCAAATTGATCGCGTAATATAAACATTTTCAAGCAATAAATCGCCATTAACCTTGAATGATGAACAGCCTTTGAAGCACCGATAGATACTCCACGAAATAGTGCTTCTCCAAGAAATATCCCAGTTAGGTCTAAAAATTATCTATAAGTCTCTAGGCTGTGACTCTCTTGAAGTATCTAGAAGAAAATCGAGGAACCTGATCCAAGTGTTTCTTAACCTTCTCGTGTTCAATTCCAGATTGACATTAATTAACATCAATTCCGGGCCAAGCAATTTATGAAATCTTTTCAAGATTAGTACAGTCGGACCTATACTTTTACCCAACTTCCCCTAAAAAAACGCTTCTAAGAATCATTTCGATGAATGAATAATATGTGATGCCTATACATTAAATACAAGAAGTCTTTTTCCAAAAAGTTTTCAATCAGAGCACACGCATCTTTAAAACTTGCTGCTGCGTCGAAAACTATTGCTTTAACATAGGACTGAAGGCTCAAATCAGCGAGAGTTTCATGAATAGCTGTTGCCTGCTCTTTAATTCTGGAAGTAATTTACCATCCCAATGCACTGTAGCAGTCTGCAATTTGGCATCCCTAAATTGGTTCCTAATTTCTATAGCCTTTTTTTCGCGAAGTTTCACTCGGAAATTGTGAATAGAAGACCTGTCGACTATGAAATCTTCGGCATTTTGATCTAACACTTCGATCGTAGCTAGGAATGTGAACTGCTTTCGTGTCGCTGATCTTACATTTATCCAAGGGCGCAGCAAGCTTAGGAATCATTACTGCTTGACGTCTGGACGTACTAGATAATATTTGGAGGTAATGGACTGCGACCTATGAGTCTATTGTGTGTACTAATGTACGACGGTGAACAATGTAGATAATATAAAGTGCATTCAATTAAAAGGACTGAACTAAACAACTTATATCTACTTACAATAGTAAATAAATAAATTTGTCACACAGAAGTAATATTTTGCGGAGTAAATTTTTTCCATTTTTATGGATTTGGATGTTGGAATAAAAAATAATTTCCATTTTTTATGGATTTGGATTTTGGATTTAGCCCAAATTCCACACAGCTGATTTTTGAATAAAATGGAACCAATTTGGAGGTTAGCTCAAGAAAAATTATCAAAAGTTTTACAAAAGCCTTATAAAAGCCACTCTATTGCCGAAACTTTCAAATACGAATGTTAAACAAATTGTCCACATCACTTACAAATTTAGGTTGGTACCGAAACTTCTTTCATCTATTCAATGTCAACATCATGACCTAAATAAAGAAAGTATTTTACAGTCGAACATTATCCATGGTGATAGATAACTTACCATAAATAGAATTCATGAAACGATGGAGATCAAGTTAGAAAGTTCCACGAAAGGTAAAGTAAACATTGCATTGCCCCGATAAGCCACTTTTACTTGGTGCAAGAGAGTGAAGTAATAAGTTGCATTAACTATTCTCTGGCCATGAATAAATCCAGCGAGAGCAATACCTTTTCAATTTGAGAAACGGAAGTGTAATGATAAACCCAACTCTCGTGACAGATCAAAATGCGACTAATAAAATAGTACCCCTCAGCCCGATAACGAGTGAGAAGTCGTTCGGAGATGTAAAGCGAACGCTTTTTTGTTTTTCTGAAAAAAGGCGTGGTACCCAACAATTCTCGCTGAAACCGATCTCATCGTGGATGATCGAATGGATACTCCTAACACTGATGTTTATCTTAGACGCGATTTCAAAGACGACGGAGTGATCATTTGACCACGGACTGCTGGAATGAACCGCGCTCTGGGTCGGCGATCGTGACACCAAGACTTATTCATGCTGTATTAAGAATAGTAATAGGGAATAGAAGATTAGTGTAAATATTGACCGGTAACTATTCGTTTATGAACGGAAAAATTTACATACTTGAGGTGTCTGACAGCCTGTGAACGCTACTGTAGGACTGATGCACTTCGTGAGATCAAAGAAGAACAGGTATGGCTTATCAATTACGTGAGCATCGTAACCGCATCTACTGCCATTCGAATCTCGTGGAATGAGAAGCTTGTCTGGATCACCATTGACGAAGGCTATAAAAATCGAGAAAATAATTTACATTACTTTCATATTTTACTATGAGTAACAACTTACCATAAATTCCTATACCTGCCCAACATCCTATGAAAACTAGAAAAAGGGCTAAACATATTACATCGGTACAGGAACGATTTTTCAATGGTCCATTGAAATCTGGATCATAATGGATCGGCTCCCCTAAAAAAAAAGAAGGTTGAAGATTAGTTTTCAACAGAATAAACTACTTTGGTGAAGTAAAATAAAATGGCCTTAATTTTTACTGTATACAATCCACACAGTAAACTAACTTATGCATCGCTCTTACTTATTGTACATACTAGAATTTCTCAAAATACCAAACGAAAAATGGTGAAATTATCGTAAAAATGATCAAACTCTTGTTGTAAACTCAACTTCTAAAACAAATGACCTACAAACATACATGTTATAATGGTACGTCTAATTTACTAACCCTGTATATTTAAATTTAATTATATTTAACAGACAGAATGCTAATTTTGCATCATTTATTGTATAATGTCTCTCATATATGTATTACTTATTTTTTGTATGTATGAAAATTATTATGTTTCTTCACGTACGCCATAAGGTAGCCTTCGGACATTATTTATATGTGTGAAAGTGCATTATAGTCGGAATCTATAGTATAAATCTATAGTACTGATTCAGCATAGGGCATTTTTTCAGTAAAAACTATGTCCAGCGAGACCGCAATTAGGGAAAAAAAGAGATTATTATTCAGCGGCGGACCATCAAAGCAAACGGTCCTAAAGTGAATTCAGCATAGGAACAACTCAGTGAGGGGTCCTACAACACGGCGGCGAAAAAGACCAAAGAGTTTTCAAAAAGGACAACCTGCACAAAGAACGGTGCCTAGGCAATAATAAAATTCGGTCATCACAAAGAAATATAATTTCGTACACTGGCAAAGTGTGCACGAAAGTGTGACTTAAATGCGTTAGCTTCTATGTGAAATAGGCCATGGCCCAAATAAAGTGTTTAAGGTTCTTAAAATATGTATGAGCACATTGTGTATATATTAGCTTATTACTGATATGTATGGCATTTTTATATGTTCTCAACGTGCCCGATAACGTAGCCTTTGAACATTATATGTATAGGAAAGTGTATTTGTATGTGTCCTACATCTATAGCACTGAATTAAGTTAGGGGATTCCCTGTAGAAACTACTCCGTAAATTGCGATAACGAGATTAGACTCAGCGGCGGACCGCCGAAGCCAACGTTTCTAATCAGACGGCTTCAGCCCGCGTAGTTACGGATTTTACCAAGAGCAGCGGGCTAGCCCAAAGAGCGGCTCCAAATTCAGCGTAAGACCAGCCAAGAGAATGATCTTAAATACAGCGGCGACAAAGCCAAAAGGTCATGTGCCAAAATAGTGGAAGGATCATATGAAAATTCGATCTGTACTAATGAAGTAAAAATTCGTACACGAACAAAGCTTGTATGAAAGTGTAGTTGCATGCGTTGGCCTCTATCTGAAATAGGCTACGGTACAAATAGTTACGGCACAAAAAGTGTTTAAAGTTAAGGTAAATATAAGAACCAACCAGTGAAGTGCGTAAATTGTGTGCGACGATTATTTCAGAAAAGAAGAAATTCCCTACGTTGTTCTCTACAAGACGCCGGATTGCTGCCGGACCCAAGATGCTGGATTTTAGAAGATATATACCCCGTATTTTCAGAAACACATAATTTTTGCGCAATATGTATTTACACATAAATTAACAATATTCATAATTCTAATTCACTAAATATGTCCAAGTCAATTTATAGTAATGTACATTTACTTTGTATTAATTTGTAATTTTATTTCATTATATTGTTAAATTAAATTGTTGTTGGTTAAGTTTACCATTTTGTTTAATTTATCGCGTTTATCATCGTATACGTAATTAAACCGAGCATTTCAGATTCCATTTGAATACGGTTATTTACGTTGTTTATATGTAGCATATTAAAAAGGGGTGTTTTGATATTCGTTGCACATTTAAGAATCTGAATCGCTCTGAGAAGTTATTTACTCAAGATAAACAAGAGCAAAATCTATATAAAGTAAATAGTTACTCTGTTTATTATTTATACAGGGTTACCGCTGAATAACACCTGAAAATCAAAAAAGAAATTTCTTTATAATTTAAAAATTTCCAAATTTTTAGAGCCAAGATATAGTTAAAGTCGGTCCATATCTTTATTTATTGTATATTTATCGAAATATAGTTATTCAAGTTCATTTACCAGCAAAAAAATCGATGAAATTCCTAAACATTGTTAGACGAGAACAGTTCCTATTCATAAAAATAGTAAATGTTGATATTTTCATTTCAAAACATTATGCCCACACATATGGTGCTTTTATTACAATGTTTTTTTTTCGTGGATATCATTAATAGCCTTTACGTCGAATATGTCGACAAACCTATGCCGCACTTAATTAATGTGCCTAAAATTAAATTAACGTTAAACTTCACATAAAATAAAATTATAATGTTTATAATAAAACAAAAATGGTGTGTCTAATGGGATAGATACCTGGGTTTTAATTATTTGTATGAAATTGTTTACGTATAACTTTTTTTCTTTAAATTTGTGTGTAGTACTGACAAATGCCGATAGAGCAACATAATTAGTCGGTAAAGAGAATTACTGATGAATTAGAGGTGGAAGCCCGTATTGCCGCCCGTATATTTAACTGCGACAGGGCCAGACTCGCATAAAGAAAAATCATTTTCTCGTTACTACATGAACATTTGACCGCGATTTTTTGTATGAAGGCTATGACACTAACATTGTATATCTTTTAAATAAAGCCAAGTTTGTTTTATTTCTCAATAAATAAATTATTACCCTACGTACTTTATTTTTATCAATATATACATATATACATTCATATTTTAAGGCAATCAGCAAAACCATTCAAATTTAAACTACAAATATACTTAAATAAAACATAAATAAAAAATCAAAACAAAACACAAAAGGTACGGTAACAATATATTGTCCGTACCATATTTAAATTTCTATTGTGACTTTTTTAAACTAATTTCACATTCTATTCATCAATACTAAAATTATGATCTGTATTTACATGCTGTAGAACTAATACTGTTCCTTATATATGGTTTCCGCGTTTTTTTTGTTGTCTGCCCTATATATAGTTTATGACGTGAGTTACAGTTAATTTTATCGATACCTGATTCCATTAATGGATTACTATTACCTATATTAGTTTTTAAACGATTCCGTAGGAAGTTATTGTTCGAAAGGCGGGGCCAAATTGTATTTTCCAATCAATGTGTTTACCACATATTGCCTTGCCAACGCTTGTGAAATGTTACTTTAAAAAAATGTATTTGTGTTATTTGACTTATCTGGTAGAAAAGTGATATTTGATCGTTTAAACCTTTTACGAGGACGGTTTGATGGAAGAGTGACTTTTCAAAGGTTGGCGACATTTTCGCTACGGTAATTATGTTACTGACTTCCGCCATGTTTCTGATATCTACTGTTAAAATTTCAAACAAATCTGACACCTAGGTTGCGTTTTATACTCATCTAAAGAAAGCTGTTTTCTTTGTTTTGTAAATATTGGCAAAAAGGAATACCGAGTGTTAATTAAACATTATTTTTTACATGAAAAAACAATTAAAGAAACCGAGGAAAAGTTACGTATTATCGTGAGTGTACTCCGTCCCATCATGCCATAACTGTAGCATCATCGGTAAATATTGCTAAAATGGCAAATTGAAATATACAGTATGCAAAAGGTAAAGGATTAGTTCGAGCAGGTTTCCTTGGGGAACGCCAGAATCTATAGGACCCAGATCGGTGTATTCGCTAGCTTGATTGGCCCGTGTAAACCATATTTTAGATTAAAAACTCGGATACATAAAATCTTGAGTGCTACAATAAAGTCGAAACAATAATATATGGTTTTATAAATACATAAGTTTTTAAGTTTAAGTTTTTAAATAGGCCCCATATAAAACATTCGGAAAATAACGAAAGAACTATCTCTTAAGTGATTTTAAAACTTAAGTGTTTGTAACGTAAAGTAAAATAGAGACGATAACGTGACACGAGCTGAATTATCTCGCATTTAATTTAAATTTAAGAATTGAAATATTTGTCATCCATTTTAACAATCCTTGAAATATCTTAATATTTATTTTTTTTTAGAATTGAAAGGCTACTTGGAAACCGTAATTAATGCTATCGACATTATCTAATCGTCAATAAAAATATTACTACGAATTGATAAGTTTTTATTTTTAAACAAAATAATTTATAATGTCCATAGTTGTAGCATTCTGTAATTTTATTTGTTTAAAAAATGAGCTCTTCTTAAGAAACTTATATTGTTGGTCATTTTTAAACAAATCTAAGAGTATGCTTCATAATTTCGATAAATTACTCTACTTCGACTATCACTGCAGTATCAAAGCACTGCAGTATCAAAGCAGTAAAAAACTCCTTTGAATTAATAGACAAATTAAAGAATATTACGTTAACCCCTAACATGAAATTAGTCTCCTTTGATATAAAAAGTCTTTTCACATCCATCCCCATTAGTGGAACTAAAATCAATTTTAAAGAATCACATTCAAAAGTCTATCCCGAACATCGTAACACAGAATACTCTATTTAACTTAATTAATATTTGCCAAAACTATTTTAAATTTCATAACAAATTTTATACACAAACCAACGGTTTACCAATGGGTAGCCCGCTAAGCCCGTTGCTCGCTGAATTATATTTGGCAGATTTTGAATTTAAACACACAAACAATGTCAACCGCAGTCCACTATTAAAATACATTTCCTTTTGGGGCAGATATGTAGACGATATTTTATGCCTGTGGTCAGGCACAGATAGACAACTAGACCAATTTCTCAAGTATTTAAATTCTCATAACAATAAAATACAATTCACTATAGAAAAAGAGTTAGACGGAACGCTAAATTTTTTAGACCTAAAATTAACAAGAATGGATTAACGATTCGAGTTTGATATATTTAGAAAACCCACTACAACGGATACAGTAATCCCGGCAAATTCCAGGAATTCCATGGTATATAAAAATGGCAGCGTTTCATAGTTTTATACATAGACTGATTAATTTCCCTTTAAATAATGAGAATTACGAAAAAGAAGTAACCACCATAAAAACAATAGCTAGAAACAACGGATATAAAACAGAATTTATAGATAAAATGATTATCAAAAAACAACGTACTATCCTTACGAAGAATTTTTACTACGGGCACACATATATAAAAACGAATAAAACATTTCACACACTCAACTATATACCTGGGGTTAGCAATAAAGTTTCTAATAAACTGAATAAATTAGGGTTAAATGTCATCCAAGTGAATAAAGTCAATCTAGGAAATATTTTAGTAAATAATAAAGAAAAAACAGAATTGTGTGATAAGTCAGGTGTGTACGAATTAAGTTGCAGTGATTGTGATGCGATATAAGAATAAAAGAATATATATATATATATATATATAGTAAACCTAATCAGTAGGCGATTAAAGGTCTGTATATTACTTCAAAATATATGTATTTAAAAAACTCTACATGTTTCGGCTGTATACGCCTTTTTCAAGAGAATACAAAATATGAATGACAGGATATAAATGTCAAGTAATTAAGTTGACTTAATTACTTGACATTTATATCCTGTCATTCATATTTTGTATTCTCTTGAAAAAGGCGTATACAGCCGAAACATGTAGAGTTTTTTAAATACATATATTTTGAAGTAATATACAGACCTTTAATCGCCTACTGATTAGGTTTACCATATCATACCACGGTCACGAAGTTATTATATATATATATATATATATATATATATATATATATATATATATAATTGAAAAGAAATGATCGACCGGGATATATTATCAAAAATTATTTAAATTCGGGTAAGCGGTCAATTAAAAAACTCCTTTATTAAATTACCCTATATTTCGCAACACTTTGTCGCTTCTTCTGGGGTAACTACAAGATTAATGAGAAAAATAACAAAAAATAAATAAGAGTATAAAACAGTACTAAAAATACTTACAAAATGTAGAGTTAAAAAATAATAAAATTGACGTACAAAATAGAAATGATTAGATATAAAAAATAAAGTAACTATAGAAACAAGCCTTAAGAACTTTTAAAAAACATATATATGAAAAGTTAAAACATGAAAAATAAAAAATATAATGCAATATAAATTAAAACAGTATATGGACCAAATAACAAAACGATTTAAGATCGTCAACTAACAGGTCAAACCCAGTATATTAAAATAAATTATACTAAGACCATTAGTATCAGATCTATAATTTATGATATTTGTCTTCCTGTTGATGTGGACCATTTCTAAAAAGGTTCTTTTTTTATGGTTATTTTCAACGTTTAAGATTTTAACGTCAACAAAATTGAAAGTATGGTCACGATCAAGTGCATGGTCCACCAATGCACAAGATCTCTTACCAATACGGGCATCACTTTTATGTTGAGTAATGCGCTGTTTTAGCCACTGTCATGTCTGACCTATATAAACGCCACAACAATCGGAACATGCTATCCTGTAGACAACGTGACTATTTAGAAAGAAAGGTGTTATGTCTTTTATCTTACTATACAACTTCTTCAAGGTATGGGTGTTGTATTTAGCAATTTTAATGTTATTAAATTGTTTAAAATGTGATACAATTGTATGAGTAAGACCGCCAATGTATGGGATTTTTTTGTAAATCACACTGTCTGCAGGAATGTCCTCAGTAGGGCCATCAAAAAAGTTTGAGCTAAATATTAATTTATTAAGAATATGCTTAGGATAGCCATTGTTGACGAAGATGTTGAAAAGTTCTTTAAGATTGTCATTTAAAAAGGTTTCATGACAAATATGTGATATTCGGTTTCTCAAATTTTTTGTCGTTAATCTCTTTTATATTTAACAACACATATTTTTCGTTTAATGGGAAATTCTATAGTCAAATATTTGGAACTCCTATGGGTTCGCCCATCAGTCCAATTTTAGCTCAGATAGTTATGGATCAGTTGTTGGAGAGTGTGATAGCTAAGTTACCATTTCCATTACCGTTCTTGTACAAGTATGTTGATGACATTGTTTGCTCTGTTCCAAAAGAAAAAATAGATCTAACATTAAAAATTTTTAATAGCTACAACAAACACTTACAATTTACTGTGGAAAAAGAAAATAACAATAGCGTGCCCTTCTTGGACGTTTTAGTAATTCGTGACGTTAATAATTGTATCATTTTGAATTGGTATAGAAAACCAACTTCATCTGATCGGTTCATTAATTATCACTCTCATCATCCTCTCAATCAGAAGTATAACACCATTATATGTATGAGAAACCGAATATCACATATTTGTCATGAAACCTTTTTAAATGACAATCTTAAAGAACTTTTCAACATCTTCGTCAACAATGGCTATCCTAAGCATATTCTTAATAAATTAATATTTAGCTCAAACTTTTTTGATGGCCCTACTGAGGACATTCCTGCAGACAGTGTGATTTACAAAAAAATCCCATACATTCGCGGTCTTACTCATACAATTGTATCACATTTTAAACAATTTAATAACATTAAAATTGCTAAATACAACACCCATACCTTGAAGAAGTTGTATAGTAAGATAAAAGACATAACACCTTTCTTTCTAAATAGTCACGTTGTCTACAGGATAGCATGTTCTGATTGTTGTGGCGTTTATATAGGTCAGACATCACAGTGGCTAAAACAGCGCATTACTCAACATAAAAGTGATGTCCGTATTGGTAAGAGATCTTGTGCATTGGTGGACCATGCACTTGATCGTGACCATACTTTCAATTTTGTTGATGTTAAAATCTTAAACGTTGAAAATAACCATAAAAAAAGAACCTTTTTAGAAATGGTCCACATCAACAGGGAGACAAATATCATAAATTATAGATCTGATACTAATGGTCTTAGTATAATTTATTTTAATATACTGGGTTTGACCTGTTAGTTGACGATCTTAAATCGTTTTGTTATTTGGTCCATATACTGTTTTAATTTATATTGCATTATATTTTTTATTTTTCATGTTTTAACTTTTCATATATATGTTTTTTAAAAGTTCTTAAGGCTTGTTTCTATAGTTACTTTATTTTTTATATCTAATCATTTTTATTTTGTACGTCAATTTTATTATTTTTTAACTCTACATTTTGTAAGTATTTTTAGTACTGTTTTATACTCTTATTTATTTTTTGTTATTTTTCTCATTAATCTTGTAGTTACCCCAGAAGAAGCGACAAAGTGTTGCGAAATATAGGGTAATTTAATAAAGGAGTTTTTTAATTGACCGCTTACCCGAATTTAAATAATTTTTGATTATATATATATATATATATATATATATATATATATATATAAATAAAAGAACGGATAAAAGAGCATAGAAGTTCTATTCTTTATGGTAATATGAATACGGGATTCGCGGAACATTGCATTGAAAATACACATTTGTTCAATACCAGTAATTTTAAACTTTTACATACTTGTAATAAAGAAAAAGGCTCGACTTCCTCGAAATATTAGAAATTAAAAAAGCCATAAATCTTAATAGACATGTCACAAATACACAGCTGGATTTTTTCAACACCCCTACTATTGATGCCGTAATAAAGTCTTTTAAAAACTCATAAATAGTGGTAGAAGTGTACTTTTTATTTTAGTTTAAAAACTCTTTGATAATGACTGAAAAGTCGAAACATATGTTAGAGATCTAATAAATATATTTTGTGAAACAAATATACCGAGTGTTTTCTTTAGTAAATTATCACTATTGATTTGTATTCTCATTTCATGTCACATTATCCTCGTATTTATATACAGCAGAGGTAGGGAATCTTTTTACCATTAGAGGCCATATTTAAATTAGGCAGTAATAAAGAAATTTGCATATTTAAATACCACTTCAAATAAAAATAATATTGGAAAAAATATTTTTAAATAAATTTATTACATTATGAAGAAATACAATAGAAAACTAATAATATTAAGTTGTAAAAAAGCTAACATAGCAACAATACGTAAAATAATTTAAAAATCCTATGGAAAATTAAGTTAGTGGGATATTTGCATTTGTTTCTTGCTTGAAAGTAATTGAAAACCTGGAACGTGTTGCCCTAAATCTGTAATTTACGTTCTTTCTCCCAACTCAAATATCTCCATTTGTAGTTATGTCAGAGCCTCTGGTATATCTACTAAATGTGGTTCAAATGTCAGTTTCATAGCAGGAGTGTGCTCGCCAAAATCTGAAAATCTTTCAGTATATTCTTCTATTAAAGAATCCAAGACACCTATACTAAAGTCACTAGATAAATAAAGTACCGCAAACCTCCGCCATTTTTGGGCAAAAATTTGGCGTCAAAATTGAATTGCTGTGTTAAATAAAAAATCAATTTAGTACTGTATTCTTAAAAGAACGCAACTGTATGAATATGCTTTAATAATTAAACCGCAGATAGTAAGGCAATTAATTAAAACAAGCAAGCACTGTTTTCATTATTTATTTTTGTTGGTTTACTAAAGCACGCATTTTCGCCTTTTGTGGTTGACAACCAGATCAGGGTGTGCATTTGGAGTTAGTTTTTTCATGTCATCTGCTCTTGATTGTTCAAATTGGGAATCAGAAAAATGCACCTTACATAAGTAACTAAGTGTTATAACAAGTGATCTGCTTTTACATATGTACTCACCTCACAAATCTTCGCATTTACCGGCACATTGTCTTGATTAATGTCACATAACCACACTTTTCTTCTGTCTGCATTCCTTTCACCACTGGGAAATGCAAATAAACGGAAACCTTTGGCGACACTGTTTTTGCAATTGAAAATACAACAACCTGGCATAATTACACTTTATGTTGCCAACGGTGGGTTTAGATGCAACGATGCAACGACAAGTGATTTGACGTTTGGCGGCCATGTTTGGGCAAAAGTAGCGCTTTCTCTCTCGCACTCTTTGGCCTTGTGGATTGCGGTACTTTATATGTATCTAGTGACTTTAACCTATACAGGGTGTATCATGAGGTTTTTCCCCGGTTTATGGAGGTGATTCCTAAGCTTATGTTGAGCAAAAAATATAAATACAGCAATGGGATGTCATTCATAATTAAGGAGTTATAACAAGTTTTCGAGACGCTTCATAGTGATTGGTGCGCTAGACATGCTTGCGCAGGACAACCGAGTGAACGAACGGTTGCCGTATCCACAAACACTTTGTTTATTTTGCAGTCGCTAGCGAGTGGTTGCCGTAACAACAAGCACGGTGTTTATTTTGCAGTCGTTGTTTACTGTTGTTATCCCTTGTGGACATTGCGATGCCTTACAAGTTTTCTTCTAAGCAGTATGCTGATATGGTGTTTATGTTGGGGCGTTTGTGATGGTAATGCGAAAGCTGCTGTTGTCGAATATTATCGTCGGTATCCTAATCGTAGGACTCCTAGTTCCAAACCATTTAGTGGAACATATCGAACATTGCGAGAAACTGGCATGCTTCCCAGTGTTCGTACTCTATCCGAAAGAAATCGTGACGTTCAAGAAGAGGAAAATATCCTTAATGCAGTAGAGCGCAGTCCGCGTTCTAGTACAAGACGCCTAGCTATCCGAGTTAACGTTAACAATGCCGCCGCGACAGTCACGAACGTGTGAAGTTACAAAATGCTACACGCCGTTCACACCAAATGCAGGGAGGAAATTTTGAACATATGCTTTAAATTCACTCTAAATGCAAGAGACTAGTATAAAATAAAACAATTGTTTGTGTTCTAACTATAATTTCCATTTTTGTTAGCGCTATCTTACAATAAAAGTTTTTTTTCTGTTTTCTTCATATTGCTGTAACTCCTCAATTATAAATGTCATCCCATTATTGTATTTACATTTTTTGCTCCACATAACACCAAGAATCGTCTCCATAAACCAGGAGAAAACCTCATGATATACCCTGTATATTAATCGAATATTTTATTTTCACATTTCTGCTCATTCAATATTTCTGCTAGCTTCATGAAGTGTTCTGAAAATATATCCGAGCGATAGAGCAATGTTTTGCAAAATAAATAGTTTTCCTTGTTATTGATAAAGTTTAAAATTTGTCGTCGTAAAGTTAAAGCTTTTATCAAAACCTGTTGATAGCCAGCGAGCCTTGCAGTAGTACGGTAGATCAACTATCTACGTTTCACGATGACGCATTACATTTACGCGAATATAGTTGACAATCGCAATAGCTCTATCCAGAGCGTCTTGCAAAATGGTGGATGTTTCGCAAAGATTTTACTGATGCAAAATGTAGTGAAATGATATCAATTTTTTTTCAAGTTTAAGTTTTCCTTTTTCCTCTCATAGAAGATGCGCTATCGTAGAAATTACTGACGTTTAATTGTAATCAATGACATAATTCCGGTTTATATTTGATTCGGCCTCGTAGTTTCTAAAAAAAATTAAATAAATTAAAATTTCTTGACCAGTGCAATTAATAGGGACCGGACGCATCAGGCCGAAATTGCGATGGACCATATAAATGTCTATAATATTGCTAAGTACAACACGCAGTTATTGAATAGCACTATTCATTCGGTTAAGCGCACACTGTTTGATGTCGTTGAATTGTGACGCAATTACTTCAATATTACAGTGAAATTCCTTTCTTCATGGGTGTAGTTAGAAACGTGAGGAATTTTTCTAATTTATTTTATTTAATAGTTTATATTTCCTTAGATAAACAAAGTACGGTGTGTTAGTTTTTTTTCATTGTTTTAACTGTTAATTACATACTTCGTAATTTTTGTAATAGATCCTGTTTAATATCGTTTCATCGAATCTACTTCTCCCAATTATTTTGGCGTAAGTGTCCAGAATTTCGTTAAGTTTCAATAACACACATACATTTTTAATTTCAATTTACTTAGATCTAGAATCAATTATGATATGGAACAACGTCGAGAATTGCACCGTGAAGCAGTAGTGAGTTGGATTAAGGGTCACACTGATTGTATGTCCATTGCCAGTGATTCCGAAATTTATTGCAAAGTCTATAAAATATAGTTAAAAAATTCCAAGGAATTGTACGTAAAACGTCACTTAACGCAAATACATACACAGAAATTAGACCCGTTGGAATCTGACAATTTTAACGAAGAACTCTGTGAAACTTTAATGGCCGCAAATATTCCATTAAATAAATTTAACAATTCCAGCTTCAAAACATTTCTCCAAAAATATACTGGTCGAAATGTCCCTGATGAATCCACCTTACGTAAATATTATGTTCGTAAGTACTACACGGAAGCAGTAGAACTCGTTAGAGGGCAACTTTCAAATCATTACCTATGGATAAGTGCAGACGAAACTGTCGATATATTAGGACACTGTGTGGTAAGTGTTGTAACTAGTGTACTACATCCAACTATTCCATATAACGCATATGTAATAGCAACAAAAGTTATAAATACAGTTGATGCGGAAACAGTAGGTAAAACCATTAACGAGAATATGCACCAAATGCTTCATTCGGACGACAGGTAAAAAGAAAAAATATTTTTATTTGTCAGTGATAGTGATGCATATATGTTTAAAACAGGCAGACTATTAAAGGAAACATATCCTAATATGCTGCATATTACTTGAGAGGCAGTGACAATCATGGAAGTTTTTCCCTGTAAAGAGGTACTCTCAATGGTGCTTTTCTGAAAACTTTTTTAAAAGCGGGTACAAGTCTATCAACTTCCGGCAAGGTGTCTGATATATTCACAGATTCTGTGAAGAGCATGTGCTGCAATGCTCTTCACAGAATCTGTGAATATATCAGAGACACCTTTCAGAAATTTTCAAAAGTTGAGAGTACCCCTTTACAGAGAAAAACTTCCATGTTTGTCACTGCCTCCCTCTCCAGTAATAACTAGATGGGGAACATGGTTGGAAGCTATTAGTTTTTATGCAGAGAATTTCGATAGTTTACGAAATTTCATTACATGTTTAAATGTCGATGCTCAAAGTATTTCTGAGTGCAAGGAACTAATACAAATTCCAAATTTAAAAAATCAGTTGTACTCTCTTTCAGGAACACTTTGAAAATTTGCCAAAACTAATCACTTATTTTCTATCTATAAAGATGTATTTCATTCAAAGAAAGCAAATTTTACAGACGAGAACCTTGAGCAAGTATTGCTAGTTAATATTAATACCCCTTTACTCAACTTGAACTACAAAATGAACAAATAAAAATGTATTTCGTATTTTATAGATCACCACTCGTTTGTTTTCCAATTATACAAATTATTTATTACAATGGAACGAAACTAACAAAAAAAGAACAAGTATCAAAGGTAGATTGTTACAAAAGTTGCTCGATGTGATGACCATTAGTCTCTATGCATAAGTTTACCCTTTTGCTTAGAGAACGCCGAATTCTTGCAAAAATTCCAAAGTTATTTCTACATTCGTTGCAAGCATCTTGTATCCTTAGCCAGAGTTGTGCGCGATTTTGTATCGGAACGGAATAAACAAATATGTATCCCCAAACACAATAATCGCAAGGATTCAAATCCGGCGACCTTGCTGGCCAAGCAACTGGACCGCCTCTTCCAATCCAATGGTCTTCGTAGTTATTATCTAGAAAGTCTCGTACATTCCTGCTAAAGTTTTGCCGAATATTTAAACGCACCCCATCTAACAAATCAGGTAAAATATTTTGCAGGAAATGTAAGTAATCAGCACCATTTAAACGAGCAGGTAATTCCACAGGTCCAAGTAGATAATCGTCAACTACTCCTATCCAGACGTTTATGCTAAACCTATGCTGATGCTTAAATTCTTGAACAACGTGGGGATTGTCACCAACGTACGAATAATAATGTGCATTATGTACATTAAAAATTCCATTTTTTGAGAATGTAGCTTCGTCACCAAACAAAATGTTCCTGAAGAAATCTTCATCTTGATTTTTCTGATTTTGTAACCATCTAGCGAATTCTACGCGAGCAGGAAAATCTCCTTCTAGCAGTGCTTGCACCTTTATAAAATGAAAAGGATATAAATTTTCTTTGTGTAAGATATTTCCTACGGAAGATTTTGAAATTGTGGGGTACATGGCAGATAGTCTTCGAACGCTAATTTCTGGATTTTCCTCAACTTCCATTAAAATAACATCTTCATGTTCTGCTGTTACATAATTATGTCTCCCTGTTTCATTATTTTTTGGGACCACTGAACCTGTTTCTCTTAATCGTTGATGAAGAGCTGTAAATGTTGAGTGAGTGGGATGCTGACGATTGGGAAATTTTTCAACGTATCTACGTTGCGCCGCTCGAGCGTTACACCTCATTTCGCCATAAACTAAATGCATATCGGCGTATTCCTCATTAGTAAAAACCATTTTTTTTTAAATTGAAATCGTTGTGTTTGAATAACACAAAGTAAAAAATGAAAAGATAAACTTCGCGAACTGACAACAATTTGACAATGAAAAACGTAGGTTTTACTTCTGTTGGCAGTTCAGAGCTAACTATTGCAAAAAATAAAAAATTGAACTATAATGAAGAAAAAACGAAAAATTTACAAATCGATTTTTCTAGAAAACGGTGTATCCTACCGACTTAAAGTAAGAGTACATTTTAGTACTGGAATACCTGAAAATTTAATAATCTAGTGTCACAAATGCTTAAAAGTTAAAGACAAAAGAGTTATGCCTTAAAATAACCGTTGACCTACCCGCCCAAAACGGACGCCTATGACCGGTACTAGAAATTAGCAATTGATGGAATCGATTCATCTCTGGAGGATAAATAAGCATACCAGTTTTTGTTTTTCTAAATAGAAGCGTTCTGGAGGAATTTAAAAAAAAATAAATACAAGGCGCCATCTTCAAAGAACTCTAGCTCCCTTAGGAAGCATTTTCGGACTAGGTGAATTTGGGTTTAATTGTCTTAAAATGATCAGAGGAATCTCCGGTCTTCGTTTGTCAGGAGAGTTTCTGGACACCCTGTATAAATAAAATTAAAAACTTTTTAAAATTTAAAAATACAAATTTTCTTCTCTCGTGTCCGGTCTCTAGTAATTAAATATGTATAAATTTAAAATAAAAAGGTTTACAGCATCAGTTTCGTTATTTTATAACCAGACCCCGTATATCTATATTTTATATTATTTGAAAGAAATCATTTATTTGTGAGCATTGTTAGCCAAAACTGTATATGAAACGTAAAAATCTCGTTAATTTTAGATATAATATTTTTATATCTTCTCAGAATTGACTTAACTAGAAGAGATTCATTGAAGCGGAAACCAGAAATATGCGTGGAAATTGAGACTCCAAACTTCCAAACACCCGAAACCCACACACACTCACGCATATGCACACGTAAGGGGAATCGTATACGTTTTCGTAACAGGAGACTTCGACCGGTTGGCGAGAAACAACGCCTCCAAAAACAAAAATAAATCACCGCCATGGCATTAGCGATGATCTGCTTTCGTCGGACGCATCGTGCGCTCAAGCCACGGCAAGACGACTTTAGAACCGAAACCGATGTGGGTGGAGTGAAGAATTTTTAACCACCGTCGCCGTCACTGCTACCGCTACAGCTATCACACTTGCCCACTTGTCGCACGCTAGTGCTTCACTTCCTAGTGTGTTATAAATATTTTACAAGCAACATATTAGTATGAATTTAGGATTTCTCAGTGATTCAATCGGAATAATCGCGGTTGGTTAATTTTTAATGGTTCACGTAGAAATCGACTGATTAATTTGTGCAAAAATTCGTGAAGATAACGTATTTTTTTGTAAATCCATAGATTTTTTTTATTGTCGTTTATGTCTGGATTGAAGTTACATGGTTTCCAGATGACATACCCTTCCTTCGCCTATATTTTAGGGTGGGTATTCATTACAAATATATTATACATGTGTGTTAAGTGTTAAATTTCAACGCTATTCATTCACGAAATGTTAAAAACAAAAGAAATATACAATTTCATGTTATTTACATCCACAATTTGTAACCTTGATTTATTTATACGTAAATACATTAAGCGATAACAAGTTTATAAGCATGCTTCTTTAAATGTCAGTGCATGTATTGAAAAAGAAAAGAAAAACAACGTTACGAAACTGAAACATATAAAACACGACGAACACTTGTTGATGCGCGGAGCAGTTTTCATATGCATGTATTTATGATGTGTAATCTTGACGTTTTGGCAATCAATACGCCTCTATTTGTTTTATCAAATTAATCTACGTTCGCATTACGTATGTACATATATTAGAATAATTTTGTAACTGTTTCACTGGATAAATGTTCACTTAAAGCAATCGCGTGAATACTCTTGATTTGAAAATTGCGAAGTATCTGGAAAATGTGTTAATTTCATTAACAACTACATCGTTTAAGCAACTATCTTACTTCATTAAATAACTTTAGTATTAAACAGTGCACAGCAATAAATGCAGATTAATACGCTTTCGTGAATAAATGGATCTATTCAAATCTATCAAATCAAAATATTAGCCATAGATACTACTAAAATATGAAGTTGAAATCAAACGTAATGTTAAAATGTAATGGATCTAATAAAGTTTATTAAAAAAAGATTATAGGCATGTATAGTTCATCCGGAAATATATCGTTGACTTTTAAGTAAAATTTAAATCCTATTTATTGCACCGAAATAAACACAGGATGAGATCTAACCCTAACAGAAAGAGAGACATTAGTGAAACAGGGTCGATCTTAGTTTGAATTTGTATGTATCAAAAAGTCATTATTAGAGAACGGATGCAATTTCCATAAAACGCAATAGGCAATTGGAATTGTGTATAACGTCGCACAGTACATCCCGGCGTAATTCAATGAAGTATTTGTTTGACTTACTCGGCCACCTGGTCTCGCACGATAGAGTAAAATTACTTTCGGATGAGACTGAAGATGCGCGAGCGATGACATTACAAAAATACTGAACACCTTAAAAACATTGAGCAGCGCAGCAGTCGGCAGCGGGAGCAATGTACGTACAAGACCACTACGAAACGCACAGGTCAAATGCCTGTTATCGACTGACAAATAATCGATAAACGTTTGTGGCTCGTATAGTACACGGATTTATACTACTAGCTGTTTCTCTCATTTATGAGGTGGCTCTCTTTCTAATTACTAAAATGTGTTTCTGCGCTAGTCTCATCCGAAAGTAATTTTACTCTAACAATGGACAACTCAGCTATTGTATTCGGAGAATATAGTATTTTTTAAAGTGTTTTCATGAGCGTAGATGGAAGCGGGGTTTTTATAATGTAGTTTATTTATTAGTTTATATTTCGTAAGATAAATAAAGTGCTGTGAGTAAGCTTCTTGTTTCCATAGTTTTAACTGTTAATTACATCGTAATTTTTGTGATAGATCCTGTTTAATATCGTTTGATTGAATCTATTTCTACCAATTATTTCGACGTAAGAGTGTGCATTGAATTTCGTTCAGTTTCAATGACTTACGCACACATTTTTAGTTTTCATTTATTTAGATCTAGAGCATTGTTTAAGTTACTTTTTCAGACATGATATGGAAGAATGTCGAGAACGGCATTGTAAAACAATGGCGAGTTGGATTGACGGTCATACTGATTGTATGTCCATTGTCAGTGATTCCGAAATTTATTACACAATCCGTAAAATATCGTCAAAAATTCGTCACTTAGGATCGCAAACACATCTGAGCTCTGTAAAACTTTTATGGCGGCTAATATTCCATTAAATAAACTTAGCAATCCCACTTTAAAAATATTTCTTCAAAAATATACTGGTCGAAATGTTCCTGATGAATCAACTTTACGCAAATATTATGTTTCTAGGTGCTATACGAGAACAGTAGAACGCATTAGAAGCCATCTTTTAAATCAATACATATGGATAAGCGCCGACGAAACGGTGGATATGTCAGGACGCTGTGTGGTAAATGTTGTAGCTGGTGTACTACATCCAACTATTCCCTATAACTCATATGTAATAGCAACAAGTGTTATAAATAGAGTTGATGCGGAAACAATTGCTGAAACCATTAAGGAGAATATGCAAAAAATGCTTCATTCGGACGCCACGTACAAAGAAAAAATACTTTTATTTGTCAGTGATAGTGCTGCGTATATGTTAAAAACAGGCAGACTATTGAAGAAAACATATCCTAATATGCTGCATATTACTTGTGTAGCACATGCTCTCCACAGAATCTGTGAAAATATCAGAGACACTTTTCCGGAAGTTGATAGACTTGTATCAGCTTTTAAAAAAGTTTTTAGAAAAGCACCATTGAGAGTAGCTCTTTTAAGGGAAACATTTCCATCTCTGTCACTGCCTCCCACTCCAGTAATAACTAGATGGGGAACATGGCTGGAAGCTACTAGTCATTATGCTGAGAATTTCGATAGTCTAAAACATTTCTTAACACTGCTAAAGGAGGAAGCTAGAAGTATTGGTGAGTGCAAGGAGCTCACACAAATCCCAAATTTAAAAAATCAGTTGTACTTTCTTCCCGAACACTTTGGAAAATTGCCAAAACTAATCACTTATTTTGAAAATCGAAATCTCAAATTAAATGACGGATTAACCACATTAGATGTGGCTGTTAATAATTTGAAAGTATTCCAAGTGACTTCGGATGTGGCCTTCGGCAAAAGTTTGAAGCAATTCTTAATAGAAATCCAGATTTAATTACATTGCAGCAATTATGTATGGAGACAATTCCATAAAATCTAACGGCTAAATATGAAGAAATAAAAGAATATTTCCAGTATGCACATATAACCAGTTGCGATGTAGAAAGGACGTTTTCTATTTATAACGATGTACTTAATTCAAAAAGAACAAAATAAAATTAAATATTTTAGAAATACAGCATTTCGCCAGTACTGCACTGTGCTTTGCGTCATGTGGTTAGCGTGTCCGTTCTCTAGTCATTTTGTAATAGCTTCAATTAATAAAATTCCAATGTAGAGTGAACAGTTATATTAAAAAAAAAGGTTGACGATCTAAAACACAAACACAATAAAATATTTTTAGGTCTGGCCTTATTTTTTTATGAATGAAATTTTACTATAGACGATAGCGTGCAAGTTACATATAGAAGAGCGGTGAGTCCCAGTGTTCGTAATTCAAACATCTTTATATACTATGCTTATTTGTTTATTATATACAATACCAGTGTTGTAAAATAAACAACATTAAGTAGGGTGTTCTGTGTTCATTAAATTTGGATAACGTGCAGACAAGCTCTTATTAAAAGCGATATTGTTATCTTATAAATGTTTACTTTGATTATATTTGTCGTTGTAAGTGTTGTCGTAAGGCCTATCTATAGTTTAATAAAACGTTTCTTTCATAAATCGATGTGTCAAAGACATGTAAAATATATTTTACCCTTGCCTTTCGCAAATTTAAAACGCAGGTGCAGTAGGTTACTACCACTCATCCCGTTAATGGTTAACTGTTTATATTTCGGGTAGAAGTATCTCTTCAAGAATTTTATAGTGCTGATTTAAATTATAAAACATTTTATCAAATGTAAAAAATTTCTATATTTTTTCAAGAATATTATTACTACAATTTAGAACAATAGTTATAGTTTAAGCCGAATATCCGCCTGTTAATTATAAAATTTACACCATTCTCGAATTTAGTAATTATTATCGAAACCTGCGATGTCTAAACAGTGTAGTTTTCTATAGTGATCTTAACAATAAATATCCCAAGGTAATAAAACAAGCGGTCTGATGTATAAAGCAATAAATAAATTTGGAAAAAGATGCCGATTATTAATAACCCTAGATAATAAAACGAGTGGTCTAAATTATAAAGTAGGTAAGAAATAAATTTGCAAATGCAAACGATTCTTAGAAGTTAAAGAAAGTTTTACAATTTGAATGTGCTAATGAAAGTATGTTTTACAGTGGTTTAAACGTGAAAATGTACGTTAAATATTTATAAAATTGGAAATGTTTATGTTTGAAATTAAAATATTATAAAAGGATATTAAATAAATCTTCAACATATTAATTTAATTAATAATAAGTAGAGCAGACCAATTTCCGTGCGCGCCATGTGCGCCGATGTGAGGATGATTGTATTGTATCAGAACTAATAAAAAGCATTCAGTATGTGTTTGGTACTTGCTTAGACTGCATGTAAGTGTAAGCATACGTAATAAAATGTCGTCGACACATAAATCGAGAAAACGACCGTTGTCAGACGAAGTGAATAAGTTTATTATAGATTTCCCGGACTTAATATACGATGGCTCAAAAATTAAATGTTTAATGTGCAATACATATCTAATGTGTTTGTCAAAAACACATTGTAAAGAACACGTAAGCAGTTCGAAGCACAATAATAACAAAATTAATCGACAACAGTTTATACATGAACTATGCGTAACTATGATTGTGTGTACACTGCCGTTTACCTTGTTAAGTAATGATTCATTTATTTCATTTTGAAATAAATACGCGAATCAAACATTACCGAGCACGACAACGTTACGACGGAATTTACCATCGGTGCGAAAATAAGCGGTTGAAAATAAAATCAAAGCCAAACTGTAAAATAAAAACTGTGGTTATGTGTGGACGAAACAACTGACAGCAAAAAACAATATGTAGTTAATGTGATGGCGCGTAATATGGAACCACATCAACAAACGTCTTCAATTTTATTAGCATCCAGACGACTAGAACAATGTAATGCCGAAACAATTTCAGAGGTGCTATTAGATACTTTGGAAAATTTAAACTTTCGAAAGACAAGTATTAATGCTTATGACCGATGGTGCCGCAACCATGTGTTCTGTAGGCCGGTCTCTTAGAAAATATTGTCCTAACTTGTTACATATTACTTGTAAACTCCATGCTCTACACCTTGTGGCAGAACAGGTTCGTAGATGTTATCCAGAGGTAGATGCTTTAATATCGAGTACAAAGGCAGTATTCCTGGACTCTCCAAAACGTATTCGGAAATTTCACGAATTGTGTCCCCATACCCCACCACAGCCGATTCTGACACGTTGGGGTACATGGTTACGGGCGGGGTTTTACTATCATGAACATTTTGAAAAAATTAAGGACGTGGTTTTATCATTCGATCCGAAAGAAAGTGCAGCTATCAATACAAGCCAGAAAAAATTTCAAGATGCCCAGATTAAAATGGATTTACAAAGTATTGGTGAGAATTACTTAGGACTAGAAGAAGCAATAACAAAATTAGAAAATTCGTCACTGCCGTTAGAGAAATCACTGCAAACCGTTAAAGATGTTCACGCACAACTGTGTGCTGTAGAAGTCGCAAAAAGTGAAAGTGTTCTAATTAAATTTGAAAGTGTTTTAGACAGAAATGCAGATTTTGACACCTTAACACGTATTTGTGAGGGCACGTCTACAGATGCGTTAAGTTGCTTAAAAAAGTATTTTGATTATGCGAATACAACATCACTAGATGTAGAACGCTCGTTTTCCTAATATAAACATATTTTTTCCTCACGGCGGACATGTTTTTCAGAAATAACCTTAGAAGCGCATCTGATGTTGAAAATATACAATCGTTTGTCAGTTTGTCAATCCTTGGAAGACGCTTAAAACGGTAAGTGTTTTTTTAAATCCTCTGTCGTGGACACAATCACTGATTTCATACATTTTCCATTTTATTTATAGGTAAATACAACGCTGCTATAATATGTACTATTCTTATTTTTCGTGTGTTTATGCATATTACTTTAATAGCAGAAAACCAAATGTATATTTGATTATTTCTGATAGAATAAATGTCTCTACTTCTGTACTTATATCGATAACAAGCTCATGTTGCGTCCCTATTCTATCGCATATTCTAATATATTACGAATTACACTCCCATACCGGCGCTCATGGCGCGCACGGAAATTGGTCTGCTCTAATAATAAGGAAAACATTTTATTTTTTTATGAAATAACAGGTATTTTCTAACATCTCATAAAATATGATTCATCAACTACTATTTATCTCTAATATAAAAAAATATGAATAAAATAATAAGTGTAACTACTTCATTATGTGTATTATACCACGAACAATGTAAACAAGATAAGATAAAAATATACAAAGGTGTATATTTATCTAGAATGCGATAACAGTATGCGTATCTAGAATATATATATAACCACATTATTAGTCAACTTTTTAATATAAATTGATGCGGGTAAACACATAACACTAATAGTATTCATAATTTGTTGTTCTCAGGAGAAAAGTAAGTAAACAAACAAAGACATTAATTCAAAACGACAGCACCAAACACAAGCAGAAAACGTGTTCTCTACGCATGCTTAAAGAAACTTTTCTAAAAATCGATCATTCAATTCAGTGAGTGGATCAGACCACGTGTTGCGCTTATTAGTTTACTTATCGAACTATAAGCATACGTATTTACATTTCTGATGTACAAGAATAAAATTACTCACAGTATTCTTCATCCGGACGTTCATCTCTATACGCACACATAATAAACCTCAACGCAGGGGCAATCAAAACAATGAACGTACTGTACTGGGAGAGGTTAATGTCATCTACGTGGTGTTTATCTACCTGACGTACCGGTGTTCGACGTTATAACTGATAAACTTTGGTTACATAAGGACGACCGGTTCTACCTCTCTGAATGAAAAAAAATAACGTACGCTCCAACGAACGTAATCCAATTATTGCAGTAATTTTGTTTTAAGAAGGACATTCATTACGTCTTTGTCGAGTCTTAGAAAACGAAAACAAACAGGAGAATTGCTTATTGGGAGTTTTAAAAAAAATTTTCAATTTATAAGGCATTTGATATTTTATATACATTAATACACTACTACAAGAAATTAACGCACCACCAGGGAATCCTTCTAAAACTATAGCATATGACTAGATAGAGAAGTATATTCGATTCTTTGATAATTAACAATCTTTAATAAATAAACTTTGATTAATCTTTTAATAAATTAGCCTTTACAAATTAATACACAGTGAAAAGCAATGGAAACGGGAAAATTTCGAAAAAATGTTAATTAACATTTTTAATGAAATAACCTCAATATATAGTTTATTTCCACCTCTGCTTCTAATAATGGTTTGGCATCGACGACCCATACTCTAAATAAGCGAGCTTATATCATTCTGCTCCAATCCATTCTATACTTCCACAAGGCGGCTCCCTACCTCTTCCAGGTTGTTGGCTAGGTTCGGATAATCTTCCAGGCGTTTGCAGACATGCTCTATTAGATTGAGGTTTGGACTTCTTGCTGGCCATTCGATGGTGTCCATTCGAATCTCCTCAAGATAGTTTTTAATTATGCGAGCACTGTGGGGTCGTTGCATTATCTTGCATTAATACAAAATTTGGTCCGATATAAGGCGCGAATGGCACAACAAGATCTTAAAGGATGTTAGTTATGTTAATACTTCCATTGTTTTAAGTCGAAAAAGTTTGGATATGCCGATGATCTGGCTCTTGCATACAGGAGTAAAACCATCAGCTGGCGCATAAGCGCTGCAGTGCTGCAGAGCTCCCAAAAAATTGGGCGGGCGAACCTGTATTAGTTATAAACTAGTTTTCTTTTACATAATTTTTCCGACATTTCTGATGTTTATAAAAGCGTAACATATTGTTGTGAAAATTCTCCCCCTGTATATCAAAAAAATTGCATACTACAATTTGACACCTTAATCATCAAAATCCGATCAGTAGATGCCGAGATATTCGCTTGCGAAATTACAACACTAACGCCGGTTATATATAGAATATTATCAAATAATATACAATAGGCGACCAGTGGAATAACCAACCTAATTCGGGCGATCGCTCACTTGTTCCTTATCTGGTCCACACGTACGGGCTCTCAGAGCTCTTTGAAACACCCGCGCGCACCCCGCTACCACCGCGGATGTCTGAAATCACTACGTGATTTTATAAGGCAATATTCGCTGCATTCTGTCCAGCACGTTCATATGATTTGGTATAGGTGTTTAATATTTACGCGTGTTGTTTACTGTGCGGCGAGTGTAACGTAAAAACAATAATATTGTGCGCGTGCTTGTTTGTTTTTGTATATTGTTGACAATTTATATAAACTCTGTGTATTATGGAGGTGCTCTTTAATTTAATTAATGTGAAGAGATTCTTTAAATATTCATACGAAGAGAAGTTAGAATTAAAAACAAGAGGTAGGCCATTAGTAGATATCACTATTGAAAAAACTGGTGTAAGTAGAGGGAAAAATTATACACGTAAATTTAGTAGCGATATTTATTCAAAAAACGATTGGATTTGTGGATGCAACAAAAAAAATGCTTTATATTGTTTTCCCTGTTTACTTTTTGGTGGCGATAAAGCTTGGACGGAAATAGGGGTCACGGATCTAGAGCACTTGAGTTTGAAAATAAAAGGACATGAGAATTCTAAAAGCCATCTTCATAATTGTATGGAATTTGCGTTACTAGGGTCAACTAATATTATGGCTCAACTAGATTCTGCTTATTGGGTAAATATACAGAGACATAATGAAAATGTGTCAAAGAATCGTTATATTTTATCAAAAATTATTAATTGTATAAAATTTGTGGAGCTCTTGAATTGGCCCTTCGGGGACATGATGAGAGCGATACTTCCGAGAATCCGGGGATATTTCGTGGACTTATTAATTTTTCGGCTGAATTGAATGCAACTCTAAGTGAGCACCTAAAAAATTGTTCGGTATTTAAAGGCACTTCCAAAGAAATACAGAATGATCTGTTGCAGTGCATACTTGAAGTCTGCCAAGAACAAATAATTGAGGAAATTAATAATTCTCCGTTTTTGGCGATCATGGCGGACGAAACAACGGATGTTGCTGCAAAAACTCAAATGGTAGTTATTTTTAGATATGTTCGTGATGGTGAGCCAATTGAACGTTTCTGGAACTACGTCATTCCTGAAAAATGTGATGCAGAAACACTTAGAAAAACAATTTTAAGTGTCATAGATGCTTTAATTCAAAATTCACCTAACAAACTGATTGCACAGAGTTACGATGGGGCAGCGGTGATGAGCGGACAACACGCAGGCGTTCAAGCATTGATTAAAAAAAGTACCCTTTTGCGCACTATGTACATTGCTATGCCCATCAATTAAATTTAATTATATCTAAAGCTGCTTCTGCAAATTCGCAAGTACGTGTATTTTTTGGAAATCTACAAGACATTCCCGGCTTTTTTAATAATTCACCCCAACGAGTAGAAGTGTTAAACAAGATTGTAAACAGAAGGATCCCCCACGGCGCTACAACCCGTTGGAATTTTAATATCAGGACCATTAATGTTGTGTACGAAAATAGGGCCTCTCTCATTGAGTGTATGGAAGAAATAGAAGAACCATTCTCCAACAACACAGTCTGTAGTGCAGCCGCCTTTATTCGCCGTACATTAAATGATCCGATCTTCAATTTTTGGCTGACTTTTTTCCATCATGTAATGCCCCATGTAGATATCCCGTTTAATCAATTGCAGCAAAGAAAAATTGAACCCACTCTAGTAAAAGACGCTATCGAAAATTTTGAACGCAGTATAGGCCAAGTTCGAAATAATATTGACAACATCATAAGTGAAGCATCAGATTTAATAAGCGATGAGCCACCACCAGAAAAACGCAAACGTCCAAATAACAGCAGATTTAATCATCGAATTTCGGCTTTAGAGGTGTGTGATGTTATTCTAAATTGTGCAAAAGATCGATTTCATTTTAAAGAGCATCTAGTAGTGGCATCACTTTTTTTTTCGGAATGCTTTGGAGAGTATTGCAGTAAATTTCCTGAGCACAAACTCACTTCCGCATGCTCCTATTATCCCACCCTTGATAAAGAAAGATTACGAACTGAATTGTCTGTTATTTACTCAAGAACTGATTGTAGATCTTTAAAAGGCGCACTACCTCTTCTAAAATTTTTAATAAAAAACAATCTGGGAGATACGTTGAAGGAGACTAGATAATTATTAGAAATTGTAATAACAACTCCCATGACAACATCAGAGGCCGGACGATGCTTTTCAACACTAAATCGAATTAAGACGTTTCTCAGAAATTCAATGACCGAAGATCGTTTAACATCTCTTTCCATGCTATCTATCGAAAAAAAGTTTATCTCCGAAATAGACAATTTTAATGACAAAGTGATAACAAAATTTGCAAATCGAAAAGAACGTAGAATAGATTTAATTTATAAGAAATAATTTGTTAGTAAAGTAGTGCTTAGTGACTCTTATTTTTTTGTGTGACAATTGACAATCGTTCCAGAAATCCATTACTTCAGTGCGGAAGGCGAAGAAAGCACGATAAGATCGATGGGAGACAACCTCTTACTGCCCGTGCAAGGTAAATTTTTTTGTAAAACTTGCAGAACACCTTAAAATTTTTAGCACGAGCCGCCACTGAAAACCATAGAGGGAACTAATAGTATACTTTCGGAGGACCTATCCGTGCTGGGAAAATACTTCGCCAACTGGAGACTAATCCCGAAAATGAATAAAACAGAAGTGTCGTGTTTTCACCTCAATAATAAACAAGCACGTCTAGAGCCGCAAGTGTATTTTAATAACAACTTACTACGTTATAATCGTTACCCAAAATATCTGGGAGTAACAATCGATCGTACACTCTCATATAAAAAACATCTAGAAAACACCGCAGCTAAAATAAACACCAGAAATAACATAATCTACAAGCTCTGTGGTACTGCTTGGGGTGCCAACGCATCCACCCTTAGAACATCAGCTCTTAGCCTTGTTTACTTGATAGCTGAATACTGCGCCCCAATCTGATTAAACAGCTGCCAAGCAAAGAAGATCGATATCAAACTCAACGAGACCATCAGAATAATTAGCGGTTGTTTAAAAAGTACACCTCTACCCTGGCTCCTGGTTCTAAGCCATATTACACCTCCCACCATCCGGAGACAGGAAAGCCTGGTAAGAGAATATAATAAAATAATATCGAATCCCTATCTTCCACAATGATGGCCTATCGAGACTAAAGTCGAGATTTCCTCAACTACTGCTAGCAGAACGACTTATAGCAGAAGATTTCAACCCAAATGATAGATGGAGAGAGTATTGGGCAGCGTTGAAACCCGCTCAAGCGGCCCATATCATTGATCCTGCCTTACTCTTCCAAGGAATGGAGCTGCCTCGCCATGAGTGGAAGACACTCAATAAAATAAGAACGTCCCATGAAATTTGTCGCGACTCATTCTATAAATGGGGACTGACTGATACACAAACTTGCGAATGCGGAGACCCTCGCCATACTATTCACCATATTACAGTTGAGTGCCCCCTTACAGCATATGGAGGTAAGATGAGTGACTTCTTTGGAGCAACTGACTCCGCGTTAGATTGGATCAATGGTCTCTATTTTAAAATTTAACTTTTAAATGTATAATCCATGCTAGCCATACGCTAAATAAATAAATAAATTCCATTGTTTAACACTACTAAGCCCGTACGAGATGCCAACAAAATACCTCCCCACACTATTACAGAACCTCCACCAAATAATGTGGTATTCAGAATGTTGCACTGAGCATAACGTTCATTTGGTTATCTGTATACACGAACACGTCTATCAGAGTTATAAAGATAAAATATGAATTCGTTTGTAAAGAGAATTCGTTGCCAGTCATCCTGCAACCAATTAACATGATTCCTACCAAAACAAATTATTGGAGGTGAAGAACACAAAAGAATATGTAAAGGATTTTTACGTAGATAATAGAGCCAAAGAAGCAGGACATACAGTTTTACGTTTATCGTCGTATCATTGCGTTTTCAACCCATTAGAATAGATATGGGTCCAACTAAAAAACACCATAAGGCGAACTAATAAAACACCGAAATTTAGTGAAACTACCATAACATACATGAACAATGCTATAGAACACATACGTGCTGAAAATTAGAAAAATGCCGTTAAACACGCAATTACAAAAAGGAACGAATATTTAGACATGTATAATATTGCAACACCTTTAATTATAAATTTGCAATACGATTCAAACACAGACACCAATTTACCAGACGACTCAAGCACAGGCGATTATTAATGAAAGAAGGTTCTACCCAGTGATAATGTTCGTTTGTTAACTTGATGTTACTTTACGTTTCATACTTATGTATATAAGGAACATGGCTTATATACAATTATGTACCTATGTGTTTGATATATCTACACTGCTCAACTTTTGAACTGGTACACTTACAATAACATAATGTATAAATAACAATTTACTACTTTTTGAGCAACACTTTCTTGCTTAGTTGATAGTATATGGTTCTGAGAAACACTTTTAAGGCGAAGAATTAAAAGCATAAAACTTAAATAATGAATTTCAAATGTATTAATAGAAAAATAGCAAAATCTTCATTTTAGTATTACAGAAAAGTTTGCTTTGGAAAGAAAAGATAACCAAACATTTTAAGATTAAATAATACGTGGGACCTCCTCTAGCTCTTATGACCTCCTGGCAACGTCTTGACATGCTGGAAATCAAATTCCGAATGTAATGCTGAGGAATATTTTGCCATTCTTCCAAAACGGCAGTTCGGAGCTGATGGTGATTGTTTGGATCCACTCATCGTGATCTTATCAACCTCTTCAGGTAATCCCATATGCCCTCTATGGGATTAAGATCTGGAGAGTTCGCTGGCCAATCCATGTGCGTAATATTGTTCTCTTCAAAAAATGCATTGATTTGTCTTGTTCTATGAGGACGCGCGTTATCATCAACAAACACAAAACCATCGCCTATTTCATTAACAAATGGCAATACTACAGGTTGTAATACCTCATAAAGATACCTGACACTATTCCTTGTAGCATTTCCAAGCATAACCAATTCAGTACGACGAGTCGCAAAAATACTTCCCTAAACAGTAATTGAACCACCTCCATAAGCTTGAAGGTAAGTCACGTTGTTCTCAATATAGCGTTCTCCTCTGTTTGTCCAAACTCTAACCTTTCCATCTGAGCTATGGAGATGCACTCTGGTCTCGTCACTGAATAAAAAACGACCCCAATCTTCAACATTCCAATTTGCATGATGATGTGCCCACTCTAGCCTTCTTCTTTTGTGGGCCCTGGTCAACAATGGGCATTTTTTAAAAGATCTGGACCTTAAATTTACCCCATGGAGTCTTCTTCTTACTGTTTGAGTGGATACTTGAATACCTGTTGCATTCAATAACTGAATTTGGAGTGTTCTTGCAGTAGAAAATCTATTCCTTCGACACTGAACCGTAATAAAACGGTCCTCCCTGACTGTTGTACTGCGATTTCGCCCTCCGCCGGGTGTATGTTGGACAGATCCAGTATCATTAAAATGCATTCGAACTCTTCTGATCACATTGTCGCTCACGTTGAAATGGGCTGCAACAGTTCTTAGCGATGCACCAGTCATAAGCATTCCCATAGCTTGGCTCATCTCTTCAATACTTAAACGCCTTAATGGCATCTCTAAAATGCAATCAAAAATTCTCTTAAAACTTGATAAAATTATAAGCGTCCGCGAGCTCAGTAACTGCACTTGTGACAGGTAGTAACAACAAAAAACAATGGAGTGGCAAATGTCATTCGATAGACATTTGTTTGCATTCCGAAAGACAGCCCTGATCATATAGGAAGTCATGCCTAACGCCTACGAAGGGTTATTTACTTTTACTACAGTGTACCAGTTCAAAAGTTGAGCAGTATATATTATCACACGATCTTGTAATATTTTTTACTCACGATCAGTTAGTAAACTGAACATTGCTAACCTTCAAACCGGTTAGAAAACGCGCTATTACATTCTGAAGCAGGTAATGTAACTTTACCGGCTAGCTTATGTCACTTTACCAGCTAGCTTATATCACTTTCCCGGGTAGGTAATGTCATTTCAGTATTTACGAAATTATTTACGAATTTAATTATAAATTTGCAATACGATTCAAACAGACACCAATTTACCAGACGACTCAAGCACAGGCGATTACTAATGAAAGAAGGTTCTACCCAGTGATAATGTTCGTTTGTTAACTTAATGTTACTTTACGTTTCATGCTTATGTATATAAGGAACATGGCTTATATACAATTATGTACCTATGTGTTTGATATATCTATATTATCACACGTCTTGTAATATTTTTTACTCACGATCAGTTAGTAAACCGAACATTGCTAACCTTCAAACCAGTTAGAAAACGCGCTATTACATACTGAAGCAGGTAATGTAACTTTACCGGCTAGCTTATGTCACTTTACCAGCTAGCTTATATCACTTTCCCGGGTAGGTAATGTCATTTCAGTATTTACGAAACGTCGGTATCATTTAAATATTCACCAATTGACATATGTCTGATACATATTAACGTATATACCTCTGCTCTGTGGTGGCAAAACAGCTACACTCGCTTCTTTCGCGGCTTCTGACAATACTTACGGAATATTATCATTCTCAAACATATTCGTAACAGTAATTAGGCACTTAGCAACAATTGTAATTTAGAAATCTGTCAGAAAATATCACTATTAAATGTTACGTTACCTAGCAACAGTACCAATGAAAAGGGTTTCTTAATATTCCATGAAATTTAATACTATTATATTTTTGAAATTTAGTGATTTAGTAGTTTATATAATAATTAACTACTAACCGATCGTGAGTAAAATAGTATACAAACCTCGGCGCAAAGATTCATTCCCGTCTCGAGATTAAGTTCACCTAGACGCTTGGCGTCTCGGTGAACTTTCTAATCTCTCAACGGTAATGAACCACTTTCTGCCTCGGTATGTAATATACTATTTTACAAATAAAGCACACGAATAGTATTTCTTTTTTCATATTTTATTTTTCTATTTTACATTTTCTTATTTAATTAAAGGGTTCTAATTTGTAGTCAATACGGCCAATGGATTCGTATACTGCAGGTAGGTGAACCGTATCCATTCAGTAACAATGAGAGAATTATCACCACAGGGAGTGCAACAACAGTTGTAAACACATTAAAAGCTAGTTTCTTATAATTGTGAATGCACTATAATTTTATTTAATTAATACTGCAATGTAGGAATTAAGAACACGCATTGCGTGTCAGTAAAAGTAATCATTTCGTACGCTTACGATAAAAATGAATTTCACAACCTATTAACCCCACATTAATGTTGAAAATGTCTAATAATAATACCAAAGAAATACATTGAATGTCAATAAAGAATTAAGTACAGCTTTATAAATAAGTACGTATCGATATTCACGCGATATAGAAATATATTTGTAACGTAAAGATGGAACAATAGAAAATTTTTCAAGATTTTTTTGACTAATACACTTTCGGCTCGAAAAAACGATGTTTTTGAAAATTTAATTAATATAATAAACCTTTATTGCTCTTAATTGCGGTAATTAATGTAATTAATGAAAAATGCAAGACACTTAGAGATAAGCATTACCTCGTAGTACCGTTTCCACTATATTTTTGTATATAGAGTTCAATAATTGTAAACTCCAACATTTAAAATTTTTATATTATGTGAACGCTACCATCAATTTATCGTGTTGTGGGTGAAAGTTAAGAAACAAAGTTATATCAATAATTATTGAGAATTCTCTCCCAAAATTTGCATTTTGCATTTGTGCCAGTGACCACCAGCCAATATCCCAAAATCCTATGAAAAGTAAATTGACCATACCAAATTCTATGTTTAAACTGAGGGAGAATATATTGATTGATATTAGTTATTTGTACAAATGGTTTTGAAAGCCATATTTTTTATAAATTTGCAATTGCCGAACTTTACCCTTGTTAACTAAGCAAATAAGTGAAAAAAAGGAAGTTTCAGACACCTAAATCTAGGTGTTCCCCCTTATCCCCGGTTGTCTCTAACATTTTTATGGAAGCGTCCGAACAACAAGTCTTAAGCTCCTTTCATTTAAAACCTAAATGTTGGTTTAGATATGTAGACGATACGTTCGTCATCTGGCCGCATGGGCGGCAGTCTTTAGATGAATTCTTACTTTTTCTAAACTCCCAGCACCGCGACATTCGCTTTACCATAGAGGTGAAATCAGACGGAAGTCTCCCGTCTTTAGACGTCTTAGTGACCCGCAATATCAATGGCAAACTGGGCCACACGGTTTACAGGAAACCGACTCATACGGACCGATATCTGACCGGGTTTTCCCATCATCACCCGGCACACAAACAAGCGGTCATCAATACTCTTGCACATCGTGAGCTTTCTATCTCAGAACCTAGGGCACTACCCTCCGAACTTAAGCATGTTTCTAACACCCTACTCCAGAATAATTATAACGCCCACGACATACACCGTACTATAGTGAGACATCGTAACCCCAAACCTCGAAGTGAACCCGATCCTATCATCAGCACCGCCTTCTTACCGTATATTTAAGGTATCACCGATCATATAGGAAAGGTTCTACATAGAAATAAAATCAAAACTGTCTTCAGACACCATTCTAAAGTTTCGGACCTCTTACCCTCGGTTAAAGACAAAATATCTTCGCTCCAAGTGTCCAGAAACCTGGACAACGTTTTTAATCAATAAGTTTTTTAATTAATCAATTTAATTATAGGCATGTAATTCTAGGTATTCTAAGATTTCTTTTTAATTTTGAATTTTATCATTTCATTTAGAAGGAACAGGCATTCCCCGTTATTAACGTTTATGACAGCGTTGACCTCAATATTATAACATCCCTTTTACAAAATGTATTTAACAGTAATTTATCAACTTAGTTTATGATCATTCATCCAGGCCTTTTACTATCTTGTATTGTTCCGACTTAAGGTATAGCCGCTAAGGTCACCGTATGTATAGGCACCCCAGTTAAGCCTTTTAATGTTAAAATCAAAAGTTTACCGCCTATTGTAATAAACACGCCGTTGTCCGTTCAAACAGACGAACCTTTACAAGTTTTATTACGGTCACATTATCAAAGGACTCTGGTATTAAACAATACCATTTCGGAGACACGATTTCTCTCAAGTCCCGTCTGGATAAACCCATGTAACTAGTTTTTTCGACCAATCATAAGTGTCTATGATTGGCATTTACCCTTACTCGCCTAATATTTTGAATAATATAGTTTAAGTTTGCTAAGATCCATCAAAGGGAATACACGCGCTATTCCCAGCAACTTCAAAGCGTTACTGAAATTAAATATGTAACCGAGTGTTTTTTTGTAATTATATATTTTGCTGCCGCTTATGTAAATTTAGTTTTTGTTTATAATTTAATAATTAAAGAGTGTTGTGACTTCAACAAGTGTCTTTTTTATTCTGCGAACTACTGAGCGAAAGAAGAACTTATATTCAAAGTTGAATTAACGACAATATTCAACGAAGTTTAGCTATTGCGGATTTACGACCCGTGATTACGCAGAAGTGTAAAACCCAGCCACATTCACCAAAACATGGTCCTTCGACGAGCCGGATATAGTATCTAACGCATAGTCCAACGACGAGCCGAAGATAATATCTAACGCATGGTCCGACAAGCCGGATATAGCATTATCTAACACATGGTTTTTCGGTCCAGAGATTACATAAGCCAAGCAAATTGAATCATCAAGAGGTATATACTTCCGCCCGAGGAAGAGGAACAACCTGCAAGTGATTCACACAATCGAACAACGGATTCCAAGTAAGTCCTATTTTATCCTTTCTATTTAACCTATTTGTCTTTATTTCTGCTATCTATTTGTGTCAAAATGTCGATGTCAGAACTAGAAAAATTAAATAGAAAACGCGGTACCATCAAATCGCGGTTAACACGTTTTACTAAGTATGTTGAAGAATTGTGTGCAAACGAAGCACGACAAACAAACGACTACATATTACTTCAAAGCAAATTTGATAAACTTGACGCGATTTTATCCGATTTTAACGAGGTTCAAAATCAATTATTAGACTTGCTCGATGATAACTTGGACGATCACGAACAAGAAAATGCGGACTTCGAGGAGAAGTTTTTTGCCGCTCATGCACTAGCCCTCGGCCTTTTACAAAACTCAACATCAATAAATGTTCAAAGCAACACGCCGTCAGCTAATTCCTCATTCGCTACACCTATCTTAGCTAAATCAAACAAAGCTATGAAACCATCTATTAGTTTACCCACATTTGACGGGTCCTTTGACAAATGGTATCATTTTCGCGATTTATTTAAAAGCATGATCCACTCCGACGCTTCGTTAAGCAACGTGGAGAAACTCCATTATTTAAATATATGTTTAAAGGGCGATGCCGCGACAATTCTAAATTCAGTATCAATCTCTGATGACAACTACGCGGTAGCCTGGGACTTGCTCAATGAACGATTTGAGAACAAACAATTTATAGTTCATAGTCATATACAAGCTCTTTTTAATATAAATAGCATTAAGCGCGATTCATATAAGGCATTACGCGAATTATTGGACAATTTAAATTGGCACTGGCGATCCTTGGAACGTTTGGGATTACCAGTAAATTCATGGGACGCGCTCATTATTTATTTAATATCCACGAAATTAGACACCTCAGCAAAGCGTGAATGGGATGCCGAAACATCTAGTGATATTAACATACTCCCAACACTAGACGACTTAAAATCATTTTTAAATAAAAGATGTAGACAATTAGAAAAAGCTAATATTGAAATTGGTTCTACGTCGAGCAGTAGAATAAAAACTAGTAGTTTGGTTTCAACAGGTCACGGTGTTTGCAATCACTGTGGTAACTCGCACTTCATCAATAAATGCGAATCATTCTTGAAGTTGAATACGAGTAACAGAATTGATGCTGTAAAGAAAGGGCATTTGTGTTTAAATTGCTTAGGTAAGGGTCATAACATATCATCATGTAAATCGAAATATTCTTGTAAACGGTGCAACAAAAAGCATCATTCTCTATTGCATATCGATGAAAGGATGACTCCCACTATCAATGACACAAATACCTCACCATCCCAATCAAATTCAATCATAGTGACTCACGTAGCGTCAAGTGAAATTAGTCAGATACTTTTATCTACTGTTCGTTTTCGTGTCGCCGATAGTTCCGGTGTTTGGCATACTTGTAGAGCTATATTAGATAATGGCTCCCAATCTAATTTAATTACTGATAAGTTTTTTAAAAGATTACGATTGCCCGGTTCACCCGCACAAGCTACCGTGTCCGGCATTAATCAAAATGCAATAAATATAAAGCGCAAGGTTGATGTACGCGTGCGTTCAAACTGTACTTCATTCGAAGTAATTTTAAACTGTCTAGTTATAGAGAAGATAACTGAAAACCTGCCTATGGTTTCATTTGACTCTTCCTTTCTCAACATTCCCAATAATCTCACTTTAGCCGATCCAACATTTAACAGGGAAGGCGAAATTGACATGTTATTGGGAGCATCCATCTTCTGGCAATTATTATGCATAGGCCAATTAAGATTAGGCGAAACCGGTCCCATATTACACAAAACTCGTTTAGGCTGGATATTGTCAGGTCCGTTACCCGCTGCTGAATCTCAACCACACAATAGGGTAACCTGCCACTTAAGCGTAGATAAGCAATTAGAAAGATTTTGGGAGCTGGAAGAATGTGATTCGCATATGAAACTATCACCTCGCGAACAAGAAGTCGAAAGCAATTTCATTAATACGACAACCCGTGATCAATCGGGACGATTCATTGTCGCAGTCCCTTTCTCTCGTGATAAGCAGAATTTAGGAGCTTCGCGACATCTTGCATTAAAGCGATTTTACGCTACAGAAAAACGATTAAATCAAAATCCAAATTTAAAACACGATTATATCGAATTCATGAACGAATACGAGCATCTAGGTCACATGAAACTGATACAGGAAAATAGTAATGAAAGCGAATATGAAAGTTATTATTTTCCACATCACTCGGTAATTAAGGCTTCCAGTACAACAACGAAAACACGCGTGGTGTTCGACGGATCCGCAAGAACGACAACTGGAGTATCGCTTAACGATATCCAGCATGTAGGTCCACCCCTTCAGGACGACATATTTTCATTATTAATACGATTTCGGCAGCACGCATTCGTAATAACTGCCGATATAGAGAAAATGTATCGACAAGTTCTCCTCTCTGATGCAGATCGCAAATTCCATCGTATACTTTGGAGGTCAGATTGCTCTGAAGATATACGATGCTATGAGTTACAAACTGTAACGTACGGCACGGCGTCCGCATCCTTTCTTGCCACACGCTGTCTTAAACAATTAGTTATAGATTATAGCGCACAATTTCCTCAGGCCTGCAACATTATAAAACGGGATTTTTATGTAGATGACCTCCTAACGGGCAGTAATTCAATTGAGAATCTTGAAATAATAAAGGACGAAATTACTGACATATTAAAGTCTGCCGGTTTTAATTTAAGAAAATGGCTGAGTAATACTTCAATCAATTTTGAAAATGCAAATGACTCAGAACACCTCAAACTGTGCGATGATTCTGAATCAAGAACATTAGGGGTTTCATGGAATTCTAGGCTAGATGTGTTAAAATATGAGATTGCGCATTTACCTTCTCCTAGATCTGTTACAAAACGAACCATACTCTCCACTACCGCAAAGATATTTGATCCTATTGGATTATTAGGTCCTGTAATCATAGTAGCTAAATTAATCATGCAAGGACTCTGGCAATGTAAAGTATCGTGGGATGAATCCATTCCCCAAGATTTACACTGTAAGTGGGTTAAATTCTTAGATGAGGTCTCACGCCCCGTCATTTATAATATACCAAGATACGCTTGGCTTTTAAACTCGAGCGCTATTGAGTGCCACGGATTTTCTGATGCGTCCGAACGCGCTTATGGTGCATGCGTGTACGTACGCTGTATCGACGCTAACGGACAATATTTATCAAATTTATTATGTGCCAAATCACGTGTAGCACCCTTACGTCAAGTCAGCTTGCCGCGCCTTGAACTCTGCGCGGCAGCCCTATTAATAAATTTAATTGAAAAAATTAGAGTGGCAATTACACTCAATTTCACATCGTATCACTTCTGGTCTGATTCCACAATCACTTTAGCATGGATCAAATCCCCTCCCTCGCGCTGGCAAACTTTCGTTGCCAACCGAGTAGCACTCATACAATCTCACAGCCAGCCGCAGGAGTGGTTCCATGTTAGATCGCAGGACAATCCAGCAGATTTACTTTCTCGCGGCACGTCAGCATCAGCGCTGCGTGATAACGCTCTGTGGTGGCATGGTCCTAATTGGCTTATCAAAAAAAATGATGAATGGCCTAATGTAAATCAAAATGCTTTAATTCCGGACACACTGCCGGAAGTACGTAAAACTTCACTAGCTGCAAGCGTACTTGAATGCGACCTCTTTGCCAAATTTTCGTCTTTCGTCAAATTACAGCGAATCACGGCATGGTGTATCCGATTTACATATAATTGTCTCAAGCCAGCAGGAGACAGACGATGTGGCCCTCTGCAATCCTCCGAACTACAATCGGCCCTTATATCTCTCGTAAGAATCGCACAATTTCAAGCGTTTCCCACCTACATGAGGAAGTTCGAAGTAGGAGAAAAGCCAAAATATACTAACGATCTAATCGCTCTCTCTCCCTTTGTTGATGATAACGGTATTTTACGTGTGGGAGGTCGGATTACACAATCAAACTTCTCATTCAGTAAAAAACACCCAATCATATTACCAAAAAATCACCTTCTGACTGATCTCATTATAATGTACGAACACAAGATTCTTTTACACGGCGGTGCGCAAGCAGTATTATACTCTTTGAGAGAGCGTTTCTGGCCAATTTCTGTCAGAAATAGAATAAAGGGTCTAATAAGAAAATGTATAACTTGCTTCAAAGCTAAACCTGTGTCGAACCAATATATAATGGGCAATCTTCCCAACGGCAGAATTACACCTTCCGGTATTTTTCAAAAATGCGGTGTCGACTACGCTGGCCCTTTTATGTTGAAAAATAAAAATTCTCGCGGCAGCAAAAACTATAAGGGTTATATATGTTTATTTGTTTGCATGGTTACCAAGGCTGTCCATCTAGAGTTAGTAAGTTCCCTCAGTACTGAAGCCTTTATCGCGACACTAAGGCGCTTCATTTCGCGACGGGGCAAGCCGTCTGATATATATTCCGATAATGGGTCAAACTTCGTGGGCACGGATCGGGAATTACGCGCATTGATACAAATCATAAGGGGAACCGATAGTCAAAACTTTAACGCCGAACAAGGCATCAACTGGCATTTCATACCACCTCGATCTCCAAATTTCGGTGGGCTCTGGGAGGCTGGTATCAAATCAACGAAATCACATTTAAGGCGTGTTTTAGGATCGGCGTCTCTAACTTTCGAAGAGTTCACGACTGTATTGACACAAATAGAAGCAGTTTTAAATTCACGCCCATTATCCCCCATCTCCAATGATCCTAATGACCTGAATCCACTTACCCCTGGACATTTTTTAATTGGCCGGCCAGTAACGGCCCTCCCGCAACACGCATTGCTGAAGCTGCCTGATAATCGCTTATCGGCTTATCAGCGGTTGCAAAAATTAACCCAACATTATTGGTCACGATGGAGCAAGGAATATGTGAACGAGCTACAAGTTCGCTGCCGGTGGAAGCACAGCAGGCAGTCTCTTCTCACCAACGGAGCCTTGGTCATCATTCGCGAGGACAACCTTCCCCCTTGTCATTGGAGATTAGGGCGTGTCCTAGAAGTTCATCCAGGCAGCGATGGCGTCATCAGAGTAGTAACCGTTAAAACAATAAGTGGTATAGTGAAACGTTGTGCTACGAAAATGTGTGTTTTGCCCATAGATTCTAACTAATATGTTATTGACATTCATTTCAGCAACTTTTGTAGGGACTGACATTAGATTTAGATATTGTGTTTTACATTTATTTTATTTAGTTCTTTAGCATAAGATAGCATTTACCACTGTATTAATAAGTCCTATTGAAAAGATATTGCATACTATTTCAAGGAGGCCGGCATGTCCAGAAACCTGGACAACGTTTTTAATCAATAAGTTTTTTAATTAATCAATTTAATTATAGGCATGTAATTCTAGGTATTCTAAGATTTCTTTTTAATTTTGAATTTTATCATTTCATTTAGAAGGAACAGGCATTCCCCGTTATTAACGTTTATGACAGCGTTGACCTCAATATTATAACATCCCTTTTACAAAATGTATTTAACAGTAATTTATCAACTTAGTTTATGATCATTCATCCAGGCCTTTTACTATCTTGTATTGTTCCGACTTAAGGTATAGCCGCTAAGGTCACCGTATGTATAGGCACCCCAGTTAAGCCTTTTAATGTTAAAATCAAAAGTTTACCGCCTATTGTAATAAACACGCCGTTGTCCGTTCAAACAGACGAACCTTTACAAGTTTTATTACGGTCACATTATCAAAGGACTCTGGTATTAAACAATACCATTTCGGAGACACGATTTCTCTCAAGTCCCGTCTGGATAAACCCATGTAACTAGTTTTTTCGACCAATCATAAGTGTCTATGATTGGCATTTACCCTTACTCGCCTAATATTTTGAATAATATAGTTTAAGTTTGCTAAGATCCATCAAAGGGAATACACGCGCTATTCCCAGCAACTTCAAAGCGTTACTGAAATTAAATATGTAACCGAGTGTTTTTTTGTAATTATATATTTTGCTGCCGCTTATGTAAATTTAGTTTTTGTTTATAATTTAATAATTAAAGAGTGTTGTGACTTCAACAAGTGTCTTTTTTATTCTGCGAACTACTGAGCGAAAGAAGAACTTATATTCAAAGTTGAATTAACGACAATATTCAACGAAGTTTAGCTATTGCGGATTTACGACCCGTGATTACGCAGAAGTGTAAAACCCAGCCACATTCACCAAAACACCAAGCACAAGGAGTGTATCGCATTGCGTGTTCGTGTTGCAGTGTGTACATTGGCGAAACTAAGCGGCGAGTCGGTGTGCGTGTGTCCGAACATGAACGTTGTACTAGACTGTTACATATAGCCGGTTCAGCGCTGGCAGAACACAAACTCAGCTCCGGGCATCAAATTCTATTCAAAGATGTCAAGCTTCTGTCCCGTGAATCGCCTTATTTCCCAAGGAAAATCCGTGGATCTATTGAAATTTACAAACATCCCGCAATCTCAATAGAGACGATGGCTATACGTTACATCCGACGTGGCAAACTCTACTGAACTCTACTAAGAATTACCACGCCCATACGACGCATGCCATTGGTTCATTGTCCCCAGCCAATAGCAGGCCTCCATTTGACCCCTATATAAGTTGTGCCGGTCTCGTCATAGCATTCTTCAAGCTACTGCGAAACGACGAACATCTACGTACAGCCCTGAAGATGTCCCTTGAAACTGTGGACGAAACGTTGGCAATTACGCCTAACTCGACGCGGTTCCAACCCGGAAACCGAGATCTACATTTCAGACACCTAGTTGTGGCGTTTTGAAATTTTCGCGATTTTTTTTTTAACCTCAGGTGATAAAATTTATATATGTATTACAAAAATGGCGAGTGTCGATTTTGCCCGTTTTGACGCCAACCCTATATGTAATCGAACCCGCTGATTGCGATAAACCAAACTAGAGTTCGCTATCTGCTTTGGTTCTCGAGATATTTACGAAAAAGTGTCGACAGGTCAAAATTACAAATCGCGAATTTTCAGCGAAGAAGATGAAAATAAAGAAAAACCTCAATCGTTTCACAATTTTGCTGTCACCCAATTCATTTACATTTCATGATTTTGCTGTCACTCAAGAATTGTTGCTATCATTTATAGAAAAAAACTAGCAGGCAATAATAGAAAACACCAGGGAAACTTTTTTTTTACAAACACTAATTTTGTAATTATGCGATGTATTCTAATGAGTGGTTATTTAGTTGACTCTGAGGGGAAAATGTCTTGAAGTAGTAATTCATATATAGTCTGTCAATCGATATAACGATCCGACTTTTTAAAATTTAAAAGGATTATCGGGGATTATCCGCTACCTCGTGCCGCAGGTACCTAGAAAACTTGTGAACCGTATTAGGAGAAATTAGATTTTCTTAAGTAGAGATGTTTGATTTACTATAATCTGCCGTTTACAATTTCATAATACTTTATTATTCACAGTAAGCAATTCTAATTTAACAGATAATATATATCTATAACTGTATTTAAGATTATTGTAAGGGTATTTTAAATATCGCTTGCAATTTCTTGGAATATCACACAGGAAGATTAGAGAAATTGTATTCTATATGCAGCTACCATATAAAATAAATATTACCAAACCAGATGTACGAATCAGGAATTTATAGTACATTTAAGTAATAGTGGTGAAATATTGAAAATTCCAGAGAAAATTAATGCATATATGTATACAGTGTGGTCATAATGTTTGGAACCAAGCTTATAACCGCATTATTTTTTGGAAAAACGCTCTGACAGGTAAATTTTCTTTTTTAAAACGCCATCTTTTGACATACAATTTTTTTCTATGACGTCATTGGTTTTCGAGTGATGACGTTATCAACACTTTCTTTAAATGGCAACCATATTATTTTTTTCTCGTTTTTGGTAGATCTTTATATCCACCAAATAGTGATATAAAACAATTGGTATGTTGCATCACAATTTATTTGAAAAAATGATATAAATTTAGAAAAAAATACGAAAATTTTATTTTTGTACAAAATTACAATTAAATTTAAAAAAAATACATCTGAACTTAAATTTATTGTAACAGTTAACGTAGATTTTCAAAATGGACCCCACCAACCAACTAACACTGTCCCAGCCGAGTGTAAATGTTTTGCGATCAATAGTAATCTGCGTTATTCGCTCCAGGTCAAAAGAAATTCGTCTTCCCAATCGGCCAATTACTTATTAAAAAATCTTATTTAACATTAAATAGTTTCACAAAAAAGGGCCAAAAAAGTTTAATTTATTTAAAAAATTGACATGATGTGGCAGACCATTTCTTAATTAAAATTATCGCCCAAAAATTGAAGATTGAAATATGTAAGTAAGTTTTTTTCACACTTCTGTCTTGTGTGAGGACTTAAATATTCTTCTTGAACAAACCGGATCGTCAAAAGCACATGTACTCATGTCACTATGCAAAAAATTTACAAAAACAAAAACATGCACTTTTTTGCAAGATATTTCTTTATGACATTCTTGCTTCTTTTTATACAATTTATGTACAAAAATTTTAGTTTGAAATTGTTTCTATGGCGACAACATTGTTGAATTATTTACTTCTATTTTTGACGTTAAATTTTTGAGATATTGCGTAAAAATTGTTCATTTTCGCTAATATAAAAAATGGCACATTTATCTGAGCGAGAAAGAATCGACATTTTAATTATAGTTGGGTATGGGGACAGACAAAGAACGCATGTAGAAGCATGCGATTTGTTTAACCATAAACACCCTGATAGACCTCCAATTACCAGGTCTACGGTGACAAAACTAGTTGGAAAGTTTACCGAAACTGGATCCGTAAAAGATCGACCACGGCTAGGTAGACCTCAAGTAGGAGAAGATGTGAAATTAAATGTGCTTCTAGAAGCAGAAGAAAGGCATCATGTTTCCACCAGACAACTTGCGTTAGCCAATCAGGTGGCTCGCTCATTTGTCGTCAACTTATTTAAAAAAGAACACTGTCGTCCTTACAAAGTTCAACTTGTACAGGAATTACATGAGGATGACGAAGATCGTCGACTGCAGTTCTGTGAAGACGTAATGTTACGTTGTGACCAAAATCCAACTTTCTTGGAAAACATCGTCTTCTCAGATGAAGCTACGTTCTGCCTAAATGGATCTGTTCACCGCCATAATTGCAGATATTGGTCGCAGAACAATCCGCATTGGACTCAGGCGTGTCATACTCAGCGCAGAGTAAAAGTTAACGTATGGGTTGGAATGATTGGATGACGCATTTTAGGACCATATTTTTTTGAAGGAAATTTGACTGCTGTGCAATATTTAGAACTTTTAAGATTTGAACTGGTTCCAGCGCTCGCTGTTATTTTCCCAAATCACGAGGATGGTGATGTACCCCATCCAAATATTTGGTTTCAACAAGATGGGGCGCCTCCCCATTATGGTGTAGAGGTTCGCCACTATCTTGACGAAATATTCCCCAATAAATGGATTGGACGGAAAGGCGCCATAGAATGGCCACCTCGTTCTCCTGACCTGACTCCGTTAGACTTTTTTTTGTGGGGTTATTTGAAATCGAAAGTGTATTTTAACAAACCGAACAATTTAGAAGATTTAAAAGAACGAATTCGCGTAGAACTTACACAAATATCCCCAGACATAATTGAGGCGAGTATACGAAGTGTTTACACTCGGCTGGGACAGTGTCAGTTGGTTGGTGGGGTCCATTTTGAAAATTTACGTTAACTGTTACAATAAATTTAAGTTCAGATGTATTTTTTTTTAATTTAATTTTAATTTTGTACAAAAATAAAATTTTCGTATTTTTTTCTAAATTTATATCATTTTTTCAAAAAAATTGTGATGTAACATACCAATTGTTTTATATCACTATTTGGTGGATATAAAGATCTACCAAAAACGAGAAAAAAATAATATGGTTGCCATTTAAAGAAAGTGTTGATAACGTCATCACTCGAAAACCAATGACGTCATAGAAAAAAATTGTATGTCAAAAGATGGCGTTTTAAAAAAGAAAATTTACCTGTCCGAGCGTTTTTTCTAAAAATGTAAAATAATGCGGTTATAAGCTTGGTTCCAAACTTTATGACCACACTGTATAATAGTATATTGATCTACAAGTTTAGAAAAGTGATAGTTTTCCAGAAATATTTGAATTCGCAAGTCAGCGCAGTTCAGGAGTGAATCAAATTTACACGAACATGGAAACTCACTTTTCTGAAGTGTAGATCATGCTATTTTTTCGTGTAGCTGCAATATTCGGTGACAAAAAATGTGTTTTTATAAAGAATCGTAGAAAAAATTGATTTCCGTCACCAGTGAGAGAAAATACTAATAAAAAATACCAATATTCACCTGTGTCTAGTTGCCTGCTGCCGCTGTATAACGTCATTTTTAAATCACGTTAGTTTGTGCTATTCGTATCTTTATCATGATTTCTGATTCAGAAAGTGATTTAGATACTCCCAATACACCACCAGAAATAGTAAATCAAGCTGAGAAAACCTATACGGGCTAATTACGAGAAAAATCGAGAAAGAGGTATGAATAAGTCTATGTAAAATTCATTGAATAGAGGGCTGAAAATAGCGTGAATTCATATTCGGAAATCGTGCTGCTTACATATTTTGCAAAATTTTGGGAAAATTTGAAACCATCGACCTTATGATCTACATATTCTATGTATCAATATTTAAATCATAAATAATTTAAATATGATCTATAACTTTGTAATTTTTAATTGAAAATAAAGTATTTGTTTATATATTTTTTTACGTTATAATGCAATAGACGAAGTCTTAGAAAAAGTATAGTGTCGAAATCATTTTTTTAAGCTCGCGAACATTACCGAACTCGGCTTGGACTCGTTTAGTAAACTGTTCTCTCGCTTAAAAAAGACTTTCGTCACTCGTTACACAATATACTATTTCATCACTGGTTACGAAATATTTTTCATTACGAAAAGTAAAGCGTTTCCTAACGTCATACAATTTTGAAAAGTGTCAGTTTATGTATCAAAATTAGATAAAAATATATTCACGGTATTAATTAATAGACTAATTGCAGAAAATCAGAAAAGAAGGAAAATATTAGACAACCTAGTAATTATAAACTAACTAAATGCGATGATTTTTAAACATAAAAACTTACCAAAAATTAATTTCAGAAATTTTTCGTATTTTTCATTAGTGTTCGAGGATTTGACATTTGATGACATAAAATTTGTTGTTGCGCGACCAATTCTATTTGACCGGCGGAAAATATGTGAACTATTACGCGAATTTCAGTTCAGTACAGGTAATAATCTAATTCAATAAGTTTTTCTTATTAAACGCACGTAAATCTACTGTTTTAAAAGATTCATTTTTTATAACGTCGAATGTAACAAGTAGTAGCTGTAATAATGTTACCCTTTAACATTAAATAGAATTTGTTGTATTTTAGATGGTCCAATTCTCAATCTTTACCAATAATTCAAATCTTTTAAACTCTAGAATGCCATAAAACTTTCTTCAAACTTAACTTGGGATTATAAATAAGTTAAGTAATACCGTTGACGGATGATGTCATGTTTTCTTTTTAACAAATATATATAGTTATTTGTTCAGATCAAATAATAAAAAGTTTAATAAATAAAAACAGCTACCATACAGCTACCAATGTTTAAAGTGAGTTTCCTCACTTTCGCCACTCTTCATGTTACTGAAGGAATTCCTGAAATTTTGTGGTGTAATTGTCCCGCGGTATTTGTTGCAAACTGACATACCTTACTACAAAATTTTGAAATCTGCCGGAATTCCTCCATGCAATTCATGCATTCATTTCCAAGTTTTACACCATTTCAAAAATAGCTTCCGATAATGAAAATTTTGTGATTTGTTGCAAACATTTTTGAGGTGTCAATAGACCAATACAATAAATACAATGACAGTTGTATTTATTTACCACTGCTAATATTTTTGAACCAATAATATCATGGCTTTCTACAGTATAATATACTTGACATAACGAAAAGTTACTAACATCCTGGATATCAGCAACCAATAAAGGTTTTTTGTAAATAGAACATATTATCCTTGTTTGTATATTTAATACTGATATATAAACATTTAACCTAACATTGATTATTAATTAATTGTACCACAATAAATTTCAATTTTTATGCGACTTTGAATGACGTTTTAGTTGCAATGATTAGATTTATGTACTATCGCGGCATTTGAAATCTTGACGATTATGTATTTATTTTCACTATAATTAAGCATTGTAACACGCGCAATTCACGCAAAATTATGTTATAAAATTATGTTACTGAGAGAATAAACGAAAAAGAAGAATTTATTAATCAGAGAACTACAAATATTTGATTTTAATATTTAATACTTTATTTCAGCACCATTTCTCTTTAGTACCTCTTGTAAACGTCTAGGAATCGATGTTATAACATTATGTATAAATTCTGGCGACAGATCATTCCAAATATTCTCGATCTTGTTAAATAATTCTTGGACATTTACTGGCCTAAAATTACTCCTGCTCATCGTCTCAACAATATACGGGGTTGGGCAGAAGTAACGGATCAGTCTAATAATTTCGTAAATATAAACTTTAGAACAAAATGTTGTCAACAGAAGTTTTTTGACAAGTTATTTTGTATTGGCTACAATCATTTGCGTTTCTTTTCATGATGATTACATATGACAGCAAAAAAAAAATTTTTTAAATGGAATATTTTCTTTTAGAAAATTCGGAATCTTTATTAATTTCTGAATATGAATATGTACTTTTTTCATGGGGTTAGATAATAAAAATATTGAGAAAAAAATAAAATTTAATAAACGTACATTTGGACTAGTGCAGTGTTTTGTAACGGGTGTTCAGAAACATTCGAAGTCAAAGTAGTCCTTGAAAATATGAAGTCATGTCTGAGATAGATTGATTTTTGACAGACAACAGTTGACATTTAATAATTATTACAAATCAGTTACTTAAGTAAAGATATACGATTTTTAGTTCAGAGCCCACTTGACTTCGAATGTTTCTGAACACCCGTTAGATTGCTTTGGAAATTGTAGATTTTTTGACTGTCATTGAATTATTGACGTTTCACAATAAAATAGTTTCCATTTTTTTAATACGTGTTTTGTGTGAAAATGGTCAAATTAACTACTAAAGAAAGAATAGAAATTCTTTTGATGGTCAGATATGGTGACAGGCAACGTTCACATCACGAAGTTTGCACTTTATTCAATAATGTTTATTTGGATCGAGATCCTATAGCTCAATCAACAGTTTCGCGATTGGTTACTAAATTTAGAGAAACGGGTGATGTTAGAGATATACCTGAAGCTGCCGACCAAAAAAAATCACTAATGAAGACCGATCTCTTCATGTTTTACTTGCTGTAACGGAAAATCCCACCACGTCAACCACTCGACTAAGATTGGAAAATGATATGAGTAGCAGATCTATTAGACGAATATTAAAAGCGAACAAATACAAGCCCTATAAGATACACTTACTGCACGAACTTAACGAAGATGACCCGGACAGAAGATTACAGTTTTGTGAAACAATAATGGAATTGTCCAATAACAATCCAATTTTTTTAAACAACATCGTATTTTCTGACGAAGCTACATTTTGTCTAAATGGATTTGTAAATAGGCATAACTGCCGTTATTGGGTGAATGAGAATCCACATTGGATGCGAGAAAATCATACACAGCATCGCCACAAACTTAATGTGTGGGCTGGCATTGTTGGGCAACGAATCATAGGTCCGTACTTCTTGGAACACAACCTAATTGGTGATGGTTACTTACATTTATTGCGTAACCATATTGTACCAGATCTGTTGATTTTATTTCCTAACGACAATCAACCAAGCATGCCAAACCGTAATCTATGGTTTCAACAAGATGGAGCACCACCACATTATGCTAGTAATGTTCGACAGTATTTAGACACAATTTTTCCCGGTCGTTGGATTGGACATCGGGGTTTTATTGATTGGCCCGCTAGGTCTCCCGATTTAAATCCATTGGATTTCTTTCTTTGGGGACACTTGAAGTCGCAAATGTACAAGGAGAAACCGAGAAACCTAGAGGATTTGAGAGCAAAAATTACTCGTGAGATACCACCTAATAGTTTACAAAATACAATTCGTCATTTCTGGGAACGTTTAGGACACTGTCAGGTCGTAGACGGACGTCACTTTGAGCATTTAATTTAATTTTGTAGTTTGTTTACTTTTATTAAATTTAATTTTTTTCTCAATATTTTTATTATCTAACCCCATGAAAATAGTACGCATTCATATTCAGAACTTAATAAAGATTCCGAATTGTCTAAAAAATAATATTATTTCCATTTAAAAAAAAAATAAATTTTTGACTGTCATATGTAATCATGAAAAAAAAAAACAAATGATTGAAGCCAATACAAAATAACTTGTCAAAATACTTTTGTTAACAACATTTTGTTCTAAAGTTTATATTTACGGAATTATTCGACTGATGCGTTACTTTTGCCCAACCCTGTATATATCCCCACACATTCTCGAAGGGTTTCAGATCTGGACTTCTAGAACACCTCGGCAAACACTCTATATTATTTTCTATAAACCACTGAGAAACGACTCTTGCCGTGTGGAATGGACAATTGTCGTGTTAAAAGATGAAATTTTTTACAGAATATATAATTTCTGCCGAAGATAGAAAAACATTTTCTAATATTCTAATATAATTGCTACTACTAAATCTTTCCCCTATAATCCAACAAACACCTGGCCAATGGGCGCAAATCCAAGCCCAGGCGTTTACTGAGAACCTTCCGCTCATTTCTGATTTTTGAATATATTTTTCTAATCTTCTAACCATCCTACTTCTAGTAATGTAATTATTTAAGTTTTAGTTTGAATATTCAAGTGTCGCATATTAGTTTTATTTTTGAGAATCCTGAATATGATACCGACAGATTTGCAATTAGTAAATCGAGGTATACCTATCTAGTCTTAAAAAGACATATTTAAATCAAACAAATTAAGTGTCCGATTTTTAAATGCTGCGATAGTACACAAATGCGTTTTGCAGTCCATGATTACGCGGCGCGTAAGAAACTTAAAACACTCGTTAAATTATTCGTAATAACAGAAAGAAGGAGGTATCCTTATGTTAATAGAATGGACACATCTGCTGATGAATGAAGTTTTATCAATTTATCCTTAGTCCAAATTATATCACATTATTTTGCAAGAATTATTTGTATTTCGTTTCGTAATATTCTCTCAATTTTTACAATATCGCCAACGTATATTTCGATCAAATAGCAAAATGGCTGCATTCATATGTGCCTTTGTTACGATAAACTGCTTTAGAATTCTTGCTTTAGTCTTCGAAGAATAATTTGCAGTCACATAGTACGCATCTTCTATTTTTTTTATTATGAATAAATTCATTTTATAAGTCATATTTACTTATTGCAACGGAAAATACGTGAAATGTTTTTAACATGACGCAATCGAAGTCTGAAAAATGCAGATTTTCGATAACTTAATTAAAGGAAAATATTAAAAGGAAGTTCCGCTTTCCGTCATTGAAAATGTTTCTATTTCCCAAACTTAAGTGCGTAATATATTATCAGCTCTAAATTTTGTTTTGATAGCAAATGTAGATTAAGTTGTTCCGGTCTGTTTTACTCATATTTTTATCGACTTTTTTATTATATATATATATATATATATATATATATATATAACATTTGATAAATTACTGGAGTTTTTCGGCTTTTTTATATGAAATATTTACAAATATTAAATTAGAATGTATGTAATTGCAGAGTAAGTGGAGATGTAAACATTGCTGTCTACAAATTACAAAGCAAATCATACGAAATTTTTTATTTGAAAAATATGGTCTACGTTGGGACTCGAACCCAAGTCTACAGCTATCCGGGCTGTCGCCTTTACCACTAGGCCACAATAGACCCAGGTTCAAGCCATATAGAAATGCATTATAAAGTAACAGTGTTAATGAATCAGATGTCAGTTATTGAATGTAGATGTCAAGCTGAAAGCAGAAGTCAGTTTTTGAAAGCTCATGTCAGTTTTGATAGCAGATGTCTGTTAGTGAAAGCAAATGTCAGTTATTGAAAGCAGATGTCTGTTTTGAAAGCAGGTGTCAGTTATGAAAGCAAACGCCAGATTAGAAAGCAGATGCCTATTTGCTTTCATAACTGACACCTGCTTTAAAAACAGACATCTGCTTTCAATAACTGACATTTGCTTTCACTAACTGACATCTGCCATCAAAACTGACATGAGCTTTCAAAAACAAACTTCTGCTTTCAGCTTGACATCCACATTCAATAACTGACATCTGATTCATTAACACTGTTACTTTATAATGCATTTCTATATGGCTTGAACCTGGGTCTATTGTGGCCTAGTGGTAAAGGCGACAGCCCGGATAGCTGTAGACTTGGGTTCGAGTCCCAACGTAGACCATATTTTTCAAATAAAAAATTTCGTATGATTTGCTTTGTAATTTGTAGACAGCAATGTTTACTTCCCCACTTACTCTGCAATTACATACATTCTAATTTAATATTTGTAAATATTTCATATAAAAAAGTCGAAAAACTCCAATAATTTATCAAATGTTATATTTAATGAACGGCTAAGAAATTATCTAAACACATATATATATACATACATTATTCGATAAATTCTTGGAATTTTCGGCTTTTTATATTAAATATTTTAAATATTTTCAAATTAGTATGTTTTTTGCGAAGTAAATGTGAATGTAAACATTGCTGTCTACAAATTACAACGCAAATTATACTAAATTTTATTTGATAAATTTTCGTCCACGTTGAGACTTGAACCCAAGTCTACGGTTTGCCGGACCATCGCTCTAACCAACTCCCATTTTCGAGTACCTATTTATCTCTTATACCATAGGATTATTAAAATTATTTGTACCGGGCTTTAGATAATGTAAGTGGAATAACCACGAGAGGTGACAATTAAGAGAACTTTTATGTTTCGTTAATGTTTAATTTGATTCTGTCTCGTGCATAGTACAATTAAGTGTTTTCATCGTATTTTATATAAAATGACAAGTTCTAGAATTGAATCAGATATGCATTATACGTATTTGTATATGTACACATGGACATACATCTCGGTATTTTCTAGCGTTTACTTCAGCCAAAGACACGTGTTTCTGTCTCAATAGACTTCGTCAGTTTGGCTAATGAATCGCTATTTTCGGCGTAGTCTCTTTTGTCCGTCAGATGTCACTAGAGTATCTAGTGACACCAGATAAGACAAAATTTGCTACTTACCTAGAAAACGAACCATCAAACTTCACTTCATTAGCCAAACTGACGAAGTGTATTGAGACAGAAACACGTGTGTTTGGCTGAAGTAAACGTTGGATAATACGAGGTGTATGTCCATGTGTACAAATACAAATTTGTGTAATGCATATCTGTTTCATTTTTAACAAATGCGTAATGCGTGCTTAACGTATTGATATACTCAAATTTCTTTGGTAAATTCTAGTCATTATTGTCGCAAAAATCCAGCAGAAAAGTTTTATTATATATGTGGACGATCAATTTTAAAGTCATAGACTAGATCTATATTCGAGAAAATCAAAAATAAACATAACTTTTATATTTTAAGTGACAAATTGTAAATCAAGAGAAAAGTTAAGCGCTTCATAATTCCTGTGTGTTGTAACGTAAATTTAGTGTAGTCGATGCATCGCAAGAAAAATTCTATGCCGTTTGCTGTTACTACTGTGTGGTGTGAACTTAGCAAGTTTACAAATTATAATTTGTAAACACTCCTAGTATTTATTATACGAAAATAACATAAATCAACTGACTGTACTCTTTCTGTACTGTACTGTTTCTCAACACATGACATCGACAGAGATTATATCCTTAACTGTATATCTTACTGTTAAATCCATCGACTGCCTGACAACGTGTAATTTATATCAATTTACTCGTGTTTGTCACAAGATGCGACTATTATCGACCTTTATGAAAGTCTGACATCATACCATCAATTGCTTGTATACAACTAGTAATTGGCCGTATCCTGTATAATCTCAAAGATAAAATTCAAGTGACAGCATGGAATTTTTAATAAAATTATCAATACCTTAATGGTCCGATTGTAAATTAAGTGCGAAATTAAATCGTATAATTGATTGGTTTAATGGGAAAAAAATGACACACATACATACATCAGACACTATCTGCTTTGAAAGAATTCCTAAAAATGTATGTAGTAAACAATAGAACGATATAATTAACAAACGTTATAAAAATATCTCAAAATAAGTAGATATCTAAGGTACTTTTTATTACTAATTTACGTATTATCAATTCCAAACATCCAGATATGTAATATAAACCATATTTTCCGGGAACTTAGTTATTAAAGATCTTAATATGCAATTTTGATATTTTAAATTTGAAAAACTCGTGGACAAAATTAGCATAACACACTTTACTAAACTTAAATAATTACAATATTGAAATTAATATTATAACCAAAGTGACATAAATCGCATATAGGTACATTAGGTTTATCTAATAGTTTGCATTTGCAAGTAATTAAGCTCAATACATAAATTGCCAAAGTTATTCAAAAAATTACGATTTCCTGACGATACAAAAACAATACGAATAATTTTATCACATATAGCAATAGTTTTTAAAATTCCACATTATAAAATTCTTGAGTGATTAATTAAGTACATTCAGGTAAAAAATATGCTGTTAATGCTATAAACTAATGAAATATTTGAATAAATAACCTTCAAGTATTGTTAATAAAATTGTATTAAAAAAACTACTCACCAATCTCAGACGATACACTCTTCGCCATAGTCCAACGAAACTGAAAGATAAGTAATACGCATAAACACAATCTAGAAAGTTTATATCAGCAGGTAATAATAAAGACTATATATTATTAAATTATATAGTTTTATTCTATATCTGAGCTTGGATTATCTGAAAATTAATATACTTAATACGAATTAAACACCGTGTCCGGAAAGTATGGAATATAGCGAACAAAACTGAAACAAGTGATTTTATGAAAAAATTCCGAAACACATCTATTTTGTTTTTTAACAATGCACATTTTCACGCCATAATCATCCCTCTACACCTATTTGTCGCCAAGCTATGGCGCCATCTTCTGATTCCCAAAAGACAACTCCTAATTTTTTTCCGCGATTTTGAGAGACCGCTCGACCGCTCAAATGACAGCATAAAATGTTTGATATCTTACATAATAAAATTTTCGAGAAATAATTCATTAAATGTTTAAGAAAAACTCCATTAAAAAACTTAAAAGAAACTGAAATTGGAACTAAATTAACATTCAATAAATAAAACAAACAACAAATGAACGGCAAAAACAAAGATTTTGGTGTTCAAACATATTCAGGTATCAAGGTAAATACTCAAAATTCCTTCTATTTATTACTTGACAATAAGCTAGTCTACAAATGCTCGAGATATCTGTGCTCGCTTTAATTTTTGCTAATATGTATGTTTTCAACAATTGCATTCGCCCAGCAAATGTCAGTGTCAAGTTAGTCGTTTGAAAATTGCTATTTCAGATAAAAACTTAGAACGGCTCATTTAAGAGAGAAATATCGTATTGAAATTTTAGTGATGTTGGGATATGACGATAGACGGAGACAACAGGAAGAAGTGTGCAATTTATTTAACAATGTATATTCTGAATATCATATCTCTCAGTCTACCGTTAGTAAAATTGTTCTAAAATTTCAAGAAACTGGTTCTGTTAAGAATTTACCAAAAACTGGTAGGAGCCGTAAATAATGAAGAACGTGAAAATGTAATGTTGGCGGTCGTGGAAAATCCACATGTTTCTGTTAGGCAAATTGCTCGAGAGCATAATTTAAAGAAAACTTCTATTCACAAGATTCTAAAACATGAAAGGTGCTATCCATATAAATCTTGTATTGTTCAAGAATTATTTGTGACGACTTAGATCAGAGGTTGGAGTTTTGCGAATTAATAACACGTCGATTTGAATCAAACGCTAATTAATATAAATATCCTCTTCACTAATGAGGCAATCTTTTGTTTGAATGGGACAGTCAACAGGCAAAATACATGTTACTGGTCCTCAAACAATACAATGGTATCTGGAAAGACACACTCAACACACACAGAAAATAAATGTTTGGGAAAATTATTCGAAATCGAATTTTAGGACCGTATTTCTTTGAAAATACTTTGAAGGCAGACATTTATTTAGATTTTTTAAGATTTGAACTGGTTCTCGTGTTAGCTGTTTTATCTCCAAATAAAACACAGTATATATATGGCTCCAGCAGGATGGGGCCCCACCTCATTTCGAAATTAATGTCCGTCATTTTCTGCATGACACTTTTGCTAATCAATGACTAGGTAGAAGAGGTGTAATAGAATGGCCAGCTCGCTCGCCGAATTTAACTCCGTTAGAATTTTTTCTTTGAGGTTACCTTAAAGATAGAGTTTACCAAAATAGGCCGAGAGATCTTGAAAGCTTAAAAGATCGCATTCGAATATAAGCACTATCATACCAGAAATTACAGAAATGACCAAATGCTATTAGCGAATTTGAACGGCGAATTTATCATTGTAAAACTGTCAACGGAGCACAGTTTGAACAACTGCTGCAAAATTTTAATCTTTGTTTATTTATCAGTTAATCAATGTTTGAATGTTAATTAAGTTTCTTTCGTGCTCCTTAATAAAATTGTTCTTAAACTTTTAATGAATTATTTCTCGAAAATCTCCCTATACGAGATATCAAACATTTTATTCTATCTCCCAGACAATCGAAGGGCTTCTCAAAATCGCGGAAAAAAGTTAGAGGCTGTCCCAAAAAATCAAAAGATGACGTCATCGCTCAAACACAAATGAATGTAGAAAAATGATTATGGCACGAAAATATGCATTTTTAAAAAGCAAAATCGACGCGTTTCAGGAATTTTTCATAAAATCACTTGTTTTAATCGCATTTGCCATATTCCATACTTTGCGAACGCGGTGTATAAAAAACATTTGATAAGATTCACTATATTTTATTTTATTATTCTGATAATATTGTTTCAGATCTTATTCAATCAAATGCAGAGTAGAGATGTCGATTTTCGGTACTTTTAAGTAATCCTTACTATTCGTTACTCAAACCTTGAGTAATCGTTGAATGTATTCGTTACTTTGATACTTTTGATTATTTTGATTACTTTGATTCCTTTGATTACTTTGATTACTTTGATTACTTTGATTGCTTTGATTACTTTGATTACTTTGATTACTTTGATTACTTTGATTACTTTGATTACTTTGATTATTTTGATTACTTTGATTACTTTGATTACTTTCATTACTTTGATTACTTTGATTACTTTGGTTACTTTGATTATTTTGATTACTTTGATTACTTTGATTACTTTCATTACTTTGATTACTTTGATTACTTTGATTACTTTGATTACTTTGATTACTTTGATTACTTTGATTACTTTGATTACTTTGATTACTTTGATACTTTGATTCATATACATACATATTAATTTTACTTAAGTTTAACTTTCGGTACTGGCATTCATCTTATTGACCTCATTATATCAGTAATCGGTATAATTTACTTCGCAGAATTAGTAATGGTAATGATATACGTTGCTTCTTTTCACTGAATTTGCGGAAATACTAACATAAACTGCATAAATTTGATCAAATTTGTAGTATATTTATTTATTATAACGTATATGATGCGTGATAAAATATTAAAAAAATATAGGCAAACAAGAAAATTAACTTTAATACAATACATATTGCCACAGTATGTAACAATAGGTAATATGTAAACTAATAAAATGATGTTGACTGTTGACGCATAAAAAAACATGTTTTACCTTTTCATCTTTTAACATTATTATATTTTTTGGCATTTACTTATTCTAGGTATGCTGTTGTAAAACCTTTCCTCACATTAGTTCAATTTTTAAGTATATTTTTATTGAATCGATTCTGCCTTTACTTGATGTAAATCCATATCAAATGATAAAAACACACACAATGTTGTATTAGATTTACACTTTAGTGTAAATCTAATACAACATTGTGTGTGTTTTTATCATTTTATATTTTTATTGTAAAAATATTATATAATATATTGTATTAAGTACAACTTAATTACCGTTATTTTACCCTGAGGAAGCACACAAATCAAGTAGCCAAATATTGGCTTAAAATAGACAATTAAAAGAGTATTTTCAACTTTCCCCAACCAAATTTCTAACCGAGACTCCTGATCTTATCAAATTATATCACACATACAAATAAATAACAAATAATAGGTATTTATTGAAAACTATAACAAATGTTGAAAATGTTGTCCTTCAAGATCAATGCACTTTAAAATCCTCCGTTCAAAATTTCTGATGACATTCTGCAACATTACTGGATTGTTATTAATTTCCATGCATTTCTGTTCGATTCTCTGTAGCATATCATTCAAATTCAATATAGCTGTTTGAAATATGTTATTTTTTAGATAAGGCCACAAAAAGAAGTCGCAAGGTGTTAAATTGCATGAACGTGAAGGCCAAGCAATTTCAGTATTTCGACTAATTATACGCTCATCAAAAAATTCTCTTAAATAATCCAAAGATTCTGCAGTACAGTGACAAGGTGCTCCATCTTGTTGGAAATATGCATTTTTAAGTTCATCATCATGCAACTGATTGACAAATGGTTGTAACATTTCCGTACGGTACCTTTGAGCAGTTAACGTTCCCTGAAAAAGATTTGGTCCAATGATTCGCCCTTGGCTTATCGCTGCCCAAACACCAATTTTCTCTGGATGTAGCGATTCTTCATTAATTACATGTGGATTTTCACTACTCCAAATTCTTGTATTTTGTGAATTTAGGTATCTCGTTTTATAAAACCATGCTTCATCAGTAAAGATGACTCTTTGCGAAAGTTCTCCGTTATTGTTCATATTTACAAACCAATTACAAAACTGTAGTCTACGTGGGTAATCAATTTCTAACAAGTCTTGTACTGCTGTGACACGGTATGGATTAAGTGGCATATCTTTTTTTAATAACTTGTGAGTTGTACCAACAGAAAGGTTTATTTGTTGACTCAAATGTCGAACAGATGTTTGTGGTTCATTTTCGATTATTTCTTCAACACGATTGACAACTTGAGGTGTACGTTTCTTAACTGCTCCGCTGTCTGATTTTCTTAAGAGACTACCAGTTTCAGAAAAAAATTTTAAAGTTCTATCCAAAGAATTCTTAAATTGTATATAATCTATTACAAAATGTGGAAACTCAACTTGAAATTCTACCATGCAATCTTGAACTGAATAAACCCATAAACCATCAATTTTATTACCACTTCGAAAATAAACCTGGACTAAAAAAATTTTATGTTCTAAAGTGAAAGCCATTTTAAAACTGAGAAGCAATTTATTTAAACCAGAATCGACGCACGATTATTTTATGCACTAACTGATATTTGTGATTGACATTATCAAATGTCATTTGGATTTACGTTTACGGAACAACAAACACATATTAATATATTTGCGTGTTATTCTATCAAAATTTCAAAGTAATCTAGATTGACTTTTCAAATGAACACTTGTTATAGAAGTGGAGAGTTATGTCTGTCTCCAGAATATCGTTGTGCTGACGAGCTCTAATGAAAGCGAAATGTTCCAGAATAGATGTGGCTTTTCACGAATTTTAAACATACTAAGGTGAAAATTGAGGAATGTGAAATTAAGGAATTACTAAATAATTTAGAACATGTTAAAGATCAGGTGTCTCATAACGTATATAACTTATCAAAAAAGGCAAAGGCAAATAATCTTTCTAACATTCTAAACTAAATTCTTACGAAAAATTACTAAATCTACTGGTTGCAACTTATCATAAAATACAAAAGAAATACCAATTTAGTCTTCCACCAATACCAAAGTACCCAAAAAGAAAATCATACACTACATTTTAAATTAATAATTTCAGTTTTATCCGATGAAATTAAGTCTTTCATCTCTTCTATCGTTAAAATAAAAGATTAAAATGAAATAACGTGGGTTAATTTTTAAAGGAGGCATTTCTTTTACCTAGCTCGTTATTTATGCTAATAATATCGTGTTTAGATTTTGTTATTATATTTTTACAATGCGAAGATATAAACAACACGCATCCTTGATATATTAAACATAACAACAATAATAACAAAACAATCAGAATTACCAGTAACACGAGACATTCAGATGAATAATCCTTTGCAATGAACTACATTTTACTGACCTTTACAAAACACCTTGTTTACTGCTGGCACTGCACTGGAATACTAATTATTCGTTCGCATGTGACCACGAATTAATAAAATTTTAATTATCAATTTTTTTCTCAATACATACTTATTATATTCCGATAGTGAATGGTTGATAAGAAATTCTTCAAGGTTATTAAAAATTATTCATGACTAAGTTAATTGATAAATATTTATAATTATTCTATAAAACGTTCACCGCAAAAGTAAACTATTAATAATTTGCTGATAAACATATGATATTGTTGAATGTATCAATAGGTAATGAATCTTTATACACAGTTTAGGAGCGCGAACCGAAAGTATCATCACGCATGTCAAACCAAACTTCGATACTAGGAAATACATTGATAAGCGCTAATGTTTTTCCAGCTAAAGCTGATATAATGATAAATATTTTATTAAACAATTCTTAGTCTGTTTGTGGTAGTTCCTAAAGATCATCAGGAATTTACATTAGGAATAATGCAATGGATTTCATTGAATCGCAGTATGTATTTCTCTAAAATTAGTGTCACTGCAATTGACAGCTTGACAGCAATTGAAGCTTATTTAGAGATCCATTCTCTTTCAGATAATAATAGGAATAGTTGCAATATTCCCAAAAAAAAAATTATTTAATGTGAAAATAACAAGGAATTATGACTAATATACAATATGTATTTCAAATTAAAAGAAAATCCAGTCCATCAGAGAACGAAATAATAAATAACAAGCTTGACAATTGACAAAAAAAAAAGTAATTATAATATTGATTGATTGATTGATAACTTTATTTAGGAACAATCTGCTATATGAATTATACAATGTGAACACTTATGACCTAATATTACAACAAGTACTAAGAACTTGTTTACGCTTAAACCAACAATATGTATATACATATATATATATATATATATATATATATATATATATATATATAATATTTTCGTGACCTTGGTATGATACGGTAAACTTAATAAGTCGGCGATTAAAGGTCTGGTTTATTACTTCAAAGTATATATATTTAAAACAACCCTACATGTTTCGGCAATGATGCCTTTGTCAAGGATATAAAAAATATAAATATTTATATTTTTTATATCCTTGACAAAGGCATCATTGCCGAAACATGTAGGGTTGTTTTAAGTATATATACTTTGAAGTAATGAACCAGAACTTAATAAGTCGGCGATTAAAGGTCTGGTTTATTACTTCAAAGTATATATATTTAAAACAACCCTACATGTTTCGGCAATGATGCCTTTGTCAAGGATATAAAAAATATAAATATTTATATTTTTTATATCCTTGACAAAGGCATCATTGCCGAAACATGTAGGGTTGTTTTAAGTATATATACTTTGAAGTAATGAACCAGACCTTTAATCGCCGACTTATTAAGAACTTAATAAGTCGGCGATTAAAGGTCTGGTTTATTACTTCAAAGTATATATATTTAAAACAACCCTACATGTTTCGGCAATGATGCCTTTGTCAAGGATATAAAAAATATAAATATTTATATTTTTTATATCCTTGACAAAGGCATCATTGCCGAAACATGTAGGGTTGTTTTAAGTATATATACTTTGAAGTAATGAACCAGACCTTTAATCGCCGACTTATTAAGTTTACCGTATATATATATATATATATATATATATATATATATATATATATATATATATATATATTTAGTGTTTATAAGAATTTTATTTTTCTTATTTATTTTATTGGCCGTGTCTTAATATTAAAAATAATAGACTTTTTTTTGGTTTAGCGACCTTTTATTGAATTTTGATGTTTTCGACTTTTATTATTATTCAGTCTTTTTCAAGTAACTAGAAACAAGAATTAATACAATGAATACATGAGAACTGTGTTTGCTTTTGTGAGATTGAATTGACAATTAAATTAACAATTAAAATTAAACTTAGATTAAAGACTGAATTACCAATTAGATTAACAATTAAAGTTAAAATTTAAAATTAGATTAATAATGAGTAAGATCAATTAAAGTGATTACATCTGTGTAAATGAATTGAAGATTTGAATTAAACTACAATACAGTAAGGTAACTAGAAACAAGAATTACTACAATGAAAACGTGAGAGCTGTGTTTGCTTTTGTGAGACTGAATTAACAATTAAATTAACCATTAGAATTAAAATTGGATTAAAGACTGAATTACCAATTAAATTAACAATTAAAGTTAAATTTTAAACTTACATTAATAATGAGTAAGGAAAAATTAAAGTGGTTAAATCTGTATAAATGAATTGAAAATTTGAATTCAACTACAATTACAGTAAGAAACAATGAATGAACAATGAATGATAATAAAACTCACCGTTTTTTTTGGTTTTCAAAAACACGCATTCTGTGTAACATGTATTGTCGGGGACATCCGAGACCTTATTTTATAACGAACCGATCGCACTGGTTGGAATATTGTAAGTGTTTGTGGCTTTGTTAAGAGAGGTTAATTTCTGTTCTATTTTGGAATTCAGCAAATTGGTCAGGACCATGTTTAGGGGTATGTAGTAAAAGTATTTACAAATGGGAACTGATAAAAAGTTTTTTTTGGTTTGTGTTTGTGTGTGCGGGGGGGGGTTGATTTTATCTATTGTTTATGAGTGGGTAATAGAGTTTAGAAAGTCCATCAATTTCGTTTCTGTCGTTGATTGTTCTGCTGTTTTTGAAAATGTGTATCATTTCTAAGACCTCCCTAGCTTTTGTATTCTTTTTCTGTGTTATTACTTTGGTGTTATCAAAATCAAAATTATGTTTTAGTGTCAATTGGTGTTTTTTTAAAGCAGTTTGATTTTTTGCGTATTTGTGACCTTTCAATCTTTCTTGTAGTAACTGTTTTCTTTGGCCTATGTATACTTTGTCACAGTCTTTGCAGGGTATGTTGTATATTGTGTGTGATTGTTTTGGTGTAGGTGTTGAGTCTTTTAGTTTGGTGTGTAGAAATTTTAGGTTTTTACCGCATTGGTGTGCTATTTTAAAATTGAATGAACCATTCAATTTTAAAATAGCGCACCAAAGCGGTGGAGGCCGTTTCTGTTTAATTTTGTCGCTTAGTTGTTGCAACAAATTGGCATAATTTCTCCCTATTTATTGTTTTCCCCTTTTCTAAGTAGTCGACCAAGATAATTCCATGAGAATCCCAAAAAGACAATTGCCATAACCTTTCCTGCTGACAAAATCATTTTTGCGTTTTTTTGTGGAGGAGAATCTTTTTTTGTCCATATTTGGATTGATCTCTGGATTCGGGAGTGTAATGGTGGACCCATGTTTCATCGACGGTAATAAAACGACGAACTAAGTCCTTCTGATTGCGGCGAAAACGTGGCAAAAGGTCTTGAGAAACACTCAAACGATTTAGTTTTTGCTCTGGTGTGAATAACCGAATATTTTTTCATTTCCAATTTTTCAGTTAAAATTCTGTGCACACTGGCATTTGAAATGCCTATAATGTCTGCTATCTCGCGCACTTATACTCGATGGTCATCCAAGACGATACGGTCGACTTTTTCAATCATTCATTACAGGGTTTATCATTTGTGCTGATACGAGCACGCTTAAATTCGGCCATCCAGTTTTTAACCATTGATAACTCAGGAGCGGATTCTAATAGTGTTGAATCCAGCTCTAATTTGATTTCTATTAGTGTTAAGCCTTTCAAATGAAGGTACTTTATCACTGCTCTCAACTCAATTTTTATTACAAAATCTCACGAGACGTTCACTTTGACGTACTGTCAAAAAGACTAATTGACAGATCACTCTGTACTGTCATATTTAACCTATTAAAAGATGAATCTACAGAATGGTAAAGAATATTTCTGCAAATTTGCGCCATCTCTGTGTTAGGTTACGCAGTTTCCGAACAAACCTCGTATATATATATGTATATATAGATATATATATATATATATATATATATATATATATATGTGTGTATATATAGTCCTAAGGTGTTAGTGGGACTAGCAGTCAAAGGTTGGAAATAAAAAGTAAATACTTCCGAGCTTTCGGTTTAATGTTTAACCTTCATCAGGGCTGAATTACACAATAACAGAAAGAACATTAAGAAGTTATTAAAAATTACTCGGTTTGTTAAAAACACTTACAAAAAAGTCGAGTTTAAATAAACACGGCATCGATACAAAAAGAAGATGTGTCTACACCAAGATGCAGGTCACGGCAGGTTGGCACAAGAACCAATTTTATGTGAACGAATACTTTAAGTTCAAGTGAAAAACACTACACACTTTACTGAACTATTTTTGAAAACGAAGTGAAGTCGATGAGACCATGTTGATCAAAGTAGCAAGAGACCAAAGACCAGAAAAGGAGATCCCGAGAAATCATTAAGAAGATGTAAAGAAAACTGAGTTTCTACTTCCACTGAAATGCTATGATGGATGCGTGAAGAAAAACAGGTTTCGACCTAAATAAAAGAAGAAGATGAATAGGTAACGTCACTAATGCATGAAAATGTCTCAGTTAACAAAAATTAAATATCGCGAGGCCATTAAATTTTAAACAACGGTGAGGTATAAGCTTAATCAATTACACTATATTTAGAAGGCGAATGGTGATTTATCTCCTTCATATTGCATAGTAAAACAGTAGGCAAAATATCTGCATTTGGGACAAGAATCCCTTGAAGATTATGTCTTTGGATGTGATGTCGAACCTGTTAGTCACTGGGACGATCGCCATGTGATATCCCCTAGTCCTCGTTACGGCTTCATCTCCGAGGCGGACTCATTAGAGGCCGGTTTTATTTGTAAAATAAATAATATACTCGGAAACAATATAAAATAGCATTTAATAAATACTCAACAACATTACATGTTACAGTGTTCACATGTACAAAATTGATTAGATTAGATTTACCACTGACTCGTTCTCCTCTGTTTTCAGTATATATATCATGTCTACTTACTTAATAACCTACTTACTTATTTAATGTTATGCTAACCTAGTTGCTCAACTAAACAAGAATGCGAAATATGCAGCAATTAATGAGAACCTGTTTCGTTAAATAAGTGCTACGTTGAATATCTAGATATAGGTTTCCTACTTTAGCTATGACGCACCAATTGAAATGGTAACGTCGTAAAATATTTTTTTATTAATTAATTGGCATCAAAAGATCGGCGTTTGGAAGTGAAGGAATTATCTAATAGCAATGTCTAACATTTCCAAATTCAATATTCGCCAAATTCAGCATGACCATTTAGGTATGCATAAGATTAGGGCAATATGGGTACCACGACATCTTTCTGCTCGGCAATATAGTATTGAATGTACGTCCTCATTTTAAGCATGTATGGAGACGCCCAAAACCGATTTTCGAATCCATTGTTATACAAAATGAAACAATTGGTCTATATTATTATCATCTATCCAAAAAGGAATCGATGGAATGGTGCTGACCAGTTGAACGTCGTCTCGTTAAGGTAAAAGTCGTTAAATCAACGAGAATGATTATGGTTACAATATTAGGGCATTTTAATGGTTGACTTCAATGATCGTAATACAACTGTCAACAGCACGTATTATGCTTATTAGTTGCATAAATCGCGAGACAATATTCGTTAAAAACATCGAGGGAAATCGTCAGAAGGTATTGGATTACAACATAATAATGCACCTGTTCACGCTGCTGCAGTTTCATAGACTGCAATTCGCGAAAGTGGCTTTCAAGATATTGAACATCCACCGTATGGTCCTTATATGGCCCCACTAGTGACTATTTTTTTTATTTAAACAAAGATTTTAGGGAACGACGATTTTGAGGAGAAAATATCGGAATGATATAGAATTATTAATTAATCGCTATAATAAATGCAATGAAATTATATTAAAAAATTTAAATTTTCAAAACTTAATTTTTTTTATATCAAAACAAATGGTATTTACTTCGTATGTCTCTTAATATAAAATATAAGTCTTTATTTTATCCATGATGTATGTTGTTAAATCATATATAACAGGGTTTTCAATGCAAGAAAAGCAAAAAGAAAATACCAGCTATTAGAAACATAATTTATACAGATGGCAGTTTCACAGCCCATTGGTAGTGAAAATTTCCTGACATTTACAGGCCGTAAATCTAATCTTATCTTTAGAACATGAATGTCAGGCAGTTACGCACTAAAGTTCTTTGCAAATATAACAAAAAATGAATCTTTCCGCAATGTTTAATTATAATAATCATTTTATAGTTTCATTTCATAAAATATACGTATGTAGGTGTTTTATTAATATTTCTTTCATAACTTCATGTTACTTATTGTATATATTTAATTACAAAATGATAATAATTACACTTACGATCAGAAAATGAACAAATATATTTGATGACATTTTGTGACTAGCAATAAAATATTCATTTCTGTGTAAGTATATAACATTACTAGCATGGTAAAAGGGTTTTCACTTACGTTTATTTGACATTTGTAGACTTCACAAGGTGATTGCATTTTTCAAACATAATAAAGAGCGTTATATTTAAAAAATGCGAAAGTTTTAACTAAAACTGAGGTTGAACGTTTTTCGTTGGAAGCTTCTGATGACTATTGGTTCCTTGCGAAAGTTATAACAATATTCCAGATTTTTGGTTGCTTTCAATGTGATGAATTTCTTTGTTTGACTATGAATGACATAGAAGTTATGGGCAAATATGTTATTGTGACATTGCGACTAACAAAAAACAACAAGAAGATTTACCATCACCGACGAAAGCTGCAGCTTCGAGTCCTGTATGTTGTACAGAAAATACGTCAATCTTTGGCCTCCTAGAACAGAGAGCCTACGTTTTTTTAACATACAGAAATGGAAAATGCGTTTCCCTTAATGCTGGTCAGCAGACTATTGGCGCCGTCCCAAAGCAAATTGCGTAATATTTAGATTTAAAAGAGCCAGAGTTATACAGGCTGATTCATTTTCGGCCCTCACCATGGGGATCTCTCTTATTATTGGAGATAGAGTATAGGTTTAAATTTGGCAAAGTTGTTAAATTTTGTGTTTGTTATAAATCCGTAAAGAAAATAGACCTGTGACAAATGACCTTCGTTATTAAAAAAAAAAACGCGAAAACCCCATTTTCTACTTTTACCTGTAGCACCGACATTTGGCCTTGTAGAGAAAATATATAAACACATCCTCGTGGCCATTTCTAAACCTCTATCCAGTGGTGTACTCTAAATTTTTATACCACGTTTCGTTTCTTTCTGGCCATCATCAACTATCTAATTTCTTATAGGCGCCATATTGGATTTAGACATCTTCAGAAAGAGTTTTTTTTATGATTTCAACCATGTACCACATGCTGACTAAAGTTTTTGACATTAGGTTTTATTTGAAAGAATAAATTATAAGATTAAATAAGGTAGCCATGGAATTTCAATCTGTCAAACATTTCATTTATTGTTCATTAATAATACAAAAATGTCATACACTAACGAAGAGAAACGAGATATGATAAGTATTTTGTATTCTTCGAACCGAAATTCAACAGTAGCGAGTACAAGATATCTACAATTATATCTAGAACGACAACAGCCTCATCGTACCATTTTTCTAGATCTCGACAGAAATTTGGTCGAGAATGGATCGTTTACTAAGCCGCGTAATGGTCAAGACAACAGGAATTTAAACGAAAATCGACAAGATATTTTACAAATGGTAAATTAAAAGCGTGTTTTCAAATTTCATGTTAATCTTGTATTTTTATAGATAAATAATAATCCATCAATTTCTACACGCGAAGTAGCGTCAGAATTAAATTTGTGCCAGTCCAGAGTTTGGATAACTTTACATAAAAGTAGTTTAAACCATACAGGATCCATACAGGATCCACTCTTTACTGCCTGGAGATAATTTGAGAAGGCTAGAATATTGTAATTCGTTAATGGGAAGGATAGAAAATGACGAAAATTTTTTAAGCAAAATCATCTGGTCAGATGAAACAAAATTTACAAATTCTGGAATGTTCAACAGAAATACGGAGCACTATTGGGCAGTACAAAATCCCCGACAGGGCTAGAAGACCACAACATCGTTTTGGAATAAACGTTTGGATGGGTATTTTGGCAAATCGTCTCTTAGGACCAGTTATGTATGAAGAACATTTAAATGGAGAACGATATTTAAACATTTTACGTACATACGTATCTGACTATCTTGACGACAATATCCCATTAAATCAATTACAATATTTATGGTGGCAACAAGATGGCGCACCAGCACACAATGCAGCTGTTGTTAGAAATTTCTTAAATCAAGAGTTTGCAAACCGTTGGATTGGAAATAGGGGAGTTGTTGAAGGGCCTGCGAGATCACCTGATTTAAGTCCACTAGACTTTTTTTTATGGGGATATGCTAAAAATAATATTTATGAATTAGATGCGTCACAAAACATTGAAGAATTACGAGACAGACTTCAGAATGCCTTCTATGCAGTTCCTAGAAGAACTATACAAAGGGCAGTACAAAATGTCAGAAGGCGTACCCAATTGTGCATTACCGAAGATGGCCAGATAATTGAACATTTACTGTAATTGTTTATTGTTTACTTTTCTATGTATTTTTATTAATGTTTTTGTTATCTTGTACTCGCTACTGTTGAATTTCGTTTCGAAGAATAAAAAATACTTATCATATCTCGTTTCTCTTCGTTAGTGTATGACATTTTTGTATTATTAATGAACAATAAATGAAATGTTTGACAGATTGAAATTCCAAAGGCTACCTTATTTAATCTTATAATTTATTCTTTCAAATAAAACCTAATGTCAAAAACTATAGTCAGCATGTGGTACATTGTTGAAATCAGAAAAAAAAACTCTTTCTGAAGATGTCTAAATCCAATATGGCGCCTATAAGAAATTAGATAGTTGATGATGGCCAGAAAGAAACGAAACGTCGTATAAAAATATTTAGAGTACACCACTGGATAGAGGTTTAGAAATGGCTACAAGGATGTGTTTTTATTTTTTCTCTACAAGGCCAAATGTCGGTGCTACAGGTAAAAGGAGAAAATGGGGATTTCGCGTTTTTTTTTTAAATAACGAAGGTCATTTGTCACAGGTCTATTTTCTTTACGGATTTATAACAAACACAAAATTTAACAACTTTGCCAAATTTAAACCTATACTCTATCTCCAATAATAAGAGAGATCCCCATTGTGAGGGCCGAAAATGAATCAGCCTGTATACCGGTCATTTTCACCGAACTGAAGCAACTATGGTTGTGGATGCGGGTAGAGATATTTTAGCATTAAAACGTGTAAGACGATGGAAATCCAGTGAAATTACCACCAGGTATATCGATGATTCCATCAATAACAAAATCTAAATGTCGAGAAAATTATTTCATTGTAATTAGTCTACAAATACTATGCCGTTGTCGTTTAGTTCAGCGTTCACTGCACCAGCAGAAGGTACAGTTTCAACTAATTCATCGACCAAATTTTGTATTAAAGGAAATGACAATTGTACTATGATTTTTAACATTTATGATACAAATAAAACAAAATTATCTAATGTAAACAATTGTATTAACTTGGAATACATACTAACAGGTGTAACTTGTAAAAATTCAGTCAGTAATTTGTAAAAATAAACAAACTTTCATAATTAATATAGTGTTTTGATAAATTGATGTTTACAAATGAGTAACAAATAAATAATATTGCCTTACTATTGTTTCCAAACTACAAAAATTATTGGAAACACGTTTTTTACAAACAAAATCATATGTGTATATTATTTTATTTCATCCTATGGGCGCATTCTTTGATTTCTGGGACTCATTTCAATTCGGAAAAACGAAACCTTACAGCATTAAAATACTTTACCGGGCTACAATTTTTACAAGATTTATTCAGATTTATACAAGCAAAATAGATTAAATATTAATGTTAATATGTACAGTACAATTAGAATTCCCTTCAATGTCAATCGGAAAAGGAACAGTTTTGTTTTGAATTGAAGAAGTTGTTGAAATCTATCTTTTTTCCTGTTGCACCACCTCTATCAAATTTAATGATTTTTGTGACATTTAAAAAATAATTACAAGGTTTACAACGAAATTGCTCACAGGACGAAATAAAACGTTGTACGATATACGTCCGACAAAAGATTTTCCACAGTACTCGTTTCGAAATTCTTGACTCAGCCCTATTGTCGCCTCATCCAGAAACATTTCACTCGTAACTATAAATCCTCGTTTGTCGGACTTATAACGTAAATAACTTTTTTTTAAAAAACAATACTTTATGGAATCTCTGAAATTAGGTTGTTATATTTACAGTTATTTGACATTAGTACAATTATTGAAAATTTGAGGAACATTTTTAGAGCTATGAGAAATATTTTAAACATGACAACTGGTCTTTTGTTGACAATCTTCGACATAGGTAGCCCTCAGCAACATTTGACGACTATGTCTCTTTAAACTAATAATATATCCACCAAGACCAACCAAAATCATAGGAGAAAATCGATGAAAGCAGTGGCCAGTATATATTCTGTCGAATTTGGCAAATTTAAATAATTAGCAACCATTTTAGGCATTTTTCTAGAAAGATATATTCCTACTGCTTGCCTACAAGCCTTACCGCTATGATATTAAACAAAAATCGGCCGTTGTTCATATTTTCTAGTCTTAACGCAATGTACTTGCGATAAACATTCAAGTTAGTTTTAAATTCAGGTATAATGGTAATTGAAAGCTTAAATTCTACATCTTCTAAATCTTGTAGGCCCATTCGGACTAACCCATCCTACAAACCTCGGAAATGCCTAATATTGTAACAAACTTAATCATCAAATATTCTTTATCTGGAACCTCCTGGATAAATTGTTGATTTCTTCGTTAGTTTTTCTAATTTTTTGTTTTGCTTTATAACCTACAGCTTTACATTTCAGTAAAGATCGAAGTTTTGAATATTTGGATATTTCTATATAGTGTTTAATTGCAAAAGATAACTTCAACATTGAATAATTGGCCCATAACGCTGAAGATTTCATATTTGAACAAAGTTCCAAGAAGTATGCCAAATAACATTTTCCAAGAAGAATTTGTATTGTTTCGATAGTCCATAAAATGATTATACATTTGGAAATTCGTAATTTTCTCAAGTAATTCTAATGAGGCGGTATTTACTACCTCCACTAGTTCTGGATAACTTCCAGAAATGGAAAATGAATCATTACTTATCCCCATTTCACAGTTTTCGAAAACACCAACAATTTCATTTCTACTCGACAATTCGAGATTAATACATTACCATAGTTACACAACCAACTTTATTCAAAATTTCAGGGCAACATTTTAATTTGGCTTTTTTCAAAATTTAGCAAAAATTTAATTTCAATTGATTTTTGAACGATCTGCGGAAAAATAGCGTGTGAAACTCGTGCAAAAAGCCACATTTCTGGACTCTTCATTGCTAGCAATCTTCCCAGTCGTCCAAGAATTTAGGCTCTTCCTACTCGATAAGCAATGTTCCGATTTGAAAAAGATTTCTGGAATTTTCCATTTTACTTTAATAAGTTTTTGGATAAATAATAACAATAAATATACTGGACCCTTTCATGATTAATGCTTAATTGTCGAGCAATTTGTTTTTTGTGTAATCCGGCGATTTCCTTGAATCAGTGCATTCGCTTGTCTTTGATTCTTCTCATGCGTCACTGATACTGGTTGGCTTTTCGTCAAACACCTTCTTTCGCCTCTATGGCAGGGTTTTGCACGTCAAATCCTCTGGCGAATTTTCTTCACATCCAAACAATCGTGTCCATAAACAGCTGTCACAGAAATTTAGATGGGAGCTAAAGCGTTGAAAATTCTATCACTGATCGTATGCATGTCAGAAACCGAACTCATAATAAATGACACCGTTACTCAACGACTGTACATCGGAAAACCAATATTTGCATGCTAACACGAGATACTCTAAATTACCGTTTACAGGTTAGAAGTTATTTCTATCTCCACTACTCACACAATGACGTTGTTGGAGACCTTATATATCAATCCGTTCTCGTATAGACTAATAAATTTCTGTCTAGAAAGTGGAAGTAATTTTGAGCATCTTCTATAGGTAATGCATAATAGCTTAGATGGCAATATGTTGTTTTTTTAATCTTTATCACTTTTCCGAATATGTTCATCAACCTCTTCGTTTAGTAACCGTAGTCATTTCTTAACATATCTTTATTATAAATTTATAATTTGCACTAGAATGAGAATCTGTTTCATTTTTCATGAAAGCGTAATTTTTTCGATTATACGTCTCTTTTCTAGTAATAATTAGAGTGGACCAATCCGGAGCGAAAGCAGAGGCGTGACTAACGAATTGGTTCACGATTACTTAGTATGTTGTTCACGGTCATCGTGTGTACACGTATAATAGCAGCAGGAAAGTGTATTCTGTGTATTTAATAATGTTGCACAGCTATGTTCAATAGAAGACGCAAGAAATGAGGGTATTTTAAGTAAGTTTGAAAGTCACGCCTCTGCTTTCGCTTCGAATTGGTCCACTCTAGTAATAATTAACAGTTGTAATGCGCTTGAAGTTTATGGAATAGATCAGACAAAGAATACAAATAGAAATTAGTCACACAAAAACAATTATTTAAGTTACTAAAATTTCGAAATATGTTCTTCCCATGCTTACTTTACTCTCTATTGTTGTTTACGCTCAAAATTGATTACTTGATAACTGACGAGAACAATTTTAAGATAGACATTAGATTGTATTACTGTCGATTTTTCTACCAAAGAAATTAAAGACTTTATGCTTTATGCGTTATGTTTCAACATAACTTTATGGTGTAATTCTAATTTAATTAGCACTAAACGCATAAACACTGGTAATTGTGTAAATAAAGAATAAATCCCATTTACATATTATGGATTTCCAGCAAGTATCGGCCGATTCAATTAAATAAATAAATTCGATGTAATATTGTCTAAGAAACTCTACCAAATATCATTTAGACGATATTATTTTATATTTATATAAATAGAAATATATAAAGAGGAGTTTAAAAATAAAATCTTCTCGAATTTCGTAAAAGACATCGCCTAGGTATATTTATAAGATTCTTAATTTAGAAATAATCAAGTAAATAATTTTTTAGTATCTCTGCTTTATGCTCTATGTACTTATATAGACATATTTATTTATTTTAAAACTTTTTACCTTCATTCAAAAACTTGTAAAACGATGTAAACAAAAACTGCTAACCTTGAAACTCGACATATATATACTTACTTAACATAATACATTATAATTAACTTCAATAACGAATGTAATTTAACAAACATTTAGCTTACCTATTTTAATATAAATTCCAATTAAGTAATATCATTAACATGCATGCAAACAAAACTGTAATTTACAATGTGAATTATAATTGTTCTATAAACACAAATACATAACTTTAAATTTGTCAAACAATAATTAGTATAACTATTGAAACGACCGACAAAAACAAAATTCCCAACTTTTACTTATTATGCTTGTGTTGAAACTGTACGAGTTTCGCGCTTCGAATGTTTTCGAATTTACATTCTCGTATTCACTACCACCTCCACCACCGCTACCATCCGAATCAAAACAAAGAACAGACGTATCCAGTAGTGAGAGAAAGTGAATATCGTCAAATCGACCCAGACGTCTGGACGTCTAGGAGCGACAAGAAAATTTTTGGAGCGTCGCCCTGTCAATTCGACGACGATAAAAAGCAGCGGGGGGCATCAAATTTAAAAACCGCATCTGCTATTCTCCGTTAACACTTTCACGTCAAACTACGGACTACCTGATCATGTAGCTTTGGTGTACGTGTTGCATTGAGAACTTGAATGCAAGAGTAAAATCCCCACCGAAAAAAAAGAAAGAAAACAATACGTTTCGTGCGTGTGGTTTCTACAAAAAAGAATGAAAGAGATTTTTGTTGGAAGGACGTACGTATGGAAATTCCGTATCCAGTCCGCACTATCAGGTAAATATATACACTATCATTCATGAAAATTTGGACAGTTAATAAAAAAATGTATTGTACGCAAGTGTTGCAGCTTTACTGATTTGAGAGGCTTTTTTCTCTGCACAGTTTTTCCGAATAAAACACTTGTTTGTGAACTAAAATATTTTAATCTACTATGTATAGCAAACGCCAATTAAGTTGGCCGAGGAGGGGTAAGTTCGCGCAGGATTCAAAGTAGTAGGGAGATTTGTATTTGGTTTTACATCAAATGTCAGATCAGTGGCGGCTCGTGCTAAAAATTTTAAGGTGTTCTGCAAGCTTTACAAAAAAATTTACCTTGCACGGGCAGTAAGAGGTTGTCTTATTTCTTATAAATTAAATATATTCTACGTTCTTTTCGATTTGCAAATTTTGTTATCACTTTGTCATTAAAATTGTCTATTTCGGAGATAAACTTTTTTTCGATAGATAGCATGGAAAGAGATGTTAAACGATCTTCGGTCATTGAATTTCTGAGAAACGTCTTAATTCGATTTAGTGTTGAAAAGTATCGTTCGGCCTCTGATGTTGTCATGGGAGTTGTTATTAGAATTTCTAATAATTTTCTAGTCTCCTTCAACGTATCTCCCAGATTGTTTTTTATTAAAAATTTTAGAAGAGGTAGTGCGCCTTTTAAAGATCAGTTCTTGAGTAAATAACAGACAATTCAGTTCGTAATCTTTCTTTATCAAGGGTGGGATAATAGGAGCATGCGGAAGTGAGTTTGTCCTCAGGAAATTTACTGTAATACTCTCCAAAGCATTCCGAAAAAAAAAGTGATGCCACTACTAGATGCTCTTTAAAATGAAATCGATCTTTTGCACAATTTAGAATAACATCACACACCTCTAAAGCCGAAATTCGATAATTAAATCTGCTGCTATTTGGACGTTTGCGTTTTTCTGGTGGTGGCTCATCGCTTATTAAATCTGTTTAGTCCATTTACTAATTTAACATAACTTATAAACAATGTAACCCGCTATTTTAATAATGTTCCTGTCACTTGGCTTTTGACACATTGTCGAAATTACTTCAAAAACGTCATCTTTCAAATATCTCAGTGTTATTTAAATTCTTTTAATAAAATTTGTATCGTATATGTTGTCTTTTCTTCGATCCTACCTTGAATAAATACAATAGTGAGTGTATTCTCTTAAATATTTAATCTTCCTTTCTTGTGATCCTTAATTTTTGGATTTTATATCACTTTATGTTTAACTTCTTTCTATAACAGCTTCTCTGTGCCTGTTTCCTATTACTTTTCATTCTCATTGAACTTGTTATTAAATTCCTTCTGCCAATACAATTCTTATTCCAGTTATAATTTTTCGATTGTCAATTTATTACAAACAAAATGAATATGGCCATTGCTATACTACTACATTATATTATAACATTATTTTCTTTAGATTGACATTTTTAAATTCGTTATATCTTTTGAATGGAATGTCCAATTTTAATAATTTAAAAAGTATTTTACTGGTATTGAAATGGTCTTTAATAAAATATCATTTAATAGGATAAGAAATAATACAGAGGTTTGGATAATATGGTTTGATTATTGTCGGCACTTTTATTAACTTTTAAAATGTAAAAAAGTAGTTATAGTGGCATAACTACAGTAGTTAAACATATGGTTTCGCGGACTTTTTTGTAGATATTAATACGTTCTATAATACTGTAGAACATTTTTTTGTTCTATCAACAATAGTTTCCGCAGCGTACGCGATGGCAGATTTTTTGTGACTAATTTTTTCACACCTTGGGTTACATTAATGCATTTTTATTGGGGATATCTTTTTTTTTGAAAATGTAATATAGCCTATGTCACTCAGTGAAAATGCAGCTTTCTAATGGTGAAAGAATTTTTGAAATCGGTCCAGTAGTTTTTGTGTGAAAGCATTACAAACATGCATACAAAAACACAAATGTTTCCTCTTTATAATATTAGTTTACATACCAAATCATATCGCCCTTCGCGCTGGTTTAAATGCAGCGACGATGCCTGGTAAAATCACGCATTGGTTTAAGACAGCCACGGGGGCAGCGGGGTGCGCGCGGGTGTTTGAAAGAGCTCTGAGCGCACGTACGTGTGGACCAGATAAGGAACAAGTGAGCGATCGCGCGAATTAGGTTGGTTATTCCACTGGTCGCCTATTGTATATTATTTGATAAAATACTATATATAACCGGCGTTAGTGTTGGAATTACGGAAGCGAATATCTCGGCGTCTACTGATCGGATTTTGATGATTGCGGTGTCAAATTGTAGGGTTTGATGTCTTCTACAGGATGATGTAGAAAAATATGCAAATTTTTTGATATACAGGGGGAGAATTTTCACAACAATATGTTACGCTTTTATAAACATCAGAAATGTCGGAAAAATTATGTAAAAGAAAACTAGTTATAACTAATACAGGTTCGCCCGCCCAATTTTTTGGGAGCTCTGCAGCACTGCAGCGCTTATGCGCCAGCCGCCACTGTGTCAGATAATTCTAACCTCTGAGCGTGTATCACTTTATGATCCCCTAGCAAAGACATTATGTTCCGTCAAACGTCAATGACAAATGTATTCTGACAATTACTTGAGTAGTGTGGGTGGACGTTTTTAAAAACGGCTTCTGCGCACCCCCTCCTCGCGCCAACTTAATTGGCGCTTGCTATACATAACTATTTAATTATTCTGTAAAAGATACTTGAATGTCTGAGCGAAGGCTGAGTTTTCCGTCTAGCTCGATGCTTTACGAGTTCTCGCTAGATGTTTTCTCGTTGAGTTCTTCGTAGATACTGTTCTTCTATCCCAGGCAGTGTTGCCACACGTACGAAAATAATATACCGTACTTGGTGGTATAAATTACAGTATTTGCAATAAAAATACCGTACATGTTTATGGGAAGTAATACTATATGTTTAAATAAAATATGTATTTTTAGAATTTATTACACATATACATAACAAAAAATAAGAAAGTTACAAAATCCCTTTTATAACTTGCGGCAATTACGTTATTAATTATGCCCTGGATTTAGTTCTTCTGGTCTGGACATTTTCTTTGCTATATTGGAGTCTGGAAAAATGTGTGCTAATAAAGAAGAAAGATTATTTCATAGTTTGAAGTGACATGTTGTGTTCAGTTAAAAGCCCACATAATTTTATTTCTGCCTCCTGGGCGGAATCAGAACTTGTAGACATTGAAATCGACGGTAAATTTTTCCATAAATGTGGAAGAAGTTCCTTTTTCATTAGCTCTAATTAGTTTTTTATGTTTCTCAGATTCTGTATGCTCATTAATTGTGGAAAATTCTGCATCCAATTCCTTGGTACATATGTCACATTTCCCCTTATAACAGTTATTCTAAACAGGCCTTAACCACATTTTGTATTCTGACATATTTATCCACACATTACGAAATTTCTGCCATTACAAAGAACATGCTAAAGATAGTATTTATTTACCAGCGTTGCGAGATAAGTATATCGACAACAACGGCCCTTTGTGAGTTTCAGGTTGAAAATTCTGATTTAAGAGAAAAAATTAAAATATGTTTTTTTTTTAGATTTTACACTTAAATAGCAACATTCTAATATCTGTAATATAACATTTCAAAACTGAGCCATGCTACTATTATTTTTTCCACTTATAAGACCAAATACATCGATAAAATTTCCCTATATTTAGTCCTAATTATCTGGTTATACAATTTTTAACGAAACTGTTCTGTTTTTAGAAAATCTTATAATCAGCTTCTGTGGCTATTACTTTCGGTTAGCCTTGAAAAGGGTGTTAACGTCGTAAAATAACATAGAAATAATAAGTATGTTTATTTCTGACAACGCTACATTTGATAAAGCTTTCCTCCAGAAAGAATACTAATCTAAAACTTCCAAAGAGCTGCCTCTCTTTGAGTTTAAAAATAAATACCTGCAATCGATGAGTTGCTCTCATTAGCTTCTTTGGAATTGAAGCAACATCGTTTTCACTTTTTTTTCACACTAGACATTTCTCTACTATAGATAATTTTAAACACTGGAAGTTTCGGCACCAAGACTGAATAATAAAACTAATGAAATTATGTTGAATCTTAACAAACCAGAGCAATTTGTAGTTAGGAGATTCACATACATATGTGTATTGCGGGGATTTACAACAGAAAGTTGTACTTAGGTGATTCACATAAATTCGAATCACGAAAATACACCAATTTTATACTACTAGTACCAATACAATACGCAAGCGACATCTGTTACATATTCTAACAAATTTTTACAGACATCTTCTCTTACGAAAAATAACGGGTGTTCAGAAACATTCGAAGTCAAAGTAGACCTTGAAAATATGAAGTCATGTCTGAGATAGATTGATACATTTACTTAATACAATTTTATAGGTTATCAAATTAGTATATTAATACTTAAGTAAAGATATACGATTTTTTGTTCAGAGCCCACTTGACTTCGAATGTTTCTGAACACCCGTTATTTAAATAAAATTATATTTTAAAAACACATATTTTTTTGAAAAATGGCTTATTATCGAAATTACCGTATTTTCACGTACGGTAATGGCAATTGGACCGTACACCGTACATTTGATCAAAAAACCGTACATGTGCGGTAATTACCCTATGTCTGGCAACACTGAATTCCCAGGTAAATTATGGGTTTGCATCTATTCGCATCGTCGATTATTCCGTCAAGTTAATAAAATTAAATTAAATTTGTGTTAAGAAAGCTAGAATATTAATCAATAGATAATGGAAAAACCCTCAATGAATAGGACAAAAAGGGTTATAAACTGTAAGCGTAGAACCCTTAATGGACCTCTACATTTAATTTCACCTTTGCATATTTAACCAAATAACAAGCAGGTAACGGGACACAGAATTACATTTATTATGTTAAATCAATTAGGAAATTTTAAGTACTATGTGAGCCAAAAAGACTAAAATAGTTGGTACCATTGATTTTAGTGTTAAAGCTGGTGGTGATCTGACAACTACTTCACTGTGACATTTATAAACAATGCGCATTGGCGGTCACAAAAATAAATCTGAACAAAAACGAAACATTGATAGGAAAACAAATACAACGAAAACGAACATAGCAGGAACGATAATTCAAAATTAACAAAATTGAAAACCCTAAAATAATACCAAAGACAGAAAATTAATGGAACGCCTCTGACAACTTGTCAATAATTAGCCGTCAAGTCAATGTTAGGTGCTTGTCATTCTAACCTGAATTAAATCTTAAAATGAAAAACACACTAGAAAAGTGAGACCAACAAATTTCGACATTTCACATGGATTATAAAGATATAATTAACATTGAATAACAATTTGTATGACCCAAATCTAAGTTCTTTTAAATATACTAAATACATGATGAGTATGAATTTAAAGAAAGTAAGTAGCTAAATATAGATAAACTAAACTAAATCTATATAAAACAAAAAAGACAAATCAATTATGAATATTATTGTTTTGCATTGAATATATACATATCCGGTGTCAAACAAATGTTCACCTTTGTCTTAAGCTTTCTTAACAAGAAATGTTTGATTCTAAATGATCAACCATAGTGCAAATTTGCCGCCATACTAAATTGTTGAAATGTTAGGCACAGTGTACATAGTATATAGAACTGGACTGTACACAGCTCATTAAAAATTCATGAAAAAGCCACATCCATCTTTAGAACGTATAGAGGCATTTCTCTCTTATTGGAGTTTGTCAATATACGGTATCCTGGAGACAGGCATGACTTTTCACTTATACTTGATGTATATATAGTTAACATTCTGAACTTACTGCAAATAAGGATTAATGACTATTAAATCTCATTTCTACATGCAAATGTCGCCTTATGTGATGCGTTAATTACTACAATTTGACATACTGGTACCAACTTAAGTTTGCAAATTATAGTAATTAACGCATCACATAAGTCAACATTTGCATGTATAAATGGCATTTAATAGTCATTAATTCTCATTTGTAGTAAGTTCAGAATATTAACTATATATACATGAAATATAGAAGTGAGAAGTCATGTCCGTCTCCAAGATACCGTATATTAATAAGCTCAAATAAGAGCGAAATACATCTATATGTTCCAGGGATGTACATAGCTTTTCACGAATTTTTAATTACTCTAACAACCAGGACAGTTGACGTTGCGATGTATAGAATTTAGTATGTCAAATTGTAGTAATTAACGCATCACATAAGGCGACATGTGCATGTAGAAATGAGTTTTAATAGTCATTAATTCTCATTTGCAATAAGTTCAGAATGTATACAGCTGTTAAACACTCAAGGTGTTTAACACTCACCTGTGGAGGTGAGAAGCGAGGCGTTAGTAAATTAGTTCGCATATTTTCCGGGGGTCAGATTTACTTGGTTACAGTATAGATATCAAAAAATATTTTATGTAAAAAAATTAACTATTATTATTTAATATTGGGTATACTTTTGATATGGCTTCTGTAAAATTTATCAAAATTTATAAAACACAACAAAGTATGAGCCAACATATAAGAAAAGCATAATATTTGGACAGATATATCATAATTTGGGGGCAGTATTTTCGTAAAATTAATCTTAAAAATGTATATGTGTACTATATTTAAAATGTTTTGTACGCAAATAAATTAGACATGTTTTAAACTCTAATGGAAAGATGAGAAACAAGACTTTGTACATACAATAAGAAAACAGTATGCAATTAATTGATGTGGGCCATTTGACAATGTTATTATCTGCAACTGCAGAAGCAACAATATTGTAATCATTTCGACAATATTGCTTAATGGCATTTTTCTTTAAACCTTGAAATACAAGTTTACCAGGGAGAAAATAAATTCTCTCAACATTGAAAAACTCGTATAATAAATAACGGGTGTTCAGAAACATTCGAAGTCAAAGTAGTCCTTGAAAATATGAAGTCATGTCTGAGATAGATTGATTTTTGACAGACAACAGTTGACATTTAATAATTATTACAAATCCGATATTGCAAGCGCCAATTAAGTTGGCGCGAGGAGGGGGTGCGCAGAAAACGTTTTTAAAAACGTCCACCTCCACTATTCAAGTAATTGTCAGAATCAGAATACATTTGTCATTGACGTTTGGCGGAACATAATTTCTTTGCTAGGGAATCATAAAGTGATACACGCTCAGAGGTTAGAATTATCTGACATTTGATGTAAAACCAACTACAAATCTCCCCACTACTTCTAATCCTGCGCGAACTTACCCCTCCTCACGCCAACTTAATTGGGGTTTGCTATACTTAAGTAAAGATATACGATTTTTTGTTCAGAGCCCACTTGACTTCGAATGTTTCTTAACACCCGTTATATGCAAGTGTTCTAACCAAAAAACGAGCTTGGGGTTGTTTGTTAATGCATATACGGTGTGTGGTACGTCCACTGTCCAATAAGACATGATAGGGATATACACGGTGATGGGAAACTGTAACTGCGCTGTGCCAGCGTTTAGTTACCTCACTTCCACGGTGTATATCCTTAATGAGAACATATTTAAAGCGCATTCTTACTTATCGACTCAGCGCAAATTTGTTACAAAGCAATAACTCTTTGAAAATAATATTAATATTTAGTTCCTTCTATTGCCAACAATACGAAAATATTACAAAACCAATGCCAAAAATTTAATTGTATCATACATATTTAATGTTTACATCGTCACTGCTAATTCTCTTACCATCATTCGTTAGTTATTTTAAGAAAGTTTTATTAAAAAATAAAACCAATTTTAGCTGCAAATTTATTTGTTTTCTTATCAATACCAAATATTCTATATTAATATAAAAAGTTATTATTAAAATACAAATAGAATACCAAGAATACTAAAACAAGAATAAAATATAAAATATAGTATATATAAAGTTTTTTTAAATGTGTTAGTTATTAGAGTCAATACGCAAATTTTAAAAAAATCCGGAATAGAAAATTTATTGGAATTTATAAATGAATCATAGACACCATAAACATGAATAGGTATTGTGTATCTTAATAATAAATAAAATCTTTCTTCAAATATAAATTTATGACTTTTTATAAACGAAATCTGATAACATACCTTTTAACTTGTAAAACAAATTAATAGCCAATTAGTTATTAATTATCTACTTATTTTTCAATACTGAAAATTAGTGTCAATTAGATATTTAATGATAATTAATTCTAATTTCTGAATTTAAATAGATTTAATCAAAAAAATATATAATTGTGTAATGATTTTATCTCTTCAAATTTAACAAATAGTATGAATGCAATAATATTCAAAACCCAATCATCTTAAACTGTAAATCAAAATTTAATACCAACGTTAAGGAAATAATATTTAATATCATTATGTTTTCCTTCTATTGCAATTATTACGTAAACATCTATTCTATTCCATACATATACGCATTTAAATTAGCGCTAAATATATTCACAGTGTACATCAGTAGATGGCAGTGAGTTCGGTTTCTTTCTAGTGTAGATGAAGTAGGTAGCGTAAGCGTGGCTAATCAAGGTACAAAAAGGTAATTTTCACTAAATTTTTAGTGTTTTATCACAAAAATTCTGTCATGTAACTGTAAAAACCAACGATTGGATACGTCTATTTTGCTCGGAACGTACGATTTTCTATTTACATAAATTGTACACGTCAATAAAACGTAACTCAAAACATCGGGTCGTAACACCCACCATCATTGAAAATTGTCTGTTTTGATGTAAATTATTTGATCTGCAGGAAAATGAGTAGCTCAGAGGAGGTTTCTTGGATCTCATGGTTTTGCGGACTAAGAGGAAATGAATTTTTTTGTGAGGTAAGCAACAACGGCAATTTAAAATCCGTCAAAATGGATAACAATCCTGGAATTTGTCTTATCTTGTTTGTTTCAGGTCGACGAGGATTACATTCAGGACAAATTTAACTTAACAGGTTTAAATGAACAAGTTCCACATTATAGGCAAGCTTTGGACATGATATTAGACTTAGAACCAGGTTATTATATTTAGTTAAACATAATATATTTGTGGAATATTGTGTATATTCAAATTTGTAGATGATGAACTAGATGATAATCCGAACCAGTCAGATTTAATAGAACAAGCAGCTGAAATGTTATATGGTTTAATACATGCTAGGTATATATTAACGAATCGAGGAATTGCTCAAATGATAGAAAAATACCAATCAGGTGATTTCGGCCATTGTCCTAGAGTCTACTGTGAATCTCAGCCAATGTTACCTTTAGGTAAATTTAACCCGATACTTAATTACCAACCATTACGTTTCTAGCGTAATAGCTGGGATAGCTGCAAAAAATATATAAAACCATAAGATAGTTTGTCTTATACACTTAAATATACTTTATTTTGTTTGCAGGGTTATCGGATGTTCCTGGTGAAGCTATGGTAAAATCTTATTGTCCAAAGTGCATGGATGTATATACACCAAAATCATCACGTCATCACCATACAGATGGTGCATATTTTGGAACAGGTTTCCCACATATGCTTTTTATGGTGCATCCTGAATATAGACCAAAACGTGCTACGAATCAATTTGTACCCAGGTAATAATATATGTTTTATATATTGGCTCATAATTTATATTCACTTTCTTGGAAATTACACTTAATTAATATAAAATATATTCCATTGCAAAAAATTAAATTTGTCTGCAACACATTTTTTTCTTTTCAAAATTTTAATTGTTATATGTATTATATAAAGAACTTAATGTATATATATGGACCATGAAATTAGAACCACTAAAACATTTTGGTAAATCAGTATATAAAGCTGAAAATGAGTGTTCATTAGTAAACATAAAAAATAAGATATATGTACAGTGTGTGACATATAAAATCCGTACACTAACATATTATCAATATAAGCCAGGCTTATCAAATTTAAGATGTATGTATTATAACCTATGAAGTCTATAAGTGACAGTATGAATATATTTGTCCCGTTTATGCAACCAAAAACTTATACTCATAACAGTTGTACGGGTTTTATACCTATGTCACACATTGTACATATTATACAATATTTGATATGAATACATTTTCATCTTTATATATATTTTTTTATACATCACAAAACAAACTATATCAACAAAGGTTTTCGAAAGTAGTAAAAGTTATCAAAATACTCTGACCGATAGTGATAAATCGTGCCGGGGGTATCGGGAACAAGCTGCTGTCCGAGAAGATTTTTGGGGATTTCCTTTTTGTTTAAGGTGAATACTAACAGTCAAATATCGTAAGTCGCTCCACGGGCGTAATAAACTCATGGCCTGCTGATGTCTCTATAGTTGGCGTTAACCCGTTTGGAGATATTAAAGTGGGAATTATTAAATACTTAAACTTAGACAAATTGTAACGAGTTTTTCTCTGATTCGTTTCGTAAATTTATTTGTTTAATTTTTTATGTGGCCCCTAAATTTTAGTCCAACTTCGTAAGTTCTTAGAACTGTTTCGATGTGATATGTTCCCACCTCTTTCGTTTATAATTCGATAAACAGCTTTATTAGTAGAAAGCATCATTAGAGTAACATCCCACCGGCGGCTTGTCCTCGCGCGTATGTATATTTTGTCAGTCGCCGTTCGAACAACGTTGTTAGAACCAAATAAACTTCTTCTCTATTTATTAGACAGTTGACAGCTTTTTGTTGCGTTTTTTATGTGATTTTATAATCCTTTTTTTCTTTCCGTTTAATTGCTAATTCTTGTTTGCATTTCTTCAGGTTTTCATAAAAATTAAAAAACTGTTCGCGTGGTTTCTGATTTTATTAACTACCATTTCAAGTGCTTTAAATTGTCTGTTTGGTTCAAGAATTATTACATGATTAATATAATGCGAGTTTTTTTTTGTCCAAAAAATAATTTCTCAAACCGAAACACCGGAAGAAACGCAATACAATAGTTCACTGAAAATTATCAGTACTGTTTGATGGAATCGTGTTTTTTTCATGCAACTTCGCATCAAAAATCTATTTCTCTTTTTTGGAAGAACACACATTGTTTGTTTGTTGTTTCTTCTTCTCTGGTTTTCTTCCCTATAGCATAATTCATATTTAAAAAGTAAATTTTAAGTTTCATTTAATCTCGGAACACTTTATCTTCACTGTTGGACAGTATAACCAATTTTATGACGAATCGAACTTACTCCACTGCTATCGTAAAAGTGCAATACAAATGAGTTAATAAAATAATCGCCAAACAACAATATACACTTTCAGAAAAACTAAAAGTATGTGATTATTGAACCTGGACAAATCATAGGGAAAACGACATTATGTATGTTATATGTTGTACATTTAACAATTCAAATAAATATATGTATGTTTTTCTCCACAATCAAAATTTCTGTAAAACACGGCTATTAAATTGAATGCTTTTATTGTGTTGTGATATATCAATCTTTGTAATCCGAATTGAATGGTTCTACTGTATCAGCACAATAGAGCAGTATTTTACATAAATTCCATTTGTTTAGAAAAATAGTATATTAGAGAACCAGTGTCATAAGACGATGTTTTGTTGTACGAGGCCAAGTTTGGAAAACGAGCCGAAGGCGAGTTTTCCAAAGGACGAGGACAACAAAACGTCTTATGAAACGAGTTTTCTATACTATTTTTTCTATTTCGCATTTCCATAACTTTTAAAATTTGTATTTTTCATAGTATGCAATTTGTATAAAATAAGTGACATTTACTTTTTTGAAATGTAAACGTTGGTCAAACCGACATTCCCTATTTTTAAATAGCGAATGTCATTTAAAATATATTATTATTCTAATTCAAACAGAAACTATAAAGAAATGATCGATAATTCTAATTACCTAAGCGGGACACCACCGAATCTCCGTGAAATAGCAGAAAATATATCTGGAAATTTATTGCCAGAAAAATCTCGTGTAGTATATGAAAAAAATTATCAGCAATTTGAATCTTGGTGTATTGAAAATGAAGTTCACATACTATCAGAAAATGTTTTATTGGCATATTTTAAGCTACAAAGTGAAATAAAAAAGCCCTCGACACTATGGGCATTATATTCTATGTTGCGTTCTTGTTTAAATATCTATAAGAACTTAGATATATGAAAATATTCTAAACTACAAACATTCTTAAAACGTTGTGGACAAGGATATCAGCCAAAGAAATCTAGAATATTAGATATGGAACAAATTGATCATTTTATAGAAAATGCTGATGATAAATTGTACCTTGCAATAAAGGTATTTCTGTTTCTCTATTAAAACACAATTTGTATAGCATTTTCATTTTAGGTTGCATTATTAATAGGTTATGCTGGAGCTTGTAGACGAGATGAATTAGTAAATATGTCAATCAATGATATTGAATATAAGGATGATTTCATTGTTTTTTCGATACCTAAAACAAAAAATTGTTTACCTAGAAGTTTTGCAATCACAACCCCTAAAAATGGATTGATTTAATAAAAAAATATATAAGTTTAAGACCAAAAAACACAACCATTGAACGTCTCTTTCTTACCTATCGCAATGGATATTGTATATCATGTCCAATTGGAATTCATACAATAGGCAAGATGCCTAAACTTATTGCGGTCTTTCTTAAATTACCAAATCCTGAATTATTTAGTGGACGCTGTTTTAGACGTTCCAGTGCGTCTCATATAGCAAATAAGAGTGGTGATTTGATTAAAATTAAGCAACATGGAGGATGGAAATCGTCAGCTATAGCTGAGGGTTATATTGATACATCCATGAAAAGAAAAATTGAGGTTGCTCAAATGTTCTCGTCTGAACAAAATACATCAAGTGGGTGTTCAAGCGTTTCACAGCCACAATCTTCAAATAAAAAATCTAAAGTTATTGTTGAAACTAATACTACAAGGAAAACGTTAGTTTCCAATCAAAACCTACCTGGCATTAATATAAATGCTTATGATTCATCGCAAGTTAATGTACATGTTTATACTAATTACAATAACTAAAATAAAATACATTAACATAATTATATTTTTATATTGAGTTTTGTGCTTCATTATTACCTTGTTTACGTACTAAAATATAATAATAAATAGTCGTTATTCTACATTCATGTATCATGTATTATCTTTTGTATTCTGGTAGGTACATAACCTATATTAAGCAGCGTGTCAAATATTATTCCAAATTGAACAGGAAACCAACACTGAATAATGAAAGGTTGCGTCTCGAAATAAGGTTCATTTCAAGCCGCGAATGCGTGTCAAAATGAGATCATTGTGTGTGCGAAATAGAAAAACACGTTTATCCAAATTGCTACATGTACACAATAATATCGTGTCGTATATCCTTTCGTTTGTCCAGGTTTAGTGATTAAATAGTTACACAACATTTTTTTCTTGAATATATGTTCTAAATCAGGAGTTCCCAAAGTACGCCCCGCGGGCCAAATGCGGCGCGCGATGTAAGATCGAAGATCTTAATTTAATAAAGTAATTTGTATTTTTTTAAAAAATTAATAAATATTGTTTTTATATTACATATTATATTAAAAATACATAGTTCAATTCAAGCTAAATACAAGCCTACTAACTTTATATTTGAAACTTCAAAAAATCATATGAAAACAAATTCCAAATAAAAAAATATATATATAAGTGTTTCAATAAGAGCGCAATATTTCAAGGTTCAATAAAACATGGTTTTCTGTAGTCAAGTATTGAAATATTTATTGATTTATAGTGTATACATTTGTGAATTATGTATGAAACAAAATATCTTGTAAATGATCGCCATGGCTTTGCTGGTATACGCGTACTCTTTTGACAAAATTCGCAATATCATCATTTTATATATGTGGCGGCATTTCATTGATAGAGCGTCTAATTTCGGCATTTAATGCTTCGATGGTTGCGGGCTTATCGGCATAAATCCGTGACTTCAGATAGCCCCCAGCCAGAAATCCAAAGGTGTCAGTCAAATCGCAAGAACGTGGTGGCCAATTCTAGTCACCGAACCGGAAAATGACACGGCCAGGAGCAAACTCGTGCAAGACAGTGAATGTTTCACGGGTGGTATGACGTGTGGCCCCGTCCTGCTGAAACCACATATCGTCAAGAGCAATATCTTCCAATTGAGGCACAAAAAACTATGTTATCATATCACGATAACGTTCGCCATTCTCCGGTATCGCTTTACCTTCCGCATCTTCAAAGACGGTCCAATTATTCCTCCAGACCACAATGCACACCAAACAGTAACATGTTTGGGACGCATTGCTTTCTGATGAATCATTCGTGGATTTTCTGAGCCCCAAATGCGGCAGTTTTGCCAATTTACGAAGTCATTGAGGTGGAAATGGACGCCTCATCACTGAAAATGATTTTGTCCGGAAAATCGGCATTGACTTCTGTTTCCTCAAGTATAAAATTGGTGAACTCTCTTCGCTGTGCATGGTCTGTTGGCAGAAGTTGTTAAGTTATTTGGACTTTGTAGGGGTGGAGATGCAAATCTTGAGTCAGAATATGCTGAAGAGTGGCTGTTGTAATAGCCAATTCTTGTGCACGATGTTGAATCGACGTCTCTGGATTTTCGGCCACACTATCGCGAACTGCCGTGATGTTTTGTTCTGAACGATCTCTACGAGCTCGTGTCGTGTGTTTTATTTACATCACTAACAGCACCAGTCCTTTCGAATTTTTCGATTATTCTTTTCACTGTAGCTGAATTAGGAACATTCTGTCGACCGAATATTGGACGCACTTTACGAATGGTGGCAATCAAACTCACCATTTTGATAATAATGTTTAACAATCAGTACGCGTTGTTCGATCGTCTAATTCTCCATGTTTACTAACTCCCATCTGTCAGTTTTCGATCTGTCACAGCATAATCTCGTGTCATTATGACTATCAAACATGGCGGACAATTCAAATCTTGCACTCTTATTGAAACATCCATTATAATGCAGCACATTGTAATTTTTTTCTATTATCAGTAAGATCATTCAATTGAACACATGCACAAGAAATGTTATCATTATTTGGAAGTACATATATTTGCGAAAAAACTTCGTCAATCATGGTACTTAATAAGTCAAAGTTGACATCGACACTAACAGATGAACATTTCAAATCAATATTAAGAATGCATTCTAGAACTGGAAATCTAGAACCAAATTTCAATTATATAATTAAAAATAAGCAAGTGCACTACACATCGCATTCAACTTAATTCAAATTTTTTTCAAATTCCTTTTTTTAATTTTATTTCATAGTTAATGTAATAATATATCAGAATAATTGAAACATACATGAGTAGGTAAACCCCACCAGTTTTGTATAATACAAAGGTATTTTTAATAATATTTTATATTATTAAAAATACCTTTGTATTAATGTAATAATACTTGTATAATATAAAAATATATTTGTAACAAAAAAAATAATAAATACATATATTACAAATATATTATTATTTTTTAAAAAAAAACATTTTTGCAATTTGGCCCGCCAAATATTTTCGAATTTACAGTTTGGCCCTCCTAAGCTAAAACATTGAGAACCCCTGTTCTAAATTATTCAAAGTGATCCTAATTCAATCGTCAGGGAGTTTATATAATATAAAACAATATTCTCTTATATTTTATATTAATTAATGTACATTTAATTTTAGCTTGGATATATTTTAAATACATTTTTAATATGTGTATTTACTAATGGAGGAATATACACATTGACCCTTCTCAAAACACGACTAATCAATTCTTTTAAACAAGTTAATAAAAGTTCAAACAAACGTCCGCTTAAGAAAGATTTTCACGATAAGAATGCGTTGGCGTCATTGATAGAAGCTTCGGTCTAACAAATATGGAATTATCAAAATATTCACTTGATATAAAGATACTAATCGGGTTATTCCAGGGTTATACGGCCCTCATGTTGTCTGCCTACAAACAACTCTCGCGTTGTTGACAAATTGCGAAATTTACAAAAATTATTTTGACATCGCATTTTAATCGTCGTTTTGTTCTCATTGGATGGAATAAATGACATTTGTTGAACATAACCTGTAAATGATAAATACAATTGACAACACAGCATAGACAACTTCAATGACGTGAACGCACTTTTATCGTGAAAATCCTATAGTAGGTGCCGCATCATAGCTTTGCCTTCTACGATTCTTCATACATAAATGTACAAATACAGGGTATAACCCTAGTATTTTAAATTATATTTTCTTAATCCCATTATTATAAAATTAGCACTAACCTTATAACATCAACATGTTCCATTTTCAGATTATTTGGATTTAAAATTCATCCGTTAGCATATCAATTACAACAGCAGGCAGCCCAAACATTCAAAGCACCATTACGGACGTTGAATTATAACAACGGAAAACGTTAAATTATTATACATTTTATTTATGACAGAGGTCTGTATTTCTTTTAAAATGAAAGTAAAGTTAATAAATAAACAAATTAAAATAAGATTAATTTAGTTAATTTATGATTTATATATAATTGTTAGTTATATGTTGTATTCAATCAAGAACATTATTTGTACTGTATAGTATATTTTTTGTGTACTAATAAAGTTCTCATAAATACAGCTCAAATAAATATTAAATTCACCTTTTATAATTTGCATTTTAAAAGGTGTACGTATTAAATCTACAGATAGCACAAAAATATGTGTGCAGTTGCTGTTTATTAAAGGCCGTGTTGGTCTAGTGCAGTTTTTCCCAAACCGCTCCAGAAAAATAAAATACAAAAATTCAATTATGTATAGTAAAGAATAAGAACAAAAAAGTAGAATCAAAGTAAAGAAACTAAATTACATTTCGCGTCTTTTCTGTATATGGCTCAATTGTTTAAATACTCCCTAAACACCATTAACTAGGCGTAAGAAAATCCGCCATAGAAATTGATTCTGGAAAAAGCTCCGCGAGGCAAAATGTTGATAACGACTGGTCTTATGGATAAATTATTAAATTCTGTGGCAGCTTGAGTTCGGATATTGTTACATTGGTGCCGTTTTTTCGGTTTTAGCTCAAATCAACTGATATAAATGAGTCCCTGAATGTCAATCTGAGGCAATAATAACTAATAGGTGCATAGCGTTTCCCACCATATTATCGCTCTGAAATACCGTAATACTTAAGATGAAACAAACCCTATGAGCCTTCAAGGCCTACATAATTGCTATTTAGTAAATCAATATAAACATAATACCGTTTCAATATACTATTAATGAAATAGACACATTAATGAAATTAACACATTGACGTTTTCAAAGTCATACAGAGCAAAAACACTAAAACTTACGTCTCAAAAGCCTAAAGCAACCCAACTATTCCTGTGACCATGATTTCAGAAACTTGTTTACCAGCGCGTGTAACCGTAATTCAATTCTAATGCGTTTACTCTTCATTTAGTTTTTTATTGAATATTGTTTCGGCTTCATTCAATGTTAAAGATGCCGTCGGCTCGCTGATACATGAAAGCATTTAACAACGTTCCCATACTTTACATTTTACAAAATATTGTACAATTGTTACACAGCTAGAGCAATTGTGACAAATTTGAAAAGGTTGAATGAATGTTTGAAAATTTTTTTTTTGTTAATTCAAAATCCAGGTTTATTTTTTAGTTGTATTTGCACATGCTTCAACTATGTTGATACTATGTGATATTATTGTAGATACATACCTAAGTTTCTAGTTTAAGCATTTATTGTACTATATCGTATCATTTAGACGTACTATTAAAATATATAGTTTTAAAAAGATGTATATATCGGTTATATTTCACCTACCAACTGCAAACAAAGAGGACGAAGTAAGTCAGCTTGCCTTTATTACAATTTCTTTTTACTTAAATCAATGGTTATTTCCACAAAAAGTCTGTAATTTAACAAGTGAAGTCAAAAATTGTTGAAGAAAGATTAAAAATGATTTTTTTTCCTTATTAATATTTGCTGTATTTTTTAAACTTGCATTAACAAAACCGTTAAAACTAACCATGACCAGAGATAGGTAACTAATCTATAATTCCTGCAAGATAAAAACTTCGTATATTAGAATAACCTAAAAACAGTTAGTGAAACAGGAAGTAAGAAAATACTATGTGATAGTTTCTGAAACTATTTATTAAAACGAATAATCATAAGTTATAATTTACAATTCAATTCGCTTTCCAATAGACTGGATATTTACACCATCAGCTCCTAACACTAAATTAAATACGAGTACAGCGTAATTAAGATTCTAATTAGACTTTGAAATTTAAATTTTCCCGTTTAATATATTAGGTTTGTTCCACCGTACATAGAACGATACCAAAAGTGTTCCAGCCAAATTTTGATCATCCACCAAGTCACTCGACGGCAGAGACAACTTCTAGGGTCTCTGTTCTAGGGAGATGGCTAGCTTCTGTATAAATTTTTATTAGCCTAGTTCAAACACGATCCTTGAGCTAGGTGGTCACAAACATAGATGTCGCTGATCTGATACTAAAGGCGGGCTTTTTAATATAACGGGTGTTCAGAAACATTCGAAGTCAAAGTAGTCCTTGAAAATATGAAGTCATGTCTGAGATAGATTGATACATTTACTTAATACAATTTTATAGGTTATCAAATTAGTATATTAATTAAGTAAAGATATATGATTTTTTGTTCAGAGCCCACTTGACATCGAATGTTTCTGAACACTCGTTACTATATAACGTGTGTAAAAATTGTCGCAAAAGCTACACGCAGCGACGTTCTTCGTTTGGTTCTGAATAAAAAATCTTAATGTTAAAATGTATCATGCTTCGTTTGTTTTCACGGGGTTCTTGAAGTTCAGACTTTTAGTGCGTAACTAACCTTTGCTCTTCGATATCTGTTAATAGAGATAGTTGCAATTTAGTTTAAAGAAAAAAATTTGACTTGTATTATTTCGTAAACGTTTTCTTTTTGATTTAAAAGCTTGTTTTAAACATTTATTCATTAACGTACTTCCACGAAAAACACATTTGGCAACGTTGTAGAACAATAAGTTTGTATTTCAAAGTAAGTTCAATCAAAATCATTACTGTCAAATTTTGACATTTACGAAGCATGATACGACATTTTAACATTAAGATTTTTTATTCAGAACCGAACGAAGAATGTCGCTACATGTAGCTTTTGCGACAATTTATACACACCTTGTATACGAGAATTCTTATAGCGGGTGTTCAGAAACATTCGAAGTCAAGTGGGCTCTGAACAAAAAATCGTATATCTTTACTTAAGTATCTGATTTGTAATAATTATTAAATGTCAACTATTGTCTGTCAAAAATCAATCTATCTCAGACATGACTTCATATTTTCAAGGACTACTTTGACTTCGAATGTTTCTAACACCTGTTAGAATTGTTTTGCATAATATTGTTTTATGTATTAAATATACTTTTTCAAAACAGTATTATGCAAAACAATATACATTGAAAATGTCTATGTAATGAAAACTCAAAGAAAAAGCAATTTATATAAATATAGGTGAATCTATTAAAAAGTAGAAGTATAATTGTACATACACATTCAAATTTAAAATAATTATAAATCGTAGGAATATTCAATTTAACTTATAAATGTTATTCATATTTTTAAGTTTAAATATGGTCGCAAGAAATGTTAAACGTTTAATTTAACAATCTTCTTTTTTGAATTCTACTTTGTTCTCCAATTGCCGATTTATTCTTATACAGTAATTCAATCCAGTAATTGCTTCATAAGAATGTGATGGACTTGAGTTTGAAAGTTGAAGATCTACTAAAGTCTTGAAAGTATTTGGTGTATGAGATGCTGAAAAATGCATTTCATCCACTTTCTCAAGCATAAAATTAATATTTACTGACCTACAAAAAAGCAAATAAAATGTTTCTGGTGCCATCTATAATCGGCAACAGCTAACTAAATATGCATTTCCAAATTTCTCCATTTAACTTATCCATCTCCCTAGATGTTGTCTCTGCTCGACGGTCATAACAGTTCACAGATTGAAACTGGTACCATTTGTACTGACATTACACTTATCTATGACATTACATACTTCATCCTGTGAGAATAGACCACGCAAGTGCTGTCGTCATTTTTGCGGAAGGTCAGGGATCGCGTTCCAAACAAACGGCATTTAAATTTTTTTCATAAGGTATTTCGTATTGTATTTGGAACGCGTTGCAAATTTGAAGTGAAAAGTTGTTATTTTTAAGTTAATTTTAATTGTTATTGCATGTAGGTATGAACGACGTTGTTTAAAACTGATATTAATAATATTAATTGTTTTATAGCACGGTTATACTTGAGTAACAAAAGTACAAAAGTGAGGTTAGATAGATATACATAATGGTGATGTGTTTTGCTCCTACTTGCAAGCATTAAGTGAAAAAAAGGGATGCACTATTTTTACTTTTCCTACAGAAAAGGCAGAATTATCGAGGTGGAAAAAGCTTTTTTGCAGTCATTGCTAATTTTTTTTTTCAAATAAAAAACACCATTGCCAAATATTTTGTTTTTAATAACTATAATATGTACCAAGTAACAAATGATATTAATATAGGAAGATTAATTAAAAATCGTTTTACCAAGAGTGACTATACGTTTCAAATGGCGCTTTAAATTTGTTTGGAACGTAGACCCTGACCTACCGTACAGAAAATGGCGATTTGACGTCACGCTTGCGTGGTCTATTGTTTTATAGCACGGTTATACTTGAGTAACTAAAGTACAAAAGTGAGGTTAGATAGATATACATAATGGTGATGTGTTTTGCTCCTACTTGCAAGCATTAAGTGAAAAAAAGGGATGCACTATTTTTACTTTTCCTACAGAAAAGGCAGAATTATCGAGGTGGAAAAAGCTTTTTTGCAGTCATTGCTAATATTTTTTTTCAAATAAAAAACACCATTGCCAAATATTTTGTTTTTAATAACTATAATATGTATATTGATATTTTGCTTACATACTTACCAAGTAACAAATGATATTAATATAGGAAGATTATTTAAAAATCGTTTTACCAAGTGTTGCGTACTCGATCAAGAGAGGGCGCTAGTGCCGTGAGAGAGGAGAGAGTAAGTAAGTAAGGGAAGAGACAAGATGGCAGTTTGTTAAGGCAGTTAAGTTTAATAAAGATATACAGTCCACTACAAGTTTAAGATCTTTTATTTACTGTTTTGTAACATGTAATTCCGTTAAATTAAATTCAGTGTTTACCATCAAGATCTTAAGAATACATAATTTGGTCCTTCGAGCCGGATGAAACTGGTAGAAAAAAGAAAATACGTACATGACACGTGGAAGCTAGACACGAAGGACGGTGAGAGAAACAAATCAACGACGAGTGGGTTGTCCATTCTTACTATTCATAGACACAAAAATATTTGATTTATGACATTTAATTTACTATTGCTGACAATTAACCCTTTACCATTTACAACAAACGACTTTGTGACAGACATAACCTATCATGGCAGAACTCCGACAATTAAGTCAGTTACGATTTAAACGCGGACAGGCGAAAGCCTCATTGACTAGATTTCAAACTTATTACGATTCAATAAATATAAACGAATTAAATGACGTTATAGTGACACAGTTTAAATTACGACTCGAAAAGACAGAACCGATATTCATTGAATTTGAAAAAATACAATCTGAAATAGAATTGCTTATTCAAAATAATGAACTTGATCTTCAATTAACACCAGAAGAGAAACAAAAAGAATACGACGAACGCGATACTTTTGAATCTACATATTTTAGTTTAGTTAGTTTAATAACAAGTGCAATTGCTAAATATGAAAAGAATTTAATTGATATCAGTGACACCGCGTCACAAAGATCCGTGAGATCGGGAGAGCTTACTTCTTCTCAAGTAAAATTACCCGTTTTAAAATTACCGAATTTCTCTGGCGCATTCGACAAATGGCTGGAGTTTCGGGATGCATTTTCGGCTTTAGTTGATAGTAATAATTCATTGAATGACATTCAAAAATTTTATTATTTGAGATCTAGCCTTGAAAAGGAACCGGCAGAATTAATACAAGCAATTGAAGTTTCGGCTTCAAATTATAGCATAGCGTGGTCTTTATTAAAAGAGCGTTATGAAAATAAAAAATTAATTTTACATAATTATGTAAAGTCATTATTCGAAGCACCGACGTTGCTAAAGGAAAATCATACGGATCTAAGAAAATTATTTGACAATTTCCAAAAAAACATTCGTTCTTTAAACGCGCTAGGTCAGCCTACTGACAAGTGGGATACTCTTTTATTGTTTTTATTAACTAATAAATTCGATTATAGAACTAAACGTGATTGGGAAGCCTTTAAAATTGAAGGCGAACTTCCTACAATGCAAGATATGAATATATTTTTAAGGGAAAAATGTGAATTGCTAGAAAAACTAGAAATGACAAAGAATGACATCGGTATTAATAAAAACCAAATTCGATTTTCGAAAGGTAGAGGTCAATCTACTTCGGCATATTTATCGACACAAAATAAAAGTTTTACGTGTTATTTCTGTAAAAAAGACCATTCAATATTTAGATGCAATCAGTTCTTAGAATTAGATGTAAATTCGAGGAGTAATGAAATTAAAAACAGAAAGTTATGTGTTAATTGTTTTAATCCGAACCACAGTGTTCAAAAATGCGAAAAATTTAATTGTCGTAAATGCGGTAAAAAACATAATACATTACTTCACAAAGAGCATCAAGAAGCGGCAAATGTTAAATCAAAGGATGCATCTAGTGATGTAACAATTCCGACGGCGGAAACTGTTGTAGCACATTCTATTAACAAAAAAGACAGTAACGTTTTTACATTGCTCTCAACGGCTGTTGTTAGTGTAAATGATGATTTGGGGAACACGGTTTCTGCGCGCGTACTATTAGATCCAGGTTCACAGAGTAACTTTGTTTCCGAAGAATTTTATAAAAAACTCAATTTAAAGAAATACCCTGCAAATTGTACAGTCGTGGGATTGGGTGACTCAGCTGGAATGGCAGCAAAGTTTAAAACAAATTTAAAATTATCGTCGTGTGTTAGTAATTATTCAAGGGAAATTTCTTGTTTAATATTACCAAAAATCACACAACTTGTACCAGCGGTTTCGTTTGACATTAGCAGTTTAAAAATTCCAAAAAATCTTGTTTTGGCAGATCCTGGTTTAAATATAAATGGAAACATAGATATTTTACTTGGTATAGGAATGTTTTATGAGGTAGTTTTAATGGAGCAAATCAAGCGCGATTGTTTACCCACACTACAAAAGACTAAGCTAGGTTGGATAATAGGGGGAGAATTATGTCAATTAAGTCTTTTGACTAATTCTAAAGTCACGGCATGTCTTTCAATTGATGATGAAGTCAATCAAACTTTAACAAAATTTTGGCAGTTAGACCAATGCAGTGATGCTCATACAAATCATGATAATAATATTTGTGAAATTAAATTTAAAGACATAGTTAAACGCGATTCGACGGGGCGGTTTATAGTAAGAATACCATTTAAGGATAATATAAATTTATTAGGTAACTCAAAAGAAACCGCGATGACACGATTTTACTATTTAGAAAACCGACTTTTAAAGAATCCAGAACTAAGAAAACAATATACCGATTTTATGACCGAGTACGAAACGTTAGGTCATATGACAGAAATCGTTGACAATATAAGTGACGAGAAAAATAATGGTACTACCGACGCGTATTACTTACCTCATCACGCGATAGTAAAAGAGACTAGCTTAACTACCAAGTTACATGTTGTGTTTGACGCATCCGCAAAAGGCGATAGCGGATTGTCCCTTAATGACGTTCAATATGCGGGCCCAGCTATTCAAAATGAATTGTTTTCAATCCTTTTAAGATTTAGACAACATGCTTATGTTATCAGTGCTGACATCTCGAAGATGTACAGACAAATTTTAATTGATATTGATCAGAGAAGGTTCCAACGAATATTTTGGCGGGACGATCCTGACAATAAATTAAAATGTTACGAACTCAATACCGTGACTTATGGGACGGCTTCGGCTCCTTATCTAGCAATTCGTTGCTTAAGGCAAGTCGCAATTGAAAATGAAAATAACTTTCCAACAGCTAGTAACGTAATAAAAAACGACTTCTACGTTGATGATCTGTTGACAGGATCAGACTCTGTTGCAGATCTCATGAAATTACAACAGGATATTGCTGTTATGTTAGAAAATGCGGGTTTTGATCTTAGAAAATGGCTTTCAAACAAAAGGGAGCTGTGCGACAAATTTTATGTAAATGAAAATATGGACTCGAATATTTTGCAGTTAGGGGAAACTGAACAGAATAAAACGTTAGGTATATTCTGGGATGCGAATTCGGATGACATACGATACCAAATTAGACGGTTTGACGGATTTGGAAAAATTACTAAACGCGTTATACTTTCAATTATTAGTCAAATATTTGATCCTCTGGGGTTATGAGGTCCAGTAGTTGTTATTGCAAAAATCATATTACAAATTATTTGGAAGAAAAGCTTTACCTGGGATGAAGAAGTTGACAATCCTCTTCATGACGAATGGATATCTTTTTGCAATGATTTAGAATATTTGAATGAACTACGTGTTTCTAGACATGTGTTTCCGGCGGACTCAAGCAAGATTGAACTGCATGCGTTTGCAGACGCTTCCGAAAAGGCTTATGGTAGTTGCGTTTACGTGCGTTGTCAAAAAGACGATGAATCGTACTCATCTGCTTTATTATGCGCAAAGTCTAAAGTCGCACCGGTAAAACAAATTACATTATCACGGTTAGAATTAAGCGCAGCGGTATTGGCAGCTAAATTAGTAAAAAGGATAAAGTGTGCAATTAGTATTAGTTTCAGTAAGATATATTATTGGAGCGACTCCACCATAACTTTAAGTTGGATTCAAGGTTCACCAGACAAATGGAAAACGTTTGTTGCAAATAGGGTCGGAACAATTCAAGAATTGACTGACATACATGACTGGCACTATGTAAAGTCGCAGGATAATCCTGCAGATGTTTTGTCTCGTGGTACGACTGCATTGAAGCTATTAACCAACGATTTATGGTGGGAAGGACCTTCATGGTTAAGGTCAGACACGATTTTAAATCATTTTAACGATAGTTTAAGTACATGCGAAATAATTCCCGAACAACGAGTTATAGCAAATTTAACAGTTACTAATGATTTTGATATATGTTCTAAATATTCATCTTTGACAAAGCTGCAAAGAATTATAGCTTATTGTCTTCGATTCATATCTAATTTGAAAGGTTTTAAATATAATCGCACTGTTGGCAATTTATCTGCATTAGAAATGCAAAATGCAATTCAAGTTCTAGTTAAACTTTCGCAGACTCAATCATTGTCACAAGACTTTAACAATTTACTAAAGAAGGGTAAGGTTGATAATTCAAGTAGTATTTTACCTTTACATCCGTTTTTAGATGATGACAATCTCATTCGTGTAGGTGGCAGAATTCAAAATGCAAAAATTTCCTATAGCAAAATGCACCCTATAATATTACATAATAAGCATCCTTTGACAAAACTCATATTGAACACCGAGCATAAACGATTATTACATTGCGGACCTCAGCAATTACTTTATAGTATTCGTGAGACATATTGGCCAATTTCAGGTCGATCCATAGCCAGAGAAATTGTACATAAGTGTATCACTTGCTTTAGGGTAAAACCTAAAGCTTGTAGTTATCTTATGGGTAATCAACCAAAAGAACGAGTAAATCATTCTCATCCGTTTGTAAACACGGGCTGCGATTATGCCGGACCATTTCTTTTAAAGGACAGAAAGACGCGTAATCCAAAATTAATGAAGGCATATATTTGCATTTTTATATGTATGACAACTAAGGCTATGCATCTTGAATTAGTAACGGATTTAACTACTCAAGCTTTTATAGCAGCCTTTAAGAGATTTATCTCGAGAAGGGGTAAGCCATCCAACGTGTTTTCGGATAACGGAACGACATATGTCGGGGCTAAGTCTGAGTTATCAAAATTCTTTGAAACCGACTCAGATAAAATTATTCAAAATTTAGCAAGAGATATGATATCTTGGTATTTTATTCCACCCAGGGCACCTAACTTCGGTGGTTTGTGGGAAGCCGGAGTAAAGAGTATCAAATTTCATTTAAAACGTGTTCTGAAAAATCAAAAATTTCACTTTGAAGACTATATGACAATACTGACGCAAATCGAAGCCATTTTAAATTCGAGACCACTGTGTCGTCTTTCTTCAAGTCCTGACGACTTTTTACCTTTGACTCCTGCACATTTCCTAATCGGACGATCTCTCACGTCGATACCTGAACCTTCACTCACTCACGTAGAAGAGAACCGTCTCAGTCACTATCAACACAGGCAGCAATTAATTCAGCATTTCTGGCAACGTTAGTCCCTAGAGTATATCTCTAACTTGCAGAACCGAACAAAATGGAAGAAGGAAGGAACTCAAGACATCTCCGTTGGAGACTTAGTGGTAATAAAGGAAGACAACAGCCCACCCCTGGTATGGAAAACTGCTAGAGTGCAACAGCTACATCCAGGAACTGACAATGTGGTGCGTGTTATAAGTGTTAGGTTGAGTGATGGTGTAATATACAAGAGACCTTTATCAAAAATTTGTGTATTACCTATAGACAATCACAAAATTAACTAATCTAATGAATACAACTTATCTTTAATGATTTCATTTTATTGTTGTTCACATCATGTTTAGTTTAACCGATATTTTTGTAAATGTACATACATATATGTTGAAACACCTAAATATTTCAAGGCGGGCGGCATGTTGCGTACTCGATCAAGAGAGGGCGCTAGTGCCGTGAGAGAGTAAGTAAGTAAGGGAAGAGACAAGATGGCAGTTTGTTAAGGCAGTTAAGTTTAATAAAGATATACAGTCCACTACAAGTTTAAGATCTTTTATTTACTGTTTTGTAACATGTAATTCCGTTAAATTAAATTCAGTGTTTACCATCAAGATCTTAAGAATACACCAAGAGTGACTATACGTTTCAAATGGCGCTTTAAATTTGTTTGGAACGTAGACCCTGACCTACCGTACAGAAAATGGCGATTTGACGTCACGCTTGCGTGGTCTATTACAGTTGGCAATAGCAATAGCAATATCATAGAACCATGGGGGTATAAGTAAAATATGCGAAATATAAAACAAGTTTTAGTTCGCATCCTAATGGTAGTTGGCGAAACTAATCTGATTTGCGCGCTCATTGTTGTCGTTGTTATTATTAGTTAGAGACCAACGAGACCGGCAACTAATAACAAAAATTTGTCCTAGTGAAATGGAAGATCATTACGTCCTTCTCTAGTAATTGGGCAGTCAATTAAAGATGGAACTGTCCAACGATGACGCATTTACCCGCCAGAATTTAAATTTGCTTCTCTAGTTTATTGTCGTATTTATTTTTTATGTTCATACGAAATGTTTATTTTTACATTTTCAGCAATTTCTTCATGTTTAATACATAACGAAAAAGAACTGAAAATGTATAAACATATCGTACAAACATTTGTATTCTTCTTTAGTGGTGCATTTTATTATGTTCAATGAAATAATTGGAATACTTCACATAAAATTTACTTTATTATAACTACTATACAATTCTAAATAACTAAAATAATATACAATAATATAGACCTACGAAAATTAATATCAATAATGGTATAAAATAGACATATTTTAAAAGTATAATAAAAAAAACATATTTTCTTAATAAATAATTGATGATTTAATGTTTTTAATTTTTTTGTAGTATTTTCGTTCCGTAAATTCCTTACTAACCTTGTGCAGAACCAAGGAAGTCTGTTTGACAAACCATCTATTGTTGAGCATCAATCGTTTTTTATGTGGGTTTTCTGAATAATAACCATTTCAATATTTTGGTCTAAGAGCTTTGAAATGTACTCACTCTTAGCTCTGCTTAGTCCATCGGCGTTTATTTGGCAAATTCGGACTGTTTCTCAAATTCTTTGTCGTTTGGTTATGGTTGGGAGATGAAGTTCGTGGATTCATATATATCCGGGAGATTCAGAGATATTGTTTAGGAGCCAAAATTCACTCTAGGTTATGTGGCATTACCCAGGGTATGTGTGTAGCATACAGCCACAGATACAAGCTAATTTAAGACGATAATATTACTCTTAATATAATAGTACCCATAACTAGCCTTGTAAGCACTTGCAGTAACATGGTAGGCTTGTTACAACTTAAGTACATAGTTCGGCACACTAGGACGGTAGGTGACGTGGCTAGTGCTATATGCACCGACCGCCTATTATTATCCTAGAGTTTTACCTCCAGGTACTCAATTTGTTCAGCTGAATCGAGTTGGGACCGAAAAAACGGCATCGATTATTATTGGCTACACCAAGGCATGAACCCAGGTTATCAGATTCATACCCATTAGATAATATTTTGATGCGAACTTGATACTTCAGCAACCCTTCGACACTAAAGTGTCTGTGCTATGCTGATGTGAGAGGCAGACTGGAGTATGTGGTACACATTTTACATCTACCAACAAATCGTTTTAGAAAGGATTCAAAAGCGTTCTATAAATACCTCGACATCAAGTGTGATGGAATTTATCCGATACGTGGTACGTATTATAACTATTTACGCGACAGATGGTTTTCGCTCTCTTACTAACAGAAGGGAATAAGCAAGTGCTACCTTTCTTTCGAAACTTGTCAATAGCTCCATGAATGCATCAAGTCTACTATCGCATGATTTTCTTGTGCCGTCTTACTGCACGTATTCGTCTACCACGTTTTTGTTACTGATGCATCTAACGTACTGAAGTAGACACCTTTGGTAACACATAATGCGGAATTGCAGTCTACCAAATATAATTCTTAATTTCCATATCCGGCCGATCCGAATATGGAAAAATCCGGACATCACTAGGTCAATTATAAATAGCTAGAGGGCCAGAAATGATGAACGCGTTGGTTGTTGAATGTTTTTCTAGACGTTTCTATTGGTTAGCATTTGTATTTGTACAAAAAACCAGATATGCAGTACACTACTGTAGATACATGTATGTATACATATTTAAAATAAAAAACAAAAAACACTTTACAAAATAATGTAGGCCAAACTTGAATATCAGTATATTATTCTTGAGCACAGTAAAATATAAATTATTTACAATACAGTACATTACACTGTACTCTTTAAAATATAAAAAGTAAAATTCAGTTTTTGAAAAAGTTTGTGATATCCAGGCAAGTTTTTTACAAGCTCTGCAATCTGACTCTTTTCTTCACTGCAAACAGTTTCATTGATTTCTTCTGGCTTCTCCCGAGACCATTTTTCAGTTGCTTCGTGATCTAACAGCTTCCTCCATGACCTAGCCAGTGTAAGCGGTTTATTTCATCCCATGCTTAAGATACCCACATCGCTACATCTAACATGTCCACCTTTTTAAGTATTCCGTAACACTTTCACCTTAGTCCATTCCAGCAATCAACAGAGTTAGTAACTTACCTTGGTCCATAGATTGACAAAGGGATGTCAAATTTGGGGGTAAAAACACACATTTTATGTCACCATTTCTCAATTCATATATGTTACGCTAAATGTTTTTCAATTTGTGGCAGAAACTGCTTCTGAAACCAATCAGTATATATTTCACAGTTCATCCATGGGCTCTGTTGGTGTCTGTAGTAAACTGGCAAGGAAGACAAATCATAAAAGTTCTTGAAAGCTCTCGGCTTTTTAAATTTTCCAATAAAACCCAGTGAAAGTTTGTGAACTCCTGTAGAATTGCTACAAGTTAAAATGGTCACTCTCTCGTTTTTCTTTTTATATTCTGGTGCATCTTCTTATTTTTAAGCCAAAGTGTAGGTCGGCAGCATTCTATAGTTCAGCCCTTTTTCATCACAATTGTAGAGCTATTCTCCTGAAATCCCATGTTCGTCTATAAAGCTGTGTAAAAATATTTATAAGTTGTCAACATCTTCTTGGTTAACAGAAAGCTTTTCACCACTGATCTGCAGTTTCCGTACACCGTAACGATTTTTCCAACTTTCTAACCATCCCTCACTTGCTTTAAACTGTTCATCAGCTCCGATTTATTTGTTGAAGTGCAAAGCTTTTTCTTTTAGCAAAGAACCTGAAATAGGGAATCCTTGCCCTCTTCTTTGGGCAAACCAAAGATATAAAGCCTCATTAACTTGGCTGTTAGTGACTTTCTTTATCATTTTAGTTTTTTTACGACACTTGATGAAGCTTGCAATGAGCACCACTTCTCAGTCTCACTCCTTTTATTTTTCCACTCGCTCACAGTGCTCGTTCCTACTTCCATCTCAGCAGTAATCTTCTTAGTTACATACTTCACCATCATTCAATCTCTTTAAAATACGAAACTTTTCGAAACAGTTTTCTTCCTTTTATCTGCTATTTTAGCAAATAATGATAAAAAATAACGACAAAATACAGTAACAACGGTTAACAATATCGATAACACTTGCAAAACAAACTCTACGCACTACGACGCATGCGCACGGCATAAAGCTGCTGTTATGTACATATTTAAATCGGGATGCGCAAATTAGGCGAGCAAGCGCCTAATCTGCGCAACCCTGCCATCGCGCGCACAAAATAAAAATCGATAAATAAAATTAAAATTAGTTTGGAGACGTCCGAATACCGGAAGGTTCGGATAAGACAGGTTGTACTGTATACAACAAATCACGTATTATAGAATTCATTTTACAATATCAAAGATATCACTGGAATGATACTATTTGCATTTGCTATCAATAATACAAGCTATCCTGTATTCTACTTAAAGTAAAAAATCAGATTGTACTTCACGTTTTATTTGTATAAATGTTTAGATTTCTAAAATAAAAATAAAATATATATATATATATACAGGTCACGAAAATATTATGTATATATATATATATATATATATATACAGGTCACGAAAATATTATATATATATATATATATATACAGGTCACGAAAATATTATATATATATATATATATATATATATATACAGGTCACGAAAATATTATATACCGATAGGTCCAACCCGCTACGGGCCATACGCAACAATATACGTATGGAACGTAATGCGATGTGGCAACGTATGTACGATGCCACTCCGCGTGCGCATACATAAGTCCGATGATCAAGAGCAATAGATTGCCCGTCATTCGTATCTAGCTGTGCAAACGTAAAGGTTGCAACAGTTGCAAGTTCAACTGTTTAGAATTTTCGAGACAATAACACCTAGAAATCTCGAGGGAGTGAGGCGGGAGTTTTACAATAGGCTCGGCTATTGTTTGGGGAGAGAGGGCGGTATTTTCGAATCCTATATTTAGTGACTTTCTTAGAATTAAAATTAATTTTGCAGAATTATTGATTTTTTTATCTTTTAGAAAACGTTATTGTTTTTTTATTACTTAAAATTACTTTTCCGTAGCAGCTAAGAATACAATAATAATAACTTGGAGATATAACGACCTTATTATATCTGAAACAAATGGGCAAATTACGTATACAGAACGAATATGCAAACGACTATATCCTTGCGCGGTTTAAGTCTTACTAAATTCATAACTCTGCAATGTATGGTAATGTAAGCTACTGCGTGTAGAGGGGATTCGCTGTTGCCACTTATTGCTGGGTATGGCCCGTTGAGAGCTGGTCCTATCGGTATATATACAGGTCACGAAAATATTATATATATATATATACAGGTCACGAAAATATTATATATATATATACAGGTCACGAAAATATTATATATATATATATACAGGTCACGAAAATATTATATATATATATACAGGTCACGAAAATATTATATATATTATATATATTATATATATTATATATATATATACATATATATGAATTAGGTTGTTTGCATAACTAATAACATTTAAAAATAAAATAAATATTATTTTAACGGGATGAATCTACGAAATTACATATGTAAAAATACAATTTCTTTTGCCTCTTAAAATTAATGTGTTATCCTTATTTCTTTAAATTCTTTTTGCAGTTTAATAATCTACAAAAAATATGTGCTATTATTATTAAACAATACTCAAACTCATTATTTTACCTGTCCTTTTTTAATACGATTGCACTTATATACATCAAGAGTGTGTAAAAATGGCAACGATAATGCTGCTTCTCGACAACTTTTTATTGTAATATTAATTCCCCTGAGATCAAGTTCTCTAAGTTGTGTACATGAATGTAATACTGGCATTAAATTCTCATCATTTACATCTTTCCAGCCATACAATAACAATCTAGAAAAACAGAATTTTAAAATTAAATATTGGAGATTTATAATAATTCACCTTTCTAATAAAGGGCACCCAGCAGCAATATGTTGTAATGAATCCTCAGGGTCACTGTTATATGGTCCACCTACTAATTCCAAAGAACGCAATTTGGAACATCTTGCTAAAGATTTTAATGCTTTTGCACAGGCCCTTTTCTTCTCCCCAATATGAACATCTTCTATTAAAGGATTATATTTCGCCAAAGTTTCACAAATATCATTTGCATTTACATTATAATTATCAGCTAAAATTCAATCAGAATTTAAACATTTTACAAACAACGTAAATTTTTTACTATAATGTTTTATACTTACACATAAAAATTCTTTTTAAATGTGGATTATTTTGTAATGTATCACGGATAACATTCTTTGGAACTTCAGAACACAGAAATTCAATTTTTTCCAATTTTTTTAATGTTGGCAGTGATTGAAAAGTGCCTTTGCATCGATAGAAACTAACATCTAAAGAAAACTCATATTAAATATTTCTGCATACATACTTCTATCATAAACATATAAGATTATTACCTGTTACACTGGGGCACTCTGATATACATTCTAAAATATTTTTATTCCTACAACTTTCAAAATGAATGGAAGTCAAAAATGTTCCACATTTTTCAAGAATTCTTACAACACAGTTGTTAAAATCTATATAATTCTCTAGTTCTTCCCAATCATAATCAAAAGACTTGTATTCTATTGAAAGTTGTTTTGGACATGTAATTTTAGATATGTAGTTCTCTAATAAACTTTTGTCCATGTTATACTAAAATATACAATCAAATTGGTATTTCGAAATTAATAGTTTTCATCTAATATACCTTAATTGCAACTTTTCTATATAAAATACTTTCATTTGAAACATTGTAAAATGTTTGGCACAATGTTGCACAGTGAGCTATAGTTTTAAAATCCAAATATTTGAATATATTTATGAGTACATAATACTGAAAAACAAAATGTTATATTTAATAAAATGTATTTCATGATACTTACAGGCAACTTTGAAATATCATATGTAGCTTGACATGATTCACCATTTTCACCTAATTTAACTTGTTTCTTTGGCGGGCTCATTATTAAACTAAATATTTAACAAATTTCTTCTTGGACTCTTGAAGGTTATTGTATGGTATTTAATATGTCAAAGGAACTTTCATATCTTTTATATTTTAGGAACTACACCATTTATATTTACAAAATCACGTAATAATTCTTATATTGCTTCGAAACCTAATTTATAACAAGACATTAGACTCACCTTGATGCTATATATGCCTAACGAAAGTTGTTTTGAGTTGTAAGTTAATAAACACAATGTAGATGTAGTAATATGACCATTGATAATATAACTATACTAGATAAAAGGGTCACTTAATAATAAACTAGCGAATACAATATTGCATGCCATCTAATGGGCTGGTGGATTGTAAACGCGGGAAAATTTGAAAAACTAGTTATTTAGGGCATTCTTTAAATTTATTTCAATTATAAATATTTGTTTAATATCAATTTGCTTGCTTCTCAGTGAATAAGAAGTAAACTATCATGATAAAAACACATACCTATTTAATAAATTCCAAATTTCTCAATATTTATAAGCAAGCAAATTAATTATTAAACATTATCGTCTTATTCATTGGATAATTGAGGAAAACAATGTATATGTATTTGCATTAATATATTTACCTCACAATGTACACACAATTTACAAGATGTTATTTTTTACTAAATCTCCCTCTTCCTTTAACATACATCTCTTTTGCATAACAAAAAATTTTATCAGCATTTTCTGGCACGATTTTAAATTTACCTTGCAGAATATAATTTGTATGTTTTATATAATTATATGTAATTATTTTCGTAAATTCCTTTATAATTGTTTCAATAAATATATCTGCATGAGGACAAGTTACGAAATGAAAATTTATATTTTTTATACAGTAATTTGTTATGAAATTGGTAAATCCTTTATGGCATATTACTTGTGGTAGCAAACAGCGAATTGTTGTATACAAATTCACCATTACATTATACAGATTTTCTTTTATATAATGCAATCTAAATGGAATAGTTCCTCCATATTCTTTCTTCTTAGTAAAGGTATGGTATGACATCTCTCTTTCCTCTGGAGTGTTTTTGATATTATTTATGCATGTATTACATGCCTCATACTTGGGTATAATCTTTTTTAATATATATCCAGCTACATAAGATAAAACCGCATAGTCTGTTTTATCACAAATAACTGGTGTGTGGATTTGTATATCTTGGAGAACATCAGGCTTATTGACATCCTAAAACGACATCTTTGAGTATATATTTATAAACAATAAAAAAGATTACCTCTATAAGCAACTTTTCTAAAGTGACGACCAAATTTTGATGATAATTCTCGCAGTTGCTTCCCTTAGAATGCTTTTTTGTCAAGTCATTGATTAGTAAACTTTTATAAAACGGTGTAAATGCAGCAACAGTTGGATTTGTGAAACGTGCTCCACGACGTATATTTCCAAAAAAATTTTCAAGACCATCTTGATTGAAAACACGTGTCTTCATGCTTTAAAATCCAACTTGCTGCATTTTATAATACAAGTACATATTTGAAATTTTTTATTGTTAACAACATATTTTTTATTGATGGAGGAACAGTATACCCCTTATTAGTTTTAAATTTTAATGTTGATAATATTTTGATAGCCTTGTTCCAAAATTCATGGTGGGGGCTATTTTCAGTCACTGCCGTTCTCAATATTTTGCCTTCTTGGTTGAAATTAGAACTTCCATTCAAACTATCAAAAAGGTCATCGCAAAATTCAACAAATCTTGCTGTCTGAGTGGCTTCTGCAGGCAACATTTCTGTGACATCCTCAGTAGTGATACCTACAAATTAGAATGTCAATATATCTATTTGTGTAAGTTCATATTGGTACACGAAATTTTAGTTTTGTACATACCTTTACTTGCCAAAATATTGACAGCTACAGCCACTGATCTACTAAGAACTTGTGAGCAGTATGATACCTTCATTTTCTTCATGTTGGTTGGATCCACGTGATGATCTGTTAGTTTGGGCATCATTCTTAAGCTTCCAAGTGTCGCATCAATTCCATAAGCTTTTTGTATGTGTTCCCACTTGGCAAGCATTATTTTGTCATCGCACTTGAATTCCATTGTTTTTTAAAGAGTTATTGCGGATACCCTTCATTAAATGAGGAACGTCGAACAATGGTATGATTCTTTGATCATCAATTTCAAAAAATTGCCTCATTTAATTGCTCCTGCTGACGTTTATATTTTGCAGATGTTGCCACAACAAGTGCACTTATGGCGGCTACATTATTGGTGCCCTGATCACAAACAGTGCTAATAATGTTTAAACCAATATTTCTAGTTGCTCGAATAATTTCTTTTATGGTTCTCATAATTTCATAACTTTTATTAGCACCATTTACAAAATTATAGTATATTGGCTGCTTCCACTTTGTATTTATATCATGTAGCATGTACACCTACAATTAAAAATATATTACTATTATTTTAATAATAACATTTAATGCCTGAAACTCACTTGAACATGATTTGCAATTAAGTCTGAACGACGATAAGCAAAATTTTCAAAGCCCTCAATTACATCCTCTTTCTTATTCCATGCCAGATGGGGAGTGATGCTCATTTCATCAAATGATAATAAACAATATTCATCCAGTTGATTTTTAAAGTTCTGCACTTCAGTCTGAAGTACATTGAGGACAGATTCATTCAATCCTGGATGAATAGGAATTTTCTGTAATAATCTATTCAATGTACTCTTTGAAGGCAAAGTAAATATATTAGACAGAAGGTGATAACCACTACCACTTTGCTTCTGTAATGCCAAAGCTAAAATTTTATCTTGTAAAGTAAACCTTCTACCTTTAGTTGGTCTACAAACATTGCGGATTTGTGACTTAAAAAACGTATATATTGTATAAGACCCAAACTTTTCAATTTAGCAAATTAATTTGACTTGCTGAATTTTTCTGCTTTAGTCAATTTAGCTTTAAATGAATGTCGCTTAGTGACTCTAATTCTCCATCTTCTTTCCTTCTGTAGTTCCGAATACAAAATCTTAGTCTTTGGAGACAAATCTACCTAACGTTTTACTCCAATGCTTGGTAATACTTAAATAAAAATATAAGTAAACAATAAATACAATATAATATAAACATATATATTACGATTAGATACCCTTCAACTTTTCCTGGACGATACTATATCTGGTGTACGGCTGGGCGCTCCAGATGCACTTGGTTCATTGTGAATATAAGAGCATTATAAATATGAGCGTTACTTAATAATTCGTGTATTTTTCTAAAAATAATTATGTAGCTCAAAGAATTTAGAGAGGAGGAGCAAGTAACATCTTCTTGAGTCCTGGATTGACTTTTTTCTACTTCAGAAGCCTTTACTACTGGCACTGGCAAGTTTAATGTTGGAATAGCATTTTGTAATAATTTGTTGTTAGGCCCCAACTGATCTTCTGCAAAGTGCTTCCGACAAACTCTTCTTGTCTTGTAAACGTGGCTTGGCGGTATGTTATACAATTCTCTGTTGCCACATATTTCCAACCACCTATTAAATAAAGTCCTGTTTCTTTCAGGATTAGGGAATCTGTGACTCTTCTTGTCCCAGTCTTAGCAATTCTGTACAACACAAGTGTGACCACCCATTCTGAAAGTTCATTCTGATTAATAATATTGCCTAAAATAGTTGATATGACTTACCTACTAGTAAATACAAATGTGCAAACAGTTCTTTCTTAAAATACACTAATATGTCACAAACTTAACCACTATAATTGTTTAAAATAACAAGAAATAAATGAACGTAAACGCAATAGTCCAAAATGTCAAGGAAGTAAAATGAAACATTAAGTAAAAACTCACAAAGTACAAAAATCGACTAAAATAATTATCATACATATATACAAAACAATTATGGCGACATCAACAACAATTGCTAACAACGCCTCTACCGGGCTGGTGGAAAGCAAATTATGTGTATTGGTCGGGCATATGTAGTGAATATACGGTGATAGAAAGCGTAGTAAAAGGGCTTTGCAATGAGCTAAAAATATACAGGTGTTCCATTTACAAATTACGAGATTTCTTCGATTTTGCGAAATTGTGAACACCCTGTATAACGCGAGCAGTTGCAGAATTTATTTCACGTAGCAACGAAAGTGCATACTAGTAGAAAATATTCTATTCTATTGGTTTCGGATCTTTTGATTTTCCTTATGCAGAATAGCCTACTGAAATGTATCAATTTATCAAGTAAAATAATTATTTACACAGAAACTATCAACTTTAGACCCATACAACATCATATCGATGTAACCAGCTTCCAAGCGCGGATCATTTTATCTATTAATATACAGGTGTTCCATTTAAAAAATGCAACTTTAGTCTAGCATTTCCATCTGGAACACCCTGTATAAAACAAAATATTTTTAAAACATGCGCTTGATGGTACGGAAGGATATCCGATGACTAAATATTTGACTAATTTTCAAATACGCGTGTAATCTTCCGCCCCCGCTTCGTTGCCGGACCCTGTATAGGTCCATTTTAATGGAAAAAATTACTTAAACTCTCCAAATTATGGTGTATTTTGTGACTAACATGATAATTAATAGTGTACAAATTAACACAGTAATTTTGTTTTTGGGTTTGGGGCTAAAAATTAGATTGTACTTGATATAAATATTTATTTTTAATAGTAACATTTACAACACAAGTTAACACTAGTACAAAAGACAACAAATTATTTGTCGGATTTCTGAAATTGGTTTTGTTGCTCCAACAATTGTTTGAGTGATGAATGAGATGGTCCTGAAAATAGAGAATGATGAGGACTGGCCACAGTACGTTGAGGAGTATTATCGGGCTGTCTAATTGGTAACGATGGAGGCCAGTTTGTGTCAAATAATGAATAACCAGGAGTGGTAGGGTGTTGAATGTTGTCAGGGTGCTTTGGTATCTGAAACAAAATTATTATTCAAAAAGGTTTAGTATATCAATACGTTAAGCACGTATAACGCATTTGTTACAATTGAAACAGACATGCAATATACATATCTGTAACTGTACACATGGACAATACACCTCGTATTTTCAGCATTTACTTCTGCTTAAGACACGTGTTTCTGCCATCTATAGGCGTCATCAGTCAAGCTAGTGAAGCAATGTAATACAAAATAATACAAATCTATTTAAAAAACAGATTTGTATCTGTATATACATTTAAGCTGAAATCGCCCACAAGACATAGCAAATTTCGTCCTATTAGGTAGCACTATATAATAAGTAGAGTGGACCAATCCGGAGCGAAAGCAGAGGCGTGACTAACGAATTGATTCCCGGGTGCCCCATCGCACATACGATTACTTAGTATGTTGTTCACGGTCATCGTGTGTACACGTATAATAGCAGCAGGAAAGTGTATTCTGTGAATTTAATAATTTTGATATTTTTCGTAATAATGTTGAAGGAGCGTACAGTAAAAAAAACCGCTATCATCAAAGTTAGTCAATAGGTTTATTGAGAACCATCCTAGTTTATCTTACAATGGGGTAGATGTAAAATGTTTAGTGTGCAATATATATATAAACCATTTAACAAAATCAAATTTGCAACGCCACGTGCATAGCGCAAGACATAAAGATAGAGACCCTGGTGCCGATACAAAATACGAAGTGTTCTTATTAGATTTGTGTACAATGATGGTTGTGTGTAATTTGCCGTTTACTTTGTTACGCAATGATTCATTTATTTCATTTCTTGAAAATTATGGCAATGTAGAATTACCGAGCTGCACCCACTTACGACGTTATTTAAAATCTGTTCGTGTACATTTAGAAAATAAAATTAAGGCTGATCTGAAAAATAAAAAAGTGTGGTTGAGTGTGGATGAAACAACTGATAGCAAAAAAAGATCTGTACTTAATGTTATAGTGCGTAAGTTTTTTTAATCATCTAATTACTAGAGAACGGACGCAATTTCCATAAAACGCAATCGGCAATTGGAATTGTGTATAACGTCGCTGAGTAGTTGGATGTAGTACACCAGCTACAACATTTACCACACAGCGTCCTAACATATCCACCGTTTCGTCGGCGCTTATCCATATGTATTGATTTAAAAGATGGCTTCTAATGCGTTCTACTGTTCTCGTATAGCACCTAGAAACATAATATTTGCGTAAAGTTGATTCATCAGGAACATTTCGACCAGTATATTTTTGAAGAAATATTTTTAAAGTGGGATTGCTAAGTTTATTTAATGGAATATTAGCCGCCATAAAAGTTTTACAGAGTTCAGATGTGTTCGCGATCCTAAGTGACGAATTTTTGACGATATTTTACGGATTTTGTAATAAATTTCGGAATCACTGACAATGGACATACAATCAGTATGACCGTCAATCCAACTCCCCATTGTTTTACAATGCCGTTCTCGACATTCTTCCATATCATGTCTGAAAAAGTAACTTAAACAATGCTCTAGATCTAAATAAATGAAAACTAAAAATGTGTGCGTAAGTTATCGAAACTGAACGAAATTCAATGCACACTTACGTCGAAATAATATGGGAGAAGTAGATTCAATCAAACGATATTAAACAGGATCTATCACAAAAATTACGATGTAAATAACAGTTAGAACTACGAAAACAAGAAACCCGGCGTAATTCAATGAAGTATTTGTTTGACTTACTTGGAAACCTGGGCTCGAAGCGATAACAATGGACAAGCCAGCTATTGTATTAGGAGAATATAGTGCTTTTTATAGTGTTTTCATGAGCGTAGATAGAAGCCGGGTTTTTATAATATATTTTATTTATTAGTTTATATTTCGTAAGATAAATAAAGTGCTGTAAGTTAGTTTCTTGTTTTCGTAGTTCTAACTGTTATTTACATCGTAATTTTTGTGATAGATCCTGTTTAATATCGTTTGATTGAATCTACTTCTCCCATATTATTTCGACGTAAGTGTGCATTGAATTTCGTTCAGTTTCGATAACTTACGCACACATTTTTAGTTTTCATTTATTTAGATCTAGAGCATTGTTTAAGTTACTTTTTCAGACATGATATGGAAGAATGTCGAGAACGGCATTGTAAAACAATGGGGAGTTGGATTGACGGTCATACTGATTGTATGTCCATTGTCAGTGATTCCGAAATTTATTACAAAATCCGTAAAATATCGTCAAAAATTCGTCACTTAGGATCGCGAACACATCTGAACTCTGTAAAACTTTTATGGCGGCTAATATTCCATTAAATAAACTTAGCAATCCCACTTTAAAAATATTTCTTCAAAAATATACTGGTCGAAATGTTCCTGATGAATCAACTTTACGCAAATATTATGTTTCTAGGTGCTATACGAGAACAGTAGAACGCATTAGAAGCCATCTTTTAAATCAATACATATGGATAAGCGCCGACGAAACGGTGGATATGTTAGGACGCTGTGTGGTAAATGTTGTAGCTGGTGTACTACATCCAACTATTCCCTATAACTCATAAGTAATAGCAACAAGTGTTATAAATAGAGTTGATGCGGAAACAGTTGCTGAAACCATTAAGGAGAATATGCAAAAAATGCTTCATTCGGACGCCACGTACAAAGAAAAAATACTTTTATTTGTCCGTGATAGTGCTGCGCATATGTTAAAAACAGGCAGACTATTGAAGAAAACATATCCTAATATGCTGCATATTACTTGTGTAGCACATGCTCTCCACAGAATCTGTGAATGTATCAGAGACACTTTTCCGGAAGTTGATAGACTTGTATCAGCTTTTAAAAAAGTTTTCAGAAAAGCACCATTGAGAGTAGCTCTTTTAAGGGAAAAATTTCCATCTCTGTCACTGCCTCCCACTCCAGTAATAACTAGATGGGGAACATGGCTGGAAGCTACTAGTTATTATGCTGAGAATTTCGATAGTCTAAAACATTTCGTAACACTGCTAAAGCAGGATGCTAGAAGTATTGGTGAGTGCAAGGAGCTCACACAAATCCCAAATTTAAAAAATCAGTTGTACTTTCTTCACGAACACTTTGGAAAATTGCCAAAACTAATCACTTATTTTGAAAATCGAAATCTCAAATTAAATGACGGATTAACCAAACTAGATGTGGCTGTTAATAATTTGAAAAGTATTCCAAGTGACTTCGGATGTGGCCTTCGGCAAAAGTTTGAAGCAATTCTTAATAGAAATCCAGATTTAATTACATTGCAGCAATTATGTATGGAGACAATTCCACAAAATCTAACGGCTAAATATGAAGAAATAAAAGAATATTTCCAGTATGCACCTATAACCAGTTGCGATGTAGAAAGGACGTTTTCTATTTATAAGGATGTACTTAATTCAAAGAGAACAAAATTGACAGAAGAAAATCTTGAGAAACTATTGCTAGTCAATATTAATACTCCTTTACTCAACATGAACGACAAAATGAACAAATAAAAATGTTCCAATTCTAGAAATAAAATTAAAAACTTTAAAAACACAACTTTTCAACAAATACATATGTATTTCGTAATTTTATAGATCACCACCCGTTCGTTTTCCAATTATATAAATAAAATTAAAAACTTTATAAATACAACTTTTCAACAAATAAATATGTATTTCGTAATTTTATAGATCACCACCCGTTCGTTTACCAATTATATAAATAAAATTAAATATTTTAGAAATACAACCTTTCGCCAGTACTGCACTGTGGTAAGCGTATCCGTTCTCTACTAATTACATACATTTTAGATTTTATTTTTTATCCGTATCATCGAGAACGTTTCATAATCTAGAATAACCGTCTGACATTTTTTTTGTATCTAACATAACAACAGCACCGTTCGTGATAGTATATCTCTAGATATTAATAATGTTTCGCATGCGGGAACCAATTCGTTAGTCACGCCTCTGCTTTCGCTCCGAATTGGTCCACTCTAATAATAAGTGACATCTGACGGACGAAAGAGACTATGCCGAAAAAGGCAACCCTTCCCTTGACCAGCCAAGCTGGTACATAAGAGAAGAAAATACGTATGTAGGTGAGTTGTAACAAATGCGTTATACGTGCTTAACGTATTGATATACTAAACCTTTTTGTATATTTACTGCCATCTGGCTCGTGTTAATGGACTCACCTATATACGTATTTTTTTCTCTTATGTACCAGCTTGGCTGGTCAAGGGAAGGGTTGCCGTTTTCGGCAGTCTCTTTCGTCCGTCAGATGTCACTTATTATATAGTGCTACCTGATAGGACGAAATTTGCTATGTCTTGTGGGCGATTTCAGCTTAAATGTATATACAGATACAAATCTGCTTTTTAAATAGATTTGTATTATTTTGTATTACATTGCTTCACTAGCTTGACTGATGACGCCTATAGATGGCAGAAACACGTGTCGTAAGCAGAAGTAAATGCTGAAAATACGAGGTGTATTGTCCATGTGTACAGTTACAGATATGTATATTGCATGTCTGTTTCATTTGTAAAAAATTATTATTGTAGAGTTGTTTTCTTCAAATCCAGTATTCGTTTCAAACTATTTGCAATTGTTTAAAGTAATATATAAAATGAAATTTAAATATACTTACGTTGCTTCCTATTGGAGTATTTCCTGAACCTATTGGCCCCATATGTTTTGCTTCATTCAGCATTGCTTGTCGCATTGACATGCTTTGGTTAACAGATCCGAAGCTATTCATCGGTGCGGTTCTAGGTGTATTACCCCACATATTAAAAACGCCAGTATTCTGGGCTTGTTGATTATATTCGACATTTATAGGTGGTGCCCGACTCTGCCCAAATGATATATTATTCCCGAATGGCATACCAATAAAATTATCGTGCTGAGATTGCTGCGTATGTTGTGGTGGCTGTTGCTGTTGGGATGGCTGTGGAAAAGTTTCCTTCGGTTGAGAAATTTGCGGTGGTGGGTTTGGCCACCAATTACCGGGCGGATGACTTCTATCGTCATTCGACCAAGGTCCAGGCCTAAACGGCATCGCATTGAATTGGTTATTATTTTGACCAGTTATAGTTGGCACCATTCTCATAGACACTGGTTGAGAAGGAGGTGGTACCGTATATTGCATTGTTTGAGGAATTTTACTTAAAGTACTGGCCAAATTATTTTTTAATTCCGAGTTTTGGAAATAAATATTTTGAGGCGGTAATTCTATTTTTGGTAAAGTTTGTACATTAGGTGCAAAGAAGTCTTGATGAAGATTAGTCGAAAGGCCGGGATGATTTTGGTTGAAAGTTTGTGTTCGATATTGTTGCTGAGGCAAAATAGATGTAGCTGTAATCGGAGGTTTTATTGTTGTAGGTGGTGGTTGCTGTGGAGGCTGCGGTTGATGTTGTATGTGTTGTTGCTGCTGCTGCTGCTTCACTTTTGTTTTTTCATTTTCTTTATCTGTAGTTTCTTCACTAAATTTGACCTGTAACATTGTAAAAAATACTTCAATTAGTTTTAACACAGAAAATTAGGACGCTAAATTATTTTAATTTTTTTATTTCAGAACAAATTAATAGAATAAACATAAAACTAAACTTAAGTAACTTTTTTATAGAAAGAAACTTTTCAATGATTTTGCGATATTTCCAATTTATTAGATAACGTTTTTTAAGAAACTATGCTATTTCTCGTTCATCGCCAGTAGCAAAGCAAACCTAAAATACATTATTGGTAAAAAAAGAAAGCAATTGTGTCCTAATAGTAATAGTTTTTGTCAAAATTTCACCAACATTAATTTCACCAACATTAATTCTCATTGATAGATTTTCGAGTTGACATTTAAGGCCGATTTATAAACTTGATGTTACCGTAGATGGTGGCAGTTGGCGTTCGTTCTATTGGTACGTTCGGAAATAGCTTCTTCTTTCTCTTTCCTTAAGACTTAGTCTTGTTTCTTCTACTATTTCAATTTTGTTCAGCCTCTTGGGAAGCAGATGTCCAGCTCTCGCACCATCTCTTGGGAGGTCGGCCTGGAGGTCTTCTTGAGTTCGGTTTTTCGTTCTTTGCCCATTTTGCCCATCGATCCCCCGTCATTCGGTCGACGTGGTCTCGCCAGTATCTTCGTATATTTCTCGTAAATTGCACCACGTCTTGACTTTTAAGGTCTGTTCGTATATCCCTGCTTCTTACATGATCTCTCAAGCTTACTCCTCTGATATTCCTTAAGGTCCTCATCTCCGTTGCTCTCATCATGCTCTTCGTTTTTGTTGTGTCCGCTCGGGTTTCCACTGCGTATGTAATCACCGGTCTTACGGCTGTTTTATATATGCGGACTTTACTTTCGGTGGACATGTATTTATTCCTCCATATGAGGTCCCTTAGGTAGCCAGAAATTCTTGAGGCTTTATTCATTTGTGTTCTGACTTCCTGTTGTAGGTTTTTGAAGCTTGTTATCTCGACTCCCAGGTACGTGCATCGCATACATTGTCGGATGGGTTTGTCATCTACAGCCAGTTTACATCTAGTGGCTTCTTTTGCTATGACCATTGATTCTGTCTTCTCCACTGATATCTGCATGTTAAGGTTACTGGCGCAGCCTCGGAAATAGCATTTATATAAACTTTCTGTTCGTGCCAACTGCTAACGGAAACGTTGAAAGTTGATAACTAAATAAAGTACACATAACCTAGTTATTACTTTCTTTATCCAATTCAAAAAACATTTGGAAAATGGATATAATGAGAACATAAGTTTTTCAAATACGAATAATCAAAATAATTAAACAAATAACCCAACTGCTGTGTCCTGGCCTCCTTGTTTGTTTACTTCACTGGTCATGTGACAGTGAGTTGCTAGTTGATTGGTTTACCGTTCGACGTCATCCAACAGCAACGACGAAAGATAAAAGTTGGTATGTACGAACGGAGTCGAACGACAACTCAACGTCGAACGGTAACGGTAACGAAGTTTATAAATGGCTCTATAGCTTCCCGTATATCTAACTGTCAAGTTTATAAATCAACCTTTAGAGCCCATGAATAAAATTTCTTTAACAAAAAAAGAATTGAAAATATGATAAGCAAGATAAGGCAAATAGAAAGATGAGAGGTTATTATTTGCCTTATCTTGCAGTATCATATTTCTATTATTTCTTTTTGTTTAACTAATTTTATTCAATGTTGCTAAATGTTGAACTCCTCAAAAACTTCGAATGTGCCTTTCTAACTACTTTACACGGACTACGGCCTTAGTGAAGTTAAATTTTTAACAAGAAAGGTTACATTTTGTGAAAGCAATTCATAGGAAATAAACGCCTTTTCTTTCCTTCAAATAGACTTCACCAAAGTCTTTCTCTGGCGACTGTGGTTAAGTAAAAACTGAAACAGGTATAAAACCCCTTACCACAATTAATAATCGTATCCTAAATACGTATTTCGACAACAAAGTTGTCATCATCAATAGGTAAAACCACTAATGAATGAAGTGTATACGTGGACGCCGTGTAAAGTTGTTGCGCGTTTATATGTGTTAGCTTTACTATGCCCCATGTGCGACACTTAGACTAGTGGTTTTACCTACTGGTGATGACAACTTAGTTGTCGAAATACGTATTTTGAATAAGATTATTAATTGTGCTAAGGGGTTTTATACCTTTTCTAAGACTTCACCTAACTTATGTTGATGGCTACCAATTTTTACATGTAGAGTTGTTTTTCTGCTAATAATATGCCATTTCTCTCTCGTAGCTAATAGCATGCCAATCCCAAAATATTTATTGGTAAAAAACAAATGCTCAGTAATAGTAGTAGTTTTTGTCGCCTATATTTTTCTTCTATTAACCTAACTACTCACGGAAATCGTCGCAGACGTGCCTCTCTTGGCCGTCAGATGTGTTGAGACGCTTTCTCATGATATGTGATGTACAAGATTGTGTATATTTAACAGCGAAAAGAAATGATATTTGAAATGTTTTATACGTTATAACTAATTGAATTCACGACAGACAAACTTTAGATACGATATATTAAACGGATTTATATCTACCGGTATTGAATTCAGGTCCTTGATTACAGGCGCGGCTCGTGATGACATACTGTTGAGGCATGTACAATGTGCTTCGTGTATTCTCGTGTACTAACTGTACCGTTTTCTTAGTAAACACCGAAAACCCACGAGGCAACTCGCATCATTGTACGTGCCCCTACAATACGTCATCATGAACCGCGCCTGCTTGATTATACGATTTATATTGCAGTCGATATACCATTGCGGCAAGAATGTCACCGTGATTCTAATCTAGGCACGCGTATCATGAACAAAGAAACGGGAACATGATAATAAATCACGTCGTTTAAACATTTAAACCCGGGTTTAAGGAGAATAATTTTACATAGGACAAAATTTACTACTTGTTCCGAAGGCCATTAAATGTGACTTCATTAGCCAGCCTGAGGACGTCGAAAGACAGAAACACATGTGTCTTTGGCTGGAGTGAACGTTAGTTAAATACGAGGTGTGTAGGTCCGTGTATACAGGTATAGATACGTGTATGCATATTTGTATCATTTCTAACATAACCTAAATTCTTTCTGGGATGGGCAACGGATTAATAGGACGATAACTGAAAACATCCGAACGATAACCTGATTTAAACAAAGGCAATTTTTCATTTACTAGGAAACACGGCTAAGTCAATAGATAAATTATATAATCGTGAAATATGCAAGGATAGAGATGGACAATCAAATTTCAAGAAAGTAGGGTGGTATATTGTCCAGACCACAAAAAAAAAAACGATGTAGCAAGGGAACTCTACTTATCAAAAAATCTCGACATCTACGTCAATACTATATAACAAGTGTTCATTTGAAAAGTCAATCTAGGTTACTTTGAAGTTTTGATAGAATAAGACGCAAATATATTAGTATGTGTTTGTTGTTCAGTAAACGTAAATCCAAATGACATTTGATAATGTCAATCACAAATATCAGTTAGTGCATAAAATAATCGTGCGTCGATTCTGGTTTAAATAAATTGCTTCTCAGTTTTAAAATGGCTTTCACTTTAGAACATAAATTTTTTTTAGTCCAGGCTTATTTTCGAAGTGGTAATAAAATTGATGGTTTATGGGCTTATTCAGTTCAAGATTGAAGGTATGTAGTTCAAGGTAGAATTTCAAGTTGAGTTTCCACATTTTGTATAGATTATATAACGTGTGTATAAATTGTCGCAAAAGCTACACGCAGCGACGTTCTTCGTTTGGTTCTGAATAAAAAATCTTAATGTTAAAATGTCGTATCATGCTTCGTTGTTTTCACGGGGTTCTTGAAGTTCAGACTTTTAGTGCGTAACTAACCTTTGCTCTTCGATATCTGTTAATAGAGATAGATGCAATTTAGTTTCAAGACAAAATTTCAAGACAAAAGCTTGTTTTAAACATTTATTCATTAACGTACTTCCACGAAAAACACATTTGGCAACGTTGTAGAACAATAAGTTTGTATTTCAAAGTGAGTTCAATCAAAATCATTACTGTCAAATTTTGACATTTACGAAGCATGATACGACATTTTAACATTAAGATTTTTTATTCAGAACCGAACGAAGAATGTCGCTACGTGTAGCTTTTGCGACAATTTATACACACCTTGTATACAATTTAAGAATACTTTGGATAGAACTTTAAAAATTTTTTCTGAAACTGGTAGCCTCTTAAGAAAATCAGGCAGGGGAGCAGTTAAGAAACGTTCACCTCAAGTTGTCAATCGTGTTGAAGAAATAATGGAAAATGAACCACAAACATCTGTTCGACATTTGAATCAACAAATAAACCTTTCTGTTCTTACAACTCACAAGTTATTAAAAAAAGATATGCAACTTTATCCATACTGTGTCACAGCAGTACAAGAATTGTTAGAAATTGATTACCCACGTAGACTACAGTTTTGTAATTGGTTTGTAAATATGAACAATAATGGAAAACTTTCGCAAAGAGTCATCTTTACTGATGAAGCATGGTTTTATAAAACAGAAGAACAAGAATTTGGAGTAGTGAAAATCCACATGTAATTAATGAAGAATCGCTACATCCAGAGAAAATTGGTGTTTGGGCAGCGATAAGCCAATGGCGAATCATTCGACCAATATTTTTTCAGGGAACGTTAACTGCTCAAAGGTACCGTACAGAAATTTTACAACCATTTGTCAATCAGTTGCATGATGATGAACTTCAAAATCCATATTTCCAACAAGATGGAGCACCTTGTCACTGTACTGCAGAATCTTTGGATTATTTAAGAGAATTTTTTGATGAGCGTATAATTAGTCGAAATACTGAAATTGCCTGGCCTGCACGTTCATGCGATTTAACACCTTGCGACTTCTTTTTGTGGCCTTATCTAAAAAATAACATATTTCGAACACCTATATTGAATTTGAATGATATGCTACAGAGAATCGAACAGAAATGCATGGAAATTAATAACAATCCAGTAATGTTGCAGAATATCATCAGAAATTTTGAACGGAGGATTTTAAAGTGCATTGATCTTGAAGGATAACATTTTCAGCATTTGTTATAGTTTTCAATAAATACCTATTATTTGCTATTTATTTGTATGTATGAAACTGTCAAAATATACGACTTCGTAGGTTAAGTAGTAAATTTTAATTTACGACATACTTCAAAATGTTCTCAGTAAATCACATGCTACTAGACTGACTTTTAAAATGAACACTTGTTATAATATTATAATTGAATAGTGAAATCAAATTTTGGAATTTTTATTGAGTAACAAAAGTTAGAATTATACAGAGACCTCAATTTTTTCGGAATAACTTTTAATGATTGATCGTGTTAAAAAATATATCATTATTAAAGACCACTAAGGTCACTAAAGTAGGCAAACAACGGTGTCACTGTTTTAGTTTTCCTGAAATAAAAGTGCGCGTTATTTAGAAAAATGCTTTCCATTCGAATTACACCTACGCGTATTCGTAAATACGTCTATAAACAACTTCACACTATGATAATTGTTCATGTACTACATACGTATAGCACGCAAAACGCTAGTAAAGTAAGTCTCCCGATCTTCTCGCTTATCCACGCTTCTGTGAGCCGATCGAAAATGGCTGTCTTTAGTAACTATATTAAAACTCATCGAAACAACTTTTACCTGTTTATTTTCTTCCATTTTCTTGAATATTGACTGAAGAGCCACGTTTTGTTTAATCCTCTTCATTTTACCGGGATCTGTCTTTGAAACTGCTCCATTAACTTGTAAATCAATCGACTCCACGCTTTGTATTTGTTCACGTTCTTCTCTGGACCTTTCTAAAGAACCTTGGGGCTTTAAAATTCCAGTTCGTTTTTCACCAACTGTAAAATTTAAAGAAAATGTATTTACTTTGAAATAATAATTACTCAAAAGCTAGGAAAGATCACGAAATGTAATAATAATTTAGTAACAACAATGAAGACATATACATACGTTTCGTTTTCTTCAGCTCTACTACTTCAGTTATTTTAACTGATTTCATCAATTCTAAAAGTTGATTGGTTGGATCAGGTTGTATGCAACCGGGTTCAAATATTGTAACACCATTTGTTTCTGTCTTACTAAAAAATATGAATAAAATATAATATAAAAAAAAATAAATCGGAGAAAATCTAGCGAATGAATTTGCCAGAACTTACGATATAATAAGATTGCTGTTGTTAACTTTGTACGAAGTTAACCACATCCCAAAATCTATCAAGCGTTTTGCCCGAATGTGCTTCTCAGATGGCATCTCAGTCTGATACGTCTCGTATTTAAAATTAAGAGACTTAAACGACTTCGTCAGTGGTAAGAAACCCTGAAGTTCTCTGTCTTCTGATAGAGGTACAGATTCATCTAAAATTTTAAATTTTACAATTTGTTTTGAATAAGAAAACACATTTTCTTACATGATTGATGTTTGAATTCTTTCAAATGGTCTTGCATGTTGTTTAACAGTTTGCAGAAACTGGGCCAAATCTGTAAACGATTTGTAAAAACGGATTCGCGAAGTGTCTCCGGGGATTTCTCAATCCAACAGCATATTAGTTTTACTGCAAATTACAAAAAAGCTTAAAAATCTTTACAACAAATATACAGTGATAAAGTGATATGTAAAACACCACCTTGGCAATAACTAGTGTTGTATAAAATAACAAATGTTACGCGACATAATGAAGAAAATAGAAAGATTACTTCCAGCTAATAAGGATAAACTATCTAAACTACACACTAATGACATATACCAACTTGAATGTGAGTATGGAAAAACTACATTGGACAGACAAGGAGGTTTAACGGACAGTGAAGAAACAATGACGAAATACCAAACATACGGAATAGGTAGCGAAATACCTATTCCAAAATCCAGAACCACGCATCGACTATTGAAAAACGTTAAAATATTAGCAAGAGTTACTCACCACCACTCAAGAATAATACAAGAATCACTGGAAATAATGTAGAATTATCTAACTAACAATTTTAACCGAGAAGTTGGATACAAATTAAGTAACACGTGGAAGTTGACTCTATCAAGAACGACGAAGTCTCGCAACTATGACAATCGCAGTTTGGAGCGACATGGTTTCGAATCAGTGATGCGAACCAACAATAAGATATATATATATATATAACGAGAAGCAGACGACAATGAATGTCTTCAGTGATACGTCAGAACCAAATCAAAGACCACGGCAGCATCTATAATGAACAACAGCCGTGTTAAAAGAAATTTCCACTCAATTGTGGTAAATATTGATGAAAAAAGAATGGCACAAGTGTACGTGAAATTGCAATGAAATACTAAGATTCTAAAAGTACAGTTCAAAAAATTTTACAGTACTTTGGGTATAGTGGAAAATTTAAAGGGTTGAGGTCAAAGAAGAACTAATCCGAGAGAGAATACACTAATTATAAGGGAAAGTTTCTTGTCGAGAAATTAAAGAATCTTTAAAGTGAAACGTAAAATGTTAGGTCTACAGGCTTTAAAGCTTGTAGATCTCTTTGGAAACCGTATATTAGTGACGTCAATAAAAATAAAAGATTAAATTTTGCTAATAAAGTTCGCCAATTAATTAATATCCTTTTGGAAAAAGTTGTGTGGAGTAACCGAAACAGCTTCCCGTGATATTGAGTAGGAAATTTGGTGAAAAATAATTAATGAGCATTTAGGTTTGCTTTATGATCAGAACAGGTTTAAAAAATAAGTTTTTGTTCCACTAGGACAATGACCCAAAGCACACCATAATAGCATGAGATTTTTCATTGCGTTATTAAAATACACACCCCAACCACCGGGCGCCGGGGTTAAACCAAATTGAGAATTTGTGAACGTTTTTAGACCAAAAAGTCTAAATGAAAGACAGAACCAACAAGAAACTGTTTTTTAAGGTTTTAGATTCCTGGAGACAGATTTATTTTAAACTAATAAAAAACAGTAAAATGCAAGTAACTTCGTTTGCAGACTGTTAACAGCAAAAAGAGGCCATACCCAATATTATAATGCATTAAGTTTTGTCTTGTTCTTCTTTATAACAGTGTTGTTTTATTTTTAGAATTTATTAAATTTATTTTATTTTATTAATAATTACATAATATAATTATTTACAAATATTTTAGTACATGTTTCGAATTATTTACGGGTAGAAGTTTTCCTCTATTAGAAAATAACACTCGATTTTGTCGGTGACTATAGGTTTCTATGCTTTAATAACTTATCAATGGACCTATATTTTTCTGGAATATAAAATACACACACCGGCAAATTTAAAGAAACAGACATAAAATCTTATTATCCTCTCTATAGTATACATATCGTTAATATTTCTCAGGTAATCTCCTAATACAAAATTAGGTGAAGTAATTGAAATTTGTTTTACAAAGGTTGTATTATGTGAAACCCGTTGAAGAAGAAAAAAACTAGAAGATGTCAGACTCGAACAAAATAGGCTTTAAACCAAATAACTTTATTATACATTTTGATCATGGTTAATCATTTAATGTTTTTTTTCTTTTTCTTCAATAGCGTGTGTTGCCCCACGAGCCTTAGCAACTGCAATCATTCGTCTTCCCATACTTCTGATGAGGTCATCGGTCAGTTTTTTAGGGAATTTGTCCCATTCCTTAATCAATGCAACTCTTACTTCTTCTCTGTTATGAACAGTAGGAATTCTTGACCTAAGTCTTCTGTCTAGCATGTTCCTGGCAACACGCTGGCCACTTCATTGTTGTTATACCCATTTCGTTTAATCAGTGACACAGTCTGCGATGTGTGAGCGCGCATTATCTTGCATTAAGGAGAAATTTTCTCTGACATATGGGGCAAAAGGTACCCACGGTCTTGGAGAATATCTCTGATGTTCCTATCTGCAATTAACGCTCCGTCATCGATCACCACTAACTCTGTGCGTGTGCTCTCAAACATATGCCGCCTCAAACCATAATTGAACCTCCACCAAAAGATACAGTAGTAGTAAAATTAAATAGTGCATTTTGTTCTCCTTGGTGTCGATACAATCTTCGATGTTCTCGACCATAATCGAGTCGCGTTATACGATGATGTTACTGGAGTCTTGGGGATTTTTTGGGACATATGAACTGAGACCAACTTCTTTAAGTCTTCTTCTTACTCTACGCTCAATTACGGTGGTTACACGAACATCTTCCAATCTGCTTGTTTGAACTGCCGCTTGACGTCTGTTTCGCAGTGTTTTCAACGTTGTAAAACGATCGTCTGCAACCGTAGTTGAGCGTTTTCTGTCCTGCCTTCTTCTTCTTCTCAGGTTACAATCTGTCTCTTTAAATTTGCCGGTGTATGTACTAATAACCACACTGTAACAAATCATAATCTAATTACAAATTTTAAATAAAATTGAATAGATTGCTATGGCAAAAGGTAAAATATTTACTTCTCAGTCACTTAAATATTTGCCATATCATTATCCCCTTTATTTCAAGGGTAATGTTTATTTCATAATGCTTTCAAAGATAAAAATTAGTTTTTAAGTTACAAACTCATAATCTTATAATATATACAACGTGTCCACTTAAGTATGAGACAAATGGGAAATATTTTTATTTTTGATTTCACAGAAAACTTTATAGAAAAGAAAAGTTCGTGCATCCTAAGAAACTTGATATTTTGTATTCAGGGTTGCGTTGTATTACTTGGTTAGAGGAAAAATTAAAAAACATTGAAGTTGCCGTAAGAGTACGCTACACTTATTTTTAAAGATATCAAAACGATTCATATAAAAATGTTGTTTCAAATTTCAAAATATGCTCAAATACGAATTGTTATTTAAAATTTCGAAAAAATAAAAATTAAATTATCGAGCAATATAATAGCAAATACGCAATAGTTATTAACATCCATCTATGTGACAGTAGTTCTATGGTTGTCATTTGTATTGTTACTTTAATAATAAATTTTATGTAATTGCTCGTGAAATCATTTACATTCGATATCAATTTTTTATCGCTGAAATGCAATAGAATGAAACAAAAATCATTTGCATATAACTTTATGAAAATACATTTTTATATTACAAAATAAATATGAAATTAACAAAAACAACAAATTCAGAAATACAACCAAAAAAAAGCTATTCAAAATGATGCCTCTCTCGTTGAATGCATATGTTTGTACGCCTGTTGAAATCCTCGCATGCATGTTGTAACACAATAGGATTATTTCTTAAGAACAGTACCGCATCTCCTATTTTGTTTTTCAATTCTTCTAAATTCTGAAACGGCCTTTCTGAATATACTTTATTCTTTAGCCATCCTCAGATAAAGTAATCCATGGGGTTTAAGTCGGGCGAGCGCGCTGGCCATGGAAAAGGTCCATTTCGTCCCATCCATCTTTCTCCAAATTTTTCATTTAAATAGTCTACAACTATTCGTGCACTATGTGCAGGTGCTCCATCATGCATAAACCAAAGGGTTCTTATAATATTTAGTGGCAATTCGTCTAATTCGTTATCGAGGTATGTTTGTAGAAATTCCAAATATCGTGAATTTAATAACGATTGAAAAAAATACGGACCAAAAATTTTTCTGTTTAAAATTCCACACCAAACGTTTACCTTTTGCGAATATTGATTCTTGCAGGGAATTCTAAAATGTGGGTTGTCAGACGACCACCAACGACAATTTTGTGCACACACAACACCATTAGTAGTAAAGGTTGCTTCATCAGTAAACAAAATGCTTTTGAAAAACGTTTTCTGCGTTTCTAATGTACCTTGAATATCCAAAGAAAATTCAAATCTATTGTTGTAGTCCTGTTCCTGCAAAGTTTGAATATATCTTGGCTTATAGGGGTGATATCTATTGTTAACCAAAATGTTGCTTACTGATGATTTTTTAATATCCAAATTGCTTGCAATTTTTCTGACAGAAATTTTGGGATTTTCAATTACACTTTGCATAACACGTAAAGAATTTTCGAAATGTCTCACTTGCTTTTCCCTACTTTTTTTGTAACGCATTTCTAAACTACCAGTTGCTTTAAACTGATTTAAAATTCTTGAGACGCTTTGGAAACTAATAAATTTGTTGGGATGTCTTTCATTAAAAATATCAGCTGCGTCTCTACATGTTTTGTAGTTATCTCCGCAAATAAGAATTAATTCAGCTCGCTCTTGCATAGTTAACCGTTCAGCCATAGTTGGTAGGTAATAACTTAATGAATTGTCTTAAAATTACTTAATCTGACAATCACCTAAAATTTATTACTAAAGTGACAATACAAATGACAACCATAGAACTACTGTCACATAGATGGATGTTAAAAACTATTGCGTATTCGCTATTATTATTGCTCGATAATTTAATTTTTATTTTTTCGAAATTTTAAATAACAATTCGTATTTGAGCATATTTTGAAATTTGAAACAACATTTTTAAATGAATATTTTTGATATCTTTAAAAATAAGTGTTCTCTTACGGCAACTTCAATGTTTTTTAATTTTTCCTCTAACCAAGTAATACAACGCAACCCTGAATACAAAATATCAAGTTTCTTAGGATGCACGAACTTTTCTTTTCTATAAAGTTTTCTGTGAAATCAAAAATAAAAATATTTCCCATTTGTCTCATACTTAAGTGGACATGTATATATAAATGCAACATACTTGCTGGTAACGCATAATAATCCAAAAGTGTTTCATCATTTTTCAAAGTATAAATAGGTAATAGAAATGCACTTAATGATCCAGCAATCAGATCCAATATCAGCTGGCATGCTTTTTGTTCATCTTTCGTTAATTCTTCAACTTTCATTACTTCAATTCCAGTAACATTCCACAGTGCATACATATTTATCACTACCATCTTAATTAATTTGTCGACAGTGAAGCTTTGTGTAGCGACTAGTGCCGTAAGTGTTGCGTTTATACTTTTCACACCAATTTCAGCTTGAAATAAGTCTGTGGTACTACGTAAGAGTCCGTGGATGTGCAAAAATAACCTTATCAGTTTGCTAACTGACATTTTAGTTTGAACTTCTGTTATTGGACTAGAAATTATATTAGCAATAAATAAAAGCAATACAAGTATGACTACAATTCATTCCAGTTTACTTACTCATCCTTTTCCATTGCTGATGATAATGTTGTTGACAAATTTGTTGATGAAACAGGAAATGGATTTTTTACAGCTATGGCTCTTATATAATGAAATACTGTAGATAATTTATTACCCTGACTGGCTTCTAACAAAGCCAGTTGATTATATGGTTGTCCGCTTGTAGGTGAAACTAGTATAGCTTGTCTAAACAAGTAAATATTTACAATTTTGTATTAAATTAATATTATGACACTTACCTATAAAAATTTTCTGCCTGTTGTCTTTGATTACGGTATCTTGCTATATCTCCTAGGTGAACTAGGCAATACTGACAAATATATAAGCACGATGAAGATTGTGGTGTGGTTACCTGTTCACAATTACTATATGTACTTTTAAATTGTCCATATACAGTCCCTGTTCTACGAAATGGTAAATCTAAATCAAATGTTGTGCATAATTCTTGCAATAAAGTTAAATAAAAACCAGAAGCTGCTTCTAAACACCAAGATAATAAAGCTTGAGAATCTTGCCTTTTAGGGTTCTAAAACACAAACATAACATTGTATGCATATTATTAACAGAATCATGTTTTCTCATACTTTTTTATCCTTAGCTAATTCCTGCAAGGTGGATATATGATTCTTGAACCCCAATGTCCATAGTTCTTGTTCTACTTTCTTATCTAAAGCATATTCTAAATCCAATACAAGCACTTGATGGTATATTGTTTGTAATTGTTGCTGATTGACCCATATTTCAGAATCATTTAATAAATCGCTATTTTTACATAGTTTTGCCTTCAAAACGTCCGCTTGCCTACAATTTTTGGACAAAGAGAATAACATGATAATGTTTATATAACCAAATTGGGGTTGTACTTACTTCAAAACCTGCACGGCCGCTTTATAACCCATTACTTAATGCTAACTTTTCTTATCAATAAAATGAACTGTATAAATACGAATAACACGGTAGTAATTCATGTGTACCTGAAAATTCCAGTGATTAAAATTTCACTGAAATATGTGTAGAAACCCAATTTGCTGACAGATAGATCACAAACGATGTTCGGATGACAGATAATTTGACAGATGAAGACAAAAATTTTAAAGTGCGTTTATTTTATTATATATTTAAAGAATGTCCGAAAAACATATTCAAAAATATAATAAACATAAATAAACTTTGTCATTAAAATTACTAAGTTACAAAAACAGTGTCTATTTTCAAATATTTAGATATTGTTATTGTTGACGTTTATCCTACAAATTTTTAAACTGATCTTTACTCAACCTTACCACTAACTAGCTAGCCAACTCTTACATTTTGAACAAAAAAAAAACAATTGGAAACATAAATTATACAATAAAACTCAATAATAAAAGGTTTAAATGCCCATTTCGTTCTTTGATGTTTAAATTACGTAATTTTATACTTGAAAAAAGTATATTAAATGTTTTAATATAAGATTTCTCTGAAGGGTATTTATAACTACAGAGGTGAAAATTAACAAAATTAAAAATAAGAAAGAATTTTAAGTTTAAGAAGTAGTTTCAAGAGAATGAATATATTCAAGAACATTTCATCTTTATTATTAGTACAAATCAGAAAAACTGTACGATTTATTATATACTTATATCCTATAACTACATTATTTGCTTTTAGACGAAAGTTAGATTATATTCTAGTCAAAGCCAAGCAAAAAACAAGTTAAATGAGAGACAGACTCAGGTATTAGGTAAAGGGCTGCCTAAAATCAAACCTATACCAGGCGTACAAAATATTATTATTGTCGCATCTGGTAAAGGTGGTGTTGGAAAAACAACAACAGCAGGTTTTTTTTTTCATTAAAAGTTCTAATTTCATTAAATAAATACACAATTTTTTAGTAAATTTAGCTGTTGCTTTAAAATCTATTCATCCACAAAAAAATATAGGTTTATTAGATGCAGATGTTTTTGGACCATCAGTACCACTTATGATGAATTTAAATGATACTCCTTTATTAAATAAAGAAAACCTAATGGAACCTTTAGAAAATTATGGAATTAAATGGTAAGATTATAAATACATCATCCGAATAAGAACATAAGTAGCTTTTCAGTATGTCAATGGGCTTCCTAATTGCTGAAGATGCAGCGCTTATGTGGAGAGGTTTAATGGTTATGCAGGCATTGGAGCGACTTATGAGACAAGTCAGTTGGGGTAATACTGATTATTTAATTGTCGATACTCCACCAGGTACAGGTGATACTCATCTTTCACTAATCCAAAACCTGCCCATAAATGGAGTTGTACTTGTTACAACACCACAAACGGCAGCTATTAATGTTACAAAACGAGGAGCAAGCATGTTTCGAAAATTAAATGTTCCTATTATTGGTATAGTAGAAAATATGAGTTCAGTTAAATGCCCTGCTTGTCTCAACACTGTGCATTTATTTGGAAATGTAGTGGAGGAATTTGCTTTATCAATGAATATTAATTTATTAATTAGAATGCCTTTGGAAAAAGAAATTGCTAATGGCTCAGATAATGGAGTGCCTATAGTAATAACTAAACCTGATTGTAGCAGCAGTAAGTTGTATAAAAGTTTGTCTAAAAATATTGTAGATTTTTGTAGTAATAAAGAAAATATAACGTGAAAATAGTATTGGATTCTATGTATATACAATAAGAGAAAATGATTAATTAAAATGTTTGTCTTGTGAAACAATTTAAGATTGAATACTAGATTTTAACTTAAAGAAAAGTATTTTTGGTTATAAAAAATGTAATTTTGTACTGCTATATTAGAAATATTGATTTTATAGTAGTAGAAAGAATAATAATTGGTAATAGCTGAACTAAGCTGTGTGTATTATATTTCTAGTTTAAAATTTAGCGCGGTTTTTAACTTAAAACAATACAATATGTTGACGGTAAGGCAGGAAACTAATTTGAGGATTTTAAATCATTGGGAATCCTTTGAGTACAATAAATTCATTTTTTAAAGAATTGATTTATAGAAACAGTTTTTTTATGAAATATTTTCAACTTTTATAAATTATCCTATTATTTTAATGTTAGGCAACAGAAATAAATAATAAATACAAATATGCAAAGGAATAGTTTATCACTGATACACACTTTTACTTTTAATACAGTGTATTATACAACCCGTAATTCAGTTGTGAACAATGAACATGTTTTTATAGTATGCGGGACAAATTTTTGTTTAGAATTCGCAATAAGAGATGGCAATAAAATCGGGAAGTGAGGCAGTAGAGAACTGTATTATTGTGCGAACCTTTTAAAATATATGATAGTTTTGGTTATTCCCCAAATAGTTGCCAGAGAAAAATAGGGTTAAAGTTGATTATAGAACAATAAATTATTTTATGGAATATATATTTATACGAAAATACTTTTGAAATGGTAAGTATACTGTTTTGTTATATAAATACCAGAAATAAATTCTTAATAGATTTATCAAATTACTTGTAGGAGCAATCGTACCAGTACCGAAAAAAATGTGTACCGGGGTGTGGGAAGAGATTTGGAGATGATCCACAAACACAAATACGGTACTTTACGTTTCCAAGAGACGAAACTTTATACAATAATTGGTTAGCAGCGGTAAATAATAGTGCACTGTTAGAAATGCCTCAGAAAAAAGTGCTACATTCATATAGTGTTTGTCAAAGGCATTTTCAAGATAATCAGTTTCAAACTGAAGAAAAATTAAAATTAAATCCTGGTACAATACCTACTGTACATTTATCATTAGATACTGATTCACAATGTACTATCTTGAGCAATTGAAAGTAAATGCACTATTATAGCTGCGTAAATTTTACCAAATTGTCAAGCTATTGTCATTTATGTTATGATTAAATGCTGACACTGACACTTCAAAAGTACTGTATACATTAGATAAATTTTGAAATTTCGACATGCCAACATAATAAAGTGTGCACTTTCATTTGCTCACGATAGTATATTAGCTATAAGTTGCCCAAGCACTTCAGGTTTACAAATTGGCACACCACAAAGAAGAAATATATCAGTTGATGCAAGTTGTCTGAATACATCAACTTCTATATCAGTTTCACCAGTATACCACAGTAAAAATATTACACCCCAAAGACGTAAGTTACATGTAGATGCTGTTTTAGTTAAGTTCCATATTCATTCACAACATATGCAATTACTACTTATTTACTAAAGGCTTTGTAGATAAAGATAATTTATTTTTTAACTTACTGTAACTAGTAACATTTCACATTAAGTATATGTATATATTTTCTTGATTATGTATGTAGTTAGTAATAATTTTTCTCTGATTCCAAGAAAAATTGAATTTTTAGGGAGAATGAAATGATTGGATACAAGAATTATATGTCTATAATAAATTTAAAATTCTTGTATGTGCTATTGCGGCATTTAAAATCTGGACGATTTGATATTTATTTTCCCTATAAAGCATTGTAATTCGGTTCTTGTATAATTGAATTGTTATGCAGATGACAGCATACTGACATTTATCTGTAACCTCTCACGCAAAATTATATTATACATTTTATTATAAAATTGTTACTGAGTTAATAAACGAAAGACAAGAATTTATTAATCAGAATACTACAATTATTTGGTTTTAATTTTTAATACTTTATTTCAGCACCATTTCTGTCTAACACCTCTTGTAAACATCTAGGAATAGATGTTATGACATTATGTATAAATTCTAGTGACAGATAATTCCAAATATGTTTTTTTCGCAGACGCCCGATTTCTCAAGTCTGAAATTTGTCTCAGCCGTTTTCTTGCTGTGTGGACACACCCGGGGAAATGTGTTGCGGTCACTGCATTTACTATTGTTTCGAACAGATCATTTCCTATACAATTAATAAAATTTTCATCTTGTTCGGGAGTTGACACAAGGATACCACCGGAGCCTCGTTTTCTATTAATAGCTGACAATTCTTCTAGTAACGTAATTATTTGAATTTTAGTTTGAATATTGAAATGCGGCACATTAACTTTATATTTTGATAAACCTGAATATGACACTGCCAGATCTGTAAACAGAAACAAATAGATATAAAAAAGCCATATTCAAACCAAACAAATTAAGTGTCCGATTTTTAAATGCCGCAATAGTACGTTAAGCATTAGTTAAATGTATGATGTGTCACTATCAAATATAGGCTCATTGTATATATGATATAGATGTAGATATAATATAATGATTATATTTACAAATATTTCATTAGATTCTAAGCAAACAGTTTCTTTAGAATGATGAGCAGATTCCAGCTGGCGTTAAAGAAAAAGAGATGTCCAGAAATCTACTTTTAGAAGTGACCAAAATTCGACAAAATACTGCAGCGTATATAGCTGGATTCTTATGTCGAAAATTAATGAAGAACAACTGTCAAAACTGTAAGAGAGATTTATTAACAGACAATGTAACAGATATTTACGCTTATATAACTATTAAAGACGCTGGTAGAAAGCTAATGTATCCATCAAACGCGTTAATTGCGGAAATTCTTTATAAAAAGAAGATAATCTTTCAAAACATCCCAAATTACTTGGATACGAATTTATTAGACATGAACGTAAATTTAAATTTAGAATTTTTAAAATGTCAACACCGAGAAGAAATAAGTTCCTGTATGTGTTATTCCTTAACAGTTGTTATGGCAAATCATTTTATAAAACTCGTGAATAAAAAATTGTCTAAACAAGATGCTAGACCCAATACGGTTGTTAATGCCTATTTACAACAACATTCATCAAAAGTGTTGTAATATATGATTTATTTAATGAACATATTTAATAAAATATTGCTTTTTTAAAAAATAGCGTTTACTTTATTAAAACTTTCAATTTAAACCTTGCAAAAAGATGTGCCAAAACAAGTGAATATTGTTGTTACTGGCACATACTATTCTATTCTTGATGTTATGTGGAACAAACATTAGCAAAAGATGCGTAAGTATTGTTTAATTGCAGATTAAATATTAATTATATTAATTGAAATATTATTTTTTACTTTATCTAGCGACAAAATGAAGATTTTATCTGCATTTAGTCACTAGATAAAGTATAAAAACTTGCATACTTCTAATACGAGTAAATACAAATACATATATACATTTAAATTTTCCGCGCAAGCAATTTATTTAAAATTCGCAACTGTAGAGGGCGAATGTCTCCACGTTTACGTTTTACCATGGACTTGACATCTCTTGTTTATTTATACTCTCTGGTTGTGAATGTATGGAAATCATTTTTATTATTAACGTATCTAGGGAAATTATAAAACTTTTAGGGAATTAAAAAAATTTCTGTCAGCAACCCAGGGGTTATAAGTAAAATAGCAAAAATTGGGCCGCAATTTCATTGGTCAATTTGAATCACGTGTTAGTTTCGTAAGCTGTCCCCACAATAGATATCGCTGTTAATGTTGTTTTTGCATAGTCGTTAACAACTAATTCTGCAATAACGGCTAATTTTCACGATTTTCGATTTGTTGTTTAGGTGTTATTGGTTATGTTATTTTCTATTTTCAATATTTTACGTTATTTAATTGTTATCACTCCTTTCTTTGTTGGATATATCTAATACTACAAGTTTTTTGTTAACGTTTTAATAATTTTTTGAGTGTGTAAAGTTCTGAAGTGTCTTTTATTTCTTTATTTATTTTTATATATATTTATAATTAGTGATTAATATTAAGGCATCTTGAAAAATATGTAAGTATAAGAATAAATTTAAAGTTTACATCTGTGTATCTTTTTTAAGTCTTTTGTAGCACAATGATTCGTCATTGTACAGTTCATGGTTCTACTTCTAAATGAGGAGATACAATTTTACATAAATTTCCAAATTATGAAAAGGCACTAGATGAATTTAAGCAGTGGGTTAGTTTATGTGGCAATGCAACTTTATTGCAAGAAACTCCCAAATCAATACTTAGATTAAGAAGAATTTGTCATAATCATGGAGGATATAACTGTGAAAAAAATTAAAGTTGGTGTAATTCCAAAATTTAACTTGCCAGGTAAGTTAAAATGAAAACATACTTACTGTCGTGAGCAAAAAAAAACGGGACACTGTCTTTGCGTGGGTTTAAATTGTGACTACTTAAGTGGCTATCTTTACTCATATTAATAAGTCAGGAATTGTCAAAAATGTATGTTTCATTGACATTTATTAAATATTTTTACAATATACACTAATAAAAATTACTAAAAACGATAGAGAAAGAATATAATTAAAATAATTAGTATTTCGTCATTCCACCGTTATTATTTATAACTTCATCTAATCTTGTAGACATTGAAGGGACGATATTTTGTACAACATTTATAGGAATTTGATGCCAAGCATTTTGAACAATCTCCCAAAATTCTTCCTGGGTAACAGCTATATCTCATTAATCCCCATACATTGAGATTTAGATGAAGACTGTAGGGTGGGAAATATCAAGTTTAAATTTCATTCTCTTGTAACCATTGTGTTACAAAATGAAACAGGAAATTGTATTGTTCTTATAGCTTCCTTTAATGTTTTGAAAGGGTTGTGACTAATCTCAGTAACTATTGTTTCGTATTCCTGCGGGTTTGAAATGTTGTTACGTTCGGGACCTATTTTCCGATTTAAATTATCCTCTTCTCTCCATTTTTTATATATTCTTGCGGCTGAACTTTTACCAATATTAAATTGAACCGATCCGATACAGTTCTTAATGATTTTCCAAACTAGTAACAGGTCTGACTTTATCAGTTTTCGAAAAATGCGGTATTTTCAATTTTTAATTAGCCACTATGATAGATAGATAGATCTGACGTACAGTTTGAAAATTAATCAAATGTCAAAATTACAATGCTAAAAAATAAGGGAAATTGACATTACGATTTTGACACTGTTCCGATTTTTTTGCTCACGACAGTATAAAAGAATCAGTTTTGATATAAATTGTTTAGATTAGTATTGTGCTTTTATGTGTTTATTATAGAAGGTAAAGCAAAACTATACAGTTTACATATTTAATTTGTAGATCCTGTTTTAATTCCAAATTCTTAGGGCTTTGAAATCTTGGATTTGCCTCAGTGTCAACAACAAGTTAATAAAAATCTCATACAACCCAGTATTCGTGAAATGTGGGAACATCATAATACTTCTGTAGAAGAGATAGGAAGTCCAAGGAAAAAAACATTACCCAAAACCGATTTATTACTACATACTGGTAAGCTAGAAATTCAAATACTTAATTTTATCCTTATATATCTTATAGATTTTTATAATTTTTATATTTTTCCATATGGAAAAAGTGTGTAAGACAGTGTATGAACATGTTGAGCCAACTGCGACAGCTATGGAAACAGAGCCATCAACCTCATTCAGTTTTGTGGAACAACGTATCATACCTATGATGCCAGAATCATTACTTTTAGCTAATAAGAAATATGTGAAACCAAAACGGATACATTCTCCCAACGAAAATAAATGTATGACATAAATTTAAATATAAATTTGAAACAAATCATCTTAGATAAATTTGTCAAGTAGCTAGTGTATAATTATATTAAAAGATTAAATCATTTACTAATTGGAAAAGAAAGTAAAGTTAAAAGTCTAGTGTATGATATCATGCAGAAGGATGTTCTTCAATATTACAGATCAACAAGACATACATAAAAGTTTCAACCAATTATTTATACAATTTTATTTGTATCGATACTATTTTTGTTGTGCATGAAATTTGTTGAGTGTTTACTTAATTACATTTCATATTTGTCTTGTGTCTTCATTAGTAAACTATATAGCTTACAAATTACTACTACTTATTTATTACTTAATAAATTTAGTATAATAGTTTTGTAATGTTAGTAGATACACCATTAGGTACTTGTTAAAATCACAAATTTAGTTTTATTTTCTTGTAATTTGAGATGGTTTGAATAAAATTGTTTAACTGATATTCTAATTTCATTTTCGTTGTTTATTTCGAAGTGGATGATTAATTATGCTGAATTCTTTGCTTATGATTTAATCTTGGTAATTTCTTTTTAAATCATAAGCAAATTAACGTTAAAAATAATAATTAATTTTAAAACCGTAGTGCGTTTACAAAGAAGAGTTTTTTGTCCCCACGCTAGATGGCGCTCTGAAGCAATCGAACAATTTTCCATTAACTTCACAATCTATTACGATAGTCATTTTCTATGCAGCAACCTACTTTATCTATGGTCAGCAACATGCCATGAAAACAAATATCCTGACGTAACCTATATATTTTTCATGTTATTTAATGAATCAATTATTAAATTATTTGAAAATATTACTGTTTAATAATCAGTAATATTTATGTCAAACCGTTATTTGTTTAAAATCACAAATATATATTTATAAGGTATTATTTTTAAAGAAAATGTTTATTCCAACTTCCACATATATCAAATTAGATTAGCAATTTAAAAAATACATTATTTTAAGAAATTTTCTGATTATATGGCGGGTATTATATCAATATCTTCAGATGAAGAAGAACTAAATTCCACAGAAAATCCCAAAAAGGTAAACCTAAATTAAAATATGAAACATATGTATACTATTTCTGTTTTAGAAATTAAAAAGAGAAGATTTTATTTGTCTGGACCTAGAAGATGAAGGAAAGGTAATTAAGCCTGATGATAAGGAAATAGAAGATATTATTATAGAATCAGATGAAGATTTGTCTTCTTTTGACAAAGATATTCTAAGTGTAAACACAGAAGATTGCGTTAATGGCAAAAGTCAGTCTAAAAGAGATATTGACAGTAAACATACTAAAGGTGTTATTGCAGAGCCTGATAAAAATGAAGTCTCTAATAACTCAATAACTAAGTCTATTACCAAACATGTTCTCAATTATGATGTTGAAGATATTGTATCTGATGAAGACATGACATTACTAACAAATGACTGTGCGCCTAAAGAAACGACCTCAGGTAATAAATCTACAAATAAAAAACTAGAAGATAAATCTGAAAAAGACGATGTAGCAAGTACATCAAAGCAAGGTATAGACACGTTCTGGAATTGTAAAAAAATGCAATTATTTATTGATCTTTGTTTGTCTCAAATTGAAAATGAAGAAACGAAAACGCTTTTTAAATCAAAAATTCCCTTCTGTAAAAAGTTATTTGATAAAGTGGATAATGAATATATACAGTCTGAAAATTTCACTGCATATTTAGAAGAAAAGATAACACAAAGTAAGAAGAGTTCATTAAAAGCTGTATCATCATTTAATGATGTATATTATCATCTAAAATATAAATTGCGTAAACAAAAGGGTGATACAGAAATCACAAGCAAACACGATGTTGTTATTTCAAAACTTGAACGTGCATTGAGGAAAGTGCATAGAAAAATAGCACAGCTAGAAGAGGAAGAAGTTAATTTTGATGAGGAAGAAGATTCTAGTTATCTTAAAATGCATAGGTTTGTATTATATATTGTAGGACACTTTTAAAATTAAGAAAATACCAAACAAGTTGTACAAATAATTATATTTTTCTTCTAGAAACTTTAAGTGGATCTTTGTTGATTTATAATTTATACAACAAACATATGATGCACGAAGTTTAAAAACACCAACCAAGTAAAATATAATTAAAATAATCCTATTACAGTAGAATCCGCTTATAATGGATTTCAGGGGACTAAGCAAAACAGTCCATTATAGGCGAGTGTTCATCTCATCAGAATAATTACTACATATTAAAATTTATGTATTTCCACGTTTTTATTAAAAAAAGATAATTCTATAGGATATACATATCTCTATATAAGATAACTCTGACCTACATAATTTGTATATAATACATAAGGACAAAAATACAAACAAAAAACTTATTGTAATATGTACATGTATGTTACATACATAGTAGTAGGTATCTATGTACATACACACATGTTTGTGTACATATTTAACATTACATGTTTTGAAAAAAGTTGGTCAGTTTTGTTTGAATCCACGGTTTGTCCACATAATCTTTATTTAGAATAAGTTCAACTTTATTTAGTATTGATATAGTGTCAGTGTTATTCTCTTTTTGCTGAAAATAACGCTGCAATTTTCTAATAGAAGTTATTGCGTCTTCAGTTGTTATCGCAGTTTCCTCCCCTTCTAGTCCTTCATCATCTTCCATGTGTTCTTCCTCCTGTGGTTCCTCCATTGCTTGCTGAACTAAATCAACATCCAATAATTGTTCCGTAACTTCTAAATTTTCATCAATGCTCACATATTCGTCAAACTTGCTTAGAACCATTAGGTTACTGATGTTGACCAGTTCACTCAAGGGTATATCATCTTCTGCATCGAAATCCATTGCTTCAGAATTATAATTTACTAGACCAGCATGACGATAAAAGTTCCTAATTGTTTCTGAAGAAACACTTTCCCATGCAAAGCTTAACAAATTCACAGCATCTAAAAGAGTTACAGCTCTTGTAACACCTTTTTCCTGAAGTGCCATAATTTGCGTCAACATTTGTTTTCTATAAACTTGTTTCAGAGACCGAATGACACCTTGGTCCATAGGTTGCAACACTGACGTAGCATTAGATGGAAAGAAATGTAGGTTAATGTTATGAAGTTCAACATTTGGATGAGCAGGACAGTTATCAACCAGCAATAATATTTTGCGTCTTCGTTGTGTAAGCTCTCTGTCCCATTTCTTCAAATAATCAATAAAGATTTGTGAAGTCATCCATGCTTTTTTATTAGCACAATAATCTACAGGTAATGTTTTTACATTTTTAAAACATCTAGGGTTTAGAAACTTTCCTAAAAGAGAACAGACAGGTATGAAGTAGGTACAGGTTACATTATTGTAAAAAGACCTATACACTTACCAATAATAAATAGTTTTCGTTTTTCAGTACCGGAAGCATTAGCACAAACCATCGCTGTTATCCTTTCTTTTGACATTTTACCCCTTGCACAGGTTTCCCCTTTTACTTTATAGGTCTTATCTGGCATCATTCGGTAGAAAATCCCTGTTTCATAAGCATTAAAAACGTCGTCCAAGGAGTAATCTTTACTTATAACAGGCCAAACTTTAGAAATCCAATTATCAGTTACATTTCTGTCCACTGAAGCTGACTCACCACAAACTTTTCCGAAAACAATATTGTGTCTTTTTTTAAATCTATCCAGCCACCCTGAACTGCATTTAAAATCATCTTGAATCATTCTTCCGAATTCCTCAGCTTTCATTTGTAGCATTGGGCCACTTACGGGAAAATTATTCGCTCTTGTTTTATCATTGATTTTCCAATTACAATTTTTTATTTTGTCGCGGTTCCTCCATATGTTCGAAGCAGTAGATTTCTTCAGCTTCATGGTCGTACAAATATCTGCTTGGGTCATTCCTTTCTCAATTTCACTTATTATCGTAAACTTTTCATGCATTGTAAAGGCACGTTTTTTACCTTTTTCAGACATTTTCACGACCAAATCTTTGCAGCGAGGCACACTTGTGTGCTAACATACCCTGCAAGAGCGACATCAGTTCGCGCGTCTCAACTTCTGTTCGATTGTGTCATATAATTCGGGAAAGTACCCAATCGCCCCGCTTGTAATGGACATAATAACGAATTTAGGTTCATTATAAGCGAAAGTCTTTTATAAGCGAGTTCATTTCAACCGAGGATTTTACGCGTGTTTGTGCCGGGACTTTAAAAAAGTGTACATTATAGCAGGGTTTCCATTATAAGCGAGTTCATTATAGGTGGATTCCACTGTATTATTATTTATAGAATCATATACTTATTTGAATTTTCATAAATCTGTTTTAATTAATTAATAATTTAATTCAATTTAAGGTATCGTGAACGTGCTGTGAAGCTTCATGAGAAGATCTGTAAATACAAGAATGAAGATTCAAAAGCCAATAATATTTTATACAATCGGTTGGATTTTTCTGGCTCCAAATATCCAGAATTCAATCATGCTATCAATAAGAAATTCAAAAATAACATGACATTTCCCACTTACTATGAAGTTGAGAGATGTTTGAAGAAAGTGTCCCAAGATAAGAATATGGATATATCCGATAATAAATTTAAACAAGAGGGTTCGTCACAAAAAGTTTTTTTGTAATAAAATTGATTAGTAATTCATTTAATTTCTAGCACGAGAGTGTTTTAAAAATTTAGGTAATTTACTGCAAAAACGACGGAAATTAGATTTATTAAACATTCATAGTCAATATCTTACAACGAGTGATGACCCAGCTCATCAAAATGAAGAACTGAATTCTAAATTACTGACAAATTCCAAGGAAGCAAAGAGTAAAATTGATGAAATTTGCGAAAAGTAATTTACATACAGAATTATCATAATGTTTGAAAGCAGTTAATCTTTTATTCAACAACAAAAATGACAAATATATATGAAAGTTTTTAATGCAGAAAGAAATAATTGTACAAAATTATAATTGTGATACAAAAAAGCTAATCAAAATTTAAATCACTTTACCACAACGAAATTTGAACTAATTAAAATAATGAAATAAATGCTCCATGTTAAATACTATATCAAGGTTTGTAAATGTTTTTCTGAACATTAGGATGCTATGTGTGGAAGTAGTCGATATACTCTTTACTCACTTTATACACATACTATTGGTTCGATTGATAAGAGGGGTTAAGAGAGCCATTCAGTACATAATTGAATACACAAACAAATGTGCAGTTGCACTACATGTATGCTTCAAAATGTAAGGGGGGGGGGAGTCTATTATGCTATTTCACGCTTTCTTACATAGGTAAATAGGTAAATCTATTTCATTCTCATACATTGGATAACTTCAATGTCAAGATTTAAATTTACATACATTTACATAGTAACATGAGAGCAAAATGAATTGAGGTAGTAGGAGGCTGCTGTTCGCTGATCGTATTTCGTGAATTATAATTATAAAGTAAATAAATCTTACTGACAGCACTTAAATGTCTCCTTGATACAAATTTAATTTAGAACTTAAAATATTTATAAAATGTCATGTTTTATATTTTATTGAAAAGTTTACAATAATTGTTGAAACTGTTGTCCCTCGGCATTCAAACATAAATTTACGCGCCGCTTCATGTTTTCAACAATCTTTTGTAAAATAAATCCGTCTACTAACTCGCACTGTCGCACGATATTGTTCCGTAAATCGTCTATTGTATGCACTGGATTTTTTAAAATAGAGTTTTTTAAGTATGGAAATAAAAAGTAATCCAGAGGAGTTAAGTCACACGATCTTGGCGGGAAACGGTCAACACTAATAATTCTTTCATCAAAAAATTCACGTAAATAATTTATTGTTTCACGGGCAGTGTGTGGTCGTGCGGAATCTTGCTGAAAGAAACCTAACTGTAACTCGTCATCATGCAGTTGATTTATGAATGTTTCCAGTATATTATTGCGATATCTTTCACCATTTATAGTTCCTTCGAAAAAGATCGGGCCAATAAGCCTTCTACGTGACATGGCACACCAAACCCCTATTTTTACAGGACGCAACGTTGTTTACCTATAATAATGCGGATTGTCTGTTGCCCACATACGCATATTCTGAGCGTTTATGTAGCCGTTCAGGTGAAACCACGCTTCGTCGGTGAAAAACGTTTTATCCAAAACATCGTCGTCGTTAAGATTTGCATTAAAGAAACGATAATAGGCAACTCTTCGAACGTAATCTGGCGGCAATAGTTCTTGATACAATTGAACCTTGTTAGGATGCATACCAATATCGCGTTTAAGAATACTGCGGCAGGTTCCATAACTAATATCCAACTGTTGTGCCAGTCTTCTGACAGATGTTGTAGGTTGTTCTCTAATTGCGTTTCTTGCATTATTAACAACATTTTGGGTCCTAACTCGAGAAGATCTTCCCCCTTTCCATTGTCTTTTTACAGACCCAGTTGTTCGAAAGTTATTTATAATTCTCAATAGGTCACGAGAAAAGTTCTTATTTACTAAAACAACTTCAGGAAAACGTTGTTGGAATTCTTCCTTGCACATTTCTATTGAATAATACCATTCGCCGTTTGGCAAACGTCGACCGTTACTAAAGTAACATTCTAAAATGAACACCATTTGTTCTTGAGTAAACATTCTGAATGTGATTATACTGTTTTTTTTTTTTAAATTGTATTGAAAGAATTAATAATTCACACTGACAGTCTGTCATTAAATGTTTGACTGAAAAATATTGTGAATATAATTCACGAAATACGATCTACGAACCGCAGCCTCCTACTACCTCAATTCATTTTGCTCTCATGTTATATGTGCTATGTCACATAATGTACATAATATTCGCGTGTTTATTGCATAACTTATGTGTAATAAACACAATAATTATAATTAATAAAATAAATAAAATGTAAACAGCGAGTTCATATAAAAAATAAGTAAATACAAAACTTGTTTAGAAAATAAGATTTGGATAAATTTGCATGGTTTTTACATGTCTACAGAAGACATATAATAAAAATAACTTTTTTAGATTAGTTTTATGTTATTTGTATAGTCCCTTCAGATTAGTATCTAAAAAGAAAAAAGTTACAGTGAATTTATTAAATTTTTACTGCTATCAAATTTTGTGATATATACAATATATTTGTGTCTTTAGAAGCAAAACACAAATAATTATTTTTTAGGTATGTCAAACTACAGGAAAAAGGGGAAGATCCAAATTTATCTTCTGATAGTGATGATAGCAAACAAGTGACAACAGAAGATGAAGATGATGCATAAATTAATTATATCGATGCTTTCATAAATTAGTATTCTGTTTATGTTATTTCCATTGATATTTTTGTAAAAATAAATTATTATTTTTTAAATCTAATCAATCTGTGTTTGTCAATTAATAATTATAATTTCTTGATTTTTGTGACCGAGATTGGATAATTTAAAATACTATGGAATCGTTATCACTATCACTAAACATCGCCCATACGTTATTGTTTATTATACATTTGAAATGCATTGTATACGACGATAAAGTCAACTTCACAATTTGCAATGCACGTTTGTCGTGGCATTTTTAACATTTATTGTAAATATTAATTTACTACGATAAATAATAAATACAATCTCTACAATAAAAAAATAGTATCATAATATAATTCTACCTTTTATATAATTAATAAATTGTCTGGTTTTATTCAGAAAAGAAAGTCACCCTATTTTAAGTCATAAAATTTTCAGAATTATAAGAAAAACGGACACGCTACTAAATAAGAGTTTTATTATTTTGAAGTCGAAACTTATATTAAATAAAATTATTAAAAAAAATGATATATATTAAATCATATGTACACATCGCACAGTCATATAACAAAATATTTTAAAGTAAAATACAATTAATATTATTTTAAACAACAATAAACACAATATAACGTGGATATATTTCAATAATGAACGGAATTAACTATCAATACAACGGCTGTGACTGGGTTGCCTAAACAGCAGGAAAAACCAAAAAATGTCAAATTCTATCTCCTTTTATTCCAAACCAGTGTTGTTCCGTGACCTGTTGAGATAATCGGTAGAATGGTTCGTGAAATTTCGGTAGATTTTTTTATCCTTCGTTTAAAATCAAACAATTATATGATAACAATTTTAATTTCTAGAATACATATAATAATAGTTATTAATAGTATCATATAACTAGTAAATATAATAAAAATGTAATATACTATTTCAACACAGTTTTGGGGATACAATGCAATTTGCAATTTTCAGTGCTAGTAAATCATGCGAATTTGTTCTTTTTACACTGTGGTCGTCGGAAAATATATATGAAGCACATTAACAATAACTTATATTATTATATACATGATGTTTTATAAAACTAATGACGTTAATAATAATAATAATAGTTAATAAACTCTACTCGTCATCAGGTATATTTTTTAATGTTTCTTCATTTATTTTCAATATCAATTTTTTGTCTATTTTAAAATCGAAACAGCTACCTATTTTTATTTATAACGGGTGTTCAGAAACATTCGAAGTCAAGTGGGCTCTGAACAAAAAATCGTATATCTTTACTCAAGTATTTATATTATTAAAAATACCTTTATATTATAAAAAACTGGTGGGGTTTACCTACAATTATTCTGATACTTTACTTGAGTATCTGATTTGTAATAATTATTAAATGTCAACTGTTGTCTGTCAAAAATTGTCAGAATCTAATATCGACGATACTAATTTGATAACCTATAAAATTGTATTAAGTAAATGTATCAATCTATCTCAGACATGACTTCATATTTTCAAGGATTACTTTGACTTCGAATGTTTCTGAACACCCGTTATATGTCTTACTATGAAGAAGTCCTGTGACTGTTTCCGTGCTTAATTTAGTATATGATTTAGTACGTTGTTTAGTTTTCATTAAATTGATTGAGGAAAAAATTCGTTCCACATTTGCGGAAGAATGTGGTAAACACAACAAATTTTGAATAAAATTACATAATAATGGAAAGACATTCGATTCATCACCACGTTTTATTGCCCTGACACTAGCCAAAAATTCCAACATATCTGTGCTGAAATTTTGGCGTTCTGTGTAATTTCGTAATTGCCTCCATTCGCTTTCTAAATTTTCAAGTTCGTTTTGTGGTATTAAATTCGGAAAAAGTAAAGCTATATCTGCTATTGAACTTATAGTTCCGCTTTTTACTATCTCGGGGTCAATGAAATTAAATTTTTTAAGTGGGTTGTTTTTTAGTGGAAATCTAGTCGTGATTTGTGAACAACTTTCAACGTAAAAATCGTAGTCGCAAATATTTTATTTGTTCTGAACTCAATTTACCTTCTTCTAGATAAATTCTAACATTTGCTCCTAAATACAGATCTTCTAATGCTTGATAATTATGTGGATTTTTAAATTCAATGTTTTCTAATGCTGTAGATAATAAATAGTTACGTATTAGGAAACAGTCACAAATTGTTCGAAAAATATTGGGTACACTATTATATAAAGTGTAAAGTTTTGGCGATTCTGATTGCATTTCACGATTTAGACTATTAAAGAGTGGCAAAACATAATCTAGAAATAATAGAAAGACTTTGGTTAGCGGATTATTTAAATGATCGAGTATGTTTTCAGCTGTTGAGACATCGCCATCTGCACCAGCAGTTGTAAAATATAATCTGAGCGGATTGTATTGTTCTAGAATTCGTTTAATAGCTGAATCAACCGGTAACCATCTGGTTTGGGACGGGTGTAAAATTTTGTGGATTTTAACATTGCAAAATAATTGATACTCTTGGAATTCGCTGATTCTTTTTGGACTAGAGTTGAAGTAATTAAAAATATTTCTTGTTAAGTTTTCCAGTAAATTTGGCAATTTTTCGCAAGCGTATGAAGCAACTAAGTGAATTGAGTGGCAGATGCACTTCATGACAAATAAATTCGGTATATCTTTTTTTAGTAATGTTGTAACGGAATGATGTCTTCCCATCATTACATTTGCTCCATCAGAAGCAAAGCCAATCATATTATCTTTATAAGGAACAGAATTTGAGAAAAATGTATTTATAACATGATTATATAAAGTTTCCGCATTCGCACTATCTAATTTCACAAGAGCAAAAAACAGCCTCTGATTAAATTGTCTTTTGCATACCTGACGACGAGACAAAGATGTTTTATCGTTGAGCGATCTGTAGACTCGTCTATAATAAGGGAAAATTTATTATATTTAATATCCTCACATATATTTTCGAAACATTCAGCATTATGACATTTCGAACAATACCTGTGGTTTTCTTTCTGGCGCACGATATGCCTTGAGCAATCTTTGAATCGGGACAAATGTTAGCTATTAATTTTGGCAAATGATCCATTACCAAAAATGGCAAATTATGTTCTGCAATAAATGCAGACAAGCGGATCTCGGCTAAAACCAAGATAATTAAAATTATTGTAAACATGAAATAATTTAAATAATCATACCTTCGGCAATATTATTCTTTATTTGCGCCCATTCTGCCATACCTGCTGAAAATTCGGTTAAACGCGGCTGTTTGCGTATCATCCTTGCTGTATGTTTATGAATTATCGAAAGACTGTGTTTCATTAGAGAATCTTTTCCGCTAGAAATATTAATGTCTTTACTGCAGATCTTACATCTTGCAAATTTTTTTCCCTTTTTACTTCTAGAAAGCCATCTCTCAAAGTCTTCCAGCTTTTCCCAATCTTCCATATAATTTTGGGAATATTTTATTTTTTTTGCTATATTACTTGGGCCAGCTTGTTCACAGTCACTGTCACTACCCATATTTTAACACTAGGTATATTAATTTAAAAAAAAATCAAGTGACACCTATGTATGTGTTCTTCTAGAACCGATATAGGATACTAATTTCAAATGCAAAAACAGACACAAACCCTTCATTCAAGATGCCCCACTGTTTTAAACTCATAGAAATAAGCAAATAACCACATAGATATCGCTTTTATTCATTATTGAATGATATGTTGTATTTATTTAATTCATTTATTTGTTCGAATGAAAAGGTTTATTTCATTGTTGTAGTATTTTGAAATAATTATTTTCGGGGGAATAAGTATTTTTATTTGAAAAACAATGTTTCTTTAAGATAATTTTGAACCAGAATAGTCCCTTTATTTAGAATAAAGAGCGCTTGAGAAGCGTGCAAATAAATACCTACCGACATACATAATTGTTGCCTTTGAATTCAAGCATTATATCGACTACAATCCATAGTAGCTTTTATTACTGTCCCTACTCATAATATTGCTTGCCTGTTTTAATTTTCTATTTATTATAGTCATAGATTAAAGATGAATGCCATTATAGTAGTAATTTATTATATTGTATTTTTATTCTTTATTATACATTAAAAAAAATACCCCTATAAATATTTACATTAACACGTATTATTTACATGAATATAAACAGTTTTAGCACAATTTTATTTTTTTTTTCTCATTCGTTTAAAAATCGGTAGATATGATGGCTTCATCGGTAGATCGGTAGAAGTGTAGAAAAATCGGTAGATCTACCGAAAAATCAGTAGACGGAACAACACTGAACGGAATTGAAAAACTTCACATAAAAATTACCTATCAATACAACGGCTGTGACTGGGTGCCTAAACAGCAGGATATACCTAAAAATGTCAAATTCTATCTCCTTTTATTCCAAACTCCGTACGAATTTATTGTTAAACTATGGTTAAATAGAAAAAGGAAATATACATTTCAAAAAATAATTTTTGGATATCGACAATCTAAAATCACGACCCTGAATAATACGCCAAATTTAAATTATATATTTTGTAAAAAGACGGAAACAACGGTTATAGGAAGCGCCAAATAAGATGGCGAGCGGTGGGGATGCATCGTAGTCGTTTATAAAAACGCGTACGCCCACTTACTTGCAACTTTATGTAAAACTAAATACAAAGTTTCCCACTATTTCTAATGATGCGCGGACTTCCACCGTTCGCCATCTTATTTGGCGCTTGCTATAGCTGTGATAAAATCCCTAAAAAATATAACTAAATTGAATAGAATTGCATAGATCAATAGATATATGTAGTACGAATTTATTGCATGTTTGTAATTTACTCAATATAATTTAAAATTTTGCTAAAATTTAGGTATTTCAATGCTTTTATTTATTATAATTGAATATTTGTAGTATTTTTCGTATTAACATGAGAATTTGGCAACGATGTTTAATGTGATGTCATCTTGAAGAAGACGTGCATGCATTGTTTAAAAAATTCTACTGAACTGACAAATACCGATGTAGGCCAACCAGAACAAAATAATTTGCCAGTAAAGAGAATTACTGATGAAGTAGAGTCGGAAGCCTGTTTTGCCGCTCATATATTTACCTGCAACAGGGCCGAACTCGAAAAAAAAAAAATTATTTTCTCGTTACTACGTAAACACTGGACCGCGTTTTTTTGTATAAATGTATTTTTCACCCCATTTTTTCTTTGTCGCTATTAGGCGCGGCTCGTGATGACGTATTTGGGGGTGCAAGTACAATGATGCGAGTGCTTCGTGTATTCTCGTGTACTAACTGTAACGTTTTCTTAGTAAACACCGAAAACACACGAGGCACTCGTATTATTGTACTTGCACTCCCAAATATGTCATCACGAGCCGCGCCTGGTCGCTATATAAAACTAAGAGTTTATTGTAAGTTCTATATTTACATCTTTGTTTGACACAATTATTAAAAGCATGTTTTAGTTACATTGAGTGGTTAATCTAACTCCAATGTCATTTAAACCTACCTGTCTATCATCTCTCTTGTCGAAAGCCCTGGAGAGACTGGTAAACAAAAACATAAGAGAATCATTTCTAGAAGAACGTCCTCTAAATAACAGACAATATGCAAATCAATAGGGAAAATCTACAAATTGTTAGTTGCTAGTTGTAGGATTATTTAAACAAGTTACTTTCAAAAGTCGATCAAAGATAAAGAAATAGTGGTAGCAATTTTTCTAAATATGTATAGAAGGAGCGTTTAATAATGTTACGGCAAACTCTTTAATGCCTTAGAAAGGAAAGGAGGAGCACATCTTAAAGGAAGACAGGTGAGGGCGGGCCTAGAAGTGAGAATAATAACGTCCTATATAGGCGAAGCTACTAAACCACCATTACGGTCAGAGCAGATGAGGGTTGCCAACGGGGCGAGTGTGCTGTCGCCTCTCTTGTGAGTGATCTTAATAGGTCTCTAGAATTTTTCCACAATTTCAACCAGTATTTGATATTTCTTTAATCAAAGACATTTGGGAACCCCACTGTATTTTCAAAGTAATCGTATTTTTCTTAATATGTTTATATAATTGGTTGGAGAATATAAAGTTACCTTTGATAACTATCTTTAAATGATTACTATTGTCAGAGAATAAAGCAATAACGATTTTCGCAATTTGGCATTTATTGTCACTTTTCTAATTTATATATACAATTAAAATTAAAATGTTGAATACATGTGTATATACATTACATATTAATTTACAGATATAAATAAACTGTACAGAGGTTCATGATTTTATGTATAAAAAAATGAATATCTTCTTTTTCTTTCGATAATATCAACAAAATGCATATTCGATCATCGTTAACAATCGATATTATTAATTATAAATATATATAATTGTATATTTTACAAAAAAAAGGATCCATCCATTTCACAGCGGCAGAAGAATTATGTTTTGGTCCTATTTTTATTTAACGCGCAGCAATTTTTTCACTATTTGCACCACATCTTGCGGTCTGGGTATGGCAAGTTCCTCTAAGGATTTTGTATACGGCATAGGTACGTCTGCGCCAGTAATACGTTGAGCTGGCTGATCAAGATGGTAGAACGATTCGCTTTCCATAATACGAGCAAGAATTTCAGCACCAATACCGCACGTTGGCCAGCCCTGTTCGACGGACACTAAATGGTTCGTTTTGGCAACGGAGGCAGTGATTGTGTTAATGTCCAGTGGTCGTAATGAGCGCAAATTGATCACTTCAGCTTCGATTCCTTTTCCAGCTAGCTCTTTCGCTGCTTGCAGTGATGTTTCTACCGCTTTGGAATGTGCCACAATTGTTATATGTTTCCCTGTAACAGACAAGTTAATAAAATAAAGATACAAAAAAGAAAATATTATGAAATACATATTGTCACTCTATTATAGGTAAATTAATACTCCAATTTATTTAAAAACGAGCTCACATTAATTTTGAGATGTAATTAAATACAGTTCTTATTATGCACGACGGCTTGAGTTTTGTAACAGAGTAGTTAATAACACTGTCAATAATGTGGAATTATTACAAAGCATGATTTGGACTGATGAAGCATGGTTTCACCTATCAGGATTTGTGAATTCCCAAAACATGAGAATTTGGAGTAGTGTAAATCCAAACGAAATAATTCAACAATCGCTCCATACTGAAAAAATAAGTGTGTGGGCAGCTTTTAGTCACAGATGAATAAATTGGGCCAATATTTCTTCGAGATAAAAAAAAAATTATTCTTCTATTGATTCTTTCCAATTTTTTTTTGATTTTAGGTAGAATAAATGCTGAACCATATCAAATAGAAATTTTAGGACCATTTATTGAACAACTGGATGATTTTGAATGCCAGAATTGTTACTTTCAACAAGACAGAGCTACTCCTCATTGTGCAGTTGAAACATTTGACTTGCTGAGATAATTTTTTAACCATCGAATAGTTAGTCGAAACACAGAACTTTCATGCTCTCCATGTTCATGTGATATAAGACCATATGATTTTTTTATGGCCTTACTTAAAAAACAACATTTTTGAAACACCTTTAGTTAATTTAGCCGACTTGCAGCAAAGAATTGAACAAAGCATTCTTAAAATTAATGCTAATCCAGTATTGTTGGAAATTTCTATGGCACAATATTGAAATTCATAGAAGCCGGTGATCAACATTTTCAGCAATTAATGCAATTTTTAGTTACATAAACTGAATAATATTTACATTGAGTTTTGAATATTTCTCATTTTGAGCGATGAAAGGTATAAGACATACCTCAAATTATTTTACAAATTTCATATACTACTTGATGACGTTTTTAAATGAACAGCCCATATATGTAGATTGGATCAGGAACTGCTAATTGTAAATCCAACCGTTGACAATTTGATAATATATGTATTTGAGGAAATTGTCAGTAAATAATATATTTTGTATTTAATGAAGAACAAAAATGATATACAGTGGAAATTTATTTAACAATTGACAGAAAATTCTTCATTAGTTTCGTATGGATCACAGAAAAGACAGTGATAAACCAACGAGTAGAAATGAAGTAACTGTTAAATGTTGAGGCAAGCAATTGAGAAATGTTGACAGGTTTCTGTATGACACTTTCAACAAGAACTATATCTCTTATCATACTAACTAGACATATTATTAAAAATTATCTACATATACATCAATACCTTTTAGGAGATTCATGAAATATCTCTTGTCGACATACCCCAAAAGCAAAAATTTTGTAAGCAATTGATTGATTATTGATAATGCAGAGAATATGAAAATTATGTTTAGTGTGATTTCTTTGTATTTGTAATATGCAAACTTAAATAAATAAAACAAGTCAATTAACTAATTTTTAATACGATATACTGTTTAGATACTAAAGCAGAGAAATTTTTTTGTGAACGTTGAACCATGTAGAGGAATGATAGATAAACTATTAAATAGAATCAATGTAAGACATGACCAATTTTTCTCATGCTCTACTCTGAACAAAAATATTTGTGGCTCAAATCTTATACACATATTACAGTTTTATTAATAACATAGCTTTAGTTAGTACTTAAATCAAAAATTATTTAATACTTATTACATAATAAACTTTTTGTAAATTTAGGTAAAGTCAAAGTCTGTACTAGTGACTTGCAATCGAAACTAAATAAGTTATAATAAAATACTGAGGCATACCAGGTCTCTCTATTTTAGCTTTTCCAATAGGTAAAACGAAATCTTTTGATAAAGCCTGATCTGACATTGGATACTGGACACCATAAAGTAGCTCATTTTCTAAAACCACAACTGGATCAGGATCTCTTATAGCTGCTTTCAGTAATCCTTTGGCATCTTCAGAAGTATATGGTGAAAGAACTTTCAAACCTGGACAATTTGCGTACCAAGCTGCATAACACTGAGAATGTTGTGCAGCAACTCCGCTAGCAGCACCGTTAGGCCCTCTAAACACAATCGGTACATTGACTCTACCAGCTGACATGTAAAATGTCTTGGCAGCGGAGTTGATAATTTGGTCAATAGCCTGCATTGCAAAATTCCATGTCATAAATTCACATATTGGCCTGAGGCCTCCAAAAGCTGCTCCTACAGCTATACCACAGAAGCCCATTTCTGTTATAGGTGTATCTACGACTCTTTTATCACCATATTTCTTCCATAGACCTCTGGTTACTTTATAGGCCCCGTCGTAAAGTGCGACCTCCTCACCTAAAATAAAAACTCTCTCATCACGTTCCATTTCCTCGTCAATTGCCGAATTTAGAGCATCTCTCACTGTCATCTGTTTAGCACCCAGAATTTTCGTTGTCGTAAATGTTCTTGCATTTAATATTTTCGCAAATTTATTTATTAACATTGGTGTTACCGCAGCCATTCTAATGATCCTGTAAAACAAAATCAACTTACAAATTGATACGTTTCTGTCAGAAATGGTCAATTACTTGTGGTTATTGGGCCCAAGGTGACACCAGGTCGAGAGGACGTCAATTTGCCTACACTACACAAACACGCCACTGATTACCAGCAAAGCAACACAAATGTGCACAATACGTAACATCCTATTTGATATTTTGCTGGCTGTAAACCAAATTTTAGAGCGTCCTATGTAATAACTTAAAATTTTCTAATAATTTTATAAAGATTTTATCATTCAGATGTCATTTTTATTTTGACAACTGGAAACTGCATTAAAATTTTGATATTTCATCCACAGATGGCGGATTTGTTTCGAAATTGTAACAAAAATATAATAATGTTTCTTCTAAGGAAATTGTAAACTGAAAATAATTATATAATTTTACACAAAATGAAACCGTTATTCAAGAGTTCTAGTTGAAAAATTTCTTGTGGTTTTCAGATGAATTGTAATCACAGATATTTGCAACCGTAATATATAGATAATTATTTTTTGCTTGAATTTTTTATATGGAATGAATGAACTTAATGAAAACCTATAACCTATACGTTTATTATACGTTATTAAATGTTATTATATATATTATATGTTATTAAATGTAACTAGAAAATGAAATAGAGTAAAATATTTTAAGAATATTACATTGGAGAAAACAGTAAAATGTTAAATAGGTATTGAAATTATGCACAGAGTAAGTAAATTTAGTTTCTTTAAATAATTTAAATTCTTATTTGGTATTCTATTCTTTTAGACTTTATATGACAAATCCATATGTTTAGAGACAATCATACAAATTACTGTACCTTATCTCATATTAACTAAATTTACAACTTTCCTCATTGGATTTGAATCCTATAGAATATTTGCCTGGCTGATTAACATTTAAAAATCTTACCATAAATAATATTTAATAGCTAAAACTTAAAAGCAAAATCCAAGAGAATTGGAATTCTCCGTTTAATTTTATATTTTTCTGACGTTTATTAACGTTATACCGTGACAATTAAGTTAATCAAAAATGCAAATCGAACAAGAAAAGTATTTTAATTTTATTATAGTAAAAGTTGAAGATGGTTGGTCAATTGGAGATATTACACTTCATTTCCATTACAATAAAAGCACAATTTTAAGAATTAAAAGATGGGAAACAGTAACATCTAAAACACATAACCTTTATAATAAGTTTTGTCTAAATGACAGAGTCCGTTTTTAAACGATGAAAAAACTAATAAAAAATGTTTACTTGATTTAAACGGTGTACGCGATTTTCTTAATACAAAAGTAATATCTACCGCAAAATTGCGGTTTATTATTGGAAGTTGAAACTATCGCAGAAGATATTAGAACAAGTATATTGTTTTGTTGCTGTTACAATTTAATTTCACTTTTCGGTTCTGTAAAGGTTACCTTAATTCTGTTCAAAATGGAAGATTATTTTGATTTGGTCACCCGATTTTCGTTTTTATTAGAATTGGACAAGTACTATATAAGCAAAATTCACACGCAGCCGTGATACGTGATGTGTTTGCAAACCAGAAAGATGCTTGACAAATTTGTGAAGGTAATATTTTTGGAGTAGCAAGGTGACAGATTATTGTACAAAATGAGACAAAACATTGGTGAATTTAATTTTACATGAAATACGAGAATTTTCCGACTGACCTAAATTGCGAAACTTTAAATCATCAAACGTCCTTGTTTTAATACAAATATTATGTTTTTATAAGGTTTTAAAGTGGTCTGTTATTAAGTCACATAGATATCTTATAAGATTTTAATAAAACATTATTACTTATAATAGGCAAAGGAAATAATTGCAACAGAATTATACGACAAAAATAACTTTTTATTGAATAATAATTGCACCAATTATAAAATATGAATACATATTTGTTTAAAGCATGTACATACTTGAAAATATAACGCACTTTTCACACAATAAACACATAAATTTCAAAATAATCTCTTGTATCAGTTTATTTCTTTGTAAGTGAGTCGACCATCTGCTTGAAAATCAAAACATTCTTTCCATTAGCTTCTTCATAACCTGGTGCAGTTTTTTTAATTTTAGCGAGCCATTTAGTTACATTTTTATAAGGGGACAAATCAAAGTCCATTACTTCATAGGTGGATACCGTAGCAACAAGTGTCAAGTCAGCCAATGTTAAATTATTGCCTGCAGCGTATTCGGAATTTTCCAAAAATGTATCCAAAAATTTCATGGCATCTTCGCATTTCTTCAGTTTTTCCGGATCGTAACTGGCACCTCCAAACACAACGGGATACTGAAACAAATAAGCAAAATAATTTTGGACGAATGTGATTGTATTAGAAGAGGTTAATACATACGTAGTAATCAGCGAATCTTCCATAAAGGGTACCAAGATCGAAATAAAGTCTTTGGTCAACTATTGCGCGTTTCTTGGTATCTTTTGGATAGATGGAATCATTTTTGCCATACTGATCGGCAAAATATGTCATGATCGCACGGCTCTCCCATAAACTGAATCCATTGTCATTGACTGTTGGAATTGTATGTTGAGGATTTAGCTGAAAAAACAATTCTTTTGAAAATAATAATTGATTTCTTTTGTTTTGACTCTCTTGTGTTTAGATAACGATTAATATAGAAATTAGTACATTCTTATAATGCCACTCATATACATACAAGGTTACAGTATAATTAAATTTCTTTATTAGATAATAAAACAGCTCATATCAATCTTGGAAAATTGTCCGGGTATGAGTAATAAACATGGAAAAATAAATATAAGAAGTAGACATTGGCAAACATAAAAACCATTGTCATGCCTATAATTTCTGACAAAGTTCATGGTATGGTTTCGCCTACAAAATTCGAGTGTGTTTATTTAACCCATTAAAGCCCAGTGGCAACTAAAGTTACCACCTAACTAAATCCGCCAAGTACGCCTATGTATGTAGTTACTGAAGGGAATTTTGTGTTGAAGTGGTGGCACAATGTGTACTGTATGTAGATTTAATGCTACAACGTTAGAAGTGTGCTACAAGTCTTGATAATCACAAGTGTTTTCAGTGCGTCAGCGTATTTCACTAAGCTCGATAGCAGTAGATATCAGTCTTTGTAAGTATATAGGCTTGTAATCATATTTTTATTAGTATTAGATAATTTAGTAGTCTTGCTAAAATATGTTATTTTGTACTTTTATAATTAGTTTATCAATTCAGTAAGATTTTACAAAATGGCAGCCATTTACATTTCGATGGCAACTTTAGTTGCCAATGGGAAAATGAGGTTATATATAATATATAAAGTTTTTTCGTTAGGTATATCCGCGGAAGAGACGGAAAGGGGTTACTTTTTCATGAACTGCTGGACATGATTTCAGAAGATTACGAAATACCCCAGAGCATCGCAATTTGTCCCCCGTCTGAACCACCCGATGCAGAAACTGATAAAGATTCCGATTTATCCGATGAAGAAGTAGAGGGAAACATTGATCGTCTACCTGGTCGCATACTTCGCGCAGAAGTTGCTGTACGGTACGATGATAACGTCGAAATTGATAACGCCTCAGACAACGAACCAGTGGACACTGGTATGCCTTCGACTGGTGCACAGCCAAACAAAAAGGGTACAATAAAACGTAAAAACTCAAACAAAAAGCCGCCATCGGCTAAGCGTTCTAAGGCTTCGTTAGCTCGGGAAGCAAAGTGGTATGCTAATATTACCGAAATAAATTCTGAAGTACCAAAATTTGATGACAGTGTGATTCATCCCTAGTGAAGAAGATTTGCTAAAGGAAACCGTTAAAAGTCCTTTTGAGGCAATGAAAACGTTTTTGAATCAAGAGATGTTAGTGCATATTGTCCGTGAAACAAATCGTTATGCCTCGCAGAAACTGCTGCACAATTTTAATGTTTCAGAGCAAGAAATTTGGACTTTTATTGGTGTAATGTTGTTTTCTGGATATCATCCACTACCGTATCGGAGACTTTATTGATCATCAGAACCCTATGTTCACTGTGAACTTATTTCTAATGCAATTCGTCGAAACTGCTTCGATGAGATTATGGCTCATCTGCATCTTGCTAACAATGAAACCAATGACGGTAATGATAACTTATATAAAGTGCGCAAGTTTATTGATATATTGAATGCATCATTCAAACTAATAAGTGCAGGACCAACTGTTAGCATAGACGAAAGTATAGTACCTTATTATGGCAGACATGGACTGAAGAAATTTATAAAAGGAAAGCCGATTCGTTTCGGATTTAAATTATGGGTAGCTGCAGATCCTTCTGGCAGAATACTTCATGCCGAGCCCTATTGTGGTGCTTCAACACATCCTCCGACAACAGGTTTGGGTCAAGGTGGAGATGTGGTACTTGGTTTAGCTGATTACTTAGAAGCCAAGGCGGGTACTATATTTTACTTTGATAATCTTTTTACTTCAGTTGGCTAATTACAAAATCTAAATGAAAAAAAAATAGGAGGTACCGGCACATTACGTGAAAATCGGTGCAACCCTCTAATGAAGTTACCAGACAAACAAGCTTTTAGAAAAACACCACGAGGTGCACTATCGTCATCTGGTACCGGTAATATTCTCGCAGTGCGCTGGAATGATAATAATGTGGTCACTGTTCTCAGCAATTGCGAGAACATGTATCCCTTGAAAATATCAAATAGATATAGCCGAACTGAAAAAGCCAAGATTCCAGTGAACCTAATCCAATTGATCGCTATAATAAGTGCATGGCGGTGTTGATCTGTCGGATCAATTTGTAGCATCTTACCGATCCAGAATAAGATCTAAAAAATGGTGGTGGCTTGGGGAGTTGACATTTGTTGTGTACAAGGTTGGCTTATGTACAGGAAATTTGGCCATAACTTAACCCTTTTGAACTTTCGGAGGGAATGTGCCATTTTCATTTTGAAGTCTTTTGTGGAATCTCGCAAAGCCACAGATGTTCGTTCTTCTTTGCAATTTTCCCCGGCCTTGGAAGAAATTCGGAAAGACCGAACTGATTACATTATTGAAAAGGGAACTTCCAAATATAGAAGATGCAAAGTATGTGGAAATCGTACACATTATATTTGTAGCAAATGTGATCTACCATTACACCCAGAAAACTGTTTTAAAACATTCCATAAGTAAAAAATAAAATTATTTAAATTTAAATTATATAATTTTTTAATAAAAATTTCCTATATTATTGGCAACTTTAGTTGCCAGGACGAAACGTCCTTATATAAAATTAAAATAATGCTTCTTTTCAGAGAAACTGTATTTACATACATTCATTAATTATTAAACACATAAAATATTAAATAAAAATCAGCAAAAATGAATTACAGGCTTTAATGGGTTAAATTGTTTGGAAGGGTTAACTACATAGCAAACTTTTTCGATGTTTTGTGATCATAAACGAAAACTGTATGGGAAACATAAAATGATAGGTTAGGGTAAATCAGATAAAATGATTTAGAAGACAATGAAAACTGTTTCATTGATGGAAAAGGTTTTCTGAAGTGTAACAAGAATGTTTCTGAGGGAAAAGAAAAATAATTTCTGATGAATTCTAAAAATCACCCTAAAAAATTTATCAATAAATCCAGCATTTGAGCATTATCGTTCAGCGTACATTAAGCGATTTAAAATCAGAAATCATTCTATATACCTACATTTTTATTATTCTGTTTACTAGCCTTTCATTTTATACCAAAGAAATTTGAGTACATCAACACGTTAAGCAAGCATTGCACATTCGTTACAAATGAAACAGATCTAGTATTTTCCAACATTTACTTCTGCCAAAGACACATGTTTCTGTCACAACAATAGACTTCGTCAGACTGGCTAGTGAAGGAAAGTTTGATGGAACCCTTCATAAGTATAGTAAATTCTATCCTAGCAGGTGGCACCAGATAATCTGGTGACATCTGACGGACAAAAGAGACTATGCCGAAAACAGCAATTTTCTCTCGTCCAGCTATGCCGGTATAGAAGGGAAAAAAATACGTATGTAGGTGTAAGTCCATTAACACCATGCCAGATGGCAGACGAGAGAAAATCGCTATTTTTTGGCATAGATTATCTTCAGATTCACTAGCCAAACTGACGAAGCCTATTGTTGTGACAGAAACACGTGTCTTTGGCAGAAGCAAATGTTGAAAAATACGAGGTGTATGTCCATGTGTACAGATATAGATGTGTGTAATGCATATCTGTTTCATTTGTTCTTGTTTTTTAAATACTTCAAGTAATAAAACAATTTTGACCGAATAAAGAAGTAAAATATACTCAATAAATGATTATCTAAAGGACCTTGAAGGCCTTCATTGCCAGTAGAACAATGCCTTGAATTTCGAGAAGATTATGTTGCAAGTTAAAGTAATTAAAATTTGATATTGAAGCTGTTCAGTTCAATACGTAACTAAGGCACGTAAGGATCCGCTATCGGAATTATGTTAGACAATAGTATTAATAATAATAACACAGGCCTGCGATGGTAAAATTGTCTGGATTTTATACAGTGATTTCAATAGATTTTTTGGTGCTGAATGTGGGAAAATTATTTAAAAAATTCCATCACGTAAGTTTTTTTTTACAATCTGGGGTTTTTTGACCTATCTGCATGTATTAGTCTTTTTGTAAAGGACAATTTTGTTAAACCGTTGTTTAAATAAACTATTATAATTTTTTTACTTATGATGATGCAAGAAGTTGATATTCTGAATAAACATACACTAAATTTATGATAAAGAAGTTACAAATAAAAAATAATTGAGCATGTCGCAAGACATGACTCATCATCTTCCTGTTACTGCATGTCTACCTCCCCACCTCCACTACAAACATATTGCTATTCTAGACAAAACAGTTAGTTCATTCAATATCTTCTTTACAACTGTGGTGTGAATTTGTGTAATTAGTTGACATTTGTGATTAGTTGCTGAGTTAATTTAATTTTTATTTTACGAGTTTTTTTAAAAATTAAATTCTAATGGCATCAGGAGGCTGTGTCAATGTACCCAACTCCTTCTGCTATATTTGTGGAAAGTTTACAGTAAAAAAAACAACAAAGAAACATTACAGATTTTGTAAAAAAAGTATATTTTGCATATTTTGGTGTGAAATTAGGAGACCAAGACAAACCTTGGGCTCCTCATAAGGTTTGTTCAGTGTGTGTTGAAGAGCTTCGCCAGTGGTCACAAGGAAAAAAACAGTCTTTTCGCTTTGGAGTGCCTATGGTTTGGAGAGAACCGATCAATCATAGCGATGATTGTTATTTTTGTTCGTGTGTAGTACACGGATTCAATTTAAAAAACAAAAAGGACATCGTTTACCCAAACCTTCGATCCGCAACACGTCCTATACCTCATGGACCAGAAGTACCTGTTCCTTCACTACCAGATACATTAGATGATGTATCTGATGACGAAATGGTTTCACGTACATGCGCAAGTGAACTGGATGAGGGAATGATTACTATGATACTGGAAGTGATGAGCCAAAACTGTTTGACCAATCTGAATTAAATGATTTGGTGAGGGACTTAAGCCTTCCTAAGGACTCAGCTGAGCTTTTATGCTCAAGGTTGAAAGAAAAAAATTTGTTAGTACCTAGCACAACATTTTACTGGTTTAAGAATAGAGAAAAAGAGTTTGCTCGATATTATTCCGAAGAAGATGCACTAGTTTTCTGTAATGATGTACCCGGGCTCATGGAACAATTCCACGTAGAATATAATGTTTCTGAATGGAGACTCTTTATTGACTCTTCAAAAAGGAGCCTTAAGGCCGTTCTTCTACACAATGGAAGTAAATATGCTTCTGTACCAGTGTACCAGTTATGAAAATCTTGAGCTACTTTTAATTCAAATTCGTTACAAGAATCAAGGCTGGACAATTTGTGGCGATTTGAAAGTTCTTTGTTTGTTACTTGGACAACAAAGCGGTTATACTAAATATCCTTGTTTTTTGTGTGAGTGGGATAGTCGTGATAGAAAGCAGCACTATTGTAAAAAGATGTGGCCACCAAGACAAACCTTACAACTTCAACCTGGAATGAAAAACATTGAAAGAAAAAGTTTAGTAGACCCGAGCAAAGTTTTGCTTCCTCCATTACATATAAAACTAGGGTTAATGAAACAATTTGTGAAGACATTAAAAAAATATGGAGAGTGCTTCAAGTATCTTTGCAGCCAGTTTCCTCGCTTGTCAGAAGCAAAGATAAAGAAGGGTGTTTTTGTTGGGCCGGATATAAGAAAGCTTATGAAAGATCAAAATTTTGAATCTAAAATGGAGGAAGCAGAAAAACAAGCATGGATAGCCTCAGGCGCGGCTCGTGATGACGTATTTTGGTTTGCAGTACAATGATACGAGTGCCTCGTGTGTTTTCGGTGTTTACTAAGCAAACGTTACAGTTAGTACACGAGAATACACGAAGCACTCGGATCATTGTACTGCAAACCAAAATACGTCATCACGAGCCGCGCCTGGATAGCCTTCAAAAATGTAGTTACAAATTTTCTTGGCAACAAAAAACATGAAGATTATAAAAATATTGTGCAAAATATGTTAGAAAAATTTAAAACCTTAGGCTGTAAGATGAGTTTGAAGGTGCATTTTCTAGATTCGCATCTCGACTACTTCCCTGAAAATCTTGGTACAGTAAGTGAGGAGCAAAAAGGGATGGTTCACTACGAGATTACAGAAGAAAAAGCACAAAAAGGAGTATGGAAAGACAAAGAAAAAGATATTATAAGGACTTGTAAAGACATAAATAGTATTTTACTGTTTCTTTTCATTAGATTTAATGATATTTGTAAGTAATTTTGTTTTTTATATCCTTTGTAAATAAATTCAAAATGTAACTAAAAATTATTTTTAATTTTCAAAAAATATAATTTGAAGCCTTTTTGTGAAAAATCCTTACGTGATGGAGAAAAATAGAGTCCATATTTGGATTCAGCGCCCAAAAACACATAAGAATCAGCTATCAAATTTAAAACAATTTTTAGAAAGTTAAAAAACGCAGGCCTGTGATAATTAATCGCATAATTTTTAACGTAGAGAAAAAATTTTAAAAATTCGTAAGACACTTTATGAAATTTTATTCATATTTACAAGAGAAAGCCTTTTTTTGAAATGGTTGTAAATTCTCGTTACGAGAATTATTTATCTACCGAACATTCTGGCATTCAATACATTGTCGAACATTCTTTCGATTTTATACATATAGTAGATAATACGTAATTATTAATTACTTACATTTCTATTCTATTTATATCTTAATTAGTAATTTTACCTATTATTAAATTAGATTTTTTACATGTTAATATTATGCCGGCATATCAATTGATATTATTTTATAGCCGCGTTTTAATTTGCTATTGTAAAGGCTATCTAAATCATATCGTGTGACATCACTTTAAAGTATTTTTTATAAGGAATATTTTAATGATATTAATGTCATTCTCGTCACAACACTTTACCTGATGCCTTTAATTAGATTTTAATTTACTAGTGTCACTTATTTTCAGTATGATTGGCTATGCCTAACTCGGCCACGAAAACTACTCCATATTGTACCGATCTTTGTGGAAAGAAGTCTTTCAGACATCAGCTTTCATCAAGTAAATACCTCGAACACCGACAAGTGCTTGTTCGAGTATAAAGGACAGTGAACTACGCTGTTCAGCGTTGCGTTACACGTTTTTTATCCATTCCGGATAAATAAAACCAGGGACATTCTGTATCGTTCCATACATATATTAATTTAATTACATTTACAAAGCCGTTAATTTATTTCAGCCTGTAAATAATTATTCGTCATATATCTTTTTTTGTATTAATTTTAATTATCTCAAAGCTTCAAGTTCTTTCATTTATTTACGAAATAAAAACTTTGAGGACAACGTTGTGTTTCTATTATTTAACTATTTATTTCAGCATACTAGTCGTCCTGGACCTTTGATGTACCATTATTACATTACTTCAAATAATTTTCATTATTGTTATGATGCTATAGCTAGCCCGGAATAAAATCAACACAATTCACCAGCATTCACGTAACAATTTGGCGTTCCCACGTGGTAAATAAAATCAACTAGCGTATTTTTAACACTTTAACTAAATGCTTATTTTCAAACTGTAATCTTTGATTCCGACATTGCTAATGGATAAAGAGGCACACAGTGAATATCATTTCATTTGATTTTTGGTCCCAATCGATTTCAATAGTTGCTCTTAATTGGTTGATTGCTGTCAGTTTTGCAGCATAAATTTAATCACTTAGAAACCCTCAAGTGAAAAATCTTCCGAGATCTGATGCCCAATCCATTCATTACGCAAATTCCCATCAATTAAGGCCCTTACTTCGCATTGGTATTGTGGATATGCTCTATCATGTTGGAAATAATAATTTTTACTTTTCTTCAATATTGGGAATTAATTAATTCATTTGTTCATTAATCGCAGCGCACTGTCGCTTGTGCTAAATCGTCGTGTCTGAAAGTTGGCAGGGAAAATTGTCGCGGTTAATTTATTTTAAATGTGGTCTCTCCACTTGAAATTTGCGCGCCTTCTTATAATTTTTTCAAATACTACTTTCGAAGTTAAATTCTCGTGAACATTTGAATTCGATATTTCGAACTCACGAAACGCCTGTCGTATAGAGTTACGACGGAGTACCCAAAAGAAACCGAACTGATGTGTGGGGTGGGGTTTTTGTAGTACCGCGTTCTCTCGCTAGGGGCGTATAGAATAGAGTACCATTCATAGCGTCGTCCCTAAAAAAGATTCCGTTTGGTTCGTGTGAATTTTTTTAGTGGCAGTTATTTTGTGTGGTCGTTTTTGCAATGGCCGATGTTCATGAACAGCGCAGCGCGGCCGTAAAGTTTTGTTTCTTGCTCAGAAACTCTTGAAATGTAAAAAAAAAACAGCCTACAGGGATAATGCTATTGGGAAAACTCAAGTGTTTGAGTGACTTTCCCGTTTCAAAAGAGGTGAAATGTCAATTAATGATAAACCTCGATTTGGTCGTCCTTCCACGCCTTAAATCGATAGAAATATTGAAAGAATTCGTGAAATTATGCTGGAAGATCGACAACAGACCATTGAAGAAGTTGAGGTGTCTAGAGTGACTTGGAGTTCAGTTCGGCGAATTTTAACGAAAGATTTAAGGATATACAATTTATAAGTTGTGTAATTTGGTTTAAAAATATACACTTTTACTGGGTGATTGGTTTTTTTGCCACTTAGTATATTTAAAACATTTAATGAACGCGTTTTAATTTTGCTCGTAGTTATCTCGAGTACAAATATGTATTTTCTGATTTATTTAAATAGAATTTTATATTTTTTTTCAAGCGTATAATAATTTCGATATTATACTATTCACAACCTTACATTGAAAGAGTCATATTTGCTCGGCCGCAGTTTTGTCGTTATTATTGTACGCCGGAGTTGAAAAAAATATATTTAAACAACATGGGAAGAGTGTCTCCCTCTATGTATTGTCCCTGGTATATATCGTAAATTAATTCTGACGGATATTTGCGCAACTAATCTAAAATGTCAAACGCCAACATTTTCATTAATGAAGAGAATTAAATGTGTAACTGTCATTTGAACCTAACCTAAAAATGATTTACAAAATCCCAATGAAATATTCTAATTAAACGCTTGAAAAAAAATAGTATCTAATACACGGCAGCGAAAGCATATTAATTGCGTTGATACAAATATTAATATAAAAATAATAATTTTAAATTTGGCATTAACCAACTCAGATAATTTAATTCCTTTGATTGAAAAAAAAACTTTCTGAATTCCCAGTATTATCTCAAATGGAATTAAATATAATTATATTTTAAAATTACGAAAAACATATTTGTTCACACAATCAAACAATTTTTAGGGATTATGAAATTGTTTTAATATTTTAGAAATAGATAAAATTGTAGAGCTAAGGCATTTTCAACAATCTAGCCGCATTTTTTCACGAAGTGGATTAATGAGATATTGATTGATTTTATTTACTAAATAAGCTGATTTGTCGGAAATATTAGCGAACGGCATTATTTTGCAATAAAGTTTGTTTTTCACGAGGACTTCGTATAGCATTGTAGGAACTTAAAAATTACTCTTTTTTTTTACTTTTAATATGAATGATTTATTGAAGTTATATTCTTGATTTGATGGACAACCTAAATTATTTTTGTAATTAAAAACGAATAAATATTGTCGGCCGTATATTTAAATAATAATCAAATATCGTAATCAAAATATTGTTCAACGGACGCAAGAAACTGATTTTTATGCATATACTACCGCTCAAGAAAGTATGGATGTGAACAACCAATTCGAATTAATACTTTGTAATTATATAACAATGACAAAATATTTACCAAGTTTATAATATAAATTCTCGAATAATTTTAGAAATATTTATAATCACCAATAGCTAAAAATTAATTATACGAGAGTGCAAATTATAAAGTGCAGCTATCGGCCATATTGTACAAACAGCTGATCCATGTTAGAAGTTAGAAATTTGTGTATTTTTATTCTTTAGAAAACATCTTATGTTAATAATTGCACAAAACATTTAAGCAAAAAAACACGAGATATTAATTAAGGCTTCTGTGACTAAATACACCTAGTATATGAAATATTCTTTCATTTCAAATATTTTTCGTTATTATCTATGGCGTGTCTCAGAATAAGGAGTGATTCAAATATTCCGCCAAAAGCTACTTATTTTTCAAGAACTTCATTAGCTCTTCTGCAGCCTACTTCAATATCGGTAATAATCTAGAAATATGGGCCGGTTGACAGGTTATGTTTTATATACAAATATAACTTGTCAACGTTTTCTTGCATTTTCCCGTTATTGTTATCGTTATCTACCACTGTACTAAATAAAATCTTTCGACTCTTAATAAAATCATGGCAGAATAACTACTAGAGATGCACCTGTACCAAAAATAAGTAGAGCTACCTTACACAGATTCTTAAAACTTACTAATTTCAAGTAAGTGTAAGTGAAAAACTGTGGTTAGTATTATTATATGCAACTTTGATTTCGGCTGATTATCCCGATGAAATGCATGGTACCGTTTGTTAAGATTGGCTTGCAAAGATATTGCCAAGTTATTACCGGTTGATGTTGTGATAGTGATGGACAATGCAACATATTATTCATGTAGAGCTGAAAAGTTACCAATTTCTTCCTGGAGGAAAGCTACAATTCAAGTTGCTTCAAAAAATAAAATGTTCAAAATATTACATGTGGAAGAACTTTTAATGAAATCACTTACAAACAAATGGAAAAATTGTATTGACCATGTAATTCAAGTAGAATGTGGGACCTACATGGATTAATGGACGATATCTTGGAACCATTTACTATTCATGTTGGAAATAGTGACAGTAATGTAGTTTTTGTCTTACTTTAAATTAGCAATATTTTGTTGGAATATGGATAACATAATGATATACCGTATGGAACTGGGGTGAAAGAACGGTGGGTATACTAGATAAGAGGGAAGAGACGGTTATAGCACCAGGCGTGTCTATGCTCAATTTGATCAGATACGTTGACGAAAGATGTGCAGAGTAATTATACGTAGAACATCGATTGTAATGGCAAAGTATTCACAACCAGAAAAAATTATTTAACTCATATGTTTATTCTTTATCGTACCATAGGGTTGCGTTTTTATTTTGTTACGTTAGCAAACTTTTTATTTTTTTCGATGTAGCGGTTGTGCATCAGTACTTTTTCACCTGAAATCCATATTACAGGTTTATGCAATTTACTATTAGGTACACAGAATTTTTTCTTTTCTTTGATTATTATTATGCGTCCGTTTTCTTAGAATATTTTTAATTTTCTCTTCAAGTGCAGCATTACGTTAGCATAGTTTAATTTTTTTTTCATTTGTTTATATTTTCCTTGATGTAGCGTTTGTACATCCTTGGAATTTAATAATGTATGCAATCACAGGTTTGTGCTATTTATAAATACACAGATTTATCTTTCGTTTTGGTGGAATTATGCGTTTGTTTTTTCTGAATATTTTTATTTATTTTTTGATTGTTTATATCATTATTATCTGCGGTGCAAAACTTCTCAACTTTGAAATACGTTGCGTATACCGTATGAACGCCGGGTAGTGATTGATCTACCACAATGTAGTAAGACGAAGACGAATAACGAGTTTATGTGGTTAGGGTTGAGAGAGGTATATTCAATCTGTTCTACTGTCTAACTGTACGGGGCGTTCCATTTCTTTATCCAACACATTCTACATACGATCTAAGTACGAATCAAATAATCTCTCTCTAACACATTGAATATTCCTATCAGTCGCTCATTGTGTTCAAGCAAGGCGAATATACTTGCAGTTGGCCAGTCATTACTTATATATCCATCGATCGCACGACGTTGTGCACACGGTATATATACGCAATACGTATGTGTATACCACACCTAGTCATGACGTATCATTACTTATCCAATCATACGTATGTGTATACCACACCTACTCCTGACGTATCATTGCTTATCCAATCATACGTGTGTGTATACCACACCTACACCTGACCTATCCTTATGCTGACCTATGCTTAACCAATCAAATCCTACACTATACATTCAATAAATATATCGGAGAAGTAAACCAGTGGGGACGCGTCTTGCGAAGCATTGTCGTTTTCTTACCTCGTTTACACACGGTATACATGAAATACTTGTGCCTGTGTTTTTATTTTTTTGTATTTTTGAGGTAGTTTTGTAATAAATTCTAAATTTCGTTTTTGTTTTACTTTAAATTAGCAATATTTTGTAAAAATATGGATAACAATAATATACATTAAATATTTATGTTCGTGTTTTTCGGAAATAGGTTATGTTAAGTATGTAAAGAAAAATAAAAGACATTTCAACAAACAACTACACTCTCAGGTGTGTACATGCACGGTAGATCAAATTTTAAGCTGTGTGGGCCGAGTTTTGGCGGGATATTTGAGTCACTCCTTATTCCCAGACGCACCATAATTAATAAAATCTAATAAAATATATAAAGTAGCTTTATTAGTTACTAATGCTAGAATATTAATAATTACAACTAGCTTTAAGAATTTTCAATAAATTTCATATTCCTAAATTTAAAAAAAAATTTAAATCACCCTCTAAAAATATATAACTAAAAATTTTCTAGTGTAATTTTGCATTTGTATTTTATTCCTCCTAATTACAAAACAGACTGTTGACAACATTGTTACAAAATTTGTCCAAATGTCGCTAAAGTCATTAGCACATCATTAGTGTCTAAGCTGGTCAGTAGCGACTTTTAAGGTAGATAATCGCCAATACGATTGGTGATTATTATATTCAGTAAACGAAATAGAAAATTAGTAACTTTAAAAATAAGATCCAAATTAATCGAAGAAGGAGAAAACAAATATATTTTGTTTCTATCTATTAGTTTCTGTTTATATTTATTTCAGTAAATATGGCGAAATATCTTTAGAAAACTGTTTTACATGGTTGGATAGGTGCTTGAAAATCATTGTTCTGTTGAAAAAAAGGACAAAAACGTTTAAAATGAAAAGAAAAAACAATCACAACTGGAGAGTTAATAATTGAAAAAATGTGTAGAATTATGAAGTAATGTTTAAAGAGTTTGGATAAAAATTAAAAAGTGAAGAAATATTATTTGGTTATAGTACCTATTAGAAAGTGCAGATGTGAATAAATTTAAGTTTTTTTCTTTAAATGGAGTGAGAAATTTAATTGAAATTGATGCAACAATAAAAATGAAAAATTACGAATTAATATATGAAAAGATTCTATAATTGTAATTGGAAACTTTGTGAAAATACATAGTTCAAATGGTCTGTGAAATAAACTAAAACCTTAACTTTTAGAAACGAACTTTATTTATCTAAATGATCCTATCTCATTTTAGCCTAGTCATTACTGACGCAGTAGCAAATGTTTATTTTATTTCACCTAAATTAGAAAGATATTTAACCTGGGGTTAATCTAATTAGAAACAATTTTAACATTTATGTAATTTAACATTATAGGTTGCTTTTATTTGTTCTTTAAGTAATTTGTAATAAAGTACAAATGTTATAAATACCATTTTATGTATATTAGGTACTATTTTGTAAATAAAAGTTAAATATATAAATCATACTTTCTTTTCTTAGCTTAGCCATTACTGATATAATAGTAAAGGTCCATTTTATTTCATTGAACACTGCAAACATATTCAATCTGGGGTTAATCTAATCGGAAGGAATTTTAACATTTATAGGTATAATTTAACGGAAGGGGAGTAAGCAATATTTTAGAAACAAACATCGAAATTTAAATCTAGTATGAACTGAGTACCTATGTCAATTATAAAACTTTTGTATGTGAGAGAACAATTTTGGATGATAGTTGAATGTAAATGCAATAATATTCCTGAAAGATAATTAAAACAATGTTAAAAGTTAATCATTTATTAATTAGATTACAATACATATTGCCAGTCATTAATATTTGCTATTGAATGTGAATGTAATTTAAAAAATTGAATATCTAACATATCTAACTTTAAATAAATTATATCTTTCGTACATACACAGATAATTAAAATTTATTAAAGTTACGTATCTCAATACAACCTTACTTTTATAATTTGCAAAATCCGAAATATATGCATAATATATACACATTTATAAAGATTGTAAATATTAGGAAACTCAGTATGTAAAGGCTTGAAAATAGATATAAAAAAACATGACATTTCAATGTAAAATAAAACAAATTTAAAAGGTTTGTTTTTTAATTGCTAACATATTAACAAATATTTAAAATCTGGATTTACATTAATACGATTATTATTAAAAAAACTCTTGATAAGGTACCACTTACAAAGTTTTATAATTCGTTTGTAATTATAAATGTGTCCTTGATTATTTCTACACGATATAATTAGTACCGGTTATTTCAAATCTAGGCGCTTTTACGAACGTAAACAGAATTAGAATATAAAATAACCTACCTTTATGAATTCCGGTGTTAAGTGTTCTCCTTTCATTAAATCTGTGTATTTGAGATTTAAGTCTATTCCCAAGGCCTTAGCCGCCAGAAGAACAGCCCTGCATGGTGCACTTCCTGGTACATAGTAAAAGTCTATACCCATCTGCATATAAAAAAATATTTAATTTATATGTTAAAATTGTGTTAGGAAATAATTGAAAAATATAAATTACGTACTTTGTTTTTATAGTAAATTTAATCTTTTCAGGTGTATAACAGACGCCGGCCGGCAAACGAATAAAATTTAATTCTTGTCAAACCGGTCACGTAGCTGTTTGTAACATTTCCCTTACTTCTTTCATAAGAGCAAATCCATTGAAGTAATGAGAAAGTAGAACGTTGGCAAAATCGGAATTGGGAAGGTCACTGTTAAAGCGAGATAGAATTAAAGAATTTAAAAAACGATTATTAGAAGGAAACTTATTATTTAATGTTGTGAATTGCGAAAAATTTGCTGATTCATTTATATATCCGGTAAATTACAACTAGAATTAATTGTTAATGAATTTTGTAATGAAAACGATTTTATTAATGTAAGGAATGTGGAATGAATTATATGGATATCTCCGCTCTCTACATACAGTACATATTTGCTTAGAAACTGAAGGAAAATAAATTGTGTAAAGACAAGATACTATCTATGGCGAAAAAATCTATTTGTAAAAAATCCATGACGGAGCAAATATTTTGTTTAAATATGTTATTAATTAAATATGATATACTTATCATTTTACTTTTATGTACATTTTATAAACTGGCGTACAAAAAACTGACCCATCATATTGACCATCGTAGTAATACTAAGACTTATTACATGACTTATTATGACAGCTATAATAATTATTATTTTTACATATTGAAGATCGTTTTATAATGCAAAAAAGTTTTTTCGTCCGCCAGTTTACAAATCTAACAGAATAACACAAATATTATTGCCGGAGCTACACTGTTTCAGTATTCATTTAATTTAGATATTCGAGAATAATTCAGACCATTCACATGAATGTAATTACTTGATTATTAGGAATTTTATTAAGCGTGTTTGTAAGGTAGTACATTAGTGTGTTATAAATTCCTTACATACATATTTATACTTATCTTAAATCTTTGTGATAGTTCTTATGATATAATATTATTTGCGTTTTCTAAAGCAACAATAGATTCTAGTTTATTTATTTTCAATATTTTTGAATTGTTTTCAAACCTTCACAACTGCAAACACATTTATTATTCATTGTGATATAGATTCCACTTTATTACTATAGTATATCAAATTACAAAATTTCAGGTAGTAATACTAGTATACTAGTAGTAATAGGAGTTTATTGTTAGTCCTTAATTATTTTCAGACATTGTAGTAAAGATTAGAAATATTAGGATGCAGCTGTTAGATTTAAGTAAACGTATACACAATAAGTAAATGCTTCTACCTAAACAGTTCGTATACAATTTTATCTGAATTGGTTCTATCTAACAACTCAGTGCAACTATAATTTCTATCTAAACAGTTACATCTAAAGTATTCTAAAGCATCATCGATAACTCGATTGATATCGATACCTGATACCGAAAACGTCGATATCGCCTAGCCCTACCCTTTACAGTGCTCATCTGGAATCCCGTTTACGATTTTCTTGTACCCCGTATCCTGATACCTTAATCATGTCGTCAGATGCCGTATTTCGCACGACGTACATCGAAATCTGGGTGCAATTCTCGGCCAGGGGTTCCAGCGTTGCTTCGTCCCGAATTAATTATCGTCCGAGGGTAAGAGATCAAAGTCCGCATAAATCTCTCATTGTAATAAAATATCCCGTAATCACCTAATCCCGACGATTTCAAATCTAAATATAATATAGTTTGTTTCTATTGCAATCCTACTAAAATATCATTTCTGTAACAAAGAAAGATAAAACCGGAATGTGCGAAACTGCAAGTCGTTCACCAAACACGACGAAAATCCGCTTTTAGATTTTTCACCTTTAATCAACGACCTTTGAAAGAAGGCAAGAAAATTTCAATTTTTTTTTCAAAAATAATTTTTCTTGACGAAGCTCATATCGAAAATTGGAAATACTGAAGAAACGATTATATCCAGAAAAAGTGATTACATGGTGTAGTTTTTAAGCGGGAGGTGCGATTGAGCCTTACTTCTTCCAGAATCAAATTGATAATGGTTACTGTGAATGAAAGTCGATACAGGACAACGATAACAGATTATTTGTTAAATTAATAGAAAGGCACGAATGTCTGCAACATGTGGTTTCAACAGAACGTTACCACTTGTCTAACAGTGGATGAAACACTGAATCCTTTAAGGGAGAGATGATGTGGCGATTCTCAAACAACTGAACAGTTTCCAGTTAACATTACTTTAGAAATAGGACAGTACGTCTGCGAAAATGTTAGCGAAAAGTTTTGGAAAAGCATGTTACTATGCCAAAGAACCAAAGGGGGGTCACTTGCCACATTTTAGTTTTCATTATTAACCGCAAAACATTTGTACTACAAAATAAAATAATAACATTTAAAGTATAATACAAAGGTATTTTTAATAATATAAAATATTATTAAAAACCTGGTGTGAAGAACACAAATAAAGGTTCACTATTAATATTTTTGTGAACGTGTCCGAAAATATCTCTCCTCAGAGACGTAGATACGTATTTTACCTTTCTACAGGCTCATCGGTACGCCCCTGCTGGAGAAAGAATATTTCCAGACACATTCACAAAAAAGAACCACATCACCACATCACCGTAATTATCCAGACCGGGCGTAGAAGTAAATTCAGCGCTGCCTGTTGTCAGACAACCGAAGTACCTCGCCCCGTCCACATAACCAATGTGAAGTAACGACGCCTTTCCAAAGGTGGCACAGTCATCCCTCTAGAAACTGCATTTGGTTTGTGTCTTCACTCATACTACGGACTAACCGCAGTCCTTCACATTGGTTATGTGGACGGGGCGAGGTACTTCGGTTGTCTGACAACAGGCAGCGCTGAATTTACTTCTACGCCCGGTCTGGATAATTACGGTGATGTGGTGATGTGGTTCTTTTTTGTGAATGTGTCTGGAAATATTCTTTCTCCAGCAGGGGCGTACCGATGAGCCTGTAGAAAGGTGAAATACGTATCTACGTCTCTGGGAGAGATATTTTCGGACACGTTCACAAAAATATTAATAGTGAACCTGTATTTGTGTTCTTCACACCAGGTTTTTAATAATATTTTATATTATTAAAAATACCTTTGTATTATACAAAACTGGTGGGGTTTACCTACTCATGTATGTTTCAATTATTCTGAAACATTTAAAGTGTTTTGTGTATTTTACTATTAAATTTAATTTGTATTAAAATTGTATATTTTAGTCTCCTCATGGTTTCAGCTGTGTCACTGTAAATAACGTCATACTTTAAATTAAATTCCAAAGAGAACCATTTAATCATAAAAAAGGAATATTTTATAGTGGCTATATTTAAGTATCATAACTGGCAAAGTTAATTACTTATTAAATATATGAAATTATATCCTCTTATTACAAAATAACCAATAAATCTCGTCGATCTTACCAAAAAATATTTATAATTAAGATAATTATAATTTGGTCATTATCATAATCTGTATAAACGTGCTTACCAATACAAAATTATAAATAGCCATATATTACATAATTATTTATATACACATTCACATTATAGGTCGGTATATACTAAACATGACTTGCAATAAATTCTGAAGGTTTTCAACTAGAAGAGGAAGTGTAAATAAACCGCATGTATTTAGAACGTCATTTACAAATCTATCTATGTTAATATGAATACGCTTTAGTGATCTGTTCATAGAAACAGCGATAAAAAAAAATAGTTTCGATATATAGGTTTCGCGTATTAAATTAAACAGTTGCAACTAGAATGATTACTTATTAGTATTACTTATTACTTTATTACCTCTTGAAAAGTCAAACATTCGACAAATTTCACAATAATTATTGGAATTGATAGTAGAAGAAAGATAGACAATAAAATTTTATTCCATCCGTCTGAATGTATTCTAATTTATTGGTTATATGGTTGTATTTTATGTTGTTATTTTGCATATTTATTTATTTTGTATATTTGTACAGATTTAAGACTGTAATGTAAAATTATTCATATTCTTATACATACATTTATAAATTATACTTATGTAGAATTACATAATTACACAATTGTATTAGAGATTAGTCATTTATAATAATTATTATTTATGCATACTACATCGTACAGACGCTACCTATTAATGTGTTGTCATAAATTAGAACAAAGAAAAAACATATATTTTCCTAAAAGGTTTTGTTTAAGTATGACAATACGTTAAGCACGTATAAAGCGTTTGTACAATATGAAACAAACATGTAAATAATTTACATATCTGTAACTATGCACATGGACAATACACCTCGTATTTTCAGCATTTACTTCTGCTTAATACATATGTTTCTGCCATCTAGGCGTCCTCAGTTTGTATACATTGCTTCACTAGCTTAACTGAGGACGCCTAGATGGCAGAAACATATGTATTAAGCAGAAGTAAATGCTGAAAATACGAGGTGTATTGTCCATGTGCATAGTTACAGATATGTAAATTATTTACATGTTTGTTTCATATTGTATATATTTTCCTATTCAACTATTTGTTATACCTCATCTTCAATGCTTATGATAGTTATGATTATGAATGTATTTGTTTGTAGTGATAACTCTTATAACAATAAACATAGTAGAGAAGGTATACCCTTTTCTTAAACATATTGCTGTGAGTTTTGCGTTTCATATGATTTAATATAAAATAAATGATTGTGTGGGCAGTTACTCAAGAATAGTTTTATTTAGACTCTGTATAACGTTTGGATATCTCAAGGCGATCTTTTTGGGTTCTACGTAACTAGGCATAGCATCCAAAGGAAATGTAAAGAAATAATACAAAAAGAGGTAAATTGTTAATAATTGATTTATTGTTTGTTTGTATGTTCACATCTCATTTCGTTTTAACTTAAAATATCTCATTCTTAACTTAAAGACTTAAATTATCAATGAAAATTTTTGTACGAATTTTTATTTATGAACAACACACGTATAGTTTTGGAGTCTCTGGTCTTGGATTCAATCGAATCTCTCAAACAATTACGTTTAAGTATTTCACTTACAAAAGTGGGTATTTTCCCTCCTAATGTTAAGCTTAGTACTCAAAGTGTATCTTTATATTGAACTGTGAATTCCTGGCCTCTACTGATAATTGTTTTAATTTCGAGTGTGCTATTCAGCGTCTATTTAAATGGAAGTCAAGTTCCTACAGAATAGTACGCTTATCTTCACATTGTATATGTATTTTATTTGTTTTTCACGCCTATTAATGAATGTGTAGTTAAAATTTCAACAGCACAGATATTTCGAAATTACTCGTGGAAATCTCCTACTCATTTGTCTCGGATACCTGGCCTGAGATACACTTCAATCGAGTATTTATAATTATTTATTCAAGTCCATAATCCACATGCGTTTTTAAAATGGTTTGATTAGCTTTATGTAGGAAGAGTGAAGAAATGTTTATTTTGATAACTCGAATCAGGAAAAATATTAGAATAATATCGATTTTTCGCAACCTGGAATTTTATATTTATATTCGTGCATACTTGGAAAATTTTTATGCAAAATATTAAAATTATTATTACTACAACAATTAATAATAACAAAACAACAATGAATAATACCAAAACTTACCCAAAACTTGTTCCTCTTCAAAAACAAATTTGTAAACATTACGTCATTATGATTTGAATTTTTATTGCATCTTCGGTACCGTGCACTGTTGTCATGTCGCAACTGTTATATTTATTCATAGATAGTTTAAGAATTTGAGCAACGAAGACTTTTGGGTTAAAATAACGCTAAAAACTCTCATTCTTCATATCAACACCTTCTTTGATGTTTGATTACAATTCCTTTAGATACAGAGGCTAGAAAGACAAAGGCAACAATAATATATTTATTACGCCATGTAAATGTGACACGTATGCATAAAATTACAATTTGCATAAAGTTGTTGCTTGTTTTCAAGAGTTTATAGCTGTATTCAAAAAAGAGAAGAATCGAAGAATTACTTATTTACATAATTTCCATAAATATTTCATTGCAGGTAAAAGAAACAATAAGATTATGTGTTTGTTTTTCTTTGTGTCCCCAGTTGGCTTACGTGAGAGGTAATGTACAATCGAGTTTAATTTTAAAATACATGTATAAAAGAAAAGCTTTCTTAAAGAGTTTTATCAATCAATGTTTGAAATATACACAATTACATTTTAAAATCTGTAACTGTACCAATACTTTATTACTTGACTGTATACTACTGAAATATTAATCTCAAATAAATTCTTAATAAAATCGAAGTACCTATGTTCATATTTATATTTATTCGAAATTGACAAATTTTATAAAATTCGTAAAAGGTACCGTTGATTGAAGGAATATAATTACTTCAATCAACGTAGGTGTAATAAAATAGCGTCGTAAAGTGTAGAAAGAATATTGACAACAACGTAGGTACTTGTTTATAACTGCATACATAGTTCAATAACCTGTCTCTCAGAACGTCCATGTCCTAAAAGAGAAAGGAATGTGGTATAAAATGCATTCAGTTGAATAAAAAGTAGACCAGAAAATTACTGTATAAGTTGATCTAATTTGGCAACTGAAATTATTACATACCTATATAATAACAAAATTCTTGGTTTCATATAACCTACCTGGAAAAGTTGATTATTGCGGGTTTATTTTGTATGAAATTTTATCTTATCTCGATACTCAATAAAAATTAATATGTAATCATGTTCAAATATGAATACCGAAGGAAAATTACAGGTGTAATATTAGTTTCAAAATAAAAGTCAATAGAAATATATGTGGCAGGAATTATGGGTTTTTGAAGTATCCTGCATATTATTATTACTAAATTTTCACTATTATACGTATTCATATTACTGCTGATAATTACCAAATAATAAACATTAAATTTTTACCCAAATGTCCCTTTCTACCTACATAAATTACGAAAATTAACTACAGTTCATAAAGTTTAAGTTTTCAGTTCGTACTGCCCAAGTGTGAACCGCAAATTGTACTTTATCTCTTTCTAACACACATGAATACTACAAACGTTTGTCATTTTAAGTTAAGACGTACGTCATTGAAATATTATATTAAATAAAAAGGAGAAGTTGTCCAGGAGATAGCCTTATGATATTCGGCTTGCTGTCAAATTATTTAAATATTGTTGTCTATTGACTTTGTTTCCGGTATTCTGACTTGTAGGTTAAGCATTCTTCTAATTTGAATATTTAGTTTGTCATCAAAAATGACAAAATCTGTTCTTTTGACAACAATACTGATAATAAATAGTAATATCAATTAATGGCAATAAGTACGAAATTGTTTGATTATCACTTTGACATTTCTAACCTATTTATTTTAGTGAATATTTCTTAGATGTCTGATAAAACTCTTGGTTCTCAAGCTCAACTGCTTGTATTAAATTTTACAGACTATTTTGAAAATTAAAGTAATAATTTTCGCATAGTTTTCTGGGATAGAATATATTTATACAAAACTAGAAGAGAAACAATACTTTTGAACTATTCATGTTCCCACTTTACTAATTATTGTTATTATTGACATGTAGGTAGGTTATGTAAAGTCGTGGCCAGATAAATGTAGTACAAGCTTTTCTTAATAAATTTTTATGGTGTAAGTTAGTATTTTGACAATTATATGTCAAATCATTTTAAATTTTATTAAACGTCAAACATATTTTTACGATGGCACGAAAGCTAACCGCAACTGATAAAGTTCGTATATTAATTAAATTACAAGAAGGGTACAGTTAATACTGTGCCCAATTGCTGCGCAATTTCCCTAATGGGAAATTGCGCAGCAAAAGCAGTTAAATAAAACCACCGCGATGAAGGTTAAGAAAAGATGGGAGACTGATGAGAGCATAGACAGAAAGCCGGGTACTGGGCTTAAAAGAATTTCGACTGAACAGCAGAACCATAATCTAGTTCAACATCTCCGAGAACATCCTTTCGATTCAGTGAAAGTAGCAGTTGCGGAGACCATTTTTCCTGGTTCACGTAGAACTGCAAGCAGGAGAATAAGAGATAGCAAGATAAGGTCGCGTGTTGCAGCCAAAAAAATTCAGGTTAGTGAAGAAAGGAAGCAAGCCAGGCTTTTGCTCGCATTAAATCATATAAACAATGGACCTGAGTTTTGGGAAAATGTAGTTTTCACTAATGAGAAAACATTTCAATCCACAAGTAATGGTTCTGTTCGTGTCTACAGACCTGGCGGTACAAGATACGAGGAGCAATATATAGATAATTCAGATCGGCAAGGAAGATTCTCTATAAATATTTGGGGATGGATAAGTTACCACAATGTTGGAATGTGTCATAGAATAAATGGGAGATTTAATTCCCAGAATTATATTCATATTTTGGAAAATCTTATGTTACCATCAGTCCAACATGTGTATCCTGAAAACATTTTTATATAGAAGCATGACAATTGCCAAGTTCATAGTGCAAATATAGTGTCGCGATGAATGGAAGAGCATAACATTGAAATTTTGCAATGGAGTGCCAAGAGTGCGGACATGAACCCAATAGATAACGTATGGGCCGAGATGACCAAAAGTATGTCACGTATAAGATTTCAAAATCAGGACCAATTGTGGGAAGCAATTCAAAATGCTTGGCAATCTCTCATTCACAAACCAAATTATTTTAGAAGTTTGGTGGCTTCCCTGCCTAGAAGGTTAAGGGCAGTAATTGATGCTGATGGCGGTCCAACAAAATATTAGCTTTTTGTTAAAAAAATTTTATTATTAAAGTTATTTTTCGTATTCCTTAATTCAATTTTAAATTTAACTTATTATTATACTTTTAACTTATATTTCTTAACTCAAACAATAATAAAGTAAATATATTCCAGTATGATCTGACATTTGATTTTATTATGACAAGTAGCTTAAGCTGAAGCTCGTCTTACAATAATAATATATCAAATTTATGACATATATGAAATTTAAGGTTGTACTACATTTATCTGGCCATGACTGTATATGCTTTCTTTGGTTATATTGCAAGTAACATACTAAAGTTTTGACAATATTGCAAAACATGACGTTTATATTTTATGATGACAAACAGTTATTTCCGCGATTGAATATTGACTTTATTTGACTCTGCAGTACCGATTTGAATCATATGCTTTGAATTTGGCCTTGAACTGAAAACTTATACTTTATGAAATATACATTTGGCTAAAACTGATGAAAATGGGCCGAAATTAATTTAAAATTATGTAGAGAATATCCTTAATTTCGTATCGCTCTGTGTGTGGACTCCAGCAACCCATAATCAACCAATGTGTGTCTTGATGCATATATTTCTATTGATTTTTCTTTTGAAACTTATAATACAAACATGTTCGTTTTGTTCCATGAGGAATAAAGTATTTGCTTCAATAACACAAACGTGTTATTTATTTACTCAATTTTATATTTTTATTGTCTTATTTACAGATCGTTATTAATGAATTAAATAAACTAATTAAAAATTTAGCATTTTAGTTAATGGTGATTAAATATTGTTTATTAGAGGTTGTTGTATGGATTTCTTTAGAGTACAGATTCTACGTAATTATATTTGATTAACAAAGGTAAACACGTCGGATATCTGATAATGTTAATTCTAGTATTAATAGAAATAATATGTTTTCTGAGAATTCACATTGTATACCTTCCTAAAATGTTTATAATAGGTTAGATAGTTTTCTACACCGAAGTATTGTTTTTATGAGAGGTAGTAGTTTATGTTTCGATTTTTTTAGGTATTATTACATATTTAAATTCTCCTTAGTAATGCTATTACTATTAGATATGTTTGTAATACATGAACTGAAACATCATATTGCAATAGGCGTATTTATAAACATAAATATTTAATTAAAACACATTTTATTTCGCATTCTTAAAACCTTTTTGTTATGGAAATGTTGCGTCTATGACATTCAGTAACTTTTTGTTAATGACAGTCAAGAATGATAAACGTATAGTACTTAATAAGGATTGCTCAATGCTCGTAATATATTTCGAGTCATGTGACTACGTCACGTCACCTGCGTTCCCAAAGTTCTAATAAAACTCTATAAATGCATAGCGCTCCTTCATAATACTGTCTAGAGCAGGGCTGTCCAACTTCAAGTGGACCAAGGGCCGCTGTAAATAAATTTGCGGTTGTGAGGGCCGCATCATAAAATACTTCGTATGCAACTTTATCAGTGATTTGTAATAGGTACAAAAAAACGTGTTTGTTTGTATAATTATTTTTATTTATTCAAAAAAAAATAAGATATACAGGCTGTCCCGTAAAAAACGACAACATTCATAATTCCGTTATTTATTGTCCGGTTTTATTTAAACAAAAAGTAAATTTAATAGCATCAAAAACACTATAAGATAGCAGTGTTTTATTTGTTTTCAATTGTTTTCATTAATGTCAAACGACAGTCAAGTTTTTTATTTTAAATGGCAACATATATATTTTTGGCTATATTCGGATTGGTTTTTTTTTTCTGAATTCAACGATGTATAACATGTTTATTTTTGATAAACGTTTATTGCAAAAAAAAACTTTATATAAATTTCATCATTGTCTTCCATTATTTATAAATATTCGAATGTGTCATGAAACATTGGAAATGTAAGTATTATAAATATTATTATAAGAAACAAAACACTTTACAATAAATGTTGAAATTGCCCGCCACCTTGTTCAACACATATCGCACATCTCCTAATTACTCCAAAGGTCGCATTTAAAAGACAAGCGGCAGGTACTTCTTGACAAGTGTTAATAATTCTTTGTCTTAAAATGTCAACATTTTCTGGAGTTGTTAAATAAACTCGATCTTGTAGATAAGCCCACAACCAAAAATCGAGGGGCGTAAGATCCGGTGAACGCGCAGGCCACTCGATAGGACCGGATGTTCCTATCCACCTATTTCCAAATTGGGTGTTCAACAAATCAGTATTTTCTCTGGCGTTGTGCGCGGGAGCCCCATCTTGTTGAAAAAATATTCTATTTAAATTTGCCAAAGGTAATTCATCTAAAAAGTTTTAGAGATTTTCGTGTAATAAAGTGTAGTATTTTTCTTGATTTAAGCAACCATCTATGAAAAATGGCCCAATTAATTGATCACCTAAAATGCCACACCAAACATTTACGTTGAAACGTCTTTGAAAATTATTTTGAATTACTAATCTCGGATTGTCTGCACTCCACTGTCGATGTATGTTTCTATTAAAAATACCGTTGTTGCTAAAAGTGCATTCATCAGACCAAATTATCCTTCTGTAAAAATTCGGGTCTTGTTCTAATGCATTTAAATAAAAACGACAAAACTGGATTCTTCGGCCAGGATCATTTTGTTCTAATGCATTCACTATTCGAGCTATGTACGGTTTAAGTTTGTGTTTTCTTAAAATACCATGAACTGTAGTTTTTGATACCCCAATATTATGTGCAATTTCGCGAATCGAAGTTCGTGAATTTTGCTGTACTGCAAGAAGAACATCTAATTCCTTATCTTCGGAGAATTTCCGTTTTTGTGTTTTTGGTTTGGTAAATGATCCATAATTTCTTAAATTCTTTTCAATTCTCTGAAATATTTTCGAACCTGGAACTTCTCTGTCCGGAAAACGAGCACTGTACCGACGAACTGCTTGAAGGCGATTTTTATTACATTCAAAGAACACTTGTAACATGTCCGTTAATTCATTGTTATTCATTTTTAACGAAAATACGCTTTTTGTTGCGGCAAAACGTTCAAACAGGATACTACAGAAAACTTAATAAAGTCAAACTGACACTTAAGGCACATTGACATAATGCTAGTGGACTGGGCCAAGTCTACTATAATGAAAGATGAAATTTATAAAGTTTTTTTTTTATTTTTTATTATTAGGAGATGTGCGATATGTGTTAAACAAGGTGGCGGGCAATTTCAACATTTATTGTAAAGTGTTTTGTTTCTTATAATAATATTTATAATACTTACATTTCAAATGTTTCATGACACATTCGAATATTTATAATTTATAAATAATGGAAGACAAAGATGAAATTTATAAAGTTTTTTTTTGCAATAAACTTTTATCAAAAATAAACATGTTTATACATCGTTGAATTCAGAAAAAAAAATACAATCCGAATATAGCCAAAAATATATATGTTGCCATTTAAAATAAAAAACTTGACTGTCGTTTGACATTAATGAAAACAAATAAAACACTGCTATCTTATAGTGTTTTTGATGCTATTAAATTTACTTTTTGTTTAAATAAAACCGGACAATAAATAACGGAATTATGAATGTTGGCGTTTTTTACGGGACAGTCTGTATACCAAAAAAGTTAGTGGAAAGTTTGGGGATGTTGGTTTTCACTAACCAGTGTATCAATATTAACATTAATATTTGTTGTTGACAAACGAAGCAACTGAGTAAGTGAGTTATCAGACAGGGAACCCTATATTTTGACTTTATAAATTTCATGTTGGAAAAGCTGCTTTCGCAAAGATACGTGCTTCCCAGCATTGAGCCCATCATAAGGCCTAAGTTTCGCAAGTTCGGGTAACGTTCTCCTGGGAGTAACTTAAAAAAGTCCAATCCTATTTCGATTCTTCCCTGGTAAAAAGGATCTGACTGCAAATCACACAATTCCAGTTGAAGATCTGCTCTGCTTACGTTCTCAACAGAAATTGTAAGTGGCTGAGTAAAAACTAAAATTTCTCCTTCGATTTTCCTAAAGTCGCTAAATCGGTTTTAGAATTCATCCGTAATTGTGTCAATATATTTTATATGAGTTAAATATGAAACTTTCTCAAAATCCTGCATTTCTTCAAAGTGCTCTTTACAGCTTGGAAAAAATGAAAAATCTTGTTTTTCTAGTGAAGACTTGAAAAGCTTAATTTTATTTTGAAATCCTCTTATGTGACCATATAAATTGGCAATATTCTGCTGCTTTCCTTGTAGCTTCAAATTTAATTCGTTAAGGTGAGATGTCAGATCTGTTAAAAATGCAAGGTCTGAGAGAAACTTTGCATCTACCATTTGATTTTCCATTTCCGTAGTGTCGGACTTCACGTCATTTTTAAGGAAAATGGGAATCTCCTTTCGTAGAGAGAAGAAACGTTGCAAACAGTTTCCGGCGCTTAACTAACGAATATCGGTGTGAAGTAACAAGTCCCCATATGTAGCATCTACTTCGGCCAAAAAATCACGAAACTTTCTGTGAGTCAAAGCACGATTGCCTCCTCTTATAATATTAGTTATTTTAACAACCACTTTCATGGCATTCGATTGACGTAAGGACTTTCCACATAGGGCCTCTTGGTGAACAATGCAGTGTATCACAGGACAGTTGATATTGTTTCGTTTTAAGAGTCCTGCAAATCCAATTTCAGTTCCTATCATATTTCTGGCTCCGTCAGTAACAATACAGGAACATTTATCGAATCCCCCATAGTCAGATACCACCTTATTTACAGCTTCAAAAATACCCGTACCCTTGGTGGTACTATGGAGGGGAATAAGATCTAGCATCTCCTCTGCTACACTGAAGTCCTCTTGAATAGTTCGAACAAAAATTACAAGTTGGCTGATGTCAGATAGGTCAGTGCTTTCGTCCAGGCAGAGTGAAAAATATTTACATTTTTCAATTGTGTAGTGCAATTTTTTGGATATATATTGATTAATGTGCTCTACACGTCTTGCAATTGTTTGATGCGACACTGAGACTGTTGCGAATTTTTCGGCAATTTTTGTTTCATTGAATTGTTTTTCCATTTTCATTGCACAATTCTTAATAAGAACTCCATCACTAAAAGGTTTTTTCGCTTTGACAATTTCCAGCACTACTTCGTAAGAAGCGGCAATACTGCATTTGTTATCAGTGTCAGACTTTTTGAAAAAATTTGTTTGTAGTTTTAGCTTTTTCTTATAATCCGTAATGATACCATTTCTAGACTCGTCTGTATACTGCTGAAACTTTTTCTCGTATAACGTAGTGTAATGTCGTTTTACATTATATTCTGTAGGAACTGATAGTATTTGCATACAAACAATGCAACTTTATTATTGTTGTTTGTGATTAAATAGTCTGATTCCCAACGGTCATTATAAACTCGATGTTCGTTTGAAATTTTTCTTTTCCGCGAAGACATATTTCACTTAAAAACCTTAAATTGAGTTGCTGCGTACCGCACACCAGAACAAAGTAACTACAATTATAAACAAATAAACACTTGACCGTAACAATTAACTTCGCGAACCGTATTCAACGTTTTTCTGTCTGAGTCTGTATCCCACAGCCACTCTATTTACTATTAACTCGTCAACCTTCTTATTATATACGCGCGCATGCCTATTCGAATGTTCGAAAGCGGCCTAGCAAAATCTCCAATGTTCCAGTAACTTCGCTGCGGCGTTCTATCCTACGCCAGTGGCGTTACATAACCTATGTATGTGGTATTTTATTTCATCATTTCATCGATGGTGTAGGAATGACTCGCTTGTATATATTTTTGTTTTTAAAGCACATTTCGCGGGCCACAAAAAACGCCATGGCGGGCCGCATGCGGCCCGCGGGCCTCATGTTGGACAGCCCTGGTCTAGAGGCTTCTAATTTTTTTCTCATAATAATACATATTCGCTTAGAGATTAATACGGACCATAAGAAAATCTTGATAATCAATCGGTAAACAATACAAGCAATCATATAAATTTTCATGTTTAACCTTACTAATAAAGGAGAACTCGAAGATAACTGTTGATACTCCGGTCTCGTAGATGAGGAATCCAACATTATTTCTTGCAACGAGTTTGTGATAGAATTAACGTCGACTTGGGGAGGGGTATTTTTTGTTCACCTCCTTTGAATAAATTGTGGTCAATTTATCTTTAGAATGACACATTATGTCACAAATACTGTTAACTTTAACACGGCTATCATTCAAGCGGATACTCAAGAGAACTGTGTCTGCTAAATATGTTAAAACTTTAACGCACCTCCTTAAGTGCGTTCACTAATTCTTGAGTGACGATTAATATTTTCCTACCGTAACAACGGACTTCTTGAGGCTGCTTTAACATCTCTACATGTGCAAATAAAATATCTATCCGGTACTCTTAGTTCAAGGGATCTATTATTTTTTTTTGTATTGGCTTTCCAGCATACATGAAACTTCTTAAATCTATTACGAAACTGTTAAAATTTATCGCGAAAGTATAGCAGAATCTGGTTCGGCAATAATACTACCAACATAACAAAGGTGAAGTCTGATTCCATAGCAAGTTTTTGAAGTGTCCTCCTTGTCTTTCAAGACAATAAGCAAGGCGATCTTGAAAGCAACGCAGGGTATTCCGAATAAATTCTGGGTTTATTCCATCGTACGCAGTACATATACAGTCTTTCAGTTTGTCCAAGTTACGTTTTGCACGTTATTAGAAATTTTACTTTTCAGGTAACCCCGAAGGAAGTAATCATTTGTATATAAATCGGCTGATCTTGGTGGCTATGGCATGGGGCCTAATCTGTCTTTGAAATGCGTTATTAAAAAAATCCCCGATGGTGTTAGTAAAATGTGCCGTAGCCTCGTCCATTTGAAACCAAGGTTCATCAATATTTAGCATCTCAATTGACGGAATGATGTGGTCTCCCTATAGATTCAGATGCTGCAGTGAGGTTACCGTCAATTAAAAATAAGGTTTTCGCTTATTATTTCAATCCAGGCATTGACTTTTTCAGGGTATTGCGTTCGGGTTAGGTTTTAGATATCAGGATTTGTACGGAACCAATACCTAATGGATTAATTGAAAGGAAATTTAGTATTTTTCAATGGATAAATGTAGGATACAAACCGGAAGTTCTGAGAGTTGACTTCACCATTTACGGCAAATTATGTTATATACTGTTTCCTTTATCAGTAAAAATTATTTTATTTAAAATTTCTTTGTTTTCATTTAATATATTAAACATTCTTTCACAAAAATCAGTTCGTTTTACTTTATCTTCCTCGAAAAACTCTTGATAGTTTGATATCTTGTATGGCTTATACAGGCGGGCCCAAAATGACCGAAGGGGTTTTAATTCTTTATAACTTTTTTATTATAATTTTTGTTTTGTTTTCAGTATTTTGCAAAGAAGACTTGGGGAATTTAAAATGGAACAGTACACAATTGAACAACGTGCCAAAATCGTTGACCTTTATTTCTCAAATCAACGATCCATTTCGAGATATAATTTTTTTTTAAATATTCTCCATTAATATACTGTATTTAAAATAAAAAAAATTAATAATTATGTCTTAAATAAGAAGTTATAATGAACTCAAACCCCTTCGGTCATTTTGGGCCACCCTGTATATGAATTTTTTCAGAGCTTTGTACGCCGAACTGTACGATACTCCAAAATTCCTGGCCACATCTAAAAGCGATTCTACAGACCGTTCCTCTACATAACACATAATATTCAGCTTCATGTGTTCTGTTAACACGTGATTGTTTTTTTTTTTTGTGGGAATTTAGAAAACAACCATCTGTTTGAATTTGTTAAAAAATATTTAAAATTGTTTTCGCACAAGGTATAGGCTGGTGTATAACTGGTTGCCTACTCTGCTGCTACTCCATTGACAATTTTCTTTTTAAAGTTACACACAAGAAAAATGGTTCAAGTGTTCATTTGAAAAGTCAATCTAGTAGCATGTGATTTACTGAGAACATTTTGAAGTATGTCGTAAATTAAAATTTACTGCTTAACCTACGAAGTTGTATATTTTGACAGTTTCATACATACAAATAAATAACAAATAATAGGTATTTATTGAAAACTATAACAAATGTTGAAAATGTTGTCCTTCAAGATCAATGCACTTTAAAATCCTCCGTTCAAAATTTCTGATGATATTCTGCAACATTACTGGATTGTTATTAATTTCGATGCATTTCTGTTCGATTCTCTGTAGCATATCATTCAAATTCAATATAGGTGTTCGAAATATGTTATTTTTTAGATAAGGCCACAAAAAGAAGTCGGAAGGTGTTAATCTCATGAACGTGCAGGCCAGGCAATTTCAGTATTTCGACTAATTATACGCTCAACAAAAAATTCTCTTAAATAATCCAAAGATTCTGCAGTACAGTGACAAGGTGCTCCGTCTTGTTGGAAATATGCATTTTGAAGTTCATCATCATGCAACTGATTGACAAATGGTTGTAAAATTTCCGTACGGTACCTTTGAGCAGTTAACGTTCTCTGAAAAAATATTGGTCCAATGATTCGCCTTTGGCTTATCGCTGCCCAAACACCAATTTTCTCTGGATGTAGCGATTCTTCACTAATTACATGTGGATTTTCACTACTCCAAATTCTTGTATTTTGTGAATTTAGGTATCCCGTTTTATAAAGCCATGCTTCAGCAGTAAAGATGACTCTTTGCGAAAGTTCTCCATTATTGTTCATATTTACAAACCAATTACAAAACTGTAGTCTACGTGGGTAATCAATTTCTAACAATTCTTGTACTGCTGACACGGTATGAATAAACTTGCATATCTTTTTTTAATAACTTGTGAGTTGTACCAAAAGAAACGTTTATTTGTTGACTCAAATGTCGAACAGATGTTTGTGGTTCATTTTCCATTATTTCTTCAACGCGATTGACAACTTGAGGTGTACGTTTCTTAACTGCTCCGCTGCCTGACTTTCTTAAGAGACTACCAGTTTCAGAAAAAAGTTTTAAAGTTCTATCCAAAGTATTCCTAAATTGTATATAATCATTACAAAATGTGGAAACTCAACTTGAAATTCTACCATGAATCTTGAACTGAATAAACCCATAAACCATCAATTTTATTACCACTTCGAAAATAAGCCTGGACTAAAAAAATTGTATGTTCTAAAGTGAAAGGCATTTTAAAACTGAGAAGCAATTTATTTAAATCAGAATCGACGCACGATTATTTTATGCACTAACTGATATTTGTGATTGACATTATCAAATGTCATTTGGATTTACGTTTACGGAACAACAAACACATATTAATATATTTGCGTCTTATTCAATCAAAATTTCAAAGTAATCTAGATTGACTTTTCAAATGAACACACGCTATGTGTACTAATAAAAATAAGCTGGTATAAAGTCTCCAATTCTAAAATAAGAAGCGTATATTCTTATTTAAGACTCCGCTTACTGTATTTAGTAATAATTGATGAAATTTTGTTTTGATTCTTTTTTCTATGGTCCATGGTCTAATTGGGTTTTAAGTCGGATGGAGGTTTACCAAGACTTCAAGTGTTCTAATTATGCAAACAGTGGATAGTAAAGCTTTTCATTGTTATTTTACTTTCCCTAAAAGGAAAGAGCTGTAGATTAAACATCTTATAAAAGTAAAATAGTAATTTTAATAGATGGGAATCATAAGAAAATTTCTCGTATTCTCTCCCTCTTTCATGAGCATGAAACCAGCTCTCTAGCATGCGCTATCAAATAGGAAAGTTATTATTGCTTTTATTATCTCATTGTATAGCTGGAAAGGATTAAAATTAAGTAATTTATGTTTTGTTTCAATTTAGCGTTGCAAATAAATATGGGATGGTGATAATCGAAATTTTAACAAACCATAATTCTTTTAAAATGTTGCGAATGAAATTGTAAAAATATGCACTACACTGTAGTTCGGTAAATAAAAACGTCTATTAACTCCAACTTGAATAAAAATACAAGAAACTATTTTTTTTGTACTTTGATATTGCGGTAGATTTTATAAACGGTTGAAGCGATGTTTTTGAAGTTAACATGTTGTGGTAATATATAACACAGTTAGTAGTCAAATGGGGAGATGCCATCAAATTTTACCATTTTAAAAGTAACATAAATCATTATTTCTTGTATAAAGAACAAAGTGCATTCGATCCTTGTCGAAGGAGATTATTAAAATTGAAACAGTATTGTTTGTTATAAGTACGTAATGCAATGCTATAATAATAACATTATTCATTTTTGGTTATTATACATGGTACTATTTTGTACTCTAACAATTCTTACGCCGACGGATAAATGAAGAATGCTATATGTGTAAATAATATATAATTTACTGCAGATAGTGTGGCAGTGTTGCCAAAGTAATAAAATTGCAATTGACATTGCTAAACAAACATTACCGTTGTCAATTATTGGATGAGTAATCAGTTAAGAAAGTGATACTAGGGCTCGATTCGTTTGATCCATCAAAAAGAGGGATAACAGAATAAAAAAAAGAAAGAAAGATTATTATACAAAGGACAATTTTGTACATTGGCTCTAAGAATTCCTACGCCTTCCTTACCACAATTTATTATATTGCTTTATCACAACTGCATTATACAAACAACCACTTTAAGAAACCACAATAATATTGTATTCTTTATTACACCCCAATAGTTATCATTATAGTAACAATCGCTTGTGGTAACGCATATTGTAGTAACCTATACTATATATTTTTCTCAGAGGACTTTGTCACTTTCCGAAAATTATGTAATTCGTTTCAATTTATTATATGTAATAATCAATAAAAAAACAAGTATTTTATAATAATTTTATTATGAAATATTTAATTCATATGAATATTAAAAGTCGACTGATTTAAGCATTTTCTTTTTTCTTCGTTGATTAATTTTCTTCTGGAGCTGGATCAGAATTAGGAGCTGGATCGGAATCAGGAGCTGGTTCGGATGTAGGAGCTGGTTCAGGTGTGGGATCTGGTTCGGATATAGGAGCTGGTTCGGTATTAGGAACTGAAAGTTTACTTTCATACAAAGCCTTATATAGTTTCGCGTTTCTACCAATTAAATTGTCATATTCTGGACAAAGTGTCTTGGCTTTGCTAAACCATAACGACAATCTCTTGTAAGGGCTGAAGTCGAAACCACATGCTTCGTAAACAGCTACAGTGGCCGTTAGGCTTATGTCGGCTACGGAAAATGTATCAACTGCAGCATATTCGGAACTGTCCAAAAATGTGTCGAAAAATTCGATTACTTGCCTGGCCTTCTCTAGTGCTTCAGGATTAACTGCGCTTTCCGTTCCCCATAGAACTGGATACTGTAATAAGAAGAAAATATTTATGAAGCAAAATTTTATATTTTGGTTATATCGCAGATTCCCAAATACCCCACATCAATCGACCCTCAGAGGTCGTTTAAATTTAATAAATGTATAAAACCTAAAATGTATTTTTTTATGTTTTTCATACTATAGTTACAAATTTAAATCTTTCAAAGTGAGTAGCACTATAAAACATGGCAAGTAGTCTACGAGCCAAAAAAGTTTTGGGACTTCTGGGGACCAAACGTTCACTAGGTCAGTGTATACGGACGCCGTGTAAAGTTGTGTGCGATTCTGTGTGTTAGCTTTATTGTACCCAATGTGCAACACTTCGATTAGTGGTTTTACCTACTGATGATGACAACTTAGTTGTCGAAATACGTATTTAGGATACGATTATTAATTTTGGTAAGGGGTTTTGTACATTTTTTGTGTATTTTGGAGTTTAAAATCAAATGTAGTAAATAATGTTGCATTGTTTATTAGAAGCTGCATTTACTGAGATTCTATTAAATTTTTTTCGAGTAAATATAAAATAGTATATTAAAAAACAAGTTTCATAAGGCACCATTTTGCCGCACGAGATCAGTTGCGAGTGCGGCAAAAGGCCTTATGAAACGAGTTTTTTATACTATTTTTTCTATTTTGCGTTTTTTACATTAATAAATTGCTTAAATTGAAATTATTTAATTTGAAAGTTCAGAGTTTAATTTTTATATAAAGCCTGCAGTTGGTCACATTGATACTTGACATTTTCAAATTTAAATCTTGCTATCCGCGAAGTATATTATATTACATATTATTTTTTCTATTTTGCGTTCGAAATGAACTCATTATGAAACCCAAAACAGTATCGAAATGAGCTTCATTTCGATACGCTTTTTTTCATTTTTCAATGTTGGCGTTGTTCGAATACAGAAATAAATATCATTGCTGTCATTTGATTTTAAGAATTTATGTACATTTGACAGATATGATATATGTCCGTATTTTATACAAACAACGTATGTTGTATACAATTGACAACAACATATATATGTTTCTATGTCACTCATGTTTATATTTTTAAATGAAGTATCAAGTAATGTTAACGAAAACTAGTAAATAATATGTAATATAATATACTTCGCGGATAGCAAGATTTAAATTTGAAAATGTCAAGTATCAATGTGACCAACTGCATGCTTTATATAAAAATTAAACTCTGAACTTTCAAATTAAATAATTCCAGTTTAAGCAATTTATTAATGTAAGAAACGCAAAATAGAAAAAATAGTATAAAAAACTCGTTTCATATGGCCTTTTGCCGCACTCGCTCTTTAGAAAACTCGCCGCTATCGCGGCTCGTTTTCTAAACTGATCTCGTGCGGCAAAATGGTGCCTTATGAAACTTGTTTTTTAACATACTATATTAATTTTAGTTAACATTACTTGATATTTCATTTATAAATAAAATTAAAAGATAAACATGAGTGACATAGAAACATATATATGTTGTTGTCAATTGTATACAACATACGTTGTTTGTGTAAAATACGGACATATATCATATCTGTCAAATGTACATAAATTCTTAAAATCAAATGACAAATAATATTTATTTCTGTATTCGAACAACGCCAACATTGAAAAAAAAGTGTATCGAAATGAAGCTCATTTCGATACTGTTTTGGGTTTCATAATGAGTTCATTTCGAACGCAAAATAGAAAATAGTATATTAAAAAACGAGTTTCATAAGGCACCATTTTGCCGCACGAGATCAGTTTAGAAAACGAGCCGCTTGCGGCGAGTTTTCTAAAGAGCGAGTGCGGCAAAAGGCCTTATGAAACGAATTTTTTATACTATTTTTTCTATTTTGCGTTTTTTACATTAATAAATTGCTTAAATTGGAATTATTTAATTTGAAAGTTCAGAGTTTAATTTTTATATAAAGCATGCAGTTGGTCACATTGATACTTGACATTTTCAAATTTAAATCTTGCTATCCGCGAAGTATATTATATTACATATTATTTATTAATTTTCGTTAACATTACTTGATATTTCATTTAAAAATATAAACATGAGTGACATAGAAACATATATATGTTGTTGTCAATTATATACAACATACGTTGTTTGTGTAAAATACGAACATATATCATATCTGTCAAATGTATATAAATTCTTAAAATCATATGACAGCAATGATATTTATTTCTGTATTCGAACAACGCCAACATTGAAAAATGAAAAAAAGTGTATCGAAATAGAGCTCATTTCGATACTGTTTTTGGTTTCATAATGAGTTCATTTCGAACGCAAAATAGAAAAAATAATTTTAAAATTTATCTGATATGAAATACTAAAAAGGTAGGTATTTAAAAGTGTCAACAAGTGATAAAGAAACGATATATCATCATAATAATTATAAGCAAATAAAATCTATAACAAGTAAACAGATAATCATTACGTTCATTATTTCATATATGATATGATCAAGATGGTGTTGTGTGGTATACAGAAATATTAAATCGATTAGAAGTAATTTGAAGTGTACTCGTATTATGAGATATATCTTACTTTGAATCAATGAATAGGCTGATTAGTTTTAATTGGTTAACTGATATATTAAATAGATTTTTACATTAAACTACTAATGAAAACGTATGTTTTGGCAGCATTTACGATTGGTGTGCTTTGAAGTGAAAATCCATTGTTCTTTCAAATTACGCTTTATTGCATAATATAACCGTAGAAAACTTTCCAAGTCGTGTTTCATGTCGAGAGACGATGAATCAGTACTTAGAAATGAAAGATAATAACTATTACCTAGATTATACGTAATATTTTTTATATACACATTATTCAACAATAAGAAATATTAGTGTTTTTTGTAAAAGATGTAAAACAAAATGATCGTTTTTACAAATTTGTCATAATTTCAATTTGTTTAAAGTATGTAATTATCGAAGTGTATCTTTAAAAAATATATATGTGGAACGATACAGTAGAGGTTATTGTTGGTTTCATAGTACTCTTGTGCGCTTAACCCTAGGACTACCGAGCGGGTCCAATTGACCCGAAACGATTTATAACTAGAGCAGACCAATTTCCGTGCGCGCCATGAGCGCCGGTATGGGAGTTATAAATGTTGCTGCTGTAACCACTCACAAAACTGCACTCGAGCAGATACAAATACGAAAATTAAAATTTCATCGGCAAATATCTAACTATGACACCGTAAGCCAGTGGTGGCCAACCTTTTTGTAAGCTGTGCCACTTTTGTCTATAAAAATTTTGTGTGTGCCACTCATTTTTATTGTAGAAATAATGTTTTCGAATTTTATGCTTAATGCTTAATAAAAGCCAACTTACATAATTACTACTAGGTATATTTTCAGTATGCTGATCAATATAAAATAAAATCTCTACTATAGGTTACAAAAAAAAACAAACACCAAAAAATCTTCACATTTTCGGAAAATAAAAAAAAGTTAGATTTAAATAAAATTAAAAGTCTTCAATGTGGTTTCTGTATCTGAATATTTTTTAGAATAGCATCTATATCGGGAGAAATCTTTGAAGACGCAAGCAAAATAAGGTGTTTTAAATGACTGTCTGTTAACGTCGAGCGATATTTATTTTTAATAATATTCATAATCGAAAATGTCTGTTCGCATACGTACGTTGATCCAAACCGGCAGCAGTACCTAAGGGCCAAATCGTGCAATTTTGGAAAATCTGCAGCAGGTACAAATTTCCAAAACCAAATATAATCTTGATTGGTTGCCGCGGTTGACATAATTTCTTTGTATTTTCCTTTTAAAACTGAGTGATTTTGCAAATCAATTATCTCCGTTTGAATTTCCGCAGAATATTCTTTGATTTCCTGGAAAGAAATGCTAAACGGGTTTACAATAAGCTCAATATTCATTTTATCTTTTTGAAAGTCACTAAATCTGTTATCAAATGAATTGCGCAAGACGTTTATGAAATTCTTAAATAGATCATATTTGAGCATTTCATTAAATTTTGTTGAAAGTTCCTGCATGTGAGAAAAATGAGTTAATCTTTCTTGTTCGAAATCATTGTGAAAAAGCGCTAGTTTGGCAACAAAAGAGGAAATGTGTGAAAATAACGTCGGAAAAATACAATTTTTGCACTGAAGTCGTAAATTCAAATTATTTAAATGGCCCATAATGTCCGTCAGGAACGCAAGATTCCACAACCAATCTTCGTTTTTTAGAAGTGAGCACTCACTGGGGAGTTCATTGTTGTCTTCTAGGAACTTTAAAACAGTCTCTCTAAGATTCCAAAACCTATTAAGAGCACTGCCTTTAGAAATCCAACGCACATCACAATGAACAAGAAGTTCACCATTTTCTTCAATTTCTTCAGGAAAGAGGCATCGAAATTGTCTCCGATTTAATGCTCGCGCTCGAATTTTATTAACACAGCGCACTACCGGGTTCATAACTGAAGAAAAGTCCTAATCTTTGGCACAAAGACTTTCTTGGTGTATTATGCAATGAAACTTAAAGATGTCTCTTCCCAAATAATTTTCAAGCAAAGCCACAGCTCCTTTTATCTTCCCCATCATTGTCGGTGCCCCATCTGTACAAATGCTATCAAGTTTTTCCCAATCCAAATTTTTGATCTCGGCAACACTTTTTATTTCATTGAAAATATCTTCTCCCCAAGTGGTACATAGTTGTCGCAGATCCAGAAGTTCTTCTGTCACGTCAAAATTATCATTTACATACCGAACGAATATACTTAATTGAGCATTGTCGGTTACATCGCAACTCTCATCCAAAGCCAAAGAAAAGTATTCGCAAGACGCCACTCCAGAGGTAATTTGTTCATTAACGGAAGTAGCCATATCATCTATCCGTCGCATCACCGTATTTCGAGATAAAGCTATTTGGTCCACCATCTTGCTGATTTTAGCATCACCCGCATGCTTAGCCAATATTGCTAAACTCGGTTTTATTATTTCTTGGCCATCAGAATACGGCTTCTTATTTTTAGCTAATAAAAGGGAAATTTCATATGAGGCTCTTACCATCGACTCCGTCTCGTCGCTCCTTTTATAAAAAAATGATTGCTGTCCTGCTAAGGATTGTTTCTTCTTACTTATGAAATCAGTTCGTAGTTTTGAGCCAACGGGGTATTTGGAATTAAAATTATCATGCATTTGGTTGAAATGTCGCTCCAAATTAAATTTCTTCGGAACAGCCACAGAAGCACTGCAAATTAAGCATACCGGCTTGGAACTATTTTGATTCGTAAAAAGAAACTGTTCTTCCCATGCGATATTAAAATCACGCACGGCAATATCATCTTTGTACCCCCTTTTTAATGTTGAAGCCATTTTAAAAAAGAACTATAAACAGTGATTTGTCGCAAAAAACACGCCCTAACTCCCGACTCCCCACAAACAAAGACTGATCACTGAAAATAAAACATAACATTTCATCAGCCACGCGGCCGTAAAATTGCGTACGCAGGCGCCGGCTTATTGGTGCCGTGTGCATACTCCGCAGCGGTGTTAAAGTTCAGAGTTAGTCCGAGTGCCTTTAGTATAGTGAGTATTGCTTTTTTAGTTTAATTATATTATATTTTTTTTTATTTGTGAAAACTTTGGCGTGCAACTCTAGAGGGTCAGGCGTGCCACACTGTGGCACGCGTGCCGCGGGTTGGCCACCGTTGCCGTAAGCAGTAGGGCTGGGCGATACCGACGTTTTCGGTATTGGGTACCGATAGGACCAATCGAGGTATCGATACTTACCGATGTATCGGGTCTGGGCACGGTATCGATTCTGAGTACCGGAATCGGTAAAGTATCGATAGGTATCGATGCTTTGGAATCGATACCTTGGAACCGATACCTTGGAATCGATACCTTGGAATCGATACCTTGGAATCGATACTTTGGAATCGATACCTAGAAATCAATATTCATAACCCGTTTTCTAGGTGTTGATTGTTTGATATCGGTTTCAAGAGATATAAAATTAATTTACCGATTCTACCATAACTACGGTATGAAATTTGCAATATTGTGATATTTTTTTTGTAATAATTATAGTTATTATGTTTATGTTATAATATGGATATTTGCTACGCACAATATAAAATTCAACAACATCCTTTGAAATATATACTATAACGAGCCATCGAAAAAATTCATAATTGGAGTAGACTGTGAAATTGGGTTGGTACTTTAGCCACTTCCACATAATGACATTTATTATTTGACATTGAAACTAAAAGTGTGCGTCAAATTTTTCAAAACTCTTATTAAGAAAATTAAATTTATTTATAAAATGGTATTCAACATAGAACAAAAAGCAAAAATTATCGAATGTTACTTCCGTACATGTGTGAAAGTAAATGGTGAGTGGCAGTATCAATTACGGAATGCATGGCTGATTTTAGTGAAGAACATCCTGAATTAGTGTTTGACTACAATGATTTTTACAATGTTTTGACAAATTATGTAAAGTTATTCACAGAGACTGGTAGCGTCGGTCGAAAAACTGGAAGTGGACGGCCATCAACCGTACAGCTGATAATATTGAAGCCCTTCAGCATATTATTGATGAAAATCCAAAAACATCCATTTCAGTAGTAACCCAACAAACAAATTTATCTTATGTTGGTTGTGTTTAGATGTAAATGGACAACATTTTCAACAACTTCTGTAGCTATATGTAAATTTTGATTATGATTTCGATATTAAATAAATTATTTGTTTTCGTTTTTGTTATAGTATCATTTCAATGCCATAACCATTTTTTACAATGACACCAAATGAAACTGTCAAGCATCAAGTAATGTGTCATTATGTGGAAGTGGCTAAAGTACCTACCAACCCAATTTCACAGTCTACTCCAATTATGAATTTTTTCGATGGCTCGTTATAATATATATAATGCTATATATACTTAAAAATTCTTTACTTAGTTATTGCATCTTTTATGTACATTTAAAAAATGCATGAAGGTAAGCTACCCGATACATGGCTACCCGATACATGGCTACCCGATACATCGCTACCCGATACATCGATACTTAGCGAGTACTGGAATCGGTAATGTATCGATAGGTATCGATGCTTTGGAATCGATACCTTAGAATCGATACCTTCGTTATATGAGATATCGGGTACCCGATACCTCAACTTTGACAACTGCCATAGTTAAGTCAATTTTATTGAAAAGTTGTTTTATGAATTAATTATTTATCATGTTAGAAATACTACACAAAGTTTTTCTTGTTGAAAGTTATTTTAGAACTGGTAGATTAGTATACAGGATTTTCGATAACAGTTCCCTAATCTTACATAATTACGTATGGACAACTGGCTAGTCAAATTCATGGTTGTGTTGACAGATTTCGTGAAACGGGGACAGTAATTCGTAGAAACGATTTTTAGAACTATTGAAGAACTTTGCTATAAAATTGTATTAGAGAAGTATAGAATCCCTCATTTGTGAAACGAATTTGAAAACATGAAACGCAGAGTTCGTCTGTGCATCAAGACAAGAGGACAACATTTCGAGTAGCTTATTTAACGGTAGTATTTTTACAAAAAACGCATCTCTGTAGAGAAATGTCTTTTATTTAAAAACATTTCACAAGCAATAAGATTAAGTTGTAACACAGCTAAATTGTTATCTATCAGATGGCAGTTGTTGACTTTCGAAAATCCTTCTTGTTCCACAGTGTTCTCAAATTTATATTGAAATCATAGGCTAATCTAAATAAAAATTTAATTGAAGGCATATAGAATTACCATTGAAGGGAAAATTCTTTAAGGATATTAATGACATTTAAAATAGTGTGACATCTAGTCATCAGGACATATCACAACAAGATATGCAAAGGTCATTGCAGACGTTGCCCGATTGTGCCACTTGTTATATCGATTCAAAAGAACTTCGCAGTACAGGATGCATGTACTGTGTTTTGTTCCCATTTTGTACTATGAACTCGGTATCATTATTAATTTGTTTGTTCGAGTACTTTTAAAGGACTTCAAGATGATAATCCGCTTAAATAATAAAAATTATATAATTAACCAATGGTCGAATACAAGTGACGGAAAAAAAATGTAACGTAGAAATACAGGCATGCAGGAAAAAAAGAAAGAAAAGAAACTAGTTTCCAGCCTTGTATTTTATTTTAACGGTTGTATGCACGATATTCATACATGCATTGCTATAACATGCGTTACAAGGTGGGATGCAGGTAAACGTAGTACATTGACTTACTTTCCACGTCGTTATGAATTGCATTTAATAACAAGTTTGCTGTAAAGAAATCCGCGACAATAAAAAATAATTTAACGCAAACGCACCCAATCCTATGCAAGTCTAAATTACATATTGCTATGAACTTTTCCCCACAAATATTTTGAAAAGTTTAATTGTTTATGAGTGAATTTTTATTTTGAATATGTGTATTTGACTAGCGCTGTTGGAGCAAGCCGTTTGCATTGATGTGGACGATTTTTATAACTATATTTTTTTCTATACGGAGCCTGCGTGCTTCATGTGGACTAACCAGACACAAGTGTACTCTGGGTTTAGAAAGACGTGTTTATTATAAGATAAATTTTTATCTTTGTTAAGTAACTTCGTGATTTTTGATTAATTAGTGGTTGGTGTTTGTATTCATTACCGATTTTTTTTACGAGTTGGTTGATCTCGTTTTTGTTAATTTTGTACGCTTTCTAACTCATGTGTCTCGAGAAAATATATGAATATATATTTTACGTAAGTGATATATTTAATAAAAGATATCTTATTATGTAGATCTCGGTTTCCGGGTTGGAACGCGTCGAGTTAGGCGTAATTGCCAACGTTTCGTCCACTGATTCAAGGGACATCTTCAGGGCTGTACGTAGATGTTCGTCGTTTCGCAGTAGCTTGAAGAATGCTATGACTTCTTCTTCTTCATGCAATGGATTTCTCGAAATGAACTGCGTTCTATGTTTCGAGTCGGAAAATTTTGTTCATTACGCGGATGTTGTTGCCGAGTTTTGGAGTGAGTTGCAGTATGCTGCGGCTCATGGCCGCGGCATACTGCAACTCACTCCAATGCTATGACAGAGACCGGTACAACTTATATAGGGGGGACCGGGTCAGATGGTGGCCTGCTATTGGCTGGGGACAATGAGCCAATGGCATGCGTCGTATGGGCGTGGTGATTCTTAGTGGAGATCAGTAGAGTTTGCCACGTCGGATGTAACGTATAGCCATCATCTCTATTGAGATTGCGGGGATGTTTGTAAATTTCAATAGGTTCACGGATTTTCCTAGGGAAATAATGCGATTCACGGGACAGAAGCTTGACATCTTTGAATAGAATTTGATGACCGGAGTTGAGTTTGTGTTCTGCCAGCGCTGAACCGGCTATATGTAACAATCAAACAAATCAAAACTGTCTTCAGACCCCATTCTAAAGTTTCAGACCTCTTACCCTCGGTTAAAGACAAAATATCTCCGCTCCAAGGACAAGGAGTGTATCGCATTCCGTGTTCATGTGGCGGTGTGTACATTGGCGAAACTAAGCGGCCAGTCGGCGTGAGTGTGTCCGAACATGAACGTTGTACTAGACTGTTACATATAGCCGGTTTAGCGCTGGCAGTACACAAACTCAACTCCGGTCATAAAATTCTATTCAAAGATGTCAAGCTTCTGTCCCGTGAATCGCATTATTTCCCTAGGAAAATCCGTGAATCTATCGAAATTTACAAACATCCCCGCAATCTCAATAGAGATAATGGCTATACGTTACATCCGACGTGGCAAACTCTACTGATCTCTACTAAGAATCACCACGCCCATACGACGCATGCCATTGGCTCATTGTCCCCAGCCAATAGCAGACCACCATCTGACCCGGTCCCCCCTATATAAGTTGTACCGGTCTCTGTCATAGCATTCTTCAAGCTACTGCGAAACGACGGACATCTACGTACAGCCCTGAAGATGTCCCTTGAAACAGTGGACGAAACGTTGGCAATTACGCCTAACTCGACGCGGTTCCAACCCGGAAACCGAGATCTACATCTAGAGAACGACCGCGGAAACCTACACGTACAGATATCTTATTATATTTAAAAGAGTTAAATACTGTATTTTTCTATTATTATTATTATTATCGCTTTGAAATTTAATCTTCGTTGTTTGATATAAATCACAAAGAAGGTTTTTTAAAATTTCTAATATAAAAAATTTCTGTAACTATAAATTTTATTTCGTTTGGTTTTCAAGGGATTTTTTTGTGACATGTGAGCGCGCATGTAGTAGATTTTCATCGCGTTGTCAAACTTTATACAGTGTGTTTCTCTGGGGAGAAATTAAAAAGCATTTTTGTAATTTATTAGTTTTAATTTTGATCGGCTGTCATAAAGAAGTTTTTTATCGTATGCTGCGGTCATATCCATACGATATTTTTACCTTAATAATATTGTTAAATGAGGCAATATTAATCTTTATACTTTATAAAGATTTTTTTTATTTGCTCATAAGTAACTTAATATCATTATCATAACTTTTCTCAAACAAGTTTTGAGTGGCGTCTAATAAAAAACTATTGTACTAATTCAATTGTGTTTTCCACTTTTCCGATTGGAACCCTGAGGGAAAAGCAGTCTCATCTTGAAAATTAACCGACAGAATATCCAAGCTGGACAGATTGGTTGTGAATAGTGGTATTATCAAATTCAAAACCACTATTCATAGTAATATGTTTTACAGAAATATATTATGTAATTAATTATTAATCTATAGGATGTACAAATTTGACCTTCCGATTGAATTTAATAATAAACCACCACAAAACACTTTAAATTGATATAATTTTATTATTATATTTTCTAGTACAAATGATGCGCTTACGAATGAAAAGTGATATCCAGTAAACTTCTTTGATAATAATCTTCGATAAAATTCTCGGTCATTCTATGTAATTTCTCCAAATACTGGAGTAATGTTAACTCGAAGCTGTTCAGTTGTTTGTGTTCCATGAGCTGTTCAATGAAAATTTTTCTGCCTCGGTCAGCCTCGGTCTTTTAAAGTTGACTTGCTGTGAACGTTTACGAACTGATATTTAAGTTTTCGTTAACATTAGCCCTTACCACACGAATGGCTTCCTCTTTTGGGCAACTTTTACTAACATAGACTGTCCAAATATCTACGTAAAATTCTTAATAACTTTACAGATGTTGCAGTTGCAGTAAAACATTTCCCATTTTGGTAAAGATTTTTCACAATAAATATGTGTTCTTCCTTGGATAGGTGCTCCATAATGACCAAGCTAGTAATCGTAAGATATCTGTCAACTATATGAAAACCGTCATGTAGATTGGTATAAATGGGGGCCAATTAATTCGAAATGTAAAATTTGGATGCCCGTTAGTTTTTATTTTTACCAGGAACTGAAACCGAACCCGAACCTGAACCCCAAACGGGTTCAGGTTCGCTATTTATAAAGACAAAAATTCAGCAAGGTTCGGGTTCAAAAATTTAAAAAAATATAGAAATATTTAATAGAAGAATAATAAAACACATTACATTTCTTGCACGCAAAAAAAAAATTAAAAACAAAATCCAAATAAAATAACGACTATTTGTAGTGAACAAGTAACCAGTAACCTTCACACAAACTAGACTAAAATGGGAAATCCCCTTTTTCTGTTTGAGCTATGTACAAACATAATATTTGTGTTAAACAAATCAGTAGGCAAACATTTTCTTGTAACCAATGCAAATAGTAGCTACGCAAACCGTGTATTAGTATATTTTAAAAGCTTAAAGTAAACGTGGGTTGTTAAAATCAACTCTTAAATTGTTTTTAGTAAAGTGAGTGCTCACATTCAAATTTAAAAATTTATATAAATTTTTTGATTTTTCTAACCCAGAGATGTCTACGAAATTTACGAAAAATTTATTTGTTTATGATGCAGGAAAAGATGTATCTATATGCTCAGAATGCAAATATGAAATGAAAGGAAAACATTCGGCAAATCTTGGGCGGCATATACAACGGAAGTATCCTGAACTATTCAAGAAAACTCAAAATGAATCGTCAACATCTAAATTGAGTCAGATCACCAGTAAAAGAGCAAGAGCGGAGGAAAATACCCTTGAACAGTATTTAAATATTATCAAGATAAAAACCTGCAAACAAAGTTTCATTGATTCATGCGTAAAATTAGTAACCGTTAATGGCCGTCCTTTCACAATCTTCGAAGATTGTGGCATGAAAGAAATAATCGATCCGATTATGAATGCATTAAAAGTATCAGTAAATAGTCATAATATAAGTGATCTTGTTAACAACAAAGCAACGGAAATAAAAAACAAAATTAAATTGGAAATATCAAACAAAATTATTTCAATTAAAATTGATTCTGCTTCTCGTCTTGGTAGATGTATTGTAGGGATAAATATTCAATATATTTTTGACGAAAAAATAAAACTACGAACTTTGGACATGCATGAGGCTCAAGATCGTCAGATAGGAGCCTACATAAAAAATCTTATCATCAGCGTTCTTGATTGATACGACATAAAACTGCAGCAAGTATATTCGATTACATCAGATAACGGAAAAAAATATGATCAAAGCTGCTGAATTATTAAAAGACGAGTATGAAAACTTTGACATGGAAGATGAATTTGATGCAGCTGAAGCAAATACGCTTTCTTATATTGAACTGGAAGGAGCAGAAACATTAGCACATTCACACCCAAATATTATTCATTTCAGATATGTTGCTCATAGTTTACAGTTGGCAGTGCTCGACACAATATCTAGTCCTCCTTTTAAGAAAATTCTTGATCAATGCAGAGCCATTTGCAAAAAATTGCGAACACCAAATATTTCTTCTTTAGCTAAGAAGCTAAACTTGAAAAAAGCCGTACTAGACTGTCAAACTAGGTGGAATTCCAGTTATGACATGGTTCAAGTCTTATTGGAATACAGAAGTTTTTGTTCGGAATTGCTGGATGCTGAATTAACTATGACTGATAGTACTTGGAATATTCGTGAAGAATTCGTAGAAGCTTTTGCACCTGTTAAAAAAATAACGCTGAAACTACAAGAAGAACAAATGAATTTAGGCGATTTTTATAGAATCTGGCTTACTTTTAAATTGGCGCTAACAAAAGATGACAAAACAAAATCATTTTCAAAAGAATTATATTTAAATATTATAAAAAGAGAAAATAACTTTATTAACAATCCACTTTTGATTGCAGCAGTATATCTAGATAGCAGATTTAAGGTCATTCTAAGTCCCGAAGATGTTGAAAATGCTAAAAAACATATTTTGAAAACAATAAAAATTTTGAAAAATTTACAAATGGAAAGAGAAAAAGAGAATTTTGTGAGAGAATCAATATCTTTTTCTTCAGATGATGATGAAGATATGCTCGAACAAGTTCTAAAAAAGAAGGAAAGGTTTTATAAATCAAATTCTTCAAATGTAAATGTCACCGCTTCGATTGATAATTTAGTTAAAAATGAATTTGATATATATGAAAAATATCCAAGACTGGGAAAAGAAAAAAACATTTTACTATTTTGGGAGCAACATAAAACGGAAACGCCATTATTGTATCAAGCGGCTCAGATTATATTCGCAGTACCTGCTACGCAAGTAAGCGTCGAGAGGGCCTTTTCAGCCTTGAAATTCATTTTATCCCCACAAAGAACAAATTTAAAAGAAGAAAACTTGAAAAATATATTAATTGTAAAATTAAACGAAAATTTCTTTGAAAAATAAATTTTCTACTAATAAAACACATGTAGTTTTTTTAAACTTTGAACCCGAACCCTGAACCGAACCCGAACCTGAACTTTTTATTTTGATTAACCCGAACCCGAACCAGAACCCGTTTTTTTCATGGTTTCAGTCCCTGATTTTTACGCCGATGGTTAATGTGAAGAATACGTGTACCAAATATTTTTGGAAAGAAAATATTAGAACCTCTAAAGGACCCAAAAGGAAACAGTTTTTTCTAATAAAGTTATTGGGGGAAACGTACTGGAATGCTACAAAAATAAAATACATTGCTCACTTTATATATCTAATATATAAAAATAAGTCGGGTTTTCCTTCCTGACGATATAACTCCATAACGGACGATTCGATTTCCACGGTTTTGCATTCGTTGGAAAGGTATCGGGCTCCGTGAGGTTAATTTCAAGAGAAAAGCAGGAAAACAGGGAAAAATCTTTTTTCACATACAGCGCCATCTCTTATACATAGTATGTACTACAACGGCGCAAGTACGTGGTGTGTGAGTATACTTCACGAAAATAAGTACGTTTCATTTTAAGTAGATGGCGCCGGTGCGTGATACATTGTTTGACAGTTACTCATTTTACTCTGCTCAGTTAATCTCAATTTAAATCGTGTGGTAATACAACACTAATGTTTGCTTAGGGCCAGCAACGCGGACCGGGTCAGCTAGTTACGTATATATAACCGACACAAACACAACATAACCAAATATTTGTAATGCTGGTTACATATACGAACACATATTTGTTACGGGGAGAATAATTTTGAAAAGTACATTTAAGTACATTCGTCGTTAATGTAAGTGAAAATGAAGTTTGTTTTACAATATTCAGAATGGTTATTATTTACTAAAATTTGGTTAATAATATGTGTTAGTTGGATAGATAACCTACAAGAAGGAAGCAACGTATTTTATTTAATTGTAGCATACCAGTACGTTTCCCCAAATAACTTTATTAGTTTTAATTGGTTAACTGGTAATATATTAGATTTTTATATTAAACTTTTAATCAAAACGTATGTTTCGGCAGGATTTACGTTTGGTTTGCTTGAAGTGAAAATCCATTGTTATTTCAAATTACGATTTATTGCATAATATACCCGTAGAAAACTTTCCAAGTCGTGTTTCATGTCAAGAGACGATGAATCAGTATTTGGAAATCAAAGATAATAACTACTATCTAGATTTCACGTAATATTTTTTATGTACACATTATTCAACAATAAGAAATATTAATGTATTTTGTAACAAAAGATGTAAAACAAAATGATCGTTTTTACAAATTTGTCATAATTTGCATTTGTTTAAAGTATGTAATTATCGGAGTGTATCTTTAAAAATGTGGAACGATACAGTAGAGATTATTAAAAAAGTAAAAAAAAACACTCAATAATAACCCGTTTTAAAGAACACATCACATATTAGATTTAATAGGCCAGAAAATCTAGCGTGGCTTATCATGCATTAGACACAGATCACAACGTGTTGGGTAAAGGGTTAAAATTTGTCAAAATCATCAACAACACCAGAGATCTCGACGCATACGAAAGCATTCATATCGTTAAAAACAAATGTAATACGTTGAACGAGGACGACAGTTGTCTTTTTTCACTCTTAGAAAAGAGGTAGAAAAGGTTGAAGGCGGTAGAATAGAGAATAAACACATGGTGATGCCGTTTTCTTAAGAGAGGTAAGTTCGTCGTAATTTTTAGTCTGTGGATTTTTATTTTAAAGTCAGTGTATACGTGGAGGCCGTGTAAAGTTGTTGTGTGTTTATATGTGTTAGCTTTACTGTGCCCCATGTGCGATATTTTGATTAGTGGTTTTACATACTGAAGATGACAACTTTGTTGTCGAAATTCGTATTTAGGATAAGATTATTAATTGTGGTAAGGGGTGTTATACCTTTTTTGAGTAGAGGTTATTATTGCTTTCATAGTGCTCTTCTTGTGCGCTTAAATAGAGCATTATGATTTCTGAGAGAAGCCTGAAATTTTTTTTGCAGAGTACTGTTGAGTTAACTTAACTTAATTTCGAAAATAACCAGAAATCACAGGTTCCAGTACGTTTCCCCCAATAACTTTATTAGAAAAAGTTGTTTCTTTTGAGGGCCGTTAGAGGTTCCAATATCTTTTTTCCAAAAATATTTGGTGTACGTATTCTTGACATTAGCGCCACTCTACTATGTGTCCACTAAAATAATTATTTACACTCATTGATACGACAAGACCTAAATTGTGTGGCCACCTATTTTTGTTGAGGTTATTTATATTATTGTACCTTTGATGAGCCAAATTAGCGAAACATAGTAAGTTGTTGCGTTTTTGATAAGAAGGTGACTTGACGGGACAATAATTTTCAATATTTTGACAATTTTTCGTTTTGATGAGTATATTGCTGATTTTAGCCATCATAAGTCTACTCTCAAAATTTCGCTCAAATCTGTCAGATAGATAAATTTTCACAATCGTTTAAAGTAAATTATTCGTTCTTTTAGTGCTAATATGAAGAAGAAAAATGTGTGTTAATTATACATTATTTTTTTCCGCGAAAAACTAATAAAGAAACTTCAGAAAAGTCACATAGATATTGTGGTGAATCTGCAAAATCTGAAGTAGGTAAAAACCGTTTTATTTTGCTCCAATGAGATTATCGTCACGATTTTTTTAATTTCAAAGGCGTAGTCTTTATTGACTATTTACAGAAGGGAAGTACGTACAATAACTGGCCAATTTTATGCTGACGACTGACACGTTTAAATGGCGAACTGAAGAAAAAAATACCGCATTTGTTAAAAAAAAAATTTCCATCAGGATAACGTACTCCATCAGTCATCCGCTAGGATCAGCACATGCATGTGGAATCGCCAAGGATTCTAGAAGAGAGATCTGATCATGGCTAGAAAGAGAACTTAAACGAAATGAAGGCTAACAGAAGGTCAACTCCCATACTAAGATACGACTAGAGGAGCTGAACGTTAGCTTTCAGCTAACCTAATTCATAATAACAATTACATCTGTACAGCATGGGCTTGCTTAGCGAGCGCTGGTGTAGGTGATGTGAAAAACAGAAGGAAACTAGCATTCATGTAATATGCATGTCTGAGGAATTGAAGAGACTCAGACAGAAACATTTCGGAAGATATTGGATCCTACGAGGGTACTCAGATTTCCCCTGAGAAGGCTAGTGGCTTTTATAGAGGATACAAGTCTAACCGAGTGGAACAGAGAGATTTATTGGGAGTGATACAAAGACCACTGTGCCCAACTGCCTGGACTTACTGACGTTCAACCCAAAGACTTAGATAGTCATCCGCTATGGAAACCTTTAAATATGTAGAATTAGGATACGAATTATTGCATCGTGCACTATATTCAGATCTTGTTCCCAGTTTTTTTTTCTTGTTCTTAAACTTGAAAAAAATGGCTTAATGGAAAGAGATTTGGGACAAAAATTGAGGTGATAGCCGAAACGAATGCCTGTTTTGACGAGTTTCCGAAAGTTGGACGGCTTAAATAAATTGGAAAGTAGCTGCGCTAAGTGTGTAAAATTAGATGGAAATTATGTTAAAAACTAAAATATACTTTTTTCCCTAAAATAAGTATTTCATTTAAAAAATCACTCAGCCGTCAATATACTAGATATCTTAAAAAGCCGGTGGAATATAGATTGCAGAAATATAGGCACATAAAACTTTTAATAATTATGACATTAACAAATCTTGTTTATAATCCTTATGATATATTTTGGTTTTAATCCCTAAATTGTGTATATCTGATATTTGATCTTGGCACTTGTTATAATTTACAATATTTAATCAATATTCAGTATGTTTATCGATATCGATCTTCTGTAGCACATGGTTGGCATATAAATTTTAATCGTTATTTATTAAATTTGTCCCATGTGTCATTTTATGCGAATCTAAAAATCAATCCTAATAAAAATTCCAAGCGTCTACTTACGCCCAAAAGTGTCTGATGCAATAATCAATTTTTTACGACTTTCTCGAAAACCGAATTAATGGAATGTGCTTATTCACGTGTTCATTTCCCAAAATGCTTATATAAGAAGCAAAATAAAAATATAAAAACTTAAATCATAATCGAATAGATAAATAAATAAATAAATTAAATTTTAGATTTTAATAATTTTGCTTTTGAAGAGATACCACAGCATTTAAATTAAGCAAAATTATGTTAGAATAAATAACGTGTGTTCATTTGAAAAGTCAATCAAGTTTACTTTGAAATTTTGATAGAATAAGACGCATATATATTAGTATGTGTTTAACGCTAAGAAATAAGTAATTAAACTTCTAGTTTCAAAAATTCTTTTATTGTAAATACCACTACAATATTGTTTCGCCATACAATGGCTTCATTAGGTGGATGAAATACTGAATATGTACAATACAAGTTTGAATATTTATGTGAAAATTATTGGGGAAATGGTGGTGGAAAATTTTTTTTACAATCTTAAATTTAATAGAGGGGAGTTGTTTAAATCTAGTTGGTCATTTAAAGCTAATCCTAAACTATTGTATCTATTAATTTCTAAGTTTTCTAACAGGTTAAGTTTTTTACTTTTTTCTTGAATGTGTAAAATTTTGAAATCTATATTAAATCTATGATTGATATCTATACAATGCAGGCGCGGTTCGTGATGACGTATTTGGGAGTGCAAGTACAATGATACGAGTGCCTCGTGTGTTTTCGGTGTTTACTAAGAAAACGTTACAGTTAGTACACGAGAATACACGAAGCACTCGCATCATTGTACTTGCACCCCAAATACGTCATCACGAGCCGCGCCTGATACAATGACTTGCGAAAGTTGAATCTGTTTTCTTTTCTTTATGGCTTCTCTAGTGTTCTTTCATCCTAACTTTGAAGGTCCTCCTCGTTTGTCCTATGTATACCTTATTACAATCTTCGCATGTTAACTTATATACACCAGAGTTTGATTCTTTGTCTATTTTATCTTTGTTGTTTTTAATATTTTGATGTTCTGTATAGTATTGTCTGTTTTAAATGATATATGTTCGTTATTAAGTTTTTTAATGAAAGTACCAATTTTTTCCAAAATTTTTCCTAAGTAAGTGATTGAATTATAGGAATTAATTATCTTGTATTTTAATTTTGGATAAACTAAGGAAAGGGTTTTAGATTTTTGTTGGCTATTTAGGATGTTATTGACAATATTTATAGAGTAACCATTGTTTAATGCTATTGTGTATATTCTATTTAGTTCAAGGTCGAAATTACTTTTACTCATAGGTATATTAATTAATCTATATACCATTGATTGGTGTGCTGATAATTTGTGTGTTATAGGATGAAAAGAATTAGCGTGTATTGTGGTATCTGTATGTGTTGATTTATGGTATATAGCGAACTCGTGCGAACAAGCGTAGCGAACAAGTTTTTAATTGTCTATCTGAACCGTTAAAGCAAATTAATATGTCATCAACATACCTAAACCAATATACACAATTACCAAACAAGGGATATGTACAAATATAGTTTCTAAATTATTCATGAAAATTTCCGCTAATAAGGGGCTTAGTGGGTTTCCCATTGTTAGACTCTCTGTTTGTATATAAATTGAAAATAATTTTGTTCCAGGCACGTTTCTAAGAGCTGTAAAATTTCGGTCTTTGTGACAATGTTCGCGTTTCTACGTTCTAGTTGTAAAGTAATTAAATCTATTAGCTCCTGGGGTGGGATACTAGTGAACAAATTCGAGACATCAAAAGAAATGAGTTTACATTTGTTTGGTAATTGCAAGTTTGAAATGTTGTTAATTAATTCCTGGGAATTTTTAACAGAGAACTTAGATTTGAATTTAGTGTGTGTAAGAATTAAATCTATTAAGTTATCATTAAAAAACTTAATAACGAACATATATCATTTAAAACAGACAATACTATACAGAACATTATTAAAAACAACAAAGATAAAATAGACAAAGAATCAAACTCTGGTGTATATAAGTTAACATGCGAAGATTGTAATAAGGTATACATAGGACAAACGGGGAGGACATTCAAAATTAGGATGAAAGAATACGAGAGAAACCATAAAGAAAAGAAAACAGATTCAACTTTCGCAAGTCATTGTATAGATATCAATCATAGATTTAATATAGATTTCAAAATTTTACACATTCAAGAAAAAAGTAAAAAACTTAACCTGTTAGAAAACTTAGAAATTAATAGATACAATAGTTTAGGATTAGCTTTAAATGACCAACTAGATTTAAACAACTCCCCTCTATTAAATTTAAGATTGTAAAAAAATTTTTCCACCACCATTTCCCCAATAATTTTCACATAAATATTCAAACTTGTATTGTACATATTCAGTATTTCATCCACCTGATGAAGCCATTGTATGGCGAAACAATATTGTAGTGGTATTTACAATAAAAGAATTTTTGAAACTAGAAGTTTAATTACTTATTTCTTAGCGTTATAATGAAGTTTCAACAAGTATCTCCTTCGTCAATTAACTAGTATGTGTTTGTTGTTCCGTAAACGTAAATCCAAATGACATTTGATAATGTCAAGCACATTTGTTATTTATTTGTATGTATGAAACTGTCAAAATATACGACTTCGTAGGTTAAGTAGTAAATTTTAATTTACGACATACTTCAAAATGTTCTCAGTAAATCACATGCTACTATAACGCGCCAAACACACTTATGTTTCATGAATTTCATTGACTCTTCTGCAGACAAGTTCAATATCGAAGATAATAATAAAGTTTCGAAACAAATTGCAGGCCTGTGGCAAGCTAAGTCCTCACATTCGGCGAAAATAAGATAAAAGTCATATACCTTAACCGACTACATTTGCAATTTGTGTTGCCTATATGCAAATAAGACGCCTCATTGTACTGCTGGGTTCATTAAATTTAGTTAATGTTCATGTGTAAATCGGTCTTTTCAATAAAAAAATGTCGTTGCCAAAAACATGTCACCGCCATCTAAAAAAGACATAACTAAAGTGTATCGGCCAGACAATGTCAGGATTCGATACACGGTATGTGAATCATTACCGAGCAGCTGGTCATTTATGGATATAAATCTGATATCTAACATGTTCAAAAAATATACTGCGATATTTTAGTAATATAGGTTATATCATATTTAAATGTCATTTTAATATTAAATACTGGCGCCATTCGTTTATCGCTTATCTAATCAGAATCGATGACAGAAATTTGATACACGGGAACATTTTTAAAATATAAAAAATCTCAGTGAGTGTAGTAGCGCGAAGATATGATAGATTGCGCTATATCATATTAACGCATGCGCAAAGTAATCGGATATTGTGTAATCTTTTTATAAGTTTGTTTGGTTTACGGTCTACACACATTGTTTCAGCATTGAAAGTGTGTGGAATTTATCTTATAATTGTGTTTTCTCGAAGATTTTGCACATCACTGATAAAAATAGACATAGTATGTACGAAATAATAGGATGTCTTCTCTTATTTTTCTAATGTTGACTTGAAACCTAATTATACTAAATTAAAAAATTGCAAGAATGTGCTAAGTAACTATTTTATAAAATAATATACAGTAAAGTTAACATATTTTTCTATTTTACGTTCGTAATGAACTCATTATAAACCCAAAACGGTATCGAAATGATCTGCATTTCGATAGGCTTGTATTTTTCAAAGTTGACATTGTTCGAACACAGAAATAAATATCTTATTGCTGACATTTGATTTTAAGCATTTAAGTATATTGGACTCAAATATTGTAAACTGGCGGTCAAATAAATGATCCACTCTTTTTTTGCTTTATAAAACGATCTTCAATATGTCAAAAAATAATTATTATAGCTGTCATAATGTGTCATGTTACTAATAAGTCATTATATTATTACGATGGTCTACTTAAATGAAGTAGGTATACCCTCCAAATTCACACCATGTAAATATACTTAAAATGTTATTAAATGTTAATATGATCGGGTCAGTTTTTTTGCCCACTAGTTTACATAGAAAAGAAAAATGCTACACAAAGAACGTATATTGCGGTGTAGTAGAAGATGTATTAGCTTCTATGTCACCCCTGTTTATATTTTTAAGTAAAATATCAAGTAATGTTAACAAAAATTAATAAATAATATTACGCGGACAGCTATATTTAAATTTGAAAATGTCAAGTGTCAATGTGACCAATTGCATACTTTATATAAAAATCAAACTCTGAGCTTCAAAATTAAATAATTTTAATTATTAATGTAAAAAGTGCAACATAGAAAAAAATAGTATAAAAAATTCGTTTCATAAGACCTTTTCTCCTTATGCCTTATGAAGCTTGTGCTTTAATATACTAATTTACAATTAGCGTTACTAAGAGACCTACTAAAGCACTCAAAATGAGTGCTTTTATAAATCATTAAAGCATAGAACATTTAGCGAATTCAGTTTTAAGTTATAAGTTAGTATAGCAAGCGCCAATTAAGTTGGCGCGAGGAGGGGGTACGCAGAAGACGTTTTTAAAAACGTCCACCCCCACTACTCAAGTAAATGTCAGAATACATTTGTCATTGACGTTTGGTGGAACATAATATCTATGCTAGGGGATCATAAAGTGATCCACGCTCAGAGGTTAGAATTATCTGACATTTGATGTAAAACCAAATACAAATCTCCCCACTACTTCTAATCCTGCGCGAACTTACCCCTCATCGCGCCAACTTAATTGGCGTTTGCTATAGTTCTAGTGATAATTTAAGGTTGTGATTAAACTGACAATTAATAAACATTTTATTTATTATACGGTAATTATATTTACAATAAAATAACAAATATTTTATTGTGAAGAGAAACTAACGTTCTTTAATTTTAGTTAATTTAAGTCAACCGTAGGCAACTAAATTAAAAAATTTAAATTTTATTCTAAATATACGTGGACGTTGCCAACTGCCATAAAATTTCCCTAAATTATCAAATTTTTCTCATTTTCTCTATTTAAAAAATGCATTAATAAGCTAATTGCAAAAAAATAGCAAAAAACAAGTTCCATAGGGCACGTTTTAAAACAGGAATTCAAGTTTAAAAAATGAGTTTTTTAATAAATGATTAACTTTAATGTTTTATGACAGGTGTTTTTTAATATAACGGGTGTTCATATGGAAAGTCAATCTAGTAGCATGTGATTTACTGAGAACATTTTGAAGTATGTCGAAAATTAAAATTTACTAATTAACCTACGAAGTCGTATATTTTGACAGTTTCATACATACAAATAAATAACAAATGTGATTGACATTATCAAATGTAATTTGGATTTACGCTTACGGAACAACAAACACATACTAATATATATGCGTCTTATTCTATCAAAATTTCAAAGTAACCTAGATTGACTTTTCAAATGAACACACGTTACTATTCCGTACTTGCTAATCGCAAAATGTTATTTCACGGTTGTCTAGGCATTCGCGAAATCTAGTTTTTAACACTAGTAATCAAAGTAAAAAGATCATAAATAAAGAATAAATCCTTATTATAGTTAGGATAATTAAAAATTACAGAAAAGCCATTTCCATCAACGGGAACGTACAGACGCCTTTTGCTCTAATTGAAGTTTATCAATGTACGGTATCTCAAAGATAGTCATGGCTTTTCAATTCTCTACTTTGTGTATATATAGTTAACATTCTGAACTTACTGCAAATGAGAATTAATGAATATTAAATCCCATTTTTACATGTCAATGTCGCCTTATGTGATGCATTAATAACTACAATCCGACAAACCAAGTTTGTACTAGCATGTATAACACACCTCGTCGCGACTACGATCTTACTGGTTGTTAGGATAATTAAAAATTACTGAAAAGCCATTTCCATCAACGGGAACGTACAGACGCGTTTCGCTCTAATTGAAGCTTATCAATGTACGGTATTTCGAAGATAGTCATGGCTTTGTAGTTATTAATGCATCACATAAGGCGACATTGACATGTAAAAATGGGATTTAATATTCATTAATTCTCATTTGCAGTAAGTTCAGAATGTTAACTATATATACACAAAGTAGAGAATTGAAAAGCCATGACTATCTTCGAGATACCGTACATTGATAAGCTTCAATTAGAGCGAAACGCGTCTGTACGTTCCCGTTGACGGAAATGGCTTTTCAGTAATTTTTAATTATCCTAACAACCAGTAAGATCGTAGTCGCGACGAGGTGTGTTATACATGCTAGTACAAACTTGGTTTGTCGGATTGTAGTTATTAATGCATCACATAAGGCGACATTGACATGTAAAAATGGGATTTAATATTCATTAATTCTTATTTGCAGCAAGTTCAGAATGTTAACCTTATTATAGTATTAAAGTACTATTATTAAGATGTTAATTGAAAATAAATATGATCAATAAAAACTTGTAAATTCCACAAAAATTATTAAAAATTAAATAAAAAAATAATAACTATCTTTTATCCATAGTGATATCTGTTAATTTAATAATTGGATATAAAATAGATATAAGAAAACATAACCTACAAATATAGGTAACACTCTCTTGAAGTTTAATTGTTTTCATATTGTCCTCGGCCACTTTAAGCGAAATACTCCGCCAAAAAGTACTACATAAATTATAGTTATATATTATTAAAATTTTGCTCATTATAATAGTTATTTATGCAACAAGTGCAAAAAATAAGTGTTTATTGCACGAGTCGCATACAATATTTTTTCTACGTTCATGCAAAAAACATTTTTTTTCTATTTAGGTGGCACTAGGTGTAGGAAAATAAAAAGCGTAATTTTATAGCAAAATATTTAATAATTAATTTGCACTATCGATTTGCATTAATAAAGTTAGGAAATAATGTGTTAGGAGCAATTTAACTCAAACCTTATTTTTACGATTACACACACAAAACGCTGTAGTAGAATGACAGATGAGTGCAATAAAAATACAGCTAATGAAGTGAACTTTACTTCATTAACTAGACTGATGGCGTCTGTAAGACAGAAACACATGTCTTTGGCTGAAGTGAACGTTGAAAAATATGAGGTGTATGCCATATTTGTTTCATTTGTAACAATGTAACATGCTTAATGCGTGCTTACGTGATGATGTACTAAATTTCTTTGGTACTACAGAAAAGAGAAAAGTTGTTTTAATGTAACATTGAAATATAATAAAATAAAACAAAACGAAGGATATTTAATTTTAATTTAGAAATAAAATTTGATATAATATTATTAACTTATCTGCAACAAAACAAATAAATACCAAATTTAGGTACAAAAGCGCGCATATATTTTATGTTTGTTAAATATTTGAGCTTAATATCTCTACAACAGATACTACATACGCTGCGTTGTATAAATTTACATGTACGCGTTTCATATTTGTCAGGTGATTCAGTTTTGAGTTGAACTAGAATGAGACTGCATATGACGTTGTCTAATCTTACGATAAGAAATCTAAAAATATCTTTGAACTTTTTTAAAGAAAAATGTGCAAATCAGTCTTGTAATAATAATAATAATTATTATTATTATTTGAAATCTTAAAGAACTTTAACAAAAGTATAAGAAATTTATGGCAAGAAAAGGAAAGAAGAAAATATAACAAACGATAATATAAATTGGAAGCACAATGCAAAATAAAAAAGAATAATAATATATAAACAATGTCCGATATCATAAGAAGGTAAAAACTATTATTCATAATTACGATGCCTATCAGCGTTGTGAATAGCAACTTAGTATGTCTTGTTTACAACAAAGTATTACATAAATATAGTAGCGACAAGGTCTTTATTGATTTGTGTGATGTGTCGCTATTATAGTATTAAATATTGAAAGCAATTACATGAAGTATCTGAAATGCAAAAATTTTAATATTTTAAGAAGACTACTATTACTACTATTCTGAAAATAATTTTGTATTAACTGAATACTGTGTATAATGATATACATGGTTACCGCTGAATAGCGACAAAGCTATGCGAATATGAAGAATACGTATGTCGGGAAATCAAAAAAGAAATTTATCTGTAATTAATCAAAAGTTTCCAAATTTTAGTTTTAGAAATTTTAGAAATATAGTTACAGTCGGTCCCCTGTCTTTGTTTATTCTATATTTATCGAAATACAGCAGCAATTCAAGATCATTGACCTGCAAAAAAACTCAATAAAATTCCGGACGATACTTTCAACAACAAGTTCCTATTTATAACGTAGTGAATATTGTTATTTTCTTACCAAAACACTCGGCCGCACATATCGCGATGTCTTTTTTGTAGATATCAATAATAGCATTTACGTCGAATATGTAGACAAACCTATGCCGCATTAATTAAAATGTGATCAAAATTAGTATGTTTATAATAAAACAAAAATCGTCATAAAACAAAAAGTTTTATGTAGCGTATCCATGGCGTGTCGAACGGGGTAGATACCTGGTTTTTAATTATTTGTGTGGAATTATTTACATAAAGTTTTCTTTTTTTAAATTTGTGGTGGTACTGACAAATACCGATAGAACAATATAATTCGTCGGTAAAGAGAATTATGAATTAGAGGTGGAAGCCCGTATTGCCGCCCATATATTTACCTCTTTCTTTGTTATTCTCCTCTCGGTAATGCTTGTTTTTGTCCATCTGGTAATTGGCATTCTTAACACATGGCCCAACCTCAGCAATCTCGAAGATCTAACTATCTGACTTATGGATTTAAGCTTTTCGTTTAGATTTAAAAAAGGTATAAAACCACTTACCACAATTAATACTCATATCCTAAATACAATTTCCACAACTAAGTTGCAGTCCTCAGTAGGTAAAACCACGAATCGCAGTGTTGAATATGGGGCACATTGACGCCAATTTTAATTTATACGCTACTTCTTCTCCTCCCTGCTGTCTCTTGCACGTTTACTCACTAACTAATTATATTTCTACAACAATAATTTGTCCTCAACTGAATTAAGCTTCGAAAACAATTGATCTGTTAAAGCAACATATTACGTCACAGCTAATTAAACAACTTTTTTACAGTGGACAGTAACCAAGTTTATGTTTTTGCTACAGTATTACAGTAAATATTCTTTAATTACGCTGTATAAAATAACATGTATATTTCAGGGTATCGTTTAATAAAGTCTAAAATTTTAACTATTTGTTTATATTGATCTCTCTTTAAAATGGTCAAAAACTAAATTTTGAATATTCGCTTACTGGAATTTGAAATATAATACCGCGATAGCACATGTTAAATTAACAAAATCTTATTTTCATGAATGTACGTCATATATATGTATAATTGTATATGTATAATGGCTTCTCTGACTTTGTAAGTAGCAAATAGAGGGATTAGTTAGCAGAGAATAAAGATTTTGTGCTTTCGGTGTATTTTTATAGATATTGGAAATATTCTAAATTATAATTTTCAAGAGGGAAATTTATACAAATGTATTCATCGATTTGGTAAATTGAAAACAGAAACTAAATAAACATTTAAACATTTACATCTTTTATTTGCACCATAGGTACTCCTAAAAACAATGGTCAACAAATTTTCATTTTTTTAAATTTTCCTTAGAAGCTATGTACAATTTTCGTTTCTTTTATATTTCGAACAATTTTAAAAACAGCAAATTTATTCAGGCACGTCAGGTTTTGGAAAAAAATATTGAAAACTAAATAATAATATTAATTAGGTATGTGTAGGTACATTATATGGAGTTGTGAGGTATCGTCCTGTTTAAAATGTTTTTCTTTTATGCTGTTTTTCGGCACTTTCTGATATCAATATCCAACAATAATCAGCGAGAATTTCACCGTTTCCCGTTTGCCCTGATAACGTTTTTCAATAACAGAAATATCTTGATGACACTTTTCGCCGTGTTCATGACTCACGCCCTCGAGGTTCGGGGGAAAGAAATCCAGATACTAGTTCAAAAAATGTATTTTAACGCTCATGTTACTGTCAAATTTATGGTAACTTCTAAGAAGTTCATTAACAAGCACTATATAATTGTCAGATTTTCTGTTTCCTATAGAATTGGTCTTGGAAGGAAATGGCATAGCGCTTCTCTTACCTTTTGACCAACCCATCAATAATTCGTCGGTAAAGAGAATTATCAATTAGAGGTGGAAGCCCGTATTGCCGCCCATACATTTACCTGCGACGAATAAAGAAAAATCATTTTGTCGTTACTACGTGTATTTGGGCCGTTGTATGAAGGCATGACTCATATACATCTTTCACCTCTTTTTCTCTTTGTTGCTGTATACAACTAATATTGTATAGTACCAGATACTATACATCATTATAATACAAATGTAAAAATGAAGTCACTGGAAACGCATTTTCTGATATCAATATCCAGCAATAATCGGCAAGCATTTCACTTTTCCACTTGCCCTGATAACGTTTTTCAATAACAGAAATGTCTTGATGAAATCTTTCGCCGTATTCATCACTCAGGTCACCGAGATTCGGGAGAAAAAAATCCAGATGCAAGTGCAAAAAATGTATTTTAAGGTTCATATTATAACCAAATTTATGGTGACTTCTAAGAAGTTCATTAACATGTGCTATATAACTGTCAGAGTTTCTGTTTCCTAGAAGATTGTGGGTCACTTTTTTAAAACCATTCCAAGTAACACATTCCAAGTAACACACTCTAAGTCACTTAAAATTTCTTCGAATTTTTTATCTTGTTATAGAAGTTTAATTTGGGGTCCTCTAAATATTCCCTATTTAAGTTTTGCTTCTGAAATTTTGGGAAATTTTTGTTTAATGCATTGGAATCCTTTACACATCTGCTGAAACCTAAGGACTTTAAGTCCATGTCCTCAATTTCTGATCATAAAAAGTCGGTTATCATGCCTCTGTGGCACTTCCGTTGACCGAAATGGTGTTTCTGGCATCATTTTCGATGAAAAATGGAACTTTGATGCCAATACTCCACAAACCATACCAAACAGTCACTCACTGAGGATGCATTGACTTTTCTACGATCTTGATTTTCCAAGTCCCAAATACCTCAGTTTTGTGTATTTACATTGCCACCAAGCCCCATCCAAAAAATGATTTTTCTAGGAAAATAGTGTGGTCAATTTGGATCTGTTGTTCAGACCAAATTGAAAAGGGAAAACAAAGCTGATGGTCGTTAGCTTCAATTCCTTACTTTGGACCTTGCAAGCGAATAATCCGAGATCTTTGTGCAGTATTCTCATTAATAATGTGCGGCTGCTATCTAACCACCACGATCTTGTGACTTAACACCATGTGATTTATTTATATAGCCACATTTAAAGAATTAGTTTTTTGTTGATCTTGACGATTTAAAGAAGATGGAAGAAATCAGTAATTCACCAGAAATAATAATTATTTTCTGCAGAGATGTGGGTGGAGGCCATATAACATATCCTATTTAATATCGTTTTGCCTTTTATTTTGTCATTCTATATTTTTTTTGTTCAACATAATAATAAATCATATTATAATTAAATTGAAAAATATATTTTCAAAATAGATTATTAGCTCTAAGTCGAATCAAATTAAGACACAAGTGATTTTATTCATGGCATACTCTGAAAAACATTTTTTGGTTTCCATATTATTTCGAATTCCTTTTGTTAGTGTTACGCTTCGCATATAAGAATATTTTAATTTATTTTTAAATTATATTTCTTCTTTAATTATCTCGATTTAAAATATTTAACTTAAGACATTTTTCGGTACATATTCGTTTGCAAAGAGAAAGCACTTCTTTTGTTATGTCCCTAACCGAGAGACCCTTGGTCTACTACCTGACCCTAATGTTCACTGTGAAATTTCTATATACATTTCATTAAATTGTTTTAATTTAATTACATACATCTTCTTTTATATGTGGTGTTTCATATCATTTGGAAGCTTATTTCACAAGGGATATTTTAATAATATTTATGCCATCGATAGAACGCCCCTTCAGGTCGCGCTTCTTATTAATTATTATTTTTCTAAACCAGTGTTCTATCGACACGAACTATCAGAATTCTTCTCGTTAGAATCTTCGTAAGTGAAATATCTTACCCGCCGTACTGGTCAAGTACTGGCATGATCCACGTGCCCCTGCATCTCGGCAAATAGAAGCATCGCTCTACATATACTTGTCCAAGTATATCGCCACTCAAAGGTAACTCTGTATTGTTCGATACAGAGATTATTTTATATTAATCGTAATTAATTAACATTTAATTTACTACTCAATTTAACGTTCGTTTTCAGTGTATTTTGTGTTAATTTTCAATTACTTATTTACCGCTCCTCGTGTATATATTACTTTAAGTTCAAGTTCAATTTCTTTCTGATGTACAAATAAATATAAACTTTAAGGACAACGCTCCTGTGTTTTACTTAGTAAGTAAGTTGTTGTATATTTATTTAAATTAACCATTATCACACACGTCCTGGCCCTTTGATGAAACTTCACCAGCACCACTAATTTTTTATTTTAGAATAATTTCATTATTATTAGCACGGCAGCCACACCCGAAACCAGAAACCTGCAAAGCCGCCGTTTGTAATATTAGGTTGTAGTAACCGACTGGTTATTTGTTATATATTTTTAAATACATTTATAATTATTAAACCTTTTAATATTGTGGTTGAAAAATATTTTTTATCCTGACAGATATCTTTGTGAGTTTTTACCGCCAATGAAAAATTTCCTACCTATTGCAAGTGATAATTTGTTGATTTAATTCAAGTACTTAATAATTTTCATAAGTAGTTATTGATGCAACGGAAAGTGTGTTTACAAATTCAAATAGAGGATTCGCCTTAAAATCGCAATTAAACTTATTTAATTGATACAAATTTCGGTTCTTAAATTCTTTAGATTATCATGAAAACCAGCTAGTTTTCATAAAAAATACCGCTACATTCAGATATATGTAAAGATTATATTATTGGTCGCATAAAAGCATTTTATAATAATTACTTCAAAATTGATTTCGCGATAAGAATGAAGTCACTTCCGTACTATTTAATGTGCAAATTATCGTGGACAGAATAGTGATTAGAGACTGTACAGTAAACTGCTGAAAAATAAATATCCGAACTTTAAAATGCCAACATTCTCATGACACGTGAAAGTAATAAAAATTGAAAATTTAAACTTATATTGAAGAAATTGCCCCGAAATTGCCCATATTCCCAGCCCACTTAATAAAACCGTTTTAATATTAAAATTTATCTACTTTTAAGATATTTAACCGTAAACTAAATCCTGGGGCGGATGTCAGTTGGGTCAGACGTCGGGTAGACGGACTTATCTATAGTTCAGTTGGGCCGGTCATTAGTGAGGTGAGGGATTATCACCAAGGGAGAGGATTAAGATTTTATATTTAATGTTATATACCTAATTACCTTATTTTTGTTTGTTTAAGGAAAACACAAAACATCATAATATCAATTTAATGTTAAGAAAAAGAAACCAAATATTTATTTACAATTTTATTCTGAAACAAATTAACATACTTATATATACGCATATCATACAGGTAAATAATTAAAACAAACAGATTTTACAAACGTAAAACGACTTATTCTACCATGCATGTAATCACAAATTTTATTATTAATGTGCTCTACTTTATTACGAGTGTCTTTCCTCATTTTCTTTGTATATATATTAGCAGTTCTTATTTTGATATAGATTTCAGTTTGGTATGATAATAAAACTTGTGTAAAGAAAAAAATATTGGGATGAGTATTATAAAAGTGACCATTAAACTTTGCATGAAATGATTCAGTTATTTGTGGTTCTATATAAATAATTTGAATTGGAAGCCCATGCACTTGGAGGAAATGTTGCAGTTTCTGAAATATAGTTTTCAAATAAATAATTTCTAAATTCTATGATTCTAGAATCATTGTCTGGAATTAAGTAATATAATTCTTCATTAAAAAAATCAACAACTTGTTGAGGATCTAGAAATTGTATGCCAAAATACAATTTTAAATATTTTCCTACAACAGAATTATTGTCTTTATATTCTTTACATAAACTCAATTGTTGTATTTTCCTATACCAACTCTGGCATATGTGAAACCTGCAGCCTACAATGATTACATTATTCCAAACAGCAACACAAGCTTTATGAATTGCACTTTCAAAATCTACCACTATTTTGTTGGGTTCAAGAATCAGACCGAATTGAGTGCACTTTTCTTTTAATTCTAACAGAAAATTGTAATAGGTTGCTTGATTTTTATTTGGGAGTAACGCAAATACCAATGGAATATAATGTCCATTCTTAAAACCGTGCAGAGTAAACATCTGATAAAAAAATTTGGTACAATATTTAAACGTTCCATCAACATAGATAGTGTCAACTTGACATAAAAAGTTTAAATTTGTAAAACAGAGAAAATAATAATTTCTTTATTTTTATTCACATTCAGTAAAAATTTTTCTTCTTTATCAGTTTTCAGTTCTAATTCAGATAAGTAGTTTATAACTTCTTCTCGATTTTTCGGAATTGTGGGTTGACTTTTCCGGCGAGCAATATAAATGTTTCGTCGAATGCAACTGATATCGTGGGTGAAGACTTCAGAATTACATGAGTGGCTTCTTAGTTCACAATTAATTATTTTGGCAGGTTTTTCAGAAATATCGTCGCAAGCTCTCCTTTTTGCGGCATTGCTAATTATTTGTCTAGCTAAATTTTGCACAGCACCGTGAGAATGAGTTTCTTTCACTTCAAGCACTTCAGTTTTATTATGCACAGAAGTATATATTCGAGCTAAACATTTGCGATTACAGCACTTCCAACGAATTTTTCCGCATTTCGTTTCGTTGGCCTTTGAAAATTTGTAGCCGCCAACAACTAATAATTCGTGTCCTTTTTCACTCAACATTAACTCCGCACTTTGATCCATATTAACTGTTACAAATAACTCAGCACTTTGATCCATGTTAACTGTTACAAAGCTTTGGTTGCTTTGATGAAAAATAATTTGCAAATGTTTGTTTATTAAATGTTCTAATAGGTAGGCGTATCCCTAAAGTCTTAAAGGATTAAAAGTCTCCGGCCCAACTGAACGGTCACCTTAATCCCCCCTCTGACCCCTCTAATACAATGATAATTGCTTTCTGGCCCAACTGACATACGTTCAAATCCTGAAACCCTCAAGCTATAAGATAGTCCTACAATTCAACACGAATAAAAATTCCTGATTTTCCTTACCGTGCAATTTTAACACAAAACGTTTAAATTGAGAATAAACATAGAAATTGCATGGAATTAAGAAGATACTTTTGGAACTTCAGTTAAGATTTTTTTTTTGTATATTCATATACACACATATTAATAGCATTATTAAAAATAAATATTGGAAAGTGAAAAGTTGGTGGCTATGGCCTACAAAATGGTGGGAACTATGTAGAAAAATAGCTTAAGGTTCGTAGATTGTTCTGCGATAAATAGTTTTTCTGTATCTCTACTTGATTTATTTTCATTGCCAAACGGAACTTACTTTCTGGACTTACCTCGTATAACAATTGCCCAATATATTTAAAATAAATTTTGCCGGACAAGAAACCCAGAGCCAAAATTTTAAAATTGTATTAAAATTGTCATTAATATTTCATAAAATAATTTCAAATTTTAATCGTAGAGAATGTATTCCTATAAATTGTAAGACAGTTAACAAATTGTTTGGAGTAATTGAGCAAATATTCACTTTTACATTTTTATCAAGTTTCACCGAGATTAGTCACTGTATGAACAGATATTACATTCAGATTAAGGCGTTTACTTGTTGTGAGAGCGCTTGCGTAACTTTTTTCATTTATATAATAATAATGTATCAGAAATATCTTTTTTTAGACTCCATTCAATAAAAATTGAACCGTAAGAAGTTTAAAAAATAAATTTAACTTTATTTAACATTACTATTAGATAACAGAAATAAAAATTTACGAAATTAACTTGAATATATTTTATTAGCACTTACGTAGCAATTTGCGAAAGCCGGGTAGAGAGTTATACCGTCGAAATGTAACCGTTGTTCAACCAGAGCTCTTGGTTTCGGATCTCTGGGATATAAAGGATCGTCTCTGCTACCATACTTATTCACCAAATAAGGAAGTACAGCTCTGCTTTCCCACAAATAGAAACCACTGTCGTCCAATGTAGGTACTGTATGTTGTGGGTTCATCTGTATTATTTCAAAAATATATATTAATTGTCTTGCATTATTAAAAAAAAATTATTTTGAAATACCTTCATATATTCCGGGGTGCGATTTTCACCTTTCAGTATATCAATTTCTTTGACATTCACTTTCAAGTTAAGTGCCTTAATCGTTGTTAATATCGTATTTGAGGGTGGGCTCATTGGGTTGTAATACAAATCCATTTTCTTGGCTTGTTCGACGTTGTGCTTGCAGGTAATACTCAAACGAAACTGTTTGGTGCAGTACTTACTTTTAGTATAATCTTGAATACGTATCTCGTATAAATTTTTATCAGTGATTTAATTATGATATTATTTTTAACGTGGCTTGATAATGGACTGTGACGCTTTCTCTACAAGATAGGCAGCAAGAGAATGCAATAATTGTAATGTATGATAACAAATTATGTGGAAAATTAAGCTGTTAAGCTTTTCATGGTAACTACATTACCTAAACCTACTATGTAGTTATCTATAATTAGATTAATATATAATAATCCACATATTTTAGTTATTCACGATATATATATATATATATATATATATATATATATATATATATATATATATATATATATATATGTAATACTAGAAAATTTATTGCTCAACAGATGTAAATCTAATGATATGACAATTATATGAGGTACTAATATCTAATTAGCAATAACTTAAAAAAGTAACTTTATCATAAATAACACTACTTTACACCGAAAATGTACATTTGATGAGAGATAGATTTCCTTATGTATTTTCTTCCGCTGACATTGTAAACCAACGAAGTGCACCAAACGGTGTTCGGACGGCGATTGACAAAATATAGATACTCGCTAAAACGAGCCGCCGCGCTGACTCGTTCGTGACATTATAAAGTTATTATTTATCACTGTAAACCAACGAAGTGCACCAAACGGTGTTCGGACGGCGATTGACAAAATATAGATACTCGCTAAAACGAGCCGCCGCGCTGGCTCGTTCTAGCAGCATCACACACATTACTCGAATTAATTTCTCTAGTTCTAATAATCCAAACTGTGGACAGTAAAGCTGTTTGTGGTTAATTTATTAATAAAAGGAAAGAACTTGTAAATTGATTAATCATCCTTAATTTAATGGTAATTTGAGTAGATGCGAACCTCAAGAAAACTTCTCGTATTCTCTCCTTTCACGACACTAGCTCTCAAACACAGCACTATGAAGTAGTAAAATTATTACTTTTATTAGGTATCTCATTGTGCAGCTGAAAAGCCTAAATTATAGCTTCTTCCAATCTAGTGATGCAAATAAATATGGAATGGTGACAATCGAAATTTTAACAAATCATAATTTCTTTAAATGCAGTTTGCCATTTTCCGAAAATGATGTATTTCGTTTGAAATTATAATACAATATGACAGAGTAAAGTATACCGAAATTAAATGGTCTCCAGTCTAGGTATCCTTGACAATTTAAAAGTTACTTTTATGTCAAAGTGACAACAGTAGTTAGTGCTGCCCAAAACGAATTTAAAATTCAATAACCATTTCCTTTAGTGAAATAGAAAAAGCGTTTATTGTAGAATGTTATTCCAAGTCACACGGAATAGGACGAGAATGGTGGACCCAGTTTGCTATTTGTATCTGCTCGTTTCAGGCAACGTTTAGCAAACGTCCACCAACAAAGTGCTCTATATTATTGCTGGTACGAAAATTTATAAACACCGGTTCTGTGTTATCTCAACAGAAAGGTCGTTCAGGTAGAAAGAAAAGTTCCAAAAACAACGAGAACATGGGTCGAATTTTTGACAAGATTTTACAGTCCCCTAAAAAAAGACAGCGCCGAATAGCGAAAGAGCTTAATCTGCGTAAATAATCTGCGCTACAAAGGAATTAGGGACCTATTTCTACCATATATAAGTCGTTAACAGGTTGCATCAAGCTGACAAAAGAGAGGAGAGAGTAGAGTTTTGCGCCATGGAATACGCAAACGAAAACTTTATTTCAAACATTTGATTCAGCGATTAACCACATGTATTGTTATCAGGATTTATCATCAAGCAAACAACCTGATACCTGGGTTTTGAGAAGCTGCAGGAATTTGTTGAAAGGTCTCGTTACCCCCAAAAAGTAACCTTGTGGAGTGCTTTTTCCGGGCATAGAATAATTGACCCATTAAAACAATTGTGATTTCTTTTTTCGAGGACCTAAGGCGGTTTTGCCATGTGAAAAATTTACGTATTGGATCTCAATTGTTTCAGCAAGATGGTGTTACTGCGCATACCACTAGGGAAACTTTTTGCAATGGTATTTTCCTGGACATCTCATCTCCAGGGGAACTGATAATCCGTTTTCCTCAAACTCGCCAGATCTTACACCTCTTGATGCCTTTTTGTGGGGAATCCTCAAACAGAAGATCTACCTGGATCCAATGCCCCAGGATATTGAGAAATTGAAAACAAAAAATTGGCAAGTGTTGACTGAAGTACCACTTTCTGCTATCAGGGGAATGTTCAGAAACTTGCGGGACCGATACGAAAATTGCCTTCAAGTACAAGGTGAACATCTCAAAAATACCAATAACTAAAATTTCTTTATCGCAACACTAGAAATATAATTTTATGTTTCGGTATACTTTACTCTGTCATACTGTCATACTGTATGTAATAATTAATAGAACATCAAGTATTTTATCAAAATTTTATTATGAAATATTTAATTCACAAGAATATTAAAAGCCCACTCATTTAAGTATATTTTTTTCTTTTCCTTGATTAATTTTCTTCTGGAGATGGATCAGAATCGGGGGCTGGTTCGGATTTAGGAACTGGAAGGTTTGACTTTTTTGTCATATATCGCTTTAAATAGTTCAGCGTTTCTACCAATTAGACCTTCATATTCTGGACAAAGTGTCTTGGCTTTGCTCAACCATAACAACAATTTCTGGTAAGGGCTTAAGTCGAAGTCACAAGCTTCGAAAAGAGCTACGGTAGCGGTTAGGCTTATGTCAGCTATGGAAAATGTGTCAACTGCAGCAAATTCGGAACTGTCTAAAAATATCTCGAAAAACTCAAGTGCTTGCTTGGCCTTTTCCAGTGCCTCAGGTTTAACTACGCTTTCTGTTCCAAATAGAATTTGATACTGTAATGATAAAAAAAAAACGGATTAAGAAAACTTTATATTTTAGTTAGGTATATTAATATTTCTTATTGGAAAATTTACCAAAATCTCTTTTTTATAAAAATTTTTAAATTTAAAAATAGGAAAAAAAGTGATTACCGTCCAACAGATCTTATTTTCAGCATTACAAAGTGCGGTATTCAAATACTAAACCAAAAACGAAAAATGCATTATTGCATTAGTAGATAAGTAAAGAGAGGACTGGATGAATATCCATAAAAATAAAAGTACTAGGTCAAAGACAAAAAGGAACTAATCTGGAGGTAAAAGTACTGCCAACTAAAAATAAATATTTAATTTTTTTTTTTTATTTGCTAAGATGAAATTTTTGGTATGACGTATACGCATATATAAAGGACTTTATAGGAATTTGTAACAAAGAACTTAAGTATTCTTTAAATTTACTTATTTAAATAAAAACAATTGTCTTATTACTTAACTTTTTTTATTTTACCTTTAATTTATTTTTAAGTTACTATTGCTATTATCTATGACAAAAGCACAGAATAAAATATAAAACCGTTGCAAGTAGGTAAAGTACTAGAATAAGTTTACATATGCTGCCATCTATCACCTTTAATCAGAATCAAAACAGGAAGCGGGCGATGAGAATATTTTATTCTTCGTATTATATTATATTCATGGATTATATAAATAAATTTTTCTAAAACGACAAAATATGTTCAGAATATGTCGCACAAAAAAGTACTGATGGAGGAAAAGAAACACTGAAGTACTGTTAGAGGTAAAAAGATGTAAAAAATCATAGTACAATTGTTATTTCCGTTAATACGAAATTTGGACGATGAATTAGTTAAAATTGAACCATCTGCTGTTCCAGTAAACGACAACGTCATAGCATTTATAGATTCATTACTAAGAAATAATTTTCTCAACATTTCGATTTTGTTATTGATGGAATCACCGACGTAACACGTGGCAGTTTCATTGGAACTAACCGAACGTTCACAGGTACGTGGAAGGTATTCTACATGAAGCTGTTGTCCTATTTTTCATTTTATTGGAGATGGCTTTGTTTTGATGGATGACAACGTATGGCAAAAGTCGTTACGAGTACCTTAATGAAGTTGGAATTCTAGATTTGATTGGCCATGTAATGGGACACATTACGCCCATCTTATTTCAAAGCAGTTATATCCATTTGTAAAATTTTAAAGAATATTAAAATTAATTATTTAAACTAAAAACGTCACATTGTATAAATTTTAATGCTTTTCCCGCCATTAAATATTATTGCAAAACATTTTGCAATAATATTACACACGTATTTCAATCAGTTCCTTCTATGCCAAATCATCATTTTGTATAGTTAAGTGTGTATAGTTAGCCATACATAAACTCTATTACAATAACCTAGTGTCACATATACGAATCGTTAGAATCACTGTATTGCATCATCCACGAAACCAGTACGATCAAGAACTCTATAAGGAAGCCGGGGAATCACCAAGAGAAAACCGAAGTTAGGACGCATCAAGGAAAGCGAAACGAAACACTCGACTCAAGTCAGTCAAACGAGTCAAACGTGCTGCCCCTTAACGTGATAATAAAGTGAGGGAATACTGCAATAAAAGTACTTAGCTCAAGGGAGTCAACCAAGTAAAACGTGCGACCCTATAAAGCAAGAGTAAGAAAGGGTTAACCGCAGTTTGTGTACTTAAGTACCATAAGTACACAGTGTAGCAAAAGTATCACTTGCCTACAAGGGCAGTCATTTATTTAAAAGTGAATCACCACGCTTAATATATCGGGCTCTTGTCTGGAATACCAGGCACCCTGAGGCGTGAAGAAACAGTGTTAATACAGTGAACAAGTGCATCATTCCAGAAGCACCGAGTCAAGGATAAAGTGAAATGGCCATTAGTGCTGCGATGTAAAGGTTAGTCTTTATAAATTATTATTAATCTGATCAGACTAAACAGTTCAAATCTGTGTTAAATTTACTGTATCTCGCCCCATATGTATATTAGTATTTAGTAAACCTTTCAGAATAACCCTAAGTACTTTATATTATTAAAAATACTTTAGTATTATATCGGTGACGTTTTTGCCTACTCAAGTATGTTTCAAATTATTCTGTTATATGCGGTTGATAAGAGTAGTGAAGACACGATCGGCGGAGTCGAGTTGGGCGAGACGTTTGTTAATCCGCTTACTGATGTTCGAGTTGGGCGAGAATTAACAAAATTTTGGGGGAAAGCAGTTCCAAGAAGGATTTGATAATATTTCCCCATAATTTTAAAATTACATTAGAATACGTATTTTAAATTTATCTTACATATACAATACAGGCTGGCCCAATTTCGCGTAACATTTTAAAGTTTGTTTTTTAATGGAACACATATATTTTATTACATTTTTCAATTATACATAAGAAAATAGAAGCAACATGTACGAAATATTGCAGATTAAGAAATTATTAACAAGTATGTTTTAAATATCAAGTTCTATTTTTAACTCCATACATTCATAACAAAATATTACAAATTAAGTATATTAAAAGAAAATTTGATTTTTACATAATATATCACACTTATGAAACAATCCAAGCTATATTCTATATAATTATTTACAATTACATACGTAATGAAGTCTAGCATACTAATTCTGTTAGAGGTGTATTCTTCTGTTTTACTTCTTAATAGTTGTTCAGTTCTTCTATATTGTGCACGTACTAACTTCCTTCCTTTTCTAGCACTTGATATTTTTGCAGAAGTTGTTAATTGTATATCCAGGAATACATCAATAAACTGAAACATATTTGGATGGCTTCTGTAGAAGTTGTCAGCAAAATGCGAATGGAACGATTCGCATGCGTTTGTCGTTCTTGACAGACTCCATGATGCAGCGGCCCATAACTCAGGCGAAAAGTGCATCTTCTTCTATATAATTTTCCACTAAATAATCACAAAATTTTGTAATTCTTTCATCCTGCGGCATATCTTCTAAAAGAAGAAGGAATCCATCACTAGCATCCAGAGGTTTAAGGAACGATAATCCAAAGAAATATTTCAAATGTTTGCCTATATCTGAGTTTGGGTTATTAAATTCGCTAGCAAGATCCAATGACTGTATTTTTCTGAACCAGGCTTGACCAAGATGAAACCTGCAGCTAATTATTTCGGCATCCTGCCAAACTTCTCGTAATGCGGAGTGAATAGCCAGTTCGAAGTCTACCACAATTTTGGATGGTTGAAATACTAATCCATTTAACTCAGCTTTGGTTTTTATAGAATTGAAGAGGATTAAATAATTTTCTTGTCGCTTCCCTGGTAATAGACAAAATAGCAAAGGTATGTAAAATCCGTTGTGATATCCATGAATAGTGAAAAACTGGTAAAAAAAATCTGTGTAATAATTGAAGGTACCGTCCATATATACGGTATCACAATTAGCAAGAAAATGAAAATTTAAAAAAGTGGCCAACACAATTAAACCGTTGTTCTTATTGTTTATAAGTAAAAAAGCACCAGCACTAGTTGTTAAATTAGCACTTTCGATATATTCGTGAACTTCATTTCTTGTCTTAGGCAGAGCTGGTAGTTGTTTTCTTCGAGCGTGGTACATATTTTTGCGAATTCTGTCAATATCTTCAATCGCGATATCCGCTGATACTTTTTTTAATTCTTGACGAATTAATTTTATTGGCCTCTCATTTATATTTTCGACGGCTTTGCGTTTTAAATTGTTACTGGTCATTTGTCGTAAAAAGGTACTGTCAGGTTGGTGATTATGTTCTAGTTTACTGCTTAATATAACATCGTTACCAGCAGTTAACACTTTCGCGGGACACTGAACTTTTATTTACACACCTCCACGGTTGATTTCCATTTTTATGAAGTGTATCTTTACAAAATTTATAATTATTCACAAGCAAAAGTTCTTTACCTTTCTCACTAAATATAACTTTGGTATTCATACTGGTAAACTATATTTCGTACTGCACAAAGAGAAAAAAGAAACTAAACTAATTTCACATAATGCTTACAGTTATATTTATATATATTGCAGTTCTAAGAACTATTTGATAAATTAGGATTTCCAGGATTTTTGATAAACCAAAGTGTAATTAGTGTACTCGCCCAACTCGACGCAAGGGATTATCGCCCTTTTCTTTCTTGGATTAAATCAGGTATAATTCCGCCCAACTCGGCGACGCCCGACACGATAATACAGTTTCCAGAGATACGGCGGTGTCATCTGATTGAAACACTTTGTTAGTTTTGCAGTTGTTCTGTAGACAGAGCTGGTTGCTTCGGCTGTTTGCTAATATGCAGTGCTGAATATATTTCTACGGTCTTAATAATTTCTGTGAGATAACGAAGTTGTTCTTTTTTGTGAATGTATCCTTCTCCAGCAGGGCCGTACTGACGAATCTGTAGAAAGATGAAATACGTATCTGCGTCTCTGGAGAAGGATACGTTCACAAAAATATTAATAATGAACTTAATTGTGTTCTTTCCAGGAGATTTTTAATAATATTATATATTATTAAAAATACTTTTGTATTAAATTAATTTTTGTTCTTACATTGTCTCTTTTCTCTCTATTATGCGTTTCTCATTGAGACTGTGCAGTGCTTCAACAAAATTTAAATTTCTAAAGGAGTTAATAAACATTTGTAGGTCAGTGTAGGTTATAATCAAACTTAAATGTCAGATAATGATATTTTAATATTAAACGCTGGTGCTATTATTATCTGGTGCTTATCTGATCAGAACCGATATGACAGAAATTTGATACACGGGAAAACAAATTCAAAATATAAAAAACCTCAAGGAGTGTAGTAGCATGAATATATGATAGATTGCGCTGTATCGTATTAACGCATGCGTAGAATAATCGGCATATTGCACAATCTGTTTGTCAGTATATGTTTGGTCTATGTTCTATGCGTGTTCATTGTTCATCGTTTTAACTGTGTGTTATATTATAATTATAAAAATTCGAGTTTATCTAACATATGTATATATGTGTATGATTACTGATTACGTACCAGAAATAGTCAATACGATAAACATCTAATCGCTTCGCTCTAGGTACTTTAAACGAGCTCTTATACTAGAAAAATTGTCTCCAAGCACTTGATTTATAAATAACTATTTTACAAATTATATACATATTCCAAGAATAATATTTTGCAATCTACATATATGTATTTTGTATTTGTGAATATAGAAAGTCGATATGTCTGTAAATACTCAAGCAGAAACTGACGTTCCAGATGATAAGACACTATTTTCTCAAGTGTTTATAGGTTCTTTATGTAGTAAAATTCTATATTTTACGATAAAATAAATTAATTACGCTTTGTGAATATAAGAAATTGCTTTTGCATTGAATTATTTTTGCTATATGAAGTAATTTTTTTCTAGGTCGGTGCATATAAAGCACCGTTTTTCTTTTCGTGTAGAAATAGTGCGCAATATCATGCGATATTTGTGTAAAAGTGAATTCAACAAATCAAATATGAGTGGAAAAATACACAATCTAATACGGCAATAATTTATACTTGAAAACAATGCGAGATTCGATATTGGAATCAAGAACAGTTTATGAAATGTATATTGTACCAATATCGGGTCTTAAATATTTAACAGGTTTATGTGTTAACGAGAATTCACTTGAAGACGCTATAGTGCGATAGCTGATCGTACCACAAAACAGACCACCACTTCAAGGGAGTCCAGCACCCTGAGTTAGATCATACTAGACTAGACTGAATCATAATAGATGAACCCATAGAATGATGTCCGAGTGATACCTGAGGAAGAGACCAAAATACATCAACTGCACTAAAAATGCGTAAAGATCATAGAAACAAAGGAGACAAATGGGCTTGAGGACACATCCGTCCAGCCTTGGAGCATGTGCAGAGGTACATAGCAGAATTCATCAAATAGCGTCCTATTATCAGGTTCAATTTTAGTGTCTTTCCATCTTCTTCTTCTGTTTTGGGTTGGACGCCAGCACGTCAAGGCACTAGAGCACACTGCTCTTTGTACTATCCCCAATAGATCTCCCTGTTCCACTCTGTTAGTCTTGTGTCCTCGATAAAAGCCACTATCCTCCTCAGGGGAAGTTTGAGTACACTCGAAGGATCCAATAGATCTCTCCCGAAATATTTCTGTCTGAGTTCCTTCAGTTCCTCCCACATGCTTATTACATGAAGGGATAGTTTCCTCCTCTTTTTCGCATCTCCTACACCAGGGCTCGCTAACCAAACCCATGCTGTACAAATGCTTCCTTAAAGGACAATGTCCGGTTATTAACCCGGTAATTATTTTAATTTCTTTTTTGTTACTACGAATTAGGTTTGTCTTTCCATTTACATGCCAATAATAATATCAACAATTTTTGGAACAATGATTATATTTCGAAGATGTCGAGGTATCTCTCCTTTACTTTATATATTTTAATCACTAAATTTTTTTTCGAAACTTGGTCAAAATGCCCAATGCTATAAGTTGCTAGTTTAAGATACTTAACAGGTGACAACTCAACATCTTCGTTTTCTTCTTTTTAATATTTCCTTCACTCTTATTAGCTGTGACCATTGTTGTGACACTTGTTTTCAAAGAATTATTTATGAAATAATTAAAAATGATTAAAACTTCAGATATATTTTATGAATTTACAAATTCCACACCACTGTGATACAAGGCCATGGCAAGTTCCGTGGCAGAGATGACTCACTTAAATGTGAGCTTAGACAGTCTCGAAATTTTGGTTGACGATGAAGTTTTAAAAACATGGAAGAGGGTTGATATCAAATATCGCAAGAACTGTAGAAAAATTATATGTCAACCATGTTAAATAAGTAGCCATACCATCCATTTGCCCAATTCCCTCAAATATATTCCCTGTAAATTCTGATTTGTAAAAAAAAATGAGGCCAGTGTAGATTGTTAATGCTAGGAACGCCGAAAAACCGCTACGGCTGACCAAATTGACACTAAAATCCACAATTCCATATTAAATGATCGGCAACTGAAGGTACCTGATCTTACTGACATTGCAAAGATCTCGATAGACAATGTTCATTACATTTTATACGATGTTTTGTGTATGAAACAGTTTTCCATTCAATTATTTGTCAACAGTCTACAATAAACGCATTTGAATGAAGACTGCTCAAGATTTCTCAAGATGTTTTATAATATAAATGAAACATAGATTCACCAAACAGTGAGTAGGGATATGTGAAAGTACATCGCAAAATCGGTTCCATCTGCAGGAAATGTAATGATTACGTTTCTTTGGGATTCTCGGTGCGGTGTTCATTGATTACCTCAAACCATCACCGAGAAGTGTTACATTTCACTACTGGCCATTAGGGCTGGGCGAAGTATCGATACATCGTCCAATACCCGATACCATAACTGGTATCGGGTACCCGATACCTCATATAACGAAGGTATCGATTCTTAGGTATCGATTCCAAAGCATCGATTCCAAGGTATCGATTCCAAGGTATCGATTCCAAGGTATCGATTCCAAGGTATCGATTCCAAGGTATCGATTCCAAAGCATCGATACCTATCGATACTTTACCGATTCCAGTACTCGCTAAGTATCGATGTATCGGGTAGCGATGTATCGGGTAGCGAGGTATCGATTCCAAAGCATCGATACCTATTCCGATTCCGGTACTCGCTAAGTATCGATGTATCGGGTAGCGAGGTATCGGGTAGCGATGTATCGGGTAGCGAGGTATCGATTCCAAAGCATCGATAACTATCGATACTTTAGCGATTCCAGTACTCGCTAAGTATCGATGTATCGGGTAGCGATGTATCGGGTAGCTTACCTTTGTGCATTTTTTTAAATGAGTATTTTTAATTAATTAATTTTTTAAATGAGTATTTTTTTAAATGAGCATCATAGGTATATAAGTTGTTGTTTTATGCAAAATGACAATTTAGAATTTTCTTATTTTTCATGCAAGGATTAAAAAAGAACTACATACATAAGTCTCCAGCTAGTATAATTATAATTTTACCTTTCGGAGGCCAATATTTCAACGTAAGTAACTTCACTATCACCGTCTCTTTTGTCTTTCTTTTCAATAATATTAAAATATGTAAAAGGATGAACACATTTTATATGCTTTAGCATATTTGTAGTATTACCAGTATACTTATATTCTTTTTTACATACATTACAACTCACGCCCTGGTCGTTAATTTTATCAAAGTATTTCCAAACTACACTATTTTTTTCCGACATTTTGGTACGCACGTATCCACTTATTACACCAAGTTATAAAAACAAAGTGATGAAGCTTAAAATGATATTAAATATAAGTGCTTATATTAAACTTTAGACGACGAATAAAGGTTGGAATTATAATAAATCAAAACTAGGGAACAGCAAAAATTTGTTGACACATAATTTGTATAAAGCATTGTTGAGAGAAATATAGGTGATATTCATATTCATATAAATATAAAACACTTTCCTGTTCTATAGAATGCACAATACACAATACACGACTGTAAATTGGAACTAAAATAAACAAAATATAATATAAATATGTAGTATTAATTAATATAATAAGGTAAAAAAAGTTTGGTCAAGAATTCTTATCAAGCTATTGTAGGTATAAAACGTGCTTGGTTTGTTTCTATTTTGAAATGAATATTTTAGGCTTTTTGTATAATTTTGTAATAGCACGCATATTTGCCTATATTATTTTATCTTTCTGCGTTTTTTAAATGTATATAAAAATAACTTTTTAAGTAAAAAATTTTTAAGTATGTATGCATAATATATATTTTAAAGACGTTGGTTATTATGCGTAGCAAATTTCATATTATGACATAACTTTAATTATTACAAACAAAAAAAACAAAATATCACAATATTGCAAATTTTATACCGTAGTTATGGTAGAATCGGTAAATTAATTTTACATCTCTTGAAACCGATATCAAACAATCGACACCTAGAAAACGGGTTATGAATACTGATTCCTAGGTATCGAATCAAGGTATCGATTCCAAGGTATCGATTCAAGGTATCGATTCCAAGGTATCGATTCCAAGGTATCGATTCCAAGGTATCGATTCCAAGGTATCGATTCCAAGGTATCGATTCCAAGGTATCGATTCCAAGGTATCGATTCCAAGGTATCGATACTTTACCGATTCCAGTACTCAGAATAGATACCGTGCACAGACCCGATACATCGCCAAGTATCGATACCTCGATTGGTATCGGTACCCGATACCGAAAACGCCGGTATCGCCCAGCCCTACTGGCCATATTAAAGGTTGCCAGTAGTGAAAGTGTTATTTCAGCATGGTAATGCGCTTGCAGATAGGTCTAGGCTTATTGCTGTAAAATTCCATGACGCTTTAAAGTATTTTCAAGTGTGTCTTGTTTGCCGGATTTGGCACCCAGCGTTTACTATCTCTTCGTAAACCTTAATTACTGACTTTCTGAACAAAGCCAAAACTGAGACATTTGGCAGTTCTAAAAAATCTTGTATTTCCTTTGATAGGTCGAGAATGTTCTAGCCCCGCGTACCCTCGTATATTTTGAATCTTTAAAAACATTTGTAGAAAAGAGAAAGTCGTGTTTGTCTTAAATTTGGTAGAATGACTATGAAAAAGAGTTAAGGGTTATTTTATTGTAACTTTAAAAAATAATAAAATAATTTAAAACGAATGAAATTTGATATAATTGATATATATATATATAATTAACTTCATCTGCAACAAAAAAAATACCAAATTTAGATACGAAAGTGTGCATATATTTTATGTTTGTTAAATATTTCAGCTTAATATATCAACTACAGATATTACATACGGCAGCATTGTATAAATTTACATTTGATATTTGTCAAGTGATTCAGTTTTGAGTTGAACTAGAACGAGATTGTATATGGCGTCGTCCAATCTTACGATAAATAAAATATCTAAATATATCTTTCAAGTTTTTTAAAGAAAAATGTTTGTGTTTTGAAATATTCAACTGAATACAAACAAAAAACACTAATTTTAACTGGACCCAATGGTACTTCGATTAAATTGTGTGGATTATCTGCCAATGACGTTCTATAATTTTGCGAATTAAAATAAGCAGACAAATGTAACCATGCTTCGTCGGAATAGAAAGTAATCTTTTGCTAGTCAATGTTATTACGCAGATGATTATTATATTACTAACAAAATTGGAATCGTTGGAATCAGGTGGCTAAATTTAATGGACAATTTACAATTTACTAGTGATATTTTCAAACACTGTAAAAACCAATAATAGTATATTAAATAGTTAATTGACGAAGGAGGGGAATTGATAATATTGTAGTGGTATTTACAATAAAAGAATTTTTGAAACTAGAAGTTTAATTACTTATTTCTTAGCGTAATAGTATATTATTTAACGAGTATATAATTATTAGGAACCGGAGACGAGAAGCCGATGACTCATCGTCCACGGGCGTACTATTGAAAACTTGTATTTTTAAAGAGTTTTTAATTTTATTTATATAATTGGAAAGCAAACGGGTGGTGATCTATAAAATACGAAATACATTTTTATTTGTTCATTTTGCAGTTCAAGTTGAGTGTTAACTAGTAATACTTTCTCAAGGTTCTCTTCTGTATAATTTGTTCATTTTGAATGAAATACATCCTTGTAGATAGAAAACGTCCTTTCTACATCGCAACTGGTTATAGGTGCATACTTGAAATATTCTTTTATTTCAGTGTATTTAACAGTTAGATTTTGAGGCATTGTTCCCATACATAATTGCCGCAATGTTATTAGATCTAGATTTCTATTAAAAACGGCGTCTAACTTTTGCGGAAGGACACATCCGAAGTCGCTTGAAATATTTTTCAAATTATTAATAGTCACATTTAATGTGGTTAATCCATAATTTAATTTGAGATTTTGATTTTCAAAATAGTGAAATTTCCAAAGTGTTCCTGAAGAAAGTACAACTGACTTTTTAAATTTGGAATTTGTATTAGTTCCTTGCACTCAGAAATACTTCGAGCATCGTCATTTAAACATGTAACAAAATGTTGTATAATATCGAAATTCTCTACATAAAAACTAATAGCTTCCAATCATATTTCCCATCTAGTTATTATTGGAGAGGGAGGCAGTTACAAAGATGAAAGTTTTTCCTTGTAAAGAGCTACTCTTAATGGTGCTTTTCTGAAAACTTTTTTAAAAGTCTATCAACTTCCGGAAAGGTGTCTCTGATATATTCAGAGATACTGTGGAGAACATATGCTACACGAGTAATATGCAAAATGGTATATAATAATTTAATAGCCTGCCTGTTTTTAACATATTTGCAGCACTGTCACTGACTAATAAATAAAAGTATTTTTGCTTTGTACATTTGTACCGAAATCACTGGCAATGGACATACAATCAGAATAACCCTTAATCCATGTTTCACGATGCCATTCTCGACGTTGTTCCATATCATATTTGAAAAAGTGACTTAAACAATGTTCTAGATCTAAATAAATGAAAATTAAAAATGTATGCGTATGTTATTGGAACTTAACTAAATTCACTGGACACTTACGTTAAAATAATTGAGAGAAGTAGATTCAATGAAGCGATAATAAACAGAATCTATTATGACAAAAAATATGAAGTATGTAATTAACAGTCAAACCAATGAAAAACAGAAACTACCTCAACGTACTTTATTTATCTTATCAAATATAAACTAATAAATAAAATAAATTATAAAAACTTCTAACGCTTCTATCTACGCCCATAAAGAAAGAAATTTCACTGTAATATTGAAGTAATTGCGTTACAATTCAACGACAAAAAAGCAGATGGGCGGTTCACCGAATGAATAACTGCGTGTTGTACTTAGCGATGTTATAGGCTATTTATATGGTCCATCGTAATTTCGGCCTGGTGCGGCCGGTCTCTAATAATTATGGTTATTATTTCCCAGGACGAAGTTTCAAATCACCCGTGTGAATAATAGTCATTATTAGGGAACGGACGCAATTTTCATAAAACGCAATCGGCAATTGGAATTGTGTATAACGTCGCTCAGTACATCCCGGCGTAATTCAATGAAGTATTTGTTTGACTTACTCGGACACCTGGTCTCGCCGCGATAACAATGGACAAGCCAGTTATTGTATTCGGAGAATATAGTGTTTTTTAAAGTGTTTTCATGAGCGTAGATAGAAGCGGGATTTTTATAATGTATTTTATTTATTAGTAGAGAACGGACGCAATTTCCATAAAACGCAATCGGCAATTGGAATTGTGTATAACGTCGCTCAGTACATCCCGACGTAATTCAATGAAGCATTTGTTTAACTTACTCGGACACCTGGCCTCGCCGCGATAACAATGGACAAGCCAGCTATTGTATTCGGAGAATATAGTGTTTTTTAATGTGTTTTCATGAGCGTAGATAGAAGCGGGGTTTTTATAATGTATTTTATTTATTAGTTTACATTTCGTAAGATAAATAAAGTGCTGTGAGTAAGTTTCTTGTTTTCATAGTTTTAACTGTTAATTACATCGTAATTTTTGTGATAGATCCTGTTTAATATCGTTTGATTGAATCTATTTCTACCAATTATTTCGACGTAAGAGTGTGCATTGAATTTCGTTCAGTTTCAATAACTTAGGCACACATTTAGTTTTCATTTACTTAGATCTAGAGCATTGTTTAAGTTACTTTTTCAGACATGATATGGAAGAATGTCGAGAACGGCATTGTAAAACAATGGCGAGTTGGATTGACGGTCATACTGATTGTATGTCCATTGTCAGTGATTCCGAAATTTATTACAAAATCCGTAAAATATCGTCAAAAATTCGTAACTTAGGATCGCAAACACATCTGAACTCTGTAAAACTTTTATGGCGGCTAATATTCCATTAAATAAACTTAGTAATCCCACTTTAAAAATATTTCTTCAAAAATATACTGGTCGAAATGTTCCTGATGAATCAACTTTACGCAAATATTATGTTTCTAGGTGCTGTACGAGAACAGTAGAATGCATTAGAAGCCATCTTTTAAATCAATACATATGGATAAGCGCCGACGAAACGGTGGATATGTTAGGACGCTGTGTGGTAAATGTTGTAGCTGGTGTACTACATCCAACTATTCCCTATAACTCATATGTAATAGCAACAAGTGTTATAAATAGAGTTGATGCGGAAACAGTTGCTGAAACGATTAAGGAGAATATGCAAAAAATGCTTCATTCGGATGCCACGTACAAAGAAAAAATACTTTTATTTGTCAGTGATAGTGCTGCGTATATGTTAAAAACAGGCAGACTATTGAAGAAAACATATCCTAATATGCTGCATATTACTTGTGTAGCACATGCTCTCCACAGAATCTGTGAATATATCAGAGACACTTTTCCGGAAGTTGATAGACTTGTATCAGCTTTTAAAAAAGTTTTCAGAAAAGCACCATTGAGAGTAGCTCTTTTCAGGGAAAAATTTCCATCTCTGTCACTGCCTCCCACTCCAGTAATAACTAGATGGGGAACATGGCTGGAAGCTACTAGTTATTATGTTGAGAATTTCTAAAGGAGGATGCTAGAAGTATTGGTGAGTGCAAGGAGCTCACACAAATCCCAATTTTAAAAAATCAGTTGTACTTTCTTCACGAACACTTTGGAAAATTGCCAAAACTAATCACTTATTTTGAAAATCGAAATCTCAAATTAAATGACGGATTAACCACATTAGATGTGGCTGTTAATAATTTGAAAAGTATTCCAAGTGACTTCGGATGTGGCCTTCGGCAAAAGTTTGAAGCAATTCTTAATAGAAATCCAGATTTAATTACATTGCAGCAATTATGTATGGAGACAATTCCACAAAATCTAACGGCTAAATATGAAGAAATAAAAGAATATTTCCAGTATGCACCTATAACCAGTTGCGATGTATAAAGGACGTTTTCTATTTATAAGGATGTACTTAATTCAAAGAGAACAAAATTGACAGAAGAAAACCTTGAGAAACTATTGCTGGTCAATATTAATACTGGTGTACTCAACTTGAACGACAAAATGAACAAATAAAAATGTTCCAATTATAGAAATAAAATTAAAAACTTTAAAAATACAACTTTTCAACAAATACATATGTATTTCATAATTTTATAGATCACCACCCGTTTGTTTTCCAATTATATAAATAAAATTAAAAACTTTAAAAATACAACTTTTCAACAAATAAATATGTATTTCGTAATTTTATTGATCACATTTCGTTTTCCAATTATATAAATAAAATTAAATATTTTAGAAATACAGCCTTTCGCCAGTACTGCACTGGGTGGTAAGCGTGTCCGTTCTCTAGTCATTATATGTGAGTAGAATACTATACATTGTCCTCGACTCTTAAATAATATTTTGTAAAATAATAACAATTTTTTATATCCGTAAGTAATATTAAATCAAAACGTTGAATTTTTATATAACTAATTGAATAAAAAATTCAACTATTTATTGATATTATTTGTATTTACACAATGTTCAAAATTGTGCATTAAAACGTGAACGCCGTGTAAAGTTGTTGCGTTATTGTGTGTTAGCTTTACTGTGCCCCATGTGCGACACTTTGATTAGTGGTTTTACCTACTGATGATGACAACTTAGTTGTCGAAATACGTATTTAGGATACGATTATTAATTGTTGTAAGGGGTTTTATACCTTTTTGAGTTACTAATTTAAAAGTAAAAACAACAAATTGACTTACTTATCTGCTTGTTTATTTACCTTTCAAATTTTTGACAAATTTTAATTTAAAAATCGGGCATATCAAATATAAATTTGAGGAATTGTTGTCATCTTATTAATAAAAATTATTATTAGTCATCCGTTATATTTCCATCTCCTTTTGCGAGGTTGTAATAATCGACTGATTAACTATTTTCTACATATCATGCATGTATTCTCAAATACATTTATAATTAGAAAACTTTTTAAATTTATCGTTGAAAAATATTTTTTATTTTCACAGACGCTATCTTACCGTCAAAAAATTTTTCCTATCTATAATAGGTGATGATTTGTTAGTTTAATTCAAGTACTTAATAATTTTCATAAGTACTTATTGATGTAACGTAAAGTGAATTTACAAATTCAAAAAGAGAATTCGCCTTAAAATTGCAATTAATTGATACAAATGTCTTATTTAATTGATACAAATGTCGGTTCTTAATTTATTTAGATTTCTCATCAAGTGCTGCTGGTTTTCATCAAAGATACCGCTACATTCAGATACATGTTAAGATTATATTATTGGTTCCATAAAAGCATTTTGTAATAATTACTTCAAAATTGATTTTATGATCAGGATGAAGATACTTCCGTACCACACTGCAATATCTATACTAATATGCGAATTGTTTTGAATTACTTGTGGACAGAACAGTGATTAGTGGGATTCAGAAAATTATGCATTTGCATAAGTGCATATGTAAATGGATGTTTTAGTTGTTGTTATGTATAAGTGCATATTTTGAACCTTTTTCATAATAAATTCATATCTGACTTTCTTCAGCAAAGTATTATTTTAAAAAAGTCTATAACTTAACATAAATATTTAATGTTCTTGTTAGTATAATTACACTTTTGCGATTTCTATTGTTTGCATATCTACCGGCTAGTATTTCTTAAAACTTTTTAGCACTAAGACATTGTAAAATAACACCTATTAACTGAATAGCGGGCAAATAAATAAACTTCTAAACTTTTGAATAGATAGGTGAAGTGAATAGCGAGTTAAAGCAGTATTTATTATAAACAGCCAACACAATAGTTAGTGTTTTGAAACCACAATACTGGGAAATATTAAGAGGATTATCGGGGATTACCCGGGCAATCGAATAACGAGAATTAAATATAGCGGAGATTTCCCTAATTTTACCAGGTCCTTTTACATTCCAACAACCTTTATTAGTTGTGTACTAGTTACAATAGTATTAACATCCATCGAGATACCAAAAGAAAAAAAGGGTGTAAGTGCAATTTTAAGTCAATTTGTGAAGGATTATAATGATTTTACAACAGATGGGCGTTATTTTGTAAATACTGCGAAGTTCATGTTACGACTACAAAAAAGTTTCAAGTTACTCAGCATCTTCAAACCGGAAAACATGTAAGCAATAAAAATCGTGAAAAGGGAAATAACAAAGGACAAGTGTTAATTTATAATTTACTCCGGCATGGACCTAAACGCATGGTATTCAGTGAAGAACATTGTACGGCTTTTATTTGCGCTGACATTCCGTTAGCTAAATTAAAGAATAAAGTTTTTCGCAACTTGATGGAGAAGTATACAAAAAAAAAATTTCCAGATTTGTCGACGTTAAGAAAATATTACGTTTCAGAATTATATAGAACAACGCTGAACAAATTAAGAGAAAAAGTAAGGGATCATTCTATTTGGATGTCGTTGGATGAAACAACCGACGTAGAACAAAGACGCATAGCAAATTTTGTATTTGGTATATTAGGAGTCAATAAATAAAAAGATAAATCGTATCTGCTGACAAGTGAATCAACGACGATTCTCTAAGATTAGCCTCTAGATTGTAGCCGTCTGGGATTTTATACGAAAAAGTGCTACTAGTTGGTAGCGATGCTGTACCATATAAGTGCAAAGCAATGCGGGGATTACAGATTTTGTACCCAAACATAATACATATTTGAAATCCACCTGATTGAACGTTCAACTTAGGTATCTAAACGTTCGTTTCGAATATCTTTATACATTTCGTATTTAAACTTAGTATTTTATTAATTAAGTACGACGCTTCATCGTAATTATATCCATGCTTGATATCGTTTTAATCGTTTTATCACAAGGAATATTTTAAATGATATTTATTTCATCGATATTACAACTTTTTAACTTGCGTCTTCGATTAGTTCATTACGTATTCTTAGACATCGCAACTTCGCAACCCCCTCTCAAAAAACGGAGTCTTAAAAAAGGATCTTTTCCAACCACCTGTTCTCTTCTACATAAACTTATTCTCTTCCTACTTATCCTTTTCTAACCACAAAGAAACAGAATACACACCGATATTACCAAAGAACACAGAACAGATGAAAAATCACGATTCCGTTAGTTGTTCTTCTGTCTACATAGAGAACTTTAACGCCCTTATATTTCTAGAATTAGTTAATTTTTGAAATAGACAGTTTCTGAAGGGGCGTTTGAATCGCTTAAATAAAATTATCCACAATATTTTTACTTTTTTACATTACGTTCCGAACTCACAGTGATTTACAGCACCTAAGAAGGCTTAAATAAAACGAGTGCTAGTGACTTATGTAAATCTCTTAAAGACTGCGGACTAGATCGTGCTTGCCCTGAAATTCATAAACTATGTGAATTAACACTCACTATCCTCGCTACAAGTGCGCCTGCAGAACATTCTTTTTTGCGCTTAAAGGAACAAAAATTTTGTTAGGAATTCTCCAGGGCAAGAAAGTATTTCTGCTTTAGGATTAATATCAATTGAAAAAGGAATTAGTGCAAGTATATTCTCGGCAAAAATGTTTTGATGATGACATCATAGATGAGTTTCCAAAAGAAAATGACGTATGGCATTTCATTTTAATTAAGGTAGGATTCTATTGTGGTTTGCAAGAAATTTTATCTTTTTTGAGCTTCCACCAAAAAAATTTTTGCGTAGGCGATATTTTACTCCATAACTTCCTCTTTTGTGAGGTTCGGAACACGCCACTGCTATATACACGCCTATTAAGATTTGACAACAGATACAATAGTAGCTAAATCTGCTATGCGAAATATATATCGGGTTCTTTTTTATCATTACACATAGGTACAATGAATTAATTTTTCTTCTTTTAGCTTTATAAATAGAGATACATGTATGATGGCATAGCAGGCAACCAGTTATACGCCAGTGACGTATTTGGACATATTTTTCCAATTGTCAAATATTTCTGATTTTTCATTCATACTTAAATTTTAAATTAAATACATTTGATTGAAAAATACATCATTTATTTAAAACAGTTAATTATCCCAACAGGCGTATACCTTGTGTGAAGATAATTTTAAATATTTTTAACAAATTCAAAGAAGATGGATAGTATTTCTTTAAGGTTGAAATACATCTAAGATACTGAAATTAGTGCAAACAAGGTAGAATATGTAATAAAAAAGTGCAAATAGATTTTACCATTTTATGAAATCATAGTACGTTCTCGCATTACAGCATACTTCTAATACCGAACGTAACCCACGTATTGGTGGCATTTCGTAACACGATAAAAACAAATAACACCTCGTGGTAAATTTATCTTAAAAAGCAGTAGTGGGAAATTCTTGTAGGTAATAAATATGTTACTATTTCTTTAATAATCTCGATAACTTATGGACTGTACAATTTATCTGACAGCATCACTACTGGAATTAAAGTTTGAGGAAGGGAAGACACTATGCAACAAACTTTTGGAATCTGTTAAAGCAAGGCTATTTTCATATGAAGAACGATCAGTTACTAGAGTACCAACTGTTTGAGACCCTCGATTTAGAAGAGAAGGTTTTCGCAATACTGAAAATGCTACTGGGACTACTTTTTTTCTAGAACAATTTTTTTTTTTTTTTTTTTTACATTTTATCTCACTCTGGACCTGATAGGTTTCTTCTTAAGCTTGACTTTGCCTGGTCCCGCTGAGTCCGGCAGTTTTGTGGTTGCTTAACGTTTATTCTTTTTGTTCCGGACATTAATTGGATTATTTTTGTTTTTTTTTGTAGTTAAAGGCTGCACCTGCTGAGTCGGGGTTTGCTTGCGCTGTCGCCATATCGTGGGTTGCGTTTCCGGATTTCTTTTCCTACTGCCTGTCTTTTTCCCACCCACGAATTGAGAGCATGAAGGCCTTGCCGTTTCCGCATTGCAGGACCTCTCGGTTCCCTTCACCTAGCTTTCTTCCCTTGTATACCTGCTTCACTTTTCCATCCTTTCTATTTTCTTACTCAAGCTTTTCTATACTCTACTCTTATTTTCCTCTTTACTTTTTTTCGTCCGGAAAGGTATACTCTCGGCTTGGTCTCCGTCGGGGCATTCCTCCTTCGCAGCCGGTTGTAGTCCTTTTATTAGTTTAGGCCTACTTCACCCTCGATAAAAAGGGTATTTAGAAAAAAATTCGTCAAAAAAAAAAGTAAACTTCTTTTCCTTTTTTTTTATAGCGTGTGTTAGGGGAATTGTTACGTGTCCGTAACGTTCAACGCTTCATCACGTTATTTTGTAATATAATTAATGATATCTTCAATATATTTTACTCTATTTCCAACGAACCTACCTGTATAGGTATCGTTATTCGTTATTCTAATATATATTTAATCTCTTTCAAGTTTTTTTCTTTTTTTCTCGAACCTCGGTGCTCGCTTTTTCAAAAGAAAAGTACGGGACTCGCTCTAGATACTCCGTCGTTAGTGGCCGATCTTTAAAACGTGGTTACGTTCTCTCCCATCACCGATATTGATAAATATTGAGATAAAATGTCAAAATTGAGAAAAAGTCATATAATCAAATCCGGGAAGTAAAGCTAACATAGGCTTTAATGCCAAGTAATCTACCAAGTTCCTGCTTGGCAGAGGAACTCAAACAAAACTCGAGATAAGATATACTCAGAGAAGGTAAAGAGAAAACGATAACGGTAAGGTAACGAGCTATACCTTATCTCAAAGTAAATGTCAAAAAAAAAAAAAAACTTGAAAGAGATTAAATATATATTAGAATAACGAATAACGATCCCTATACAGGTAGGTTCGTTGGAAATAGAGTAAAATATATTGAAGATATCATTAATTATATTACAAAATAACGTGATGAAGCGTTGAACGTTACGGACACGTAACAAAATGTTTAATATTATGAAGAAAATAGATCCTGAAACTAAAGAACAAATGCCTGTAATCAAAACAGACATTAGTCCACATCAAAAGTCACTTTCATTATTTGGATTTTTGCAAGAAAGAATAAGAGAAAGTAAAATCAATTACAGCTGATGTAATAATAACTAAAAGGCAATACCTCGAAAGGTCAAATTCAAATCAGGACGTAGATCCTCTTTTATTTTGGAAGGTAAGTTTAAAAAAGATGGGTAATTACATTTTCTAATTGGATTTTCTTTTAGGTAACAGGAATGGAGCTGCAACCTTTAGAATAAAGTGGCTAGGAGTACCTGTATGCCAGCAACTTCAGCAGAAAGTGAAAGGGTGTGTGAAAGAGTACAGCTCGTTTAATTATAGAACAAAGCCGTGCAAGACTAAAACCGAAAAATGTCAATGTGATAATGTGCCTAAATAAAAATTTTAAAAATATTAAGTAACCTAAGTATTTATTTTATTAAAATTACACCCAACCGTTTCCTATTAGCTAAATAAATAACACAATGGGTTTCATCTTACTATGCTTTCTAACTATTGAAGATATGAATGTTTAATTATTAAAGGAGAAATTACTTAGATTGCCGTACAGAATGGACATGAAACTCTTTAAATATATTACGGAACTGTTTGCTTAATCAGTAAACATTATTTTATTTAAAATTTCTTCGTTTTGATTTAACAAATTAAACATTATATCACAAAAATCAGTTCGTTTTACTTTATCTTCTTCGAAAAGCTCTTGATGGCTTGATATCTTGTATAGATTATATTTGAATTCTCTCAGGGGTTTGAACACTGAACTGTACGATACTCAAAAATGCCTGGCTACATATAGAAGTGATCCTACAGACAGTTCTTCTACATAACATAGGATATTTAGCTTCATGTGTTCTGTTAACACGTGATTGGTTTTATTTTTTTGTGGGAATATAGAAAACAACCAACTTCTTTGAATTTGTTAGAAATATTTATAATTGTCTTCGCACAAGGTATACGCCTGTTGGGAGAATTAAAATAAATGATGTATTTTTCATTAAATTGTATGAATGAAAAATCGGAAATATTTGACAATTGGAAAAATACATCCAAATACGTCACTTGTGCATAACTGGATGCATAATATGCCACCATATATTTATCCATACGTGTAGAGCTAAAAGAAAAAAAATCAATGCATTATACCTATCTGTAATGATAAAAAAGGACCCGGTATAGAAATTAAAAATTTTGCTTCCTAACGGTTGTTGGAATAATAATTAAAATGATTTAATTTGATTAAGTGCTCGCTTGGCTCTTGGTGAAACATGTTGACACAATTAATAAAATTAGCTATTTGGTTTTCGGTTTCACAAACTTTCCTTTAAATAGATAAGACAACAATCTCGAAACCTTCCGTTCGTGATGACATAATGAAATGGGGGGTAGGAAACAATTACGTAGTATATTTAAAATAAACTCATATATTCCTATAAATTGTAAGCCAGTTAACAAATTGTTTGGAGCAACTGAGAAAATATTCACTTTTACATTTTTATCAAGATTTCACCGAGATTAGTCACTGTATGAACAAATGTATGTACTTATTGTGAGAGCGCTTACGTAACTTTTTTTTCTGTACATTTATATAATAATTAAACACTGCCACTGGGGTAGGCAAGCAGTGACGTTTCTGCGTTGGCTTTACTAAAATAAAAGTGTGAGTTATTTAGAAAAATGCATTCTGTTTGAATTACTCCTACACATGCTCGTAAATACGTCTATACATCTATAAACAACTTCACACTATCATAGATCTGCATGTACTACATACAGGGTTAGTTAAAAGTATGGAGAAGGCGATTTATTGTCGTTAATATTCATTTTAGGGATATGTTCAATATAAAAGTTTGTTAGGATATTTTGATCTACATTTGAGAATATTTGAATTTTTTTTTAATGGGAACTAGTAAATTTGACTCTGCCATTCGATAGAGTTTTTTTTTCTCTTTACAATAATATTTTTGTTTTTTTGAAATTCATTTTAATAACTTTTTTATAAGAAAAAGCCGGTTCATGTGTTTAACAGATGTTCGGTACATCGCAGATAGACAGAAGCGTAGCGATAAACAAACTTGAGCGACATAATTTTATCAGTGGTTATTGTGTACGTCAAATCTTTGACAGAAATAATTCATTTGTGCAATTTGTTGCTGTTAATATTAACAATGGCGAGTTTAAGTGAACATGAACGAATTGAAATACTTATGATGTTGGGTTATGGAGATAGACGCAGAAGTTTACAAGACGTTAGTAATTTATTTAATGATACGCATCCAAATGAAAATCCAATTTCTAAATCCGTTGTTGGTAAAACTTTAAGACGCTTTGAACAAACGGGTAGCGTTAAAGATTTGCCAAGGAGTGGTAGACCTAGAACAGCAAAAAGCTATGATAACAAACTGGATATTTTATTGGCTGTATCTGAATATCCCCATTTATCAACCAATCAATTAGCGGCCAATTTCAATATTTCACAGTCATCGATCGTGTCGTTTTTAAAAAGTGAAAAGTATAAACCTTATAAGGTACACCTTGTACACGAGTTAACGGAAGATGATTTTGATAGGAGATTACAATTTTCTGAAGAAATGTTAAATATTTGCAATAATAATGAAAATTTTGTCAACAATATTCTTTTCTCAGACGAAGCTACTTCTTGCCTTACCGGCGAAGTAAACAGACATAACTGCAGATACTGGTCATCGGAAAATCCCTCTTGGCTTTTGGAGCACCATACGCAGTACCCCCAAAAGGTTAATGTTTGGGTTGGCATTCTAGGCGGTCATATTATCGGTTCCTTTTTCATCATGGCAATTTAACTTCGGCTCTGTATTTGCAGTTATTGCAAAATGAAATAATACCTGCTAGTGCTACGCTCTATCCTCATGAAAACAATGAACACCTGCCCAATGACAGTATCTGGTTCCAGCAAGATGGCGCCCCACCACATTATGGTGTAAATGTTCGTCAATATCTGGACAACGTTTTTCCCCACAGATGGATTGGAAGACGAGGAACCATTGAATAGCCAGCCCGTTCGCCAGATTTAAGTCCTTTAGATTTTTTTCTTTGGGGATACGTAAAAAACAAAGTTTACAAAGAAAAGCCCGATAACGTCGAAGATTTACAAATACGAATTACCAGAACGGTACAAGAAATTCCCCGAGATTTTTTACAGAACTCTGTTCGGGGTTTTCTAAATCGATTGGGTCATTGTTAAATTACTAATGGACGACAATTTGAACACTTCCTTTAATTTACTTTGTTATTAATTTGTTTAATTTTTCTTGTAAAAAAGTTATTAAAATGAATTAAAAAAAAACAAAAATATTTTGTAAAGAGAAAAAAAATCTCTATCGAATGGTAGAGTAAAATTTACAAGTTCCCATTTAAAAAAAATGCGCGGACAGGCGTAACTAAAAAACAATTGAAGAAAAAAAAAATTCAAATATTCTCAAATGTAGATCAAAATATCCTAACAAACTTTTATATTGAACATAAATCCCTAAAATGAATATTAACGACAATCGCCGTCTCCATACTTTTAACTAAGCCTGTATATATAGTCCGGGAAGCGCTGCTAAAGTGTGCACCCTGAACCTCTCGCTTGTTCGCGTCTCTGTGAGCCGACCGATAATGGCATTCTTTAGACTAATAACAATAACGTATTAGAAACATCTTTTTTTAAACTCCATTCAATAAAAATGGAACCATAATAAGTTTCAAAATAAATTTAACATTTCCATTTTAGATATAAAAGAAATCAAAATTTACGAAAATTTTACTAAAATTTACGAAATTAATTGATTAAATTTTATACGATTAGCACTTACGTAACAATTCATCATAGCCGGGAAGAGAGTTATAGCGTCGAAATACAACCGTTGTTCTACCAGAGCTCTAGGTTTCGGATCTCTGGGATAAAGGGGATCGTTTCGTCGGTTACCATACTTATTTATCAAATAAGGAAGTATCGCTCTGCTTTCCCACAAATAGAAACCGCTATCGTCCAATGTTGGTATAGTATGTTGTGGGTTCATCTGTATTATTTCAAAAATATATATTAATTGTCCTGCATTATTAAAAAAAAATTATTTTGAACTACCTTCATAAATTCCGGGGTGCGATTATCTCCTTTCATTAAATCAACTTCTTTAACATTCACTTTCAAGTTAAGTGCTTTAATCGTTGTTAATACTACATTAGAGGGCGGACTCATTGGGTTGTAATACAAATCCATTTTCTTAGCTTGTTCGACGTTGTGTTTGCAGGTGATACTCAAACGAAACTGTTTGGTACAGTACTTACCTTTAGTATAATCTTGAATACGTATCTCGTATAAATTGTTATCAGTGATTTAATTGTGATATTATTTTTAACGTGGCTTGATAACAGAAAGCGGCTCTTCTCTTTAGTAATGAGAATGAGTAACAAGATAGGCAGCCAACAGAATACAAAAATTATAATGTATGATGACAAGTTATGTGCAAAAGTAAGCTATTAAGCTTTTCATGGTAACTACATTACCTAAACCTGCTATGTAGTTATCTATAATTAGATTAATATATCATAATCCATATATTTTGATTATAAAAGAAATTTATTCCGGATATATACGAGGTGCTACCCAGAAATTCCTATTATTATAATTACAGATTGTACTTATTCTCACCTTGGAATATTATTTTATCAGAGTTGCAATGGTCAATTTCTATGGGTACCATCGTCAATCAATACAATGACAATTACAACCCTGAATGAGGTAACATTAAAAGACATGACCTGTTTGAATTGACAAATCGATAAGTAATGAATACCTTTTGCCTTATGTTTGCGTATTGTAATAATAGGGAAGGAGGAATTTCCATAGCGTTGTCAGAACGAGCACTACGTCAATATTCATGTTTACTAAACGTTTACATCATATCGAGCAATTACGTTCGACAAATGGCTTTGTAAATGTTTTTATTTTAATCAACTTTTGATGTCATTTTTCAATTTCTTTTTTCTATTTTGCAAATATATTTCATCGTACAGGTATTAGATACACATTGAACATGTACAAAACTAGTTGAATACAATAGAAATTAAAGCAAAATATTGTTTATATTTAGAATTATAATTTATAATTGTGTACAGTATTCCCTTAAAAACACCTCAACATCATCTTGGGTATGAAAACAAAATAAAAAAAAGTAAAATTTAAAAATTCGAAGGCACTACGTCTGGAGTCTGGAGAAGGGTGGATATTAGTCTAATTCTGACCAAGTCTGACCAAAAAAGCGTGTGGTTTAGCGTGTTATCATCTTGAAAAATAATTTCTTTTTTAATGGCCAAAACTGACTGTTTCGATTTGATCGCTGCATCTAAATTTTTTAGTTGTTTGTAACATTAAAAGGAGAGAATACAGTGTGTATTTGGTTAGATAAACAATGTCCTACCTATTATTCGTTTTTGAAACCGGCAGGGACTATTAATTTTAATAAGCTTATATACAGGCTGCCCATTTTCTATCTCCGTATATGGATAACTCTCTTAGTATTGAAGATACCGGATCGGATGAATTAGAAAAATTGCTCAGAATTTTGATATGTAAATTTTCGTAACCATTGAAGACAGAGCAAAACTATAAATGGCATCTGATAGTCTTTTTTACGTAGAATTTAATCATCTTTATGAAATATTCATGGCATACTTGAATATCAAGATATAAAATAAACTTATGTTTTTTAAACGGCAATCATAGTTGGCCATGACTGCATTAATATGCTTATTTTGTTCTGATTTCATAAATATAAGGTTTGGTATGGTTATCTTTTTAAATTATATTATAGCGGAAGTAATTCGAATACTATTATTAATCGAAGAAATAATAGCCAATGGGGCTTTTTAAAAATTACTTCAATGCAGCAAAAATTAATTTACAAGTTGTCAAATTGACAGTTGCCAAATAAGTTGATTTCCCATTAAAATAGTTAAATATAAAGGTATTTTTAATAATATAAAATATTATTAAAAATTTGGTGTGAAGAACACAAATACAGGTTCACTATTAATATTATTTATGAACGTGTCCGAACATATCCCTCCCCAGAGACGCAGATACGTATTTCACCTTTACGTACAGGCTCATCGTTACCCCCCTGCTGGAGAAAGATTATCTTCAGACACATTCACAAAAAAGAACCACATCGCCATATCGCAGAAATTATCCAAACCGAGCGTAGAAGTAATAGATTTTTAATAATATTTTTATAATATTATTAAAAATACCTTTGCATTATACAAAACTGGTGGGGTTTTACCCATTCATGTATGTTTCAATTATTCTGATAAATAGTTAAATATTAGAATCTATAAACATTTTCCTGGCGTGTATATGATATAAATGACATTTTTATTAACATCTATTTTTTTCAAATTACGGTTTTTTCAAAAAAGGCAGTACCGTCAGCTGGACATGGGAGGTGTAGTCAAACTTTTTCAAAAACATTTAAAATTATACTTTATTTCAACTAAATATAAAATTCGAAAAATGTGAATTCACTTATGAAAATCATAAAAACATTGTCTGTCATACTGAATGCATAAAAATACGTCGCAAGTTTGACACTTAAAACGAGATTTACCCTTACAATCTTGTTTGCGACACCGCATAAATTTATTCTTATCTCCAACTGCACAAATTGGTAAATGTAAATTGCCATTCTTGCGTACGTTTTCATTTGGGAGTGGTTTTGGTTTACGAGCTTTTCTTCTCTGGTCCGTTAGGGGTTCCGTACTTACTCCTAGATCATTGTCAGATGAGGAAGTACTTTGTTCTGCTTCTACCAAGTCGGTTGTAACTGAAGGCACATTCTTTGCCAAGCATTCTGCAACGTAAATTCTAAATGCAAGAAAATCCTTGATGTTTTTATTTGGTTCTCTTAACCCTAGAATGCATAAAGTGAGTCTTTCGGACTCGGTGCGCGTTTTGACTGCCTGTATTTTGCAAACGGCTCTGTGTACCATGTTTTCCGTTCAGGAATGCCTCTATCACCCCTTTATAAGTACTTTAGCAATATTTTCAAACAGGGGGGTCACAAGTGGTTACACATACACCTTTTTTTGTGTTACTACTGCACATAAACATCAAGTGAGTCTCAGAGACTCGGTCGTTGCTACATAGACCCTGGTTGAATAAATCCCGTCAAACAACATAAATACAGTTCCACATATTCATAAATAGTTTATATTGAAAACTACTTCCCTACTCCCCCCACAGCCGCTGTTTCAGTAAAAGTGGACCGATCCAACTTGAAGCTGCAACTTCCCCCCTTCCGCGTGTCATGGTGCAGTAGTGATTAGTCAGTTGTAGCGGTAACTTCTTTTGTCCTTCATTTATGCTCTTTTATTCGTAATATAGTTGTATAGAGATTATGAATAGCTTCTGAATAGAAGGTAAGATTCTATTTTTCATATTTAGAAAATAATATCGCAACATTGCATTTCCTTTTTAGTAAAAAGTTAGATATTCATATGGCTTCCGGCGGCAGTAAAAGATCAGTGAGGTATGGCGACGCTGATTTTGAAAGCACGGTCCTGCAATGGGCAAATGAATCTGATTCAGATGTGTCTAGCTCCGACTGCGATTCAGAAGAGGAAGCCGAGGAATGTGTTCATCCAAACAGGAACGAGGAAATTGAAAATATGGAGGAAGACATTTAATCAGCCAGTGAAGATGAAGCTCTAGAATCAGATGATCAAGATTTAGAAGAAATCATTGAAAATCAGAATTCTCAGGGTATGAAAGGAAAGAATGGGTACGAGTGGAAAATCGATGGTCCAGCTCAGACAAAAATTTCATGTCACATTATTCGTTTTACTCCTGGTCCAAAGCAACGCAACAGGATAATATCATTTATTGATGCTTGGAATATTTTTCTTATCCGAGAAATCCTAGAAGAAGTTGTTGCTTGTACTAACAAGGAAGCAAAGCGGCAATATTCTGACAAAGGTAAAGAGTGGAAAAATGTGGAAGTTGATGAGATGAACGCATTTCTGGGATTGTTGCTGTTAGCAGGAGTCGAAAAACAATGGGATAGTCAGGTATCCTCTTCGTTGTTTGGATTCAGTGAAAACTTAACCCTTGTTAGTTATGTGCCCAAAAAAAATAAATCAGTTATATTGCTTAGTACAATGCACCATGACAGCGCTGTGAATGAAGACAGTATAAAGAAAAAACCCGAAATCATCGAATTTTACAATAAAACCAAAGGGGGTGTAGATCATATGGATCAAATGGTTACCAATTATACGTGCAAAAGGCAAACACGGCGGTGGCCATTTGCCGTATTTTCAAACATGTTAGATATCGGTGCAGTAAATGCATTTTTTCTTTATATAACTGAGCATCCAGATTTTGAAGCACGAAAAAAACATCGCCGTAGGATTTTTATAAAAAACCTTTCCGAAGCTCTGATATTACCCTATATGACTAGAAGATCTCAAAATCCGTTTTTAAATAAAAGAACAGTCGAAGCAATAAAGATCTTCATTGAAATTCCAGTAAAGCAACAAGAGGAGTCACCTACGAAGAAAAGGCGTTGTCATATCTGTCCATCAAAATTAGGAAGAATGAGCAAACAGATTTGTAATAAATGCAAGAACAATGTGTGTAAGGAGCATAGTGTTATGATATGTAGTAGCTGCCATTAAAAATTCTTATTATTTGGAACAATTATAATAATGTAAACTAAGGGTATTTCATTATTTTAGAATATCCATATGGATATTAAATGGTATTTTGTATTTTCATTTTTTGAGTTATTAAATTGTATTTAATGCTACAGAACTGTTTTTCTAAACAAAAACTACTAACTACTAATGAATAATAAAGAAACGCACCAAGAAAAGGCAGCTAAATCCTATTTTCTCGTACTTAATGTATGTGAGTATGTGAGTCTTTGAGACTCACTATATGTAAAAGAGTAAAAAATTTAGGTCATGCATTCTAGGGTTAATGCCCTACGATCACGTCTGTATTCTATCCAAGAATTAACAAGAGCCAAGATCAATAAAATGAAACATAAAACGAATCGGCCATTTTCGGGTTTTCTGTGCGATTCTGTAGTAAGCTATCATCCTATCATTTAGGTCCACTCATCCCATACTTGTATTGTAGGCAGTGATTACATTAGGTCTTGGAACTTGAATGTAGGTTTTTGTGCCTTTATCCCATCTTTGGGCAGACGTTATTGGATGCGATCCTTCTGAGGTTGATGCCATTAAGACCGGTTTGTTGTCACACCATTTGGTAATACATATTTTATTATCTTGCCTAACTAACTCTTGAAATGTACCTCGACCCCTTCTCATAAGCTTGTTGTCGCTAGTTAGCTTCTGTTTGCAACTTGCTGGTACTCGTCCTGTAAGGATTGTTCCAACAGCGTAAATTCCTCGTTCACTGCATAAATATTCCAATAACCGACAATTCGTAAAATATCGATCCATGAATAAAGTATGTCCAGGTTGCACATTTGTTGCGAGAGCACTACACTGCCACCAATTCCTAACTCCGGTTCAGGTTTTCCACCCGGCCATGTTTTTGATCCCTGATACACAATAAAATCGAGAACAAGCCCGTCAGGAGTTGCTAAGACAAAGCTTTTTAAGCCCTCTGGGTTGGGCTTGTTCTTTACGTATTGTCTAAGACTCGTTGTACCGGTAAACGGGATCATTTGTTCATCGACACTTAAATTTTTTGAATGTGGTAGACTGTTGCTCTTCGCATTTACAGACGTTATTATTGGTTGTACTTTCCATAGCCTGTTAGATTCTTTCGTATCTTCCGAAACGTCTAAATTATTTACAAAATGCATGTAATTTCTTAATTTATAAAACCTATCCCTAGGTATCTGTGTGACCAAAGGCATTTGCAAAGATGATTGATAATACATGCGGATGCGAGGCAGTTTCATACATCCCATAATGATGTGAGCACCTATAAGTTTTTTGTACTCGGTGCCAGTAGCTCTAAGAGGAGGCTTATTGTCCTGCAATGCTCGAATGTTGCTCTGCTCTGCAACGAGTTCCCAAAATTCTTCATTAAAATACTGGCAAAAATACTTGTAAGGTGTCCAATTTGTTCTCTCACCTACATTCCATTCTGGCTCCTGGACTTGTACGATTGGAGGATTAAAAACACCTTCGTCCCATTTCAATGGTATAGTTTTTTTCTTACTGATCTTTTTGCGGTTTGAAATGAAGTTAGAGGTAGTTCGTCTTCTGATAAAAAGTTATCAAGAGTTCGTGGTGAAGCTACTGGAACTGGAGTGTGCGTTACACTAACGTCAAAATCTACAGTATGCACCATGTCATCTTCAGCTGCGTCCAGGACTTCCTCTTCTTCAGATAGTTCATAATCTATTTGTGAAGACTCATGTAGCTCATCAATGTCCTCTTCTGAATCGCCTTCAAGATCACTGTTTTCCGCCATTTTGGCCAACTTCTGCTCAGACAATGGTTTTTTCCAATAATGAACTAAAAATTAAATTATGTCATTCAATTGAAGGTGAAATACTAAGAAACACATTTTATGAATTTGATGAATTCAAACCCAACGTCCAGTAAACTGGACATTAACAAAACTACCCCTTGAGCAATCCCTTTGTAAATCAAATTGAAACAAACATCGTCAACCCAATGCCAGTTGTCTAATTAACAGTTTCCAACTATAATTTGTAGAAATGTACATAAAAAAACACGAATCTTACCGTCTTTTTCACAACGATCCATTTTAACTCATAACCTCACACAATTCGTTCCAATAACAATGGCGCGACTACGTAAACATTAGTACAAAAAATGCTACGTTGCTCTATGTACGTCCAGTCCGCTGGCCGCATGGATTTAAGCAACAACGGGTTCATTGAATTTATATAAAAAAAATAATTTTAAAGTGTCCAGCCGGCTGCACCGGTGGACCGAAGAGGATATGCATATGGAAAGAAGACAGCCAGATCGAAGACTATTTTCTAGCAGTTATATATTTATAATAAAAAAAAAGATTTCAGAATTGTAAATTCAACGGCGTATAGCGCCGCTGACTGAATCCGTAAACGCGATTCCATTAAACAATTAATTGATATAAGGTTCATAATTAAAGACCGCATTATGTGCAAAATATGATTTTTTAATTGCCTCATTTTATTCAGAAAACATTAAATAAACCTAGAAAACTCATAATTTTATTGTTAAAAGGTATATCAATAAAATTATGAGCTTCCCGGGTTTATCTAATATTTTTTAGAATAAAATAAGGTAATTACAAAAAGCATATTTTGATATAATCCGGTCTTTATTCTAATAAATATAAATTTTTAAAATATTTTAATTATATTAAATATGTTATCGTGGCGCCATCTAGTCGCTACTAGTAGAACTAATAATTTAACCGAAATTTTTCAGCCATGTTCAGTAATATCATAACATAACCTTACAGGAATCTAATCGCAGCGTCACCTAATGTTTATTAATAAAATTATATTAAGAAATAATTCCACATCAACCCTGTTAACTTTGTAGAAATCTAATCGCAGCGCCATCGAACCGTTACTAGTGGAATATTTGAATTATAGTTTGAAACCTATCTTTGTTAACATTAATATGAACTTTACAGGAATCTTATATAATTCTGAATAATAACTTGCAGTTTATAGCTTCCAAATACAGATTTCACCTAGGTAAATTCTTCTTTATTATTTACATATTGACTACCTAATCAACCTAATGTATCATGCATATTTATATAAATATATTCGTTTCTGGTGATAAATATCTGAAATAACTTTATAAAAATGAACAGGAAAATTGGCAAATACATTTTAAATATTAATACAAACCGCATTTGTAATTTGCATTAATCTTTTTCATTAATAAAACGAAAATTTACGCCTGCAAAATTTTATTTATTTATTTCTATTTATAACTGAATTCATTTTAATTGTAGCAAAAAGACATGCACGAAATTGTATATTAAAACACAAGTTTCATAAGGCACCATCTTGTCGCACGAGTTCATGTTGATATTTATAAAGAACGACTGCGACAAAAGATATTATATACAGGGTGAGTCGTGAGGAATCGACCAAACTCAAGGAGTGTATTCTACTGGTGAAAGTAATGTAAAAAAACTCAAATGTTGTTATCCGATTTTTATTTGTTTTCGAGTTATAGCGTAATTAAAAATGTAGATTTAGTATACCATGTTTATGTATGTATTCGTAAAAACTAATGAAAACTCGTGAAATCCCGGTAGCTATTAATTATAGGGAAGTCTTCCTAGCTGAAGCGCTACCTGTTCGTGGTTTTCCGAACTAGCGGTAGTGCCATTGAAAGCAGTCGAGAAATAGTGTAGAGTGGTTTGTATGCCTAATGCGTCTAATGTCACTACCTCTAGTTCATCGTTGATATAGTGAGGGCGCTGCCATCATAAAAATGGTCCCTATACCTTGGAGTATATTATAACATTGTGTTCGGGTATTGTGACATTGACTTGACGTTTGTACGACTATAGTGTAACAAACTAAAATGCCATACACTTATTCTAATTTAGAATATGCTAATATGGTGTTTGTTTATGGATTTTGTGATGGGAATGCTACAGCTGCTGCTAATGAATATCGTCAACGATTTCCACATCACAGACATCCTAATAAAACTGTATTTATTAGTGTATTCAACACATTGTGCGCGACCGGAAAGCTTCCCAGTGTAAACATAATCTGAACGAGGCAGTCGACAACAATTACAAGAAGTAGAAGATATTCTGGATGTAGTAGAAGAAGACGCAACTACCAGCTCACGGAGAATTAGTATTCAATTGGGCATTCCACAAACAAGGGTGATAAAAACACTCCACGAGCATGGCTTACGTCCGTACCATGTACAAAGAGTACAGCACCTACAACGAGATGATAGTCGTAGACGTATGTAATTTTGTCGATGGATAAATGATAATCCTCGTTTTGTATCGCGTATACTGCTTACGGATGAAGCGACATTCACCCGTGACGGTATTAATAATTGTCATAACCAGCATGTATGGTCCGACGAAAATCCACACGCAACAGTCGAAAGTAACTTTCAACATAAATTTTCGGTAATCGTGTGGTGTGGTATGATCGATGGTTTTTTAATTGGTCCTTACATTTTTGAGAATCGCCTCACGGGAGACACCTATTTACATTTTTTAGAAAATGAACTGTACGGACTGCTAGAGGATGTTCCCATAAACATCAGAATCAAAATATTCTACCAGCACGATGGAGCGCCTGCACATTACGCTCGTGCAGTTAGGCAACATTTGGCTGAAAGGTTTCCAGGGAGTTGGATTGGACGTGGTAGTCACATTGGTTGGCCTCCTAGGTCTCCAGACCTCACGCCACTCGATTATTGTTTATGGGGCTGGTTAAAAAATGAAGTGTATCAAGTAAAAGTGGACACTCGTGATGCACTAATTCAACGGATTATGAATGCTGCTGACAATATCAAACATCAACCTGACGCAATCAGGAACGCAACCAGCGCCCTTGGTAGACGATTTAAAAAATGTTTTGAAATGAATGGCGGTATTTTTGAAAATATATTATAAAGAACGATAATACCAATAAAATACAAAAACTTCAATGTATGAAATTTTGTTTATTTGTAATTACGCTATAACTCGAAAACAAATAAAAATCGGATAGCAACATTTGAGTTTTTGTACATTACTTTCACCTGTAGAATACACTCCTACAGTTTGGTCGATTCCTCACGACTCACCCTGTATACTATTTTTTCTATTTTACATTTTTTACAATAATAAATTGAAATAATTTATCAGAATAATTGAAACATACATCAGTAGGTAAACCCCACCAGTTTTGTATTTCAAAGATATTTTTAATAATATAAAATATTATTAAAAATCTGGTGTGAAGAACACAAATACAGGTTCACTATTAATATTATTTGTGAACGTGTCCGAACATATCTCTGGGGAGGGATATGTTCGGACACGTTCACAAAAAATATTAATAGTGAACCTGTATTTGTGTTCTTCACAACAGATTTTTAATAATATTTTATATTATTAAAAATACCTTTGTGAAATAATTTAAATTGAATGTTCAGAGTATTATTTTTATTTTGTAGGAATTTAGTGAATCAAATAATCTTCTTTATCCCACTCTTAGTATTATATGTTAATTACATTTACATAAGATAGATGTTAAAATCATTTGGCCACATAAATTGTATTCACAAGAAAATGTTGGTAACTTTGTAGAAGGTTAGTTTTTCATGGTATACTGGTGTTAAATCCGATCATCAAACTTTAGTTCAAGAGCAGTTGCTAAATATATCTATGAGTTTAGTTATTAGGAAATTTCATGAAGCCATTTGTCGGTCTTTTAATGATAGATCTTTTAATGGAAACTCGGGAAAAATTAGGCAGCTGATGCATTTGTAGAAGATAAATTCGGATCTTGGTACGTTGGCAAGTTTAGGGTTTTCTAATCTTTTGTGCATATGAAGAATTGTCCTCATTTTATATTGCTATTTATTTGAATTTCTGTTTATTTATTGTTATGACTATATAGTTTATTTTGTTTTATTGCAAGAATATTTCATTTTTTAAATATATTTGTTGAATTTTAAATATTTATTTTTCTTACATAGAGTTTAAATTGACTTTTTAACACAATTAATTTTTATTTATATGCACGTAAATACGTGCCTGTGATTTCTATATTTATAGATATATCGCACTGATGAGATCAAAAAAGATCGAAACACGGTTTTAGAGCTTATTTAGAACAAAAAAACATTACAGTAATTTAAAAATGCCGCCATCGCGGTTGTTTATGAATTTAGTATGTACTACCATATCAACATCAGAGGCGCTAGCATAAGGGTCTAATTTTTAACGTGCAATGTGGCGGTGTTATATGATATGTTCCTTGGTAGAGACGGTGTTGCCAGTCTTGGGGGATTCCCTTAGTAAAATTGGATACCCCGGTTCCGTCACAGATTTAATTTTAAAAAGTTCCGTGGTCATTTTAATCGGTCGGAATTGTAGGTGCGACAAAAATGTGAAAAGAAATGGTTCAAATTTTTAGATCAGATTACAAGATATTATTATTTATTATCATTGATATTATTAGATATTTTATTTAAAAATATAAACATAAATGACATAGAAATTAATATAACTTATGCTCCACCTCAGTTACACACTTAAATTCTTAAAATCAAATGACAGCTATAATATATTTATTTTTGTTTTCGATCAATGCCAACATTGAAAAATTAAAAAAAATGATATCAAAATGAAGTTCATTTCGATACTGTTTTGGTTTGGGAGTTCATTACGAACGCAAAATAGAAAAATATGTTTCATTGTTTTTTCGTCAGTTCGTATTTTATCTCTTGGATACAAATGAGAGGTTTTACATTACTTATACGTACATATTGTTATTGACGAATGTATTTATTCTACGTATCTACGTGTTATCGTTAGTTCATTGATTACGTTCTTGTACATTCATTTCCGTTGTTATTGTGTTTCTCTTTCATTTTTTTTTTTAGATTTAAAATACAAAAAGCTATATACATTCGTGTTCAAATGCGTTTTCAATTATTTTTCTGCATAGATTTTTAATTAAAATTCCAACAGAGGCATTTTGCATGCAAAATATTGGATTTGTAGTTTATAGTTTTCAAATTAAAAAAGAATAGTATTGCATATACTGGTGGAGTTTTTTTTTACGATATCTATGAAAGGAAAGAGTTAGAAAACAAAAAAATACACATTTTGGGTCATCATGAATGGATTCTCTGCCCCTTTTGAACTGCTTACATCAAAATTTGACTTTGAATTAGGACGGGCTATTTTCTCTATGCACTGCCATCGATTCTCTCATGAATATTCTTCGGGTTACTGCCTTCTTTTGATAAGAATTCCATGACGCTTCTGTGTTCAAGTTTTAAATCACTCATTTTCCCTTTTACTCTCTCTCAATTACCTAAATTAACACTTAATTTTTAATAATGGGTATAACCCCATCTCATACGATTAGGCATAGATTTAATAAAGTTCGATATTGTTTCTAGTGAGATATCAACACACTCTTCTTCTACTGCAACAATCAGCTCTGGGATCGAGGTTGGGGCACGAGTTCTAGCACGAATTCTTCGTTCAAAGCATACATGTTCGATCGGATTAAAGGTCGGGACTGCATGGTGGCCAATCGATAACCCGAAAACGATTGCACGATTCTTGCGGCGTGCGCCCTAGCATTGTCTTGCATAAGAATAACTTCATCTCCAATTTAGTTGACGCAAGGTACCACATGAATTGCTAAAATCTCCTCCGTGTACCTAGCAGCCAGATGAGAACAGGGTCGGTCTGTGCTCCCATAGAAATTGCACCTCAGATCATGCAGGAAGTATCTTCATAAGCATTTCGATCTACAATGCAGCATTCGCTCTCAAAATCGCTCTCCTGATCTCCGATAGACTTTTCTTTGGCCCTGCCGTAGAGGCATATTTTGGCCTCATCTGTGACTAGAACGGACCCTTACTGTTCCAATGTTCAATTCAGATGCTCTTGTGCAAAATGCAGGTGTGCTTGACGATGAGCTGCGCTAAGTTTTGGACGAAGTGCAGGTGTTTTATAAGTCAGGTTACGTTGCTTTAGTTATTGACTTACTGTTCATGTTTATCTACTTACTATGGTGTGCTCATCTACAGGCTGTTCCATTAATACTTATTATGGTGTGCTCATCTACAGGCTGTTCCATTAAAACAAAAAACGATTTTTCTTTAATTAAAGATTACTTAAATAATCAATCAATTTCGAACACCTTGTAAGAGAATTATAAAATGTTAAGATCTTATACTTTTCATTCTCGTTAGTAGAAATATGACGTACCGAGTTCTGTTCAAATACGTCTTAGGACCGGTATTATAAACGATAAAATCTGCAGATTTTATTTAGTAAGCAAGTAAATTTAATTTACTTTATAGATTGGGTATTATAAATAGAGAATACGGAAACTAACCAAGTAAATCTACCAATTAATTTACACCCTAGAAAATCATGGTATAGGTCTTTGACGATAACAGACGAGACACGTGATCGGAACAAGTAACATTCAAATTACAATAATACCTAATAATCCTAGTACAAATTTCTCTCTATTAAGTGAATATATTATGCTACCGGAACTTGGCGTGGTTGCCAGCTTGAACTGCGTCAAATGTCATTCAAATAAGTTGTTCACAATGACTTCATATTTAGAAGTTTCTGCCTATTTCATTTTATTTATAAATCGATATTATATATAAGATCAGTTATTTTCGCAACTAAATCATTCCTAGACCGTTAGGAAAACAAGCGAAAGAAATAATTCGATCATTAATATTTCGAAATAGAACGCGATAATAATTAAGAGGCCATTACTTCCGCTCTCTGCTTGTGTCAAAAATGGGGGTTAAACCATCTAGTCCAATGCAAAAACGGACTAAAAAAAAGCCTGTCACAGATATTGATGATTTTAATCAATATGCAATTAGAAACATAGTTTATGACATGTATGAGGAGGGATTAACTGTCAATCCTCAAAAAACCAAGTTGGTAGCCTTTACCAACATGAGAAAACTAAATGATCTGGGCAGCATAAAGCTGTTTGGACAAGAGTTTGAACTAACAAATGAAATGAAGTATCTAGGCATATCACTTGATGCGAAACTGAATTGGAGCAGACACCTAGCCAAAGTGGCAGACAGGGCGGCGCAGCTCTTCTGGAGATGCGGAAGAGCTGTTGGCAAGACCTGGGGACTAAGACCAAATGTGGTACACTGGTTGTACACAGCAGTAATAAGACCAACGATTACCTATGGGGCAGTTGTCTGGTGGAGGAGGACGGAGCGGACATCGTCGGTGGGGCTCCTCACGACTCTCCAGCGACAGGCCCTGCTGGGAATCACGGGAGCTATGAACAGCACGGGAACCGCTTACATGGAGGCTATCGTGCGTCTCCCTGCGCTGGAACTATTTATAAGGGCGGAGGCAATGGCTGCGATACTGAGGCTGAAGGCCAATGACGTATGGTGCCCTAATAAGGTTGTAGGGAGCCATACAGATATCACAGGAACTATACTGGAAGAGCCGATATTTCAAATGCCGGTGGACAGTATGGCACCTGAAATTATGTTTACAGCTAAGCTGAACATACTTATACCGACCAGGAAACAGGCAAAAAGTCGCTCGATCGATTGTGGTGCCGGCACCTGGTACACTGATGGATCACAATCTAGTCAGGGGGCAGGTGCAGGCATATACGGAATGTGCCCTGGAACGAAGATATTGATATGTCTGGGGAAACATGCTACGGTTTTCCAGGCCGAATTGTTAGCAGTTACAGCCTGCGCCGATGAAATTCGGGAAGCCGGCTGCGCAAGCAAAAAAATTAACATAATGACTGATAGTCAGGCGGCTTTTAAATCCATTATGAACCCATCTACCAGGTCTAAGCTGGTGAAATATTGTAAACAGCTCCTCAATAACCTGGCACAAGACAATACAGTGTCGCTGATATAGGTGCCAGGACATGAGGGAATTAAAGGTAATGAAATAGCCGACGAACTGGCCAAAGAAGGTACTAATAGGAACTTCATAGGACCAGAACCTGTATGTGGAATCACTAAGGATTCCGCTAAAAGGGAGATCTGGTTATGGCTAGAAAAAGAACATAAAAACAAATGGAGATTAACGGAAGGTCAACTCCATACCAAAACACTACTAAGGGGGCTGGACGGGAAGTTTTCAGCCAACCTAATTCGTAGTAGCAAAAAAGAAATTAAAATAATTACCGGGTTAATAACCGGACATTGTCCTTTAAGGAAGCATTTGTACACCATGGGCTTGGTTAGCGAGCCCTGGTGTAGGAGATGTGAGAAACAGGAGGAAACTAGCCTTCATGCAGTGGCGGCTCTTGATGACGTACGATGTGCGCTGCTGCACGGATGAGACTGCTTCGTTTAAGCTTTCATATATACAGAGAAGCAAGTAACTGTACCGAAATCTTCCGAAATAGTTCGAAGTAGTCTCATCCGTGCAGCAGCGCACATCGTACGTCATCAAGAGCCGCCACTGCCTTCATGTAATATGCACGTGTGAGGAACTGAAGGAACTCAGACAGAAATATTTCGGGAGAGATCTATTGGATCCTCCGAGTGTACTCAAACTTCTCCTGAAGAGGATAGTGGCTTTTATCGAGGACACAAGACTAACAGAGTGGAATTGAGAGATCTATTGGGGATAGTACAAAGAGCAGTGTGCTCAAGTGCCTGGACGTGGTGGCATCCACCCCAAAACAGAGAAGAAGAAGAAGAAGAAGACATGTATAAAAACAATAAGTTTAAAGTAATTTAGTACTTTACTAGTATATTTATAAAATAAATATTTCAATTAATTATAGAACAGCATATTACGATTTCATCAACAGAACAGAAGAATGTTGCAAAATCCACCACTCACGGACAAAACATTTACTTTGAATACCCTCAACGAAAAGGAACTTTCTTCTGGTGGTAATACATCTTTATGGAAAATATTACATGGAATAGGTTTTCATTACAAGAAGGATGATTCCCACATATTGTATTAAAAAGTGTTAAGTTCTTGCAACAATATGTTCATATGAAACATGGGCATTTATATGAGTTTGGTTTCTTCGATTAAACCTAGGTTTTCCAAGATGGAACTATATGAGTCAATATAATCAGTTAAAGCTACAAAAGAGGGTGGTAAAAGGTACAATCTATTACTAACAGAATATTATTAGTATGTAAAATCTATTTATCTTAACTGAATTGATTCGGCTTTTACTTGATGTAGATCCATAATTTAAAATAGAAATAAAACTACGGTTCAAATCTTCACTTTTTAATATTTAATCATAACACGACAATTGTTTCGTCAGCAATGTAGATTTGTCAACGATGTTTTGTAACTATTTATCACATATCTCGTTTGTTATCGTGAAAGACCTATATTAAATGATATTTGTTGGTTAAATGCGAACAGCTGTTAGCTGAACTTACGTTCAAATAAACATAACCTTATTTTTAAAAGTTTATATTTTGTGTGTGTTTGATAACTTGGATTTTGATAATGCCAGATTTATCCGTTTGTATTTTACAAATATAAAGAAAAAGAAATAGTAAAGAATTAGAATTTTTTTGTATTTTTTCATTTTATTCCGTGGCATCGTCGTTTATCGAAACGCGAAACTGCAAAATACATAGCTATTCAGAGTTATTCTACAAACACTTATTTTACTGCATGCATTTTGTATAATACCATATTTCAATTTATTCGTTAAATAAATTTATTCGCCAAGTTGTTATTCAGAGATTTATTCGTTGTTACCGGCCCTTAGATACGTGGTTTTAAAAAGTGCATTGAAAAGACAAAACAAAATTACAAAAATCAAAATAAGTTTTTACAAAGGAAACCTTAATATAAAGTGTTATAGCACTTTACAATTTATCTAAAAAAGCAATGAAAAATATAACATTTCATTTAAAATATCGTAGTTGGCTATGACTTCCGGTATAACCAAAAGTTATTAATGACTATAATTATTTTATTTTAGCATAGCAAGTATCAAGACTACGTGCCATAAATTTTCAAAAGTGTCCTAAGACGTTAACATAGAAAACTTTTACGAACAGGTTACGTGAAAGCCTGTATCCATTCCTGTTTACGTACCTTTTAAATGAAAAGTGACGTTATTGTTCCGAAATGCGAAGTTTCTCGCTTAGTTTCCAAATAAGAGACGATAATGTTGAGCGATGTACCGTCACAGATAGTGCTAATTGTCATTAGACTATTTTATCGAGCTCGTTTAACTTGCTAGAGCAGTGTGCGAACTTGCGAGAAGTATTTAGATGGTATCTGCCTCAGTATAAGACAAAACTGAACTTACATACACCTAAATGCAAATTCTATTAACAGTTTGCATTTAGGTGTATATGTGTGTTTAATAGTTTGTATTTATGTAGTATGCATGTGAGATTGTTTGTCGGTATGGTTTCCAAACAAAGAGAAGGCCACGGAAACAACGTTTTCGTTTTACCTAAAGTGCCTTCATTCCTTTGAAGAGATATTGTCGTTTTGTTTATGCGAAACGTAACGAAGTATGGGGCGATTAACTATTTCGAACACAAAGCGTGTTAGCTACTTAAATATGCATAATTTCATTAGTGCTGACGTTCTGAAATAGTTACTCTTATGTCAGTTATAGCATTAATGTAATTCAACGCAGCTCTTGCCTTTATTTTTCTATACAGTGTGATGTTTAATGTTTGAGGACGATTTAAATTTGCGGCCAAAGGGTTAACGTTAGATGCACGCCAATTTTTTTTCTTTTGTAACTTTGCCTTTTAATCAAAGGTGTAGTAAAAATTACAAATTTTTGTAAATGTCACTGTCATCATTTTGGATTTTATAAAAATTTAACTTCAAAGATGAATCGACAGCCAATAGCCAAATTAGAAGAAGAATGGTCTTTTCGGGAAGTCGCTGAAGATTTAAACGTAGTAAGAGCTGCATTTTTTAATGGGTGGAACAGCAGGAACTGTAGCGTACTCCAAGACGAAATGTTGGAAAGGTATCTCTACCTGCACACGATGAGACTCTTGCAAATTATTTACGGGAAAATCCTTGCAATACGGCAATAAGAACCAAAGAGAAATCAAATTTTCCTGATTCTGTGATCACCGCTCGTCGTAGGGTGAGAACGAAACTGAGAAATTGTTCCGCAGCAAGAAAATCTTTTTTAACTAATGAAAACAAACAGAACTGGATAGAATATACAAACTTAATGTTAAATCAAAACCGATGATTCAGTTTTTTGCTTTTATCTTGAATGTGTAAAATTTTGAAATCTATATTAAATCTATGATTAATTTCTAAACAATTATTTTCGAAAGTTGAATCTTCTCTTGTGTTCTTTCGTCTTAATTTTGAACGTCTTCCCAGTTTGTCCAATGTATACCTTATTACAATCTTCACATGTTAACTTATATACATCTTAGTTTGATTCATTGTCTATTTAACTTTGTTGTTTTTAATAATGTTCTGTCTAGTATTGTCTGTTTTAAATGATATATGTTCGTTGTTAAGTTTTTAATGAAAGTATAATTTTTTTCTGAAATTTTTCCTAAGTAAGTGATTGAATTATAGGGATTAGTTATATTGTTTTTTAATTTTGGGTAAACTAAAGAAAGGGTTTTAGATTTTTGTTGACTATTCAGGATGTTATTGATAATATTTATAGGGTAACCTTTGTTTAATTAATGCTTTTGTGTATATCCTGTTTAGTTCGAAGTCGAAATTACTTTTACTCATAGGTTCGTTAATTAATCTATATACCATTTATAGGTATGCTGATAATTTTTGTGTTATACGATGAAATGAATTAGCGTGTATTGTGGTGTCTGTATGTGTTGGTTTGTGGTATATAGCGAACTAGTATATAGTGAACTTTTGTGTGGTATAGTTAAGTTTAAAAATAAAAGAATTAATTTTCTAGACTTAACCAAAAATAGTATTACTTACTATACTACTACATTTTCTTTATAAATGTTTAGGTAAACTTGAGATACCTCCTTAATTAATGGGTACTGAAGATTGGTAAGAGAAATTATTTGCTTTATTACCATCTTTGAAATGGCAACATACACTAAAACCAGAACTCGGTTGTTCATCTCTCTTATAACATAATTTAACATTAGGTTATTGAGTGTTAGATCTTTGTTTATAGTCACTTTATTTATCTATAAGTCGAGGTATATCTAATGTTGAACAAAAATATAATTATATATTTAGCTGAACAAAGTTAGCTATTTCTTTGTAGTTTAGTATTTTTGGTAACTAACGTTGTGAGTACAATTAGGTGCTTTACAATAAACTGATATATTAAGTATTTATCACGTAGGTCACATTTAACCTATACATAGGGCAAATACATAATTACTTCACCAAAATGTGTTTTTTAAGCGTTAATTTATTTATTTTTAATACCGTTGTATTACAGAAAACAGATAATATTTATACCGTATGTGTTAAATATCATTAGACATAGAGAATCAACGTATGAGTACATACAATGTATACGTACATGAGAAAGCCAGTCCCATGCCAGCGAAGACCGCGACGACTGACGATTGTCTCCGATACCGATTGACTGGAAATTTTGCATTCAGTCTAGCTGCGGCCGTTACAGTTTGAAAGCGTACAATAAAATTAATGTATAATGGCTCTTTATACACCCACTGAAAAGCTTCAGTTAGTAAAATGGTTTTATGCTGGCAAGTCTGCAATGGAGTGCATGAATTTGTTTGCGCTGACTTTTGCAGACCGTTCTGTACCTTGCAGACAAACAATTTATAATATTATAAATAAATTTGAAACTTGTTTCTGTCTTAATAACTGTACGAAATGCAAACCAAGAGAGGTATCACCACGAAAAATGGAGGAAAGAGAACGGCGGGACGTATTAATTTGTAGTATTGTGGAAATTGATAACACGAGATCTACTAGAAGTGCTGCCGAGGAATTGGGTACAAGTAACATAACTATTTCACGTATTTGGAAACGTAATGGTTTAAAATGTTTCAAATATTCGAAAACTCAAGAAATATTTCCCGAGGACAATTTCCGGAGAATGGAGTTTTGTCAAGACGTTATGGAAAAGATACATCGAGATGAAAATTTCGTTAAAATATTCTCTTCACCGATAAGAAAACAGGTATTAATGGTTAAAATAATTAGGTTATCCAAAAATCATATATTCTAACCTATTTTTGATTTAAAAAAGGTTTATAACCCTTTACCACAATTATTAATCGTATCCTAAATACATATTTCGACAACTAAGTTGTCATCATCAGTAGGTAAAATCACTAATCACTTTTTGAACCGTCTACGACGTTTTTACCTCCTTTTCTAAGAATGTAAAGAGACAGCTGTAGGCGATCGGTCCCTTATCTCCGTTCATCGAGTTCTGTTTGTTTTTAGTGATATGAATACTTTCGTATGCGTCAAGATCGCGGGGATTATTGATGGCTTTGACAAGTTTTAACCCTTTATTCGACATATTGTGTAGTGTATTTAAAGGATGGTTGTCAACGTTAAATTTTTCTGGTCTATTGTATTTAATATGTGATATGTGCTCTTTAAACCGGGTTATTATTGGTCGTTTTGTTTGGCCTATATATTTCAAATTACAATCATCGCAATTAATTTCGTAGATACCTGATTTCGAATTAAAATTAACTTTATCTTTGGTATTTCCTAGGAGACTTTTGATCGTGTTTTGGGACCGAAAGGCAACTTAGAGACTTCGTTCTTTCACGACTTCGTTAATGTTTTTCGTGATAGGGTGGTATGTTAAACACATGTACTTTTTCTCATGGTTACTTTGAGATTGTTTTTCTAATTAATTTATTGATTATTTCTATGTCAAAGCTATTATATTTCGCAATATTTTTAATGAAATCTAGTTCTATTTCATATCTCTCTTTTGTTAACGGAAAATTTAGTAAGCGATTGTCTAAGAAATTAAAAGAAGCTGTCTTATGTTGAAGCGATCGCCTACAGCTGTCTCTTTTCTTTCTTAGAAAAGGAGGTAAAAAGGTCGTAGACGGTTCAAAAAGAGTATAAACACATGTGGGTGCCGTTTCCTTAAGAGAGGTAATTTTGTCGTAATTTTTAGTCGATATACTTGTATTTTTAAGTTAGTGTATACGTGGAAGCCGTGTAAAGTTGTTGCGTGATTATTTGTGCTAGCTTTACTGTACCCCATGTGCGACACCTTGATTAGTGGTTTTACCTACTGATGATGACAACTTAGTTGTCGAAATACGTATTTAGGATACGACTAATAATTGTGGTTATGGGGTTATATACCTTTTTTAAGTTTTTACTTAACCACAGTCTCCAAAGAAATACTTTTTATTTTTGATTTCATTCTCTTGTTAGTAATTTCGACTCAAGTAAGATTTAATATTTATCGAAAAATCATTAATAACATTATATAATTCCTAAAATTCCTTATAAAAGCAAATTGCTTTTCAGTTCAATTAAAAATTAAAATTTGAATATCAGAAAATACATACAATAATGTATGTAATTTACATTTGAACTTTATGTGAAAATTTTACTTACGTTGGAAGAATTTTAATCCAACAAAACTCTCTCTCTCTTTCTTAACAACACAAATATTTAAAAAAGACATAATAATTTTCTCTTTTTTCTAAAAAATGATTTATTTTGGATTAACATACATTTTATAAAATTTACATGTAACTCTATATAAATACATACAGAAATATATTACAGATCCTATTATTAAAGAAAAATCCAATAATCTAATTCTTCTTTACTGCCCTTTGTAAACGTTGGTATTTTCCGACGGCGTCTTGTACAAACGAAGCCGCTGCTGAGATACCGTCCGCTGTAACGTAAGAACGCATGGTTTCCTTGTTGACGTTCTGAAAGCCGGCAAACGAAATCGTACACAAAGGGGTCAGAGAGCAGACCGCGGTCATGAAGATGCCTCCAACCAGAAGTAAAGCCGCGCTTCCCAACAAAAACAAACCCACTTTGGTGAACATTTTCAGCGTTCGTTGTAAGATGGTCTGAAAAACAAATGTGAAAATGCGAATTTTGGTCAGAAGCTAGAAAGATTTCCAATAATGTTTAGTCTTACTTTACTGTTAACGTTCAACTACGAAAGATTTAGAATAAGTAGGAAACAGTTTTGAAATAGAAAAGAAAATAAATTTAAAAATAATGATTTGTGTAATTTAATTAATTTATTAAATGTGGAAATTAGGCTATTGACATTCAAATTAATATTAGTTCTCTTATTTTTTATTTTAGTTTCACATTATTACCTTAATTGTTAAATCTAAATGGACAAGTGACAATTAATATACGTAATCTGTAAGCAAATAGTCTTTACTAAATGTATTATTACTTAGTGAGGTTTAATCGAGTAACATCGCAAAGGCGGCTCGTCCTCGTGCGTATATACTATTACAAACACGTTTCTGGTTTCGGCTGCTGTGCTAATAATAATGAAATTATTCTATAATAAATAATTGTGGTGCTGGTGAAGCATCATCAAAGGTCCAGGACGTGTATGAGAATGGTTAATTAAATAAATATATTACAACTTACTAACTAAATAAAACACGGAAGCGTTGTCTTTAAAGTTTGTGTTTATATTTAATTGAACTTCATATATTTCAAAGTAATTGAATAAAAGTAATATGTATATACACGAGGAGTGGTAAATAAGTAATTAAAAATTAACAAAAAATATACCGAAACGAACGTTAAATTGGCCAGTAAATTAAATATGAATTAATATAAAATAACCTCTGTATCGAACAATACAGAGTTACCTTTGAGTTACGAAGATGATCGGCCACGTGGTCTGCGAAGATGTACTTGGACAAGTATATGTAGAGCGATGTTTGGCCGGAGGAACAAGAAATTAATTAGTTGAATTAATGTGAATTAGATCAAAGAATAATATGTATTGAACAATACACATTACCTTCTAGTTGCCGAGATATATGGGCACGTGCATCACGGCCGGTACTTGAACAGCACGGCGGATAAGATGTGTATCTTACGAGGGTTCTCAAGAGAAGACTGATAGTTTGTGTCAGTGGCGGCTCTTTAATGAGAGCAAGTGAGCAATTGCACTCCCTGGAATTATGAAACAAAACAAACCAAGCGGCGACTAACTGTGAAAGTATTTATTTATTATATATATTATGTATTCATAGTTATTGACGAGGAACGTGGCACGCTAACAACGTACATATACCGATCGTCGTCACAGATATACTGAGCAAAGCCCAACTGTTGCTCTGTTAAGACATTAACATTACATTGATGGTGGGGAGAACTGTATTTTGCCGTACTTCAACGTCGTATAATACATAGCGTTGGAGCAGCTGAACCAGACTGCTCTCGGGGGTTGTTACAATGAATACGGTATCTTTTTTACAGAACAACGCGTTTTCGCGGTTAACGTATAATGAAAAAATCGCAGTAAAAAATCTTAAACGGCCGATGCCTCAATTATGTTTAGAAAATAAACAATCTGTTAAAGGTAAAGACGTTATAAGAAAATTCAAAATGAATATTTATCAGAAAAATGACTGGATTTGTGGGTGTGAAATTAAAAATACTTTGTTTTGTTTTCCGTGTCTTTTGTTTGGTGGTGAACCGTCTTGGTCAAAGAACGGAATAAGAGACTTAATTCATCTTAGTGCTAAAATTATTAAACATGAAAATTCCGAAGGGCATTTGAAAAATATATTTAGTCTAAGAATGTTAGGAAAAAATAACATTCAGAATGTTTTAGATTCATCATATAGAAAATCAATTCAACAACACAATGAAAAGGTAACAAAAAATAGGCATGTGTTAAATTTAATAATAAATTGCATTAGATTTTGTGGCGCGTTTGAACTGGCACTTCGGGGTCATGATGAACAGCAAACGTCGAATAACAAGGGCATTTTTCGGGAATTGATAAATTTTACGGCAGAATTGGATAAATCGCTCAGAGATCACATCGAAGCAGCACCGGTTTTTAAGGGATTATCAAAAACGATACAGAATGAGCTGCTTGATGCAATGTTGAATGTGTATCATGAACAAGTTGCTAGTGAAATTAAAGCAACCGACTTCATATCTGTGATAGCTGATGAAACCACAGATGTGTCCAATCAGTTTCAGTTGGTGGTTGTTTTAAGATATATTGTGAACGCGAGACCGGTCAAAAGATTTTGGAAATTTCTTCTGCCTAGTGGACATGATGCTAATTCTTTATCTGCCTCCATCCTTAACGAAATTAGTTTGCTTGTTGATGACCCAGAAAAACTTATTGCACAGAGCTATGATGGGGCAGCAGTCATGAGTGGTGCTATTAACGGCGTGCAAAGACATGTCTAAGACCAGTATCCAAGGGCTAATTTTGTACATTGTTATGCACATCAGACAAATGTAATTATGTCACATGCTACATCGAGCAGTAGTAATTGCAGAATATTTTTTGCCAATCTGACGGGATTATGTACTTTTTCTCCACTTCACCACAACGAGCTGCAAGATTGGAAGAATTCCTTCAGAGAAAAAGCTTTCAAAGCGTTCTTCAAAAATAAAATGGAACTTCAATTCTAGGACAGTGTATGAGCACCGAGAAGAAATAATTGAAGCTCTAGAACAAATCGAGGGAGAAGCTAGTTTACAAACTACCATTCATCAAGCTAGTGCCAATTTGCGAACTTTAGAGGAGGAAAATTTTATCTATTGGTTAACTTTCTTTCATAAAATTATGCCACATGTGGACATATTGTTTAATCAATTACAAAATGTCAATACAGATGAATTAAAAATCAAGAATAATTTAGATATTTTTGAACGTGCTATTGGAAAAATTCGAACCGAAATCGCTGACACAGATAATCAGTTGGTTAAACAAAATGACCCAGAACTGACTCCTCGACCATCAAAGCGGCGAAGAGTAACTGATGGTAGCCAAAGAAGGAGGGAAACTATTGAAGTGTGCGATATTATTTTGCTAGAAATAAACACTAGATTTCGGTATACAGGGCACTTAATATTAGCAAACTTAATTTCTTTTAAACAGTTCTCCTCTTTTCAAAAAAAATTTCCGGGAGATTGCCTTAAAGAAGCAGTAAAATTTTATCCATGCCTCAATGAAAGCAGACTACGAACTGAATTAAGCGTTCTATATTCTAGAGAAGAATTTAGGCAAAATATAGAAGTCGGTGCTGTAGGTCTGCTAGGTCTTCTGCTGGATGGATTAAGCGACACCTTTAATGAAGTTGTTACGCTTTTAAATATTGTCATTATAATCCCAATGACAACGGCCAGTTTTCACGGTTGAAGAGAATAAAAACTTTCCTGAGAAATACAATGAAAGAAGAGAGATTAAATGCCCTTACTATGTTATCTTGTGAAAAAGAATGTATAAATGATTTCCCAAACTTTAATGAAAAAGTGATAGAATTGTTCTGCAAGTCAAAGACACGTAAAATGGACTTCGTTTATCGTCAGATGTAATTAAACTGTGTAGTGTAATATTTACTATTCCCTCAAAACAAACTCTACAATGAACAGTACCTGTTTGGAACAGTACGTCGGTGAAATTTATAAGGATTGGGTAAGCGTTTTTGTATTACACTTTTTAATTTTGAAATTATGCACTCCCTATGTGAACCACCCCGAGCCGCCACTGGTTTGTGTAGATAAAACGCTAGTCTGTCGGAAAAAGGTTTTTTATGACCTAAGTTGAGTGGGGATCGATATTGTCGACATCTTGACTAATAATTACTAAAAAGCGCGACCTAAACAGGTGTTCTATCGATGGCATAAATATTATTAAAATATCCCTTGTGAAACAAGCTTTCAAATGATATGAAACACCACATATAACAGAAGATGTACATAGTTAAATTAAACAACTTAACAATATGAAACAGACATGTAAAAAATTTACATATCTGTAACTGTACACATGGACAATACATCTCGTATTTTCAGCATTTACTTCTGCTTAATACATATGTTTCTGCCATCTAGGCGTCATCAGTCAAGCTAGTGAAGCAATGTGATACAAATGAAACAAATCTTTACGAATAGATTTGTATCTGTATATACATTTCATTGAAATCGCCTAAAAGATCAAGCAAATTTCATCCTATAAGGTGGCACTTATTTCGTAAGTGACATCTTACGGACGAAAGAGACTTTGCCGAAAAAGGCGACCTTACACCTATACGTGTTGTTTCGCTTATGTAATAGCTTAGCTATTCAAGCGAAAGGTCGCCTTTTTCGGCAAAGTCTCTTTCGTCCGTAAGATGTCACTTATGAAATAAGTGCCACCTTATAGGATTAAATTTGCTTTATCTTTTAGGCGATTTCAATGAAATGTATATACAGATGCAAATCTATTCATAAAGATTTGTTTCATTTGTATCACATTGCTTCACTAGCTTGACTGATGACGCCTAGATGGCAGAAACATATGTATTAAGCAGAAGTAAATGCTGAAAATAAGAGATGTATTGTCCATGTGTACAGTTACAGATATGTAAATTTTTTACATGTCTGTTTCATATTGTAACAAATGCTTTATACGTGCATAACGTATTGTTGTACATAAACACAACCTTTTTGTATAAACAACTTAAGTTAACATCGAAATATATATAGAAATTCCACAGTGAACGTTATGGTTGTAAGAAGGTAGAAGACCAAAGGTCTAGCGTAGCGCGATAACAAAAGAAATACTTTCTTTTTGCAAACGAATATGTACAGAAAAATATCTAAGTTAATTTTAAAATTTTAATATTTAAAAAAATGCGAGATATTTTCAGAAGAAATATTATTTAAAAATAAATTAAAATATTCTTATATATGCGAAGCGTAACAATAAAGAAAGTTTGGAACAAAATTCAAATAAGCGTTCTATAATGTTTTGAAGTAAATCGCTTGGACATGTAAATTTTTGTTTTTAAAATGCCGTCTTCTGGGGATTTTTTTTTTGAATGACATCATTTGTTTTTTCATTTTTTTTAAATGAAAATCTTCACCTTCACCTTTTTTTTCTATTTTTGTTAGACCTTTTTACTATTTAAACTGTGATGTAGAAGAATTTGTACTTTACATAACAATTTTTTTGTAATAAATGACACATTTACTAAGTAAAAAATAATTTAAAATAATCCTAATTCAAATTAACTCAACTGGGAAAAGTTTGACAGTTATCTAAATTGTAAAAAGGCAATCCTAAATTTTGAAGTTAAGAACAAAAAATGGCACATTTAACTGAACGGGCAAGAATAGATTTTAATAATGGTTGGATACGGCGATAGGCTAAGAACTCATGTGGAAGCTTGTGAGTTATTCAATTGAGCACATCCTGATAAGCCTCCAATTGCAAGATTTATAGTAAGTAAATTGGTCATCAAATTTACAGAAACTGGAAGTGTAAAAGATTTATCTTGAAAAGGTCGACCACGACTAACCGATGAAACAAAATTAAAATTGTTACTCGAAGCAGAGAAACATCGTCATATTTCTACAAGGCAACTTGTCCTAGATAATAGCGTGGGCCACAGTTTTGTTGTAAAATTACACAGTACAACATTTTTCAGGTCATTGATTTGGGACTCAATTCTGAGAATTGCACGTGAAAGTAGCCCCACAAAGAGGAACTTCATCATTCGTTTTGTCAAGTTGGCTGCATTAATAATTTAATGGCTGTGGAATAAACAACCCTTTTGTTCAGAGTGAATTACATTTTAAAACCAGAAGAACATTGAATATTTCAATATGGAAAATAACAAGTGGCCAAAATTGGATTATTTTTGTTACGTTTGTGGTCATATCGTCCCAAAAATAGGCAAACAGGATCGAAAAAACTTGTTTACTGAGGAATTTAAAACAGCGTATTGTCATTATTTTGATGAAACAGATTTAAGTGGTGCAAATTGTACGCCGAACACAGTGTGCAAAAGTTGTTATAATACCCTTATAATGTGGATACATGGAAAAGGTGTACAGTTTTCTTTTATGAAGCCAGTAATTTGGGTGCAAGACCTAACTGGACATGATGAATCCAGGTGCTACGCATGCATAAATTCCGGTTATGGATTGAACAAAAAAAAATTGAAAACAAAAGTATACATTCCCGCTTTTACTGCGACACTTCCAGTACAACGCGCTGCTGTCACCGATCCACCTAAACCTCCGAGTCTGGATACTGTGTCCCTGCACATCGAAACCGTTTTCACCAATCCGACCAATGTGAATGATGCAGATTGGACACCCGATATTGAAAATAATGCACCACAACCAGTAACACAAATCGAAATGGATTACATTGTGGCTAAGATGGGACTATCACAAAAAAATTCAGAATTTTTGACATCTTTTTTGAAGCGTAAAAAAACTGACTGACAGAGCAAAATGTCAGCGCAACATCATACTGAAAACGCCAAGCTGATTTTCAGAAATTTTATTCCGTTGACGAAGCAAATACGTTCACTTACTGCCATGATATCCCAGGTTTAGTGAAAAATATGGGAATGGACGCAAGTCGCTGGCGACTTGCGTTTATTCATCGACGGTTAAGTTTCAAGTTTGAAGGCTGTGCTGTTGCACAAAACAAACAAAAAACCGTCCACTCCATTGGGATTCAGCACAACTATGAAGGAAACGTATGAAACATTGGGCGAAATTTTAGAGAAAATCAAATACAATGTACACAAATGGAAGATTTGTTGTGATCTAAAGGTCGTCAACATAATACAAGGCATTATATTAAGGGGCGGTTTTCCAAAATACTTCTGCTTTCTTTGTAATTGGGATTCGCGATACACAGGGAATCAATATCAATGTAAAGATTGGAAAGCAAGAACTCCCGAGCTCGAGAAGCAATTAAAATTACGTAATAAACCTTTGATAAAGGATGTAGATGATGGAAAATAACAAGTGCCCAAAATTGGATTATTTTTGTTACGTTTGTGGTCATATCGTCCCATTTTGTTGCCATCGCTCCACATGAAATTAGGAATAGCTGGGAAATTCGTTGAAGTGGTAGTCAAAGATATTGAGGACGCCTATGACTGTTTGAAATCCATCTTTCCAAAACTCAGTGAAGCTAAAATTAGAAAAGGTACGTATCGTTGGCTGTATTTAAATATTGTCATATCTAAATTTGTTCACTTCGATATATTCGCATTATAATTACCAATAATTTTTTCGCAACTGATTTTTTTTTATTTCAATTTTTTGCGATTTTTAAGGCACTGGATGCACTTTTTTCGAGTAGGTTTGTTCCGCTTTTTTTTTCTCCAATTCAATATCTACAACTTTGCTTCAGACACAAAAGAGATATTCCGTACGGTATACTGAGATATAACCGTGTTAAAATATAGAAAAAGTGATCAAAATCCACCTTGAGCCAAAAATTCGTATGGCCATTAAATTATTAATGCAGCCAACTTGACAAACCGAATGATGCAGAAGTTCTTCTTTTTGGGACTACTTTCACGTGCAATTCTCAGAATTGAGTCCCAAAAACATGTGTTTTTGATGATTACTGTGTTATTTAAAAAAGAAAAATATCAACCGTACAAAGTGCACCTAATTTACAAGTTAAACGAAGATTATACAAGCGGCCGATTGCAATTTTGTGAAGAATTAATGTTAGGATGTGATCAAAAACCCAATTTAAAAAAAAACATTATTTTCTTCTGATGAAACCACTTTTTACATTAACGGATCAGTACATCGCTGTAACTGTAGGTATTGATCACGGGACAATCCTCACTGGATACAGGAATCACACAGTCAACGTCGAGACAAATTAAATGTATGGATGGAAATGATAGGATGGCGTTTTTAGGACCTAGTTTTTTTAAGAAAACCTGACTGCTGTCCAATATTTAAATTTATTGTAATTTGATTTGGTGCCAGCAGAGGCAGCTCTTTTTCCTAATAATGAAGATAGCGACATACCTAATCAGAATCAGGTTTCAACAAGATGGGGTGTTTCGTTTTGGCATAGAGGTTGGTCAATACCTTGATGCTATATTTACAGGAAGATGGATAGGGCGACGGGGACCAATTAAGTGACCAGGGCGTCCCCCGACCTAACGTTCTTAGATTTTTATCTATGGGGTTACCTAAAATCAAAAGTTTATTTCAATAGACCCAACAACTTGGAAGATTTACAGCAGAGAATTCGTGATGCAACGCAACAAATTAGACCAGATATTATTGAGCGCGGTAAAGAAAATGTCTACTATCGTGTCGGTCAATGCGAAATGGTTGAAGGGGGGCATTTTGAACATTTGCGTTAAGTTGTATTGATTAATTTGTTTAATATTTTTGTATGTTTTTTGATTATTTTTACTAAATTATAACCACTGAAGTTTTGAAGTAAACATGTCATTTATTCGAAAAAATTGCTATGTAAAGACCAATTACACAGGTCTACAGTGATTTTGATGTTTGAAAGCTGTTTTGCTAATTTGTATATGTTTGGGGGCCCTTATTCCAAAAAACGCCATATTTTTGCTCTATCACGTAAATTTTTTTTATAGCGCTCTATATCTTAAAAATGTTAATTTATTAATATACATACCTATGACAAGAATATGTTTGTTCCATGTTAGGCATGATTTTGAAATGCATTGATTTTTATGAAATTAAATGTGATTTGGCAACACTGGTTAATATTAGATTTCTCAAAGCAACAGAGTCGGCGCAGAAGCGTCAATACAACGTTGAAACCTGCTTATGTGCAGTTTGGTTGTGTTAGTCGTCGTGCTACTGTGTCCGCGCGCTTGTTGTCTTCGTTGTTGCGTATTTTAAGTGTTCTAGAACGTATAAATATGGAAAGAAGACATTGTGTGAACAATCCGAATAACTTTTGTTATGTCTGTGGTAGTTTCAGATTTCAGAGAGCCCGAAGTGTTTAACCAGAGCGAACTAAATGATTTAATTAGAGATTTGCACCTACCAAAGGATGCATCCGAATTGTTAGCCTCCCGACTTCGTGAGAAACATTTATTGGCACCTGGCGTCACATCGAGCTTTTACCGGGATCGCGAAAAAGAGTTATGTCAATATTTTACTCAAGACTAGTGTATTGCAACAATATTCCTGACTTAATTTCAAAATTAGGAAATGTGCCGTATGTAAAAGAAGAATGGCGCATGTTTATTGACTCAAGTAAGCGTAGTTTAAAAGGCGTTTTATTGCACAATGGTAACGAGCTGGCCTCGGTTCCCGTTGCCCATTCGGTACATTTAATGGAAACGTATGAAAATTTTGAACTTCTTTTAAAGAAAATAAACTACCAAGAACATCCAGTGGATGCTTTGTGGTGACCTTAAAGTGCTGTGCATGCTACTAGGACAACAAGGAGGTTATACAAAATTTCCATGCTTTATTTGTGAGTGGGATAGTCGAGCAAGGGATAAAGATTGGACTCAAATAGAATGGCCCTCTAGAACAAGCCTTACACCTGGTAGCAAAAATGTATTAAGAGATAGCTTGGTTGATCCCAAAAAAGTTTTACTGCCTCCTCTCCAAATCAAACTTGGCTTAATGAAGCAGTTTGTTAAAGCCCTAGACAAAAATGGACAGTGTTTTAAATATTTGTGCGAGACATTTCCAGCCTTATCCGATGCCAAGTTAAAAGAAGGTATTTTTGTTGGGCCGCAGATAAGAACATTATGCAAAGACAAGGATTTTCAAAACACAATGACCAATGTCGAGAAAACCGCCTGGGTTTCATTTAAAGAAGTAATTGATAAGTTTCTTGGGAACTCTAAGGACGAAAACTACGAAAATATTGTTACAACACTTTCATCGTCTAGGTTGTAATATGAGTTTGAAAGTACATTTCCTGTTTTCACACTTGAACTATTTTCCTGAAAATCTTGGAGCAGTTAGCGAAGAACAGGGAGAGAGGTTTCACCAAGACATTAAGGAAATGGAACGGCGATACCATGGCAGATGGAGCATAGCGATGATGGCGGACTACTGCTGGATGTTAAAACGGGATATACCCTTAAAAACATACAACCGAATGTCCGGACAACGCAGCTTTCTGGCAAAAAGACAAAGATTTCACTTAAAAAAGACTGAGTAAAGTATTTTTTTCCACTTTTTTAACTTGTATTCTACCTTTTTACTCAATGAACAAATAAATTTTTTTAGAAATATCTTTTTTTTTCATTTAATATTTGCAAAAAAACCTTACGTGATACAAATAAATGCATAGAATTTTTGAAATCAGCCTACCAAAATTATATAAAATCAGTTTTCAAAATAAAAACATTTGTCAAAAAGTTTAATTTTGTAGACCTGTGTTATTTTACATCAGCGTTTAAACAGTAAGAAGGTCTAACAAAAATAGCAGAAAAAGGGAAGATTGTCATTAAAATAAAAAGATGATGACATCATTGTGCAAAGATCAATGATGTTATTTAAAAAAAAATTCCCAAAAGACGGAATTTTAAAAACAAAAATTGACCTGTTCGAGCGATTTTCTTAAAAACATTATACAACGATTTTATGAATTTTGTTCCAAACTTTATCACCACACTGTGTATGAATCATGACACTATAAAGAAAATATTGGTCCTCAAATCTTTAAGAGAAAGTTCAAATTGTATTTAATATTCAAGGAATATTATAAAATAGAATCCTTTTCTGACCATTATGGATTGTATTTTAATCTTTTTTATATTTTGACATTTTAACAATGATTGGGTTTTTACAATATTTTTAAATTTGTATTGGAACTGACATTTCACATTAATGTAAATAGCTTGTGATCAATAAATATTTAATCGTTTAGTTAGAGGATAGTAAAATTTAATATTCATGAAATATGTCTTGAAATTTATTCTTACTTTATATAAAATTTCTGTTCTTCTTAACTATAATTCATATATCTAAATTTTTGCATATGATTGCTCATTAATTATGTATCTTTGTTAATAACAATTTTAATTAATTGAACTTGATCAAATTGCGTAGATTATCTGGGTGAGGCTCTATAAATTTGCGAATTAACATAACCAGACAAATGAATGCTTTATGCTTCATCAGAACAGAAATATTTCGCTGATTAATGGTATTATGCAGACGATCATTATATGTAATACCAACAAAACTGGAATCGTAAAAAATCAGGTGGTTAAATTTGTAGGACAATTTAAAATTTATATGAGTGTAAATTTCGCTGTTTCTTCAGGATCTGCAGAGAGGATTCATAGGAAAGTTCTAGAATGGAGGTAGTAAAGGTTAAAAGAACATTAGTTGTTAAGTGGAGGTTATCTATTAGTTGGGATAGATGACGTATTGAAACAAGAGAATTTTATTCAACAATTTGATGCATATTTTTCAAAATATTAGATGTAACAACAATGGAACGACCAGTGGATTTATTTTTAGCTACATTACTAGTGGTTAAAAATCGATTTGATTATTTTAACACTGTTGTAAAAAGTAACGATATTTAATTTATGTTTTTGAAAATATTTCGAAAAATTGATTATAGGTAAGTCGACTGTTTGGGATATATTCAATTACTATCTTTATTTTGGAAGCCGCTTCGAAAATAGGTTATTACAATAAAGGTATTTTGCTCGACGGTAAAGACTATTTTAAAAATAAAAACAATCAATTCTTTTATTTATTTGCTTGTTTGATCTTTGGTTTGTCCAAATTAAGGTAAAGCATTCCTCTGCTACCCACTTTCGCAAAAATAATTATTGGGGCGTAAAATAATTAATGGAGGCGTTCAGAAGACATTTAGGGAAGCAATTTATCCTAATAAAGTTTTAGGAGGAAAGGCACTGTTAAGCTACAAAAAAATTAAATACGTTCAAAATGTCCTTTTGACAGTAACATTTTCCGTAGCGTTTATTTATAAAATGTGCGCTTATCAAAGTTAATACACAGAAAATATAAACGAAAATCGCATTAGTATAAATAAAGGATACGATAGAATGGCAAGAAAATAGATGTTGTATGTATATTTGGATGTAAACGTAATGTTTGAGGTTAGTTGTCATTTTGAACGTATTTGATTTTTTGGTAACTTTAGCCCGTTTTACATCTGTCAAGATATTGATCAATTTCTAGATCTTGAAATAGATCAAGTTCTAGTTCTTAACTTGAAACTTGTTGTCGTATTACACTTGTCAATAAATTTGTCTTACATTTCAAGATCTAGTTCTTGAACAAGTTCTAGTTCTAAAATAAGAACTTCTTCCTGCTTTACATCTGACAATAAATTGCTGGAGAAAGTTGAAATGAAAGTGAATTTATTTTTACAACGTTTTCGTACTAGGGAAATTTGGTGACATATATGTAAATGAAAAGAAACATTCATTTCATTCATTTTGCCGTAAGCATTTATCGAATATACATTGCATAAACAACGAACGCTGAATGAATTTAGATAGAAATTGGACACAAACATACATTCCACATACAATAAACTAAATCCCCCAATAAATTACTAGAAAATTGAGGGAAAAATAGAACATGTTCGTCTTGGTCAATTTCTAGAACTTGACCGAGTTCTGGAAATTGATCAATTTATTGATAAATGTAAAGTAGTGAGCTTGAAGCTGAAAATTGAAGACAACTTGAACTAGAAATTGAACTTAAAATTGAACTAGAAATTGATAGATGTAAAATCCCAACTTGACAACCAAGAGCCCAAGTTCTAGAAATTGTTCAATAAATTGACAGATGTAAAACGGGCTTAAACGATGCCTTTACTACTAGAACTTTGTAAACTTTATTACGATAAATTGCTTCCCTAAAGATCCTTTAAACGTTCACCTTAATTATTTTACACCAGCATAATTATTTTTGCGAAAATTGGTGGCAGAGGTATGCTTTATATTAGCCTTAAATTTTTGAAAACTTTTGATTTGAAAATCAGGTATTTTTACATAAATTGTTGCCATCTTAATAACAAAATCATTCTAGTTTAAAAATATTAATGTGTTAATTCATTTTCAGTAACATTTCTTTAGTTACTTTCTTGAATTTCCAGGATTCCATTTAGTAATTTAGTAAAGCTGAGTTAAGTTAGTCTTTAAGCAATTCTAAGCAAATTTAACCGATTTTATTGAAATTAATTTGTTTTAGTATTAGTAATTCCAAAAATATTATAATTAATAAAAAAACTAATAAATAAATTCGGAATTCTTTTATTTGCTATAGGACATTATCTATTTCATGCACTGTACATAATATTTACAACTACGATACGCTTTAAATTTGAAAACTTACCGGTGCCATTGGTATAACACTATCTTCCTCTACACCTATATCTGGATAAGCGGGCCCGACCGGAACCAAATAATTTTCATAGCTGCCTGGATTTGGATAAGTTTCTGAGTATGGATAGGTAGCATGCGGTACGTATATAGGGACTTGTTCTATACTCGCAGATGTTTGCTCTGGCGGCTTGACAGTGGCAGTCTCACCCTCGCATATAACTTGTCCGCAAAGAAAGCAGAGAAATAAAATATAGCGTTGCATTTTTGACTATTCACCACCGTGCTTAGAAGACACTTGTTGCGAAATGTAAATTTTTCAGAAAGGCTGTGGCCCTTTTATAAAATGGAGGAAGCCGACGAAGGTCGACGGGAGGGTTGTTATCACAACCGTTTCCTCTTTCTCCTCTTTCACGACCTTCTTTGTTGCATTTTGTTTACTTTGTGTGTACCTGCATTTCTCTCTTATCCGGGGAGACTTGTATTGTGTTGAGGGCGATTTCGTAGTATTCAGACGAAATATTTTTCAGTGAGGAATGATGAAATATTGCGGTGTTATCTCGGTTGTCTGCTATTTGTCGGTTTGAAGTGGTTACTTATTTCTGTTTTATTGCAACGGACGTAATAGAAAACATTCTCCAAGTTTATGTAGTATTTGTATAAATGAAAATACTGAGAAATTGTTTTATTTATTATTTCTCTTTTCCTACATCGAGTGTGTATAAATACGTTATAAAATAAGGAAATATACTGGGTGTTTCATAAAAAGTATTATTGACTCATTCTAGTCAGCGTTGCAGTTGTAATATAGGACTAATCAATATAATATTTTTGTAACTATGTAATTATGTTAGTAAACAATTATCTTAAGAGATCTATACATAGGGAACATCAACTTTGAATATGTTATGTAAAGACATTCAGGTGATCGCGTTTCGTTAGTTATATAACGATATACAGCCTGGTCAGAAATTTACAGATAATCGTCAGGTAGGTCGATTCTATTATTAATTCATAATCGACAATTCTAATATAGGAATGTTGTATTGTCATTAGTTTAGAATTGCTTAAAATAAGCGTAGATTTGAGAATTATCCTTCAAAAAACGCAAAATAAAGAAGTCAAGGGGTTTCACATGTGATGATCTTGCAGCCTATGATTTTGGTCAATTTCGCACGATCCGCCTATCTGGAAAACGTTCGTTCAACCATACTCTTGTAGTTCTAGCAAAAACTGCCGTGTTCAAATTCTTAATTGTGTCGTTGCAGATATTTCCCGTTATTGTAGTCTCTTTTGGCATGTATTCAATTAAGAGAATCCCCTTCGCGTCTTAGAAAACTGTCGACGTTACGTTTCTCGCAGAAAATTGCGTCTCTGCGCTCTTGGGTGGTGGAGAGCCCTTATGAACCAATTGCAGATGGACTCTTGTTTCGTGCGAGGGTTCCAGTGGTGTAATCAAGTTTCATCCCCAGTTACAATTCTATTTAAAAAGTTTTCATTTTGAGATAAAACAGTCAAATTCTCTTAACGAATTTGTCGTTTACACAATTTTTGTTCGGGACTGAGTAGCCTGGGAATCCATTGTGTCGACATTTTGCTCATTACCAAATCTTCGTGTACAATTTTAAAAACACTCGCTTCTGTTATTCCTATTTCTCTAGTATAACTGAAACTTTTACTCGGCGGTTAGTCAATACCAAATCTTCAACTTTGTTGATGATTTCTTCAGTTCATGCTTCCAGAGGTTTCGGAGTTAGCTGTCGCTAACTCTGACCAGCGCAACTCCAGAAGATAACGAGTGCGATCTCGTTGAAACGTCGCGAAAATAAGTCATTTTCAGGACATATCTCACACGCGGAGAAGAACCAGAGAAACAGCGATTTCATATATATAAGTATTTAGATAATTTCTTAGCCGTTTATTAAATATAACAATTGATAAATTATTGGAGTTTTTCGGCTTTTATATGAAATATTTACAAATATTAAATTAGTATTTACGTAATTGCAAAGTAAGTGGGGATGTAAACATTGCTGTCTACAAATTACAAAGCAAATCATACGAAATTTTTAATTGAAAAATATTGTCTATGTTGGGACTAGAACCCAAGTCTACAGTTTGCCGGACTGTCGCTTTTACCACTTAGCCACAATAAACCTAGGTTCAAGCTATTTAGAAATGCGTTATAAAGTAACAGTGTTAATGAATCAGATGTCAGTTATTGAATGTAGATGTCAAGTTGAAATCAGAAGTCAGTTTTGAAAGCTGATGTCAGTTTTGATAGCAGATTTCAGTTAGTGAAAGCAAATGTCAATAACTGACATCTACTTTCAAAATAGGCATCTGCTTTCAAATCTGACGTTTGCTTTCATAACTGACACCTGCTTTCAAAACAGACATCTCCTTTCAATAACTGACATTTTCTTTCACTAACTGACATCTGCTAATCAATTTCATACTCTTCAATTTTTCTCGGTGCTCCTTTGTCACTTTTTTTCTTTCGAGGCCCTGCGTTATTCTTAATTATTTTATATATTGTTCCAAAAGGCACCTTGGTTAATTGCGACGTTCTTTGAATGTTCTGGGTTTGTAGTTCGTTATTTTCTTCCATCAGGGTATCATAGACATTGAAAATTATCTGTTTTGCATTTTCTGATATATGCTTTCTCTGTCGTGCTCCAACAGTATTATCACTATCCACATCATAATCACTAACACTTTCAGCAAAAGGTCGCCGCATGTTCGTTAAGTAAAGAGAGAAAAATCAAATATGTATACAGCAGTAAAGATTAACAATAAATGATAAATAGACTCAATATTAGATGTAATATATACCAACTCTCCTAACTATATTTACTTAAATTTAGTTTAATAAATATAAGCACTTATTTCATCTAGATTGTAATTTAATGACTATTTAACTATATATAATAACTATATATTCAAATTAACAACTGTGGTACTTATATTATTATTAAATTATATTTCATCTAAATTGCATGAATTACAATTTACTTAAATTTTGTCATTACGGACCTCAGCAGTTTGTTTGCGTAAAAGATAAGCGTATTGAGCGGCCAGGTAGTAATTGCCGCAGGTGGTGAAATAAAAGCATTAGAGCCGTTCAAAGTTATATTCTTATAATTTGAAATAAACTATACATAAACAACGAGAGATAATAGCTAAGACAGAGATTGATTGCAGTTACTATACCGGATCATTAGTAAAAATGACTAAAGAAGAATATGATTATATATAGAACAATTATAATGTTCACCTAGACATATGAAATACAACTCTGAGCATGTTGTCTTCCACTTTAATTTAACAACTCAAGAAATAATTTGAAGATTTCAAAATAATTTTTTAACAGTTATAGTTAATGCACTTTGGTATGAGCAAAACTTTCTTACAATAGAAAAAACTTGCAAATTTCATCATAAAAATCAAGTAAAGCGATGTAGTGGAAGATACAAAGACCGAATTAGTTCAGACCCAAATCTACTCGCTGATTTATTTAACATTCCCGGGGCAGTGCGCCGACTGAAACGATTTAGACCAACAGACCTAATAACTAAATTTAGGTAAGTGGCCACTTATAACGTCCGACAACTATGAAATATAGATTAAGGAGAGGAAATATCTCACTGGAAATGCGTATCCCAATGCAAAATATCCAACAATTTACTTGTTGTTTTCACAGAATAAGAAGACATGTTCTAACTATCTTAAAGTTAAGGAAATTATCCACTTTGCTGAACTTATTTTTTATTATATGGTACATAAGTTTTTTTTTGTTTAAAGTTAACTTAATGAGGTTCAAACTGAAAAGCAACCTTATTATTGGTGAATCTGAATCCTTTGATCGCTGTGAAGATGTATTTTTTCTCTCCTCTTGTTTTGTAATTATTTTAATATTATCTATTAATTTACGTATATGTATGTATTTTATCTGTTTCTTTAACATAATTCATTAACTTTCTTAGGATTCTATTTGGAGGAGTTTTATTCGAAAATTATGACTCTTCATTATATCACAAGCCTTATCGTATATCTCAATGCTAGACGGTTTTTTTTTAATGAAGAAAAAACAAGTAAGTTTAAAGAGAGTTGAAACTGGAAAATCGGATTCGTGTGTTCAGATTATTTTTGTCTAATGTAAATAGTCTGTGGACTACCTTTGTAAAAGCTTCTTCGATACTTTTGCTTGCAAAAAGTTTTCGTTTGAAATAAATATAAGAAGTGCATGATGAGGAAATAAATAAAGAAGATAAAGATAATTTCAATATGTTATACGAGAGATTTTATAACATTTTTACTATGTAAAATCGAAAGATGCCATGTAATATTAGGATACTGAAAACTAATATTGAATTATGCTAGAGGATGGACTTCTGGACTACGTTCTTCTTTTTCTGATCCCTTGGGCGTGGTAACACCCTCAATAGATCTCTCAATTCCACTCTGTTAGTCTTGTGTCCTCGATAAAAGCCACTATCCTCCTTGGAGGAAATTTTAGTACTCTTGTTCCTTCAGCGCTTATGCACTTGTGAGGACACAAGTGCATATCATATAAAGACTAATTTCCTCGTGATTTTCACATCTCTTACACCATAGCTCGCTAAGCAAGTCCATGCTTACTTAATGGATAATTCTTTTTTATTTTTATGAAGTAAGTTGGTTGAAAGTCTAGCGTCCAGCTCCCCTAGTAGTGTCTTAGTATGGAATTGATCCTCCGTTAGCCTTAATTTATTTTTATGCTCTCATTGTAGCCATAACCAGATCTCCATTCTAGAGGAATTCTTGGCGAATTCACAGACAGGGTCCTATGAAGTTCCTATTAGAACTTTCCTTGGCCAGTTCGTCGGTCTCTATCTCATTGCCTTTAATCTCCTCCTGTCCTGGCACCTACATCAATGACATAATATTGTCTTGTGCCAGTCTATTGAGAACCTGTTCGCAATGTTTCACCAGTTTAGACCTGGTAGATGGATTCATAATGGCTTCAATAGTTGCCTGACTACCAGTCATTACGTTAATTTTTTTTTGTTTGCGCAACCGGCTTCCTAAATTTCCTCGGCGCAGGCTGCGACTGTAAACAATTCAGCCTGGAAAACTGTCGTATGTTTCTCCAGACTTAACGATATCTTCCTTCTAAGGCACATTCCGCATATACCTATATCTGCGCCTCTATTGTATTGTGATCAAACCGTGTAAAAGGTGCCAGCCCCGCAATCGCTTGAGCGACTTTTCGCCTGTTCCCTAATCAGTATAGATATGTTCAGTTTAGCTGTAAACATAATCTCAGTTGCCATATTGTCCGCCGGCATTTGAAATATCGGCCTTCCCAGTATAGTTTTTGTAGTATCTGTATGGCTCTCTGTAACCTTATTAGGATGCCATAAGCCATTGGCCTTCAGTCTCAGGATCGCAGCCATGGCCTCCACTTTCACAAATAATTCCAGCCGAGGAAGACCCACGATAGCCTTCATGTAGGTGGTCCCCATGCTGTTCGTAGCTCTGTTGATTCCCGTCAGACCCTGGCGGTGTCGAGTCGTAAGGAGCCCAATTGACGATGTCAGATCCGTCCTCCTCCACCAGACAACTACCCCATAGGTAATCCTTGGTCTCACTACTACTGTGTACAACCAGTGTATCACATTTGGCTTTAGTCCCCAGGTCTTGCCAACAGCTCTTCTGCATCTCCAGAAGAGCTGCGTCGTCCTGTCCGCCACTTTGACTAGGGGTCTGCTCCAATTCAGTTTCGTATCAAGTGTTATGTCTAGATACTCTACTTTTCTAGATAGTTATATTGATGTTGGCGAGTGTTAAACCTATCTGTTCCTGTTCAAAGATCTTCCTCAAATAAGACTTACCCTCCTTGGTTTATTAAGGACACAAAGAACTATCTTCTGTTAAAGTGTCATTATCATAGGAAGTGGAAATCTGCTGATTATTACAAATCAGAGTTTCAGGGAATTCAAAGAATTAATAAAACAGACATTTCTAGAAGCTATATATGTTATACACAAGACATAGATGAAAAAAATATTAATGATCCGTCTCAATTCTGGGCTTTCGTCAATTTAAAACATAACATGTCTAGAATTCCAAGTAACTTACATTTTAATAATCAGGAATATTCCGACCCACAAATCATTGTTGACGCCTTCGCATCTATATTTGCGGAAGTTTATCTACCTAAAAACTGCGATGATGCGTTACTTAAGTACGATACTATTAGTAGTTATCCGCTTATCGTCGTTGTTTGTGTTACACAGCATGATATTACTGAGGCCATTGGGAAACTGAAGAAAAAACATACTGTTGGACGCGATAATATTCCTACGTATTTGGTTAAGAATTGCGCCAATATTTTTGTTCACCCACTTTCCAAACTCTTCAATTTATTCATTCAAACATCTTCATTCCCACAAGCTTGGAAAATCGCTAGAATTTGTCCTGTATTTAAAAAGAGTGATAACACTGACATCTTTAATTTGGCCAACAGCTGTTATTTCTGTTATTGCGAAAATCTTTGAATCCGTTCTTCACAAAATTATCTCGTCCAAATGTCTGTCCATTACTTCTCTTTCACAGCATGGATTTGTGAAAAATCGCTCCACTCTAACAAACTTGTGTTGCATAATCTAAGATATAGCTGAAGTTTTAGACTATGCTAGTCAATTAGATGTTATATCTATGGACGTATAATTCAGTAGCGCATTTGATCATCGATCATATTTTACTTTTATAAAAATTGTCATCTTTTGTGTTTAACGATTTTCTACTAAGGCTTATGAAGCACTGGCGGCTCGGGGTGGTTCACATAGGGAGTGCATAATTTCAAAATTAAAAAGTGTAATACAAAAACGCTTACCCAATCCTTATAAATTTCACCGACGTACTGTTCCAGACAGGTACTGTTCATTGTAGAGTTTGTTTTGAGGGAATAGCAAATATTACACTACACAGTTTAATTACATCTGACGATAAACGAAGTCCATTTTACGTGTCTTTGACTTGCAGAACAGTTCTATAACTTTTTCATTAAAGTTTAGGAAATCATTTATACATTCTTTTTCACAAGATAACATAGTAAGGGCATTTAATCTCTATTCTTTCATTGTATTTCTCAGGAAAGTTTTTATTCTCTTTAGCCGTGAAAACTGGCGTTCCACGTCGGACGTTGTCATTGGGATTGTAATGACAATTTTTAAAAGCGTAACAACTTCATTAAAGGTGTGGCTTAACTGTTTAAAAGAAAGAACTGTTTAAAAGAAATTAAGTTTGCTAATATTAAGTGCCCTGTATACCGAAATCTAGTTTTTATTCCTAGCAAAATAATATCGCACACTTCAATAGTTTCCCTCCTTCTTTGGCTACCATCAGTTAATCTTCGCCGTTTTGATGGTCGAGGAGTCAGTTCTGGGTCATTTTGTTTAACCAACTGATTATCTGTGTCAGGGATTTCGGTTCGAATTTTTCCAATAGCGCGTTCAAAATTATCTAAATTATCCTTGATTTTTAATGCATTGTATTGACATTTTGTAATTGATTAAACAATATGTCCACATGTGGCATAATTTTATGAAAGAAAATTAACCAATAGATACAATTTTCCTCCTCTAAAATTCGCAAATTGTCCTTAGCTTCATGAATGGTAGTTTGTAAACTAGCTTCTCCCTCGATTCGTTCTAGTGCTTCAATTATTTCTTCTCGGTGCTCATATATTGTATTCACTGTCCTAGAATTGAAGTTTCATCTTATTTTTGAAGAACGAGGTAAGCTTTTTCTCTGAAGGAATTCTACCAATCTTGCAGCTCGTTGTGGTGAAGTGGAGAAAAATGTACATAATCCCGTCAGATTGGCAAAAAAATTCTGCAATTACTACTGCTCGATGTAGCAAGTGACATAATTAGATTTGTCTGATGTGCATAACAATGTACAAAATTAGCCCTTGGATACTGGTCTTGGACATGTCTTTGCACGCCGTTAATAGCACCACTCCTGACTGCTGCCCCATCATAGCTCTGTGCAATCAGTTTTTCTGGGTCATCAACAAGCAAACTAATTTCCTTAAGGATGGAGGCAGATAAAGAATTAGCATCATGTCCACTAGGCAGAAGAAATTTCCAAAATCTTTCGACCGGTCTCGCGTTCACAATATATCTTAAAACAACCACCAACTGAAACTGATTGGATACATCTGTGGTTTCATCAGCTATCACAGATATGAATTCGGTTGCTTTAATTTCACTGGCAACTTGTTCATGATACATGTTCAACATTGCATCAAGCAGCTCATTCTGTATCGTTTTTGATAATCCCTTAAAAACCGGTGCTGCTTTGATGTGATCTCTGAGCGATTTATCCAATTCTGCCGTAAAATTTATCAATTACCGAAAAATGCCCTTGTTATTCGACGTTTGCTGTTCATCATGACCCCGAAGTGCCAGTTCAAACGCGCCACAAAATCTAATGCAATTTATATTAAATTTAACACATGCCTATTTTTTGTTACCTTTTCATTGTGTTGTTGAATTGCTTTTCTATATGATGAATCTAAAACATTCTGAATGTTATTTTTTCCTAACATTCTTAGACTAAATATATTTTTCAAATGCCCTTCGGAATTTTTATGTTTAATAATTTTAGCACTAAGATGAATTAAGTCTCTTATTCCGTTCTTTGACCAAGACGGTTCACCACCAAACAAAAGACACGGAAAACAAAACAAAGTATTTTTATTTTCACACCCACAAATCCAGTCATTTTTCTGATAAATATTCATTTTGAATTTTCTTATAACGTCTTTACCTTTAACAGATTGTTTATTTTCTTAACATAATTGAGGCATCGGCCGCTTAAGATTTTTTACTGCGATTTTTTCATTATACGTTAACGCGAAAACGCGTTGTTCTCTAAAAAAGACACGGAATTATTGTAACAACGCCCGAGAGCAGTCTGGTTCAGTTGCTCCAACGCTATGTATTATACGACATTGAAGTACGGCAAAATACAGTTCTCCCCACCATCAATGTAATGTTAACGCCTTACGAGAGCAACAGTTGGGCTTTGCTCAGTATATCTGTGACAACGATTGGTGTATGTACGTTGGTAGCGTGCCACGTTCCTCGTCAATAAATATGAAAGTATGAATACATAATAAATAAATACTCTCACAGTTAGTCGCCGCTTGGTTCGTTTTGTTTCATAACTCCAGGGGTGCAATTGCTCACTTGCTCTCATTAAAGAGACTTCACTGTTATGAAGTCATATTTGACAGGTACAACAAACTATATTACCTACAATGACTATAAATCCAAAATTTCTCTGACTCCTGGAGTTCCTCAAGGTTTCAACTTGGGCTTGATTATGTTTAATATATTTATTAACGACCTAATAGCATTGATAACGGCAATGTATTCGCTTATGCAAAAGACCTTAAAATATATCACACTATTAGAAATATAATGTGGAGTTCTTGCAAAAGAAGTTGCATACTGTCCACAGTTGGTGACGCATGAATAAATCTAGTTTATATATCTAGTTTTATGCTGTGTTATAACTTCCACAAGGAAAATAAATTATAGAGAAATTTATACGACAAGGAAGTTAAAGGTATAAAACAAATAGAAGCGGTAAATTTGGTCTAATGATAAAATACCTCATAATGAAAATTAAAAAGTATATAAATCAAACCATATTTTACAGTGAATGTTAGTAAACTACTTATAAACACTTCAAAGAAAATCAACTATCTGAAATAAGCAACTACATACATAATTTAAGTTGTCTCTCTTAAAATTGAAGAGCTCTATTTATTTAGGTTTAAGATAGAAAAGATAAGACAAGGAGGCAGAGAAAGCGAGAAGCGAAACGCAAAATAATAGTGTTTTGTTGTCACGCACTCAATGCGCGATATACTGATTTAGTTCCTGTAATTCGGTTTAAAGGAATTGAATTTCGAACTATAGATGTGCAGTTGGTATTTGTGTTCGAACAAGCGTCAATAACAGAAGGAGTAATATATAGGACTATAAGTAATTGTAAGAAAATGATGTACACTAGGACGAGGTTATTTACACACAGAAAATGAAGTGTAGTAAATAGTAAACACGACGAGCAGAAACTTATTTTAAGATGAATGGAAGAATCGAGTTCGTTACACTGGTCATGGACGAAACTTTCAAATTTGTTTTTCAATTATTTGCTTTATACTTAATAGAAGAATTTAAGTTTTTCTTTTAATGATAGTAATAATAAACTTAACATGCTTAACATAATGTGATATGATAATTGAACTTACGTTTACAGCAATTTTTCTCAAAACTAAGATAGTTTCCTATTATTATTGTTATATGTTTGGTCAGGAGGTAAACATATAGAATATAGAATATCAAGAAACTATGTTATTGCAATTTCTAAATTTGTTTGCATTTGAAAAGATGTATTGGAAATGTATTTTAGGAAGATTTTCCCCCTTGTAAGTTTTCAAGTTTGTCTTGAGAGAGGTATGTAAGATAAGTATTGATGGAATCGTTCTCTCTGCAATTGCTTATAATTTCTTGTCCTTTAGATTAGAGAAAAAGTTGTGGACGAAGAGAAGTTATGGTGTTTTATAGTTAAGTAACCAAACGCCATAGTCTTGTAGTGCTAAAGGAAGAAGAAGAAATACCTACTAGTGGAATAGACCATTTAGCATCTCGAATTTTTTTATTGACTTTCTTGAGAACCTAAATTATATGATAGAGTTTCTTCCAGTGGGAATATTCTCTTTACTTTAACAACTCATTAACGTACGTGTCGTAAGTTATGATTAAAATGAAACGTTCTCACGAAGTGTCTTACGAAGAGGAAGATATGGTGTTTCATAGTTAAGTAAGCCAAGCGCATCGTCTTGTAGTGCTAGGGAATGAAGAAGAAGAAGGTACCTGTAGAATAGACCACCATTGGAGCATCCGCATTATATCATTGACTGCATTGAGGACCTAAAGTAAATTGTATGGTAGGGTTTCTTCCAGTGAGAATATTCGTCTTATTTCTTAACCACTCGTTAACCACATGTTGTAAATTATGACCAAAATGAAATAGTAGTTTAGGCAGGAGAAGATATGGTATTTCATAGTTAAGTAAGCCAAATCATAGTCTTGTAGTGCTAGAGGAGAAGAAGAAGAAGCTACCAGTAGAGTAGACCACCGTCAGAGCGTCGCGAACTGCTTTATTGAATTCATTGAGGACCTAAAGTAAATTCTATGGTAGGGTTTCTTCCGGTGAGAATACCCTCTTTATTTCTTAACCACTCGTTAAGGTATGTGTTGTAAATTAAGATCAAAATGAAATAACGCTTTAATATATATACAGGGTTAGTTAAAAGTATGGAGACGGCGATTTATTGTCGTTAATATTCATTTTAGGGATTTATGTTCAATATAAAAGTTTGTTAGGATATTTTGATCTACATTTGAGAATATTTGAATTTTTTTTTCTTCAATTGTTTTTTAGTTACGCCTGTCCGCGCATTTTCTTTAGATAGGAACTAGTAAATTTTACTCTAACATTCGATAGAGATTTCTTTTCTCTTTACAATATTATTTTTGTTTTTTTGAAATTCATTTTAATAACTTTTTTACAAGAAAAATTAAACAAATTAATAACAAAGTAAATTAAAGTAAGCGTTCAAATTGTCGTCCATTAGTAATTTGACAATGACCCAATTGATTTACAAAACCCCGAACAGAGTTCTGTAAAAAATCTCGGGGAATTTCTTGTATCGTTCTGGTAATTCGGATTTGTAAATCTTCGACGTTATCGGGCTTTTCTTTGTAAACTTTGTTTTTTACGTATCTCCAAAGAAAAAAATCTAAATTACTTAAATCTAGCGAACGGGCTGGCTATTCAATGGTTCCTCGTCTTCCAATCCATCTGTGGGGAAAAACGTTGTCCAGATATTGACGAACATTTACACCATAATGGGGTGGGGCGCCATCTTGCTGGAACCAGATACTGTCATTGGGCAGGTGTTCATTGTTTTCATGAGGATAGAGCGTAGCACTAGCAGGTATTATTTCATTTTGCAATAACTGCAAATACAGAGCCGAAGTTAAATTGCCATTGATGAAAAAGGGACCGATAATATGACCGCCTAGAATGCCAACCCAAACATTAACCTTTTGGGGGTACTGCGTATGGTGCTCCAAAAACCAAGAGGGATTTTCCGATGACTAGTATCTGCAGTTATGTCTGTTTACTTCACCGGTAAGGCAAAAAGTAGCTTCGTCTGAGAAAAGAATATTGTTGACAAAATTTTCATTATTATTGCAAATATTTAACATTTCTTCAGAAAATTGTAATCTCCTATCAAAATCATCTTCCGTTAACTCGTGTACAAGGTGTACCTTATAAGGTTTATACTTTTCACTTTTCAGAAACGACACGATCGATGACTGTGAAATATTGAAATTGGCCGCTAATTGTTGGTTGATAAATGGGGATATTCAGATACAGCTAATAAAATATCCAGTTTGTTATCATCGCTTTTTGCTGTTCTAGGTCTACCACTCCTTGGCAAATCTTTAACGCTACCCGTTTGTTCAAAGCGTCTTAAAGTTTTACCAATAACGGATTTAGAAATTGGATTTCTATTTGGATGCGTATTATTAAATTACTAACGTCTTGTAAACTTCTGCGTCTATCTCCATAACCCAATATCATAAGTATTTCAATTCGTTCATGTTCACTTAAACTCGCCATTGTTAATATTAACAGCAACAAATTGCACAAATGAATTATTTCTGTCAAAGATTTGATGTACACAATAACCACTGATAAAATTATGTCGCTCAAGTTTGTTTATCGCTACGCTTCTGTCTATCTGCGATGTACCGAACATCTGTTAAACACATGAACCGGCTTTTTCTTATAAAAAAGTTATCAAAATGAATTTAAAAAAAACAATAAAAAATTTGTAAAGAGAAAAAAAATCTCTATCGAATGGTAGAGTAAAATTTACTAGTTCCCATTTAAAAAAAATGCGCGGACAGGCGTAACTAAAAAACAATTGAAGAACAAAAAATTCAAGTATTCTCAAATGTAGATCAAAATATCCTAACAAACTTTTATATTGAACATAAATCCCTAAAATGAATAGTAACGACAATAAATCGCCGTCTCCATACTATTAGCTAACCCTGTATATCATGGCATATTTTTTCTACAAACCCAACTTTGTATTTTTTCATGTTTGAATGAAAATGGGTTGATAAAAATCTGAAGATGTGTTTATGAAAGTTTATAGGACATAATTAATTATCTGAGCCACAATTTTTTTTTCATCAGTCACATCTGACTTAAAGACAAATCATGTGTTGGTGGTGTTTAACTACTTAGTGTGTTAGATTATTTTATATTGATTTTTTTTTTGCTTTAAATTTGGCACCGAATTCCAAAACTTTAGTTTGATCCGTCCTATCTAATAAATCAAACGGTGATATTTAGACAGTTTGCATGCGCGGGGTACAAATGTCTCCGCCAGTATACACCGTCACAGACGTGCATATCAGGCGTTGTTAAAAACGCATACATCGTGGGACATACGAAAAGTGTACGATAAATACCGCAATGGTGAAAGTTAAAACTGCAGTCATGGATTGGGCTCTTGATTTCTTTGACATCGAAATTCAAAAACTTGTGGAACGGTATGATAAATGTTTGAACAAAAATGGGAATTATGTAGAGAAGTAGATGAAAATATGTAGAATGTGGAAATAAATACATTTTAAAAAATGTTCCAGTATTTTTCTTATTTAAAAACGGACCGTATTTAAAAATATCCCTGGGAGTTATCTGTTTCTGTTCTTTTCTGTTTATATTTCTTATAATGTAATTGTCTCTTGCCATCTACGTACTTCTATCATAATTCTTGCAGAGAAAATCTAATAATATAATATCCAATAACTTGACAGATTCTTTCAAAGAAAAGTAATCCCTCTTTAACGAAAAAGATATTGAATTGTTAAAATTATAATTATTGCATTAACTTTGGAAAAGAGAGAACAATCAAAAAATAATTTAAAATCCTCATAATGTTACTATTTATTTTAGGCCGGAGTTAATTTAAGTTTCAATTTGGAAATTTGAAACGAAATTAAATAATTTCTTCGACTGTTATGCTTCTGGCTAATGGAAATTTTCATTTCGGCTTCTCCTTTATACTCTCTTCTTCTGATATTCTCCCTCTCTTTTTCCCATTCTTTTATAAATAGAACTTAATTAACTGAGAAAATTGTGTAGGTATGCATATACACGTTTATATATTATAAGTAAATTTCATTTTCCGCTTAAACGAACACATAAATTAGCATGTATTTATATAAAACTTTGTACATAGTTTGAATAATGTAACACCAAAAACATCCTTAAAGCAAAATGTTGCTTTAAGCGAAAATAACAACCGCTTTCTTGCCAGCAACTTTATCCAACTTGATATTGGAGGCTGTATTCAGAGAATGAAAAAAAATAATACAAAGATATGATATTTCTAGAATACTAACAGGGGTTACGTGTAACCCCAAGCACTTTTTAAAATTGCCACAATTTAATTGCGCGTACACTGCCATCTATGTGCTTTCGTGAAATCTTATTTTAGGTTATATTCTACAACAAGCTCCAGGTCAGTTCTTTTTATCATTTGTTGTTATTAGCCATTAATTGCTTTTGGGGTGACGCGTAACCCCATGTTAGTATCCCCTGTGAATACGTTTCGCTGTATGACTTCACAAATCAATTGGTTCTAATTTATATTGTTTATTTATTTGGTGTTAAAATGAATAGAAAATTCACAGTTGATAACTCTTCACCGCCTAAACGCATAAGGACGTCAGTGAGGCCAACAAATTCTGAGTTCGAAGAGGTTTGGTATTTTATGCTTGTTTCTTATTGTCGACGCCATCTTATGTAATTTAGGTTTTGCTAGGATGGTTGGAAGAAGACGAATTTATTTATTTAGCGTATGGCTAACATAAATTAAAAATATACCTCTGAAAGTTTAAAATCAAGGCCATTGATGTAGTCCAACGCGGAGTCAGTAGCTTCAAAGAAGTCATTCATCTCACCTCTATATGCTGTAAGGGGACACTCAGCTGTAATATGATGAATAGTCTGGCGATGTTCTTCGCATTCGCAAGTTGGTGTCTCAGTCAGTCCCATAGAAGACGGAAATAATGATTACGATTCCGACGATGGTGGTAGTGATTACGAAGATAATGTTGTTGCATTCGTAATTTCTTACTTTTCTCTTATATTGTTATCGTCGTTCTCCGGTATATTATTTTCCATTTTGCGAGTTTAGTTTCATTTATCGCGTACTAGTATCGCTCTCTTATTGTGTTATATTGCACCATATCGGCTCCTTCCATTTCCGGATTGCATCTCCGTATAGAGGATTCAATTGGAGACGGTTAACGAATCCAGTTCTGAGTGGTTGTGTGCGTATCTTCGATTAAGAGAAACTTTAAAATTAACGAAAACTACGACTTTGAGTATTAATCGCTTATGCGGATCCTTTCGTTGTACGTGAAATATCATATAGAATTGTCGTTTACCGATTTTGGAGTTTAGAAGCTTAAAGGGGAAACCTTTTCTGGCAATAGTTTATTGCGGTATTCCGAAATAATTGAAACTCATCTGCGAAGACCAAATCTAGACACCCGACACCTTAGTCTGCAACTACGAACGATTTAGGTTCTCCAGTGCCTGTTGATGGAGAAGAAAGCGTAAAATTTGCATGCAATGACAATGTAACTTCTCTTTCGGTCTGATTAAGTTGTGGATACCGATTGTGGGCAATCTCCTGATGTAAATAATTCTTGAGCGAGCCGAGCTAAGTGAGCCGAGCTGAGCGAATCGACCCAAACCGACCTGAGCTGAGCGAGTCGACCCGAACCGACTTGAGCCGAGTCGAGCCGAGACGAACCGAGCCGACTCTAACCGACCCAACTTAACCCAACCCCACCTAAGCCGTGCCGAGCGAGCAGGTTGGATCGGGTTGGATTGAGTTGGGCTGGGTTTCAAAATTTAAAAATTACAAAATTTCAAAATTCCTATATTTTCAAATTTAAAAATTTCTGGGCTTTTTTAATTTTTAGAATTTCTAATAAATCTAACCTTTTACTTTTTATTGCATCATGTACTAAGTTGCAGCTATTTATATCGTGCAATACTTACTATATATATATATATATATATACATATAGAATAAAATAAATTAAGAGCGGGCAAGCGGTCTGTCAATTAAAAACTCAATTAATTATCCCTATATTTCGCAACAGCTTTGTTGCTTCTTCCGGAGATAACAATGTAGAGTTCAAAAAAATAATAATATTATTTTTATCTCCGGAAGAAGCAACAAAGTTGTTGCAAAATATAGGGATAATTAATAAATGAATTTTTAATTGACAGACCGCTTGCCCGCTTTTATTTTATTTTATTCAATATATTACAGTCGATAATTTCTCTTAAATTGTATATATATATATATATATATATATATATATATATATATATATATATATATATAGAACAAAGCCCAGAAACAAAATATAAGTATAGTCACTAATACACAGCTAGAATTTATAAACATCCCCATTATAAACATCATCTAACCACCACCTCATCACAAAACTAGGTATATAAGTTACACTGTGACGTAAATTAAGTTAATTGTAAGAAACTCTTTGAGAATTACATAACAGCCGAAACATATATGTTAGAGAAATATAATAAAATTTGTGAAATATAGTCAAGTGTGTTATTCCTACCAAGTACATCAATAATACTTTTTTAATATTTTAATTTTCTATTTTGCATTTTGAAATTTAATTAGAGGGCCCTAATTTGTATTCAATACGGCCAATGGATTCGTGTACTGTAGGGAGGTGAACCGTATCCGTTCAATAATAATTAGAGAGTCATCGCCATAGGGGGTGCAACAACAGTTGTAAACACATTAAAAGTTAGTTTCTTATAATTCTGAATGTACTATATACAACGTGTCCAGGAAAGTATGCAACAAAGGGAAAACTTTTTTATTGTCTATTTCTAAGGAAATTTTATTCTTTATAAAAGTTTTTGCTTTACTTGTAACCCATTTACCCGTTAAAACAAATAAAATATCGCCTTAAATAATGAAAATATTCTTTAGTAACTTGAAAATACAAAAAATGTTATTTTTATGTTTTAAACAAACGTCACTCGATATGATGCCCCTATCGCTCAATACATAAATTTGTACGTCTACTTAAGTCCTGACGGCATTTTGCAGGAAATTGGGATTATTACTTAAATGCGTTACCGCTTCCTTAATCCTGTTCTGCAAATCTTCTTCGTTATCAAATGACCTTTCTGAATACACCCGATTTTTCAACCAACCCCATAAAAAATAATCCAAAGGATTTAAAAACGGCGAGCGTGGAAGCCATGGAAATGTTGAATATCTTCCTATTCATTTTTCTTGAAATTCTTGGTTTAAATACTGCACGACTCGACGAGAACTATGTGCAGGTGCACCATCCCGCATAAACCACAAAGAACGTCTTGTTTGTAAAGGTAAGTTGTCAAATTCATCTTCTAATTCAGTAGTCAGAAATGCTAAATACCTTTCAGCATTTAGAGTTTGTTGAAAAAAATACGGCCCGACCACTCTTCTCGCCAAAATTCTGCACCAAACATTTATCTTTCGTGAATATTGGTTTTTACACTCCATTTGGAAATGTGGATTCTCTTGAGACCACCAACGGCAGTTTTGCGAACAAACTACACCATTTGTGGTGAATGTCGCTTCATCGGTAAATAATAATTTTCTGGGAAATGTTACGTCTGCTTCTATTTCACCTTGTATCATGAAGGAAAACTCTAAACGCTGGTCATAATCTCGTTCTTGCAACGTTTGGACATATCTTGGTTTAAATGGAGTAAACTTGTATGTTTTCAATATTTGATGTACTGATGATTTACGTAATCCTAAATTAGTTGCACATTTTCTCACAGATAATTTAGGATTCCCAATTACACGTTGTAAAACATTTAAAGAATTATCTAAATTTCTTGCTGGCCTAATGTGCCTTTTTAAAATTAAATTCCAAAGAGCCTGTTTGTTTAAGTTGTCGCAAAATTCGGGATACCGTAGACCAACTAACGTTTTTATTTGGATGCCTTTCGTTAAAAGTCGCAGCTACGTCTCTACATGTCTTATAATTATCGCCACATGTAAGAATTAACTCTGCTCTTTCTTGCAAAGTTAAACGTTCTGCCATAGTAATGTATTTTGTAGGATGTCAAAGTTACTGTCAAATACCATGCATACGTGATTAAAAGTAAAAAGTAATGACTGCACACACGATATTAAGTAGGTACGGAAAGTAAAAAGTAATGACTGCACACACAATATTAAGTAGGTACGGAAATTTTGAACAATTAATAAAATAATTGTATTTTTACTATCTAATATGATAACTCATTTATTTTAACGGGTAAATTGGTTTTAGGTAAAGCAAAAACTTTTATAAAGAATAAAATTTCCTGAGAAATAGACAATAAAAAAGTTTTCCCTTTGTGGCATACTTTCCTGGACACGTTGTATATACAACACCCTGTATATGAACCTAATAGAATGCGATCGACGAAAAAAATTTTCTACGAATTATTTCTATTATAAATTTATTATTCTTCACAATAAACAACAAACAATTAAGTAGATCCAAAAGGAAACATATTATTAAAACATTTCCTAAAGTAAATGTCAACAGTTTCTAGTAAATATAAAAATACTCTTCTGGTACCTGTCTCGAACATGTATTTATTACGAAACTTACTTCAAGTTCTTATCAATTGTAGATAAGGAGCTTAAAGATATGATTCTGTCGTCGTTGCAATAAATATTTAAGAAGATATTGGTATGTCCATCGCACTTTCTAGGAAGTTGTATTTCATAAATCAATATTTTGCAGGTGGACGTGCTTACATAGGTACATTTCCTTGTTCAAATAAAAGTTAAGCTTTGCGTTTGTCAGGTTAAGAACCAGCCGACGTTTTCATCACAAATAAAGACTCGAAATAGTATGTATGTATAGTAAACACAATAAACACACAACAAATACACCTCTTCTTATATAAGAATAGTAATACGAGGGATGTTTCCAAAGTTCTGGGAATTTAGATATATTTTTTTTATTTTTTCAATTTTCATCAATATTACAATGTAGTTTTTCAACATAATCGCCGTTTAATTGAATACATTTATCCTAACGATAAATTAATCCCCAAAAAACCTTTTCAGGTCTCCTCAATCCACCTATTTATTCCATGTTTTACGTCAGTTAAACTCACAAAACGAACAGATGAAAATCACTCGGTACGAGATCCGGTGAATAAGGTGAATGCGGAGGCAATCGTTCAAAACCTCCTTCGTTTTTCTTGCGGTGTACGGTCTTGCATTATCCTGTTGCAATAACGGACGTTTGAGACCGTTTTCCGATAAGTGCCTGCCGCAGTGTCCAGACAATAAGTTCGAATAATATTCTGCGTTAATTGTAGTATCTTTAGCCAGATAATCCATAAAAATAATCCCTTCGCAATGCCAGAATACAGTAATATTATCTTTCCAACAGATGGAACTGCACGCGCCGTAATTGGAGTCCCTTCTTCAGGTTTACGCCATTCTTTGGATTGATTTTTGGTTTTAGAACTGAAACAAGGAATCTACGTTTCGTCAGTGGTTTTCATTAGTTGCCAAAATTTATCACCGTAACAAGCTAACAGCTATTGTAATTGACCATAAGTGTCAGACCTACTGATTTTTTGTTCCGGTCCCAACAGCCTTGGCACCCAGCGGGCTGAAACCTTGCTTACGCCCAAACGATCATGTAAGATCTCATGAACTTGTCGTGTAGCTATTCCTAGGCGTATACCAATTTGAGAAATAGTCATTCGTTTGTCCCCTTTCAGTAGGTTCTCCACGGCAGTAATGTTTTTTTCATTTACCGACGTGCTCGGGCAACCACTGTGTGGATAGTCTTCTAATGATGGTCTACCATCACCGAACACCTTAATCAGACTGAACGATACTACCCTGGATAGCTGCATAAACGTGTCACCAATAGCATTGATTATAGGTTCTGCGTAATTTAATTAGAGTGTAATTTAATTAGAGCAGAACTTTGGAAATATCCCTCGTAATAATATATACCGTACGGAAATGTGGTGGAAGAACGGCGGAGAGGCAAACGATACCCCTCCAGTACACCAGTACACCAGGAGCCAGGCGTGTTTATGTTGAAATACGAATATATACGCAATATGTATGTGTATACCACACCTACTTGTGACCTATCAATAGGCGGGTCTGTGTTGAAATACAAGTACATAGGCAATACGTATGTGTATACCACACCTATTTATCCAATAAAATACTACACTATACATTGAATAAACATATCGGGGAAGTTAAGTTGACGGGGACGCGTCTTGCGCAGCAGTGTCGTTCGGTCACCACATTTCTACACGGTATATTATTTTCCTGTAGGGAACAGCAATTACAGGAAATATTTAATAAATATAAGCACAACTGTTCAAACAAAAAATAATAATAACAATAATAACATTAATATTAGATACGTTAGATAAAAATTAATAGTACAGTAAAACACAAGTAAAGCAAAATAATGAAAAACAATAATAATAACACAGGCCTGCACTTTTCAACTCTTTGAACGTTGATTTAAAAATTTTAACTATTGTCTAGTAATTGGGTAGCGCTGATTTCAAATCTGCTTTTATTTTTTTTGTATCACGTAAGGTTATTTTTCAAACCAGTAAAATCAAAAAAAAAAATAGAAAAAGCACGCTTTATTTCATTTATAAACTAGTTTTATATTATATTAAAAAAAATACAAAAATATACACATAGAAACTATTAGAAATAGTTCTTTATTCTTTATGCTTCTTAAAAAAACGTTTTCGTATTTCAGAAAAGGTTCGTTTGGTTGTTTTTCTGTCATATTCAGCTAAAGGAAGATCTGAAGGTAGTTTCTGGGGCAAGCAAATTTTTTTGTTTCAACCTAGACCCCAGTACTTCAGAAAGATCTCTTGAAAGTCCCAAATCTCTTACTAAATCATTCAGTTCGGCTTGTAAAAATAGCTGAGGTTGGTTTTGACCTGAGGTTGATGGTTCAAAATCACTATCCATCTGTACGGAGCCGGAAGTTGAAGAGGTTTCAATATCTTCTTGTAGTACTTTGGGGGGTATAGGTATAGGTACATGATCACTGTGAGGAACTGGTCTGATAGCTGATTTAATATTGTTTGGGTACAAAATATGTTTCAAAGTTTTCTATTATGCCCCTTAATATCACAAAGACAAAAGTAGCAATCTTCATGATGATCCAAACCGTCGGTATTCCAAAAGGAAGGCTTTTTCTATTCCCTTTGGTCCAATGTCTTAAACCTTCTTCACATACCTTACAAACAACGTGCGGTGCCCAATCTTTATCTTGGTCTTCTAATTTGATTTTGAAATAAGCATAATATGCATTTTTCACAAATTCACCAATTGGTCTCTTAAACTTTTTCCGGACAAAATATCCACAAATATAACAGAAATCATCTGGTTTGTTTTTGCGACACCAGCTAGACATATTTTTAAGCAATGTTTATTTATCAAATACCACGCACAACACTAAAGACAAATTAATTTTACTTGTTTACTGATCGACACTAATAGCTATAATGAAGTAAATGACATTAAAATATACATTTTGTTTGGAGTGATAAACTTGAAATCCTTCTTCGCAGTACTAATACAGTAAAAGCATAATAAATAGGATTTAGCAGGTAAAAATTCCCGGAAATCTTGTCCAAAATTAATACATGTAATAAAAGATTTACATCAGGTAATGAGAGCCTATTTAACAAATTTCTTTAAAACCACAACAGAAAATCATTTTTGGGTTAATACCTAGAATTTGAAGTAGTACATTCATTTTAAAATGTATTAAAACGCCTATTATAAGATTTTTTTTATATTTTTTTCTTTTTCTTTTGTGCAAAAGTAAATCTGTTGATGGTAGAGACCAACTGTATTTTAATTAGTTATTGCTATATAAAAACTGAGCTTAACAAACAAAAATCACGTCATCACAAATTTTATGCAGGCCTGTGTAATAACTAAAATAATTTTCTCAAAAAAGGTAAAAAGCCTCTTGCCACAATTAATAATCGTATCCTAAATACGAATTTCGACAACTAATTTGTCATCATGAGTAGGTAAAACCACTAATTAAAGTGTTGAGCGTGGGACACAGTAAAGCTAACACATAGAATCACGCACATCTTTACACGGCGTCCACGTATGCACTTAACATAAAACGAATACACAAACTAAATTACGTCAACTTACCTCTCTTAAGAAAACGGTAACACTATGTGTTTATTTTCACGCTGTTAACTTTTTCTATATCTTTTCTAAGACAACTGTTTGGGATAGGACTGTTGCCCGAGTTAAACGTATTAATTTTCTTTTTAACGATATGAATGCAGTCATATGCGTCGAGATCTCTGGAGTTGCTTATATTTTTGACAAGTTTTAACCCTTTTTCGGTGACGTTATGATCCATGTCAAATACATGATTTGCGTCGCTCGATTTTTCTGGTCTATTAAATTTAATATGTGATATGTGTTCTTTAAACCTGGTTATTATTGATCATTTCGTTTGGCCTATATATTTCAAATTACAATCGTCGCAATTAATTTCGTATGTACTTGATTTCAAATTCAAATTAACTTTATTTTTGGTATTGACTTTTAATGGTGTTTTCGGACCGAAAAAACTTGGAGACCTTGTTTTTTAACAACTCTATTAATGTTTTTTCGTGATTGCTTAGTATGGTAAGCACATGTACTTTTTCTCCTGGTTACGTTGAGATATCAAACTTGTGGATTTGCGGATTATCTTTTTTAAAATCCTTTTTTTAATTAATTTATGAATTATTTCTATGTGAAAGACGTTATACCTCGTGATGTTTTTAATGAAATCTAGTTCTATTTTGTATCTCTCTTTTGCTAACGGAAAGTATAGTAACCGATGGACTAAGAATTTGAAATTTCCGTCTATTAAATTTACGGTGGAAAAGCAAAACGATGATAGGATACCATTTTTAGATACATTAGTAGTTAGAAATAAGCATAAAATAGAAATCGATATTTTTCGGGAAGAAACCAATATCAATAGATTCATCACCGCGGATTCAAATAATAGTTTTCAACATAAGACAGCTTCTTTTAATTTCGGAGTTTCCGCATTGCTAAGCGGAAAATACTTTTCATCATCCATAATGATTATTTTGTTTCCAGCAAAATGCCCTTGTCTCAAATTTCGACAACATCTAGGAATTGTTACAAGTTGAGCCGTCGTGTATTTTAGACAGTTTTGTCTTTTTCTATATTTTAAGATTCTTATTTCTCTTGCAATGGTGGTTAGAAACATGAAAACGGTGAGCTAATTTACGCGTAGACGCCTCAATATGGTTTTCAGTAAAGTGAAAAAGTCTTTCTTGGTTTCTGGCTGTAGTGAGCTTTCGTGGTCGGGACACTTTTCTGTAGGTTCTGACGGTATATTCGTATATTCTCCTCACACTCACGGATTGTTTGATATATGGTATTTCGAGAAATATTTTCGTTTCCAAAAAGGTGTACAGTTTGCCGTTTAGGCATTTTGACAACTAAATTATAAATAAGATTTCGTAGCTTTAATTTGTAGGCCATATTACTACAATTGAGAAGAAAAATGACATGTGAAATAATATACGATCTAACCATGGTAACACATGGCCATAGCTAACTCTTCAAAACTGTGTTTATGTATTCGAAGAAAATGTTTTAAAATAGCCCGAAAACTTTCGTTATACCCGTACCGAGTAAATCAAAAACTTAATTATTTATTCACAAAAAAAATTGATCCGGTAAAATAGTGTATATAAATTCCCTGAAATAATTTATACTGACATTATTTTTCTTGCATTGATCTATATTTGAAACATATAGAAATGTGTATTAAAAATGTTTTATCGCTTTTATTTGCATTGAGAGGGGCTCATGGGTATTAACCATGTACGTATTAGGTAACATGTATGTGCATTGAAAGCTTATAAAGTATAATTGCATTTCTATCCCAAATTGGTAGTTTGACGGAAATTTTATATCCAAACTGAAACAAAATACATTAAGTGCTATTATATCTATGTGTATTAATCTATATATTATAGCTACACATTATTTTTTATTGTTCCAATCTCGTAAAATCCTGATATTTTAAATTTGTGTTTATTCTAGATATTGTTATGTATAAAATTATACCCCGGTTACAGTTTGAATTCATGTACCCAATTAAAGTTTTGAATACGATGTTAATGATGTCGTTATAATTTAGTATTCATAATTACATTGTATGTGATGTGTAGAGTGGACCAATTCGGAGCGAAAGCAGAGGCGTATTTTGTATTGGCACCAGTGTCTCTATCTTTATGTTTTGCGCTATGCAAGTGGCGTTGCAAATTTGATTTTGTTAAATGGTTTATATATATTTCTAAATTTCTAAGTTATGCTTTTCTAATTTACGGTCACAATCCTGGTAATATAAGACCTTGTAATGTTTCCCAATATTTATCTAAAGCTGGTACACGTCTTTTGTGGCTCATTAATTGATAGCGGAGTATAAGATGAAAACAGTTCAGATCTTGGTAATATAAATTATACTTGTTTTTTTTATATTAAAAAAAAAAAAATTGTTTTTTCCAAAAACACATCCAATTCATTCAAGTGCAAAAATTCTTCTCTCAAATTGTTTCAATAACTCACTATGGCAACCCAACAGCTTTATCTCTTTTTAAGCTCATTGGTCGCTTTAGTTATACATAATTTTCCAAAATATTTGACATTTATACTATAATCTTGATCCTTGATTAATATTATGAACCTATTGGTTTACAATTAAATTTTCCTTCACACATAACCTTTGATATTACCAAACATTAACAATAGTATACAAAATTAACTAAATTTACATAGTTCTATGATTTTGGTAAATGTAAGAAAGTCATATACTTTTGAAATTTAATTATAGATTTGACACTCTAAATTAAGAAAACAATACAAATATAATATACTTCCACCTTCTAAGAAATCCCAATAACAGAAATGTAACAAATTAAAATTAGTGTTTTCAATAAGTTTATTAACATTTTTATTATATTTACCTTCTCTCCCTCATAAAAAATAATTTGTGGAAAGAATTGTAATAAATTATTTTTGAATTAATTGTTATAGTTAATCCTCTGTTTATTTTATTTTGTTTATTTAATTCTTTTTTAAAGAAAAATAAAAGTAAATTATAAGCCTATAGAATATTTATGTAACATGTGTTGCCTAATCATTATAATATATGTAACGGTTTAAATATTTAAATTTCCTTTATAGTGTATCATTGCAGTATATTAACATTATTTATATTATTTTGTTTAAGATGAATCTTCTATTTTGTCTTATATTATGCATCAAAGTTTAAAAACATTTGTATTATTTTGTTATCATTTGAATCAGAACTATCTAGGTAATAAGTATTATTGTAATCAATTATATATATAAACCATTTAACAAAATCAAATTTGCAACGCCACGTGCATAGCGCAAGACATAAAGATAGAGACACTGGTGCCGATACAAAATACGCCTCTGCTTTCGCTCCGAATTGGTCCACTCTAGTGATGTGATTAGTTTTACATTAGTTTCACTAAGCTATTGTATTTGTTCATTTTCTTTTTCATAAAGTATGATACAGTGGGATTTTCCAACGCATGCGAGCAAGATATAGGGCCTTCTTTGGATATAAATCTTTCAATCCAAACTAAAAAAATTAGTTGCGAAACAAAGATGAAAATATAGAAAGCAGTAATAAGACCAGTCTTTACGTATGGCGCTGAAACAATGGCCATTACAAATAATGATGAAGGAAATGAAAGATTACCAGGTAAATTTATGGGCCGATTAAATCTGATCAGGGAGAATATAGAAGAATGAAGAACTATGGAAATAAGAATGAAATGAAAGGTGAAGATATAGTAAGAGTTATTAAAGCGCAGAGAATAAGTTGGTATGTCATTTATATAGAAAGTTGAAAGTAGATGTGGTCAGAATGATTTTTGAGTGGAAACTGGTACGGAGTAGTACTTGAGGAAGACCTGCACCATAGGTCTTCCTAGGTGTCAGGATCAAGTGCAAAAGGATTAACATAATGGGAACTGGAGGATGGCAGAATAAATTGGAGAACAGGCAAGAAAGGAGGAGAATAGCTAAGGAAGCTATTCTATTACATAGTGATCTATAGTTAAGGTCAAGCAGGATCCAATTGGAGTAATCCCACCGCAGTGAAATGGATTTGAGGATCTCTGGAGAAGAAGATGATACTGTTCCAGTAGGAAAGTATATACAAATATATGGTACAGTAGCCTATTCTATGAGATCAAGGTCACCCTTCCACAATAGTTTATAGTGTTCAAAACTTATCTGAACCATCGTCATATTAGAATCACGGTTAATGGCAAAATTTAAGACTTTCCCAATTAAATTATGAGCCCAACAATTAAGTATACTTGGTCCTCTATGCTATTTACTATATACAACCGATTTACCAACTACGTCAAATGCTATAATCGGTACTTTTATTCATGACACAGTGATTATTACAAGTCATGAAAATTCATCAAAACAACTTCAAATCTATAAGATCATTTAAAGATTCTGCAAAAAAGTTTTACTAAAGGGAAAATAAAAATTAAGGAAATTAAATAAGCTCATGTTATTCATGTTCATATTATATGAACTGAGAAACAAAACAAAACACTAAAAAGATGGAGTCTGAGGAGAATCCAAAACCTAAGGAATCTATAGAGACTCCCTTGGCAATGGAGACTGATGAGACTCCAAAAAACAAAACTGAAACGCAACGAACTGAAACTGAGGAGAACGTTGCGAAAACGGAGGGTGCATCCAAGGAAAGAAAACATCTTTCCGGGGCACAAAAAAAGAAATTAAAGAAGACGAGGAAACAGGGGGTGGATACGAGTAAAATAAGGCTCCCCCTTTCCCAAAAAGAACCTCAGGGAGAACCTAAGCCAACAGGGGCCGTTAAGCGAACCGTGTCGGCTATGGGCACTCCTGAGGATAAAGTAACTAAGCGCACGAAGTTTTCTACTTCGGGGTTAGTTACAAAGCAGCTCTTAAGGGTATTAAGGCTGCAATAGTTCCTAAAGATTACCCGGTCAGTTTAGTGACTGAGGGAAATGTAGGAGCTATACAAGAGGCCCTGATGATGGTCATAGATAGGGCGCGGAAGGCGCCGAGGTTTGAATCCTCCCGTCTTATGAATGGCTACTATGGAGTCATCTGTGCAGATGAAGACTCGTACAACACTACGAGAGATTACTTGGAAAAGGAAACTGTTTGGAAACTCGTGAAGAGCGAGGAGCTGCCAGCTGCGCTTCTGCCAGAGACTAAAAAATAGGATCTGACAGTGGGCTTGAAAAGACTCGAGAGGCAAAATCCAGGGCTTAAAGTGGACCGATGGATTACCCTCAGTTCCAGGTCTTCCGAAAAGAGCCTACATGTGGGCCTTCGGATTGACAAGGAGTCTGAGGAAACGTTGGTGAGGACCGATTGGAGACCTTACTATCGCTTTCAGAGGGCTAGCTTTGTAACTCTCGAAACAAAAAAAGACCAGAGACCGGTGATGCAGGATGAGGGTATTCTAGAAGAACCTCAGGCATCAACCTCTAAGGGTTAAAATATTGAAGATTCTTCACATAAATCTTAAACATAAGAAAACAGCCACAGCGGCACTTTGTCAAAGAACGCTGGCTGAAGATATCGATATCCTCCTCATCCAAGAATCATGGATAAGTAGAGGTACGGTGGGAGGACTAAATATTAGGGGAAGGGAGCTGTTAGTTGGTGTCCCAGACACTAAAATTAGAACTTGTATCTGTTTCAGAGACGACCTGGACGTGATGCCTATCATGGAGCTATGCAGTGGGGACATGACGGCGACATGACATGGGGACTGAGTGTCGATGGAGGGATATTGTAGACGACAATTGCGTCTCTATACCTACCCATTGACTCTCCAGAGCTACCAGGGCCTGATCTTGAGGCCTTGGTGGCATATACCAGTAAGTACAATCTGGAATTGATTATCGGCGCAGATACCAATGCTCATCATAAGGCTTCGGCAGCAAGGATAACAATTATAGGGGTAAGTCTCTCTTTAACTAGCCTTCATGTAATATGCACGTGTGAGGAACTGAAGGAACTCAGACAGAAATATTTCGGGAGAAATCTATTGGATCCTTCGAGTGTACTCAAACTTCCCCTGAGGAGGATAGTGGCTTTTATCGAGGACACAAGACTAACAGAGTGGAATTGAGAGATCTATTGGGGATAGTACAAAGAGCAGCGTGCTCACGTGCCTGGACGTGGTGGCGTCCACCCCAAAACAGAGAAAAAGAAGAAGAAGAAGCTCATGTTATATTCAGTCTAAGAAAAGAACAGTACCCGCTAGTTTACGTCAATAACATAGCTTTACCGATAACAACATCAATACACTACCTAGGGCCGCACTTATGCACAAAACTAAATCGGAAAAGGCACATACAAAAGAAGAAGAAACAAATCGGCCTATGTTTCAAAGATTTATACTGACTTCTTGAGAGAACGTCACAACAGTAACTCTAAAATCCATATGGACACATGGTATAGAATTATGGGAATGTACCAGTAAATCTAGTATTACCGTTCTACAGAAAATCTTAAGAGCAATGACTGATACATGCTGATCCATCTCCAATCAAACTCTTTGCGATGATCTTAATATACAACCCATCGAAAATGTGGTACAAGAAAAAAACCGTAAACATTACGACAGGATGGAAGTACATAGAAATTCTCTTGTCCAACTAGTCCAACAAAAATAAAACAATACAAGATTAAAAAGACGTTGGCCAGCTAATTTCCAGTGAGATGTAAGACGTTTTGTCGCTCGACGAATTCTCGACATTCCGCACGTGCACATTAAATGAGACCCATGCTACTATACAAGTATCTCAGATAGTTTTGAACGCTTCTTTCTAATTTTGCTCAAGTATCATGAGTTTTCTTAATTAACTTTATTTAGAACTTAAAATTTCTTTCGCCACTGGCACTTTTCCAAGCGATGCCTTAGGAGTGATGGCTTGAATCTCTTCCTGGATACAATTTTTTAACTGAATAAAATTTGTTGGGGCGTTATTATAAATTTTACCTCTTAAGATAGTTACAAGGAAAAATCGTTTGGAGCCAAGTCTGGACTTCTTGGTGGACAGTTGATGTCTCTCCTTGATATCAATTTATTCGGAAACTATACCTTTACAGCTTGTGATGCGGTATTTAACGTAAGGCTAGAAGCCCCATCTTGCTGGAACTACCACTGATCATTAAAATAAAAAATTCTTGGTGGACAGGACGAAAAAATTCACGGATTATTGCGGCCTATCTGTTATAATTTACAGTAACTGTCTGTCCGTTATTTTTAAAAAAGTATGGGCCTATTATGCCTCTGGAGGATATTGCTGCCCAAACAGTAATTTTAGGGCTATGTACTGGAGTTTGATATTTCTCCCTTGTAACCAATAATGACATTTTGCGTGTTGATGTAACCATGCACATGAAAATGTGCCTTATTAGAGAAGAAAATTATGTGAAAGTCGTCAAATATTTTCGATATTTGGTTGGCAAGCGTCAATCTTATAGGATAATTAGCTTTCCTATAAGATTGACGTTTGCCAACCAAATATCGAAAATATTTGACGACTTCCTTTAATTCTTGCACTACTTAAATTTTAAAAGAGTGTATTTTCAAATTCTTTGCTAATATGCCAAAAACAGTAGACCTATGTAACTGCATAATCGAAGCTTGCTTTTGCACTGATCGCCGTGGATTTTGAGCCAATGCGGTTAATGATTTGATTACTACAGGATCCAGGAGTGCAAATATTTACAGTCGAACAAGTTTAATTAAATTTCTGTATCCAGGACTTGATTAAATTGGTACTAAGTGCTTCAATGTCCTTGTGAAGAGTATAACAAGCACAAAACTGACGCCGAAATAATAAAAATAGCTAACACGAAACACGTTAATAGGCATCAAACCAATCCATTGTGAAATATTGTAGTGGATTTTTCTATCCAGAAAAAGAGAAAAAGATGGAAGATTTAAATGATGTACAACAGTTGAATTATATTAATATTTATTATATTTGTAATTATATTTTTGACTGACTCTGTATGTTTATTAGTTTAAACGTATGGATGCGGACAGTTGTGGTACTATTGAATTAGATGTAGGAAATTTTCGCGGTAAATTTTATTAGAGATATCAAGACTTCCAAAGTGACCGGTGGTAGAGGATAAGAAGTTCATTTTTTATTCTCTGTTTTAAGTAAATTCGGGTTTTTAATTTTGTTTATGCATTTATTTATGTGCATGTAATGTTATTTCGATTTTTACGAGAGTTGGTGATCTCGTTGTGAAATAAGTATGATATCTCTCATGTAGTTTTTTGTGTTATCAGTGCATAGATCTATGTAAGTTCGATAAAAATATTTAATTTATATAATTGATACTACGATTATTTTGCTTATTATTATAATTTTGTGTATTATTTGTGATAATTTTGATATTTGAAGTAGTATATGAGTATTAGAGAAAATTGTCATGTTTCTTTTTTAGTGGAGTTTTTCTTCAAGATATTCTAGAACGTTTTAAATTCAGGTTGGATTTTTTTTTAGTTGTGGGTTGAATTTTGTCGTGTTTTATTTGCGCATGACTGTAAGCCAATTTACACGGTTTCAATAACTTTGTTGTTTTTGACATTTGAAATTGTAGGGGTTAAAGTAGAGGTCAAACTTGACAAATTTCTCCATTATTTATTAATTTTATGTTTGTTCGAGAGTCACAGGGGGTTTTTCTCTTTGTGCGAGTCATCATTTATAAAGAGTCTTTCCTCCTTATGCTACTGTTAATTTGGCTTTAGCTCCCTATACATTCGGTAAAGGGATTTTTTTTTTCTTTCTTTTGTAAATTAAAAATTGTAAATTAGTTAACTGAGTCTTTTATTAACATTTATTGTTTTACTTCTAACATAACCTGGCCCTCATCTGAGAAGAGCGACCCGTGAGATGTGAGCTCGAGGAATCTACTAGACTGAACAGCCGGAAGCATAAGTTGTAGTGTGAATAAAAAAAATTAATAAGCAATTAAAAGCACATTCCACTGCAATATGTCAATTCTAACATTAAATTTTCAAGACTTGCTTTATCCACTGCAAAAAATCAGGGATTTATATCTCAATAGACTTTAATGCTATAGATAAAACAAAAGTGCAAAATTCTCCGCGACACTTTGTATTAGGCTATAGGATTGTATAATTCTGATAGCTGATCAAAGGATGTTAATTTCTTTATTAACATAGGCCCACAACAAAGTATTATAATTTTATACTCCTCCATATGTATTCTGCTAATTAGTTAAAATGAAACTATAAATAAATAATAGCTAAGAAACTAATATTAAAAATAACACGGTAAAGTATGTTCTCTGAATGATTGAATATTTATAGTCGCCCACGTTTTGTTTTAATAATGGATGTAAAGCATCAAGGTCCAAGTATATGGCCTTGAAACACTTATGAAAAAAATTCATTGAGATCGATGCTCTCATAAATATTTTATTGTGTCGATAATTGCACTTCCATTCTTGTTACGAATTTGATTCAATATTTGGTAAAGCGTTAACAATTTCGGCATCAGTTCCGCTTTATTTAGTGTTTTAATGATACTAATATTTTTATATATTATATATTCAATTATAGTACTGGTAGAAACAAACAAAAAAGTCTTAGTATGGGTCCGTATTTCAACTGTTTCTGATATACAAGCTGTCTGTAAAAGGTTTTTACAAAAATCTACTACATATTCCTTATTCCAAAATAAGCCGATTTATGACAACTTACCTTAGGTACAGAGTTGCTGAGTTTGGGCGATTTACGGTGCTAAAGTTACAATTCTGAAATCGTTATTTTATTATAATTATGAAATGCCTACTGCGATTTTGCTAAAATTTGGTACGTTGACATAGTTTTATGAGACAAAAAGAAAATCATGTCAAAATTTTGAGTAACATCATTCCATTAGCGTAGAACTTGGGTTTATTTATAACCGCGCTTTTCAGATTTCTACGCCAATGGTAGAAGAGGGGTTTAAGTACAGAATTTAGATTGTATAACTAATTTACTGCAGAAAGGTACTCTTTATAAGACTCGATTACCGTCACGGTTTTGTGAAATTTGTATTTTAATAATTCCCTGGGTTTCAAAAAGAAGGTAGACCATACAGATGCGGAAAGCTATCCAAAAAATAATAATTGGGGCGTGTAGAGAACCTTCAGTGAAGCAATTTATCATAATAAAGTTATTTGGGGAGAGGCATCATTAAGCTACAAAAAATAAATAAAATACATTCGAAATAACTACTAACTTCAAGTGTTACGTTTACGTTCAAATACACACAAAACATCTATTTTCTGGCCAATTATATAGTATTCTTCATTTATAGCAACCCTATTTTCGCTTATATTTTCTATGTATTCATTCTAATAAGCCTATATAAAAGTATATTTTGCAAATAAACGCTAAGATAAATTTGACAGTCAAAGGAATGAGAATATCAACAAGAAATTGCTTCAGAATAGCCAACTTGTATGCAACAAATATAAATATTACTTTTCAGATATATTCTAATTTTTTTTTCTCAGTGTCATTTTTACAAAGAAACATTATTTTTTTTTGAGTTAGCTTTGTTGGTTTAAGAAAAAAATAAAACCATTGCATTCTTTGTGTTGAGTTGGGTTGGTTAAAAAAATTTAAACCATAGCATTTTTTTGAGGTGGGTTAGCTTGATAAAAATAAACCATTACGTATTTTTTGTTGAGTTGGTGTTGAAGCATACCTGGTTTGAGAGTCTTTTTGTTATGCACATTTTTTCCGAATTGAAAACTTGTTTGTGAACTAAAATATTTTAATCTACTATGTACATAACTACTTAATTGTTCTATAAAAGATACTTGAATGTCTGAGCGAATGCCGAGTTTTCTGTCTAGCTCGATGCTTTTCGAGTTCTCGCTAGATGTTTGCTCGTTGTGTTCTTCGGAGATACTGTGCTTATGTAGCAGGTAAATTATAGGTTCGCATCCACGTTTATTCCGACAAGGTAATAAAATTAAATTAAATATATTTTAATAAATCTAGAATATTAATTAATAGGTAACGGAAAACCCCACAATGAATAGGACATAGAGGGCTATAAACTGTAAGCGTAGAACCCTTAATGGACCTTTACATTCAATTTCGCCTTTACGTATTTAACCAAATAACAGACACATGACGGGCCACAGAATTACATTTATTATGTTAAATCAATTAGGAAATTTTAAGTACATCATTTGGGAATTTCGCATGGATTATGAAGATATGTAATTAACATTGAATAGCAATTCGTATGACCCAAATGCAAGCTCTTTTAAGTATACTAAATACATGATGAGTATGAATTTAAGGAAAGTATGTAGCTAAATATAGATAATAGTTTAGTTAATCTATATTTGGGTGTTTGCATTTTCGTCCAAGGTAAGAAAAGTGATAATCGGACATGCATTTTCGTCACCGTCCTGAAAAGCAGACGTTACTTACACATGCATTTTCGTCACCGACCATTTTCTTATCTTATTAAGTAGGTACTTAGCAATTGAAAATGAAACGAAACAATTTATATAAAACAAGGTTGTTATTCAAATATATATACATAGGTACAGAGCTATATAAAAAATATGTAAAACATCATTTTATGTAAAATAACAATGATATGAGAGACATTTAACTAGATGTAACCTGCTTATTTCATTGTTTTGGTATTGTGTAAGCATAGACTCAATAAATTGCTGCCTTTTTTTAACTTTACGATTGTGAATTTTTGTAGGCATATGCAAACTTTGTATTTTAATATAGGTATAGCCCGTTGCTTAAAGGAGTAATCCGTAATTAAGCACTTTGGTGACGAAAATGCATGTGTCATAAATGCCCCAACTATTGCGCACGGTTTATCTACCTGGTCGGTGACGAAAATGCATGTACCCCTATATTTAGCTACATATCTATGTAAATCTATGTAACATAGAAAAAGATACAAAACAATTATGAATATTATAAGTATTATATGTTGAGCACTTGTGAAATATTGAAATAACGAAATAAAACTAAACACTTTTTTCACAAAAATAGTTTTAATAAACTAAATGTACATTTCGTGTGATTTGCACTAATCATCAGTAGTACTGCTTAAACATAATATCTACGAGACAATATACAATATGAAAATACATCACATACTGAAACATTAGAGGTAGGGTGAAAACAAATTATTGAAAAATTACAATGAATCTTAAAGCTAATACAATTTCTGAGAATGAGTTCATGGGCAAATACCAAATATCTATGAAATAAAGGGGGCATCGGGTTGAACTAATGGCAAAAGAATTAGGGATTACAATATAAAATATTAATGTGAATGAAGAATTTGTTTACAAGATGTCTTAAGTATTTAATGATGCTAACAGTTTATTATTGAGGGGTGAAATATCATTATTTAGAAGATAATTTTTGTGTTGTTTCATGTATATGGCTTCCCACATGTCTAAAATTTCTATTACTGCTTTTTTAAACTAAACTAACATTTTCTAAATTGAAGTTGTGACCTGTATCAGTATGATGTAGAGCTAATGCTGACTTTGCTATGTTGCGTAATTTAACATGAGCCATGTGTTTTTTCTATCGTGTTTGAACATTTCTTCTGGTTTGTCCGATGTATAATTTTCGACAAGAATTACAACTTATTTTGTAAATGCCCGATTCTTTCAACGGATCTGTGTTAACAATTTTTGTTTTTAGACACTGTTGTAACTTATTATTGTTGGAGAAAGCTGCAATTAAATTGTATTTTTTAAACAGTTTTATTACGCTGTTATGCCAATTTTTATAAAATGATATCTTACAGTATTTTTTATTGTTGTTCAAAGTGTTGAATTATTTTTGAAGTTTTGAGCCTTTTCTTTTCTATTTTGTTTTTAATTTTCAATACTAATTGTTTGTCGCAACCAATCGATTCTGCAACTTTAACTATGTAGTCTAATTCTTTTTTAAAAATTCATAGGAGATAGAGGGATTGACAGTAATCTGTTGATTAAAAAATAAAAACTGCTCTCTTTATATTTGTGAAAAGTGTACGAGTTTTTATGGATGTAATTGTCTGTATGTGTTTCTTTTCTGTGGATATCAAATTGAAAGATATTGTCTGATAATGAAATTTTTAAATCTAAAAAGGGTAAAGTCTTATCTTTTTCTAATTCGTGTGTGAAACGTATTGAAGGAAATTGTTTATTTAAAATATTTAAGAAAGCCTCCGCATTGAAAGATTCGAATATCACTGCAAACACATCATCTACATATCTTGCCCAAAACTTAGGAAAAATGCCACAATTAGCTTTGACTTTGTTTTCAAAGTTATTCAAAAATAGGTTTGGTAAGAAAGGTGATAGAGGATTGCCCATAACTGTGCCATGTGTTTGTTTATATAAGTTACTGTTGAAAGAGAAAGTGTTTTGATCCATGCAAAGTGTTGTTAGTTTTATGTATTCTTTTGTTAAATCGGAAGAGATCGAATTGAATTCTACCAAGTCTTTAAGCATAATTAAAGTAGTATCTATCGGAACACTTGGAAACAGGGACACTACATCAAAGGAAATAAGTTTCTAACTATTATCAGGATAAAATAAAACAAATTTTAATGAATTTCACTTTTTAATTTACACTGTAACGATCGTTTCGCTCCAACCTGAGCTTCATCAGACATATAACTAAGTTATGTACAAATTTTTTTTTTTTTATTTTTAACACAAATATACCGTAACACATGTTTTATTTTAAATAGTTGAAGGAATGGGTAATTTTTATTATTAAAATGTCTATGCACAAAAATTTCACTACGGTTTATACAATACTGTTCTTAAGTAATAAAACTAGGGGTTTATATTATGTTACAGGGAGGTAAAGAAATTCTATGGAAAAATACAATATGTGACTGTCTGAATATCAAATAAATAAATTGAGTAAGGGTGAATTATTTGTTTCTAATTGATCATTGAGGATCTTGTCGGTTTTCTTTAATTTATTAATTTCAAGTGACTCTAATAAATTAAGTTTTTTGCCCTTATTTTCTACGTGTAATATTTTAAATTCTTTGTTAAAATTGTGGTTCGTTGAATTAATATGAGACGCATATGAAGAGTCACTTTTATTATTTCTAAATGAAGAAAAATGTTCTTTGATGCGTATTTCAAACGATCTGCCTGTCTGTCCGATATACGTCATATGGCAACTACCGCAAGTTAATTAATAGACTCCTGACTTTTTATTGTTGTTTGTTAAATTTTTATCATATAAATAAGTTTATCGTTTGACGACGTATTTAAAATAGAAGGGTTAGTTTATTAAAACTATTTTTGTGAAAAAAGTGTTTTGTTTTATTTTGTTATACGAATATTATTGTTTTTCATTGAATATATATGTATACGGTGTCAAACAAATGTTCACCTTTATCTTAAGCTTTCTTAACAGTTGGGTGAGCTTGGGTTGGTTTAAAAAAATTAAAACCATTGCATTTTAACCTATCTTCTAGCAATAAATTTACACTTATTTATTTTGAATTATACGAATTTCTTAGTCTTACTAAAAGTACATTTTCCGTAGTAAATAAGTTCACAACTTAAATTTTATACTAAACCCCTCTTCTACCATTGGCGTAGAAATGTTAAACGAGCAATTATAAAAAAAGAAACAAGTTCTACGCCTATGGAATGATGTTACTCAAAATGTTGATAAGGATTTTGTGTCAATATACTATATTTTAGCAAAATCGCATTAGCCGTTTTATATTTATAATAAAAAGAAACCGATTAAAGAATTGTAATTTCAGCCCCGTATAGCGCCCAAACTAACAAAATTTGTACTAAGGCAAGTTGTTTTAAATCGGCTTATTTTGGTGTAAGTAATATGTTTTAGGTTTTTGTAAAGACCTTTTACAGACACCTTGATTTTCTATTTTAAAATAGATTTGATTTTGGGATTTTGAGAGTGGTTGCCTTTGTGAATCAACAAATTGTGGCTTAAAATTAGTTCTGTCAGGTATCTGTCACCAGATTACTTATCATTTGCGTCAATTTTTTCTGTTTTAATATTATGGTTGAGTAAAAAAATGCAGAAATGGTCGACATGCATTTTATGGGTGTCCGTGTGAACGGTAATGCTGCTAAAACACGCGTATGTATGAGGAAATATCAGCAAATAACGAGACTGGTGCTGTTGTCCAAAAATGAAATACTTATTTACAAAACTTCCTCAAAACTATTCCTCAAAGTACTCTCCATTCTGTGCAATACCCTTCTCCGATGGTTTTGTCCACCTGTCATAAACATCTGAGAAACTAATTTTTGAGACTCTATTTAGTTGAGCTCTAAATTCGACTTGAATTTTTAACCTCTCAATTCTTTTTTGACTTCAGGAAACAAATGGAAGTCACATGGAGCAAGGTCAGTAGGGAGGGTGAAACATAATTTCCACTCCCAATTCTTCAAGTGTTCGTTGACATATCGTTGATCTGTAGGCCGAAGCATTGTCGTGATGCAGGATCCAACCTATGTCTTGATAAAGCGGGCGTTCTTTCTGTAATTTTGCCTTTAGGGTTCCTCGACGTACATTAGAATAGTACTCTCCAGTTACTATATTGTGATGACTCATCTAACGATGCGTCGCGCGTCATACCTCTGGCGCTTTCTCGATGCATGTAGAACGCTCGAGAAGAAAATTTCACATTTATATATAAGCCGTCGAGGAAGGGATGGAGATTATTCGGTACCAGAGCATCGGCGAGTAAACATAATATAAATACATAAATATAAATACATAATAGTGGCCATGGACTATTTTACCAAATGAATTGAAGCATATGCTCTACCAAATCAAGAGTCTGGAACTGTAGCAGACGTGATTGTAAAGGAGTTCGACAGCCGTCTTGGTGTGCCCCTGGAACTTCATTCCGATCAAGAGCAAAATTTCGAGTCCACTCTATTCGAAAAGATGTTTGGACTTTTGGGCATACGAAAGACGAGAACAACTCCCTTGTATCCACAATCAGATGGGATGGTAGAGCGAATGAACAAGACCATGATCAGACTTATCCAAAGTGTTATCCGAACACCAGAGAGATTGGGACGAACATTTACCATTATTCCTAATGGCGTATCGGGTCTCTGTTCAAGAGACAACTGGCCAATCACCAGCAAGAGTGCTATTCGGGAGGGAACTCCGATTGCCCTGTGATTTTAAGTTTGTGAGCAAACCTGGTGAAGATCTTGCCGGAGAAGATTATGTCAGCACGTTCAGACGACGACTAGATAATATCCATGAAGAAGTCAGACATAATATCCAAGATGCTAGTGACAGAATGAAGGAGAGCTACGACATCAACGTCGAGATGGGTGGTTACCATGAAGGCGATCGGGTTTGGTTATATAATCCACAACGCCAATGGGGCTTATCTCCAAAGCTTCAAAAGAATTGGGACGGGCCATACGAGGTGTTGAAGCGGATCAACGATGTAATATACCGCATCAGGCGAACGCCTCATACTAAGCCAAGAGTCGTACATTTTAATCGATTAGCCCCATACCCCGGAGACAATAATGACGATGCCGCTGGCTTGCACCGATTGGATAACAAATACCAGGAACTAACCTTCGAAGACTGTATCGAAGGGTATTCTGGTTCGAGAAAAGCTCGATTTGGGGTAACCATCAAGAAACAGCAAGATTTGTTTACGGTGCCGCCAGACTACGCGCTTGCTCATTACGTAGCCCGAGATCTGCGAATGGCCAAAAGAATTGCCAGGGAATTTAAAGAGAGATTTGGTAGAATCGAAAAATTAAGGCAGCATGGACCAGCAATTGGGAAGAGTCTCCAAATAATAAACGAAGAACAGCCCATATTTTATTTGGTCAGGAAAGAACTGTCAAGCCTGAAGCAAACCTATCGTGCCTTATGGGAGGCCCTGGTCCACTTACGTGAACAAATGTTACAAGACATTTTGAAATTAGCAGTTTCAAAATTGGGTTGTGGATTGGACCGCCTGGACTGGAGAATTGTAAGGAGCATGTTAGAAGTAATATTCCAACATACTGGTATGGAAATTCTGGTATGCAGTTACCGGCTTGAATATTCCCGTACATCCAGGCAAGATAAGACCGTGGACTGTTATTTGGATATGACGTCATAATGTAACAAAGGCCCTACCTGTCGATTTCGCCATCGTTTAAGGAAACCAAAGCATGACATGTTTCGGGATGAAACTTCATTTTTAAGAAGGGGGCAATGTGATGACTCATCTAACGATGCGTCGCGCGTCATACCTCTAGCGCTTTCTCGATGGATGTAGAACGCTCGAGAATAAAATTTCACATTCATATATAAGCCGTCGAGGAAGGGATGGAGATTATTCGGTACCAGAGCATCGGCGAATAAACATAATATAAATACGTAAATATAAATACTTAAATGTGCTTATTGTTAGTAATTAGTTTTAAATTGTTATTCGTTTTTATTATTAATATAGTGTGTGTCTACGTTCCCGTTAGTTTTATTTAAGAACTCGAAAGGACAAACTTTACAATATGTTCTATAAGTACAATGTGGTCATAAATAACGTCCCATTTATAAAAAAAATAACTGCATCACTTTATCGGCACACAGTTTTTCAGTTTCCGCCTTTTGCGGTCTTGTACCGCCTTTGTGTTTCTATTGCATACTTTGAGACTTCAATTCAGGGTCGTAATGATAAAACCAATTCTCGTCATATGTAACAACTTGTTCAAAAACTGTGGATTATGTTGCAGTTGTCTTTTCCACTGACAAGAAATTGTCACTCAATTGACTTTTTGTTCATCGCTCATCACTTTTGGAATCCATTTTGACGCGACCTTTCGGTACCCTAAATCTACATGAATAACTTTCTGAGTTAAACCATAAAACAAATTAACAATGTCAGAAATTCGATATATACCAATCCGACGGACATTTTGGATCAAGTCGTTAATTTGGAGGATTCTCTTCCACTGAATTATTTATTTGAATTACTTATGCCACTCAAACACTCTACATCGTGATAAACTATCTGGGTATGCAGTTTTAATCATTTTAAAAGTTTCAGTTGGAGTTTTACTCAACGGAATACAAAAATTTTTCGCATATTTGCTCCACTGTAATTTATTCGACAGGTACGTCAAACACTGACAATTCACTAATTAATTTGTAATAAACGTCAAAAGTGAAATCAAAGCCTACTTGAGGATAAGTACATTAGAGATACGGTTTTATTTTCTATTCTTTATGTTATAAAATTCTAATTGTGAAAGAAGTTATGGTACCAGTCTCGTTATGTTTTGATATACTCTCGTATTTTAAATTACACAGGCCTACAAAAAAAAAAAAATTTTTTTTGGTGCCTCTCTGTTTGTTTGAATTGTCGATAAAGTAGGTAATGTACAGTATATTGACACACGTCATTTTAACTCATCAGCTCTAGTTTACCTACTACCCTCATTGTGAATTGTTGTCGGTCTTGTTATGGTCTTGTTCGTAACTAGTCATTATTACAATATCATCGATAAAGTTTGTGTTACTATTTCATTATGGCTAGTACGTCCAGAAGTGGTGTTAACGATCCTGATATATTTTGTTATGTTTGTGGTGAATACATACTGAAAAATCTGCGTAAATCGATTACAAACACAGTGCGTCGTTTGCAGGCGCGGCTCGTGATGACGTATTTTGGTTTGCAGTACAATGATCCGAGTGCTTCATGTATTCTCGTGTACTAACTGTAACATTTGCTTAGTAAACACCGAAAACACACGAGGCACTCGTATCATTGTACTGCAAACCAAAATACGTCATCACGAGTCGCGCCTGGTCGTTTGTATTTTGCTTACTTCGGTATTGAAATTCTACACCAAGATAAAGTGTGGGTGCCTCATAGTGTTTGTAAAATATGCGTTGAACTTTTGCGACAATGGGAGAGAGGGAAACGTAAGTCTTTGAAGTTTGGAGTGCCTATGATATGGCGAGAACAAAAAAATCATTATGACGACTGTTACTTTTGTATGATTAATATAGTGGGCATCAACAAAAACAATCGCCATAAATGGAAATACCCCAATATTTCTTCAGTACAAAGACCTGTTCCTCATTCAGAAAATGTTCCAATACCAACTTTTCACCAGGTAGTGCAGCAATCTCAGGAGGATGAAGCTGAAATACCTATTTCTTCCCAAGTAGACTTTCAATACTGCGGAATAACATCAGATTCTAAGCCATTTTCGCAGAATGAGCTTAGTGACCTCATCAGAGACTTAGATCTTTCGAAGGAACATGCTGAGTTACTAGCGTCAAGATTAAAAGAAAAAAATTGTCTTTCCTCAGATGTTCGAGTGTCTACATATCGTCATTGGACTGCAAAAAATTGGCCTGTGAGAGAAGCTCTTGTTGTTGGGGAAAGAAATGTTATAAATGAACCCTTAGTTTCAAGAGAAAAAATCATTCTTCCGCCATTGCATATAAAATTAGGGCTATTGAAGCAATTTGTTAAAGCTCTCGATAGAAATGGTCAATGTTTCCAGTTTATTTCTCACAAATTTCCTGGTTTAAGTACTGAAAAACTAAAAGCAGGTATCTTTGATGGACCTAAAATACGTAAATTGATGAAAGACACAACTAATTTTGAGACTTGTATGAATGATGTGGAGAGGCTTGCCTGGCAATCTTTTGTAGCAGTTGCACAAAATTTCCTCGGAAATCATAAGGCTGACAACTATGTAGAACTAGTAGAGGAAATGCTGGTGCGATTCAAAGATTTAGGCTGTAATATGAGTATAAAATTACACTATCTCAATAGTCATCTACATCATTTCCAACACAATTTAGGAGATCTAAGCGAAGAACAAGGGGAACGTTTCCACCAAGACCTAAAAACAATGGAGAATAGATACCAAGGAAGGTGGGACAGTCATATGATGGCTGACTATTGCTGGGGAATCATGCGAGATTGCCCGAGTCAGTTTCATTCTAGAAAATCACTCAAAAGACAATTTCTTGATGTTTAATGTCAATAAAATATATATTTTTTCGTGAATTGTGTTTTTTTTTCTCGGGAACTAGAGCTGGCAGAAGAAAACGGGTAACATTTTTGATATCGCCATGTAAGACATACTTAAAATCGGGTCGGGTAGCACCAAAATGGTTGTAGGCCAGTGTTATCGATCTTCATTAAGTAAAAGTCGAAATAATTCAACTATCATGAATATTTACTAAATATTTTCCATTTTATATTCACAGTAACTAACGATGCCACAGTTAAAGAAAAATAATAATTGCAAAATTTCATTTTGAATAATTAAGGCCGATGATTATTTCTGATATAACACGAAATTGCAGAATCAAAGTAAGCAGTTTTGCATTTCGTCATTATACTTGCAAATTTTTTCAAATGCAACTAATTGCGACATCCTGTATAATGCCTCTGTAGGTATAAAACTGTATTTACCATTCAAAAAACGCAAACATAAAGCGCATAAATAGACACGTACACAAATCCCAGTAATTTGTCATATTTTGGATGTGTTTGTATCGCCTCGAGGCTTGTTACTCTTAGCAACCTCTTACAACTACTTAAAATGTTTCAGCTTAACGTCCTGAAAACATTCTCAGTCAAACTGTCATGTAATGGCGTGCAATATCTTAATCAATTCTCGTCGACGCTAACTGTTTAATATAAAATCGACAAACTGGGGAATTGTATGCAAAACGACACCGTTATACCAGTGTTTACGGCTAACAAAAGGTTAATTAATCCTGGCGGATTCTTCAGTTAAAATTAGTGTCGTTGGTGATTGATTGGATGTTATTAATGGATTGTCTTTTTTTTTTCTAGTGCGCCAGTAGAAAACATGAGCGAAAGCAGTGCCACTATTGATTTCTATTATTTTCCGCCTAGTCCCCCGTGTAGGTCCGTAATGATGTTGGCCAAAGCTTTGGGAATTGAAATGAATATGAAGTTACTCGATATAATAGCTGGTGAACAAATGACACCAGAATACCTTAAGGTACAATCGATTTATGATTAAAATGTAAGAAAATGTTTAGTTTTTTTGAAATAAGGACATACTTTAAAATACTCGCAGGTTACCACGACCCTTGGCAATTGTATAATTATTTTTCGGGTTTTACAGAGTATAAAATTTTCTTCGGATATGTTACGCTTATCTCTGTCGTCCCAAAATAAATCTTCGACTTACAAATTTATTTTTCTTCTAATATAATTGTTGAATTTTTAGATTAATAAATTCGTTTATTTTTAAAGATTATACAGGGTGAAAATAAAAATAAAATAAAACAATAACTTTGTTTTACCACTTTATTCACATGTAATAATGACCGCGGTTTCGACATACAATGTCATTATCGAACTGCAAAAGTTACAGGCCTACATAGATCTTATAAATGACACAAAAATATATGGGGGTGGTTTATGATTTAAAATTACTACTATATACGTAACTATTATATACAACTTTGGAAAAGATGTGTCTAACCAGTTATCTAACCAGTTAGATAAGATCTAACTGGTCGCTAAGAACAATATCTATTGTGTTATTTCCGCTTTTAAAAATTTCAAGTGACTTTAAAAAATTTAATTTACGACCTTTCTCGGCCAAATGCAATATTTTATGATGACCAAATGTATGCCTTTCTGTAATAAGATGGTTTGCGAATGTAGAATCTGTCTTCTTTAGTTTATATGACCTCATGTGTTCTTTTACCCGTATAATAAAACTTTGACAAGTCTGACCTATATATACACTTTTACAATCATTACAATATAATTTGTACACTCCTGATTTATTATTGATATCTGTTTTTGGTTTTGCTTTAAAAATAAAAATAACTTGTTTTTACATATGGTTTGTAAGCTATACTAACATTACTATTATTTTTTGAAATTATATTTCCAATTTGCTCGCTTATTTTACCGAAGTAAGTTAACGAGACAAATTGTTTCAAATTAGCACTATCTTTAGGATATACTAAACTAATGGCCACTTGTAACTGTTTTTTCTTTAGTATACTCTCAATTACGCTACTTTTATAACTATTGTTTACCGCTATTTATTTTATAGTATTGATTTCACGAACAAAAGATTCATTAGACAAAGGAATATTTAAGGCTCTATGTATCATAGAATTAAAAAATGAATGTTTGTGGGTCTTAGGGTGTATCGAATCTTTAGGAATAATGCAATCAGTGAAAGTAGGTTTACGATATATATCAAATTTTAAACTCTGATCTAGTTTGTTTAATTTTCAATCCAGGAAGTTAATACTGTTATTCTCTTGTATTTCTACTGTAAAATTGATATTAGAATGGATTGAATTTATGTAGTTCAGAAATGTTTGTAGTTGTCTATGAGTACCCTTAAAGCAAGCTAGGATGTCGTCTACATACCGATACCAAAATTTAATATGTTTTTTACCTAGTTGTGATGAAAGAATTTTTTCTGTAATATGCTCCATGAAAATTTCAGCTAATAGAGGACTTAGAGGTGAGCCCATTGCTAGGACCTTCTGTTTATTTGTAGAATTTGTTGTTAAATGTAAAGTAACTTTGGTTGGTGACTAACTCCGTTAGAGATATTATTTCGTGTATAACAACCGGGTTTGTATTTTTCTTTACTATTATGTTTTCTATTAACCTTAAGCATTCCGTGCTTAAGGTTAATAGAAAACATAATAGTAAATAAAATAATATATAAATCATACCCAGAGTTAACGGTTTAAAAACTACTGTTAGATATGCAGTTATTAATTAAAAAATAATAATAAACTAATGGAATGGCTTTATGAATAAACCGTATCAAATATTATCGCATTATTTTGAATTGAATTAAATAATACATGAAAACAGTTTATACATAATATGTATGTAAAAAAAAAACAAAAAAGTAGTATTGATTAATTGTTTCTACTTAGCGTGGGTTGTATAACCTTGGAAATTAATTTAGATATGCATAACAAGGATTATGTACTTATTAGATGTCGAGTTTTATCGAATTATATTCAGTTTTCACAAGTCTACGAGGTTTTGATGACTTTTAAATGAAAAACTATACATTGGTACAAACATTTTTTTTACGTAATTGCCTTTCAACTCGATAAACTTAAATCAACTATACTTCAATTTTTTTTATGGTTCTGTTTCAAGGAAGACCTCTTTGTTTGATGGAAATCTTCGCCCGCTGAACCATGTCTTCAGGATCTAAAACAAAATAAAATCACGAAGGGCTCGTTGAGGCGAATATGGGGCATGATACAAGAACGGTAGTCGCTGATGTTAGCGTCTTAAAGGCTTGTGTGAAAAACGAAGATCCAGCTATTAATTTCCTGCTTGCCAAAGTCCGGACCGTTTGCGTCTGATATCCTCGAAGGAGCCTTCTCAAAGCATTCAAATAGAACTCGGAATTGACCATCTTACCAGATGGAACGAATTCTCTGTGCAATATACCTCCATGTTAAAAACAAACAACACATTGCTTTTCACTTGTCGCATTTGTTGGGTCTTGGCGAGTTCGCATTCTTACACTGACTTGATTGTCGATTAGTTTCTGGGTCATAATCATAAATCCAGTTCTCGTTGCCAATAGTCTTCTTGCACAGCAAGTTGTTTAAGCTCAGTTCAAATGACAATTCGCTCATGCTCTCGATCCTAAGTCAGAAATTTCGGACCAAATTTCACGGCAACGCGGTGCATGCTCAATTCTTCTGTCATACTTCGCTGACATGTACCATTACCCGATTCCAACTTTATTGCAGATGTCAAGAATATTCCGACGACGGTATTCATGAATGAGTCGTTGAACTGTTGCAGTGCTTTCGAGCATTGTAAACGTCAAAGGTTTACCTGTTTTTCTGTTCGAATGCTTGCTGAATCATTCCATATGTTTTGGTAGCTGTTTTTCCGAGCAAAAAGAAAATTTAATGCACGCGTGCATGTTTTTCATCTATTATAATGATGGCGGCAGGACGCAATTACAACTTTACGCAATCGTATGTAGCCTAGAGAAAACTGCGCCGATCACGTTGAAATTTGTCACATACACTTCATAGGCATATACCTCCCACCATTTATCAGGTATTACTTTTGGTTCTCGTGCTACGGTGTCCGTTGAGGAACATCTGGATCGCACCTCGAAATAACAAAGCTAAAAGACATGTTCAAACAATCACTTGAGAGGATGCCAATTCGAAAATGTTATTATTCCATTAGAGTATTGTCAGGATACTGTATCTTGCCTGATTTTTTTTGTAATTATGATTGAAATTTCTGTACGTATATTTTATTTTGTGGAGTGAAAAACGTCCGTCTTAATTTATATCATCCATTTGAGAAAATTCTGATAAAATTTTCAGTGTCTTACTGACATTAAGATTAATAACGAGTGATCATTAAAATTTTCGCTCAAGTAAGCCACGTATACAAAAAGTATGTCCTAAATTAAGTTATTAGAGGAGATCTGTCATTATAATTTCAAACGTCATGATTGTTAAAAAAATAATTTGAAATGTTGACTTTTATATTAAATATATTTATAATTTTTATACAAAGTAATAGAATATTATAAAAAATGTGTAAAATGATGACCATTTTCCACCAAGCATAATCGCACTCTATTTCGTAGAGCATTGAAAACATTGATCAGTATTTGCGGTGAGTTATTGATGTGTTCACATTTTTCAATGATTTTATGTCTTAACTCTTGTAGATTATTAATTGGTGTTTCATAAATAATATTCTTTATATATGGCCACACAAAAAAATCCATGACTGTTAAATCATACGATCGTGGTGGATATGGAATATCCACCACGATCTGTATTTCTACTTATTATCCTATCGCCATAAAATTGTTGCAAAAACTGAATATTTTCAAGTGTAACGTGAGATGTAGCCCCATTCTGTTGAAAATATCCGACCTGGAGTTCATCATTAGTCAATTGATTAGTAAAAACACTGAGAATTTCGTTACGATATTTCTCCGATGTTATCGTGCCCTCAAAGAATATTGGTCCTATTAATCGGTGACGACTCATATCTACCCATACGCCTATTTTTTCTGGATGTAGAGGAACTTCTCTGTAGAAAAGAGGATTTTCATTGGACCACATATGCATATTTTGCGAATTAACATAACCTTTCAAATAAAACCAAGCTTCATCGGTGAAAAAAGTATGATTTAAAATATTGTCTGTCATTGTTTGAATAAACCATTGGCAAAATTGTGTTCTTTTTTCATAATCCGTAGGTAATAGATTTTGTACAGAAGTTAATTTATATGGATACATGTGCAAGTCCTCTTTTAAAATTTTTTGACATGTTCCATACGAAAGACCAACTTGTTGCGAAACTCTGCGAATAGATGTTTGAGGAGATTCGTTAATAATTTGTCTGACATTTTCAATTACGCCGCGACTTCTCTTGAGAGGAGGACCGCTTCCTTTTTTCCTTAAAATACTGCCTGTTTGACGAAAAAGATTTACACAATGCATTAGCGTATCACGGAAAGTTTTATAGCTAGGAACAGTATTTGGATATCTCTCTTCAAACTCCGCAAGGCAATTTTCTATTGAATGCTGCCAAATACCATCAATTTTTTGAGATGTCAAGAAGTAACATTCTACCATAAACGCTTTATGCATATCATTAAAGGCCATTACTTTTTCTTTTGATGAAACTTTAATATATATATTTGACACTGACAGATGTTTGAAATAACATCTTAATGACTAAAGCTACGACATAATTTTTATATACACGGCCAGCTACGAGTGCAAATTTTAATGATCGCTCGTTATATTGAGAAACTCAAACGTCAGCATGACACTTAACCTGTATATTTTATCAGAATTATCTCAAAAGGATGAAGTAAGTTATGACAGACGTTTTTCACTCTATGGCCACCGTTGTGCAAGATAATTTGCCCCCACTATTTGCCGATAATAAATACGGCACCGTTTGCTTATAGATCTATCAGGGTTTATAGAACCTTTGCATGAAATTTGAGACTGATTTAGCAATTTGCAGGGCATCTGTATACTAATTTAGGTCCAATTTATTTTATGGGTAGCATTTTTGTGTTCAACAGTGTTATTATTTTGTTATGTCCAGTATTTCAGCTTGAACATAAAACGGTAAATATGAAATACTACTTCTAATGAAAACAGAAATCATTTGAAAAATTTACTGTATAAAATACGATGCTATAATAAAAGTATCTAGCGTAGATCGTAATAATCTTCATTTTAAAAGGGCAATAAGTGTAAATCACAATTTATATATTTTACAAAGTGCACTAAAACCAAAGTCATAAAACAACTTTAAGATTATTAACGAAAAATAGTACAACAAAGATAGAGGTTAATATTACAGACACAAAATATGTTATTATATTTTTACCGTCCGTTTGAAAAAACCAGACGGTTCATAAAACATCGACTGAAGTATATATTACGAAGTTAATTGCACTTAATAAAACAACAGATTGAGCGATTTCGGGTTGGTATATAAATTCAATTTTCAGATGAATCCCCAACACTCAATACCGACACTAAATGACAAGGGATTTATTTTATGGGAAAGGTAAGGCTTTAGACGGAGTATCTTTATTATAGTGGCATTAAATTATATTTTCTTGGAACCAGCCGGGCCATATTGCAATACCTGGCCGATCAATACGGACGAGATGACACTTTGAATCCGAAGGAACCGAAAAGGGCTGCCGTAGTTAATCAGAGATTGTATTTTGATGCCTGCACGCTGTTTCCTAAATTGCTTGAATATTTTGTAAGTATGTCAATAAAAATACAAACTTTGCACGTATATAAAAATTATTTGAGAATCTTTTTAATATTAGAAATTAACTATATCATGTTAATATTTAAGCAGATGCGGAATTTAACAAAACAAATTGAATAACTCATATTTAATTAATGGTTTTAATCATACGAGGGTTGCTGTGAAAATTTCTGGAATCTGTTAGTTTAAGAGGGGGCCGTGTTTTCCAACTGTTATATGCGCACCTATCCCAGAAACGTTAAAATATTTGTCTGAATTACTTCATAGCAATCACGTTGAAAAGGAAAAAATAAATGAATATTTGCAGTTAACAAGCCTTTGTATGGCCCAAAATTGCTTCCAATTCGAAGGCAAGTTCTTTGAACAGCAACAGGGTACAGCCATGGGTAATTGCTTATCTCCATTTATCGCGAATTTATTTATGAGTCACTTTGAGATTGAGTTTAAAAAGTCAGCCAAATATTTTCCAAACATATGGGTCGGTATGTAGAGGATGTGTTTGCAATTTTTGATACCAATAAGTGCGACTTAGATTATTTTGTAACAGAATTAAATTCAAAATTTCCTAGTATTAAATTCACGGTTGAAAAGGAAAACAACGGAGGTTTGCCATTTTTAGATACCTTAGTAATTAGGAATGACAAAAACTTAGAGTTTGATATTTACCGAAAAGAAACCAACGTCAACAGATTTATAACCGCAGATTCAAACCATGCTTTTCAGCACAAGAGTGCCTCTTTCAATTTTCTTATCAATCGTTTGTTAAGCATGCCATTGACAAAGGATAGATATCAAAAGGAATTAACTTTAATTAAGAAAATCGCGAGTTACAACGGTTTCGATTCAGAAATAATAAACAAGCTAGTTAGAAAACATAAAGTAAGAAAAACAATTCAGGATTCCACATGTTTGCTACCTCAAATTGATTCGAGCAAAAAATTTATTAGTTTACCGTTTCACGAAACTACGAAAAATTTAAGTAAAACCTTTAAACAGTATAATGTTCAAGTAGCATTTCGGTCGAATAACTCTCTAAAATCTCTTTTAGGCAACGCGAAAGACAAAGTGGAGGTAAACAACAAATCTGGTATCTATGAAATAAATTGTAAGGATTGTGATAAAAAATATGTCGGCCAAACAAAACATTCGATTCTAACTCGTTATAAAGAACATGCTTCGCATATTAGATTCAATAGACCGGAAAAATCAAGTGTTGCTCGACATATTCTTGAATCAGATCACAACGTAACATCTGACTGTCTGAGATTAATAAAAAACGTCACACGCCCCCGCGAATTAAATAGTTTTGAGGGCATTTTTATCTTTAAAAATAGGAATAACGTAATTGACGCAGATTTGGGTCCTATACCAGGTTCTTCTTTATTTGAGTTAATTGACAGTTAGATGTTATTAAAGCAAGAAAAATAGGAAAACCATTAAAAAATATTCGAATTCATGGAATTTATTTTTAAATTCGTTTCATTAATTAAAATATTCTGACTCAACATTAATTTCCAAATTTATATTTCAACATAATTTAAGGATTAGTTTCATAATTGTATTCTTAATGTATGTTAAATTACGGCTTTCATAATATTTTTAAACGGTTTTTCTATAGAATTTACAAATAATGGGTTAATACTCTTGCATGAATAGGTGGGGCTTACCAAAATGTAGGTAATTTTTGTAGCATTTAAGATTGAAGAACTTAGTGTTAAACTAGAAGACGTTCAGAACAATCCTTCTGTGAGTGTTTTTGTGCGTTCAAGTGTTACACTATTTTTTCTACTGAAAATGACAACGTGGTTGTAGAAATACGTATTTAGAATCATTAAATTCTATTGTGGTGAGGGTTTTTTAATTTTATTTTATTGTTATATGCGTAAAATTTGATTTTTTTAATTAATATGTCAATTGACAAAGTTTATAAAGCACTATTCAAAAGTAGTGTTTGCCGAATTTTATTGAATACGCATTACTCATATTATGATGTTCATTGATTTCATTAATTTTTTGTATCATTTGGACTTGAAGGTGTGCCAGATCTGGAATTTGTACGTTGAACATAGAATTTTTTAAATAGACCATAAAAAGAAAAATAGCAAGGAGTAATATGTCAAGATCTTGGAGGAAATTCTTAATCGCTCAAACGATTAGCGCTTTCAAACGATTTCGTCCATTAGTTCTTTTACGTTATCAATTACTTTTCGTGTACATTTTTTTTTTGGTCGATCACTTCTACTTTACGCTCCACACTACCTGTCTCTCTCTAAAGAGATTAATGCAGCGCCAAAAAGTGTGTTGAAATTCGTTGTAATTGAAAAGCATGACTGTAAATTTAAGTTAAAATTCCACACAATCGTTAATAGAGTACAGGCACTGGGCTCAATTTTTCGTCCATTTCGCAAATATGATTCAACCATAAAAATTCTGATTTTTTATAAAACCCAGTTCAAAATTAAATAACTATATCAAAAAATTAATTTAATTTTACAATCGCTGAAATACGTTTAAAGTTATGTGAAAAAGTCAGGGCTGACAACCAAATGTCAGATGTTTAACATTGACAAATATGTATGCATGTATGTTGATAATAGAAATGCTTAAGTTAAGGTGCGTCTTATCGAACTTATTTGCATAGCTTGTTTAGCGCAGCTCGCCTAGCTCAGAACGGTTTATTTTCATGCATGGCCTTAAGGCATTTTCTATTTGACAGTTCTGGTTATTCATTTTTACTTGACAGTTGACGTTGGTTTGTGATGGATCAACGACGAAGAAAAATTTTAATTTATTGTTATCTTTACTGTAAATTGCTGAAGATGCTAAACCATAGTAAAATTGTTATTACAAAGTGAAATTGAGGGTGCATTTCAAAATTTAAGTGTAGAAATGCGGCTTTAGGACGAAGAATTATTTTTTAATTCTTATAGAATGACACCTCGTTCATTTGATAAATTGTTAAGTTATGTTTACAACAGTTTGCCGCAGTTTTTGCCTTATATATACATTTTTTAATTGACTAGCCGCACATTATACAATTCCTCTTTTAGCTTGTACTAAATTGATAAAATTTTCTACTTCGTCCATGAATAAACAACAACCAGAACAACGGTTCCCAGAAATATACAATATTTCAATCTCTTTGGTTCACAATCTTAAAAGTCAGGTTAGGTTTGGCAAATTTAATTCGACAGTTGAAGTGATCGCTCAAAAATTGGAATTGATCAAGTTTTATCGCCGTGCTGTGCTACCTGAACACGTGATTAGTTCGCGCGTACGATTGGCTAATTATTTGTTCTATAGTCGAGCTGAGCTAAACGGGCTATGATAAGACGCACCTTTAGAAAATATGTTTCTCATGCACAACTTATTTCAAGTCCTGATTTATTTGATCGCTCGTTATATTTGTATTTCTATTATCCATAAGTTCCTATGGAGTTCATGTGTTGGATAATAAAGTCTATTATTATTATTATTATTTTAAAATTTTGTTACTACCTCGTTGTGTTCTGCTGTCTCGGTCATATATTACCATGGCCCTTGTTTAATTAATGAGTAGATAGAGTAAAATTACTTTCGGATGAGACTGAAGATGCGCGAGCGATGACGTTACAAAAATACTGAACACCTTAAAAACATTGAGCAGTCTTGACAATATAGGCGGCAGTTTTAAATTTAAATAATATTTAGTTATATTAAACCATAATAATTATGTTTTGTTGTCGATTTTAAATAAACTTATTACTTCGCGAAGAATAAAATAATTATTAAATCAATTGGTATTATGTAACAAATTTTTTATAAATTGTATTTTACAATGAAATATTTCTTTTTATAGTGCTTTCACATTTAAGTCTTTGTATTTACAAATTATTATTATATTAATCCATATTTTGTAACATGGTTTTCATTAACCTTAATTTTGTTTTTTCTCATTATAATTTTACTCCTAACCAAAATCTCACTTTAGAGACATTAAAAGAAGATAAATACACAAGCATGTGCCTAGAAAAATTTTTGTATTTATTAAAACAAATTTACATACATACAATGTATAATCAAATATTTATTTTCGCTGATGACAAAATTAATATAATATATTTTAAAACATTTAAAATCTTCAGTCTTCATCGCTTGAAAGATCGTAGAAATCATCTTGAGAGTCATTATTGACATTAATAATAAATTCTTCACAAAAATCATCCATTATGTGCTCCTTCATAATGTAATCTTTTTCTACACCTTCTACATGTCGACAAGTTTCTGACCATTCCTCTACCTTGATGTTTGAAAATTCTTCTCTCGCCAATTTTTCAACATCATTTATATGAAATGTAACATTTCTTGATGCAACCCGATTCTTTACAATGCCCCAGACCTCAAACCACTCCATTAAAATCTTACGGTTATCAGTAGTTTTTTTTCCATCTAGCAAATAAAAAGTTTTGAGTGATATTACTAAAAATAATAAAAAAAGTACCTGAATCCTATTCGCAGCAATAATTTCCTAAAAGATGATAGCCCTCCTGCAAAACCGATTCCTTCATCATCGTGAATTTTATTATAAATGGCTTTTATTGTGGGTCTTCTCTTTTCAGTCACATGAAAATTATGTATAATTCTGCGAATAATTTCTTCCCCACAGTTATTGACAGTAGATTTTGATGATGGTTTTGGTGGTTTTATTTTTGTCGATAAGAATGAATTTACTTTTCTTGTTTCAACAGCATGACCTTCTTTAATTATTCGACCTACAGTGCTCCTAGAAATACCTGTTGCTTCTGCAACTGTATCTAGCAGCTGATCTATAAATGATGAACAACATAAATTATAATTTTGAATTTGATTTAAAAAAAGTAATATTATTACAGGTTAAATATTATGTATCCACCTAATTTGTAAATATATTTACCTGTCACACTTTCTTTTTTAAAATAGTTATATACATTAAAAATTATTTCACGAGATTGTTCAAGAATAACTTTTCTCTTTTTTGAACAAGGGCTCACTTCCTCCAGGACAGAGTTTGTTGCCATCTCAGACATTTTACCCTGTGTAAATAAATACAACTAAATTTTCAGGAATTTTATGATAAGTATATTTCTACTTACAAGAGGATGGATTCTTACTCTTGAATAGCTTTGAAAAAAAATTAATTAATAGATAAAACACAACAATAATATTACAAATAGGAAAACTCTCAATGTACGTACAACACCACTACGAAACACACCGATCAAATGCCTGGTACTGACTGACAAATAATCGATAAACGTTTGTGGCTCGTATAGTACACGGATTTATACTACTAGCTGTTTCTCTCATTTATGAGGTGGCTCTCTTTCTAATTACTAAAATGTGTTTCTGCGCCAGTCTCATCCGAAAATGATTTTACTCTACCAGGTTGTGTCAGAACAATCTACTTCACTGTCCGCGTCAAAAAAAAATCGGGGCATGTCTTAAAACGATTTTAACATTTATTTAGTTTTGTAAGTAAGTCTTTTGTCAATATTAGCAGCCATGAATATATGGTTATGCATTTGTCATTATTAAGTTAGTATGATGCAACAAAGTACTGTCACAATAGGTAAAAAAAGTGCCCCGTTTTTTATGTCGCGAACAGTAGTTTAATATTTTAAATATATCTGTCATTGCAAATTTATTGTATTTTCGCGAAGTAATGTAATTGTAAATATGCTTTCTACACTTTACGACGCTATTTTATTCGAATTTTTCATTGAAAAAATTCGCCCTTAAGTAGAAATCGAACCCACGATCTCTGGCTTGCCGGACCATTGCTCTACCACTAAGCTGTTAAAGGCGTGAATTAGGAACTTTTACGGGGATGCCTTGAGTTACATCAAGGAAACAGATGAATATACTTGCCCGTAGTACGGCAGTTGTGCAAATTTATTGCTTTTTCGCGGAGTACTACGCCGTACTACGGGCAAGTATATTCATCTGTTTCCTTGATGTAACTCAAGGCATCCCCATAAAAGTCTAATTCACGCCTTTAACAGTGTAATAAGTGTAGAAAGCATATTTACTATATCTGTCACTTATTATGAACAAATTTATAGTTTATGTCATTAAATAAAATTAATATTTTTGAATATAATATTCAAAATCGAACTTGAAAAATTTAAACCTAATCCAACCTTAGTCTGTATTCGCATTTCTATTTGCAGTATCCAGTTATATTTCAAAAGCAACAACCAGATTCACAAAAAGCTGAGAAATTCGAAGAAGTACTAGGCTACCTCGACGGCTTTCTCGAAAACCAAGTGTGGGTTGCTGGACCTTATATGACGGTAGCCGATTTTGCAATAGCTTCAACGATTACCACAGCTAAAGTAAGATAATATTCCTTAAATAATTATAATGGAGGTTTTGAATTATATTTCATTTTAAGATTGCCTTTGTTCGATTTACGTTGCAATTTTTTAAAATTTGTGTAAAGTTGTCTACATTACTAATTAGAGCAAAATTGTTTAATTCACGCCATTATTTTGTAGGTGGTTTTATTTGATATCTCGAAATTTCCGAACGTTGATAGTTGGTACCAAAGAGCCAAGAAAACTATGGCCGATTATGGTTTCGAAGAAGTTAATGAAAAAGGTGCCGAAATGTTGGGGAATATGTTCAAGAATAACATTCAATAATTTCACGAATACAAAGCAAATGTGTTTTGAAAATCAAGGCACTTAATATATAGATTTTTCTTTCAAGAAGTTATAAAAAATGCAAATATTATATCAATACAAAAAGAACTGGGGGAGGTGTAGATGTGACTTCGTATTATTGTAGGCACTCAATTTTTACAATTTAATAATAAAAATATATTTTTGTAAACAAGATAGATTCAACACTGGGAAAATTACAATTTACTAGACTACTAGAAACTTGCACACTTTTACGAGAATACGTGTAAGTTGTAATAATCGATTCTTAATAAATTGTTGAAGTTACAAATGTAGTTTTCTTTGATTTTACTTCAATTGAAAATATTATTTTAAATACATCAAAATTAAAAATATTATGCTCGTTTAATCAAATTAAATCAGTTGACATGTTACTTTATTTTGGGGGATTTTTAGCGGCGATTTACAAAATTTTGGATTTATTTAACAGGCATACATACACTACCGTTCACTTTTGGTAAAAAGGAAAAATTATGAAAAATAAAGAACAAATAAATCAGAAACAAAACTAGAAAATAAAATACCGGGTGTTCTTGAAATAAATAGATAACGTATGAAAAATGGAAAGGTATATATATATATATATATATATATATATATATATATATATATATATATATATATAAAATTAAGTCTGCGTATGTTTGCGCTCGCAAAAGTCGAAAATTAGTCTGTCGCTTGATTTGAAATTTTGACACAACGTTGCATTCAAATACGCGAGTATTTTTATAAAATAATTTTTTTTTTGCATTGCGCGACAAAGTCTTCCCGCACCGGTTAAATAAGTAGACATAAGTTGCGCAAAAATTTCTCAAATACTTGATTTGGTAGTACTTTTTTATTACAAGTTGACGTTTGCTAATCATATACTCTATTTACGGTAACATATTGTTATCAAATTTTAATGATGAAAAGGAAGATAACTTTGATTTAATCTTGAATGAATTGTCCTATATTTGGAAAACAATTAAATAAATAGATGAGTTTTTGAAAGAAAAATAAAGAGAAATGATTATTGACTTTATAGAGATACTTCGCTCAGGTTCGAACATAGGTCGCCTTTTTCGACACGCAATCACAGAACGTCAAAGGAGATCAAACTGCAATGATCAAAACGTTTAGACGAAACTGAACGTCTTAGAGTCAGAAGTTATCAAAGGCGAGCAGAAGAATCGGCAGATCAACGCGAAGAAAGACTTGAGATGAAGAAAGTCTTACGAGTTGAATCTAGAAGAAGAGAAGCATAATCGTTTCAACAACGCCAAGAACAATTAGATTAACAGCGAGGACGTATGCAGTTGCAATATCTGAATGATTGAGATTCATATCACCAAATCGCTTTTTCATACGAACCGGATATTCAATCCAATATCTCATGTAACTTCGTTCAAATCGGAAAAATGGACGAAGTACAAACCATACGATTAAAAGTTAAAAAATTGATGAATAATCTAATTAAAGTAACAATTCTGATTGGACCTCATAAAGGTGAAGACGTACTACTTCCACTAATACTACTCATTCCGACCGATATGGGGTTTGATTTCAAATGACATGCGTTTGCTATGATTATCAATAGAGCGTAATAAAACGAGCAAAAATATGTCGCATTCTCCAGAGACGGTAAACCGTCTGATATTTATGTTTTTGCCAACGGACAAACAAAAAATGGAGTCAATCCACTAGTTTTACAATAAAAAATAATTTTTTGTGAAAAACTTTCATTTCATTCCACATAGTCACAGCAACGCAAGGCATTGTATTGAATTGAATGGTGTGTTTTCTCAGTGAATCTGTATTCCCTACAATACTTTTATTTACATTCCTATTGATTTCATACCAGACCGAGCAATAGCGAAGCGTGGCCATGTTTAGGTAGTAATTATGTAGAATATGAAAACAAAATATTTTCCCAAAATTCTTTCTCAGGCACGAAAAAAAATTATAAAAATATTTATAAAAATTTTGTCCCGCCATTGGCCACTGGATTTCACTTTCGATCGTTACATATTGCTGTGAATAGTGGGTTTGATTGAAAGGTAGTCCACAGTTCACCACAATATGTCCGAACTAAACTCAGTCAATGTTTTCTTCTTAATTGAAACTTCTTAATCTAGGGCTTTCTCGTACAAGAATGTGGAAATTCAAAATAGTCAATAAAAATACACAATTTTATTTTATTTTTTATTTAAAAAAAAAGAAAAAAAATTTTGTCTTTACAAAGTGTAAAGACTCCAACTGTAACATAATACAGAAGCGGAGAGTAAAAAGATTGTGTGATACAAGACACGCACACAATGAAAAATCTCTCATGAAACGCGAGCAAAAATTAAACTCTAATAGATTGTTTAGAAAACTTTAAAATTCAAAATTTAAATAATTATCCCCAAATTCAAAACGTAAATAGACCAATTGTCAAACACGCGTAAATAACTTTCACTCATGCGCACTAACATGAGCATAAAATCTCCCTCCAAAACCTGAATTTCTAAATGTTCTAGAATAACGTGACAAGCAAAAAAAAACTCCCTCATAAAAAATATGATAGTTTTCTTTACCATCTATATATTAAGCTAATATAACAAAAAATCAATATATATCTAGGCAAAATTACAATAGAATTACAAAGAAAATAATTAATATAAATGTAATATGAAAAATTACTTACGTTAACGTAAAATTTTCACACAAAAACTGAATAGGAGAGATTTCAAGTGGATTTCAAATACTCTTAACTATACGAGATAAAACAACACTCGTAATTAAACGATAATGAAATTTAAATTCACATCAAAGCACAAAAACCAAAATAAACCGAAGTTATAAAAATATAGAAATAAAAAAGAAGTTTTTATCTCTAAGACATGTTCCACTTGAAGCACAAAGTATCTCTCTGACCCGGAAAAATATATCGGACATAGAGTACGAATAATCCAAAATAATCACTCCAGTCGATACACTTCCTGTTCAATTTGACTACGGTGAACAACATAAATATAAAAAGTATACAAGCGCGGTCAATAAAATACGCCATAATAAATATTTAAACAAAATTCAAGATATTAATAAATATGAATCTATAAACAAATTGTACATAATAAATAATTATTTTTAAAATTGTTCTTCGGGGAAAAGTTCACTGCAATATGTACATGAGAACTTCTGACTTTAAGACGTTCAGTTTCTAAACGTTTTGATCATTGCAGTTTGATCTCCTTTGACGATCTGTGATTGCGTGTCGAAAAGGGCGACCTATGTTCGAACCTGAGCGAAGTATCTCTATAAAGTCAATAATCATTTCTCCTTATTTTTCTTTCAAGAACTCAGCTATTTATTTAATTGTTTTCCAAATATCAATATCAAGTTTTCGTATAGGACAATTCATTCAAGATTAAATCAAAGTTATCTCCCTTTTCATCATTAAAATTTCATATATGATTTACATTTAAGTTTTATTATTAACGACAAACAAAAAATGGAATCAATCCACTAGTTTTAGAATAAAAAATAGTTTTTTGTGAAAAACTTTTTTCTTCCTTTCATTTCATTCCACATAGTCACAACAACGCAAGGCATTGTATTCAATTGAATTATGTGTTTTCTCAGTGAATCTGTGCTCGTGGCCATGTTTAGATAGTAATTATATAGAATATGAAAACAAAATATTTTTCCAAAATTCTTTCTCAGGCACGAAAAAAAATTATAAAAATATTTATAAAAATTTTGTCCCGCCATTAGCCACTGGATTTCACTTTCGATCGTTACATGTGTATAAACAGCTGATTTCGTACGTAAATATAGTAAACACAATGTTATCTTAGTGTTGTTTTTGTAACATCGACAGCTGCTACGTATGTAATACACACATACGCTTTAGCGCTTTGCTCTGAATACTGATGGCAAGTTATTAGACGTATTTCAAAGCGGCAATGTATATCTCTTCGTCATAAAAAGTATGATAGGATAGACATTCAACTGTGACTAGTAGGAGACATAATTTGAAGGCAAAGTTGTACATTTTGCATTTAGATCAAAAACTATTCCGTTAAAATGTTGCCGTATTTAAAACGTCCATGCCGTCCAAAGAGCTTAGACACGAGGGGGGATTTATATGCCCCCCCACCAAGCAACGAATCGTAATAGAATTTTTAACGCTGGTTAATAATAACGAGGTTGCGCGCTCCTCGAAATTTATAGGCGTTTGAAAGTTGTTTATGTGATTGTACAGATATGAAGAATGTTCGCCACTGGGTTTGACATGTAAAACTCTGTCATAGAGGTGAAACGATGGTATTTGATGAAAAACGATCAGGCCAATCAGTATCAGTGACGCCTGAGAAGAATCAAAGACAAGTGAATGCACTGGTTCAAGGATATCGCAGAATTACGCAAAAACAAATTGCTTGGTAATTAGGCAATAGTCCAGAGAGAGTTCAGTTCATTGTTCAGACGTTGAATCACAGAAAAGTTTGCGCCAGGTGGGTCTTGCAATAACTAACGAAAGTCATGAAGGAACAAACAAAAACATTTGTCAAAAACTTCTTAGCCAGTATCGACGTGAAGAAGATGATTTTCTCATAGACCATCATCATGGAGGACGAATCTTGAGTTCATCATTACAACTCTGAAAACAAGCGTCAGATAATGGAATATCTTCGTCCTGATTCTCCACGTGTACGAAAATTCAAAAGAGTTCCATTAGTGCAGAAAGTCATTCTCACTATTTTCTGGGATGCGAAAAGAATCATTCATTCCGAATATCTGCCGAAGGAATCAACAATTAATTCAATAAGGTACTGTAAAACTCTACAATCGCTAAAGAATTGTAAGCGTAGAGTAAGGACGGATAGAAAGAATTTTCTCGTGCACGACAACGCCGGACTGCATTTCAGCAACGAAACGATGCAGACAGTGATGAGCTTGAAATTCATGGTTGTTTCGCACCCTTCGTACAGTCTGATTTGGCACTCAGATTTTTGGTTGCTCCCGAAGTTGAAGAATGTATTGAGAGACAACAATGGGTCAACATTAAACAAGAAAGTCTTCTCAGGGAGCCAATGAAGAAATTGATTCAACGCTTGGAGAAATATAGGATTAAATGGTGATTATGGGGAAAAGTATTTATGACCATTGGTAGTACCATAAATCTACTTCATTTTAATACTGGTTTCATTGTTTTGTCTTTTCTTATTCTTATTTTACACAATTGGAAACCTTATATATCAATCTGTCCTCGAGCTAAAACAATTACACTATCTTTTTCTCTCTTTTGTGATGTTTTTACTTCGTTAGTTCTTTCGAAATAGGAAACAATATAAAGTTCATTACCGGAACGGACATCTCTAGAATTAATGTACTTTATCTCTACTTTTTGCCTGCAATAAATTGCAAATGAAATGACATCGAAATAAACTAAAATGAATTTTCTCCGCTTTAAATTATAATTTAGAACATACACGTACATAACATTTATGTAACATGAATTCATATGCGCAAAATATTCTTTAATATTCATATTTAAATAGGCAATGTTTTAGCAACTGCGGTGGAATCTAGAATAGGGTATGTCGGAAGCCACATATGTATCTTTGTACCTCACTGTTACAAGTTTTATGTAGATGTGTGACCAAGTTTCTTGTCATATTTAATAACGTGTTCATGGTGTTATAAATTATTCTAAATATTTCCTTCCATGAATACGAATTTTAAGTTGAATTTATTTAATTTATTCCATGCAGGCATTGTTCAAATATTTAGGAATAGATGCGCCAACATGTTTTGTTATGATACGTTTTCTAAGTTTTATTATATTTTTATAAACAAGAACTCTCCTTAACTATTGGTGGTTGTATAAGTAATAGCTTTGTCGAAGAAAAGGTAATGGAAATGATTTTGAAATAAAAACTTCACTGAATTGATTCCTTTATTCTCTGAGATATAATAAAGCAAGCATCAATCAAAAATCAAAATTTGCGAATGGGCAGAAGACTTGTCATAAACGAGAATAACTCCGAATAATATAGGAAAAGAAGATAAGGAGTTCAAAGTAAAGCCGATTGGAGAGTTGAGAGAATTGCTAGGCAATTTTTTCAATTCTTAAAGGAAAGACATTCAGTATCATTAGGGCCTTTCGTTTTTGCGATTTTGATGATTGGCGAATGAATAGCTGAATTGGTAAGGACATATAGTAAGAATGGCCCCGGATAGTAAAAGAAAAGAAGAATGGTTTGCAGATTAAGGAAAAGACGAATTTATTGTTCTTGGCACATTTCTTTCATTTCTTCCTACCTTTACAGTTTAATTTTCAGTTCCTCATTTGCTTTAATGTTGTGTCCTCCTTAATTATATCTCTCCATTTCTAGAGCTAGACTTTTTGTTGACCGATTGCATTACCCCACTAATCATGTCTGTTGCTTTTATGTATTTTAAGATAGTTTTTCTTTCTCGTTCTTCGTCTATTTCCTGCTATTTTTGTTCTATTTTCTCCTTCAACTGCCACATTTGAATTCAGTATTGTTATCATCAATTTTGTCTATATTTTTTCCTTTTCTTTTCTTGTTGCCGTTGCTTTTAACGTATTCGTGATAACAGGTCTTCTCGGAGTCATATATAAGGTGTCCCGTATCGTTATGTTCAGATTTTAGGAGTGTAAAAAATGCAAAACTTGTATATCCATTAATATGTGTTTCAAAGTTACAGATCTATGAATGTGATTGTGAGATCATGAAAAAAAATATAATCGTAAAGTCAATAGAAACTGATTTGATTTAAAAAAGTTCAATTAATAATATTTTAGAAATGTCCACCTCCTTGTTGAATGCAGGCTTGTGCCCGTAAGCCAACAGAAGAAGTACTTATCCGAATTTCATACTTGTCTTGTCGGATTTGCTCGGCAGTCAGGTGAATACGATCCAACAACTCTTCTCTTGTGTTCGAAACTTGCGCGTAGACTAAATTTTTCATGTACTCCCATAAATAAAAGTCAAGGGGATTAAGATCGGGTGATCTGGGTGGCCATGCAACAGGACCACCAAGGATACGTAATTAATTAAATAACTAAATTTAAAACGATATGTAAAATATAGAAATTCGAAAAGAACGTTGGAGAATACCTGGGTAGAGTTGGAGCGATAATTCTAGGAAGGGTTGTCAAACCAGAGCTGTAACAAAGGAAAGGCTTTATCTTTGCAAACGAATGTGTACAGAAAATGGCTAAGCTTAAATTAATATTTTAAATTCGATATATATTTTGTGAAAAATATAATTTAAAATTAAATTAAAACTTTCTTATCATACATGACGTGTAACAATTGATATGAATTCTCTTCTTTAGACATTAAATTGGAAGTGGCACCAAACAACGATTTAAAAAATAGGGTCTTTATTAAGAAAACTTTGGCATAAATCGCAAATACGACCTCTAACTTTTAGAACCGACAAAGTCTGTTGCGTTTAAATTGACAAATATTTGCTTTACACCATCGTTATTCTCCCCATCCAGTGATCCGCACCTCTAAAATTGGATCGGACGACATTTAGAAAAACTTTCGCTCGGTTAAACAGTTCGCATAAACAACGTTATTTATGCAAATTCCTGATGGGAAAAGGTGCCTCGTTCTAATGTCAACGTTGAGCGCCTTTCCTGTATCTTTTGCCTTTTCCGTACCCTTAAACCCTTCTATGAGAACATCCCAATGAGTTTACTACGTTAAACAAGTACTGTATCTGTAGCAGACGCTAATTTTCGATGCATTAGTCATTCAGAATTTCTCCCTACCCTTTCTAACGTTTACCCAGGGTGAAAATCCTTCGTCAAACAGAGATTTTGTCCTCATTCTGTCGTTTGTTGTCTTTATTTCTTAATTTTCAAAATAAACAAGTTTAATCCTCGTAATTTCTCTTCAAGTATGAACGTAAATATTATAAGCGCTGAGTAAAGAATGTATATGCATTGTTTTACTTATAAAAGTTTCAGCACTTAATTAAAATCTAACACTGTGTACTTTCAGTATACATAATAATTTTGAAAGGAGCGATTCCTAAGGATTTTTGAAGAAATAAAATTAGTATAAACATGAGTCCGTTCCGAGATAAAGAGTGTTAAGAAAATCGTAATGTTACGTCACTGCTTTTCTTAAATTAAAAATTATTTTAGAAATTTTAGAAAGCAAATTTGATTCCTTGACTTGTTTCCGTACGACACAAGGTTTTCGCTTGCGTGGTACGAAAACAAGTCAAACCATAAAAACCATTAGAAAAGTAATAATCAATTCTGATCTAATTAGTGAACAATTTTAATGGACTACTAACAATTTTGGGTGAAGATGCATTTTAGGTACCGTAAAGAGGGGCGAAATTGATTTGGTGGGGTGAAATTGATAACTACATCCGCTTCAAACATTTTTAAATTTGCCGCGTTACTTGTTTGAGTTTTGTCAGTTGGCAATCTGGTGTCATTTATAAAAATATATATATATATATATATATATATATATAGTGGTACAACCACAGATTGCATAGAAGTGTCGCTCTTGGTAATATCTTTTGTTTTTGTCGCATAAAAACTAAATTATAAGTGAGCCTACTATTTCAACACTCAACTTCAACTTCAGAACTATTGAAGGTACGTAAAAAATTAAAGCTATTTAAACTCACCCAGCCGCATGGACGTACATACTGGTATCTCCTAACCTATTTCGTACTCGTTGTTTTAATGTGCTTTGACTAGTAGCGCGAGAATTTGAAAAATACAACGTGGGGTGAAATTGATCATAGGCGTGAGGCCAATGTGATCGTTTATGTTTACTGTGAACTTTATTGCTTAGATGTGTTTTTTCTTTATTTAAGGGTTTTCAAAATGGTACGACTTTATAAAAGGAAGTCTGGAGCTAGAAACTACAAAAACTATTCTCAACAAAATGTTGAAAATGCTCTGGAGAAAGTTGTAGATCATGGATGGAGCTTACGAAAAACTGCTAAGGAATTTAAAATTCCATACGGCACCCTTCACAACAGATTTCATGGACAACGTGTAGGAAAAAATGGTGGCCAGGTCATTTTTTCTAGGAATGAAGAAAAATCCCTAATTCAATCTATCTCAACTTTTGGAGAATGGGGGTTTCCCTTAACTTTGTTAGACGTCAGACAACTTGCAAAAAACTATCTAGATAGCCGGGGCCGTACTGTGGCCAAATTTACTAACAATATGCCAGGTAAGGATTGGGCATATTCGCTATTACGCAGATATAAAAACGAAGTTACCAATAAATTAGCAGCAAACATAAAACGATCTCGCGCTGATGTGTCAAGGCAAATTATAGTCGACTATTTTGAAAACTTGAATGTTACACTAGAGTGAGTTCCGCCGTCTAACATATTCAATTATGATGAGACGAATCTACAGGATGATCCGGGGCAAAAGAAAATGTTGTTCCGTAGAGGAACTAAATACCCGGAACGTATTTGTAACTTTAGTAAAAGTGCAACGTCAATTATGATGTGCGGTTCCGCTTCAGAAGTTCTGTTGCCGCCGTACGCTATTTATAAATCGGAGAAGATGTGGGTGCAGTGGACCGAGCAAGGTCCAAAAGGGCCACCATACTGTAATGCAAAATGCTGCTCATCAGGTTCCCGTTACAACCGCACGCATCATGGATGGATTGATGCCCAAACTTTCGCAGATTGGTTTGTTTCAAACTTTCTCCCACAAGCCAAGAGACTTGAAGGGCATACAGTTTTATTGGGCGACAATTTATCGTCCCACTTTACCAACGAGGTGTTGCAGCTATGTGCTGCAAATAATATATCATTCGTTTGCCTCCCAAAGAACTCAACCCATCTCACTCAACCGCTTGATGTTGGATTTTTCCGACCTTTTAAAATTGCTTGGAGGGGTGTTTTGACTAGATGAAAAGCTGCCCATAAACTTTCAGCGTCTATCGATAAAAAGGACTTTCCACACTTACTGAATGCAACATTGCTGGAAATGGATAAGAAGATCGCTAATGGCGCTATAAGAAAAGATCTGGTGATGTCCTTTAATGCAACTGGAATATCACCGTTAGATCCGAATCCTGTTTCGCAAAAAAATCCCTCAGAAGACACTGATGAACCCAACAACGATCTCAACAATGTGTTGGTTGCATATTTGCAGCAGCAAAGATTTTCAGCGGTGCCATCAAGACGGAATATAAAAAGACAAAAACTTGAAAAAGTGTGACTGCGCCAGACGAAGACTCAGATAGCGAATTCAGTGCACCTGATTCATTGACCAAAGATAATTCTGACAATGAACCGATGGAAGATAGTCATGAAGAAGTAGAATATACAGCACCAGAGCAAAATGGAATCGAGAAGGGAAACTTTGTATTGGTGAAAGTATTCGGTGGTTCAAGGAAGAAAACAATGTATAGATACGTTGCATTAGTTCAAAATGTAACAAATGACAGTGAAATAGAACTGCTGGGAATGAAGTCTTTGGACAAAGAAGGCAAAATTTTCAAAACTGAAGAAACTAACAAATTTGCAGTTGAATTTGCAGACATAATAGCTCAGCTTCCGAATCCCACATTAAAAGCATATTTGGTAAGCTACAGGCGTACTATTTTGACCACGTAATCGATATCAAGGAAATCTAGTTGTTTAGAATTTTTATGTATTATGTCTTTTTCAAATAAATTGATAATAATCGAGAAAAGTTAAACGGATGATGCTGATCAATTTCACCCCGAAACCGAAAATTTCCAATAACATTTTAATCATCCAATATATTTCGGTCAGGGTCAAATTGATCGCACTTATACAGTTCGTATGTGCATCCTATGCAATAAATTGCAAGTGATCAATTTCACCCCGCTCTGAGGGTGTAGTTGATCATCTTTTATTTTCATTATGTGAACAAATACAAAAATAATTTTTGGTTTTTACAAAATGTAACGGCTACATATCTTGTACCCCCACCCACTTTAAGGGAAATTAACCACCATTTTATTATTTTAAACAAAAATACAAGCAAAAATGCAATATTTATGATCAATTTCGCCCCACTTTACGGTACCTTAGTTAGGCAAAATATTATACAAGAATTTGTAACCAAAGAAACGCGATTACTACTCAACAGCGTTGCCATATGTTAGATTATTTGGAGTAAGTAATTTCAAGACAGATAAGATTATAAAGATGACAATACTCAACAAAATCGTGATCACACAACAACTTTACACGGCCTCCACGTATATACAGTGTATACGTGGACGCCGTGTAAAGTTGTAAAATTTAAACTTTCCTATACACATTCGTTTGCAAAGATAAAGCCTATCTTTTGTTACCTCTCTGGTTAGACGACCCTTCCTAGAATTATCTCTCCAACACTACCCAGGTATTCACCAACGTTCTTTTCGAATTTGTATATTTTACATATCATTTTAAATTTAGTTATTTAATTAATTAATTACGTATACTTCTTCATAATTATGTCATATCGCATATCATTTTTAAGCATTCTTCACAAGGAATATTTTAATGATATTTATTTCATCGATATCGCATCTCCGATTAGTTCATTATTCTTAAGGCCGGTTGTACAATATCCCGATATACTTCCCGATAGCGTTATCCTCCCGATAACTCGGTTTTTGTCGTATTACAATATACAGAAATCCTTATTTGTCAGATTATCGTGGGAATAATTTGTCGGGTACTCGCAATTGCCGATATGTTAGTTATCCGGCCGATAGTCGTGTAAACACAAAACACAACCTGCAACGCGTTTCACTGACGCTGTTTATTCGAAGGCACTCATTACTGCTATTTTAAGGCCGTTTTACTTTATTATTAATGAAAAATTCAAAAATAAATATAAACGCATAACCAATTATTCAAAAGAAGAATGTTGGCGACTCATAGAAATTGTGGAGTTTTATGCACACATAATTGAAAATAAAAAAACTGATGCATTTACATTAAAAGAAAAGGTAAGCTAGGTTTATCAGTCATTATATTTTTAATATAAATATCTATTTTTGTTAGAAAAATGCGTGGCAAAGTATATGCCTCAAGTTTAGTTCGATTAGTACACAAAACTGTTCTTGGGAACAACTTCGAAGCAAATATAAAACACTAAAAAAGGAAACAAGACGAGCTGTGAACAAAAACAATCAACAAATTGAAATTAATAAATTAACAATTTTAATTGACTGTTTACAAATTAGTAACAATTTTGGGTGAAGATGCATTTTAGGTACCTTAGTTAGGCAAAATATTATACATGAATTTGCAACCAATGAAATGCGATTACTACTCAACAGCGTTGCCATATGTTAGATTATTTGAAGTAAATAATTTTAAGACAGATAAGGTTATCAAGAAGACAATACTCAACAAAATCGTGATCAACAGAAATTTGAAACAAAAGTTCCAGAATATTGATTGAATATATTGTCACAGGTTCTTCAGAATAAGAGTGTTGGGTTTATGACCAGTGCCATACAATGTCTAAAAAATTCGTAATATACGCGAAGTGTGTGTCTTTTTAAAAGCCTGGGTAATATCTAAACATACTACTGTGCATAAATCTAAAATTGTTTTATTGAGATAATGAAATTATAGTTTTACGCATTTCTTGTACGCAGTGAAAAATATGCATTATGAATTTTCATATTTTTAATACCAATTTTTGTATATTTAGATTTGGAAATGTTAATAGTTCAGTGACTTTTGATGACCCCTAATTATTTTGCAACATGAGCCACCATTAATCAATATTTACATAAAAAATGAACAAACTTAAACGCTATAATTTTTATACGAAACAACCCCGTCAATCTCAGTATATGTGGCAATATATTATTTTCCTCCGATTTTACTGGCATCTAACCTAAAAAAAAGTTAATATATTTAATAAACATTGCCGCATCTAAGGCACTTTTGTATTTTATGAGCCTATTTCCCGCGAACAACAATAGCCCGCTGAAACTATATATTTTGCGATATTAAAAGGTTAAATGGTAGTAAAGGAAATATATCGCCACATCAGTATAATACATCGACTGTTTATCGTGGTTAAAGCTTCTTCGACGTTTAAACAATGATTTAAGTTTAATAACCCAGAAGATTGAGGCACGAAAATTAATCAAATAAAATACAATAAATTGTTGAACATTTCAGTTTTTTACTACTAATTTTTTTATAATCGAAGCTTTCAAGTTTGTAACGTACGATCGAATTCATAAATAACGGGTGTTCAGAAACATTCGAAGTCAAAGTAGTCCTTGAAAATATGAAGTCATGTCTGAGATAGATTAATTTTTGACAGACAACAGTTGACATTTAATAATTATTACAAATCAGATACTTAAGTAAAGATATACGATTTTTTGTTCAGAGCCCACTTGACTTCGAATGTTTCTGAACACCCGTTACATTTTTTAGCGATAACTATTTTTAAGTAAAATGAGATTATCTAAATTGTTTAGCATTTCATAATTGATAATTCTTATACAGGATATTTTTAACTATGTTTACCAGATGTCATATAAATCGCCCCAAGCTGTAACTCTGTTATTTACATTCCGATTTTCATGAGACAGCTACCAAATGAAATGGTTTGATGAATACTATGATTGAGGCTACGTTTACTATTTTCCAGCGCCATCTTCAATTTCTAGCGATTATCAACTTTCAAATTTTTGGTATTCAAGATTTTTCAAATTGCTCGGTATATTTTTTTTGCATAATTGGATAGAGATTTTTTTTCTGAATCCATTGATGCGCAATAAATCAATTTTAGTTAAATTTAGAAGAAAAAAATTATTAAAACACTGTCCGTATATTCTCTTAGTCACAGAATATTCATTTTAGGAAATAATGTTTAATGCACAACTCTTCATGTAATTTATATCTACATTGGAGAATTCTTGAATTTTTATTTCTTAAATTGTTTTTGAGCTACACCTTATTTTTCAATGGAGACTTGTTAATTTTATGCTACCACTGGATAGAGTATTTTTGATATTTGCAATAGTATTAAAAAAATTGAACTTATTTTAATAACATTTTTTCAAGAAACCATTGGTTCTCAAAAATCTCTCTTAACCATTGACTAATATTTCTAAGCTGTATGGTATACCCATAATTCGCTTACGTCCTATTGTCAACACCTTAAATGGCATTGCTTGGAAACTGCACAATGCTCACATCGGTACACGGAATTTATCCAAAATTCTCAAAACTACTGGTAAGTATCCTCGTCGAATCCTTATTTACCAAAGTTCCCATACCTGACGCGATACAAATAATCCGAGTAGTTTTCTCTTCTGGTAGCCAGTCTGACAATGTAGTTGACCTAGTAGAAAATTGCCTAACTTCTACCTATTTTCAATTTCGTGAAAATACAAATCCTTTGATCCTATACCAAAAGATTAAAGTGCTAGTTTAGTTAGGTTGACAGCGTCCTCGTTATCTGGCCACATGGAACAACTTCCTTGAACAAATTCCTTAATTTTCTAAATAAACAATACAATTCCATTCATTTTTCTATGGAGTCGAGTCGTTCCTTTCATTTCTTAGTGAACCTTGGTGATAGTTCATTAGGACATTCCGCGTATCACGAACCTACACCAATCGATAGATAATTAAACGTCCTTTTCCGCTATCATACTACACGAAAAACACATAAACTCCTTAGTCCAAAGAGTCTTATTCATGATTACTTCCTGAATTCCTGTCTGGAATCGCAAGCTTGGCACTGCTTTCTTTATGGCTGATGTTTCGACCATTGTTGCAAGGACTTCAGGGTTGCTTTTACTGTTGCTGAACTGAAACTGAGCAGTCCTGAAGATGTCCCTTGCAACCGAAGTGGAAACGTCAGCCAGAAAGGAAGCAGTGCCAAGGACGCAGTTAAAGCCAGGATCCTAGACGCAATTATGGACAACGATCGCAGTAGCCTACAAACCAGATTAGCCTTCTCCATATCTGAACATAAGTCTCTACCTAAATAAATTAACAATGGTACCAATACCTTAATTAATATGTAGCACTATGTTCTTATGGGTTTCGCTATGTTGTCGTAACTTCACTCGACGTTTCGCTGTTCATAGTACCAGCTTCTTCAGGATCTAGTATCAAACTATCTATCTGATACCAGACAATCTTCTTGCGTGTTTCGCCGTGTTGTCGCAATTTCACTAGGCTTTTCGCTATTCATTCAGATCCCAAAGTACTTATAAGTGGCAACGGCCGTGAAAGTCTATGGAATTTTACATTAATTATTAACAAATATTTAAAGCACGATATTACCATAAACAAACTGAACCCAAAAAATTGTCCTGTTCCGTTTCTCACCTAAACTAAAATCAAATAATAAGTATATTCAGTTATGCTAAGGTATGTATAAAAAGTTATTCAATAAAAGAAGCATCTACAATATAAAAATACCAAAATATTGCGTAAGAAACTTAAGAACTTTTTCCCAATATATAAAAGAACCACAAATCAAGCTTCGATGTATTCGACATCTGTTGCCCTTTAGCTTAGACCGCTTCGTTGACTCAACAGATGATTAAAGTATAATAAATTTTCTTTATTTCCTTTTAAAAATAAAGTTAATATTGTACTAATAGCTTACGTGAACTATTTGATTTATTAAAAAAATATATATTTAGGAGAATTTCTAATAAGTGGAGTATTTACATATGTAATATATTGTTATGGTAACACTATATTATTCGACTAATCAATACACATTGTAGAAATATTTTAGGCGCAGACAACCAAAACGCGTTTTGCTCAAATTACATAATTTCCAGAAAACAAAAAGTTTATTATAAAACACATGTTCTGATAAAATTCAAGAAGCCGAAAAATTTGCGAAAAATCAGTCTTCCAATAAAGGTCTTTATCCTCAAAAATTTCCATTCGTTATATATCCCAGGAATTTGAAAAAGGACGAGGATAAATGCTCTTTGATTGTCCGTGAACAAGTGGACAAAACTCATTTTGTTTGAAAAAGTCAGTGCTGTTTGAGCTATTGCAGAAACCATGACAAAACAGTGTTAAAAAGAAGTATGAATACAAATCTTCGAACCTATAATTTCACCTCCACATCATATTCTTGGCATTGACACAATTCTGATTGCTCAGAATCACCTGCATCTTCATCCTCACCTTTATCTCCAGAAATATACATTGTTAGATAGTTAGATAAAATTGGAGCAAGCCATGCCAATTCTGGATCATTTCTCCAATTTTCGGAAGCCAATGCAATTAGTAATTCAGTTAAGCTCTTTATTTTCTTCCCTTCTATTTTCTTTCCTTTCTTGAATAGAGTTTCGTATTTTTTCGATTTATCATCGTTTCTATAAAATTGCTCAATTTTGCCATTTCTTATTCTTCCGATGAAGATCCTCTTTGTTTCGCTGATTCATGCAACTTCTTTTAAGCATGTCAAAGTTTTTTTGAAATCAAAAATAACTGCCCATTCTACCCCTAATTTTCCTTCTCCAATTTTAGAATAAAGCTTCCAGTATTTTTCTGGTGATTTTATCATACCTAGTGCTCTTATCAATCTTTAGGCCGTGCCAAATACGCGATCAGCAGGTAGGTACGAATGTACACGAACTGGAAAACAAATTCTTATGGACTGTAAGTGGAGCATGCCTTTAAAGCCAAATCATGAACATGTGGACAATATGGCTATTTTTATTCTGGCCACCGCATTCACCCGAGTACTGCCATAGTTCATTCACATAGTCTGGGACTTACATTTTTGAGAGGAAATCAAAAACTGCAGAACCTATTTTGGTTGATTCACGACTGGCTTGAGTCTCTAGTCAGGAATAAGAAAATAGTGTCCTGCTCGAAATATCAGTGATGTAGCAATGAATATAAACAGACTTGTTGTGTTTAAAAAGCATCTCCTATTCAGACTTTAGGTGGAATTTGCACTTGCTGTAAATCAAAGCAAAAAGAAAGACTTCATTTTGCAAAATTGCTTGCTCGGTAAAGACCGGTATATAATTCTTATAAGTAAAGTGTAATAACTAAGGTAGGACATCAATTTCTACATATTCAATGTATTACTTGTTCGACGAAACACGTCTCCTTAATTGCGTCCTAATTAATTGTTGCATCTTTCGCATTCTTGTTTAATTTAGTAACTAGGTTAATGTGTTGTGTAATATTAAGTAATTAGGTTAAGACATTATATATATATATATATTTATATATATATATATATATATATATATATATATATATACAGGGCAATCCAAATTAAGTGTTCACCATTGGTAACTTTGTTATTATTAAAGATACAAGATTGTTTAAATTAGCAAACTATTAGTACTTTTAACGCTCTTTAAGATGGAAGAATTTAAAAAAAAAGAGCAGCGCGTTTTCGAGTTTTCCCGAAAAATATGTTTTTTTCAAATGGAAACCCCTGTATATTATATCATTTTCTATTAGAAATTCAATTTTTAAACAAAAAATCTTATAAGAAAATTTTTACTGGGATTAAAAATACTTGAGTTATAGTGAATAAACAAAAACAGCTAAGTCAAGTGCATTTCTATGTTTCTATGATAACGACGTTAATTCTTTCTAGTAAACGTCAAATATTAGTACAGTTTTATTAGTCTTTCACTCATAAATTTCATTTTGCTAGTTATTAATTTGACAAAAAAATGATTTTTACCCATGCAGAAAAGTGTGATATGTTAGAATCTTATTTAGTTTGCAGAAAATCCTCTAGGAGGGCAAAAGAACACTACGCTGAATTATATCCACTCCGAACACAACCAAATGAGCAATTTTTTCTGAGACTGTACCGAAAATTTAGAGGCAATGAGAGTGTTTTTGCCTAAATAAGAACAAGAAGCACTTTTATAATAAGCGAGGCCACGTAAATTCTAGTTCTTGCATATTTTGAGGCCAACCGTGAGAATTCCATACTAGATATTATCAAGGAATTTGATTTGAGTCACGGTACTGTGCATAGGATTCTGAAGAAACACAAATTCATTCCTTATAAGTACAAACCAGTTCAAGTTTTCTTGCCAGGGGATCCAGAGAGAAGAATGTTTTTTTGCCTTCAAATTCATTCCTTATAAGTACAAACCAGTTCAAGTTTTCTTGCCAGAGAGAAGAATGTTTTTTTGCCACTGGTATCTTAACTTTTGTCGCCAAAATGTAAACAACATTCGTTATAATTTATGGACCGATGAATCAAATTTCTCAAATTCTGGAATGTACAATACAAAAAATCATCATTACTGGTCAAAGGAAAATCTTCTTTTAGTACATCCAAGACGCCCGCAAGTCCGTTACAGTTTTAATGTTTGGTGCAGTTTAATTAGTTCAACGATTGTTGGTCCTTTCTTTTATGAGGGCACTCTAACTGGTGAAAGGTACATTGAATTTTTGACTGAAATTTTGAATAATTTCTTAGACGATATTGATCTCATAAGTAGACAGAATCTGCATTTTCAGCAGGATGGCGCACCTGCGCACAACTACAGAGGTACTCATCAAATTTTAAATACTATTTTTAACAATTCATGGATAGGAACAAATGGTCCTATTCAGTGGCCTCCCCGATCGCCAGATTTAACACCGCTTGATTTTTTTTTTATGGGGTTATTTAAAGACAGAGATTTATAAGCAAAGGTACGAAAACGTAAACGCCCTAAAAATTGCAGTTAGTGAAAAGATAAACCAAATAGATGGTAGGACCATACTAAAAGCAGTTCGACAAGTTCAGAAACGTGTTCAAAAATGTATTGAACAACAAGGTGGTGTTTTTGAACATCTATGAAAAAATCAGTGATTTTTATTATCTTTTAATGATATGTTTATGTATAAAATAAAGTTTATAAAAATGATTTAGCTGTTTTTGTTTATACATTATAACTCAAGTGTTTTTAATCCCAGTAAAAAAGTTCTTATAAGATTTTTTGTTTAAAAATTGATTTCTAACAGAAAATGATATAATATACAGGGGTTTCCATTTGAAAAAAACAAATTTTTCAGGAAAACTCGAAAACGCGCTGCTCATTTGTTTTTTTTAATTCTTCCATCTTAAAGAGCGTTAAAAGTACTACTAGTTTGCTAATTTATACAATCTTGTATCTTTAATAATAACAAAGTTACCAATGGTGAACACTTAATTTGGATTGGCCTGTATATATATATTTATATATATATATATATATATATATATATATATATATATATATATATGTATATATATATATATATATATATATATATATATATATAAATATAAATATAGTATTTTCGTGACCTTGGTATGATAAGGTAAACTTAATTAGTCGCCGATTAAAGGTCTGGTTATTACTTCAAAGTGTATATATTTAAAATAATCCTACATGTTTCGGCAATGATGCATTTGTCAAGGATATAAAAAATATAAAAATATAAAAATTTTATATTTTTTATATCCTTGACAAAGGCATCATTGCCGAAACATGTAGGATTATTTTAAATATATACACTTTGAAGTAATTACCAGACCTTTAATCGCCGACTAATTAAGTTTACCTTATATATATATATATATATATATATATATATATATATACTGGCGATAGAAGAGAACGCGTTAATCTTGTACTTGCGAACACCGTAGTATGTACGGGTTATTGTCGAGTATTAATTAAATGTTATGTTTATATTGTATTATTTATTATTTATAAAACCGGCCTCTACTAATGAACCCGCCTCGGAAATAAAGTTGTAACGAGGACCCGGGGACAATACAAAAAACAAGAATAAAAAGAGAAAACAACTACAAAATAACATGTAATAAGTAAACTTTCGTCGATCTACGTTTGAATATTTATAAAATTTATAAGTTCAGTAGTAAAATTTAGAGAGTACACATGCCGAAAATATTAACTAAGTCAAGAAGAAGTTCACTTTTGGAACATATATCGGAATTTTCAAATTAACCTCAACTTTATATACAAACCTCGTGTTTCTTGGAATATTTCTAGACGAAGGCGTACGATGGGAAACTCACATAGCCTAATTGGCAACACATTATCGTCGGAAATATTTTCCATCCATAGAATAAAGTACAAAGCGATTGATTATGCTGCCAAGTTGGCATACTTCGCCATGTTTCATTCCAACATGGCTTATGGCATGTTATTTTGAGACCCGGTCACCAAACGCAATTCAAATATTTCGGCACCAGAAACGGGCTATCAGGACATTATGTAATCTAGATTATAATTAATTTTGCAAAGGTTGTGCCACGGGTATTAGCAAAAATTAATAATAAATATGGTACAACTGTCTTCCGAGAGTTTGCATTAGCATGTGCATCACTATAGTGTTGCAAAGACTGACTTCTGTAGGTGGGTTGATCGAGAAGATACAACTCAACTAGCCAGCATCCAGGTTAAAGTCTCAGTGAGGACGATGGGTTCTTTCGAAACGTTGTTGCGTTATTAACTACCAAAAATTAAATAAAAGAGCGCCACCGTGAATTATAGCGAAAAAAAACTGAAAAAACAGGAAGCTACAATTACAGATCAAAACACCGTTTCATATTACAAGAGTATTTATTGTGCATATATCTGACAGGAATTAAATTAATAATTTTGTAATCTTCTACATGCCCGAGAAGCGAGTAGTGAAGGTCGGAGATCTCCTCGTTCGTACAATCAAGAATATACAGAAAGGAATAAATAATTACGAAACATAGGCTAATTAAAAGTCAACAAAGAAATTGTTATAAACAAAATAGAATTAGAAATGGCTTTTGAATTAGAATTTAGAATTATAATTATATATTCAATATCTAAAGTAAAAGGTGTGATATGCAATATTGATTACAAAGCATTAGGATCAACTATTAATTATTAAATGTAAAGGTTGTAATATACTATATTGTCTACAAAGCGTTAAAATTAACTATTAATTATATAATGGAAAAGCCAATATTGACCACCTACCGTTTAAATTAATTATCGAACAGAAATGAAAATAAACGGTAGGCTGCAAACAGAAAATGAAAGATGGCAACCGAAGTTAAATGTGCCTCGATGACTTGAAATAACAATTAGCGATATACTTGAACCCACTGGCACGTAACGTTTAAAAGTTCTCTTTGAAGAGGTGAGTCCGTCTCCAGGCCTTAGCACACGATAATTCTCCGGTTAAGAATCCGACCACGTGGGGGATTCCCTTGCTGCGCAATTCCGGTAGGAATTTTAATCTGTGCACATCCAGACGGACTTCGAATTTATTATAGCCCCAGATCAGTTCTCTGAATTTACAATATAAAACGTGGATTAAAAGATAAGAATAGACAGCGTATCAAAAGAATAGTGTCCCTTTCCGAGTAGATGAATTAGGGATTATATCGAAGTCGACGTTTCAAAAAGAAACCAACCAAAAGTTGTTGCCAATAGGACTCGGCATCAGATTTAAGGTGATTATATTCACAAGCAAACCCAATATACTATACAAACTAACAAAATGGCCTTAAATTCGATACAACAACAACCTATTTAAAATCTCAATCGAAAGTGAGTGCAGTCAAGCGGTCGGTATCACTTTCACCCCTCACACCAAAAATCTCGACACACATGCACACCACGCTAAACGTATACACGTCTCCTACTAATTGAATATGACCTCAAGGTAATGCATCACTAGGTATACGAGGGTAGTTGATAAAATAACCGTAACAGTTGGTTTAGAAAGTAAAATATACTTACTACATCATTATAATTTATTTCTTGCAATATTTAGCTGAGAAGTAATGTAATGTTTTAAGAATTTTCTGATTCTGATTTTGATTCAAATTTGCATCTGTTCCTGAAACTCAAAACTTCACTGGCTGGACAAAAATTTAAATGCAATGGAGAACTTATCCAGGCGATTAACGACTACTTTGAGGGCCTTGAGGAAACCACTTCAGTGAAGGGATCGGGTACCGAGAGGAACGTTGGACCAAGTGCGGTAAACGTCGAGGGCATAATGTTGAAAAATCTAGTGACACAAAACTCAGATTGTTGTGTTTCATATTGAACCAACTTAATTAATTATCGAACGACCCTTGTATATATAAATTACGGTAATTAATTTTGGGACGCTCTGTTTCGTGAAAAATTAACGGTTGTAATAAACTTAGCGTTTTAACGTGCTAGACAAATGGATCCAAATATTGCTCTCGTATTGAAAATATTCGCTGTCGCTGAACGTCAAGAAAACAGACATATTGTCCGTCACTAAAAAGCAATAGACGACGGACGAAATTAAATTTACAAACGAGCTCGCTAGGTCGAGTATGACGGACAGTCAATGTGGACCGGAACGACGAGCTGCTGCGTTTCCAATTTACAGTCAACAGGCCGACGTAAATTTCGGGCACGGCGCGTATAATACCCTCGTAATTGGGGGAGCGCCAATGCCAGAGAGAGGTCCATTTCATAATTACTCAGCAATACATACGGTCCAGGAATGAATGACTAGCGTAGTCTAAACAAACAGGCATATATAAGCGAAAGTACTGTCAAATCCCCGCTGGTCTCGAGTTGATAAATTAACAAGCCCTTGTTAGTTGGGATTTTAAAGTAGACGTTTTGTTTAATAACTATGTGCATAGTTTTTATTTATGTTACAGCCTTATTAAGGTTTTCGGAAAGGAAGAGAGCATTGGAAATTTACATAATAACATGGATTAATTTAGAAAATGTAACTGCTTCAAGAGAAGAAAATTAATATAATTTCTACGTTGACAATTAAATAGGGTAAAATGTAATTTAGGAAACTTTTACCACAATATAACCTTAAATACAAAGGTATTTTTAATAACAATAAATATTATTAAAAATTACAGATCAAAACACCGTTTCATATTACAAGAGTATTTATTGTGCATATATCTGACAGGAATTAAATTAATAATTTTGTAATCTTCTACATGCCCGAGAAGCGAGTAGTGAAGGTCGGAGATCTCCTCGTTCGTACAATCAAGAATATACAGAAAGGAATAAATAATTACGAAACATAGGCTAATTAAAAGTCAACAAAGAAATTGTTATAAACAAAATAGAATTAGAAATGGCTTTAGAATTAGAATTTAGAATTATAATTATATATTCAATATCTAAAGTAAAAGGTGTGATATGCAATATTGATTACAAAGCATTAGGATCAACTATTAATTATTAAATGTAAAGGTTGTAATATACTATATTGTCTACAAAGCGTTAAAATTAACTATTAATTATATAATGGAAAAGCCAATATTGACCACCTACGTTTAAATTAATTATCGAACAGAAATGAAAATAAACGGTAGGCTGCAAACAGAAAATGAAAGATGGCAACCGAAGTTAAATGTGCCTCGATGACTTGAAATAACAATTAGCGATATACTTGATTCAGTGCAACCCACTGGCACGTAACGTTTAAAAGTTCTCTTTGAAGAGGTGAGTCCGTCTCCAGGCCTTAGCACACGATAATTCTCCGGTTAAGAATCCGACCACGTGGGGGATTCCCTTGCTGCGCAATTCCGGTAGGAATTTTAATCTGTGCACATCCAGACGGACTTCGAATTTATTATAGCCCCAGATCAGTTCTCTGAATTTACAATATAAAACGTGGATTAAAAGATAAGAATAGACAGCGTATCAAAAGAATAGTGTCCCTTTCCGAGTAGATGAATTAGGGATTATATCGAAGTCGACGTTTCAAAAAGAAACCAACCAAAAGTTGTTGCCAATAGGACTCGGCATCAGATTTAAGGTGATTATATTCACAAGCAAACCCAATATACTATACAAACTAACAAAATGGCCTTAAATTCGATACAACAACAACCTATTTAAAATCTCAATCGAAAGTGAGTGCAGTCAAGCGGTCGGTATCACTTTCACCCCTCACACCAAAAATCTCGACACACATGCACACCACGCTAAACGTATACACGTCTCCTACTAATTGAATATGACCTCAAGGTAATGCATCACTAGGTATACGAGGGTAGTTGATAAAATAACCGTAACAGTTGGTTTAGAAAGTAAAATATACTTACTACATCATTATAATTTATTTCTTGCAATATTTAGCTGAGAAGTAATGTAATGTTTTAAGAATTTTCTGATTCTGATTTTGATTCAAATTTGCATCTGTTCCTGAAACTCAAAACTTCACTGGCTGGACAAAAATTTAAATGCAATGGAGAACTTATCCAGGCGATTAACGACTACTTTGAGGGCCTTGAGGAAACCACTTCAGTGAAGGGATCGGGTACCTAGAGGAACGTTGGACCAAGTGCGGTAAACGTCGAGGGCATAATGTTGAAAAATCTAGTGACACAAAACTCAGATTGTTGTGTTTCATATTGAACCAACTTAATTAATTATCGAACGACCCTTGTATATATAAATTACGGTAATTAATTTTGGGACGCTCTGTTTCGTGAAAAATTAACGGTTGTAATAAACTTAGCGTTTTAACGTGCTAGACAAATGGATCCAAATATTGCTCTCGTATTGAAAATATTCGCTGTCGCTGAACGTCAAGAAAACAGACATATTGTCCGTCACTAAAAAGCAATAGACGACGGACGAAATTAAATTTACAAACGAGCTCGCTAGGTCGAGTATGACGGACAGTCAATGTGGACCGGAACGACGAGCTGCTGCGTTTCCAATTTACAGTCAACAGGCCGACGTAAATTTCGGGCACGGCGCGTATAATACCCTCGTAATTGGGGGAGCGCCAATGCCAGAGAGAGGTCCATTTCATAATTACTCAGCAATACATACGGTCCAGGAATGAATGACTAGCGTAGTCTAAACAAACAGGCATATATAAGCGAAAGTACTGTCAAATCCCCGCTGGTCTCGAGTTGATAAATTAACAAGCCCTTGTTAGTTGGGATTTTAAAGTAGACGTTTTGTTTAATAACTATGTGCATAGTTTTTATTTATGTTACAGCCTTATTAAGGTTTTCGGAAAGGAAGAGAGCATTGGAAATTTACATAATAACATGGATTAATTTAGAAAATGTAACTGCTTCAAGAGAAGAAAATTAATATAATTTCTACGTTGACAATTAAATAGGGTAAAATGTAATTTAGGAAACTTTTACCACAATATAACCTTAAATACAAAGGTATTTTTAATAACAATAAATATTATTAAAAATCTGGCGTGGAACACAAATACAGGTTCACTATTAATATTTTTTGTCAACGTGTCCGAACATATCTCCCCCAGAGACGCAGATACGTATTTCACCTTTCTACAGGTCATAGGTACGCCCCTGCTGGAGAAAGGATATCTTCAGACACATTCACAAAAAAGAACCACATCGTTATCTCATAGAAATTATCCAGACCGAGCGTAGAAGTAAATTCAGCGCTGCCTGTTGTCAGACGGCCGAAGTACTTCGCTCTGTCCACATAACCAATGCGAACCAACGACGCCCTTCCAGAGATGGCACAGCCTTCTCTCTAGAAACTGTATTTTGTTTGTGTCTTCACTCATAGTACTAGTACGGACTAACCGTATGTGTAATGTAACAGAAAATACAGTTTCTAGAGAGGTGCTTTACGGGCACAAGATTGCATTCAACAAGGAGGTGGCATTTTGAAAATATTATTTATTGAACTTTTTTTAAATAAAATCAGTTTTATTGACTTTAGTATAACATTTTCTTTTCATTATCTGATAATAACATTCATAGGCCTGTAACTTTGAAACAAATAAAAATGGATTTACAAGTTATGCGTTTTTTTTTACTTGAAATGAAGTATACTTTACACTCCCAAAATTTGAACATAACGATACGGGATACTTGTATATTTTTGAATTAATTTCTGTGTTGGTTTCGCCATATGGTGTTAAGGTATCTTGTTGGTCTTCTATACTTGATGTTTTACTTCTCTTTCTACGTCTTCATAGCTGGACAAGGTGATACCAAGGTATTGTATCTACGATACTTGCTTAATGCTGACGCCATAAATTTCTCGTTTGCATTTGATCGGTTCTATGCTAATTACGATTGGTCTTGTTTTCTGGGTAGAGATTATCATATCATGTTGAATGCCATAGCTGTTGAGTCTGTGGGTCAGTCTTTGCAGGTTATTTTCATTCTGGGATACTAGTATTATATCGTCCGCGCAGCAGAGTATTTTTATTCCCCATTTTGTGTCCTCTTCCATTATCAACACTCCCGATAATTTCGTCCATGATTTGGTTGAACAACAGAGGGCTCAATGAGTCGCCCTGTCTTATCGCGTTGGCCATATCTATGGGGTCCGTAGCTGCCCGTCTATTCTGACTACCATTTTGCTGTTTTGGTAGATGTTCTCAATTGTTTTGATGATATCCAACGGGATTTCTTTGTTGGATAAAAGATGAACTATGTCCTTAAGTCTTACTCTGGCAAAAGCTTTCTTCAAGTTTATCAAACAGAGAAACGCTGGCTTATTACACTCTAGAGCTGTCTCTGTGATTTGTTTTATGACAACAATAGCATCGTTGCATGATCTTTCTGTATGCTCATCTGCTAGGTTTATCCTTTGCGTTATTTCTTCATGCAAAATTTTGGTTGTGAGTTTCAGAGTGGTATTTAGTGGGTTTATATCTCCTAGTTCTCTGGTTGTTTCTTATCGCCTCTTTGAACAGCAAGATCAGTATGTTCGTCCTCCACTCTGCTAGTATTTTATTGTGTTTTATGATTTTGTTGATCAGTGTAGTCATTTGTTCCGCCATCGCTGCTCCTCCATATTTCAGGAGTTCATTCGAGAATCCATCCGTATCCACGACCTTTCTAATCTTCAATCTCCCTAGTTTCTCCTACACTTCTTGCCTGCTTATATTAACCTTCTCGTTTGTGGTGATTTCTGGTGTATTTGGTTCTCTCGTCGTCCGCTCTTCCTCCGTATATAGCTTTCTAGCTGTTACTTATTACTTAAACCGCAAAATCCGTGAATCTCCAGAAATCCTAAAGCATTTCCAATAATCTCAACCGCGATGATGGATACCTGGATTCGACCGAAACCGTGATGCTTCGGTGATTCAGAATAGCTTCCATGTAACTGTGTCCAAAACTAATTGAGACATTCAGTTTCAGTGCAGCAGCATCTGCAAAAGTAACAAGAGAAGAAATACTGACGAGTATGCGATTTTAAACCTAGAAGACATTATAGTAAAAATATTTTTATCTAAAGGTGATAAAATGCTGAGGAAATAGAGACAATCACACGCCCTGTATGCACGTATAATATACGTAAAAAATTGTAAAAGTGCGATTTAGTCCGATTATAATTAGTACGATTTTCGATTCTCACATACTTTCCTTCTTCATCATTTTAACGAGAATATGAAACTTTTCTTTGGCTTTGTTCCAGTTAAGTCAAGATCGGTGCAATTTCAATTACACGGATTTTCATCGTCATCATTGCGGTCGATTCGGTTCGTAATTAAAAGCTTTGATTCTCGCACAGACACACACATACACGTGGTTCGGACCACCACAAACACCGCAACGGATCTGAGCGATGTCTAGTCAAGTCTAGCGCACGAGAGAGGTCGCTCCGATTAATGATCGGCCTCACATTTCACATTTATATTTTCTTTCCGGGGAATTTCGCTAATGGGATCATAATAGGTGGGATATTATTTAAAGAGAAAGAGAGTGAACTACCGAGAAGAGTGATTGCGGAAAATTATGAACGCGAGAAGAGGGTATCCAAATGGGAATGCCCGGACGCCGGGATTAATCTAATGATTAAGGACGAAAAGGTTCAGGATACGGGAATGGGTTTAGTGCCTACAAATAATTTCGGATAAAATATTTTTTATTTTAATTGCTACGGTTCTTGTCCTGATTTTGTTATATATTTTATTGTAATTTAAATATATTGGGCTGATGCATAAAATCGTAGGGTTTTTATTGAACTCAAAATATATTGATCCTTTACAGATAAAATACATAAACTAATCAAGAATATATAAGGATGGGTTGATGATATACAGGGCCGGACACGAGAGGCCAATGACTCATTGCCCACGGGCGTACTATTGAAAATTTATATTTTTAAAGAGATTTTAATTTTATTTATATAATTGGGAAACAAACGGGTGGTGATCTATGAAATACGAAACACATTTTCATTTAAGAATTGCTGAAAAAGACAAGTCAATCAACGGGAAACGTACAGACGCGTTTCGTTCTTGTTGGAACTTTTCAATGCACGGCATTCCTCGAAGACGGACATTGCCTTTCATTTCTATACTTTCTGTATATATAGTTAACATATGAACGCATCACATAAGTCGACATTTACATGTAAGAATGAGATTTAATATTCATTAATTCTCACTTGCAGTAAGTTCCAAATGTTAACATTTTCATTTGTTAATTTTTCAGTTCATTTTTCAGAGTAAAGGAGTATTAATATTAACTAGCAATACTTTCTCAAGGTTCTCTTCTAAAATTTGTTCTCTTTGAATAAAATACATCCTCATAGATGGAAATCGTCCATTCGATATCGCAAGTAGTTATAGGTGCATACTGGAAATATTCTATTTCAGCGTATTTAGCAGTTAGATTTTAAGGCATTGTCCCGATACACAATTGCTGCAATGTTATTAAATCTGGATTTCTATCAAAAACTGCGTCTAACTTTTGCCGAAGACCACATTCGAAGTCACTTGGAATATTTTTCAAATTATTAATAGTCACATCTAATGTGGTTAATACATCATTTAATTTGAGATTTTGATTTTCAAAATAAGTGATTAGTTTTGGCAAATTTCCAAAGTGTTCCTGAAGTACAACTGGTTCTTTAAATTTGTAAATTGTATTAGTTCCTTGCACTCAGAAATACTTCGAGCAACGTCATTAAAACATGTAACGAAATTTTGTAAACTATCGAAATTCTCTGCATAAAAACTAGTAGCTTCCAACCCCATCTAGTTATTACTGGAGAGGGAGGCAGTGACAAAGATGGGAGTTTTTCCCTACTCTCAATGGTGCTTTTCTGAAACTTTTTTAAAAGAGGATACAAGTCTATTAACTTCCAGAAAGGTGTCTCTTATATATTCACAGATTCTGTAGAGAGCGTGTACTACACAAGTAATATGCAGCATATTAGGATATGTTTCCTTTAATAGTCCGCCTGTTTTTAACATATATGCAACACTGCCACTGACAAATAGAAGTATTTGTTCTTTGTACCTGTTGTCCGAATGAAGCATTTGGTGCATATTCCATAAATGGTTTTAGCTACTGTTTCGGCGTCAACTGTATTTATAACTTTTGTTGCTATTACATATGAGTTATATGAAATAGTTGGATGTAGTACACCAGCTACAATATTTACCACACAACGTCTTAATATAGCATAATATTTGCCTAAGGTGTATTCATCAGGAAAGTTTTGAAGGTGGGATTGCTAAGTTTATTTATTAGAATATTTGCCGCTATTAAAGTTTCACAGACACTTCGTTAAAATTGTCAGATTCCAACGGGTCTAATTTCTATGTATGTGATTGCGATGCTAAGTGACGTTTGTGCATAAAAAGCGTCTTCTATTAGGACTTTAGGTAGCACCTACATTTGCTGTAAATCAAAGGAAAAAGAAAGATTTTTCTTTCATCATTTTGTAAAGTTGCTTGCTCCTTAGTTTATGCACTCTCAAATTCGTAATTGTTTTAATTTTTTTTTTATGACTCTTAACACAAATTGGGTAGTCTTTGATAACGTTTTGAATGTCCAAGATACTGTTAAAAGAAGAGCGCCTTAAGTTAGAGAACTAGACGCCTTCTTCAGGTCAAAAGTTGAAGTTTTGGACGAAATGCATTTTGGTTCTATGCTCCTCGTTTAGTTTGAGCATTTCATCCTAAACTTAAGGTTTTTTGCTTTTATTTACTTTAATTATCATGGCGAGATTTAAAATATTTAATACTATCACCAAGAAATTATAATATACATGTTGGACTAGAAAATATTGTAGGAAGGTCCCCGTTAAAATACATATGCGTTGTTGCCAGATTTGCCAACTATAACAGAAATATAAATAGAAGTGGGAGCTGCGCTTACACCTATACAGACGGCGCTCAGTAATAGCCCTATTGCTAGTTAGGGAGAACCACTGGAGATCTTAGTTTGTACTTTATTGGCTGATATTAGAATATATTGCTTTTACTCATTTATTACGAATTTTATTTGATTTTCTTGTTATTTCTGTTGTTCTATTTCGTTTATTATCTCGTATTTACATTCTAAAACAGTTTTGCTTTGATTGTTTTTATATGCTGTTATACATAGTTCGTATAATTCGATGTTAGAAGCGTCTGCTTTTTAAATCAGAAATATATTTTATATTTTGAAATAAATAGCGAACATTCTCAAATTAAACTGAAGTTATTTCAAAATAATTTGATATTATAACATTAGAGAACGGATGCAATTTCCATAAAACGCAATCGGCAATTGGAATTGTGTATAACGTCGCTCAGTACATCCCGGCGTAATTCAATGAAGTATTTGTTTGACTTACTCGGCCACCTGGTCTCGCAGCGATAACAATGGACAACCCAGCTATTGTATTCGGAGAATATAGTGTTTTCAGTCGTGTCGTGTACGTAGATAAAATAAATAAGTTTATCGTATTTCGTAAGAGAAATAGCACGTACATTCCTTTTCTTTTGATTTAAGCAACATCTTCCAATTATTTTCACGTAAGTGTGCATAAAATTTCGTTGTTTAATTTCGTTTATTTGGATCTAGAATATTCTTACTTCTTCAGACAATGGAAGAGCGTCGAGAATGGCATCGTGAAACAATGGCGAGTTGGATTGAGGGCCATACTGATTGTATGTACATTGCCAGTGATTCCGAAATTTATTGTGAAGTGTGTGAAACGTTATTGAAAAATTGCAATAAATCAACCGTAAAACCGTAGGATCGTTAAAGCACGAAAAAAATTGAACCCGTTGGAATCTGACAATTTTAACGAAGAACTCTGTGAAACTTTTATGGCAGCTAATATTCCATTATTTAAATTGAACAATTAAATTTTAAAGACATTTCTGAAAAAATATACTGGCCGAAATGTTCCTGATAACTTTACGCAAATATTATGTTTCTAGGTGCTATACGAGAACAGTAGAACGCATTAGAAGCCATCTTTTAAATCAATACATATGGATAAGCGCCGACGAAACGGTGGATATGTTAGGACGCTGTGTGGTAAATGTAGTAGCTGGTGTACTACATCCAACTATTCCCTATAACTCATATCTAATAGCAACAAGTGTTATAAATAGAGTTGATGCGGAAACAGTTGCTGAAACCATTAAGGAGAATATGCAAAATATGCTTCATTCGGACGCCACGTACAAAGAAAAAATACTTTTATTTGTCAGTGATAGTGCTGCGTATATGTTAAAAACAGGCAGACTATTGAAGAAAACATATCGTAATATGCTGCATATTACTTGTGTAGCACATGCTCTCCACAGAATCTGTGAATATATCAGAGACACTTTTCCGGAAGTTGATAGACTTGTATCAGCTTTTAAAAAAGTTTTCAGAAAAGCACCTTTGAGAGTAGCTCTTTTCGGGGAAAAATTTCCATCTCTGTCACTGCCTCTCACTCCAGTAATAACTAGATGGAGAACATGACTGGAAGCTACTAGTTATTATGCTGAGAATTTCGATAGTCTAAAACATTTCGTAACACTGCTAAAGGAGGATGCTAGAAATATTGGTGAGTGCAAGGAGCTCACACAAATCCCAAATTTAAAAAATCGGTTTTACTTTCTTCACGAACACTTTGGAAAATTGCCAAAACTAATCACTTATTTTGAAAATCGAAATCTCAAATTAAATGACGGATTAACCACATTAGATGTGGCTGCTAATAATTTGAAAAGTATTCCAAGTGACTTCGGATGTGGCCTTCGGCAAAAGTTTGAAGCAATTCTTAATAGAAATCCAGATTTAATTACATTGCAGCAATTATGTATGGAGACAATTCCACAAAATCTAACGGCTAAATATGAAGAAATAAAAGAATATTTCCAGTATGCACCTATAACGAGTTGCGATGTAGAAAGGACGTTTTCTATTTATAAGGATGTACTTAATTCAAAGAGAACAAAATTGACCGAAGAAAACCTTGAGAAACTATTGCTAGTCAATATTAATACTCCTTTACTCAACTTGAACGACAAAATGAACAAATAAAAATGTTCCAATTATAGAAATAAAATTAAAAACTTTAAAAATAAACTTTTCAACAAATACATATTGGTGTGTACTGTAGTAATTTGTTGAAAATGGTCCACAATGCACCACAATGAGTCCGTGCTGCTCTTCGGAGAGTTTATTTCTTTTAATAGAGTCCTCTAAAATCTCAGGTTCATTTACGAGGGTGGACAGAAAAGAAAATACATCTATTAAAACTACACACGTATTAAAAATACACGTATTAAAAAAGAAAAGAAAAAAAATCTTAATTAAGTATTAAGATAGCTAATTGCCTTACTAACAACAAGCAGGAGGAAAAAGATTGCGAGATAAATGACACGCTCGCAATGAAAACCTCCAATTATACGCGATCAAAAATTAACATAATTAAATAGGATGGAAAACTTTTAAATTTCAATTGTATACTTAATCCCCAAAATCAAACGTCAAACAGATACAAACTGCTATCACGCGTGTCTAAGACCAGAACATGCGCACTAAACATGAATATGAATTTTCCCTCCATAACATTATTTCAACAAATATCTTACACGTGAATAAAGAAAAAAATTCCTCATAAGAAATATACAAATTTTCCCTGCTATTCAAACAACTATCTAACATCTCAAAATTAAATATACTCAATAATGAATACAATTCTAACAAGCAATCAAATATAATCAATGCATTGAAATATTAATTCTTTAAAATTACTTACGTTTTTAAAATCATAAAAACTATATTTGAAACACACATGGCAGATAAGTATAAAATTAAACAAAATTAACGAGTCAAAACGCTCGTTAATGATCCCGTAATGAATTCAAAATCACCAACAACCAATTAATAACAATAAACGTGATTTTAATCAAAAACTATAGTTAATTAACTATTTCTTTAAACTCAACTATATCTACCGATGTTCAATGTGTGTCTAAAGATTACAGCCCTCAAACCCACTTAAACGAAGCGCAATATGTGACAACATGTCGATCTATAACAATTATCTACGTCACAGAAATATACAGATGTAGTCAACAGAATCGGTCCAAACATTAAAATAACATAATTTTCAATATATATATATATATATAAATATCCTGCAAAATAACTGTACATAAGTAAAATATATTGTTCAAAATTATCTTCTATTTCTACGGGGAAAAGTCCACTACAATATGTATTTCGTAATTTTATAGATCACCACCCGTTTGTTTTCCAATTATATAAATAAAATTAATTAATAAATATGTATTTCGTAATTTTAGATAGATAGATCACCACTCGTATGTTTTCCAATTATATAAATAAAATTAGAAACTTTATAAATACAACTTTTCAACAAATAAATATGTATTTCGTAATTTTATAGATCACCACCCGTTTGTTTTCCAATTATATAAATAAAATTAATTAATAAATATGTATTTCGTAATTTTAGATAGATAGATCACCACTCGTATGTTTTCCAATTATATAAATAAAATTAGAAACTTTATAAATACAACTTTTCAACAAATAAATATGTATTTCGTAATTTTATAGATCACCACCCGTTCGTTTTCCAATTATATAAATAAAATTAAATATTTTAGAAATACAGCCTTTCGACAGTACTGCACTGGGCTTTGCGTCATGTGGTAAGCGTGTCCGTTCTCTACATAACATAACTTAAAAGTAATTTTTAAAAGGTAGTCGTATTTTTAAATCAGTTAATCTATGTAAGTTATCCGTGCCTCTTCATACGAAAGTAAAAATTTCACTTTTCTAAGAGGGCAGGGAAAATTTAGACGGGAAAAAAATTAATTACACACCGGATTTCGGAAAAGTTTCAGAAGTCCTCTGAAAAATCTCGACAGATTAAGGAATTAGGGTGAAAATGACCCGCAACTTCGGTTTTCGCCCCTGTTCACTTTGAAAAGTGACGTTCCCGTTACTTTCCGAAGTGAAAGGAACTGGGCAATAAAAATAAGAGAGAGCGCTAGATGCGAGAAAAACCGCATTTCTAGTCCCGGTACTTAGATAAATAGGTGACGAGGGAATTGCAATTTGTTAGACTCTAGATGATGGCCGGTAATGGTGGTTAGGAAATTTTTTTCCTTGAAAACAAAAAAAAAGAGAGAACAGAATAGAATAGCTATCCTTTCTTATAATACATATTAAACTATTGTGATAAGAGTAATATTTAAGTGTGCGCATTACAAGGGAACGGTTCTATTAATAATATAAAAAAGTTTTATGTAATTATTTAATTAAATCTATAGATTTTGATCTATAATTAATGTTGGTTTATTTCTGATTGCGTTTTTACAACGGACAAAAATAGTATGCCCAATTTTAAGATAATGATAATGGCGCCCAACGTAGGGCTTGGTTTAATCAGAGTTGTTATTTGTTTAAAAGGTATATATATATATATATATATATATATATATATATAATCGAAAACCTTGTTTGCCCTAAAGTGTAATGTTGTAACATGTTGTTACATAGAGTATACAAATTTTGACAATTCTTTCTTATTCTTTGATGAAATTGGAGCATCAGTCCATGTCTTTCCTCTTTTCTTAAAAATTACTGCTACTTCCTCATGACAAGTATTCTTAGGACTTCCTTTTCCTCGCTTGTGCTGAACTCTGGCGTCCCATAAACGTTTGACTTGGCTCCTATCATTCATACGGTTTAAATGCCCAAACCATTTTAATTGATTAAACAGTATATACAACGAGAAGACTGTACAACGTTCATGAACATTACCATTTAGTTGTCGTGTCAGAAGCATCTTCTTAACACCTCATACCAAGATTAAATTCAAGTAGACAAAATGCGGGCTCCCCTGACAAACAGATTTATGTGAGTATGGAAGAGAGCGGATGATTGCCCATCTATCATCATAATCATTGTACAAGATCTGGAAGAGGTGATATATAATGCTGTAGACGTGGGAAAATTCTGGTCAAAAGTAGTATATATATATATCTAAATATTGAAGCAAAGTAAAATAATATTGAGGCGAGGTATGACAATTAAAGAATGGAACTGATCCGAAAAATATGCTTTATTGAAACCGTATTACAAACATATGTTAATCCCCTTAAACACACTATCCTTACTTATCTATACACCACTGCATACGTGTTTTATATTCTCCGAAGCAGTGCTGCAGGTAGATCTTCAAGTACTACCCTCTTCAGCAAGTCTGCCATTTATGCCTTGACCTTTTCTACAGACTGAAAATGTGTGCTCTTTAATGCAGTTTTTATTTTTGGGAACAGGTAGAAGTAGCTTTGGTGAATGTGGCGGATATTAAAGCGTAGTAATTCTCTTCTTTGCTAAGAACCGCTTCACAGAGAGTGCATTGTGCGCCAGCACGTTGTCCCGGTGCAGCATCCATGAGTTGTTGTTCCACAGATCTGACCTCTTCTTTCTCACTCTTTCTCTCGACTTGATCAGGAACTCAATGTAGTACTTCTGATTTACTGCTTGGTCCTGAGTTATCCACCGATAATATCGAATGAACGATGAACATGACTTTCAATTTCGACTTGCTCATTTTAGCTTTTTTGCTCCTTGGTGAAATAGGTGTCTACAAGTGCATGGATTGACGCTTTGCATTGGAAAATCCACGTGCCGTGATTTCTTCTTCTTTAGTTTAGCCTTTAGTGTGAATCGCTTCATGCTGTCATAGTAGATGTTCTTCCTGTGCTCCTTCTGCACACGTCTGAAATTTTTTGCTACCATTTTTACAATAACCTTCGTCATTTGCAAATCCTCATGCAATTTTTTTCATATTGTCAATATTCGTCATGGTCGTCAGGGCCTGGCCCTGAGATACCCACACAATTATGCCCATTGCCCATTCGAGCTTTTTTGCTCCTAGGCAAAGTGAAGGTCCTCCACTGCATGAATTGACGCTTTATTTCAGGGTCGTATTGGAAGATTCACGTTCCATCACATGTTTTAATCAGTTCAGGCCCTACTGTGAATCGCTTCTTGTTGTCACAGTAGATGTTTTTCCCGTTCTCCTTTTGCTCACGTGGGATGTTTTTTGGTTGTATTGTTTGCGCAAATTTTCGTCACTTACAAATCCTCATGCAAAATTTTTCTTATTATCTTTTTGGCAATATTAATCATGTCTGTCATCAACTGAATAGTCAAACGTCGGGCCTTTCACACAATTGCGTTAATTTTCTGAATGTTTTCATTAATTCTTGATGTCAAAAGTCGATCAGAATGTTTATTCTCTTCAACTTTCTCCCGACCAAAAATCGTTTGTGCCATTCAAAAATTGAGTGCTTGACATGTGATTATGGCCAAACACTTCCTTCAATTATTGTAAACATTCAGTTTGAGGTTTCTTTAACTTCACATTTGAGATTAATGCGGTGCTCGATTTTTAAGCTTATCATGCTCGCGGGAGTCCGATAAAACAACGTCCTGAGAAACAACTGAACAAGATAAAGCAAGTATCAAGGTCAACTACATTTAATCTTTATTCCCTCTAATGTCATAGCCTAAGGGTTAGGACATGCAACGTCCCTTTATTTAATTGTGATACCTCGTAAAATGAAAAGTATTAATATTTGTTACGACACAGACAATCCAAAGCAAATATGAATTAATGTTGGAATCTGGCTCTGATTACTAATATTTTACGGGAAGCAAATGTTTGTAGCGATGTGTGGGCTATATTTTACTTCAACGCTAATTATTATTTGCGAAAGGTTCGAAAATTTTTCGAACGCAATCATTTCAGAGTCCCTCTGCCAAAACGAATCCCGTTATATCGGCGCTTTACAGTAGCTAATAAAGATGATTCACTACTAAACTCCTTTTTCCGTAATTGAAACATTTCCGCCGGTTTAATTTATAATTGTAATAAGTTGTACGGAATTACTGCTTGAAAATATTTGATACCAAAATTTATTGATTTTTCCGTAGAGATATTAATTAAAAAACTGTATTTTCAGAATGCCACTATATTTTTCAATTTGCCACTCTTGTTAAACTCACAAAGTAATTAAATAAATATTTCGAATAATATTTGAATAAATTATCGTTCAACATTAAGAGAGCATAAATGGTAGTAGTTGTTGTACTACCCGTAACAAGCGTCGAAAAATCATACATTGTAACTTAGCGGATATATTACGACTTCAGCTTTACGGTATGCTAGGGTGATAACGTGGCTAGGGCTGCGCATCGACCGCTTGTTCTTACCCCAGATTTACTTCCAAGTACATCATTTGCATTATCATATATAAAATATATTTATAACGAAATACTGAAATAAGAAACGAAATAAAGAGACAACGTATGACAAATGGAAAATGGAAAAATTATATAGAATATAAACGCAAAATATTTTCTCAAAACTCTCTCACATAAGCGGGGAAAAATGTTAAATATTAAAAAAAAATATTCACAGCTGATATATTCGTACGTAATCGTATTGAGGTTACTGAACCTTAAGTGAACAAAGCTGCTCTATTTTAGAGGTTTTATAACATCGACGGCCGTTTAAACAATGTTATCTTTTAGGTGTAGTCCATTTGTTTCATTTGTATCACATTGCTTCACTAGCTTGACTGATGACGCCTAGATGGCAGAAACATATGTATTAAGCAGAAGTAAATGCTGAAAATACGAGATGTATTGTCCATGTGTACAGTTACAGATATGTAAATTTTTTACATGTCTGTTTCATATTGTAATAAAATTTAATATCTTTATAAAAAATAGCATGCCGTGTAAGGTGAACTAACTTTTAACTAGATGAAATAGAAATATTGGTAGGGTTAGCACACCAGTATGAAAAGTGTTAAGTAAATATTTTATTAATATACATAACTGTATCTATTGTATAGGTGTGTCGACATTATTATTCAATTTGTTGAAGATTTCCAGACAAGTACTTTTGGAAAGACGAAAACGATTTAAAAAATTAATTTCGTCTATATCTTCGAGAAAAATTTATTCTAAAATATAAAATTTTGGTGTATTATAAAAATATATATAACCTTTTAATATTTACCTTATTTTAAAAGTTTTTCGTCGTCGAATTCTTGGAAGATTGTCAATTCTGTCCTCGTCCGAATCAAATAAAAGAATATCATTTAAATTCATTTTTAACCTTTAAAATTAATTTACTTTTAAACGTCGCAAATATTCTGTTCTCCTGTCCTAGATATACAGGCTGATTCGAATTAAGTGCGCACTATTGCTATCTCTGTTATTATTGATTTAGAAAGTAGGTTAAATTAGTAAAGTATTAGTGTTTTTAACATTGATTAGCATGCAGTTCATGAAAAAAAATTGAATAACGCATTTCCGAGAAATTTTGAAATTTATAATTTTTTTAAATGGAACAGCTTGTATATTTTTTAATATTCTGAATGCTAATGTTCTTTGTAATATAAAAGTTTCAATACACTATTCTTCTAAAACGAATAATAAAGTATTTACGGTGGAATTTAGTTGATGTCAAAGATACTCTTTCATTCTGTAAAATCAGTAGTAGGCATCTTTCACTTTAAACAGAACAAATAGTATGGCCTTTGTAAATGTCAATAACGTACTGAATATAAATCTTTCGCACGTTTAGTTATTAAAAATAGTCTTTTTTTTAATTTTGTGTTGTGTTCATTAGTTCTCTATTTATTTTTCTAAACATTTTGGTTTTACTTTCGTTGCTTAGTGTTTGACAATATTTCACTATGGTATTTCCTCATTTGGAGAAATGCGATATGTTGGAAGCATACATTTTATGTCGTAAAAATTCAATAAGGACTAGCGATTATTATGCTGAACACTATCCTTTACGACAGCAGTCAGATCGACGTTACTTTCGAAAACTTTACAATATGTTTAGACTGCATGATTGCTTATTTAGAAAGAAAAGAACAAAGAAAAATATCGTCGTCAACGAAGAAGTAGAAATTACAGTGTTAGCATATTTTGAAGCCCATCGCGAATTTTCCATTAGGGATGCTACTAGGGAATTGGCATTAAGTTATTCATCAGTTCAAAGAATTTTGAAAAAGCATAAGTATATCCCCTTTAAGTTCAGAATCTCTCAAACATTACAGCCAGGAGATTCCGCCAGGAGATTAGCTTTCTGTCATTGGTTTGTTAGTTTTTGTGATAAAAATTTGAATGGAGCACAGTGTATTTTATGGAGTGACGAAACAAATTTTTCAAATAGAGGCATGTTTAATAAGAAAAATAGTAATTAATTACTACTGGTCTCAAAAAAAATTATTAATAGTTCGTCCACATGCTGCACAAGTTCGATTTAGTTTTAGCGTTTGGTGCGGATTAATTGGTTCGGTAGTCGTTGGTCCACTGTTCTACAATGGTACGTTGACAGGAAACAGATATCTGGAATTTATTCGTAACGTTCTAGAGGATTTCCTTGATAACGCCAATTACCTGATGCGCCAAAATTTATACTTTCAGCAGGACGGTGCTCCTGCACACAACTATAACCTAGTGCAAACCTACCTCGACACCATCTTTGCCGAAAAGTGAATTGGTACAAATGGTCCAATTCAATGGCCAGCACGCTCCCCTGACCTCTCACCTTTAGACTTTTTTCCTTAGGGATACTTAAAAAATGAGGTGTACAAAACGCGATACGACAACGTGCGCGAATTGCAAGACAAGGTCAGAGAAGTTTTTCGCCAATTAGATAGAAGGACAATCTTAAGAGCCACCCAGAGTGTACTGAAGCGGGCACGAAAATGTATTGAGCAGGACGGTGACACCTTTGAGCAGTATTTATAAATTATACATGTACTTTCTTCTTTTTAGTTTAATTTTGTAAGCTGTAATATGCTAAAATAAACATTAAACACAAAATATGTATCTGTTCTGTCAAAAGTTAGCGGAGCAATGACAACATTTAGAAAGAAATAGAAACTGCTATAACTATTTTATTATTCATTTTAGGACAATAGTGAATTGAAACTTTTATATTACAAAGAACATTAGCATTCAGAATTTTAAAAAATATACAGGCTGTTCCATTTAAAAAAATTATAAATTTCAAAATTTTTTTTTCATGAACTGCATGCTAATCAATGTTAAAACACTAATACTTTGCTAATTTAACCTACTTTCTAGAATCAATAATAACAGAGATAGCAATAGTGCGCACTTAATTTGAATCAGCCTGTATTCCTCAAATCACAGCCCAGAATAAAGTTTTACCGATGTTTAACTTGACCCTTAACAGAGGGATAATTTATATTGTTATTTATACCTGAGTTTATTCTATTCCGGGGTTATCTAGTGATTGTAGAACAGTTATTTCAAATTTATACTCGGTATTGCGTTATATAAGGTATATCTATGGATTGTAGAACCGGCCCTAATAGTTGTAAAGGATAAGTTGCTAATATATTTCTAACTTCTAATGTAAAATTTTCGTTGGCAAGTATTTCCAAATAATTTTCTAATTTGTAACTAGATGGGCTAATTATGGCCGGGTATATTAATAGTTCAACAGTGAAAAACACGTCAAAGTTTGGATCTAAAAAAGTCAAGATTCAAGACGGTGGATTATGTGTTGCTTCGCAGTTCATTAATTATTTCAGACCTTTTACATACAAAAAATCGAGCTTATCTACTACGTTGTTACTTCGACCCTCAGTAAATAGAGAAAATCCACCTGAGATCCTGGACAGAGGTCCTAACAGTTTTCTTGTCTTAATTAATGTTTCATATCTCCCTATCTACCTACCTAACAAAGTATTCGTCCAAGGTGTTCGCAGGTACAATAACCGTGCTTAAAATGGATTACGCGCCAGGCACATTAAAGGAATTGATAACTAATTCTGTTAAATAACCGCGAACGCTGGAAAATGAGGGAATACCATTCACCATCACCGTAGTCTCTTGTACTTGATAATGTAATTAAATACTTTAACAAATTTAATCCCTACCTTAATATTGAATGAAATTCGAGTAAAATTAACGCGCTGTGTAATGAAATTGCGCGATTAGGTTTCGGAAATTATTATAAAATTATCTTTCTTGCAATTGTTCACGAATTTTTTAAATAGGTCAATTTATGTTAATTAAATTTTATAATTTGGTAAAAGTTTACTTTACATATACATACATCATTTGATAAATTCCCGGAGTTTTCAGCTTTTATATTAAATATTTTAAATATTTTCAAATTAGTATGTTATTTTGAGAGGTAAATGTGAATGTAAACATTGCTGTCTATAAATTACAACGCAATAATACGAAATTTATTTGTAAAATTTTATCCACGTTGGGACTTGAATCCAAGTTTATGGTTTGCCGCACCGTCGCTCTAACCAATTGAACTACGATAGACCTTGTTTCAAGTATATTAGAAACGCCTTATAAGACGACGATGTTAATAATTCAGTTGACAGTTTTGAAAGCAGATGTCAGTTTTGAAACTTTGAAATTGCTAATTTTTATGTTATGATAAATTTCAAACATTTTATGATATTGATTTATATTTGTATATTCTTTGAAAAAGACATCATTTGCCATAACATGTAGGATTGTTTTAAATATATACATTTTGAAGTAAAACCAGACCTTAAATCGCCAACAAATTGAATTTACCATAACATACAAAGGTCACGAAATAATTATCTATATATATATATATATATATATATATATATATATATTGTGGTGGGGCATACCCATTTACATAAGAGGCCCTGGAACAAAAATACAGGACAATTCTGAAGCTTATTACATTAATTTAGAAGATAAGATTTTGTTGGAACTGTATATTTCACATGTCATATCAATGAAGTTAATTCCGCGTTTTTAATTGCTTAAATTTGTATCATGAACTTTATTAATTTCTTTTAGTCATTTGCTTTAGTCATTTTCATTAATAATATTGTATTACCGAAGATTTTTAACTTGATTGATTGAATATTTTATAGACATATACTTTGGATATAGCTGTACCTATTTGAATTGTTTACGGCGGGAAATATCCCAATTTAGTACAGGTATCTAGCTAAAGATTGTACATTCCAAAGATAATTTTTGGTATCACAAAATTAAATTTATTTTTGTAAAATATCTAAACGATTTGTTATAGTAAATTACTCCATTTATAATTATTTAATATTAGATTGAAAAGTACAAACAAGAATCACGAATAAGAAGCCTGGATATAAAACAAACGAGAGTTAGCGTCGTTGGTTAAAATAATTTTGCACGCGTCGACATATTCTAAAAAGTGTTCCAAGAATTTAGTGAAAAATTATTAAATAAAGTATAATTATCATACCCAAAGATATATCCTACGTATCACCAACCTACAAAGCTACAACTGACACCAATTCCGCAACCTAACTCCTTCCTGGTAGTTCTTAAACGAAATTCCTATTCCGAGGGACGCTACCTGCATAATACCTTTACCAGAACCTTTATCCAGAGGAAAAAGGATCCTGAAAACCTTCCGTATATCCAGTATCCACATTCAATTAAACTTGAGTATTTTTTTATTTATATTACCTATAACATTGATTTATACATTGAATAATTTATATTAATTTTAAACACTATCGTTGATATTATCATATTTTTGCAAACATTTTTAATACTGATATGTTCACCTCAAAACGGAAAAATACAGTTCCCTTGCGTTTTAATTAAAGTAATTTTAGTAAAATTTGTTGCATTATCCCACTCAAAATATTTAACCTAACAATTATAAGTTTACTTGATCACGTGACTATCTATAGGTTAATGCATCACATATTCATGCTAACACCTACCTTTTTGAATACGAATATTATTTATTAAACTATTTATTAATGCTCTTCACTCTCTTGTTTTATTTATTATTTTATTCATCCAGAATCATTCGATATATAACAACTTGTTTATTTACACACTTTTATTATTATTAAAGTATAATTTCACTCTCATCACTTCAGCTAGCCGGCGTTCATACAAAGATACATATAAGATATTAACAATAAGATTTTGCACCTGGAAGAGGCCTATTAGGTTAAGTACAAGTTGTTTATTTACATTTATTTATGGCTTGTAATTTAGTCAAGCGACATCTGTATAACTTAATGCTTAGCTACATCTTTAGGTCGTATTTTTAACTACACTAGCGAATTCAACATTATTATTAAATTACTTAATCAATTAATTCATAACTTTTCATTTTATTTTATGTATGTTACTCTTTTTTAATTACACCACTCAAGAGAGCACATCAATATATATATATATATATATATATATATATATATTGTGATGAGGCTACCCATGTGCATGAGGGGCCTAGAGCAAAAATACAGTATTAATATTTAAATTGTTAATTTAGGATAAGTCTTTGTTAGAACTGCATTTTTCACATGCCATATCAATAAAGTTAATACCGCGTTTTTAATTTATCAATTTTGTATCACATAATTATTGTATTTCTTGTAACCATTCACTTTAGTCATTTTCATATACATTTTAATTCTCCCGAAGATATTTAACTTAATTGAATGGAATTATATGTCACATATTATGGGCATAGCTGTACCTATTTTGAATCAGATAAGGCGGGAATTATCCCCAAATGAAAATAGGTAATTAGCGGAAATTGAACATTTAAAATAAACTTTTATCCATTGTAAAATTAATACAATAATTTAGATGAAATGTCAAAACGATTGGTTGTAGTAATTTATGTTATTTTGAGAAAATTATTGTCGAGATTAAATAAGTATAAACAACATTCAGAATAAGATGCCTGGAGAATTAACTAAAACAATAGAGAGTTAGCTTGTGTAATTAAAAATGGTTCAACGCGTCTAATTTTTATAAAAGTGTATGAAGGAATAAAGTGATAAACATAAAATAAATTAGCGAAACCTTACCAAGAAGATATCCTATAAGTTCCCGATCCACTAGCATCGTTTTTTGCGAAGGTTACCTGCACCTGAACCCGCTAAGCACTGATAACCAAAACTCCAATTTCTAAAGGACGCCAACCCGAATTTGGGACAAAACCAGCTTTTCTCCTGCACCTGAACCCGTTTTTCCTGTGTACCAAGACTCGAACATCCAACATCCATACCGAAGAACAACCAGCATCAAAATTGAGTATTTATTTAATAATCTCCTAAAATATAAAATTTTATTAGTTACATCGCGAAAAAGATCGTTTATATTTCATTTAAATTCCTAAAATGTTAGCATTTGATCACTATACAGTTTAATACCGAAAAATACAGTTCTTTTTACTTTGAATTTGTGTTACCTAATTTAAATATTCGAGTTATAAAGATTTCATAATAACATTTAACCTTACTTTGATATTATATCGAATCACGTGACTTTTCATGCAAATGTAATACTATATGGTATTTTAACTTACCTTTTATGCTTTGAGAATCTAATTAAACCAGTGATATTTACCATTTATCCTCTTGTTTTATTCTTTAACAACTTTGGAAATTCATTCACTTAGCATAATTTAGTTTAAACGAATTACTACATTCTATCAAAACACCGAACCTGCAGTTACGTTAATCTTGATCACTATAATCTGAGCTAGCCACATTGTGATTAAGATACCCATAAAATACTTAGTAATAGGATTAGCACGTAAATGAGGCAGAAAAGAAGTTAAGTATAAACTGTGTTTATTATTGTATTCAAGTTCATAAGTTACACCTATGTCAACTGTAAAAATATAACTGTAACGCCATCTATAAATCACTTTTATAACTCCGTACGTGAATATTCAAATATATTTTATTTTTTGGGCAAAATTAATTATTACTTTAACTTTAATTATATGCACAACAATAAGGCCTATTGCTTTATATTAATTTGACGAACCAACGTGAGGCCCTATTTTACATTACAGCTTCACTGTAATTCGCTTTATATTAATTTGACGAACCAACGTGAGGCCTTATATTAATATATATATATATATATATATATATACACTACTCTATACGGATCAACTGTAACAGAATAATTTGAAACATCTTTGAGTAGGCAAAAACCTCACCAATTTTTGGATAATACAAAAGTATTTTTAATAATATAAAATATTATTAAAAATTGAAAAATTAAAAAGTGTGAAGAACACAATACAAGTTCCTTATTAATATTTTTTTTTAATGTAAATAACGAATTAATAATGAACTTGTGTTCTTTACACAAAAATTTGTGAGGTTTTTGCCTGTTTCAAATTATTTTGTTACATAAGTAGTTTATAGTGCAATTTATTAAAGGATCAAGTTTGACAGCTGCATGATTCGTGTTATGATAAATTCGAAACATTTTAAAATATCAAGTTAGAATTTCTAAATATGTCAAAAAATTCTATAAAAATTCGTTTTTATTTATTAAATAAAATCAGTTCATAATACTCGCATAATTTGATAATTTAAGATTCAAAAAAAGGAAAAATAACTAGAAAATAATCATAGCTTGACAATATGTACTTTTCAAAATTATATAGCGCGAAAATATGTATTGATAGGCGCAACTCAACCAATGTTTCAATTACCACGTATTATGCATGTAAATCGCAAAATTAATTAAAAAGATTTTTGAAATAATAATAATAATCAATTTGTTGGTACTAAATGAATAAATTAATGTCAATTTATACACAGAATTGTTGAAATAACCCAACTATGGAATAGAATACAAGAAAACAAGGGCTATTGGTGTGGGTCTTCGAAAAAATATACATAGAAGCGAGGTGTGTAGAAATGCAGCTCCGAAATTATTTTTAAAAGTATAAAACTAAACAAATACCTTATAAAAGTTATCCAAGGTCAAATTTGGAACTTCAACAACGTGCTGAATAATTTTCCAAACGTAAACATTCATTATTGAGGTTAGACAACAGGTATTGTCCAACTGACCCGTATTCCGCTAAAAAAAACCTCCAATCTCTGTTACGATAGTTTGAAAAAACATCTAGAACTTCCAGACACCAAGTAGCATCCTTATCTGTCTATTTCTATATGCCACAACTGCACTAATGCTGCCATATAATAACTGCCATAATGCACAACTAGATATACGAGGGCAGTTAATAAAATAACGTAACAAGTTGCTTAGGGTTAAGCATCTGTGTCTGTGAAACTAAACGTCGGGCGATAGTAAAAATTTAAGTCTTTTGTTAAAGCATGGCTTACTAGACAATAATATCAATTTTTTTCACAAACAAATACTGACAACTGAGTTTCACCTTCCGTCGAATCATCCTCGTGTCTCCGTATAAAATTTCTTAATAATTGAAATAAAAAAAATAAAACCGAAATTTGCTTTAATTTTCTCGTTGATTCAAAATGGAAATCAAACTTTTAATAATTTCACCTTCACTTTATTAGTATATAATCGTAATACAACAATTATTTCGCATGCATAGTCTCCTTGATTATCTATTCATGCAATTCAAACAAAATTGTACCTCTTATAATAGATAAGATCGCAATGTCTATAATGCTAGGACGTTGCTAGGACGTATCCTATCAATTCGAAAATGATTTAATAAGTCGTTTAATTATTATAAAAAAATATGGGTCTGAAAAGTTACTCCCGAAAAATTTGCAACCCTCAAATCTTCCAACGCGAAAACATAATCTACTTAATTTTCAGGATCATAAAACAGATAGGGCGCGAACGAAAAGTTTTTCTCCTCTGACCTTCTTACTCTTTTACATCATCGAGACAAATCGCGATAACGTACAACGGTTTTACGTTATTACTCCGACCCCTTTCTCATTGCGTCTCGGAATTAATTCAGTTTCTAATGTTTTTCGTTCGGAGCGGAAATGAGAAATAGGTAGAAGAACGAAGTCCTCAGATGTCACGAGCTGTCGCCTGTCAAATAGAGACCTTCACCAGCCGACATAATAAATCTTCGTTTAACGAATTTAGATCTCGAAGGGACGCAATTGTCAATATAAAACGTTTATTCGGGCGTATATTATCAAGTATGCGCGTCAAATAAATGTAAGATGATACTGATTGAGTAGTATAAAATTATTTGCAAAAAGAAATGTAATTTATAGTGTGAAATCTTTATTTAGTGAAAGTATAATAGTAACAACAACAGGATATAACATATAACACCATATAAGTTTCTACTGTGTAAGTTACCTGTTTCATATTCATTTTACATTTGTTACTTCATCTTTTCGAATTTTTATTGCAGCAGATAGATATGACTGAACAGAATATTAATCTTGTCGGTCAATTGAATATTTTGCAGTTTCTACAACTCTAAAATTAGTTAGGTAAGCACCGATTTGCAATTTACCTACATGAATGTACGTACATATTTAAAGATCTAAACTTGAATGTATAAATATAATAATGTAATTTTAACTAATTTTAAGAAAACCATGACAATGTGACATGAAAATATGACAAATGAAATATGTTATAATTTTCGATGCTGTCATTTTCTATAATTGTATGTTTATATTTTAAGAACTCTTTGAAAAAGGCCATAGCTGCCGAAACATGAAACATGTTGGCTTATTATGCTGACAGTTCCGAGTTTAGATTCCGGACTAGGCTGTCGGAGTAGGCGCGGACATAATAATAACTCATGACTTGCTAATCCCCCTGTCATTGGTTTCTAGCTGTTGGGGAATGCTAAGTCTTGAATTATTATTATTGAACTTGAATGTATTTTAGAATAATTTAATTTTATCCATGACGACTATACTTATATAAATATGACATTAATATACTGTCATTTATAAATTAAAATTCTTTGAAAAGGGCATTAATTGCTAAAACATGTAAGATTATTTTAAATATAAACAAACCTTAAATCACCGACTAATTAAATCTACTATAATATGCAGAGGTCAAGAAATAATTATCTATCTATCGATATATATATATATATATATATATATATATATATTGTAATGAGGCTAACCATGTATGTGAGGGGCCTAGAGCAAAAATACAATATTAATGTTTAAAATTGTTAATTTAGAATAAGTTTTTAATAGAACTGCATTTTTCACATGCCATATCAATTAAGTTAACGCCGCGTTTTTAATTTATCTAATTTGTTTCGCATAATTATTGAATTCCTTGTATCCATTCACTTTAATCATTTTCATTTATATTTAAATTTTCCTGAAGATGTTTAACTTAATTGATTGGAATTATATATCACATAACATGGTAATAGTTGTTTCTAATTTTAAAACTGTTATGGCAGGAATTTTCCTTAAAATGAGTATAGGTATAATATGGAGATTGTATATTAAAAATAAGCTTTTGTTTACTGTTAAATTAATACTATATTTTTATTGAAATGTCAAACGTTTAGGTGTAGCGATGCATTTTATTTGAGGAAATTGTTGTCAAGATAAAATGTATATAAACAACATTGAAGTTAAGGTGCCTGGAGATTTAATGAAAAACAGAGTGAGCAATTATTATTGAAAAAATTGGCATGACACGTCGAATTTATCAAAAAGTGTTGTTAAAGGTAAAAAGTGATTAAAAGTCTTTAATATATCAACAAATCCTTACCAGAAAGATTTCTAATGTGTTCCCGAATCACTAGAATTGTTTTTTCCTTGAAAAAAGAAGATAACTACATTTTGATCCCGTTGAGTTCAGTTATTCAACATCTAACATCTAAGGGACGTTTACCCGGATCCACTACTGCGAAGAATGACACAACTCCAACACCTATAACCTGTTCCTAGTGTACCAAGACTTGGACACCATTTACTCATACGGAGAAACTACCGGCTTTAAAACTAAGTATTGTCTGAATAATCTCCTAAAATATAAAACTTTAATAGTTACATTTCAAGGATTGTTTTTACGTTATTTTTAATTCAGTTTTATTAGCAATAGTACACTTTACCGTTAGTAACCGAAAAGTACAGTTCTTTTTACTCTGTTTTCGCTTTTCCTAATATAATCATTTGTATTATAACAATTTCTATAGTACACTTAACCTCAATATTATATTTCATTGTTTCTCATGTTTTTTTTTACTTGTTAATGTTATACTTAATGTCTATTTACACTCACCTTTTTAAATTGTCATTTGAGAATTTTATTAAACCTGTGATATATACCATTTATATTCTTGATTTATTCATTTTCTATTTTAGAAATTTATCTGCTTAGTATAACTTTGCTTGTACGGTTAACCATCATCTATCAGAACACCGAACCGACATTACGTAAATCTTGTTCTTAATATACTGAGCTAGTCACTTCATGTTTTAGATACCCTATAAATACTTATAAATTTCTATAGCACGTGTTTCTTTATAGTAATCAAAACCATTTTTGTTACATTTTTGATTACTGTCAACTTTGACATCTGTTAAATCCAGTATTACTATATTCTATTATATAGGTTCTGTATTCATTATACGACCTTTGGGTTCTTTATCAATATATATATATATATATATATATATATATAAATGGTTAACTATTTTTTGAATTCAGCTTGATAACTATTCATCAAATAAAAATGCTCATTTTAACGTTTTGACTTTTATTATCGTCTTTATCAGAATAATTGTTTACAATAGTAGATGTTTTTCTATAAAGGTAAATTTAAATTAATAATAATATAATAACTAATGTTTTTCGTAAATATAAATTTATATATATTTTATGGTACTTAAATTTGTGTTCTTCTTTTTTACATTTTTTTTTATACGGTTGGAAGTATTTTATTTAACATATAATGTGGCACTTGTACTTTATACATATGGAAATACAGGAATTTTAAGAGACCTAAAGCATATTTTAAAATTTTTGGTTTGTTCTTGCGTGTAATTTGATACCTTCGACTTCGTAGTTGCTGGGTTTTAAATTATTTAAGTGTTCGTATAGAAATTTAATTTTTGCTTTTTTATGTTATTCATTATATTATTGGGAAATATAATTTTGAATGATTTGAAATTTCACGACGGTCATTAACGGCGTTTTCTTCATCTATTTTAACATGAATTAATTCTAATACTGATCTTGATTTGTAATTTGTTTCGGTTTGTAGTATTTTAGCATCTTTGTAATTGAAAGTGTGGTTAATTTTAGTTTCATGTTTTTTTATAAAGTTCTGTTGTTTTTTGAATATTTGTGACCGTTGATTCTGTCTTTTAAAGGTTGTTCTGATTAACTTATATAAACACAACTACAATCATTACATGGTATGTTATAAACTAAATGTGATTTTTTTTTTCGCGGAATGGATGCTTTTAATTTTGTGTTAGTGAAATTGTTGCAATATTTGTGAGCAATGTGGATTTATATTTCTTTAATAAAAAAATTGTTTAATTTTTGGGATATGAACATACGGTATTGATAGATATTTTTTCGTTGTGTTTGCTAGTTTATTAATTCTATATTGTTGGTAATTATACATTTTGTGCACTCTTTGATTTATTATTCTATTATATAGTGCGGATGGATAATTATTGTATGATAAAATGGTTTTTATTTGACTTAATATGTCTTTTCTGTATTCAGGGCTGGTTAATTTCATGGCTCTATCTACAAGATTTATAATAACGCTTTTTTTAATTGAAAATGGCTGGGTTGTATGATAATTCATGTATTTTTCTGAGGATGTTGGTTAAGCATACCAGGTAGTGTAGATTTTATTATTTTTTATTAAGGTCATATCTAAGAAATTTATTTTGTTATTCATCTCTGTTTCTATTAACTGAAAAATCGGAGACTGTGGCTTTTAAGTGAATAAAAAAATTAAAAACCCTTACCACAATAGAATTTAACAATTCTATATACGTATTTCGACAACCACGTTGTCATCCTCAGTAGAAAAAGCAGTGTAACACTTGAAAGCACAAAAAAACACACAACACGCACTGAGCGCTATATTGCACGGCTTCTGGTTTAACACTAAATTTTAAAATTTTAAAAACCTGAATACTACAGAACTTACCTTATTGGAAAAACCCTACTTAAATACGTCCATGCATTAAGAGACCATTAACCGATTAATGCTTTATTCTATAGAAAGGCCCTTTAGAAAATTACACAAAGGGGACACCCTAATTAATATACACAAAGAAACCATTATAAAACTCATCTTAAATTATTTCGTATATGTCACTTAGAAATTAATATTGAGTCATAATATCTGTTAAAGGCTAATGTTGTAACGAAACGAAATTAAAAAAATTACATAGAATTAGATTAATTTGTTAATGGTTTTCCTATCTTTTTTTGGTTTAATAACATCTAACTGTCAATTAACTCGTCAATTAAATCTGCATTAATTACGTTATTCCTATTTTTAAAGATAAAAATGCTCTCAAAACTATCTAATTCGCGGGGGCTAGTGACGTTTTTTATTAATCTCAGTCACATGTTACGTTGTGACCTGATTCAAGAATATGTCGGGCAACACTTGATTTTTCCGGCCTATTGAATCTAATATGCGAAACATGTTCTTTATAACGAGTTAGAATCGAACATATTTCTTATCACAATCCTTACAATTTATTTCATAGATTCCAGATTTATTGTTTACCTCAACTTTGTCTTTCGCGTGGCTTAAAAGAGATTTCAAGGAGATATTCGACCGAAATGCTACTTGAAGATTATACTGTCTAAAGGTTTTATTTCAATTTTTCGTAGTTTCGTGAAACGGTAAGCTAAAAAATTTTTTGCTCGAATCAATTTGAGGTAGCAAACATGTGGAATCCTGAATTGTTTTTCTTACTTTATGTTTTCTAACTCTAATGGTTTCTTTCTTTGTATATTAAATTAAGGTGTCCCCTTTGTGTAATTTTCTAAAGGGTCTTTCTATAGAATAAAGCATTAATCGGTTAATGGTCTCTTAATGCAAGTACGTATTTAAGTAGGGTTTTTCCAATAAGGTAAGTTCTGTAGTATTCAGGTTTTTAAAATTTTAAAATTTAGTGTTAAACGAGAAGCCGTGCAATATAGCGCTCAGTGAGTGTTGTGTGTTTTGTGTGCTTTCAAGTGTTACACTGCTTTTTCTACTGAGGATGACAACGTGGTTGTCGAAATACGTATATAGAATTGTTAAATTCTATTGTGGTAAGGGTTTTTAATTTTTTTATTCTGTTTCTATTGTGGATTGTAATTTTTTATGGTAACCGTTAAATAATTCTACTAAGTAATTTTATTTTTAGACAGGGATAGCTAAAATGCAATCGTAACATATCTTAAATAAAATGGTAGTTTGAAATTTATTTGTTTTGTTATGGTTTCTTCGAGAAACCGTAATAAAATATTTTCGAGAAAATTTAAAAAAAAAGCGTAAAATAATATTAACCTTGTTCATTTTTTATTTTTCATTTAGTTTGTAACGTGTTCTTTAGCTGTAAATACCTGAGGAAGCTACTGTGATGGCAAAACTATTGTCGTTTTTCGATTACGTATTAAAATAGTCAAGATTTTAATCATTAGTTTTATTTGTAATTAAGAAATACTGAAAAAACAAGTCTATCAACGGGAGGAAACGCACAGACGACGTTTCGTTCTAGTTGGAACTTTTCAATGTACGGTATTCCCTCGATGACGGACATTGCTTTTTCATTTCTATACTTTCTGTATATATAGTTAACATTTGGAATTTACTGCAAGTGAGAATTAATGAATATTAAATCACATTCTTACATGTAAAGGTCGACTTATTTAATGCGTTCGAAACTACAATCCGACAAACTAAGTTTGTACTAGTATGCAGAACACACCCTTTCGCGACAACGAACTTCCTGGTGATTAGGTTAATTAAGAATTAAGAAATACTGAAAAAACAAGTCTATCAACGGGAGGAAACGCACAGACGACGTTTCGTTCTAGTTGGAACTTTTCAATGTACGGTATTCCCTCGATGACGGACATTGCTTTTTCATTTCTATACTTTCTGTATATATAGTTAACATTTGGAATTTACTGCAAGTGAGAATTAATGAATATTAAATCACATTCTTACATGTAAATGTCGACTTATTTAATGCGTTCGAAACTACAATCCGACAAACTAAGTTTGTACTAGTATGCAGAACACACCCTTTCGCGACAACGAACTTCCTGGTGATTAGGTTAATTAAGAATTAAGAAATACTGAAAAAACAAGTCTATCAACGGGAGGAAACGCACAGACGACGTTTCGTTCTAGTTGGAACTTTTCAATGTACGGTATTCCCTCGATGACGGACATTGCTTTTTCATTTCTATACTTTCTGTATATATAGTTAACATTTGGAATTTACTGCAAGTGAGAATTAATGAATATTAAATCACATTCTTACATGTAAATGTCGACTTATTTAATGCGTTCGAAACTACAATCCGACAAACTAAGTTTGTACTAGTATGCAGAACACACCCTTTCGCGACAACAAACTTCCTGGTGATTAGGTTAATTAAGAATTAAGAAATACTGAAAAAACAAGTCTATCAACGGGAGGAAACGCACAGACGACGTTTCGTTCTAGTTGGAACTTTTCAATGTACGGTATTCCCTCGATGACGGACATTGCTTTTTCATTTCTATACTTTCTGTATATATAGTTAACATTTGGAATTTACTGCAAGTGAGAATTAATGAATATTAAATCACATTCTTACATGTAAATGTCGACTTATTTAATGTAATTTACATGTAAGAATGTGATTTAATATTCATTAATTCTCACTTGCAGTAAATTCCAAATGTTAACTATATATACAGAAAGTATAGAAATGAAAAAGCAATGTCCGTCATCGAGGGAATACCGTACATTGAAAAGTTCCAACTAGAACGAAACGTCGTCTGTGCGTTTCCTCCCGTTGATAGACTTGTTTTTTCAGTATTTCTCAATTCTTAATTAACCTAATCACCAGGAAGTTCGTTGTCGCGAAAGGGTGTGTTCTGCATACTAGTACAAACTTAGTTTGTCGGATTGTAGTTTCGAACGCATTAAATAAGTCGACATTTACATGTAAGAATGTGATTTAATATTCATTAATTCTCACTTGCAGTAAATTCCAAATGTTAAAATGTTTTATTTGTATTTTAAATTATGGATCTTCATCAAGTAAAAGCCGAATCAATTCAAATAGGACTAAATAAATATATAAATATACTTTACAGTGATACCTAAATAAATAATGTAAGCAGAAAAACAGAAATATCTTTTAGTTCATTGCGAATTCTACGTTGAGTAATCGAATGTATCTTGCTGGAAGTTTCATCATTGAACAAAATACATTTTCCTGAAAATTTACACTTCTTTATGGCGGAATATTTCCAGTATAGTTCCTTGAAACAGGACTTGAAGACCCATAATGCTGTAATATTGTATTTTACTTATCTATTATTATCTTAAGGTTTGTTTGCTTCTAAGTTGTTTATTTCCATTAGCTCAAGCGAAAAGACGCATCATCAACATCAAAGGCTGTATCAGGAATTAGACTTTACACTTAGTAATGTAAGTGTAACTATACACAATTTGGACTCTTAGTTATCTACTTATTATTAACTACTGCTTGTTGTTAATTATAAATATATTTAAACACTTACCATTCTAGCTTTTTACGATTATATTGGTTTAACAGAATTAATTGCTAGATCCAGGACCTATGAAATAATTTAAATTTGCGAACATAGATTTAATTAAATTCATGGTTATAATATTTAATATACACTAACACCAATATGCTCTATATAATAACCTTGAATTTATTTAAAGAAACTTAATATTTACAAGTATTTCATAAAGATTATAGAAAATAATGAGCCTGTAGCTATTTACTTCCTTCGTCGTTTTGATTTTACTATTTCAGATATGTATTCAAAGTTTCGTTTAGTTTGCATAAAGTTTCTTTTGAGAAGTTGTTCCGTTGTATATAATAAAAAGTCTATGCCAACTGATGATATCGAAACACCCTCCAGGTTTGAACGAAGATGAACAAAATCTCTCCTAAAAAGATTCTAAAACTAGTATTACGTATGTATAGAAAATATTAGAACTTTCAAATTTAATTTTTTAAAAGCAATATGCATTCATGCATGTTATATGCAGGTAGGATGTATGTATAAATCTTTAGAAAAATTATGATATAAAAATATTATTACAAATCGGACGTGGAGAAAACAATAAGTTCATATTTGTGTAAAAATATCTTTCCAGACATGCAGACACGAGTTTTATTTTACTATAGAATCATCAGTACATGCTGCTGGACAGATATTTTCAATATAGTGTAACAAAGTGTAGAAAAACATTCAACGCTCATTAACTAATGTCAAAATCACGATCGCCAAAACAACCATGTTTCATGGTAAGTGTAAGACTTGGCCAGGGATTTCTATCTGACGGACACAGTCGCAACCTGCGGAAACTGTATTAACCTGCCTCCACTATAGATCGGACGCAACCGATAGCGTATATAATAAAATAATTTGATGCATATTTGACTAGGTAAAACCTCACCATATTTTGTATAAAACAAAAACATTTTAAATAATATAGAAATCAGACAAATCTTTCGCCTTACTATAGAATCATCAGTACATGATAATGGAAATATATGGTGAGGCATTACCTACTCAAGTGTGTTTCAAATTATTTCGTAATATGTATGTTACTGTCCGTCAAATTTACTTCAAGGTAAGTACCTTACACTTATACATTTTAAATTGAACAAAAATATATGTGCTATTAAAATTTGGCTGCTAAAATGTTTCGTATAGATTACTTGTACATACATAAAGCGAGTTTAAGAATCGAATAAAAGCAAAGAAGTGAGGAACTTCTACCAAGACTTCAAAAGAAGTAGAGAACATGCTCTAGGAGGATGTTACTATTTAGAAGACCAGACATAATTTTTAGTATGTAATTTAGAAGAGAAGTTAAAAAGACCCATTTGAGGAGTGAAACTGAGTACGGACGGAAAAAGGAGCGAGATAGTCTAGGAATAGTTGGCAACAAGCTGTAGTGTTGGGAGGAAAAAATAATATTTTAATGTTTTTCAATTTCATACCTGTAGGATGTGAACCTGCATTATCCATAAATAATAAAATCTTTCTCTTTTGTCTGCCTATTTTCCTATCAAACTCTGACAACCAGTCCATCATGATATCTGTAGTCATCCACGCTCTTTTATTAGATTTCCACACCACAGGTAACAATTTTAAATCCAGTTTTTTGAATGCTCGTGGTCGTGCTGCTTTTCCAATGACCAGCAACGGTTCTTTTTCGCCTGACATGCTCACACAATGCAAGACAGTAAGTCGATCTTTTGATAACTTTCCCCCAGAACACTTTTCTGTCTTCAAAGCTAATGTCTTGTCTGGTAAAGCTCGAAAAAAAGTCCTGTTTCATCACAATTGTACACGTCTTCTGGCTGATAACCTACAAGCCCAATCAAAATTCACAAAAGTAAGATTTTTATCTTTTTTAATTTTTGATGTTTTATTTTTTGTTTTAAATTTGAACTAACTTTTCTTACCTAGTAACAAAGATGGAATCTTTTCAAAAAATTGAGTAACATCATCTGCATTAACACTGGCTGCTTCCCCAGATATGCACTTGAAGCTGATATTATGACGTGTACGAAATCTATGTAACCACCCATCAGACGCATGAAAATTGTGATAACCAAGCCCTTCTGCAATTTCTTTAGCTTTGCTTTGTATTATAGGTCCAGATATTGGAATGCCTTTGCTTCTGGCTTTTGCAAACCAATCGTAACATAATTTATCCACATTGAGACCTTCAGTTTTGAAGAATCTTCTTTTCTCGTTAATGTTACTTCCTGATTGCCATTTTGCCTTATACTCTTCTTTTTGCTTTACTATTTTACCAACTTGGGTTTTTCCAATTTTAAATCGGTTGGCTAATGCACGTACACTAACTCTTTCTTTATCATATGTATTAATAATTTCCATTTTCTCTTTTAAAGTTAAAAAGTTTCTCTTGTTAGCGCTCATTTTGCATACATACGCGGCACACTTCACACTAACGACGCGACGTGAAAAAAGTGCAGAATACGGGATAAAAACGATATTTTTAAACGGGAATTACCCAGCGTTTCGGGGATTTACTCAGTGTTTAGAAAAAATATGCGCGTCATGTCCGCGTAAGAGAGATTTTTGCCGATTACGGAGTGTCTCACGGTGTCCGCGTCCGTTCTACAGGGCGACCGCTTAAGAGAGCTTGGCGTTTCAAGAAAATCGTATGTATCAGGTTGGTCACCACAGAAATGTCCGTTTAAGAGAAATGTCCGCTCATGAGAGATGTCCGTTAAGAGAGCTTTCACTGTATTACAACAATTAACAATAAATACTTAATCTTCAAATTATTGATAGTGGATCATTATCGTTGATGGTCCTCAGTTTTCTTATGACTTGTCCCATCATTCTCTGGACAACCGCAGGATCAATTTCTTGCATTTTTTAAAGAATTCGACGTCGAATTCATCGACTTTCATAAACTTTTCAGGTTAATATTGACCAAAATTCTTCTATTGGCCGAGCCTGAGATAAATGGTTGTTAAATCATGGCAGATAACCCAACAATGTTTTGACCTGGCACATTTAGTAGCACTGTAGCCACATGTCCTCCAAAAGAGGCGACCATTTGCTGTGAAGTGATTCTTGTACGAACAATTTTTTTTGTTGGTTGGCTCATCTTGTAATATCCACACCGTCGACTGCTGTTTGCTTTTGGACTCATACGCGTAGATCTAAGATTAGTCAGCTGTGTAATTGCTATACACGTCTTTTGACTCACCACGATTGTATTTTTTAAGCATTGACCAATTGACGCGAACTTTTCTCTGAACGATTGTCAAACTATGCGGAATTCAACACAAACAAATATTTTTCACGGCTAAATATTCATGCGATATCTTATGTATCCTTGTCATATTAACGTTCTGGGACGCCTCAATCTCATGGTATGTCATCTCATGATCTTATATTATCAGTTCATGCAGAGTATCGATATTTTCTGACACAACAACCGACTTTGGACAATCTGCTTTAAATTCGTCAGTGAGCGAACTATGACCACGATAAATTAAGCAGTGACATACAGTGGTTTTAGATGGTCTTTCATCACCAAAGGCTGAAATGAATTGATCGATGCACTGTTGTTGAGATAATCTACATCGAAAGTCGTAGCAAATCATCGCATGAACATTTTCATGACTTAATTCCATGCATTCTTGATTGAGATGAAATTCAGTCACTATGTCACTGTGCGCAAATACCGTCCGTGTGACAAAACGTTCTGAGTACGTATATTGCCAAAAATGTACTTTTAACATGGATATGTCAAAGGGCGCCTAACAACACTAGCTGCTAGGCAATTTCCAGGTACATAAATAGTTACCCTCGTATTATAAGGCGCAGTTAATTTTAACCATACCACTAGAGTTTCTTAGGAACGTTTGAACAAGTGGTACTTAATGGCTGTCTTCTGAGAAACAAAAACCCAGTAGTACTTTCCGATAGGTGTTAATCTCACCTAATACAATACTTAGTCGTGTTACGAAGTTTATTTTTGTCACAAATATCGCATAATATTGCGCATTATTTCATTTCCAAAGGAAAAAAAACCCGACATTCCATCTGGACCCTTAATATTACATTTTGTACATAAAATTATAATAAAATAACTCCCCTAACTATAATATAAATTGTATAAAATGCATATTTGAGCAACAGCGAAAAAAGCTTTTAAAAGGAATTATCATTGTGTAATACAAAGTTGCGATGAAATTCGTAGTTTATTTTACAGAAGAATATTTCCAGCGAATGCGTTGACTAAAACAGACATTAAAAATAGAGACAGTTAATGTTGTTTTAGCATCTTTCGTCTATTTTTTAGTAGAAGGCGGCCATATACTTTCTTGCGCTTGTATTCCTTAGCTTAATAGGATGGATGAATAGGAAATTAAGAGCACTTCGAAGATGCCATTAAAACTTTTAATGATCTTTTGTTTCGGATAATTTCCAGAAAATGAAGTTTCGCAGACGGACGTTGCAGACGCCACCAGTTAAATTTTTTTTTTTGTGAAATTTTTATAATTACCGCTGCTTTTAAAGGAGACGTCTTTATTTTTAGCCAATTTAATAGGTTTCAGAATAGAATGTTGATTTTAGGATTTAAGCTTTACGTTTTAGTTTTAATTAAAGGGGAATATAAACACGAAAACATTGTCTTAATAAAAGAGTTAAATACAAACGTAATTAAAAAAAGTCTTCGCGTATTCTTGTTAAAAAAATATACCGGGTGCCTCATTTATGGTCCAAATCAATCTATGTGCGGGTATCTCACACTAAAATAATGTGGGTTTGTCTATAACATTTTTCTCTTAGACGCTTGTTGAATGAAGTACAAGGTGTTGAAGTTTTACCAAACAAATATAAATTCGGTTATAACTCAGAATTGAAAAAAAAAATTTTATTGCGAACTTTATCTAACATTTTTAAGTTTTCCTGGCCTACGTTTTGATAATAACTCCAAAAGAAAAAGCTGACGAGTGGCGTATGCAAGCTGTCCCGTATCGGTATGTTCAAATTTTAGGAGTGTAAAGTAGACTTCATTTCAAGTAACAAAAACGCAAAACTTGTATATCCATTTTTATTTGTTTCAAAGTTACAGATCTATGAATGTGATTGTCAGATCATGAAAAAAATGTAATCCTAAAGTAAATACAAACTGATTTTATTTAAAAAAAGTTATACGATTCAATAACAGGCCTGTGATTGTTAACGTCGCATAATAAAATGTTATCCTAAAATAAATAAACACGTGTCGTAGTGTATACAGTAATTTCTTGGAGATCTACAAAAAAGGGTACTGGAAATTGATTTATGATAAAGAAGGTTCTTACCTATTTCGTAAGTGCTGTACCATGAATATCATACAATAAACAAATGTTCAGATGACTGTTAACGTTGCATTTTTTAATAAAGGATTTACGTTACGTTTCAGTTTATACAACAGCTTATTAGTGAGTGGCCACGCTTTCTTTATTCAAAATGCCGATTTTTTTCTCAAGAATATGCGGACATGCATTTTGTTTATGGCTACTGTAACGGCAGTGCACATCAAGCACCGACATCGGTTTCCCGATAGGCGCATTCCTCATTATAGAACTTTTCTGGAAGTACACAGACAATTTCGGGAATACGGACTGCGTGATTATCTTTTCGACCAAGGAGTAAATTTGTCAGCAGCCTTAGAGGAAGAAGCAGTAGCTATTGTTACAAGGGATCCAACTCTCAGTGTACGTCGAATCGCTAGACAACTAGGAGTGCCACGAGCGACAGTTTGGCGAATTTTAAAACGCGAGGGCTTATATCCATATCACTATCGCAGGGGACACGGTTTGCTTGAGGCAGACCACTATGCTCCTCTAGTTTATTCTACCTGGGTATTAAGACAGTCACGACTTCATTTTAATTTCTGCAGAACAGTCCTTTGGACAGATGAATCTACGTTCACGAGAATTGGTGTTACAAATCTGAGAAACCTGCACAAGTGGTCATCAGAAAATCCCAAAGTTATACGCCCATCTAAATTTCAACATGAATTTTCTATTAACGTTTGGGCAGCCCTAATCGATGACTTGTTGATTGGTCCTGCCGTTCTTCCTGTGGGGTTAAATGCGGACAATTACCTTCAATTTCTTATTGACGAACTGCCAGGTCTTTTAGAGGATGTCCCACTGAATGTTCGACGAGACATGTGGTGTCACATGGATGGGGCAGCACCACATTTCGGAATTGCTGTCCGAAATTGGGTTAACGTCAATTATCCAAGAAGGATTGGCCGAGGTGGTCCTGCTGCATGGCCACTCAGATCACCCGATCTTAATCCCCTTGACTTTTATTTATGGGGGTACATGAAAAATTTAGTCTGCGCGCAAGTTTCGAATACAAGAGAAGAGTTGTTGGATCGTATTCACCTAGCTGCCGAGTAAATCCGACAAAACAAGTATGAAATTCAAATAAGTACTTCTTCTGTTGGCTTACGGGCACAAGCCTGCATTCAACAAGGAGGTGGACATTTCGAAAATATTATTAATTCAACTTTTTTAAATCAAATCAGTTTTTATTGACAATAGGATTACATTTTTTTTCATGATCTGACAATCACATTCATAGATCTGTAACTTTGAAACAAATAAAAATGGATTTACAAGTTTTGCGTTTTTGTTATTTGAAATGAAGTCTACTTTACACTCCTAAAATTTGAACATAACGATACGGGACACCTTATATAATAAATGAACAAATATTTCGTTTGGAAAAATGTTAAGCCACTGATAATTTTATTCCAGCTGACAAAAAACATTATCACTTAATGTACTAGTGTCTACCTTGATTTAATTTCGGGACAAAGTAGTAGCACACGCTTTGAAGCGTAAGTGGTATACCAATATACGAGGGTCAGTCAAAAACCAATGCCTCCTATTGTTTTTCTCCTTTTATTTCTTAAGAAATAAAAATGCAATTAAATAGATTGATAACCACAATATTGATGATTAATTTGTCACTTTTCAATATAATCACCGTCCATTTTCACAGTTTTTGTTCATCTTTTAACAAGGGCATGTATCCCAGTGTGATAAAAAGCACAGTCTTGTTTTCTAAGCCGTTAACACACAGACGTTTTCACGGCCTCCTCATCTTCAAAGTGAATTCTACAATGAGCTTCTTTTAGCAGTCCAAACAGATGGATATTTGATGGTGCCAGGTCAGGGCTCGATAAAACTTCCCATCCAATTTTCACAATCTGAAAATTCACCACCGTCACGGATAATAAATCCAAGAGTTTGTGTGCCCTGCTTAGACACATCGCTGATATGTTCATTAAAGGTCACTTTCATATCGAAGGCAACGCCCTAAGTCTTTAATTGATTCAACACGTGATATACTCATATCCCCAAGTTGGTAATTAAAGTGTATAAAGTTAAGTCTTTCGCTGAAGGATAAAATCTTGCACCTAACGGAGTTAAAAGGTAAATTGTTATTTTTGCACCAAGTCTGTATGTTAACCAGATCGGTCTGTAGTCGAAAACAGTCTCCCTAGATTCGCATACTCGAGTAATCTGCTTCAAGTCATCGGCAAATAAAATGTTATTAGACTGGATTTGGTCTGAGAGATCGTTAATGAGAATAATAAAAAGCAGTGGATATAAATAAGTCAGAGGCTTGCGGAACTCTAGAAGTGGCAATGTAAAGTGTTGATAAATATGCATTGTAGAATACATGTTGAGGCCTATTTTGTAGGTATGAAGTTAAAAAGTCAACTAGCGGTTTACTAAATTCAAAACTCGCCAATTTAGCTGGCAAGATAGCGTGATCCACTCGATCAAATGTCTTGGCAAAGTCAGTATATATAATATTCAACCTGTGATCCGCAAAATTTTCGCGAAATTCGATATGATGGCAATAGAACGATAGTTTGTAATGTCCGAAGTATTAAGCTTTTAAGACAGGAATAATTTCAGTACTCTTCCAAATAGCGGGAAAAATAGATGTAGCGAGAGCCAAATTAAATATCCTCCTTAATGGTAGAGCAAACACGTTTTCGCTGTCCCTCACAACAAAAACAGAAATTTGATCATCTCTCGATGTAAATTTATTCCTAAGCATCTTGTGTTGAGCAGCACAAAAATTACTAAAAAAAATTTTCCGTTTTTTTTACTATCAAAACAGTGCTTGCTTAAAACCACGCCTTGTATTTTGGTAAAATTTCAGCAGTTTAAATAAATTAGTTCATGGTGCAATAAAAGAAAAAAATAAAAGCATTTTTCTGCCACTATTTATGCATAATTTTAGTAAATTATTAATGCTAAGCCACACTCAAAGTTAACTAAAGAAAAATCATATTTTCATAATTTTCAATTAAGTTAGAAGAGATAAAATAATTCCTATTAAATAAGTAAATATGTTACTCGAATTACTGCGAAGTGCTCGAAATGGCTGTTATAAACTTACAAGGTTACCAACACAACTCATAAAGTCTAATAAACGAAATTATTATATATGTATATACAACAGAATAAACGTATTCAGTGAAACATCTCCCCTCCCATAATGGCATTAGCATAACATCAAAAGGTTTATGCTTAGTAATAACGGTGATCTCTCTCCTCTACGCAGAGATGCTTCCACATTTTTATGTATGTATATCTCGTAGAAACAGAATGTGGGATGTGTAGATTACAAACGTTTTATGATCAAATTCAGTAGTATTCAAGTCGTACGCTCTTGTCTTACTGTACAGGAGGAAGAACGATTTATAATTTATATATGTTTCTAATGACTTCCTAGTATGATGAATATTAAATATAAAATAATATCAAGAAAAAGGTGTATTAAAATGACATTAAAATAATAAACAAAAGAAAGTGGCAACTTGTAATTATAGAGGGCATATCTATTGAAACGAGGTACCTCAAAAAACTCTTTGCCTGTTGTGATTTATGTGAAATTATGAAACCTGTCAATTTTCATATCAAGGAGGACAACTTTTAATGTCGAGTCTGACGATTTCTTTTTTAGATTTTCAGTTAGACATTTATACGCATTCTTTATATTCGCATAGCTTTAGTTAACCTTCAGTGATAACATTGCATAAGATTTGTCTTCCGTGCCTATGTAATACGTTCAAAATTATACATATATATGAAACACTGAGTGAAACAGAAAATAATTATCTAACCACCCTCGCACATCGTTGATCTTTATTCCAAGTTTTAAGTATTGTACCGTGATTACAATAATGTCTCTAGAACGAAGATATCATTGAAAATATATGTCTGACTTAAGCCAGGTATTAAACGATTTTGAAAAATTATTTTGGCAGTGACATTGATTGTCAATTAATGTGTTAAAACTGCTAAAAGCAAGTTTGAACATCGAGTTTGAATAAATTCAAATATGGTTTACAATACAGTGCAAAGAACGTACATTATAGAAGCCTATTTTTGAACTGGAGTGCGAATTCATGGAATTTGGGTGTACAGACATCGTGATAGTTTTAGAGAGCACTTTCCAGAGTTAGCTGTAATTCCAAAAACATTTTATAATTGTCTTTCCAATTGTGTTGGTGAATTTCAAGCGACTGGTTCTGTGGGCCATAAATCACGTACTGGTAGACTAACTGTTCGTTCGAGAGAAGTTATAAAATGTAAGTAAAATGATGTTCGTCAACGTATGGAAAATGAATCTACAAAATCTATTTGAAACGTCGTTCTCAAGATATTGGACTTTCTTATGGAACATGCCAGAAAACTGTAAAGAAAAACTTACACATGCATCCGTAAAAGATGCAATAACATCAGGCTATTTTTCTGGTAGACTACTCTAGACGTCTTGCTTACTGCCAGTGGTTTTCAAATAATTTAATGCCAGATAATGACCTGCTAAACTAGACATTTTTCTCTGATGAAGCATGGTACGTCAATTCCCAAAATACTCGGATGTGGAGTTGTGAAAATCCTCATATTTTTATTGAATCGCTTCTGCATACTGCGAAACTTGGTGTTTGGCTAGCAGTTTCTCGTCGCACGCAGAATTGTTAGACCTATTTTTTCAAATTTACAATTAATGTTGAGAGGTATAGAAACATTTGGAATGAATTTCTTGAACAGCAGCCCGAAGATGAATTTCAATATGATTACTTCCAGTAAAATGATATAACGGCACATACAGCACATGATGTTGGGGCGTATGTGGCTGGATTTGACACTTCTGCGTAATCACGGGTTGTAAATCCGTAATGACTAATTTTTTGTTGAAACGTCGTTCATTCAACTTGTGAATAGAAAGTCTTCTTTTGCTCAGTAGTTCGCAGAATAAAAAAAACACTTGTTGAAGGCACAACACTCTTTACTTATTAAGTACGGAAAACTAATGTTACATAAGCCGCAGCAAAATATATTATTACAAGAACTTGGTTACATTTCTAATTTTAGTAACGTTTGAAGCTGCTTGGAATGGCCCGTGTGATTCCGTTGATGGATCTCAGCAGACTTAACTTTTAATTCAAAAATATTAGACTGGTAAAGAAAAATGTAATCATAAGGCTCCACCCTATTTTTTACGATTGGTCGAAACAGGATAGATATATGGTTTTACCCAGACTCGACCTTAGATAAATTGTGTTTCCGAAATACTATTGTTTAATACAAGAGACCTTTGAAAATGTAACCGTAATGAAAATTTTTAAACGGACAACTGCGTGTTTATCACAATAGGCGATAAGCTTTTGATTTAAACATTACAAGGTTTAACTGACGTGCCTAAACATTTGGTGACCATAGCGGCTATACCTTAAGTAGCAACAACACAAAATAAAAAAAGGCCTGAATAAACAACAATAAATAGATGATAAATTCATATTTCAAAATACATTTTCTAAGAAGGATGAAGTAAGTAAAAGTACATTATAAAATTGTGTTTAACACTGCCATAAACATTAATAACGGGGAATGTCTGGTCCCTCTGAATGAAGTGAATAAATTTCAAATAATAAAGAAATCTTTCTTAAATAGAATTTAATTAATTAATCGAAAATCTTATTTATTGAAAATAAATTAATAACGTTGTCCAGATTTCTGGACACATGAAAATATTGCTTTTCTTGGTAAGTTTTTTGACGATCGGATTATAAGCTTTCCATCACGATCACCTTGTTTGACAATTATGGTCTTTTTTGTATTTCCTTACCTAAAGAATTGAATATTTAAAACTCCTGTTGCTAATTTGTAAGATCTACGGCAAAGAATTATTGAAGAATGTACATTAAGAACGCCCGAAATGCTGCAAAATGACTTTAATAATAATAATAATAATAAACCCGCACAGGCTAGCCTAGAGATAGGTTACTGGGGACTAGCGACCCCACGGGTTCCTGAGCTAACCGTTGGGTTGGGTTAGCAGCCCCAATGAGGTACATTTGCTCCAAACACTGGATGAAAAGGATACTGTGGTGGGTCGGAGGAACAGGATCCAGGTAGGATTAACCAGCAAAGACCGAAACAGCAAATTGGAAATGAAACACAATGCATGCTTCAGTAGAAACAAAGAACGCAGGCGAGGATGTTGTTGAGATACCTTCATCTCCACCCACTTCGTCAACATAACAACTAAAGCGCCGGACCCTATGGGCCGTGAAAATGAACCCTCCCCCTAGGTGAGGTGTTATTATCTGCTTACTAAGAATGAAGCATGCCATATGGAGGAGAGCTGCATTGTAAGGTTACGGAAAAATACCTGGAAATAAGAAATAATAAACAACAATAATAATAATATTATGATAGTTATGCCAGCCATCTTGTTCTCACGAACCGATGGGTTAACACACTGGCAACCAAGGACAAATTGAATGTTCTTGTGACTGGAGGAAATAATAATAATAATAATAATAATAATAATATTTATTACTCAACAGAGACCATTTACAGGGTATAACACAAATGTAAATGCAATACACAAAACAAATGATAAAAAACATAAGTAACTAAAATTAAAATTGATACATAATATAAAATTAAACTCAAGCATAAATATCCAAATTAAGTAATAAAACGAAAAAATACAAGCAATAAGTAACACAAAAGCTAACACTTAAACGAACAAGTCGTCGTAAGTGCTATTAGCAGATCGGCTCATTCTGTAAAGAGCTGAGTTAAGTAACACGTTGGTACTGGGAGTCGGATTGATAAGAGTATTGACAAATCTTTAGGATTGACGCGGGACATAGAATTTTAATTGCGATAACAATGGTGCGCAGTCAATAACCCCATGAAGAATCTTCCAAACAAACCGCGCACCATGCGTGTTACGGCGACTAGTGAAAGGTTGTTGTGCCTTTCAAGCAGTGAATAGTAATCGATTCCCCTTGGAGGATACATCCCGTCAAGCTTGTAAGACAAAAATTTTAGGAATTTCCGCTGCAGGCGTTCAAAAGAAAGCTGATGAGAAACGTAGTAAGGTGACCAGACGGGAGAAGCATGTTCCTAACTACTAGCAACTAATGAAAAGAAGAGGGATTTAAGTATGTCAGGATTACTGAAGTACTTAGCAGCACGCATAATAAATCCCAATTTTCTGTAGGTGGAGCTGCAAAGTTGTTCGATGTGGAAAGAGAAATCAAAATATACACCAAGATCCCTGAACGTATCGGATTGTGTTATGAGTTCATTATGTATTACATAAGAAGAAGGGGTTAAATTTAGCTTTCGCGTGAATGAAATAGAGCAACATTTAGCAACATTAATTTTTAATTTGTTAGAAAAGCACCAACCAGTCAAACGATCAAGATATTGTTGAAGACATACAGGGTCATGCTCAGACTTGACAGAAGTATAAATTTTGACATCGTCAGCGTACGCAACTACATGACACTCAATACAATCAAGAAGGTCATTAATGTATGTCAAGAAGAACAGAGGGCCCAGATTAGATCCTTGTGGAACGCTAGATATAGAGACAAACTCATAAGAGCAGAATCCATTATAATAAACCATTATAATAAATAGTTCGATCGATTACTCAGATACGATGCAATTAAATTAAGGAAATTAACAGCATGAGAAGGTATATAAACTTGGGAATTGAAAATAATGGATAACAATTTCATGACTTGCTTTAATTTCGCTCTTTTTATTAATAAAATCTTGAATACCGGCTGAGTTTGTTGTTTTATTGTATGTTTAAATCAAATGACATATTACAAAGGTATTTTTAATAATATAAAATATTATTAAAAATCTGGTGTGAAGAATACAAATACAGGTTCACTATTAATATTTTCTGTGAACGTGTCCGAATATATTCCTCCCTAGAGACGTAGATATGTATTTCGCCTTTCTACAGGCTCATCGGTACGACCCTGCTGGTGAAAGGATATCTACAGACACATTCACAAAAAAGAACCACATCGCCATATCACAGAAATTATCCAGACCGAGTGTTGAAGTAAATTAAGCGCTGCCTGTTGTCAGACAGCCGAAGTACCTCGCCCTGTCCACACAACCAATGCGAACCGACGACACCCTTCCAAAGGTGGCACAGCCATCTCTCTAGAAACGGTATTTTGTTTGCGTCTTCACTCATACTACGGACTAACCGCATGTGTAATGTATCAGAATAATTGAAACATACATGAGTAGGTAAACCCCACCAGTTTTGTATAATACAAAGGTATTTTTAATAATATAAAACATTATTAATTAAGAAGATGGTATGAAGAACACAAATACAGGTTCACTATTAATATTTTTTGTGAAGGTGTCCGAATATATCCCTCCCCAGAGACGTAGATACGTATTTCGCCTTTCTACAGGCTCATCGGTACGCCCCTGCTGGAGAAAGTATATCTACAAACACATTTACAAAAAAGAACCACATCGCCATATCACAGAAATTATCCAGACCGAGTGTAGAAGTAAATTCAGCGCTGCCTGTTGTCAGACAGCCGAAGTACCTCGCCCTGTCCACATAACCAATGCGAACCGACGACACCCTTCCAAAGGTGGCACAGCCATCTCTAGAAACGGTATTTTGTTTGCGTCTTCACTCATACTACGGACTAACCGCATGTGTAATGTATCAGAATAATTGAAACATACATGAGTAGGTAAACCCCACCAGTTTTGTATAATACAAAGGTATTTTTAATAATATAAAATCTTATTAAAAATCTGGTGTGAAGAACACAAATACAGGTTCACTATTAATATTTTTTGTGAACGTGTCCGAATATATTCCTCCCCAGAGACGTAGATATGTATTTCGCCTTTCTACAGGCTCATCGGTACGACCCTGCTGGAGAAAAAATATCTTCAGACAATGATATATTCATTGATGTCACACTTTCAAAATAATTTTGAAAAGTTAAGATTGAGTTACGAGTATGATAATATGGCTTGAGTTCAGACATATATTTTCTAATTCAATGCCATCTTCGTACTAGAAATTTTATGATATCACGGTAACACATTTCTAAAATGTACAAAATATTCTTTACAGCTTGAATTTATGGTGTTTGTACCTTTTCTAAGTACGGGCTCCTTATTATTTATTACTGGATGTCTCAGACTAGATAATTAGATAAACACACTACGAATCTATGCAACATTTCACAGCGGTAACAAAAACTTCTAAAAATTACAGTGAATTATTGTTTATTAAAAATTTTTGGATGTTACTCGTATTTTCATTACAAAATATTTATCTGGAAAACAGATCCGAAAGGACTGTCACAGCTAACTAAATTAAAACCGTCAATTTTGAAACGTTGTTTCATGGCATGTTCGATTGTTTAGATATACTTGATCCACCAGTTTGGTGAAATAGATGGTTCTCTTCCCGGGATTTCGTAAACATTCCAAAACATCGAATCACATGTCGCTCGCCCGTCAAATAATATCAAATGTATTGGTCGGACGGCGTGTCCAAAAAAGTCACCATCGTATTTATAGAACAGGGAGTATCATGTAATTAAAAAAGTTTCCGACCGTAATAGGATCGAACCACACCATACGGACATCAAATATTACAAAAAAGTCAGTGAAAAAGAGAAGTGTTTTTTTTGGTACAGTTGTACGGAATAATAATCAATTTGCAGGGAGTGCCATGAAAAAGTTTTAGTAATTTAATCTTTTATTTGCTCATCCGATATAAAAAAAATGTAAAATCCGTAATCGAAGGATTGTTTCCGCAAATTATTTTTTAAAAATTTCGAAGCGAAATAAACCCGTACGTAATTGGGTTCACATATAACAAATTACAAAAAAAAATACGAAATGAAAAACATCCCTTCATGTTTCAATAAATAACAGTTGTAGGGCCATTATATTGCAATCAGCAAATTATTGGTCGATATGAATTCTATATGGATGCAGAGTTACAGTGTTTGGCAAATAACCTAAATAAAAGCAAAAGTGAAAATATTACCGGGCGTGACCATAAAATAACGACACTGTAACTAAAACTTTTTATTTTAAATTTATGCATTAGTATTTTTACGATAACAGATCAGTCACATTATAACCAGTAATATCAGGTATAAAAACCTAAATGATTCGATTTACTAACGTAAAAGATACAATTTTTCAAAGATTTTAGGAAATTTGTATGTTCAATAGTACCAATTGCACGCATTGTTGTCACATATGATATCCGTATGTCATCTGTCAATCACCGTTACATATTACTATTGCTCATTTTATTTTTCTCGTGTTATTTTTCTATATTCTTCATCTTGCACAACGAGTTCTTCTTAACACTAATAAATCATGCTTAAACTGCTTAGTAAACAGGCAAGAGAGTTAGTTTTGTCACTAATGACAATGACGTATTTTGAGGCAGAAAGCGATAATAAGTGATGAACAGTTTTTACAAATAAATAAAACACACATAAGATGTTTTAGATTTACACTTTATTAATAAAATAATGACAGCTGTTTCGCTAACACAGTAGCTTCTTCAAATTCAACTTAAGACTAAAGATACATACAAGATACAGCGTTAATCGGGTAGTTGACCCAAGTTAAAATTCTAGGAACTATTACATTTATATTTTGCTTTTTGAAAACTATACCATGTCCTACTTGTGTGAGGTTTAAGTATAAAAATATAGTATAAGCAACTAAGAAACAATATTTCAATGGGTGAACAGATTTAACAGTGGAGATGAATTTAAGTCTAATTTATCGTTTAGTAACATTTCTGAGTTTTTAAGTTTATTAATTTCTAAAGATTCTAAACAATTTAGTTTGCTACCTTTATTTTCTACATGTATGGTGTCGAATTGTAAATTAAATTCGTGCTCATTCTCTATTAAATCATTAGAGTAGGTTGGTACAATTCGACACCATACATGTAGAAAATAAAGGTAGAAAACTAAATTGTTTAGAATCTTTAGAAATTAATAAACTTAAAAACTCAGAATTGTTACTAAACGATAAATTAGACTTGAATTCATCCCCACTGTTAAATCTGTTCACCCATTGAAATATTGTTTCTTAGTTGCTTATACTATATTTTTATACTTAAACCTCACACAAGTAGGACATGGTATAGTTTTCAAAAAGCAAAATATAAATGTAATAGTTCCTAGAATTTTAACTTGGGTCAACTACCTGATTAACGCTGTATCTTGTATGTATCTTTAGTCTTAAGTTGAATTTGAAGAAGCTACTGTGTTAGCGAAGCAGCTGTCATTATTTTATTAATAAAGTGTAAATCTAAAACATCTTATGTGTGTTTTATTTATTTGTGATATGGATTTACATCAAGCAAAGGTCGAAACAATTAAAGAATTGAAACAGTTTTTAATATATCCGGACTGCATGTTCTTTTCAGGGACCTCAATTCGAAACATATTTTACCCAATCGTTGACATAAATTCTGAATACGATTGTCCCATTTCAAATTACTGTCTATCATTAAACCCAACACCCTAGTCTGATCATTGATGGAGAACCGGTGACAATGTAATCCAATTTCTATATCTGTTACCAAATTCGATTTTATATTTTGGAATATAACACAAGCTTTTTTTTCTTTATTAGCAGAAAGTCTGTTCGCTTCAAACCATAGACATAAATTGTCATACGCAAGGTCAGTTAAATGACATAGTTCATTTATCGTGTTTCCCGTAATAACTACGCTTACATCGCCGGCGTAATTATTGACTGTAGAGTTAATTCCCCCAAGACATGAAGAGATGTCATTAATAAATACTAAAAATAGTGTTGGGCCAAGGATTGAACCCTGTGGAACCCCGATATCAATACTTACATCCTCAGATGTATTGTCTGCATTGGCATATTGGCAGCATTTCCATAAGATTCACACATAATATAATTGTAACTATTACATGCATGTTATCGTGCTGTATCTATATTTTCTTGTATTTTGCTGTACAAAGCATGTCTTCGAAATAAAGTTATTATTATTATTATTATAATAAGGGATCGTTAAATTGTGTATGAGAGGTAATTTATTAAGAATTGCTCGTTCAATATCTACGAGTGGTATTGATATATTCTTAGCCTCCTATTGAAACAATTTAAAATTGAGAATATTTTATTATTAAACATAGTCTTCTCTTAAATTAATACACTTAATACAGCGATCCTACAACGTCTTTAACCCTTCTAAAAAAAAAAAAATTTCTTGGTCTGCAAAGCAGCTCTCCACAACTTCTCGTTACACAAAAATTAACGTCCATTTAAACTTTTTTTTCAATCCAGGGAACAGATAATCTGAGGGGAACTAAGTCTGGGTAATAGGGCGGGTGTTCCAGTAATTTGAACCCTAGATTCCGAAGTGCATTCATGGTCATGCGCGATTTGTGTGCAGGGGCATTATCCTGCAAAAACAACACACCTTTCGCTAACATGCCACGTCTTGTTTCCTTAATTTTCTCTCTCAGTTAGTAATTTAGAATAAAAATCTCCAGTGATGGTCTGACCCTTTTTTAGTCGATGATAATTATTCCACGGATATCCCAAAAAACTGAAGCAAGAACTTTTCCAGCGGATTTTTTAACTCGAAGCATCTTAGGCTTTGGAGAAGCATAATGCTTCCACTCCATCGATTGTTGTTTTGCTTCTGGGTCGTAAAAATGGGCTAAAGTCACAATACGGTTTAAAAAATCTGGATCTCCTTCAAAACGAGTACAGATCGACCGTGATGATTTCACTGTTGCTTGTTTGTGTTCGGCTTTCAAGCATTTAGGAACTTATTTTTCTGCTGACTATGATCTGACAATTGTTTTTTAGTTAATATTAGTACGCTAATACCAAATATGAAACCCATTTGTCTCTATCACGTCAAATTTTCTTTCTACGGCACTTCTTGTTTGCCGATTTTAAAATTCTTGAGAATCGTTAAGTAAATGCAGCAAATTATTAAATATTCAAATAATTGAAAGACATTCCAAATACATTTATCTCATTAGCATAATGTACGGACCATCAAGAGAAGTTTTGTTAAAGAACAACAAGAAGGAAAATGAAAAAAAATGCTTTAACTTGAGTTCGTTTAAAGATTATAAAAGTTGCGAGTTTCTATGTTCATTATATAAATATACAGGGTGTTACGTAACATGTAGCAATTACTTCGTTTTGAAATTGGTAATCAGCAAAAGAGATAAAAATACACTAATGGACAAAATTACTTAATAAATGCTTAATAACTTTTGAATTAATACCTTCAGTCTTAGTATACCTATCAAAATGAACTATTGAAATAAGAATACACAGAATTATTTTTCAATGATTTCGAAAATTTTTTTTATGAGAAAAAGAGTCAAAGAAAAACACTGGCCAACAATTAAAATTCTTTTTCTGCTGATGATGATCTGACACTTGTTTTTAATTAATATTGGTACGCTAATGCCAAACATGAAACCCATTTGTCCCTGTCACGACAAGGTTTCTTGCTACGGCCCTTCTTGTTTGCCGATTTCAAAATTCTTGAAAATCGTTAAGTAAATGCAGCAAATCTTAATTGAAAGAATTGAAGGACATTCCAAATACATTTATCTCATTAGCATAATGTACACTTGTACCTGATAATATTTAAGTACTTACTGAAATAATTAAGTAATAGGCAAGTATAAAGAAATGCAAGTCTATTAAGCTAATCCTATTCGTTAAGTGAACATATTAGGGTTTAATGAGCTTTTATTAGAAAGTATTGATCACTTAGGACTATTTAAAAGTAAACAAGGATGATAATAAAACGTTAGTTACATGTTAGTTGTTAGGGAAGAAACTGCATCATGTCTGCTACTATATAGTGCCGATTCGTTCTGCTACATTTGTGGCAGCTTCACCGTTTTTCCAGTCAAAGGGTAACTATTACTGCTTTCGTTAAGAAAATTTATTTGGCTTATTTTGATGACCCTATTTTTGTTTAGTTCAGACCTCCGGTTATAATAAGAAGCATAAAAATAAAATTGTATATCCTAATATCGACTCAGTGATTCGACCAGTACCTCATTCCGATGTAATACCCGTGCCAATTTATGAAAAGCTTTCTTTACTTGAGTACTCGTATGCTGAAGACATGGCAGATGCTATTGAGGAGCAAGATTCAGATGTAGATTGTGACTATGGAGATATAATTTCTAATGATAGACCACAACGTTTTACTCAAGCAGAATTGAATGATTTAGTAAGGGATTTGGGCCTATCAAAGGGATCATCGGAACTGGTAGCTTCAAGATTAAATGAAAAGAACTTACTCGAGCAAAATACGAAGATAACTTTTTATCGAAGCAGGGAAAGTGATCTTGTGCAATATTTCGAAGAAGAGTGTGAATTTGTTTGTTGTAACAATGTAGGTTTGTTAGCTAAAATGGGCGTTGTACAATTCTTCTCTGTATATAAACATATATATATATACGTCGCTACGTACGAACCTTTCCGAGACTAATACAGAAACATATATTATGGTGCAGTTTTTTCATCGCGCACATCCGCATTTTTTTGCAACAATGTAAACATGTTTTATTTATTATTTATGTTTTTTCTTAACTTTTTGTATAGGGATTCGATATATTTATTTTTAAGTAAGCGCACTGTTATTATGCTAAACTCTCCACGCAACGCCACTGCTGGGGCACATAGTCTGCCGTTTTTAATCATAAGCATATCAGGTGTTAATGTTAAGAATGCTCTCAATATTTTTTCTCGCATTTCATTTATATTATGCATTCTTTCGTGGGGATTATTGTAAACTTTTTGTTTGATATGTCCCTATAAAAAGAAACGACAATTGAATTAATTAAAATACCAGCCCATAGATTTAATTTTTGTGGATATCGGGTAGAGGTGTCTACCGGCGTAATACCATTTTATGATTTATGTCTTTTCTTGAGTTGTAAAAACATTTATGTTGAAATCGACTATGTATTAATATATGCACGTAGAGGAATAAGTGTTGTAGACCCGCAAGTGTTTGTTAGGGAATAGGGCATGTTAAATGAGTATGTGTGTCCATCACTCTGATTCTCCCTCCACTGTTTGCCATATAACATGCATGCGCTATATACGCAAACAAAAATTAAAATTTGTCGACCACGGTATACTGCCGTCATTAAATTGTTAGTTATTGTTAGATTTTATCAGAAAATCACTTAGCATTTGGGATTTTAGTATTTTTCATTTTTGCCTTATTTTTAATTATAGAACATATATCCAAGGCTTGGGGAGTGAGTATTAACTCACCCTGTATACTTGAGTAAGGATCGGGATATAAAACGTGTGTTCGATCAATGCTAATATATGAAATTGAAGGAAGGAGAGGAATGATGAGAGGATGGGATGATGATAGGATGATGATAGGAAAGACATTCGGAAACAGAAGTAGAAATAAGGCAACAAATTTCAAAAGCTTTCGTTCTACAATTTCCTAGTTTCAAAATTCAGTTTTTGCTTTATTTTAAACAAAATATTCAACGAAATTTCTCAGTGTAAATTGCATTACACAGAAAGGAATAAGAAACATGTTTGTGCAAGGTTTTACAGGCCCTAAAGTGCAATTTTTTTAAATTTTTTAACAAATAAGAACATAGCGAACTTTTATGGAACCTGCATGTTGTTACCAGACAGGTGTGGAATATAAAATATTGGTAGAGAAGAACGTAAGAAATAGGTCGTCATTTGGTAGTCGGCGTTCGAACAGGACGGCACGACGTCGGAGGCGAAAACTCGGTAATATATGGAACGTTCACCGTGTGAGCGTGTGTACGTATATGTTTGTGTGCAATTGGCAAAATTAAACCATAAATCCCAAATAGATTTAATCAGACCGCTTCGGCACCGTTCTGCCACCTCCGATCGTACAAATACGTGCGAAATTTGTGTTAAAATTTTCATCGCGGTCGTGTCGGGCTAATAAAGCGTTTCGACATCGACAGCGTGTATTTTACAAAAATTACCTGGCGCGATCTAACCTATAATGTTTTAATATGTACAATAACTAGCATATGTAATGCATGTATGCAATAAATTTCGTATTATATTGTTGCGTGCGATCGTAATGGTCTATTTAATGGTTTAAATTTAAATTTAATAGTCATTTGGTTTATAAATGTACTGTACGCATTTAAAATAGATTTTTCTCTCCTCTATTTTTTTTTAAATAAGAGAACCTAAATCGATTAAATTTTGGACGAATTAATTTTTGAATTAATTCTTGTTGTACTTATTGCTACAGTAAATCCTGTGTTAACGGCCACCTGTATAAAGCGGCGGTGGTAATTTGGGCGCGAAGCTTACTTGGGCCATGACATGAACAAGTAAACTGGGCGCAAGTATTTTAGGGGTCCTTTAATCCTATAGGTAAACTGGGCGCAAATGGAAAGTGTTTGTTGAATAGACCCTGACTGTAAAAAAACACAAGTATACTTTACATTTTGTAGTTTATTTAAAAAAAATACACATTTCGAAATATGCATAAACATACTATTACAGTGACATATTATAAATATGAAGTACATTTTACGTAATGTAGTCTGCTTATTTCTCTTAACTTATATCTATTCACAAGATTACCAAGCGATACTAATTTAGATGTTACCTTTTTATCTTTAAATCTCGCAGTAACATGCAAACTCTGTATTTTAATATATCGTAAAGTATTTGTATATTCGGGGTTTTAAATAAAACTAACGGTAATGTAGACACACACTATATTAATAATAAACGAATAACAATTTAATAACTAATTACTAACAATAAGCACATTTATGTATTTATATTTATGTAAGTTCACTCGGAGATGATTTGGTATCAAATGAATCAATCCCTTCCTCGACGGTTTAGATATCGGCTGTTGAACCTCTTCTCGAGCGTTCTATATTCATCGAGAAGGCGTCTAGAGGTATGATACTTAACGTATCGTTGAATGAATCATCACAATATGTATCAATTTGGCACTCTTTTATTTTTTCCATAAAGACATAGATAGAGGGATGCTTTGCATAAAATGAGGATTTGAATTTTGGATGAAATGACACAACTATTAGTTGTTCTGGTGGTACCGAAAGCACTTTCTTCTGTCCACATTGAAGGGGTAAATACTACATTTTCGATCATCCGAAATCCAGTTACAACACATACTACTACCCGCGGAAACCTAAAAGAAAATATATATATATATATATATATGAAAAATTTTGTGAAAAACTTATCTGCGCGGAATGTGCATATATCGATATTTCACTGTTTTTTACAGATCATCAGTGCACCTTACCGAAGACAGACATGATATTCACTTCTATACTACGTGTATATATACGAACTGTAATGAACTTCATGTGTATGAGAATTAATAATTATTAAATCTCATTTTACATGCGATTGTCGCTATAATAAACTTGTACAGTTGATGTCGCGGCTTGTTGCGTCTACAATCTAGGGCAAAAGTGATTTGCCGAATTGTAGAATTAAATGCAACAAATTATAGCGACAATCGCATGTAAAATGAGATTTAATAATTATTAATTCTCATACACATGAAGTTCATTACAGTTCGTATATATACACGTAGTATAGAAGTGAATAACATGTCTGTCTTCGGTAAGGTGCACTGATGATCTGTAAAAAACAGTGAAATATCGATATATGCACATTCCGCGCAGATAAGTTTTTCACAAAATTTTTCATTTGTACTGACAACTTGTACAGTTGATGTCGCGGCTTGTTGCGTCTACAATCTAGGGCAAAAGTGATTTGCCGAATTGTAGAATTAAATGCAACAAATTATAGCGACAATCGCATGTAAAATGAGATTTAATAATTATTAATTCTCATACACATGAAGTTCATTACAGTTCGTATATATACACGTAGTATAGAAGTGAATAACATGTCTGTCTTCGGTAAGGTGCACTGATGATCTGTAAAAAATAGTGAAATATCGATATATGCACATTCCGCGCAGATAAGTTTTTCACAAAATTTTTCATTTGTACTGACAACTTGTACAGTTGATGTCGCGGCTTGTTGCGTCTACAATCTAGGGCAAAAGTGATTTGCCGAATTGTAGAATTAAATGCAACAAATTATAGCGACAATCGCATGTAAAATGAGATTTAATAATTATTAATTCTCATACACATGAAGTTCATTACAGTTCGTATATATACACGTAGTATAGAAGTGAATAACATGTCTGTCTTCGGTAAGGTGCACTGATGATCTGTAAAAAAACAGTGAAATATCGATATATGCACATTCCGCGCAGATAAGTTTTTCACAAAATTTTTCATTTGTACTGACAACTTGTACAGTTGATGTCGCGGCTTGTTGCGTCTACAATCTAGGGCAAAAGTGATTTGCCGAATTGTAGAATTAAATGCAACAAATTATAGCGACAATCGCATGTAAAATGAGATTTAATAATTATTAATTCTCATACACATGAAGTTCATTACAGTTCGTATATATACACGTAGTATAGAAGTGAATAACATGTCTGTCTTCGGTAAGGTGCACTGATGATCTGTAAAAAACAGTGAAATATCGATATATGCACATTTTGCGCAGATAAGTTTTTCACAAAATTTTTCATTTGTACTGACAACTTGTACAGTTGATGTCGCGGCTTGTTGCGTCTACAATCTAAGGCAAAAGTGATTTGCCGAATTGTAGAATTAAATGCAACAAATTATAGCGACAATCGCATGTAAAATGAGATTTAATAATTATTAATTCTCATACACATGAAGTTCATATATATATATATATATATATATATATATATATATATATATGTATAATTATTTGACATTTTTATTCTGTCATTTATATTTTGTATTCTCTTGACAAAGACATCATTGCCGAACATGTAGAGTTATTTTAAATATATATACTTTGAAGTAATAGACCAGACCTTTAATCGCCGACTTATTAAGTTTACCTTATATATATATTTATTCCGTATTTTTTTATTTACCGACAAAAAACATTGCTTAATCGAGTTTGAACCTCACTACATATATATATATATATATATATATATATATATATATATATATATATATATATATATGTAGTGAGGTATAGGACTCCATGGAGAAATTACAAAATATTAATGTATTATCTGATAAGTTAAACGATAATAATAAACACCTATATTTTGTACAATCAAGTGTATAATATTTCCGAAAGATTCTTTGGGTTACTTGATTAGTTTAAAGTTGTTTCCGTATTCGAAAAGTTCTTAATTAAGTATGTCTCTAAAAAGAAAATGTTTGTCGCTAAAAGACAAAATAAATATAAGCGCGGAAAGTGAAAAGGATGCGTTAGGTTGGTGAAAATTGACCGAAAAATATGGGGGTTGGAAAAACACAAATTAAGGATATTATGAAAAATAAAGGCGAATTAGAAACGATGATTGAGGAAAATGCTAACTTGGAGCAAACGCGAAAATTTTCGAACTCGGAAAGATTGACAGTGGATCAAGTCATCTACAATTGGTTTTGCAAAGCCAGAAATAAAGCAATTCCAATATCTGGGCCGCTACTCAAACAAAGAGCACTGGAGACAGCAATCAGTTTAAAGATGGAAAACTTCATAGCATCAAATGGATTGTTGGTAAGTTTCTGCGGGCGATGCAGTATAACTTTATATAATGATATCGGAACGGTTCTTAAGCAGATATGTATTGGAGTTGAGGTCGTTTCAATTATATTAATACAATTAGTATTAACTTTTGTTTCATTTCTATTTCATTGTTATTCTTCGTGATGCCTTCTGTAATAATAACAAAATGACTAAAGATTTATATTGTCTCGTAAAAACAATTTCGAAATTAATGCGAAAAAGTGGAGTTTACGGTCCGAAACTACACTTGACGTAATAAAACACAGAATAAGTACTCAAAATCACCATATAATCTCCATAATTTACCGAGTTCAGAGTGAATGTCTATGTGTATGTGTGTGCGTTAGCGCATTTCCGTATAAAATGGGAAGTCATTTTCTCCCAGTTTATGCCTCATCGTGTATTTATCCTAGCTGCTGCTGTGGTACATTGATGCACCGCGACCCAGTTTTCCGTTGTGAAATGCTTTCCTTCATTGCATTCATTTTTCTGAGAATAAAGTGTTTTTTTCTTTTGTTTTTGAAATTCACGGAGTGTCGCTTACGTATCTAGGGGTGAAAAGTATCATTTAGCAAATACTTATCGGACATATTGTTGCCAACATTAATTCAAACAGGACTTGAGCCCCAACATGTATTGTGTTTAAAAACTTCAACCATTGAAAGTTAGAAGTATTACTCCGTATAATTTTATGTTCGTAAAAGTTTTGCTAAAAATTTAATGTTCTTCAAAAGCGGGGTTTGTATTTCTACTAAATAAAATCAAATAAAAATATTTAATAAAAATAAGCTTTTAGTTTATATAAAATATGAAATTTTACAGTGCGCAAAAAATATAAAATCAGTTATTTTAATAACACAGGTCTACAGTGATTTTGATGTTTGAAAGCTGTTTGCTAATTTGTATATGTTTGGGGGCCCTTATTCCAAAAAACGTCATATTTTTGCTCTATCACGTAAATTTTTTTTTATAGCGCTCTATATCTTAAAAATGTTAATTTATTAATATACATACCTATGACAAGAATATGTTTGTTCCATGTGAGGCATGATTTTTAAATGAATTGTTTTTTATGAAATTAAATGTGATTTGGCAACACTGGTTAATATTAGATTTCTCAGCAAAGCAACAGAGTCGGCGCAGAAGCGTCAATACAACGTTGAAACCTGCTTATGTGCAGTTTGGTTGTGTTAGTCGTCATGCTACTGTGTCCGCGCGCTTGTTGTCTTCGTTGTTGCGTATTTTAAGTGTTCTAGAACGTATAAATATGGAAAGAAGACATTGTGTGGACAATCCGAATAACTTTTGTTATATCTGTGGTAGTTATGTCGTAGTAAAGCAGAGGCAAACTATAACTTCGTTTGTGAAAAATGTATACCACGCTTATTTTGGTGTAAAAATTGGCGACCAAGACAAGTCCTGGGCTCCTCATACTGTTTGTTCCGTTTGCGTTGAAGCATCAAGAAACTGGCAAAAAGGTAGGAAGAAATGTTTAAGCTTTGATGTTCCTATGGTATGGCGAGAGCCTAGAAATCACAGTGATGATTGTTATTTTTGTTCGTGTAATGTTCAAGGATTCAACAGAAAAAATAAGAAGCAAATTGTGTATCCCAATCTTGACTCCTGCTATTCGACCAGTTCCTCATGGACCAGATGTACCGATACTTACTTTACTTTAGCTCACGAGTCCGCTAGGACGAGTGAGCTACTTTTCTCAAGTGACTTATTTGTAATTAACACACGTGTGCAATGCAAAACTTTATCCAACACCTCTTAAGATCCGTTCAAAATGGCTTTTAATGTTTTATAAATTTGAAGTTCCATGTCAAATTTAAATTATAAATTTGACGTTCCATGTCAAATTTAAATTATAAACGACTGATGCAAAAAGTTCATATACAGTAATGCAGTTACTATGGAGAATAAATAATGCAAATCAACAAGCAAACAAAATTAGTGATTGATTATTATTGATTAATAATACTGCAGTTAAAAGTTGATGGTAATGGAAGAGTTGCAAGAGGCTGTTTTCATTCCGCTAGAAGTTAAGAAAGAAGCTCAAGCAGCATGTTATAAATTACTGCCAAAAAAATCGAAGGATAATTACGACAAAGAATTTCGTCATTATGAAGAATGGAGAAAACAGCAAAGTATCACTGGAATTAACGAAGAAGTTATGCTGGCGTATTTCCATATTTATAGAAGGAAAATAGCACCTTCTTCATTGTGGACGAAGTATTCCATGTTAAGAAGTACTTTGAAAGTGTTTATGAATAGTCACATATCGAAATACGGAAAACTGATTTCCTATTTGAAGAGTGAGGCAAGAACCCACAAGTCCAAAAAGGCGAAAATCTTGGAGAGGCTACATATAGAGAAGTTTCTGAATGAGGCTCCTAACAATAAATATTTGATGATGAAGGTATTATATATTTTCTTATATTTAATTCAAAATATTTATTCATTATTCGTTCGTGTATTCTATGCAGGTTGCCTTGATAATGGGTATATCAGGTGCGTGTCGTTGTGATGAAATAACTAAGCTGAAAGTTGACGATGTAGAAGATAAAGGAGGATACTTGTATGTTTCGATACCTGACACAAAGACAAACGTATCTATAAGTTTCACTGTTATGGCAGAAGGATTTACAACAGATATTCTTGACCTCTACAGAAAATATGTCTGTATGAGACCAAAAGGTATTCCACATGGCAGATTCTTCCTAAATTACAAGAAAGAAAAATGCACTATCCAGCCAGTTGGAATTAACACCATTTCTAAGATACCTCAGAAAGTTGCATCTTTCCTGAACTTACCAGAAGCTCAATTATATACAGGACATGGTCTGAGACGTTCGTCAGCATCTCTTCTGGCAAACGCAGGAGCTGATATTACAACAGTTAAACGACATGGTGGGTGGAAATCGTACACTGTGGCAGAAGGTTATATACAAGATTCAGTATCCAATAAGATTAATATAACCAGAAAGATACAAGGTCCAGACAGTCTAACGTCCTCGACTTCTGGTCATCAAATTTCTGTTCAGGATACTTCAAATACGTCTTCTAGTATAACTCTAAATTCGAATAACCTGAATGCAGAGTCAGATACAAAGAGGATTTCCTTCGACTTTAATATTAATGTAAATGTTAATTAGTTGCTATTGTTTACCCTTTAGAATTAATATAAATGTGTTAATACTATAGCAGTTTGAATGTCTCTATGCAATCTAAATTTCACCTTGTTTTATCTCACTAGTGAGATAAATTATGTTTTTAACTCACTAGTGAGTTATAAGCTACATAATTATTTAAAATCGCCATAGTTATAGGTCTATTATTAGGAGGTGTTGGATAAATAATTTAAATGATGTTTTAAGTTTTTACAATAATTTTTACCGTAGTTTTTCTTACAACGACCCAAGCGACGCTCTTATCTATTGTTTTTTCCTTGGCCTGCATATGATTTACTTTTGCTTAATACAAGTATTTGATTTTCTTTATTCGATTTATTTTATATCTCATATTAATTGATATTACCGTTATAATAAAAAAATAATAATTATAAAATAGTAGTAATAAATACATTCTTTTAGATGTCTATTAATGTCATATGTATGCTAGTTAAAATGATGATCCCGCGGTGAGTTAGTTCAAATAAAAAAATATTACGGTCGAAAAATAGATTTTCATATGATATTAATATTATCAATCAATTACAAATAAAATAATGAATTTTGATAATCAAAAAATGATATACATAAGTAATAATAATTATTCCAAATAAATATTATAATTAAATACGCGGCATTAACTTGTTTAATATCTTCTTTCATAATTCCTAATCTAACGCTTATTACAAACATGCGTATTCGTTTTCTTCTAGTTTCTGGTAACGTAGTACAGAAGTGAAGAGTCATGTCTGTTGTGCTGACGAGCTTTAATAAGAGCGAAATGTAACTACACGTTCCTGTTGCTTTTCACGAATTTTTAATTATCCTAGGAAGGTTGACGTCGCGGTATGTTGCGTTCTGCATACTGGTACAAATTTATCTTGTTAAATTGCAGTAATTAACGCAACACATTAGGCGATATTTGCATGTAGAAATTCGATTTAATAGTCATTAATTCCCATTTGCAGTAATGTCTAAACAGGCAGAATATGTTGAAAAATAAAGTAATTATAATCCAAAAAAGTTCTTGTTTTGTTTTGCTTGGGCTCATTCATTTCTGAACCTCCTTCGTACAACCATATTTTAGATTGACTTCGATTGCTTAAGCTTACTACTATAAAGGTACATTTATAGTATCTTTGGTAGATAATTCTATTCTAATAACAATATTCAATGACGAAGTTCCTTTATCCCAATAATCTAACTTGTATAGATCGACTCCACTACAACAAGCACTAGTTGGCTCGTCGATTCAGTCTCGAGATATTTACCTAAGTATGTTACAATAACAGACTAATTTATGCAGGGCTACTGTGAAATTATTCCAGCATCGTCCTTACCTTAAGATGACTTCGCTATAGGACACGAAAGTTTTCAGCTTCTAAGGGTCGTGAATTGTAATAATTTCATCATAAACAAAAAATACTGTCAATAAAATGGTATTTAGTTGTTTAAGATATACGTCCTTTTTTACCATATGATCGAAATCTTTTATACTTTATACGAAAACCATGAAACTTTTTTCTACAAATTTAAGTTGGCAGCATAAGTAGGTTAAGTGACCGTTGACAGATGACGTGTATTTTTAACAAAAAAAACTACATACAAAAACACTTTACATGAAATCCATGAAATTTTTTTCTACAAATTTAAGTTGACAGTGTAAGTAGGTTAAGTGACTGCTGACGGATGATATCTTTTTTTACAAATAACCACATACAAGCATAATTTATACGAAAACCATGAAATTTTTTTCTATAAATTTAGGTTAACAGTTTAAGTAGGTTAAGTGACCGTTGATACATGATATGCATTTTTGACAAATAACCACATACAAACATTTGACAAATGTTCAAAGTGAGCTCCGTGATTTTCAGTGAATAACGTCAGTTTTTCTTCTGATTTTCTATAATTAAAAATTGTGAAAAGCCATATCTATTCCTGAAGCCTGTGGATGCATTTCGCCCTTATTGGAGCTCGTCAACACCTACAAATGAGAAATAATGACTATTGAATTTAATTTCACATGCTAATTACGCCTAATGTGTTGGGTTAATTATTACAATTTAACCAATTAAGTTTGTAACAGTATACAGAACGCAACAAGTTGCGACGTTAACCTTCCTGGTTGTTAGCATAATTAAAAATTTGTGAAACGCCACATCTATCCCTGGAACGTGTGGATGCATTTTAATTTTATTGGAGCTCGTCAACACACAGTATCCTTTTCATGAAATTTGAATTATCTTAACAATTGGGAAGGTTGGCGTCGCGACGCGTTGCGTTCTGAATACTGGTACAAACTTAGTTTGTCAAATTGTAGTAATTAATACAACACATTAGGTGACATTTGGAAATGAAATTTAATAGTCATTAATTCTCATTTGCAGTAAGTTCTGGTTTTCTATATAGAGACTTTGCTTCACGGAATGTTTCAACAGATTCTTGAACTAATTTCCGCAAACCGACATACCTCACTGCAAAATTTTGAAATTCTGCCGGCAATTCTTGCATACGTGGCTCCATTCTCCATTTTCTGGTTTTACTGCATAGCTTTCGAGAATGAAAACTTTACGTTTATTGTGAACATTTTTGACAGTTAGATAAAATTCACTACGAAAACTCCTTTGCTACATACACTCAAGTCACAAAAGACAGCAACGAAGAACACTTAGCGACTCTCATACGAACGCCAAATCAATCATTGCTGTCTGAATACTGGTAATACTGGAAGTGTAAGGCGAAGCTTGGTTTCCATTTGACAGTATTTTGTGACGTGATTGTATGTAGCAAGGAAGTTTTTGTAGTGAATTTTATGTATCTCAACATCATGCACTGACGAGTCTATAGCAAGACGAAACACGTGTCTGCATGTCTGGATCGCAATTTTCACACAAATATTAACTTGTATTGTGTTCTCCACACCCGATTTTTAATAATATTTTGATATTATTAAAATGTTTTCGTTTTATACAGAGAATGGTGACGTTTTATCTACACAAGTACTGTTATTTCCTTCTGGTTTGAAAGAAGTTTACGATTTGTATCGACCGAAGTATGAGTTGAAATAATGCAATAGTTTTGAATAACACTAATATATTTACAAGGTAATTAATTAATTTAATCTTGGGGTTCCGTTAAACTTAATACGAATGCAGGAATCTGGTCTTAATACTAAAGACCGAGAAATTGGCTAATAAATTATATTTTCTTGTAGTGAGATCGTTGTGATCTTAATAGAAACTGTAGTTAGATCGCTGAGATCTAAGCTGGAACTGTCTTTTGCTTTAACTTATTTTTAGCAAGAAAGTTTAGTTCCCGCCAGTTACAAGAGAGGGACAAAACAACTAAATTGATTAAATAGAAATTGCCATACAAATATTTTACCCTTCTTCAAAGAAAAGTCCATGCTGTAGTTACCAACGTCATAAATGCATTAAAACAAACAATATGCACCGAAACCTTAATTATGAGAAATAAAATAAATATTAAATACTAAATACACAATTGTTGGCATATTGAATGGCAATATACCAAATACGTAAATTACAATACACAGGAAGTGGGTTAGAGATAACGTCCAGTATTTGAAGAATCCAGGAAACTAGTAATAAACCGAACTCTCTAGCCTATCGTAATAATACGAGGTGCATTCAAGTTCTAAGGCCTCTGATTTTTTTTTCTAACTAACTACCCACCCGAAAACTATGAAACTGGTGTTACTTCTCGACCCAATCGCCCTGCAGACGAACACATTTTTCACAACGTCGACGCCATGATTCCATTACCGCGGCGAAGGCTTCTTTAGGAGTCTGTTTCGACCACTGGAAAATAGCTGAAGCAATAGCAGCACGGCTGGTGAATGTGCGGCCACGGACAGTGTCTTTCATTGTTCGAGCCAGCCAAACGTCACTAGGAGCCAGGTCAGGTGAGTAGGGAGCATGAGAAATCACTTCAAAGTTGTTTTCACGAAGAAACTGTTGCGTAACGTTAGCCCGATGTGCGGGTGCGTTGTCTTGGTGAAACAGCACACACGCAGCCTTTCCCGGACGTTTTTGTTGCAGTGCAGGAAGGAATTTGTTCTTCAAAACATTTTCGTAGGATGCACCTGTCACCGTAGTGCCCTTTGGAACACAATGGGTAAGGATTACGCCCTCACTGTCCCAGAACATGGACACAATAATTTTTTCAGCACTGGCGGTTACCCGAAATTTTTTTGTTGGCGGTGAATCGTGAGGGCGTAATCCTTACCCATTGTGTTCCAAAGGGCACTACGGTGACAGGTGCATCCTACGAAAATGTGTGCTTCCATTGAGCTGACTGCGCTTTGTTTCTGGATTTAAAAATGGCATCCACGTCTCATCCATCGTCACAATCGACGAAAAGAAAGTTCCATTCATGCCTTGGTTGCGCGTCAACATTGCTTGGCAACATGCCACACGAGCAGCCTTGTGGTCGTCCGTCAGCATTCGTGGCACCCACCTGGAGGACACTTTTCGCATTTTCAGGTCGTCATGCAGGATTGTGTGCACAGAACCCACGGAAATGCTAACACTGGAGGCGATCTGTTCAACTGTCATTCGGCGATCCCCCAAAACAAGTCTCTCCACTTTCTCGATCATGTTGTCAGACCGGCTTGTGCGAGCCCGAGGTTGTTTCGGTTTGTTGTCACACGATGTTCTGCCTTTATTAAACTGTCGCACCCACGAACGCACTTTTGACACATCCATAACTCCATCACCACATGTCTCCTTCAACTGTCGACGAATTTCAATTGGTGTCACACCACGCAAATTCAGAAAACGAATGATTGCACGCTGTTCAAGTAAGGAAAACGTAGCCATTTTAAGTATCTAAAACAGTTCTCATCCTCGACGCTGCCACTACAATTCCATCTGCCGTACAGTGCTGCCATCTCTGTGACGTATTGACAACGAACGCACGCTCACTTTAAAACTATGCACATGCTTCTATCTCTTTCCAGTCTGGAGAAAAAAAATCTGAGGCCTTAGAACTTGAATGCACCTCGTATAATACATTAAATATAGGAAATATGCCAATAAAACTTATGCTATTATAAACATTTTGCAACTAGTGAATGGACGGTTTTAAAGAATGTTATACCCCTGACCAGACAGGTGATTAACATAATTAAATATATGGGATACTCCAAGACCTTACTATATATACTTCTATACACTTTTATATTTACAATTACTATACAATTTAAACCTATTATTCAATACATAAAATAAATACAAGTACATGTATTTAATTATATTTAAATAAAACTAAAAATCCAAATTAAATCTATATTGACCGAATAAGTATGTTTCAAATTGTTTTTGTATATTATTTCACTTATTATATGATATGATTTCGATCATATGATATAATAAGTTCAAATATAAAAATATTTCTTATTATAAGTGTGATCAAAAATTATTAAACTTAATGTTAATTTAAAATTAACTGCTACTTTTCATAATCAATATGTTTCTGTTAGGTATAAAGGCGTTGACATTTCCTTATGTGAATTTGTCAATTTATCATATTTTTAAATGCGGGATTTTATAAACTTGCGACTGGGCTAAGCATGAGCTATTGCTGTCGAAATTGCTGAGATATGTAAGTAGAGGAGAGATATTAAAGTGATTAACGGCTTTTTTAAGTGATAGAATGATTATAAGTCGAGTACATACGACTTTGGGTATTGGTGTGCCACAAAGCTACATTTTTGGACCCGCACTTTTTGCCATATTTATTATTGAAGAGGGATATGTTGTTGGCGTTAGTAAATAATATTTATAATACCTCTTATTCTGTATACGTGGTTGCCTGGTGCGTAGATTAGTGCCAAAGCGAAGTGACATCTGTTGGTTTGTTTTAAAAAAAACCTCTAGGTTTGTTGCAGCAAATTGATCTCTGTGATGGTTGTTTTTAGGCGGTGTTTAATTACAACAATATGTAATGGAGTTCGTCTGCTAATGTGAATAGAATTCCTGAACTTAGAAAACACGACACTAAGAAATAATTATTCTGAAATTAGGCCAAAAGAATGTTTATAAAAATAATAAAAAAATGTATTTATGAGGTACTTTGCGATGTTTAAATTTAAAAGCATTTGAAAAGAATATTGTGGAGTTATGGTATTGGATTGATGTAATTCGAAACGTTTATATTCGAATCAAAATTTATTAATTTTTTAAAAAACAAAATATATTAAATAATCAAGAATATGTTCTCGTCCATTATTAGCAATTGCCTCTCACCGATTTAGAAATTTTTCAATTCTACGCCTGAAGAAATCGGATAGTTTGTGAGTGAAGAAATCATCAAGCAAACTTTCGGGCGCGATATTTTATTAAAACAGATTGCTCAAAGGTTGTTTGATAGAAAGCAAAAGTGATGGAAGTTTAACGGAGCGAAATCAAGACAATAAAAAGGAAGTGGGAATGCCTCCCAAGCCGAGTTCTTGAACAGCCGCTTTTATAATGTTGGGTATATAACGTCAAGCATTATTGTGCTTTAAAATGACTTGTTATTGTATTCCCGGTTTTTTAAACCTTGAATTGCGACTTCAAACAGACGGAGTTTTTGATAGTCAACCACAGCAGCGATTGTTGTAATCCTCGAAAGCAATTCACAGTAGAAATGCCTACTTTGTTCCATCAGATTCACATGATCAGCTTACGTGTATATGTATCAGCTTTTGCTCGGGGTTGTATTTTTGCTAGGACTAGATCATTCTTTTTTGTTCTTGATGTTTACATGAAAGAATAATTTTTCATCATCAGTAACAATATGGTGGAAAAATAGCCAATATTGTTAACAAGCTAAACGATGACGAGGTAGTAATGGTGAGAGGCTGATTTTTGTTATTTTCACTCAAACCATGCAGCAACCAAATACCAAGCTTTTTAACTTTGAATGCTTTCGATTGGAATGAATGATTATGAGTTAAACATTCAGAAGATCTTCAACAAAGTTCAATGACCTTCTGTAGCAATGAAAATCGTTTATGCCAAAATGCTTCTCGTTATATCGAGAGATTTGTTTCCGTTCTGTATTCTGCTCAATTATGTATTTCTCTGTAAATAAACATAAAAGATCGTAGCACTAACTCCTTTGGTGAACTAGAAAATATAAAATGATACTTTTTTTCTATTTGATGTCCCATTTTCTTTTGTTAATAACAATACTTTAACACCCTAGAATTTTTTCAAGCCAATCTTATCTTAGACCCAACAATGCTACAAATTCATGCATCAACCTTTATATAATGCGTATAGTATTAGTATTCATCAGAGATTCTCTGATTATGTAGCATTATTTAGAAAAAGTTGTTGAATGTCATCTTCATCTTTATTTGCAGAGATTGGAGAATCTGATTTTCCAACAATGATAGCGCTTGCCTTTATGTTGCAAAGCTTGCTCTAAACTCTTTGAAAAAGCTCATGTTACTCTTTTGCAATAGAGTTCTAAATCTTCCAATATTTTCGCAGTAAAACACGTATGTGGCACTAACTGTACAAAACTAAATTATAGGCATATAAGCTGCAGATGAAATCCATTCCCTGATCCATCAATGAGATTGTAAATATCCAGTGAGAGCTAATACATCATTACCAAAAAACAGAATAAGTCGTTTCTTTAATTTTATAGCTTTTATCATTTACTAGTTACCGATATATTTTTGCGATATCAAAATATAATAATCCCCTAAGTGTTTCATTTCTATGTTATGTCATATATCGATTAAATCCTCCCAGTATTTCTAACAAATATTGTTACATGATTTAGTGTAGAGAAATGTACTAACAATTAAATTTATTAACATGTTCAGTGTAAAATTCAGTTACGTGTGCCTATTTCGTTTCTAGTAATGGTTTTGTTTGGTAGTCCGATGCATAAAATAAACAGAGTAAGCGGAACCCGGAAATGCGATCCGGAAATCCATTCACTGACATTTGCTGATTTTCTCGCATTGTGTCCGAGCACTTTTCACGAAAAATAAACTGTATAAAATAGAGATGTTGCAAAAATAACGTTCGGAGTTGCATAAATGAAAATATCTTTTCAACACTGTTATTGAGTAGGCGACGCATGATATTGAATATGGGGATGTTAAGCTTTATATAGTACAATATGATCAATCATATTTACCCTCTAGCAAGCCATCAAATTATTTCTTGAAAATATCGTGTTGGTAGTGACAAATAAAATACATCTGTCATTATGTGTATGTTCTGATAAATAAAACTCATCTGTCATTAATGTATTTATTAATTGACACTTAAAAATGTTTACAATAAATCATAAAGTTTTCTGATCGAATCATACTTTAGGAATGGTGTAAAATTAGAAAATGGAGAATGGTCGTACTCCTTGTAGCCTTGTATAGAAGAATTTCGGGCAGAATTTCCAAATTTTCCAACAACATATGACAGTTTGCGGCAATTAATTCAAAAGTCAGTGGTTAAATTCCGTGAAACAGGGTCTGTGTCTCGAAAACCAGGTGCTGGTAGACCACTAAAGCGGACAGTTGAAAATATAGCAGATGTTGAGGGACGAATAAATCAATCACCTAAGAAATCGATTGGTAAGCTTTCACGACAAACATAACTGTCATATGGGACCTGCCAGAGAATCCTTAAAAAAGACTTGCAAAAATTTCCATACAAATTTCATTGCGTGCAAGAGCTTTTACCAATCGATCATGTAACCAGAGTTAATTACTGTCAGTGGTTCTTAGGTACGATTAATAACGATGACGTTCTTGACAAATCCTTCTGGTCCGATGAAGCATGGTTTCATTTATCAGGATATATAAATAAACAAACAATGCGCATCTGGTCTAGTGAAAATCCACATGAAATTCTTGAAACACCCTTGCATTCACAAAAAATAGGCGTTTGGCTTGCTGTTTCTCGTAGACGGATTATTGGTCCAATATTCTTTAATAATACGATAAATGCAGAACGATATCGTAATAATTTATTGGAACCATTTGTAAATCAATTACATGATGATGAGCTCCGCGAGGGATATTTCCAGCAAGATAATGCAACAGCCCATAAGACAAAATTGAATTATTGCATGAATTCTTTGATAATCGAATAGTAGACTTTCCACCACGATCTCCGGATTTAACAATTATGGACTATTTCATTTATCCACATCTAAAAAATAGAGTATTTACGAATCGTCCACATACAATTGAAGAACTTACTAATGCCATCCGAAATGTCTGTGAGGAAATTACACCACATAATTTAAGGAATGCCTTCAATAATATGAGACGAAGAGTTGCGCTATGCATAGAAAATGAAGGAGCTCACTTTGAACATTTATTGTAGCTGTTTTTATTATTAAACTTTTTATTTTTTCAACTGAAACGTTTGTATGTAATTATTTGTCAAAATGACAAAACCTAATCTGTCATCAGTATAAAATAACCTATATCACACATACGCTGCAAAATAAGTTAACTTAAATTATGGTACCAACTTAAGTTTAAAAAAGAAAAATGTCATTGCCTTCTAGAGGGTAGAAATATATGATCATATGGTATATTATATTTTAGAATAGTTTCAATTTCTAAATTATAAATCGTTGATAAAAAATTAAAATAATAGGGTTTCCAGATCAAACTAAGCTTTAAAAAGTTATTATATCTTATTTAATTAAGAATTGCTGAAAAAAACAAGTCAATCAACGGGAGGAAACGTACAGACGCGTTTCGTTCTAGTTGGAACTTTTCAATGCACGGCATTCCTCGAAGACGGACATTGCTTTTCATTTCTATACTTTCTGTATATATAGTTAACATTTGGAACTTACTGCAAGTGAGAATTAATGAATATTAAATCTCATTCTTACATGTAAATGTCGACTTATGTGATGCGTTCATAACTACAATCGGACAAACTAAGTTTATACCAGTATGCAGAACACACCCTTTCGCCACAACGAACGTCCTGGTAATTAGGTTAATTAAGAATTGCTGAAAAAAACAAGTCAATCAACGGGAGGAAACGTACAGACGCGTTTCGTTCTAGTTGGAACTTTTCAATGCACGGCATTCCTCGAAGACGGACATTGCTTTTCATTTCTATATTTTCTGTATATATAGTTAACATTTGGAACTTACTGCAAGTGAGAATTAATGAATATTAAATCTCATTCTTACATGTAAATGTCGACTTATGTGATGCGTTCATAACTACAATCGGACAAACTAAGTTTGTACCAGTATGCAGAACACACCCTTTCGCGACAACGAACTTCCTGGTAATTAGGTTAATTAAGAATTGCTGAAAAAAACAAGTCAATCAACGGGAGGAAACGTACAGACGCGTTTCGTTCTTGTTGGAACTTTTCAATGCACGGCATTCCTCGAAGACGGACATTGCTTTTCATTTCTATACTTTCTGTATATATAGTTAACATTTGGAACTTACTGCAAGTGAGAATTAATGAATATTAAATCTCATTCTTACATGTAAATGTCGACTTATGTGATGCGTTCATAACTACAATCGGACAAACTAAGTTTGTACCAGTATGCAGAACACACCCTTTCGCGACAACGAACTTCCTGGTAATTAGGTTAATTAAGAATTGCTGAAAAAAACAAGTCAATCAACGGGAGGGTCTTCGAGGAATGCTGTGCATTGAAAAGTTCCAACTAGAACGAAACGCGTCTGTATGTTTCCTCCCGTTGATTGACTTGTTTTTTTCAGCAATTCTTAATTAACCTAATTACCAGGAAGTTCGTTGTCGCGAAAGGGTGTGTTCTGCATACTGGTACAAACTTAGTTTGTCCGATTGTAGTTATGAACGCATCACATAAGTCGACATTTACATGTAAGAATGAGATTTAATATTCATTAATTCTCACTTGCAGTAAGTTCCAAATGTTAACTATATATACAGAAAGTATAGAAATGAAAAGCAATGTCCGTCTTCGAGGAATGCCGTGCATTGAAAAGTTCCAACTAGAACGAAACGCGTCTGTACGTTTCCTCCCGTTGATTGACTTGTTTTTTTCAGCAATTCTTAATTAACCTAATTACCAGGAAGTTCGTTGTCGCGAAAGGGTGTGTTCTGCATACGGTACAAACTTAGTTTGTCCGATTGTAGTTATGAACGCATCACATAAGTCGACATTTACATGTAAGAATGAGATTTAATATTCATTAATTCTCACTTGCAGTAAGTTCCAAATATCTTATTTAATCAATTTGTACACGCATATGACATTCTTTTAATGCTGAAGTCAATACTTTCTAACAGAATATTTTATTTTGAAAATTTGATTACATTTTCTCAAAATATTTTACATTACAGACGATATAGTTTATAATTTACTTCAAGTAAAATTTAATGTGGTGCTGATACTATGAATCAACGGACCTTCATTTTAATTGCGCAAATAATTGTGTGAGGTTTCGTTAATTGATGATGTTAGCTAACGTAGAATTATATCAAATATCTGGGTGCGATTGCAAAATATTTACATGGGCTTCTTCGAACTGATTTAGAGAAGTTCTCGCTGCATGGGGACTAGCATTATCCTGGAAAAGTGGGTCCTCGGGCTGTTGTAGACATGAAATGGAAGAATTTTGGGCTGTAAGCTAGTATTGATGTAGATCCTTACGATCACGACGTTCCGATTAAACCCTATTCCTCTTCATCAGTAGCTAGTTGGCGGTTGAGTAAAAATATAGGAGGTATGTCTCAGAAGTACTGAGAATGATCTATTTTAAAGTTTTTTATTGAATGTGTCTACAATTTAACATTGTCCTCTTCTAAGTATGCTCCTTAGGCATACACATTCCTGGTAACCATTTTGAATGTCTTGTTCCTCTAGGCTGTTTAGAACCTGCGCCGTGAATCTTTGGATGTGGTCTACTGCTCCGTAATGCCAACCTTTCAATTTCCGCTTAAGTGTTGGAAAAAGAAATAATCACATGGAGCCATGTCTAGACTGTAGGGTGGGTGTGGGAGTATTGGAATGTTTTTCTTTGCCAAAAATTCTCTAACCGACAATGAGGTTTGACTGGGGACATTATCGTGATGCAAGAGCCAAGAGTTAATAATGTCAGGTCGCATTTTCCGCAAACGTTCATGGACTTAGTGATAAAAGGTTTGATTTACTATCCGGTCCTGCTACAAGCCTGAATGATGATTGTCGTAGACAATTCCACGACAATTAGAAAATATGATAAGCATGGACTTGATTCGGAATTTCCTCATGCGAGCTTTCTTCGGCCGCGATGAGCGCTTCGTCCTTGTTTCAGGATCATGTTGAAATACCCATGGTTCACCAGCTATCACTTTGCGCATGATATTGGGTTCGGTTGTTAGCGATCCTACAGTTCTTGGCGTAGATAAGCGATTTTCTTTTTGTTCATCAGATCTTGGGTACCCGCTTTCCACAAATTTCTCTCATGCCTAGTTCCTTAGTTAAAATTCGATGAACAGTATTGTGATAACTAAAGTAGGATACCTATTTCTACATATTCAATGTAATATCAAATAATATCGTATCAAATTAGTTGTTATAATCACAATTCCTAATTTTAAACAAAATGTCGAATGCTTGAAAAATTTATTTGTGAACTAGGTTTGAATAATATTTTATATACTCATTTTAAATAATAAAAGGAAAATAAACCTGTTTTGATTTCCCGTATTCAAGCTTTATAAGCGGAAAGAAAAGACTATACTAACAAACTTATTTAATAATTTCATACTTTGGTAAGTCGAATACTTAATGGCATTTAACATTTTCATTTTCCAGGGTTCCGTTCGTTGTGTCACCTTCTATCTCGCTCACTTCTGAAGTTTTTATCCGGTCGAAAAGTGTGTGCCTTTAAAATTTATCGCGCTCGATATACTGCTCGGTTTCATTAAAAACTTACGTCGACTTAAAAAGGCTTACAGGAAGGTCTTGAGAAAGAATATTATTTTTGTTTGTGTGTTTGTGTGTGTGTATGTAAGAATGTGTGTTTGGTAGAGCTGCAAGTCGACAAGCCCATTTAATCTCTCTAAGTTAATATATTGGCAAACTTTTCCCTTGTAGTGGTACTTCGGCACTGCTTGACCTGTGAGATTTTTTCGCAGTGTAACAACTCCACTTCATCAAACATTTTTTCTTTTATTTGGAGATGGATGGTTTCCGTGTCACATACAGTTTGAAAACTTTTTGAGATGAAATGTTGAAATGATGAAAAAGATTTTCTTTTTTTATTTTGAGAATACAAGCTAATCTTTGATTTTTAAAAGTATTTTAATTACGACGGGTGATACTATGCTTCAGATATCAAAAGAATATTTTATGGCTAGAAGTTTATATGAATACTCTGTCTGCAGTTGAAATTGCGACAAGATTAAAGAGAAATTTTCTTATTTAATTCCTCTTAATTTTATCCTTTGCCTAAGAATTTCTACGTATTCCTACCGAACATTTTTCTTCAATTGATAATAACTTCAAGTAAACCTCCTTTGTCCTTTAATGACTATATCTAACTAATTCATATCATGATATTCTTTGTAGTGTTTGTGTTTTGTCCTCCGCTATATATTCTTATATATGTTTTGTTGAACCTAATGTTTAAAGTGTGAAATACACTTGTGTAAAATATTTGTCTTTCTGGGTTCTTCCAAATAAATCTAGCGGTATTTTAAAACACACTATATTAATAATAAAACACACTTAATAACTAATAATATTTATTTCAATATTTATTTCACATTTATATATAATATCAATCCGACGGCGATTACTCGTTGAATGCCTCGTCTCCCTACATTTCGAGTTCTTGTATTGGGAATTTACATTAAGTTACACGCCACCACGTGGTGAATGTTGGAACTAATATTGGGGGTATACTTATATTGTTTATTGCAGTTTATTGGGTTCTATCGTGTGTAAAACTGTATTGTGTTTTCATAATTTTCTTGGAATTTTATATGTTTGCTACTGTTTTACGACAAATTTGTCGTTCTAAACATCACCCATGGTTACCATATTCATCAATGGTATTATGTTCGAAAATAATACACAGAGAAAATTATTAGAAATAAAGTGTCTATATACAGGCTGATTCATTTTCGGCCCTCACCATGGGGATCTCTCTTATTATTGGAGATAGAGTATAGGTTTAAATTTGGCAAAGTTGTTAAATTTTGTGTTTGTTATAAATCCGTAAAGAAAATAGACCTGTGACATATGACCTTCGTTATTTAAAAAAAAACGCGAAAACCCCATTTTCTTCTTTTACCTGCAGCACCGACATTTGGCCTTGTAGAGAAAAAATAAAAACACTTCCTTGTGAGTAGTATAGCTAGGTCTATACTGGCACAGTTTGACCTAGAGCAAAATGGCCAAAAAGTGTCCAGTCATCCTGACTGTATATGACCCCTAGGTCAGTAAAATGTTAGATAAGCAACGTTATCTCTGATGCAGATGACCCCTAGGTCAGCCGAGTGTTCGATAAACAAGCTTATCTCTGACGCAAGTTGTTTGTTGGCAGGTGTGATTTTTAAAAAAGCAAACATGCTAAGGCCACGTGTGTGTGTGTTTTTCTCTGACGTCACCAGGTTTTTTTTGGGAGCCGTCTGTCAACAAGCCTGTGTGTTTGTAAATGTATGCCGACAGAAAGCGCTGAACAGGTATTCGATTAAATTTTTTTTTTTTATGCGGCGGGGAAAGGTTTGATTAGTGTGTGTGTTTTAAACTGTCAAATTGACAGGTGTACGCTGTGCTTGGTTAGTCTACGCTCACAGAAAGTAGATTTTTGAAAAGTTTACCTGTATATAAAAAAAAAAACGGTCTGGTATTGTTGTTGTTGATAGTGGGGATTCGAACCAAACATGTATTAGTGCAAATGAAATACTTATTATTGTTTAACTCAACCTGTCACCAGACCGTTTTGGTTTTACTTTTGTTCTGTGTCTACTTATATTGGGGAGGGTGGTGGGGTGAAAGGAAAGAAATTCTCTTATTAAATAACATTTTTTTTTTATTTCCCAATAAACCAATTAAATACTAAATATACATTGTCTTTTGCACAATTTAAATAATTATTTCTATGTTGTTTACAATGATAATTTATTACTGCTCTATTTATTAGAGTTTTCAATGGAGGACAATTAAATTTATTGAAATCAATAATTATATTTGGTACAAAATTTTTTTTTTCTCCAGAAGAAACAAATCACATATTAATAACAATACAATTTTTACTTAGTTCTAATTTACAAGAATTACAATTATTCTTTGATGGGGGTGATCCATCTACTTCAGTTCTACCACTGTTATTGTAATGTTTGAGGCAGGGACGGTATTCTTCTAGGAGAAGTTGTTGTTCTGGTGATAGAGCAGCCCACAACAGTTCCAAATCCGGTGGATCTATTCTTGTTTTTAATATGTATACAGGTACAAAACACAATAGATTTGGATTTAAGCGTAAAATAGAAACACATCTATCGAGGTGTTCAATAATTGAACCAACCTTTTCTACAATATCATTCATTGTTACCAGTTAGACTGTTTCTAAAATTATTTATTGTTCATCATGATATATAATGCAAAATCTATTTTTAAAAAATTCGGAAAGAGGAGGTTTTATATCAGCTAAGAAATCATTAACATTTTGCCACCAATAATACTTGTAATAAATAGAACGATCAGAACCAGCAAGTTCCCTAATATTGAACCGTCCGCAATACATTTTGCTCTGAAAGTTTGTAATTGGATAGTGATCTCCATCAGAACCAATTATAAAGCCAACTGTGTAATTTTCGAGACTTAAGATTGGAGTTTCTAAAACAAAAAAACAAAAAAAATTAGAAAATAGAAAAATAAAATGATTTTTTTTAAAACATACTATATGATATATAATCTTTTGTATAAAATGATGGGTACTCGTTTAGAATAAGTGAATCTGTATATCGCTCAACTAATAGAAATGCTCCGTCAGTCGAAATGTTATAAGTTTTACCAATTAAAATACTAGATGAATGTATGTTAGTCGCTGATAGCAATATTAATAGAAAAGAAAATATGCAATACATCTTTCTCAAATGAAATGTTCAAAAATACTAATTTTTTTTATAATTAATAGTAACTATATACGCTGAACCCCACTCTCCCTACTACTACTACTACTTACCATTCTTTTCTTTCTAGGTTTCTTAAATCGATTAAATATTCCAGAATTTGTTGATAGTGGAGTACATTCAGAACAGCTTTTACTTGTAATAACTGTGTAGACATTTGATTTACAGATTTTACAAATTGGTATTTCAAATGGTTCTCTAACTTCTTCACACAAATTATGTATATTCTCAATTTTTATTAAATTGTAGCTATTTAATCTCTCCTGGCACTCTTCCGTTTCTTGACATTTCTCACAAATTGGGAATATACTGGAAATTCCCGGTAGGTTGAAATAATTGAAACATTTCTTTAACCAGCAAAACTTGGCTTGAAATTCCGGATTGTCAATAAATTCACCACTACGCCTGGGTGGTATAGATCTATCCTCGCACGTATTGTTCATTTTTTTTTTTTACAAAGTTTGTTCAAGACTAATTGTGTGTGCGTGCGTATTTGCGTTATTAGTTTTTTTATAATATGCTATCTCTCTCTCGCAATTTAGACGCATGTGCATGGTGTTATATAGATATACTAAGTAAACTAAATTAAGCGAAAAGATGAAATAATATATATATGTTTAGTAATATCCCCAAGGTTTCGTATCAGTACTTATATAATTAACATTTCTTTTATCATCAAAATTATTTAAAGCAATTTTTTTCTGTTTAACACTAAATACTTGATGTTTTTCGGATTTAATTAAATTTTCCTCTGTACTAAGTGCGCGATTATGAAATAGACAATTATAATAATCATTGAATGTAATAGATTTTAACGAGGCTGTTCTAATTCCTTTTGCTTTCTTTATAATGCCAAAATTCACCATAATGTTTTCTATTTCGGCTATGTCCTCACCTTTATCAATCAATTTTTTCTCTAACTCTGCAATGTCTGATTCATTGAAATCGATTTTTATTGCATACATTTTAGATTTTAACCCAATAAATTCAAGCATTATCGAACCACAATTTTCATCTTTCATTAAACCGATTACTTTTTTATTTTTTTGAGGGATATCATAGATATTATTTAACGGATAATCAGATGTGTCAAAAAGATGTATATTTTCTTTAATATGTTTGTAAATGTCCTCAGTGAATATATGGTAAATTAATGAATCAGTGTCTGTATAACATAATTTTGCCCTATTATTATAAAAATTTTTAACTATATGATTATAATGAAAGTCATACAGGAATGTTTTAGATATGTCCAATATTGACATCCCCACAAATATCGGTTTTAAAAAGTGAATTTTTAATTTACTCATTTCTATGATAACCATATTTTCATCAATAATCGAACAACTATGAAAATTCGGTTGCGATATATAAAATTTAGCCCCATATCTACCTAACCACTTGGTGACTAATTTTACATCTTTATATTTTCGTACATTTTCCATTGTCTTGCCAAAAACGGCATTATTCATTAGTTTAAAGAAATTTTTCTCGAAATCGTTTTTACTGTTTTGTCGCATACTTGTATTTATATCTATATATTTTTTTAACCAACACGACTGATTGAATTTTAGTATGCGATGTACTTTGTCAATTTTAATACCCAACTCGACAGCTTGTTTAAGTGTTTTATAGTGTATAACGAATTTAATTTTTTTAAAAAATGATGTTATCAATTTGGGAATTTTATATTGTGAACCCGGTGGAATTAAATGTTCCGGACACAAAGGTAAATCCTTATGCTTTTCGAACAGCTCTTGTGGATATGAAAGGTCTACTTCATAAATATAACCGGTGTCACCGTTGTCAGGTATTTCTGAAATATTAGGAACCGAGTAAATATCCTCTACCCACTCAAATTTCCCATATGGTAAAGGTTTTGACATAGCCATACCATACAGATTATTTATATCGAAATACATTAAATAGGATGTTTCCTCATTTATATTATAATTTTTCTTCATATATTTATTATTAGCCGCGGCATATCTATTAGAACATTGTGATATGCCACCTCTAATACCTCTCTCAACAAACATTACCATATCCACATCTGTTAATAATTCTAATTGTATATTTGTTATTTTTAACATTGCACTGAATGCTAAACCAGGTGCTGTGTAATAATGTAGGGGGTCTAACCCGTAAGTTGTTTTACATACCTTTCGGAAATTCTCAAAGACATCACTCAAAATTAATACATCTGTTTTTAAGTATAATTCGGCATATTGCTGTAAATTTTTAATTTTAAATTTATTCCATACATTCCAGGCATGCTCGTATTCAGATTTTGATAAAAACTTTTTATTTACGCTACTATAGAAATCCTGTATACACGGTAATTTTTCTTCTGTTAATTTTTCCCAACAATCAAGGTATTCATAAGGAAAAACTCCTTTTCGTTGTAATAATTTAAATTCAATATCATCTCTACAAAATTTTTTGGAATTTCTTTTTGATTTTCCGCCAAGTATGATCCAAGTTTATCCAAACTACTACACATAAATCTAAATGAATCGATAAATTTTAATGTAATCTTAGTGTTATGAATATATTTTGTAAAGGAAATATATTTTTCCTTATTTACGGGTAATAGTGAAACATTTCCGGGGATGTTCATACTAATAGATTTCAAGATAAAATGCGAATCATACCCCGATAAATAATGTGTAACCACAGGAATAGAGGGGAAATTTTTATAGTTTAAATTATAATTTATATGTGCGCTACCTCTAAATTTACCACTAAAATGACAATGGTCTCTACATTTATAATTCTGTTTATCGCTAGCGTTAAACGGTTTTGAACATATAAAACATATTTTCGCATCTTTGTGCAATTGCATTTCTTCAGTAGTTAATTGAATTGGTTTAACATTAAGCATTTTTTCATTTAAGTCCATAGCAATTTTTTCTAGTTCTTTTGCAAACCATAGACAGCAATCTTTACCTGTGTACAAAGCAAATTTTGAAATCGAATCATCATATGAACATTTTAGATAATATGCAATACTAAATGCTTCATGTTTTTGATATCTCGTTAGAGTTTCTGTAGCCTTAGTATCTTCATGTTTTAATAAAATACTCTCAATATCTGCATATACAACAAAAGGCACATCTAAAGCATGTCTAAAGTTTTTAAATTTTACAATTCTATCAGATTCTGAAGGTAAAACTATTTTAGTTGCATTTAAATCACGGCACTCCATTTCGTGTCGATGTAATTTTTCTTCACTTCTAAAATTATTTAAGCAGCGATTACAGAGCCAACTTTTATGTGTTAACCCCGGTAATTGTTTGTATAGTAAACGAGATAGGTTCCTAATTAATGTGAAATGATATACATGTACATAATTTTTTAAATCCGTTGCACTATTATCCTCATCACTATCGCTATTATTATTAAACATTTTGTTTTCAAGCATTAACAAATTTACTTTTTCGCTAAAATCAAATTTACTGGTATATGCAGGTAAAATTTCATTTCTATTGCTAATTATGAATACGTTTATTGAAATGTTATTCATAAATTCAAATTTAGGAATAGATTTCAATTTGATGGGAAATGTTATATCATCATATTTTAATATTCCACTAAAATGTGGATATGCAGTTGTTCTGTTTTTATTTTTTGTTGCAATGCATGGGTATTTCGATGCCATAATGGACCATAGAAAACAATACGGATCATTATTCCATATGTTTAGTACAGATTTTGTAACTCTTATAAATTTTGGTAGTTCAACGAATGTTGAACTAGTACCCATAGTAATTGGTGAATAATTATTAATATTCACTTTTAAATACAATATTTCATATAAACTCCAACCCGACTCTTTTTCGCTAAATTCCTCTAATTTATTTAAAATTTTATCTATTACAAATTCAGTATACCATTCTTTCAAATTAGTATTTCTATCAATCTGTTGATTTTTAGTGTTAAAATATTTTATGTCAGTTTCAGCAGTGTGCGGTTTAATAAATTTCCCGCAAAAAAACAGTATTTACTTTTAATAATGACTGTTTTAATGCTTGTTTAATTTTACATGAAAAACTTTTAAATGCTTTATTCAAAAAAATTTTCGGATCTGTTATTTTATAATTAACAATTGCCCCACTTCGCAATCTATTATTAAAACACGATTCTAAATCCTCCCACACTAAGTTACGGTTTTTAGTTTTTTTTCGCTTATCCCTGTTGTAAGTTAATTTTTGTTTGTAATATTTTAGCTGTGCTAAACATGATTCTAATTTTGAAAAATTTTTTACGCTATTAGATTTTAATTTGATTGCTTTTTTAGAAATAAATATAAATTTTTTTATAATTTTTAACCATTTTGTAAATTCATCTTTCCGCTTAATTAGGTTACTTACTAGATCAAGCTTTCTCACAACACCCGACACTAATGGATCAAGAGTATTGTTACCAGACATCACGCTATATATGTATGTGTGTATGTGCGTGTTTTACATCAATATATATTCTGTTAATAATGATAAGACGCAACAAACTAATGTTTTTTATATTTATAAAATATTAATGATTGATATATACTAAAGTTTTATCTAAATTAACCTCTAACCCTAAACTAATTTACACACATCTCATAAAGATTAGTATTTGCAATAATTGCATTAATGTTGTTGTTACATTGTATTTGCAGGAAATATATATTCTAAAAGTTTTATTTAAATTAACATCTAACCTAAACTAATTTACACATCCCCATTAAGATTAATATTTTTGCAATAATTGCATTGACGTTATATTGCTACATTGTATTTGCAGGAAATATATATTCTAAAAGTTTTTATTTAAATTAACCTCTGACCTAAACTAGTTTGCATAAACATCTCGTCATGACTATTTTTTCCTTTTGAATTTGTATAAATACTTAATTTTGGTGCTATATTCAACAGTACCAATTTGTTAACCATAAATACATACGAACAAGAAAACCATGGCAAATATACCATGCACTTTAATAATTAAGTCAATTAATTATGAAATGTTGCCAACTAATATGTTGCATGTAATTGTAAAGGAATTATTCCGGTGAGTAATATATTCTCTATGTTCTTTTTTTTTTTGTGAATAGTACAGTTTTACATTTGTTTCTTCTCTCTCTCTCGAATATACAGATTTGGTGTCCGCCAAATAAATAAAAAGGGGAGCCAGGTGTTTATTCGCCTGGGTTATACCCCAAAAACTGAGACCATTAAAAATAAATTGGGTAATCTCCCAGTAACGTATGTGCGTCTTGCCAGCGAGACGGAGGAAGAGGTGGACACGTTTGCACTGGCACTACGCAGATTCAAGTTCAACGTAACAACTGGGGAGGAGTTGGCCATGTTGGAGGCTCCCCATCCAGGGCAGGAGACACCTATCGAGGAGGAGGCTACCGGAGGAGGTAAACACTCACTGGATGACAGCGATAATGAAGATGAAGAAACGGAAAATCGTAAGCAACCAAAAAAGAAAGTAAAAATAATCGAAAATAGATTATTCTTACCATCAACGAGTACTACTTATTTTCAAGAAGTTTATGATGACGACGCCGATGATTTTTGTTCGCAAAAATATCATATTGATATGATTCCTAAATAAAAAATAAAAATAAAATAAAATATTGTTTTATTGTATAAACCAATTATATAACATATATATTTGCCATGTTTTTTTTTCTTGTTTGTGTGTACTTTTTGGTTAACAAATTGGTATTGATATGATTCCTAAATAAAAAATAAAAAATAAAATAAAATAAAATATTGTTTTATTGTATAAACCAATTACATAACATATATACAAAAAAAAAACATGTTTCATGTAATTTACAACAAATCTTGTTTATTAATCCAGGTATTATGTGTATTATCAAAACCTAACCACTTCACCAGTACTTCGTCTTTTTTTCTTTTTAATATCTTTTCAACTAAATATACATCGGGAAATTTTACCTTCTGTAATTGATATTCATAGAAACCACCTTGAATTTCACTGTTTTTAAAATCCTCTAAAATGTATGTAGTCGGATTGGTAAGTTTAACTTTTTTAATTTTAAAAATTTCCGTTGACCACGAAGCCAAATACTTTTTTTCGAAAACTCCTCTTATTTTAGATATTCTTACTGAATCACCAATTTTAAATTTATTATTTAGAGTTGATAATTTAATATTAGTGTAAATTTTTTTTAGTAATAGTTTTTCATTATTTTTATTAACTTCAACAGGTTTCATACCAATAGTTCTATGTTTCGAGTGATTATATTTATGAACAACATAATCTAAAATTTTAACCCATTTGTAACTTCCTCTATAACTAAATTCTTTCCACATCATATTTTTGAGGGTTCGATTAACACGTTCCACTATAGATGCCTTTTTCTCACTGAAGGTACTGTAGTGGTTAATTGAATACTTTTGCATTAAGTTTTTGAATTTGCTGTTGAAAAATTCTTTTCCATTATCAGTTTGTAAATTATTAGGTACTGATATTTTTAATACTTTTTCCATTGCATTACAAACATCCCCTGCTGATTTAGACTTTAGTGGATATGCCCAAACATATTTTGAAAAACAATTAATTATCACTATAATATATTTGTATCCATTGTTTTCTTTTGAGTATGGGATCATCTCGATTATATCTACCTGAAATATATCATGTATCGATTTAATAATGACTTTTCGTCTTGATTATATCTACCTGAAATAAATCATGTATCGATTTAATAATGACTTTTCGTCTTTTAAAATTAATTCTAGCCGGTTTATGTATTTCTTCAACAACTTGTCGCTTTTTATCAATTTCAGTCATTTCAGTCTTATTTTATTAATTTTATTTCACGTAGTTCTTCGATTATTGAATTTATTTCGTTTATTACGCCGGTATTTCCAGCTGCATGTGAACTCAACAACAATTTTAGTCTGTCTACTAGTTCATTTGGATCATCCCAATGTACATAATTGATATTTTTGTCAGTCAACTTCATTAAAATACCGCTACCACTTGTTTCAGATGTTAGAGGTGCTAAAATTTCTCTATACTTTTGTAATTTACTACCATCAATTTGTTTATTAGCTTTATAGTGTCGTCTATTTGCATTCGTTTTTAAGACTATTTCACCATAAACTTTTTTATCATTATTAGTATAATTTTGAGGATTTTTTTTAAATAATAATTCATATAAACCACGTGTTCCTTTATACCGTGTCTTTTGAATAATAATATCACCATTAGGAGCTAGAGTAACTATTGAATTACCAATAAAAAGTTTATTATCCTTATTATATCTAATACCATATTTTTGATCAAATTCATCGGCTTTTTCTTTATTTTTCATATCTTGCAGATATTTTCTAGGTATTGAGAGATCATCTATATCACTACCGTAATCATAGTCATTATCATTATCATCAGGATCACTATCAACAGATTTCTCTAGAGATTTATTAACAGATGCTTCATCATTTGTTATTTGTTTTAATGGTGGTAACATTTCACTATTATTTGTTTTAGTATATTCATTTTTAATGTTTTCATTCAATGATTCATAAGTAGATGGCGATGTGTCTTTCACACCCAAATTTTTTTCAATTTTCTTTAAATGTTTAGTTATAGGTAAAAACATTTTTTCTTGAACAATTTCACCATGCTTCAATATGTTTAGTTTATTTTTAATATCTCTTCGTTTATTTATAATTTTCTTTTTAATTTTCCTCTCTTTCGGTAACATTTTAACACAGCTGTGTATAGTTTAATTATGACTGATTATTCACTAGTTCACATTGGTATATATTGATCAAATTCTTTTCTGTATCTACCCTCATTTAAGGGGAAATCCTTTACAATTGTTAAAAATCCATATCTATCACTCCAACATATCGAACACATTTTTTTAAAATTTTCAAATGATAAATCTGGACTGACATGATCACTGAATACATGTTTTAAATTTTGATCATCTTGTTTAAATAATATAATTATGTTAGCATTATCTCTAATAAGATGTTTCTCTATTCTCGCATACGTCTGTGATAAATAGAAACAGTCTATGTTATTATGACGTCCCATACTAAAGTATTCACGTATTACATTTTGTTTATCACATGATACATCATCAAAAATAAAAATTGAATTGGGTTTTGCATTATTCGGTGGTATTACACTTTCATTACTAGAAAATGATTGAAAGGATATTCCTTTTATTGGTTTGAGTAGTTTGTTTAAGTACACATACTTTGGTTGTTGCAAAGATTTTGAATAAACGTATACGTTTTCAAATTTTAAACCATTTGGATGTTCAATTAAAGTAATTATTATATTTGTTTTGCCACAATTCGATGATCCTGCTACTATACCTCTAATAGTGGGTGGAAATAATCGTCCATGTTTTTGTTGATTTTTTTTATCTAAAGCGTCCCAATCATGATTTTCAACAGTTAATGCCACTTTTTGAGGTATTATTTTCATGCTGATATAAATATTGCTAACTGTATGCTTTTTACTTATTTGTGTGTAGTACTTTTCGTTGTGAACACTTAATTAATAATGAAATATTATTTAGGGGATGGTTTAATTAATAACGCAATTAATTCATTACCTTTCGAAATGCACATACCTGGGTATAACTATTGTGGTCCTGGAACAAAACTTGAAAAAAGATTGCAGCGAGGTGATTTACCTATAAATGAATTAGATGTTGCTTGTAAAGAACATGATATATTTTATTCAAAAGAAAAGGATACGAAAAAACGCCACAAAGCAGATAAAATATTAGCTAAAAGTGCAATGAATCGTTTTCGATCGTCAAGTACTCCGTTTGGTGAGAAAATCGCCGCTCTTGGTGTTGCGGGTATTATGAAAAGTAAAGTAAAATTAGGTATGGGCTTGCATAGTAACAATAAATGTATTGGTCTTATAAACAAACATTTAAAATTAATTGAAAAAATACAGAAAACAGTTGATAGTGCACATAAAAATATTAAAGATAATTTAATGCAACAACAACCAAATAAAAGTGTAAGCAGAAAAGTTTCAAAGAAGATGGAGAAAAGAAATAAGACAAATACTAAAAATTCAGAAAATGAAATTATGACTGATGCAATGTTAAAAGTGTTAAATAAACGTAATAAAACATCAAGTGAAATAACTGTTGGAGATAACGATGTTGAAATGGGGGAAAATCTTTCTTCACAAAATATACTACCGTTAAAGCGAAAAAGAGATACTAACGAAATTGATTTAGACTACAAAAAAATTAAATTGGATAAAACTACTCCAGTAAATATTCTACCAAGATCAACATTAAATTTGAAGCGTAAATTCAATGATTATGATGATGGTGATTACAATAACAATGATATTGAATATAAAAAACCTAAAATTTAAAATATTATGATAGTCTTCATTAAGCATCAGTATTAGTAACATCACTTCAGAGAAGTATAATGAAAATCAATAATAAAAATATGAAATGTAAAAAATCTATTAAGAAGAAGAAGAAACTTGTTTCATTTAATAAAGTAGTTAAAGAAGTAAAGAAAAGTATAAATAATCAAAGTCCTAAAACTATGAAAAGTGTTCTTTCAATAGCACAGAAAACCTCCCGAAAATTTGGTTCAAATATGAAAAGAGAAAGAAAAAAACGTGTAATACCTGTACCTAAGACAGGTGGTATTTTACCGTTAATACCAATATTTGCGGGTTTAAGTGCTTTGGGGGCACTGGGTGGAGGTGCAGCCAAAATTGTTGAAGCTATAAAACAAGTAAAAGAGGGTAAACAAAAATTAGTTGAAGCTGAACGTCATAATAGATCGATGGAAGCGATCGCTATGGGAAAGGGTTTATATTTAAAACCATATAAAAAAGGATTAGGTTTATATTTACACGCTAGTGAGGCTATGCGTAATTATCCGCAACAATGAAGAGAAGAAGACAATTCAATTTACCTAAAAGAGCGTTAACAAATATTGATATTATAAAATATGCAAACAAATTTCAAATTCCAAACTTTCGAGGAGTCTTCATGAAAGATCGATTACCTCGACAAATACGTAAAAATTCCGAAACTGGAATAATAAATCTCGATAATTCGAATTCTCCAGGCACACATTGGGTGGCATATAAAAAATATAAAAGTAAAATAATCTACTTTGATTCTTATGGTAATCTACAACCACCAAAAGAAGTAATTGCATATTTTAAATCAAATGGAAAAGTAAAAATTTTTTACACCTATAAAAAATATCAAACACTAAAAGAAAACACCTATACTTGTGGGCATCTCTGTATAAAATTTTTATTAAATAAATTATATAAATGAATAACATAATACTTGTTGTTTTCATTCTATTTACCCTCGTAATTGAACTAACACGTTAGAATGTCTTATACATTTACACTCAGTCAAAAATCATCGCTACTTACTTCTGATATATACCCACCAATAGTGTTGAATGATACCGATTCATATGTAATAGGATTGGTTAATTTTGTGAGCTATAATTCAATATCAAATGTAAATTTTTCGAATAATACTCTCCATTATGGGAAAAATAAAAAAATTGTATTACCTGATGGTGCATACGAAATTAGCGACATTAATCGGTATATTGAAAAATATTTAGAAGAAAATGAAAAGGAATCAGAAACAACAGCTATTTCTATTAAAAGCAATCGAAATACATTAAAATGTGAAATAAAATCTAATAAAGTAATTAACTTTGAAGAACCGAATAATATTGGTTCATTATTAGGATTTAAACCGAGAAAACTGGTTAAAAATGTGAGACACGAATCTGATTTTCCAGTAAATATTTTTAATATTAATTCTATAAATATAGAATGTAATTTGGTTACCAATTCTTATAATAATAATGAACAAATGCACATACTGCATGTATTTTATCCTACAGTACTACCAGGAACAAAAATAATTGAAAACCCCACAAATGTTATCTATCTACCAATCAATACAAGGTATATTAATGAAGTAATAGTTAAAATAACAGACCAAGATGGTAAAGTGATCAATTTTAATGAAGAAATCATAACAGTCAGACTGCATTTAAAACATATTTCCTCATAAAAATGGTGTTCAGATATAATGTACCATTTAATAATATATCAGATATAAAAAGTAATAATAATAAAATAAACCGCAGTAGTAAACAGAAAGTCAAAGTATTAACAACGAACAATAAACGCTTTCTACATTCATTGGGCTTTAAACTATTGCAAGATAAGAGAAAAAAATGAGTTTTGGTAACCTAAAAGTTGGTGAGAGTGTTTATGTGGATAATTCAATTGTAAATTTTGAATATCATACACACCAACCCTACTCAGCAACTACATTTAATAATAATGATGAAATTAGGATTCCGATTCAGACCCAAGATATTTATACATTACCATCCCGAAGTTTTCTCTACATTGAGGGGCGATTATTGAAAGAAGATGGTGAAAAAAGTGACACATTAACATTTGTAAATAATGGTGTATTATTTTTATTTGATGAAATTCGTTATGAACTGGGTGGAATAGTTATTGATCGTATTAGAAATCCAGGCATTACTAGTACATTAAAAGGTTATGCATCATATACAAGTAATCAATGTACACATTTAGAAAATGCCGGTTGGTCGCATTTGTCACACCCCAGTATAACTAATACTGATGGATATTTTAATGTTTGCATACCATTAAATACGCTCTTAGGTCTGTGTGAAGATTTCCAGAAAGTTATTTTAAATATACGACAAGAATTAGTTTTAATTAGAAGTAATTCAGATATAAATGCAGTATGTAATGTACCCGTTACGTCAACAGATAAACCAAAAGTTCAAATTAACAAAATATCATGGAAAGTTCCACATCTTGTGGTGTCAGATCTTGAAAAATTACGTTTATTAAAATACGTAGATAATAATAGCGATCTGGATGTGACATTTAGAAGTTGGGAATTACAAGAACTTCCTTTAGTACAACAAAATACAAAACATACATGGACAGTTAAAACAACCAGTCAATTAGAGAAACCGAGATTTGTTATTTTTACTTTTCAATCTGATAGAAAAAATTCCATTGGTCGAGATATGAGTCAATTTGATCACTGCAATTTAACTAATATAAAATTATATTTAAATTCAGAAGTATATCCATATGATAGTGTCAATGCAGATTTTAAAAAGAAACAGTTTGCCATCTTATATGAAATGTATTCACAATTCCAACGCTCATATTATTATAAAAATGACGTAGAACCGTGCTTATCTCCTAAAAATTATGAACATATAGCACCGATTACAATTTTAGACTGCAGTCACCAGAATGAAAGTGTGAAGAACGGAGCAGTAGACATACGATTAGAATTTGAAACAGCTGATAACGTGACAGAGAAGACTAGTGCCTATTGTCTCCTATTACACGACCGGATTGTTAAATATAATCCATTGACAAGTGTTGTAAAAATTTTTTAGAGAAAAAAAAAAAAAATGTTCATAGTGGATATTCAGGGATTTCAATATAAAGACAGTGAATTTATTATTAGAGAAATAGCAATATATGATATTTCAAATAGGTCCGAGTATCACACATTTGTACAACCGCAACACAAATTATGTTGGTTTTCAACGAAAGTGGCAGCGCATATGAATTGGTGTACTGATAATATTCACGGTATAGATTGGGATGATAACACAACTAATGCAATTCCAAAAGAGAATATAAGTAATTATATTAGTGAAATTATTGGTGATGGAATTATAATGACTAAAGGATTACCGAAGAAGAAAACACTGGAAAAATTTGTATCAAATATAATTATTGATTTGAATAAATTTAATTGTCCTTCACTGAAGACTCTAATAAATAGAGCAGTAATAAGTTATCATTGTAAACAACATAGAAATAATTATTTAAATTGTGCAAAAGACAATGTATATTTAGTATTTAATTGGTTTATTGAGAAATAAAAAAAAAATGTTATTTAATAAGAGAATTTCTTTCCTTTCACCCCACCCCAATATAAGTAGACACAGAACAATTATTACATAATTCTTGGATTGATAAACGCTAATATTACGCAAGCGTGTGTGTGTATATATATATATATATATATATATTAATCCATTTACTAAATAACTATCAGTCTAAGAAATATGAGCCAGAAGAACTGCAACTGTGAAGTAGATTTTTGTTTCTGTGGAATATCAATCAAACTTAATCCAGTGTTTCAATCGGTTCTGTACAATAATAATAACAATAATAATACAAATAAAAATATTGATTTATTGTGCCACGAGGAACTACCAAATAGTCCAAAAGTACAACTGGTGAATAAAACAGAAAAACAAAAAAAACAAAAAAAAAACAAAAATGAGTCGTGATAGTGGTTACTCAGAAGCTGGACACAGTAGAAATAATAATCAACAACGACCAGGTTCGCAAAATGGACCTCTACCTCGAAACGATAGTGGTCACAGATCATTGTCTGATGCATCTACTTTTTCAAATCCTGTTGTTTTTGATTGTGCTCCTGAAGACCTCAATGTGTATAAACAAAACAAAAACACCCTTAACTTTGTCCAGGATGAAAAAAAAGCAGAATATGTACGAGCCTGGGTAAAACAACAGCAGAGACTTTTTCCTCCTGATTTTCCAGAATTTAAGTTTACAAAACAAAACAAAAAATGAATTATAACATATTGCAGTTGTATAAATGTATAAAATACCTGTTCTTGTTTTCTTTCACCTTATAAAAAAATAAAATAAAAAAACATTGTATATATATTGCATTTAATTTAACCTTATATATAAGTAAACTTTTCAAAAATCTATTTTCTGTGAGCGTAGACTAACCAAGCACAGCGTACACCTGTCAATTTGACAGTTTAAAACACACACACTAATCAAACCTTTCCCCGCCGCATAAAAAAAAAAATTTAATCGAATACCTGTTCAGCGCTTTCTGTCGGCATACATTTACAAACACACAGGCTTGTTGACAGACGGCTCCCAAAAAAAACCTGGTGACGTCAGAGAAAAACACACACACACGTGGCCTTAGCATGTTTGCTTTTTTAAAAATCACACCTGCCAACAAACAACTTGCGTCAGAGATAAGCTTGTTTATCGAACACTCGGCTGACCTAGGGGTCATCTGCATCAGAGATAACGTTGCTTATCTAACATTTTACTGACCTAGGGGTCATATACAGTCAGGATGACTGGACACTTTTTGGCCATTTTGCTCAAGGTCAAACTGTGCCAGTATAGACCTAGCTATACTACTCTTGTGGCTATTTCTAAACCTGTATCTAGTGGTGTACTCTAAATTTTTATAGGACGTTTCGTTTCTTTCTGGCCATCATCAACTATCTAATTTCTTATAGGCGCCATATTGGATTTAGACATCTTCAGAAAGAGTTTTTTTTCTGATTTCAACCCTGTACCACATGCTGACTAAAGTTTTTGACATTAGGTTTTATTTGAAAGAATAAATTATAAGATTAAATAAGGTAGCCATGGAATTTCAATCTGTCAAACATTTCATTTATTGTTCATTAATAATACAAAAATGTCATACACTAACGAAGAGAAACGAGATATGATAAGTATTTTTTATTCTTCGAAACGAAATTCAACAGTAGCGAGTACAAGATAACAAAAACATTAATAAAAATACATAGAAAAGTAAACAATAAACAATTACAGTAAATGTTCAATTATCTGGCCATCTTCGGTAATGCACAATTGGGCACGCCTTCTGGTATTTTGTACTGCCCTTTGTATAGTTCTTCTAGGAACTGCATCGAAGACATTCTGAAGTCTGTCTCGTAATTCTTCAATGTTTTGTGCCGCATCTACTTTATAAATATTATTTTTAACATATCCCCATAAAAAAAAATCTAGCGGACTTAAATCAGGTGATCTCGCAGGCCATTCAACAACTCCTCTATTTCCAATCCAACGGTTTGCAAACTCTTGATTTAAGAAATTTCTAACAACACCTGCATTATGTGCTGGTGCGCCATCTTGTTGCCACCATAAATATTGTAATTGATTTAATGGGATATTGTCGTCAAGATAGTCAGATACGTATGTACGTAAAATGTTTAAATATCTTTCTCCATTTAAATGTTCTTCATACATAACTGGTCCTAAGAGACGATTTGCCAAAATACCCATCCAAACGTTTATTCCAAAACGATGTTGTGGTCTTATAGCCCTGTTTTGTCGGGGATTTTGTACTGCCCAATAGTGCTCCGTATTTCTGCTGAACATTCCAGAATTTGTAAATTTTGTTCTATCCTTCCCATTAACCAATTACAATATTCTAGCCTTCTCAAATTATCTCCAGGTAGTAAAGAGTGACTAACATGGATCCTGTACGATCCATTCTCGACCAAATTTCTGTCGAGATCTAGCAAAATGGTACGATGAGGCTGTTGTCGTTCTGGATATAATTGTAGATATCTTGTACTCGCTACTGTTGAATTTCGGTTCGAAGAATAAAAAATACTTATCATATCTCGTTTCTCTACGTTAGTGTATGACATTTTTGTATTATTAATGAACAATAAATGAAATGTTTGACAGATTGAAATTCCAAAGGCTACCTTATTTAATCTTATAATTTATTCTTTCAAATAAAACCTAATGTCAAAAACTATGTCAGCATGTGGTACATGGTTGAAATCAGAAAAAAAAATCTTTCTGATGATGTCTAAATCCAATGTGGCGCCTATAAGAAATTAGATAGTTGATGATGGCCAGAAAGAAACGAAACGTCGTATAAAAATTTAGAATACACCACTGGATAGAGGTTTAGAAATGGCCACGAGGATGTGTTTTTATATTTTCTCTACAAGGCCAAATGTCGGTGCTACAGGTAAAAGAAGAAAATTGGGTTTTCGCGTTTTTTTTTTTTAATAACGAAGGTCATTTGTCACAGGTCTATTTTCTTTACGGATTTATAACAAAAACAAAATTTAACAACTTTGCCAAATTTAAACCTATACTCTATCTCCAATAATAAGAGAGATCCCCATGGTGAGGGCCGAAAATGAATCAGCCTGTATACTGTAAAAAACTGCAATGATTCATGTAATTATCTGATATTGGAAGAAAATAACACAGTGCTAAAGAAGAATCATTCATATTATGCGCAAATTCAGTTAGGAATATCCATGTTAATTTTAAACGAGTACGACGTCTTTATATTTGCTTCACATGACTCGAGTTACATCAATATTATAGTTCCTTTTGACAAAGTATATTCATATAATTTAATTACAACTTTAAGAAACAAGTATGTAAATAAAATGGTGGATGTAATATGTAAAAATAAAGATTAAAAGAAAATTTGAAGTACTTTTCAATTTTATTCAATTGCTCATTATGTTAAATAATATCCAATAGAAATTTATTGTATACAAAGTTTTTCACAATAGCATGAAACAGTATATAGTTTTATTTAGCGATTTGTGCTAAAGAATTCTTTAAATTCAAAACAATTGGATTTCGCACTTACATCGTGTTATTTAACAGCTCGAGTTAAATAACTGGTTTTCAAAAAGCTTTATTATCAGTACAATTTTCTTACATGTTTGAGTACGCAGATGAAGTAGAGCTTTGAAAAAGGATGTTACTTGATGAAGAAATGAAAATCAACAAAAAATAAAAATCCGAAACAAATTCGAAAACACTTGTTAACACGATACGCTGTATAAAAAACTATAAAGGTTGGACACCTTCTCGGCAACGATCGTAGCGGCACCAACGGTAATGTTAATTCCCAATAGTGTATAGTTTTTTAGGAGGTCCGGGAGACTTGATGACGTATACGGCGCGTGATACCGCTCGCCTAACGTATCGTCGAATGGCTCACATCTCACTTCTTTAGTGACCATATCCCTAGTTTATCAGTATCTCCCATGCATACCTTAGCATTTCTTTCATCCTCGTACGCTGTTGTAATTCCTTGTTTTAGTATTTTTAATATAATTTTGTCATCAAGCGAAGCACAAAATTTGTATCCTAGGTAGGCCATGAACGACTGAGATAGACATATAAGTCACGTCTGAGCTAAGAAAATTGACGTGTCATTTGTAAATAATCATAAGTCAAATTGACAAGTTACAATTTAACCTATTTCGAATAGTACGACATGCAGGTTAGATCACTTAATCAATCTAAGACAGCAGTTCTCAACCTGTGGTACATGTACCACTGGTGGTACATTAAAGAACACCAGGTGGTACGCAAAATATAACAAAATATAAGGTCCCTTCCATTTCCTACCCACCGCGGCACCAGAGAAAAAACGTCTCGCTGCGCGAACGTGGATGCGCGTACGAGATTTATTTACCATGCACGGATGAACAAGGCAGTGTAGAAGTGTAGTCTGCGTCTGCAATCAGTTATATACGAACGCGTGTGTTTGCATGTTACATTTACGACGCTCGCCTAAATTTAATGGAGTAATGTAAGTTTAAAAAGCGACTGTATAATATAACGGGTGTCCGTAAATGATTGAAGTTGACAGCATGTGTCAAATATTGGTCAAATTGGTATCGCTACACTTGATTTCGGTTGCAACAATAAACATTAGTGTCCCAAGCGGTAATCACCTTTGATGTAATTCTAAAAATTGTTTGTTAAAATCAAACAGAATAACCCATACTTTTTGGAATGTTTATTGCCAATAATAATTACAATCGTTTAATAAAATAATATTTAAAATCATTGTAATGACAGAAATACATTCTTTACAATAACAGACACGCACGACTATGGCAGACGAGGTAATAATTCTCAGTGTGGCAAATGCAAAGCACATAAATGTCCTAGACTCGACCAAACGTCAACTTCAATCATTTACGTTAAGTTTACATATTATAAGAAAAATTTTAAATTTAGAAAATGGATATGTGGCTAGGACTGGAATCGGAAGTGGCTCGGAAACCTGATAATGCACAGGAATTAGATTTACAGAAACAATTCTGAAAAGAAACGAAAAGTTACCAGAAAGTATGATTCAACTTATTTAGCATTTGGCTTCACTTGGAATGAAAATGAAATGGACCCTCAACCTGAGTGCGTTATTTGTTGCGACTTGTTCTCGAATCAAAGTATGAAACCATTTTTACTTAAGAGACATTTTGAATACAAGCATGTCAATTTAAAAAATAAATCTGTTGACTATTTTAAGGCGAAATTAGTTGAACTAAAATATCGTAAACAGGTAATGAAAGGTTTTGTTAGTGCTAATGACAAGTTCTTGCATGCAAGTTATTTTGTAAGTTTAAGAATTGCCAAAACTGGTAGTGCTCATACTATTGGAGAAAATTTAATATTACCAGCTGCTAAAGATATTGTTTTAACATTATTTGATGAAAAGACAGCTAGTAAACTTGATAATATTCCTTTATCAAATGATTCTGTAAGAAGACGTATTGACGAAATGGCGGATAATCTAAAACAGATTCTTATTTGTAAGGTAAACCAAAGTCCCTATTTTGCACTACAATTAGATGAAAGTACAGACATAACGAACTTTGCTCAATTGTTAGTGTACATTCGATTCGAGGCGGAAGAAAAAATAAATGAGGATATTTTATTTTGCGAACCTCTTTCTGGGAGAACTACTGCGAAAGAAATATTCAGGCTAATTGATAACTTCATGTCAGAAAATAATATTCCTTGGAAAAAATGCATTGGTGTGTGTACTGATGGAGCTCGAGCTTTAACTGGAAAAAATTCTGGTGTATTATCTCAATTAAAAGTAGTTGCCCCTGAAGCTAAATTTACTCATTGCAGTATTCATCGTGAAGCTTTAGTAACAAAAGAAATCCCCGAAAAATTGAAGACTGTTTTGGATCAATCTGTTAAGGTTGTAAATTTTATTAAGAGTCGAGCTTTAAACTCCAGAATGTTTGCAATTTTGTGCCAAGACATGGGAAGTGATCATGAAACCCTATTATTACATTCTGAAATTAGATGGCTGTCCAGAGGCAAGGTTTTAAATCGTCTTTTCGAACTTCGATTAGAAGTGCAAGCTTTCCTATTGACTTCAAAATTTGAATTGGGAAAGTGTTTTTTTGATGAAATGTGGTTGGCCCGTTTATCATATTTAGCTGATATATTTGGAAGGTTGAACGATTTAAATTTAGGCTTACAAGGACCAAACGTGAATTTCTTTACTGTTAATTATAAAATAACTGCAACAGTAAAAAAAACTCGAACTAATTATCAGTGAAATAGATAAAAATAATTTCAGCCTTTTACCAACCCTAGAAAATTTTCTTACAGAAAACAATATGAACAATAATGACGAATTGGCATCAGATATAAAACATCATTGCTCCTTATTGATAAATAAATTTAAATTTTATTTTCAAGAAGATTTGGAAAATAAAAATTGGATCAGAAACCCTCTTCCTTCAAATATTCCAGAATATTTTTCACGTGAACAAAAAGAACAAATAATAGATATGTCAAGTGATTCCACTGTAATGGAAAACTTATACAAAAAAACACTGATTGAATTTTGGCTTCAACAAAGAACAGATTTTAAGGACATAGCAAACATTGCTATTCAGTTTTTAATGCCCTTCTGTACGACGTATTTATGTGAAAAAGGTTTTTCACAAATGTTATATCTGAAGAATAAATACAGAACAAAATTAAAAATTGAACCAAACTTAAGATTAAAATTAACTGACATAGAATCAGAAATAGAAAAAATTGTATCTGCAAAACAAGCGCAAGGATCGCATTGAATATTTTATTTTTACTGTTTTTACGTTTTTTTTTTTTGCTGTAAACTTTTAAACATATTTTATTTTAAATTTTAAGAATATATGTTTTGTTTAATAAATATATGAATAAAAAGTAAAAAATTTTTTTTTCAAATGCTGGTGGTAATATAGTTTATGTCATGTGATTTCCTTATGGTGGTACGCGATAAACAAAAGGTTGAGAACCGCTGATCTAAGACATAACTGATTTAATCCATCGTATACTCTGAAAACTTTTTTGTGGCTCACTCAATATATACATTCAATTAAACCATTTTATTCCGTTTTGATTGTAATCATTTAATAACTTAGACCTCTCATTATCGATATTACCTTGTTTTGGGTCTGTTATTAGTATTTTAAACGTAACAACTAAACTTTTAGACACATGTGTTTTACGTGTATTTACATCATCTTAGTGAAATAAAATTTTATATGACCATTACGATCTTGGTTACTTCTTAAATAGGTTAGTTCATATGTGTGTTTCTATCGCGCATAGGTGGCGTGTTTGATTTCCGGCTTTGATTTTCACGAAAGCTCAGCACATTAATTCTTAATTTCGATTTAGTTTTTGGAGAGTTAGTTTGTATTAATCATGCTTAGTTGTGATTACAGTAGAAACCTAATCAATGAATATCTGTTATTGCCAATTTAGATGTTCATCTTTTAGGATTCGATTTTTATTTGGATATAAAGTAAGTTACATTTTGAAATTGCCGTCGTTTTCTTAAATAGTAAAGTATACACAAAATAAAAACATATTTGTGCTCATAAAATAATGGGATTTACTCGTCGTTCATAGTTTTTATTTCCGTTACCATGGCTACAAGTTTGTTGATGAAAATAGAAACGTCAGCTTTTCTTACTGAATTTACTACTGAAAAGTGGTTTTGACGTTGCAAAATCGCAACCAGATCTGCCTTTTAGAGGAATCCTTAGCTATTCCACATACAGGTTCTGGTTCTATGAAGTTTCTATTAGTACCTTCTTTGGCCATTTCGTCGGCTATTTCATTACCATTAATTCCCTCATGTCCTGGCACCCATATCAGCGACACAGTTTTGTCTTGTGCCAGTTTATTGAGGACCTGTTTGCAATATTTCGCCCAGTTTAGACATGGTAGATGGATTCATAATGGCTTTAATAGCTGCCTGACTATCAGTCATTATGTTGATTTTTTTTGTTTGCGCAGCCGGCTACCCGAATTTCCTCGGCGCAGGCTGCGACTGCAAACAATTCAGCCTGGAAAACTGTCGTATGTTTTCCCAGACATATCGATATCTTCCTTCCAGGGCACATTCCGTATATGCCTGCACCTGTTCCCTGATTGGATTGTGATCCATCCGTGTACCGTGGATTGGGTTCACATCTCGGTTCATTTAAGAACCGAACTTTTCTGAAGAAAATCAAAATGGTCAATTAAGAACAGTTACAGTTATTGGAGAACGATATTTTACCATGCTGCGAAATTATGTTATCCCAAGATTGCACAATTACGATATTGAAAATATCATCTTCATGTAAGATGGCGCACCCCTGCCCATATTTATATTCCGGTAAAAAATCTGTTAATTAACACTTTTGGCAATCGTATCATAAGCGGAAATTTTTCCAATCCTTGGCCAGCGCGTTCTCCAGATATTAATCCGGCAGTTTATTGGCCATGGGGCTATCTAAAAGAAAAGGTTTTTTTAAGTCATCCTACGACTATCCAGCATCTCAAAAAATCAATTTCACAACAAGTGGCGGCTATTCCAGTTAATTTACTCCACGATATTGTCGACAGTATAGAAGAAAGACTGTTTCTTGTTGAAGAACAAAATGGCGGACATATTCAAAATTTGCGCTGAAGTGATTTCCGTTGTAATAAACTCCATTGTTTTGTCAATAAAAAACCATGTGTGACTGATTGAAAGAAAATATTTAATGCTGCCATAATATAGTTTGTCATAGAGTTCATATTCAAACACCTTTGCAAAATTACAAAGAATATTAATAGGTCTGTATTTACAGAGAATAATGGATAATGACTTAGAAGTCTATGAGAAAAGAAATTTGCTACTAGAAATAAGTTCAAATAATGATTTAGGAATTTTAAAGAAAAAGAACTTGTGGATATTATTTCTGATATAAACTATTTATGTCAAGACAATGCAAGTATCTAAGTAAACATATTTCTTATTCGGATAGGTTTAATGTAACGAAATAATTTTTAAAAAATTGTTATTGAACCAATGGATTTGCTAACTATTTAAATAGAATCTTTAGAATATCCTAGACGTATTAAATTATATATTTCTTCAAATTACTGTGTGCTTTATTCGTATGTGAATGCGGTAAGAGTTAATTAACTTTTTTTCAACTCCCTGCATAATCGTATCTTAATGGTGTTCTTAACAAATCTGTTTATCTTTCTTGATTGTTAATTAACACAATCTCATTTAATTTACACTCTCCACGTTATCACGAAATATGTTATTAATACATACCGTACTAACACTTTCGAAAATTATTCCGAAGACCGACGCTCCCTTCAAATAACTTCATAACTTAACAAAACATAACTACTCCGTCAGAATGCTGAGGATCGTAAACAATGGGCGTCCAAACATTGCCAAGGAGTTTCATTCCCCAGGCACGGAAGTCGGAAAGTTATCGCAACAAACCGGTGCATTTCGCGATCTAAATCTGGTTTCCGACAAGTTGACTGGCAACAATGTTGCGTCTTGACGTTCTGTTATACGCTCTGAAACGCGAAACCCTTGTCGTAAACGACTTTTATAAAATGGCAATTCTATATACCTGTTTTTCGATTATCTGGTAGATTGAGGAACTTTCTGTGTTGAAGAATGGAACGTTCTCGAAATAGTATATTTAGTTATATTTAGAATATTATTATTTGTATTAAGCAGCTATATGAAATATAGCAATCGTTGGTACTAAAGCTTTGATTTTGTACATAAAATGGAACAATCAATCAGTTGAAAGTATGACAATATATTAGATTGATACATAAGTTCATAGCTTTTTAAAATTGACAGGCACATGTCAAAGTTACTTCAATATCTTGTTAATGTTTAATCGAATAGTTTTTGAATTAGTGAGTTTACGCAAAGGTTGTATTAATTATTGACAGAATCAAATTTAACGTCAAAAGGAAACGAATAACCATTTTCCACAACTCCTTTTTTCGAGTTCAATAGAAGTAACCACTAGAACTATTTGCGCTGAAAACGTAAATGCGGAAAATACAGTAAAGAAATGGTATTCTCAATTTAAAGTAGGTAATTTTGACAAAAACGGTTCTGAACGTTTGGAAACACTATTGGACTTTAATGAAGATTATTTGAACATTTCAATTCATGATGATCGACGTCAATCAACTCGGAAATTTACTGTTTTTAACATTTCCTAATTAGTATTTCTAAAATTATAATACTTTAAAATACTTTTATTTCTGGGTTGGTTTAAATAAAACTATCAGTGATTAAAACACATTATATTAATAAAATAACACACTAAATAACACTTAAAACTAGTGACTAATAATAACAGTATTTATTTCAATATTTATTTCACATTTATATAATAATATCAACACGACGGCGATTACTCGTTGAATGAATCATAATCTTTTCCGAGCGATATATATATATATTGAAATAAAGCTGAAAGGCTTAATGATAAATATACATACAAAATTTAATGTTTAAATAAACTGGTAAGATAATTTTAAAAATGTGAATTATAAATCTCTATATTAATAATGCTATCAAATGTTATACATAGATGGGGTTGTATAACATATTAGATCTGCTACTTGCGTATAAATCAAAGATACATAATCGTTAATAACGAAGTATACTTAACCTAAACAGCTGTTCATGTACATAACTTCTTATAAGTATATTCGGGTGGGCTAAAATTTGTGTTGTGTGCCGGCTTCGAAGAACAATTTGACTCTTGTGTTGGGCATAGAAAAATATCCTTTACAATGTAGGTTCGGTGACTACAATAGAACACTTACAAAATCAGCTGATGCCGATGCAATAAATAATGGTATTTTTTATATTCTAATCTACTAAATCAAATAAATATTCAAATAAATAAATATAAATATAAATAAATAAATAATAAATAAATAAATAAATAAATAAATAAATAAATAAATAAATAAATAAATAAATAAATAAATAAATATAAATATAAATAAATAAATAATAAATATTCAAATCTACTAAATAAAGCGAGTGAGATAAGGAATAATGTAAAAGACTTTAATGAAGTTGTTGAAAAACAGGTAAGTAATCAAATTAATTAGATTATGAATATTCAAACGCATCAGGTCACGCGATAAAATAAACATGAAATAAATTCTAGGTTAAACAAAACAACTAAATGAACGTGACCTTAATAAAGCAAAATGCATAAATAATTCTATTATTATATTTAATTATATTGAACAGGAAACTGTATTCTTCTAGACTTAACTTAAATTATGTTAATATTAAAATGCATCATAAGTTATAACTATTAAAAATAATTTGATTATGGTTTTATTTGTTGAAGTGAATTAATTTATCATTTTCAAAAATTCGTAGGATGTTTAAAGAATACTTATGTGGACATAGACAGGAATTGGTTATTCTGGACTTGGCTGGTAAATCCGTAAATGCAGGATACAAGTTTGAACGGGCAATAGGATGGCGTCCCCGCTTTGTTTTCGATCTAACGGCAGGCTTTCCCGGTGAAATTAAATTTTCGTTTTCTTGGACACTGGTTATCGTCTGGACTCGCAAAATGCGTCAAACAGGAACTGGATATACAGGTAAGGTTTGACTAGGTTTGATGTATAGGTTTTCTAATTTTATTAATGATTTTTCTTTTAATTTGCAGAGAGGCACTTGAATACGTCGAGGTGTTTTTTGGAGATTTTTACCTAGTGACGCCAACTCTCATTTGTTCTGAATCTTGGCTTCTTATTCGTCCAATCTGTATGTATTTCTATAATCTCGTTGTTTTTTATAATGAAAATGATAATTTAATCATTCAAAATATACACATGCTTAATATAAATTCCATAGTTTATTTTAGTAAATAAATAATTGATGTGTGAATGTTGATAATTGTACATAATGCTAATTTTATTGTTGGGATAATTCCCGCTGTAGTTATTTTAAATTAGTACAGTTGAAATTAGTATAGTTGAAATATCTTTGGAAATACAAGATATTGGAATGAAATGACAAAGGTAAATGAAAAGGTAAAAATAAATAAATATGAGAATTAATTTTAAACAATTAGAAACGCGAAATCAACTTTATTGATATTACATAAGAAGAATTCAGTTTCAATATTTTTTTATTATTCTAATGATTACATATACACATTTAAATTCTGTCTCTTGTTAACTAAGGCATTCTCATGTGTAGGTTTGACCTACGTCAATATATATATATATATATATATATATATATATATATATAGGTCCTGTTTGAGCATCTAAAACAATCCGGACTCTGTCTGGTATTTTTCCGGATGGGTCTCGAACGTGTTGTCATGTCTGGTGGGTGACGTCATTGCATGGCTCACATTACAATAGATATGGCAACCTAATCAATACTATTTTTCGTGTTTAGCTAATTCGTAATACATATTGAAGTGATTACTGATAACTGGTACAGTACTTTTTTTTATTTGGTGTTGCCAAATGGACATATTTTTTAAGTAGCACGTGTGATTTAACGAAAGATCATACAATTTTTTTGAATTAGGATTCTCGACACAAAATTAATTATAAAATCGCTCTTCTTGATGCTTACCCGAATAATTTCTGGTCATGGTGTTTATATATATTGTTATATGAGCATTGGGGTTTTTAAATGTACTATGCCTGTTAATACAATAAATATAAAGAATTTTTAACAGGTATAATATTTAGATGATCACAGATAATAGCGTTATCTCGATTACTATCCGAAATAGGTGGAAGCTGTGGCTAGAAATCTTCAGTTGCCATCTTCAGTAGAATAAGCTGGAATTAAAACAGTGCTAAACGTAGTGTATTTGGTTAAGGTAAAACCTTTTAAGATATGCTCTCCACCAAATCCACTGTTTTCATTTCAGCTTATTCTATTGAAGATGGTAACTTAGTTGCCGAAATACTTATATAATTTACTAATGCATTTGTGGTTAGGGATATTTGTTGTTTCTGTCTGTTTACTATGTTTATTAATAGCTCTACTTATTTTAAGATGTCGCTGGGACGAAGGAATATTGATAATAATCAATTAATTAAGACGTGTACTTAATTCACTTCTTTTTATCTCTAAGTATATAATTAATTTGTTGAAATGGTTCTTTTGATGTGTTTTTAAATTACTTACTTTTCTTTCTCTCAGGGTGGTAGGTCGTTGCTGCGCTTATAAATTACTGTAAATAATACTAATGAATACTAATTATAAATAAAGAAAAGGGTGATTTATTATTGTAAAATAGGACTTCTACTGGTTCTTTTAAATATCATGTAAGTGTAAACAACTGTAAATGAGTTTATAATTAATAATTGTCACGTGTTTCGTTTACTATAGATAATTAAATCTTTTGGTATTAATATATACGTCGCAGTATATTAACACAAACAAAATTAAATTTTTTGAAAAAGATACTATATATAGTATCGAAACGTCAAATTAAATATTGATTTAATTACCCGGCCGCTACTCTCAAAAAATATTAATTTTATCTCGTGTATATATATACACACATATATATATATATATATATATATATATATATATATATTATCAATTGATAAATTCTTGGAGTTTTTCGACTTTTTATATGAAATATTCACAAATTACAATGCAATCATACGCAATTTTTAATTGAAAAATTTTGTCTACTTTGGGACTTGAACCCAATTCTCTGGTTTGCCAGACCGTTGCTTTACCAATTAAACCACGATAGACCTTGGTTCAAGCTAATTAGAAATGCGTTATAAAGCAACAGTGTTAATGATTCAGATGTCAGTTATTGAAAGTATATGTCAGTTTTGAAAGCAGAAATCAGTTTCGAAAGCAGATGTCAGTTTTTAAAGCAGATGTCAGTTATTGAAAGCAGATGTCAGTATTTGAAAACATATCAGTTTTGAAAGCAGATGTCGGTTTTGAAGTTTTGAAATTGCTAATTATTACTCCATAGCTATATGTATGTTTAGATAATTTCTTAGACGTTCATTTAATATATCAATTGATAAATTCTTCAAGTTTTTCTGCTTTTTATATGAAATATTTACAAATATGGTTTGCCGGACCGTTGCAACGGCAAACCGTAGACTTAGGTTCAAGTCCCAACGTAGACAAAATTTTTCAACTAAAAATTTTATATGATTTGCGTTGTAATTTGTGACAACAATGTTTACATTCACATTTACTTCGCAATTTCATACTAATTTGATAATATTTGTAAATATTTCATATAAAAAGTCGAAAAACTTCAATACATAGTCTTTTGTTTTAGATTTCCTCTCCGTTGGTAAATTTATACTACTTCGGCTATTCAATTTGACGATCCCTTATAATTCTATTAACCTTTATATTTCTTCTCTTTTAATAAATATAATACTACAGTTTGTAATTTCACCTAATATTATGTCACTTTACAGTCTTAGTTGTTGTTTAATAATGTAATGTTCATGTTTTACTTGTGAGTTGCTAGTGACAATTATGTGTAAATTATTAATACGACTGCCAACACTTAGCGCTAACTGTTAGATTTCTTTCTTGAATATATTAGTATGAGAGTAAGGTGTATATTGAAAATTTATAGCTTCTCCTGTCATTAATAAGTTGACGAAATATTGATATAGAACGTTTGAGTTTTAATGTAAACAGACCGATAATCCAAGTATTAGTATATAAATATATATAAATATAATATTTTCGTGACCTTGGTATGATATGGTAAACTTAATAAGTCGGCGATTAAAGGTCTGGTTTATTACTTCAAAGTATATATATTTAAAACAACCCTACATGTTTCGGCAATGATGCCTTTGTCAAGGATATAAACAATATATCCTTGACAAAGGCATCATTGCCGAAACATGTAGGGTTGTTTTAAATATATATACTTTGAAGTAATAAACCAGACCTTTAATCGCCGACTTATTAAGTTTACCATATATATATATATATATATATATATACATATATATATATATATATATATATATATATATATATATATATATATATACATTCATATTTTGTATTCTCTTGATAAAGGCGTACACAGCCGAAACATGTAGAGTTTTTTAAATACATATATTTTGAAGTAATATACAGACCTTTAATCGCCTACTGATTAGGTTTACCATATCATACCAAGGTCACGAAGTTATTATATATATATATATATATATTTATATAAGTATGTACATATATATATATATATATATAGGGTAAATTCAATTTGTTGGCGATTTAAAGTCTGGTTTTACTTCAAAATATATATATTTAAAACAATCCTACATGTTTCGGCAAATGATGCCTTTTTCAAGGAATATAAAATATATTATATATATATATATATTATATTTTATATTCCTTGAAAAAGGCATCATTTGCCCAAACATGTAGGATTGTTTTAAATATATATATTTTGAAGTAAAACCAGACCTTAAATCGCCAACAAGTTGAATTTACCATTACATACAAAGGTCACGAAATAATTATCTATATATAATATATATAATTATATTTATATATATATATATATATATATATATATATATATAAAGTATGACTGAAGTTTCCTTTTGTTTTTTTTTTGGGATATATTCCAAAAAATTCAACAAATAAAATAGTAAAAATTTTTTCTAATAAAAGTTGTCTAGTAACGCCAAAAAAAAATAATTTATAACAGTCCAATGTTTTCAAGTTCCACTGTACAAATTTCATACATAATAGGTCAGTAACCGATGAGTGGCCGTAACAATATCAAACTGTGTCAGGGTCAAGTTTAATATGTGAGACTGCAGTTTACTTGGAACATGTGTTAGAATGAAATGCCCGGTTTATTTGTATACTTAGTGACGTCAACAAAAACAATGCGTGCAATATTTCGCAAATAAAATATTAGTTCAACGGTATTTTTTGTAGTAATAAGACGTTAGTTTTACTTTGTTGCTAGTTGAAAAATATTTTTGTATGAACATACAATGGCATACCACTTTACTTTTAATGTCAACAGAATAGTCATTAAAGACGGCAGACTATGTGCCCGGTGCATGGTGACAAGAATCATTTCACCATCTGTACTAAATATTATTTTTCATTCCTCTTGCTTTGTTTACATATCGGAGCAGAAAAACATATATTTAGTAGTTATAGTTATAGTTTATATTTAGTTTCCTAAATATTTCCATACATGCATTTATCAAAGAGATAACTCAGATAACAGAATTTGAACATATATTTTACAGTTCTAAATCAAAATAAAAAAAAACATTATTTTGTATTTCTAACAATGAACGAAACATTTATTCTAAAGAAAAAGTGGTATTATTGGCAATAACAGATGCACCTTCAAAACATATTTATATTATAGTATCCAAAACAATATTTAGTACACATGGTGAAATGATTCTTGTCTGTCTGGCACATAGTCTGCCGTCTTTAATAGTCATGCAACGCGTCGTAGATATTCTGAATTATTTCCGAATCGACATTTACCGTCGGCACCTACGTTTATAGCAGTTGTTCAACGGGCTCGCGATACCAGAGAATTACAACCTCGACGCCGAGATACTGGTCCAGGACGTGCTGAAAACGTTTTAGCTGCTGAAGAAGAGATTTTGGAGGCAATAGAAAATGATCCAACGTTAAGCACACGACACCTTGCTAATCGGTTTAACGTATCACAGTTTGTTGTTTGGCGAACCTTAAGAGAAGCTCAACTTTATCCTTTTCACTACCGACGAGTGTAAACATTAAACCCTCGTGATTATCCGGCTCGGGTACAATTTTGTGAATGGTTGCTTCAAAGAAATCGCGAAGACGAAAATTTTTTATTTAATATTCTCTTTACAGACGAATCTACTTTTACACGTGAAGGGACTTATAATCTGCATAATCTGCATCAGTGGGCAATAGACAATCCTCGTGCGGTCCTTCGTGTGCATAATCTACAGCGATTTTCGCTAAATTTATGAGCAGGAATAATAGATAACTTTATCGTCGGCCCGTTTATTCTCCCTGCTCGTGTTAAAGGCCAAACTTATTTAGAATTCTTACAACATAATTTACAACCGCTGTTAGAAGATGTCCCCCTTAATATTAGATATCAGATGTGGTTTCAACATGATGGTGCTCCGGCACATTTTACACACACTGTTCGTAGACATTTAAATACTGTGTATCAAAATCATTGGATTGGACGCGGGGGTACTGTCGCATGGCCACCGCGTTCTCCTGACTTAAATCCGCTGGACTTTTTCTTCTGGGGCTATTTAAAACAACTGGTGTATGTGAATGAAATAGATACCATCGATGAATTGCAAAATCGTGTGAATGAAGCAAGTACTTTAATACGGGAGCAAAATGTCCTTCAGCGTGTCAACGAAGCACTCATTCGACGTTTGGAGTTGTGTGTGCGGGTCCGGTGGGGGAAACTTCGAATACGTGTTGTAGACATGTAAAGTACGTATTAACTATCCTAAAAATATCGTTTTTGTTACTATTATTTATTTATATTTTTATTTTAAATTTTTAAATTTAAAAATGTTATTGTTTTTAAGTTTGTTTTATGTTATTTTAGTTAACAAAAGGAAACTTCAGTCATACTGTATATATATAATTGTTGTCACTCCAATCTTTACATTATTTTTAAGTTTATTTTAAATAATCTGCAAAATTCACTAAATTACAATTACCATCTAAATCTTAATTATTATTTAAAAACCTGAACAACTCTCTTCAACAGTCTTGTCCTTTATAATTATAAATTAATTAATTGTCCTTGCTTTTAAAATCTTTTAACGTTTATTCCTTATTTCAGAAAAAAACTGCTTCAATACACAATTCATTCTAGTAGATTTCCTCTCCTTTGGTATATTTAATTCTTTTTTGAGATATTTAATTTGACGGTCCTTTATAATACCATTTTTGTAGTATAACATTTATATTTCTTTTCTTTTGGTAAATATAATTCTCTTTCAAAAATTCCATTTAATATTAAGTCACTTTGCATTCTTTTCTATAAAACTTTTTATTATTTTTTTTTTACTTTTGCATTTAGTTTTTAAGAAGAACTATCTGTAACTAGTATTTCATTTATGTTTCAAATATTTCTTTTGTGTATTTATTTTATTTTGTAAAATAATCAATATTATTTTACTGCTTAATTTATTCTTGACTTATTATTCCTTTTGCGTTGCTCAGAATTGATTGATGTGAATTAAAGAATATAAACATTGATCAATTGATGAATGAACACATTTTAAAGATACTTTAATTTAAAATAATAAACGTATATGTTAACCATTTTGTACTTATTTACACCGATATTCGTTTGTAACTTACTCTATATGTACCTGACGAAGCCACTGTGTTTGCGAAACAATTGTCGCTTTACTATAATATACCAATAAAGTGAATATTTTAATAACTATTAGTTTTATTTCCATTTTAAATGGTTTCAAGTTTAAAGCATCACTCTGTTCATTCCTGTTTGACCTCCAACAAATAATTTATGAATATTTAGAAAGGTGGAATGAGTTATCGTGTTATTAATATCGAAATATAACAACTCAAGGCGCGTGTTTGTTATTTTATACTCAATCATCGATTCCCCAATCTGTAATAATAGCATAAGTGTGAATATAGTAACGTTGCGTGATTCAGAATCCAGGCGAACACCAAGTATTTTATTAATAATTTCGATTCAATGTAGATCTGATAAATATCAATAGAATGTCTAATTAAATCTCGCTTTGTATTTATGAACTACAAATTTACCACCTGCTTTCAAACTCTATTAGGGCAGTGTATATTTTTAATAAACAATCTAATAATAATCTAATCGGCGATGGATCTAAAAAACAATTTTAATTATCTTTTGCGTCTAGGTTTCAGTATTCCATTAAAGAATATTAAAATTGCATACACTCTAAACCATTTTAATTAACTAACAGTTTCGCGCGTCGAAGTATATGAAACCTCTGAAATTAATTTACTATTTCTGTTTTGTAGTTTGTTCAAGAATAATACGCTGGAGTAGTTTAGTGCATCATAAATTGGTTTATTGTATGAAATATAGATTAGTTGACATAGAGAAAAAACAAGAGATTAAATATTTATATTCATAGCAAAGTATGTCGTTATATAAAATACTTTAAATCAATTTTCGTTCAAGTTAAACGTAAGCAGACACCTTATTTATTTATATAACTAAAATAAGATGTGTAAATTGATTTCAATATCACATAGGTTATTTTAACATCTAATAAAAGCGTAGTTTGATTTGAGAATCAGAACTTCATAATATGTGAATGAACTTAATTAAGTTTACTAAGGTAACAGCAAACTTAACTAAGTACATTAAGATTTAATAATTATTAACTCGAGCATATTTTAAAGGCAGCACATTCTAAATTTACATTATCGTCATATCACGCTAAGAGAGGTGTGATGATTAAATAATGGAACTATAGAGAGTTTCAGGTTCACGGTGCAGTATCGGCTATATCAAGATAAACTAGGGGAGAACGGAAATTTAATGTTAAAAAAATTGGCATTGTATTTGACATTTTGCACCAACTAACATGTATAATCAGGAACTATTGACGCCATTTTTATAGACGCGCGCAGTTTAAACAGCTGTAATAAAATGATATTTTTTTATAGACTGAAAATGTCCGCCCTTTAATGCAGTTATCACTCTTGGGAACTGGTAGAAGTTGTATGGACCGAGATCTGGTGAATATGCGGGAAATTCGAGAGTAATAATTCTCTACTCTTCAAAGAACCGCTTCACATAGAGTGCATTGTGCACCGGCGTATTGTTTTGGAGCAATATCCATATTGAGATATTGTTTTACAGATTTGGTCTTTTCTTCTACATTCTTTCTATTACCTTGGTCAGGACCTCAATTTGTACTTCCTCAGGGCTTGGCTCTGAGGTAACTACACAATTATGATGACACCCTTAATATCTGGAAAACCGTGAACATTATTTTCGATTGCGACTTGCTCATTCATCAATTCATACACTGAGAGACCTGCACTTTGCCAAGGAGCCAAAAACTCCTAGGCAAAGTCAAGGTCTTCTAGTGTATGACTTGACGCTTTGTCTAAGGATCGTATTGGAAGGTTCACGTTTAATCAGTTCATGCCCTGTTGTGAATCGCCTCTTGATGTCACAGTAGATGTTTTCTGGTTCTCCTTTTGCTCACGTGCGACGTTTTCTGGTACCATTTTTTACGCAAACTTTCGTCACTTGCAAATCCTCGTGCAAAATTTTTCGTATTATCTCTGTTCATGGTCACCATGTCTGCATCATTCGAATACTCGAACGTCGGTTTTCCACACCATTCTCTATAATTTTCTGAATGTCTTTATCAATTCCTGATGCCACAGGTCGACCTGAACGTTCATCATCTTCTTCTTCCTCCCGACCTTTCAAAAATCATTTGTGATTTAAAAACTCTAGTGCGTGATTATAGTGCATTTATCGCTAAACTATTCCTTCAACAATTGAAAACATTTAGTTGGAGATTTTGCTAGCTTCACTAAGAATTTGAGATTGATGCGCTGTTAAATTTTTAAGCTTACCGTGACCGCGCCACTACGACAAAACAATGTCTTACTCAAGTAAAGAGTAACGAACAACTAAACAAGAAAGAGAGGTGAAATATGGCCCCTCCTACACCAGAAGCATCAAGGTCATTTATGTTCAATTTTCGCTCCCTATTCCCTAATCTAACGGTTAGCGCATGCGCTGTCCCGATATTTAATTATCACATCTCATATACTAGTTTATGGCCGTTTTATTACTATTTATGTATATGAAAAACTATCAAAAAAATTTTCAAGACTGGTGTTGTAGTACAAAAATAAAACATCCTTCAAAGGTTTCTCCATTCTGTGCAATACACTTGTCTCATCGTTTTCTTCATGTGTCAAAAACATCTCAGAAATAATTTTTTGAGAGTCTATTTAGTATACCCACCACCGCGTTGTTGAGCTCTAAATTCAACTCAAATTTTCGACCTTTCAGTTCTGTTTTGACTTCAGGAAGCAAATAGAAGTCACTTGGAGCTAGTTCATGTAAGTAGGAAAGGTGAATTATAATCTGTTTTGACTTCAGGAAACCAATAGAAGTCACATGGAGCAAGGCCAAATGTCTAGGGAAGATGAATTATAATTTTCACCCCCAGTTCTTCAAGAGTTCGTTGATAAATCGCTGATCTGTGGACCGGAGTATTGTCGTGATGCATGATTCAACCGATATCTTGATAAAGCGACCATTTTTTCTTTAATTGTGCCTTTAGGGTTCCTCGAAATACATTAGAATAGTGCTCGCCAGTTACTGTATGTTCTCTAGGTAGAATGTTATCATAAATAAGGCCCTATTTCAAAAAAAAATTAAGTGGATCACTTTACCGGCGCTTTTCACAGTTTTCGTCTTCTGCGGTCTTGGACTGCGTTTGTGTTTTCATTGGATATTTTTGAACTTTAATTCAGGGTCCTAATGATAAAACCAACTCTCGTCACATATAACCACGTTGTTTAAAAACTGTAGATTTATGTTACAGTTGCCTTTTCCACTGCCGACAAATTGTCACTCGATTGGGTTTTTGTTCATCGGTCATTACTTTTGGAATCCATTTTGCCGCGGACCTTTCAGTACCCTAAATCTTCATGAATAATTTTTTGAATGGGATCATAAGACCAATTAACAATGTCAGAAATTCGATATATGCCAATCCGCCGATGATTTTGAATCAAGTCGTTAATTTTTGCAATTTTTGAACTAATCCGTGCAGTTGGTGGTCGCCCACGTCAAGATTCATCTTTCACTGATTCACAACTGTCGTCGAATTTATTATGCTACTCAAACACTCTACATCGTGATAAACAATCATCTGAGTGTGCAGTTTTAATCATTACAAAAGTTTCAATTGAGTTTTACTCAACCGAACACAAAATTTTATCGCATATCTTTGCTCCACTTTCATTTTTTCGATAGGTACGTCAAACGCTGACAATTCAGTAAGTAATTAATTTTAAGATAAATCAAAGCCAACTTCAGGGTAAGTACATTAGAGATTGGAGTTTCTTGTTCTATTCTTTACGTTATAAAATTCTAGTTGTGAAAGAAGTTATAGCGCCGGTCTCGTTATATTTTGATATACCCTGGTATATGTCAAATGGCGCCTAGCAGTATTAACGCCGCCAGTTTAGGATTAATAAATAGCTACCATCGCATGTACAGAGTGCTCTTGAAAAAAAATAACGTATGAAAAATAGAAAGATGGAATTGTATAGAATATGAATCCAAATTATGATATATTTATGACTTACTATGATATACCCGCGTACAATGAGTAAATATGCAATTTGAATTTTTAATGAACACTTAATTTTGCCTTTGCTATTAATTTGGTATAATCGATCTTCACAATTAAGACTTTTTATAATTCACAATATTCAAAGCAAGGTGTAGATACAATATTAATTTAAATACGTACCTTTATATGGCTTCAGTGCTGTAACTTTCTCGATTCTTCTTTCATCTAAAATATGATCTTCTGTTAAGATAGAACTCTCAATAAAATTTACTGCTTATGCGACAATAGTAAACTAAAATACAAGTTCTATAATACTTGATCTTTTCACACGAGTTCAAGTTTAGAAAACAAACTACTTGCGGCTAGTTTTCTAAAGTATAAGTGAGGAAAATCACAAACTTGTATTTTGCACATTTTCTATTTTGAATTTTTTTTTATCTCAATAAATTTATCTCATTTAAAATTTTAGAGTTTTACTTTTATATGAAACAGTTGGACACACAATATAGCACTAGTATCCACTACTCGTAGCCTAGATGACTCTAATATATTATTAGATACACGTTTGACGAATGGAGTTTTCAGCTTAACAGGCGTTGCCGTTCTTAGCTGGTAGGTGGCGTGAGATATTCTCGCATAAGTATATACAAATTCGGCATCTGCACGAACTGATTCAGGACACGGCGACTTTCATGCCGTACATATTAGTCACTAGAATGAGGGCAATTGCAGCCCGAAACACGGATGCGTACGTTGATTGCTTCCAATGCGAATTTGATATTGTATCCTTTGTGTGTATGCAAATTTGTTTTAACATGAATTCATTATCGTACATGAACACTTGACAATTTGGAATTCAAGTACCGCTATCTGCGAATTATTATTAGTTTTTATTAAGATCGCTTATATTTTCTTTAATGAATTATGCGATATAGAAGCACATTATTTTACTATTAGTCTGAGACAATAAAACAAACTTTTAAAAAATATAAGTTTGTCTAGTATTTCTGTCAAATGTGGTTAAATGTATTAAATAGCAGCTAAGAAAATATATACGACTGTGTTCGACAAAAACTAACGTATTAAAATAAAGCTCTTTTCGACCTTGTTTTGCGTTTCATGACTTCATTGTGTACGCAAAATATATTTATGGAGTCTATGAAAGGATTGCAATACTTTATCCAAGGTCTCTTATATTTTTTCAGTGTTGGTTTATATTAAGTTTTTTCATTAGTAAAGCGTTTCTATTTAGCTCTGTGTTTTATCATTTCTACAGTATTCTTTTACTCATTACTTTAATTCACCACCACTCTTACTATTTCCTTATCCTACAACCATTTTGGTTTTGACTTTCCTTCTTTTTGGCTTTTGTTTGTTTTAGTTCTGTCTCTGACATTCTCACACTAACAACCCACTTTCCTTTCAGTTATTTGTTCCAACTATTTCATTCTTAATAACTTTCTTATTCTCGTATTTTATCTCCTGTCCGATTCTGTGACCTCCAACACTTTTCTAAGAAGCTTAATTTCATAAAACCTCAATTTCTGCGTCTATTTGATAATTTCCAAGGTGTCGTCTCATAAATCAGGACAGGTACAATTACTGTTTTATAGACTTTCAATTTGCTTGTTCTGTTCGTTTTATTCTTGTTTTAGGCAACGGATGTACCACGTTGAATATACTAGTTGTCGTCTAAAAGCATTATCTAGTATTTAAACTGTCCTTGAAATAAAGAGACAACATATGAAAAATGGAAAGATGTAATTACATACAATATAAATCTAAAATAGTTTCACAAAATTCCCACCCACAAGCAAGGAAAAAATGACAAAAATATTTAAATCATATTTGTTACGACATTGTGCGATTGACTATATCATAAAACGATACTTAAAGGTGAGCGACAATAACAAAAAGAGTAGTTTTGTTATTGTTCGTCATCTTTAAGTTCCGCCTACGATTCAGTCGGTTGTGAAATACCCTATCTTGCATCTTTTTCTAATACATCTTCTTTTAATAATTCACGTGCAAAGATAAGTTTTTAACACCCGACTTTTCGTATCAGGTTATCGAACCCTTAGCATACAAAGCTGTCTATACAATGTTATCTTCTAGAGTTTTTATAAACGTAAACATTGCATTCGATAGCGATATTTTTTATAGACATTCTGAATCTGTAATAATATTTCATATTTGTAACTTCTCGTAACAAAAAAAAGCATTCATGTAGTACACATTTTTAAATTTTTATAATTCACTTGAATATATAAACAGCTGATTCTATACGTAAGTATATTGAGGTTACACACCTTAGCATACAATAATGTTTTAGTTTTTATAATATCGGCAGCTGTTACATGTAAACAAACGCTGTAGCGTATGTGTGCTTGTAACTTCAATAGAAGTATTTATTATTTATGCGCACTCTGAATATTTTGAATTCGTAGGTGTTTTGTAATATAATTTTCAGAGGGATTTTAATTTTGAGGTTCGTGTCGTGATTGACTCACAATATTTTGGAATTATATTCTATATGATTACATCTATACATTTTTCAAGAACATCCTGTATAATCAATCTTGTTCCAGTATACAATGTGCGAACTTAGACAACAAATGTAATTAAAAACTAAAAATATAATTTATTTAATTTTAAATCCTTATGGAATGCTAATTTTGCTTCTTATATTGAGTTCGTTGACGCGTTAAACCATCAATGCATGAAGTTTCTGATTCTGTATTTTTCCAATTTATATAATTAAATTTTGTCGCCTTTAGTATCAAACGTTTCACAGAAATTTCAAATGAATATAAAATTTTGTAAGCGTTTTTTAAGAAATTTTAACATTTTTTCTTAATTCGTTTTGGAAAGGTTGTAAAGCATAAATATTTATTGAAGAATTTTAATACTTACCTTTTAAATTCTTTTATTTTGTTTTTTATTTTATTTTCCATTATGCACAATAAATTTTGAAATGTGGTAGATTTTTCACCTTTCCACGTACCAGTTGCTTCAATTTATAATAACTATTTATATTTTTGCATGAGGACGATTTTCTGTTCTTCCGAATGAATGCAAAACTCAGAAGTACAGCATATTTCATTTTAAATAAATTTATAAATGTATCTTCTTGATTATTCACTTTTATTTTTTCTGTTAACTTATGTGCTTCTTTTCTTTAATTTTTATTTAAATGTCGTGATATGAGTAGATTACCTTATGTATACAGTAAAAAACGCGCTTACTGCGACTATATAGCAATATATATAGGGGAATACCGCCTCATTCTGAGCAAACGCATGATCCGAATGTATGAATATTTCTCCCGCTCCGAATACAAATCCCCTGAACGCGTTTAGCCAATCACAAAACAGTCTGTCGCGCAACCATTTGACAATTAATGTCACAAATTAGTGTCACCACTGTCACCCTATACGGAGTCTCTTATGCGTTTGAATAGTGATTATGTCGCGTTACCACGCTGATAATTCTTATCGAAGAGTATGTGACTTATTTGCCGGAAGGTATCCCGACAGACCCATCCCGCACAAAGCTACAATTTGTAGACTTAAAAAGAAAATAGACATTACTGGTTCTGTACAAAATTTAAAACCATTATTCTCAAATCGCAGAGTTCCTAATGATACGTCCATTTTAGTATGCGCTGCAATAGAACTAAATTGAAATTTGACATTTAGCGATATTTCCAAGGATTTAGGCATATGCTGCTCTTCCGTTAATCGCATACTAAAATTAAATGGTTGTAAAATAATTGTTCATAATGAGAAATTAATTATAATTTCTCATTATGAACAATTTATTTTGTTATTTGTAAGAGTAAATGTTTCTTTACATTACTAGAATTTAATTTAGTTTTTATTTATTTCTGAAGTTTATTCAGTTTACTATGAATAGTTTTTGTGACCTTTATTATTAAAATCTAATTTATTAAATCTCTTGATGCCTTATTTGCAATTTTCTTAACCGCTTATTAATAATTTCATTACGCTTTGTGTGACCATCGTCAGTATAACGTATTGCAATTTACTCATTACCATAACACAGGACTAAACAATTTATAGTCCTTTAATAGTAATTTGGTAATCAGATAATTTTTCTTACGCGGCTCCATAATATGTAAGTTTGTATGATATATGACATCGATGTTGACGCGCCTACAGCATTCAGGGGATTTGTATTCGGAGCGGGAGAAATATTCATACATTCGGATCGTTGCGTTTGCTCGGAATGAGGCATATAAGTGGGAATGCAAGTTTGTTGGTCGCAAGATAGGGCGACTGTCACGTTCACCTGTGTCACTCAATGTCACTTGTGTTATTTTGAAGTCTGGTAAATTGATTAATCGCGCCCCACTTACTTCTCCTACCGTAAAGAGCCAATCGCATTATTTTGTATATTCCCAGTAAGCGCTTTTTTACTGTATACATAATTAGTATGTTGTACTGTTACTATTATTATTATTAATATTATTATCAGGGCCTGTTATCAGTCCAATAATACATCTCAAGGAAGTTGCGAAAAGATGCTTATTACAATAATTATACGATAAAACTAGGAAAGTAGTTGGATTATTATATTAAATTTTGTTAAATAAAACACATTATTAAACAAAATACAAATTCTTTATTTACATCACATGTAGATACAGTATCTTTTGTACATGTATATAATAACCATTTACTTGACATTAAAAAATCTCTATTATGAATGAGTTTCATGATACTATTAGGACATATTTCTCTGTAACTCATTAGGTAAAATGAAAACAGTCAATCGTACGGAAGATATGTTATTAAAATGTCACTTTTATAGACTTTGATTTACACAGATACTTTGCACATTTTTCTTAAATTTAGTGTCATGATCTTATAGTTAAAATTGGTCAAAAATTAATTATTGAAATAAATATATGATATACAGCTCTTTCTTCTACATTGGTTTTATGAATAATTGACACTATATTTAAGACTTTTTAAACATAAGACAGTCTATTTTCTTAGTGTAACAGGATTAATCAACAACTGTAAAAAGATAAACATGTACGTAACAATATTCTATTATTTAAAACTTAACGATGAACAGAATTAGTATAAAAACATTTACAGTACTTAGTATCGTCAGAAACACTTAGCAAAGTGCACACAAACACATCTCGTTCCATACAAATTAGCGGGGCATTATTCTTGTCTGTGACTGCACTATCTCATACTTATAATATAAAACATATCACGTAAAATATTAATAACAGCAATTTTAAAATAAATTAATGAAACCTTAGTGATGTACCAAATTGATTGAAGATATCCAAAAGTCTATTATACAATTCGTATTGTTTTAATTACTCTAATTTCAGATACTTGTATTGATATACCTTCAGAGAAACAATTGTGTTTTTTGCGATAATAAAATACTATTACAAATACTAAAGTTTATTTAAAAGGAAATCCTCTTACATGTCAACTAGCGTGATGCGTTTCTGTAGAGATAATAACGTGAAGTAATAACATGACTAGTTGACTAATTATACCAATGAAATGATGCTTAATATTTATGTATTAACTGGCGATTAATTAAAATTGTATTAAAATTGTTAGTTGTCTCTTGTTTACCGAAAAAAACAAAAGCTTGCGGAAAAAATAATTTAAAAATATTAATCTGAAATAAAAATTCTGTAGATTTTTAGGTATATATTTTAATATGAACAGAAATACATGTCAATGAAAACGCAATACATAAAAATGATAGTATTTAAAGCTTGTTGATGGAGTTTAAGATTTTGAAATCTTGCGTTATCAAACGAAGGAACTAAGATCTTAATGTATCTTCAACAAAACTCCAGACACTAGATTTACAATTACTTCTACAGGAGTTTAACCCACGACCGTCTAGTGTTGTTTCTTAACACGCTTATGCCATTTATCTCATTTACCTTATACACCGTTAGCTTTGTATAGCGACAAGGAGGAAAAAAGAAGTAAAAGATACATGCCCTTCATACAAAAAATCGCGCTCCAATGTTAAACGAGTAAGTAACGACAAAATAATATTTATTTATTTGAGTCAAACCTGTCGTAGTTAATATACTGGCGGCAATACGAGAATCCATCGCTACAAACAACGGTGGAATTTTCATTTAGTATGGACATAGTTTTTCTTGTGGATAGGTTCGTTCGCAATGGCATATTCAATTACGTACATTAATTATATGGTTGTCGACATATTCGACGTAAAGATTATTATTGACATCCACAAAAAAAAAACATCACAATATAAAGACCAATCTGCGGCTGACTATATTGCATAAATGTTTTGGTAAACAAACATTCACTATTCTTATGGATATTAACCTCAGTTAGACGCTTTTGCCTAACAATAAATAAGAAATTTTATCGAATGTTTTCTACAGAACAGTGAACTGGAATTACAGCTGTATTTTCATAAATATAGAATAAACGAAAATACGGACCGACTCCAACTACATTTTGGCCCTAAAATTTTTGGAAATTTTTGATGAATTTCAAAGAAGTTTTTTTTTGGATTTGCAGTTAGACATTCATACGTATTCTTCAGATTCGCATAGCTTTGGCGCTATTCAGCGTTAACCCTATATAAAAAACATCACGGACAGTATCAGCGTAATCCTTCCTCCTTATCAAGCATATCCTCACACCATATTATCGACCCCTTGTCTGTTAAGGACTGCAATTATCTCGTGTGGCAGTGTATACATCGGCAAGACAAAGAGTTCAGTAAGAACTTGGGTTGCTGAACACGAGCATTGTACTAGGGCGGTCTACGTAACTGGGTCGGCACTTACTGAACATAGGTTGGAAGCTGGATATTAAATTAAATTTCAATCGCTTCAGCTATCTCGCAACTCCTATTACTTTAATTGCAAAATATGAGAATCCATGAAAATCCTAAAGCATTTTGATAATTTCAACCGTGATGACATACCCATAATATTTGATAAATCTCTGTATCTCACCGATACAACTTTCACCGTAAAGTCAGAGTAACACAGGACAGCTCCTATATAATCCTGTCCCAAACTAATAGACTTTCAATGTCAGTGTAGCAATGGTAACAGTAGTAGCAGTCCTGAAAATATCCATTGAAACAGCTGACAAAACCATCAGTCAAGATGGAAGCGGTCCAAGAATGTGGTTCTAGCCTGAAATTCCAAAAGCAAAACTTCACACATCAAAGTTTGCATAAATTATTCAACAAGGAAGTTGAACATTCGATAGAGTTAAACATGAAAATTCATGTGAAAAAGATAATGTTTCAGTACAGCATTGACAACAGTAGTAGCAACCCCGTAAATATATTTTGCAACAGTTGACAAAAACGTCGGTCAAGGTGGAAGCGGTCTAAGAACGCGGTGATAGCCTGGAATTCTAAAAGCAATACTGCAACAAAAAACTCGGCTTCATCACAAAAGTTTGCAAATTTATTCTATAAAGAAGTTGAACATGCAATCGTGTTGAAAAGGAAACTCAACGTTAAGATTCATGCGAAAAAAATTTCGGGGCAATTCACGATGTAAATGATAGATTGGTTCATGATATCAATGCAGCAATTAAAAATAAAATATTAGAAACAAGAACATTAGATAATTCGACAAAAAAATCTGTAAACGAATTCCTAATTTATTCAAGTGGAAAACCACCAAAAATCCGCAGAAGCTATTGGTTCCTTTGATGATTGCACAATTGAAAGCGCGAAGCATCCAAAATAATTGCAGTCGTAAAACCGAACAAACCCAAGAAACTGCCCGAAAGATTCCGTCTGATAGGTCTATTAACTTGACTTTATAAGTTTCTGGAAATATTACTATTAAACTGACTTCGCCCATTGATATTGGAGCATGTTTCCGTTGAACAGGCTGTATTCAGACTCAACCGCAGTTGTGTTGACCAGACTAAACCCCAGTTGTGTTGAACGGCTGAAGATAATTCTGGTGTATGTTGGCCTAACTGCAGCAGATATATGATACTGTCTGGAAAGACGACTTTCTCTACAAATTTCTCAACATAGTACCATACAGTCGAATAGCATCTTTATTAAATAACAGCCTTTGCGACATACCTTCCAAATAACAACAGGAGAGAGCAAGAGTAAAGTGAGCCATCTTCATAATAGATTGCTTCAATGACCGATAGTTGCACCTATCTACGCACTAAGTTAAAAAAGTTTGGATATGCTGATGATCTGGGTCTTGCATTGCGGAGTAATACCATAGAGGGCACTAATGAGGCCCTGTCCGTGCTGGGAAAATACTTTGCTGACTGGAGACTAATCGCGAATATGAATAAAACAGAAGTGTCGTGCTTTCACCTCAACATTCCGTGTTTTACCTCCACATTTCGTGTTGGTCTGGATCAATGGCCTTTATTTTTAAAAATTAACTCTGTTCTGTGTAGATGTATATTTTAAATCCATGTAAGCTAGCCGCTAATAAATACGAGGGAAGATCAGTAAGTACCCGTGTTTGAAGACAGGTGGCGCTGCTGAGGGAAGTTGGCATTACCGTCGTGTACTACCATCTGTCAGACAACACCATAATAAATTTCAGACTGATTCATAGGTTAGTTTTTATTTGGCAGCCAGTTGTATCACACGTGTTTCTTGTTTCTCGATAAAATGGAAAAAGAGCAATATCGATCCGTAATTCGCTTTTTATTTTTGGATGGAAAAACATGCGAAGAAATAAAAGCGAAGTTGGATGCTGTCTATGGGGACCCTTCACCATCTATGACAACCGTAAGATATTGGTTCAACGAATTTAAACGTGGTCGTAAATCTGTTTTTGATGAGGAGCGCCCAGGCCGCCCGGCAGACGTGGTTACCGAGGAAATCGTTGAAAAGGTCCACGACATGATACTCGCTGATCGCCGAACGAAAGTGCGCGAAGTAGCAGAGGCCGTAGGCGTGTCGTACGGAACGGCAATTAATATTTTACATGATAAGTTATCGGTGAGAAAGGTGTCGGCCCGATGGGTGCCGCGGTTGCTTACGGTGGACAACAAGCGGATACGGTTGTCAATGTCGAAGCAGTGTTTGGACCTCTTTATGAGAAATTCGCAGGAGTTTTTGCGTCGAGTCGTCACCGTTGATGAAACCTGGATCCATTATTATACGCCAGAGTCTAAGCGACAGTCAAAACAATGGATTTTTCGGGGTGAATCTGCTCCGAAGAAGGCAAAGACGGTCCCATCGGCCGGAAAGGTCATGGCCACGATTTTTTGGGATTCCAACGGAATAATCCTCATGGACTTTTTGCAGAAAGGAAGAACGGTCACGGGGCAGTACTACAATGAATTATTGGACCGATTCGATATAAAATTGAAGGAGACACGGCCCCATTTGGCTAAGAAAAAAGTGCTGTTTCACCACGATAATGCACCAGTACATTCATCCAGAATTGTCGCGGCAAAGTTGCATGAACTGCACTGCGAATTGCTGCCGCACCCACAGTACTCGCCTGACTTGGCTCCCTGCGACTTCTTTCTGTTCCCCAACATGAAAACGTGGCTCGGGGGAAAAAGATTCAGCTCAAACGAGGAGGTTATCGTCGAGACAGAAGCGTATTTTGCAGAGTTTGACAAATCGTATTTTTTGGAGGGGTTATAGAAATGGCAGAAACGTTGGGAAAAGTGTATTGTACTAAAAGGTGATTACGTTGAAAAATTTTAAAAAAATTTGTGAAAAACTTGCGTCTTCTTTCCTAACACGGGTATTTATTGATCCACCTCGTAAATAGCGCGCGAAACGATATTCTCGGCGTTTACAAATTTTTGTTCAAAGGAAAATATGTATATCCAAAATGTTATTTTTAATAAACAATAAATGAAACATTAATACGTTAACTTTTCTTTTTGTTAATTATAATTTACTATTTTTCAATAGTGAAATTTTTTAAAAACATTTTTATTTTACTTTCTATAAAAATTTTAACAGTTTTCTAAATTCTTTTTTTAGCATTTCACAGGATTCCCAAGATTCACGAAAATATTAGTTTAAAATTCCTCGTTCTCTGAAAGCAAAGAATATCCGGGAAATTTGTTACGAATCCATAAAATTTCCAATAATAATATAATGAATTCAGAATAACAGAATTGTGTATAATTTTCCAGAGGAGCAATTTCAAATTTACATGTAATAGGTATAGGCGTCTTTCAACGATAAAAATCCTATGAATTCTAAAAGCATTTTCCTTGAAAAATGTCAATTCACGATCGGAATGTTCTCAGCGAATGACGCGGGTGATTTGAGATTACAGTTATAATTATCGACAGCGCATTCCTGCAAATTAATATTTGCTGACATCTGTTGTTTAGTATTTGTTTTACTTCTTATTACTTTACTTGTTACCACTAGTGCAATTTTAATGAAAGTGAGCAGGATGTTTTTAAGCAATTATGATATAAATTAGCGATTGCATTCGCTTGATAACAATGGTATAGAAATTCTAAATTAAAGAAAACCTGATAAAGATATTTTTTATGTGTAGATATCAATCTTTTTCAAAGACTCCTATCTGCAAGTAAAAAACTTAGAAATTAAATAATTCGAATTTTCAATAAAATGTCGATAGACTTTTGTAATCTAAACACAAACAATCTACGAAAAGATAGCGATTGTTCTAACGTAAACTTTATTAAACTAGCAAACAACTTGGAGATTTGCAGGTAGGCTTGTAATAAAATTTCGGGTCGGAAGACGGAGTCAAAACAACGTTTATGAGTATGAGTGTCACACACCGTCTTTCGACTCAATCTTTCTCTTGTTTGCTGTAGGTGAAACATAAGAAGATCATTAAGGTCATCTTTCTCAGTATAATATGAGCTTTTCACCCGCATAAATCATTGATAAATGGCTTTTTTTTAGATCGAGGCGCGTCTTTTAGAGAAAGCTCTCCAATATTGACAGTACCCTCTATATAGACAGTGTTTTCTACTTGATTGCAACTTCTTACGTATGCAATAGCATCTTTTACGCAGCCAGTGCAAATATTGTTTCGTGAAATTGCCATTTCCTGTTATGAAATTTCTAGTTATTGTCTTCCACATTTGGGTGCATATTTCAACACAGATAATACAGGACATTGATGGTACATAATATACTACCGCAGTAAATGAATATCTAAATGAAAAATTTAAATGCATTCTTAACGAATCTGGTATTTTTTATGTACGCAGGGAAAATGTGTGATGTATGTGATTCAGGCAATGACATCACGCGCTCACGCGTCATCCGTCTCCCGGACAATCTAGAATAAAACGAAAGTGCGGATGCGGCCCGAATCCCTTTCTCGGCGCCTTATATCCCCGAGAAAGGGATTCGGACATTCATGCAACGAGCGATCGCTGTCGTGTTGATATTGTATATAAATGTGAAATAAATATTGAAATAAATACTGTTATTATTAGTTATTAGTTATTAGTTATTATATGTTATTTAGTGTGAAGAACCCAGAAAGACAAATATTTAACAGACGAAAGACAAGAATTTTACAATAGGATATGCAAACGACCTGACGTTGATAGCAACTGGGAAATAGGCATAATACATATAACTTCGACGAAGAAGAATATTTTATATATTTTCGCGTAACGGTTAGTGGGAAAAATGACAGAACTGCAGAAATATACGAGAGAATCAAAGCAGGGAGCATAGTATACTGGAGATACCATAAACTGTTAAAAGACAAAAGCCTCATCAAAGTAGCATTCGGAAATGGATATGACTTTCACACATTTTTCATTTGCCCGGACAACCTGGACGGTTGGCGTCGCGACGTGTTGTATGTGCATTCTTAGGCAAATGTGATTTTGTTATTTGTAGAAATTAATACAACAAATTATAGCGGCAATTGCATGTAATGTGGGAATTTAATAGTTATTAATTCTCATTTACATTGCGTTTTTCATAATTCGTATATATACACGCAGTATAGAAATGAAAGTCATATCTATTTCCGGATAATGTGTACTGATGATTTGTAAAAACAATGAAATACCGGTATCTACACATTACGAATGGATATGACTTTCACACACATACACACATATATATATATATATATATATATATATATATATATATATATATACGGGGTTGTGCAGAAGTAACGCATCAGTCTAATAATTCCGTAAATATAAACTTTAGAACAAAATGTTGTCAACAAAAGTTTTTTGACAAGTTATTTTGTATTGGCTTCAATTATTTGCGTTTTTTTTTCATGATGATTACATGACAGCAAAAAAAAATTTTTTTAAATGGAAACAATATTTTCTTTTAGAAAATTCGGAATCTTTATTAATTTCTGATTACGAATATGTACTTTTTTCATGGGGCTAGATAATAGAAATATTGAGAAAAAAATAAAATTAATAAACGTACATTTGGACTAGTGCAGTGTTTTGTAGATTGCTATGGAAATTGTAGATTTTTTGAGTGAACGTTTCACAATAAAATAGTTTCCATCGTAAAACTTGCTTTTTTTAATACGTGTTTTGTGTGAAAATGGTCAAATTAACTACTAAAGAAAGAATAGAAATTCTTATGATGGTCGAATATGGTGACCGGAACGTTCACATCACGAAGTTTGCACTTTATTCAATAATGTTTATTTGGATCGAGATCCTATAGCTCAATTAACAGTTTCAAGATTGGTTACTAAATTTAGAGAAACGGGCGATGTTAGAGATATACCTAAAGCTGGCCGACCAAAAGAAATCACTAATGAAGACCGTCTCTTCATGTTTTACTTGCTGTAACGGAAAATCCCACTACGTCAACCACTCAACTAGGATTAGAAAATGATATGAGTAGCAGATCTATTAGACGAATATTAAAAGCGAACAAATACAAGCCCTATAAGATACACTTACTGCACGAACTTAACGAAGATGACCCGGACCGAAGATTACAGTTTTGCGAAACAATAATGGAATTGTCCAATAACGATCCAAATTTTTTAAACAACATCGTATTTTTTGACGAAGCTACATTTTGTCTAAATGGATTTGTAAATAGGCATAACTGCCGTTATTGGGTGACTGAGCATACACATTGGATGCGAGAAAATTATACACAGCATCACCACAAACTTAATGTGTGGGCTGGCATTGTTGGGCAACGAATCATAGGTCCGTACTTCTTGGGAACACAACCTAAATGGTGATGGTTACTTACATTTATTGCGTAACCATATTGTACCAGATCTGTTGATTTTATTTCCTAACGACAATCAACCAAGCATGCCAAACCGAAATCTATGGTTTCAACAAGATGGAGCACCACCACATTATGCTATTAATGTTCGACAGTATTTAGACACAATTTTTCCCGGTCGTTGGATTGGACGTCGGGGTTTTATTGATTGGCCCGCTAGGTCTCCCGATTTAAATCCATTGGATTTCTTTCTTTGGGGCACTTGAAGTCGCAAGTATACAAGGAGAAACCTAGAAACCTAGAGGATTTGAGATCAAAAATTACTCGTGAGATACAAGCCATACCACCTAATAGTTTACAAAACGCAATTCGTCATTTTTGGGAACGTTTAGGACACTGTCAGGTCGTAGAAGGACGTCATTTTGAGCATTTACTTTAATTTTGTGTCGGCGGAATTTGGCGTGAACACTAACAAAGATAGGAAAGTGACATTTTCTATATATATATATATATATATATATATATATATATATATATATATATATATATATATATATATAGTATATCACAGCGGATATTGTAAAATTATTTACTAATACACAGTGGCAAATTCCCGCACCCATATTCAGATTTTTCAGTTTAAATGGATTGCTATATTTTTTAGAAATTAAATCGATAGCCATTTAAATTACCTTTGCAGTGATATATGGTTATGTGCACTTTCGACAACTAGTTTTGGCTCTATTGGAATTTGTGTTAAAATTTTATAGTTGCAGCTTCTGACGTTTTAAGACGTAAGCTGAAGATGGGTATGATGCATCAAATTATTGGAGTCTAACACTTTATTATGTTTCAAGATGATATAATGTAAAAATATATACAGGATGTTAAATAGAACGGGCCACATTTATCGAAATTCAAACGCTTCCCTCTCGATTTTTTAAATGGAACTTATATTTTTAGATATTGTCAGCAAATTCCCTGTAAAATTACCTTCAAAATGGTACCAATAACATAATACTTATTTACAGTATTTTCAACGATATTCCACTTTTATGGGAAACATCTTTAATATTATTCAATATTCAGTACATCTAACATAGCTACATACATAATACGTAATACAAAATTATTATTTTGTACACTTCTTGATTTCTTAATAATAAATTAATCTTAATTCATATCATGCTCGAATATGTTTCAATTCTACTCTATGCACATTCTCAACCTTCTCTGTATGGGCTACCCTGCATTTTCAGTCATATTATTCTCGTGCAAGTGGAGAAAAAAAAATATATGTTGCTTTATGTTTTTTTTACGGTTGTGGGGGGGGGGGGGATTGTAATTCCATGTAAACATGGAATTACAATCATTAGCATGAGAGGAATTAAAGAAAAAACATAACTTTCACTCTTATAAAATTAATATTCACCAAGGCATATTACAAACATATTTTGAAAAGAACTTTCAAAACTTTCAAGACTATGTACTTTTCACAGATGAAGCAACATTTGCCAATTGCGGAATAATAAATAGGAAAAAATCACATTATCCCATCTTAAAACGTCAAACCTTGCAACCGCAACTATGTATTACATTACCATAATCAAAGAAAACTCCTAAGATGACTTTGATTTTTTTCATTCCTGCTTCAGCTTTGGCACGATATTTACTGGATTCATCGACTATTTCGAAATCATGAGGATAGATCCATATCACATCGTCCGTAATGCATTTGATGACAGACTAGTAGTCAGAAATAATTTCTGTATGTCGTTCTTTTTCGTAAAAATTGGATTTGGAACCAATCTACCAATCCAGATAAGATACGTCTCAGGTCTAAATAGTATATCAAAATTACTTGAATCGATTCAAATAAAATCATAGTATTATCTACAAAGTTTTTTAATGGTCAACCAACGATATTTGAGTACGAAATCTTTTATTTCCTTGACGTGGTTTATATAAATTGATGTTGAAAGTCAACGCGTTCTCTGCCTTCTTCGAACATTTTGTATCATTTAAACAGTCTTTTTCAAAATATGCACTCGTCACCAAAATCTTTTTCTAACATTTTCAACCTATCCGTGGCAGAAATTTTATTACGCCAACTAAATTTCATTAAATTTTTTTGCACAACGAAATCATTATGATTATTACGGAAATCGTAGAAAACTGCTGCCAAATTAGGAAAAAATACTGGTAGAGTTCGATGACGAAATCATTACAATGACAATCATTACGAAAATCGTAGATAGCTGCTTCCAAATGAGTTCGATTGATGACAAGTTTATCATTTAACATTTTCTATTTTGATCGATATTTTTTTAACGCACGACATTTCCCGAAAATAATAAATTGTAAGTCTATGTCTGGTACCAAATTAGGAAAAAATAATATGTTCGATTGATGACAAGCTTAACATTTAAGATTTGCTGTTTCGATCATTTATTTCTTTAACGGGCGGCAGTTCTCGAAAATAATCAAATGTAAATCTATGTCTAGCGTAATTCTGAACTTTAGATTCTTAAAATTAGTTGCGTGATAAAAATGCAAAGATATTTGTAAATTTTTAATGAAATCTTTATATACTTTTGTTGAAAAATAGTTCTTTTTAATTTTTGCAAATTCCTACAAAAATTTCTTATAAATAGACTTAAGGAAACTTCTGCTGAAACATATATTCTCAAATAAGGTAAAATTTTAAATTACATTCAATCAATTTGGTTCGCACCCTTTGGCCAAAAAAAAACAACCTTTCAATCACATTTATCCAAAACGAAATCGCGAAATAAACTGAAGAACACGAATTCTTCAAATAACATCGTAAAACTTCAAATCAATCCAGACGAACACCATTATTGATAGCACGTGCGCCACGCATCGATCTGAAAGTAAAGTTTAACGTAAAAGTCAGATAAGCTCGACCTAACTCCTACAATCTATAGGATTTTTCTTATTTTCCCCTATTATCCTTACCTAAAATACGAACCGCCTTCGAATTGGAGCTGGCGACCGTGTAAGATTGAATCTTGTCCAGGAAAACGTAGGAGGCGTTGAAGCCGGCCCCGTCCAGTCGGTCGTTCGACCGAAAGGTGACCCTGAAGAACTTCCGGTCCGATTCGATGTGAAATTCTTTGAGGTGCCCGCAATGGCGCGAATATCTCGAATCGATGCTCATGAAGTTTGAAAATTCGACGTAGTCGCTGGCGGAAATCGTGTTACACCTGTGTTACAATGTAGTTATTGCTTTTGAAAGAGTTACGTGAATGTGGTAGAAATGCGGATGGGAGAAAATGTGATTGTTACAGAATTTTCTAGTTGCAAAGACGAACTTCTCACAGGAAAAGTTTAAGTATTAAGGAATATGTTTTTTTAGTGTTGACAGCAAAAATAAAATTGGAAAGGATCGAGTAACTAATTCAAAATTCAGTCTTTGAAATTCTCTTTCACAGGTAAATTAGAACATTTTATATAAACATTTTGTAACGGGTTTGTGTATAAGTTTGTGCATCTCATACAATAAGGATCCTATTTTGTTTATTAATTCACTTCGATCAATTTACATTGCGTCTTTAATGTAATAATACAGGCTGACCTAAATTAAGTGTTCACCATCTTCATTATTGTAGGAGCAACGTAGTTGGTTAAATTAGGAAAGTTTTTCCGCTGATTGCGATAGTAAAAACAGAAAAACAATTTAACGTGTAGCTTCCCAGTTATTTTTAAAAATGTATATTTTTCTAATGGAACACCCAGTATAATATTATACCAATCGATGCAAAATCAATTCCTTAACAAAAGTGTTTATATGATTTTTTTCACAAAAGTTGAAAGTAACCTAGGTAATTCAAAAACAAATTGTACGGAGCTAAATATATAAGAAGCCATGGAGATTATCAAAATAAAATGCCAAAGTACCCTATTAATGGCAGTTTTTCTGTACAAGCGACATAGTGATAGAGTTTCTCAAAATGCGTCCGATTGTGTGTGAGAAAATAATAAACTCTGCACTTAATAGCAACAATTTGTTATTAATTGCTTTGAAAATGCCTTTCTCAAATTTTCTTGCAAAACTCTAGAGTAGAGTAGAGTGAAAACTGAAAAATCTTACTGGCTGAGTTGAGCATGTTTATAAATGTGTTGTTACAATGTCTGGGCGTCTGGTATATAATGGTATATATATATATATATATCCGCAGCGATATCGCTGTTTTATGAGCATGCGTGACTCAGTAGAAGTAATAAAATTTCAATGTGTGACCTTGATACTTTTCGTCTAATCATTCGGCCAGTGCAGTCGACCTTTTGTTTGGTGTGTCGTTGTGAAATCGGATTTCTAGAAAATTTTGTGGCTTACACGACGACATACCGAATTTAATGCATTGCCATTTTAGGTTTGGGTAGACGATATTCACTCGGCCGAAGTTGTATTGTCCCTCGAACAACTGGGGTTCTTGTTTCGAGTTCTTTTAACTAATTAGTTGCTGAAATTTACCGTGCGAGTGATTAAATCAACGGAAGTGGAGAATCTTTTGGAGAACCGTATCACCTTACGTGTTCCGGAAATCACTTTTGAAGACTTGTGTGAGACGGAAACGACCCCACAGCAGCCGTTTGACACCGTTCAAAATCACCCAGCAGTAAAGTAGTTTTGACAATAATTACGCCGATTCATCTGGGCGATTATCACTCGAAAACTTGCAAGACGTTTTAAAGAAAATTAGCAACATGAAGTTAATAAGATTTATTAATTTATTATGTTTTCTTTGTCATAGATATTCATTAATTTCCTTGCTGTAAATATTGTAGTAGCGTTCACCGCAATTTTTCATTCTTCACATTTGTCTTAAACGTCCATTAGTTTCGTTAGACAGTTAAAACTTGGTCCTGTTGCTTAATGGGAATAAATTTGCATTTGTATTTTACAGAAAACTATGTGATAGAGGAAAATGGAGATCATTTTTGGATTAAGCAGACTAGAAAACATAATATTGACCAAAAACATCCGATGCAGCTGAAGAAAATATTTTTTTGCAGAACTGCGACATTTTAAAATAAATGAAAATATGTTTATTTAAGACTTCATACGAAAATTACTATTTCTGTATCAAGAATAACAAGGAAAAGTAAATATTTATTATTGTAAATGGTTTTATAGTTTTCGAAATATTTTCCAAGATTATCGATGCCTTTTTGTATACGTCGAAATAATTTTGACAATAGTTTTTTCATTCCTATTAAAGTATCTCCAAAACTATTCCTCTGGCGTCGAAAGTCATTGACCATATCGTTAATTATTCACGTATGGCAACAAAAAGAAATCATTGGGTGCCAAGTCAAGGCTATACGGCGAATAACTCGTCAATTCGATAGTGGCACTACAGTCACATGTCAATTTTTCCCTAAAAAACAGGTGACCATTTGCTTCGAAGTGCTACTTGCGCGAACAATTTTTGTTGGGTTTGGCTCATATTGAAACACTCTCACTGTCGACTGTTGTTTACTTTCGGATTCATACACGTAGATCCAAGATTAGTCGCCTATTTAGATGTTATACACGGCTTTTGACACTCCACAATTGTATTTTTAAGCATTTCTTTACACCTATCGGCATGTGCTCTTTTTTGAGCGATTGCCAAATTATGTAGCATGCAACGGGTACAAATCTCTTTCATGACAAAATGTTCATGCGATATCTTATGTATTCTTGTCTTACTAATGCCCAGGGATGCTTCAATCTCACGGTATGTCACATGACGATTTGGCATTATCAGTTCGCGAACAGCATCGATGTTTTTCGTCAGAACAATCGATTTTGGCCGATCTCTTTAAATATGTAGGTGAGCGAACGATGACCACGATTGAATTCACTAAGCTAGTGACGTATTGTGGTTTTAGATTGTCTTTAATCACCAAAAATCGAAGCGAGTTGATCGATGTGCTATTGTTTTGATTAATTCACGTCGAAAGTCGTACTAAATCATAGTACGAGAGTAAATTCTATTTTTTTGACTTATATGACATTTTCAAGCCACTATAAACAACACAGATAGCGCCAACGTTCTTTGTACTTATACCATCAAAAATGTGAAACTTTACAATAGATATGTCAGATGGCGCTACCAGTGTAAATAAATAGCTACATTCGTATTTTGTGAAAAAAAAACGTATAAAAATGGACGTATTTACACTTAGCACACAAAATTCATTCAAATTTTGCTAATTACAGTAATTTTTATTGCGAGTTAAAGCAAATTGTGCATTCATGTGTGACAAAAGCTTCAACTTTCCCTTCGATGAGTCCTTTTTGCTTTACTGCCTCTTTTAATGAAAATCCATATTATTATTAATTCATTTCCATTACTAAAAACGATAAAGCTCAATTTTGTGAAATCCGTTACCTTTACGTCGCTATCTATCGGCATTTTGTATTAGTTATCAATTTATTTCTTAAAATTTAAATTCGATTCAATTCAAATTCTGCTGTAATATCTTTTCCATTATCTAGTTTAATTTTTTAACGCTATTAAACGTGTTCGTTATTTGTCGCATGGGCATGAGCGAGCAGATTAAATTCCATTGAATTTGTTCCCATACGTGCGAGGTGTTACTTAGAAATTCTCGGAATGTGAAAAAAACACAATAAATTGTTCTTACAACTTATTCACTACCATCCCCATCAAAGTACTTTGGTGTAGGATCCACAAATTGTTGTGCCACTTGGCGGGCTGTTTGCGTCGAAGAATGTTTTCTTTTAGTCGCCGAAGAACATGGCAGTAAAATCGTCCATTAACTTAAATATGCTTTCTACATTTTACGCCGATAATTATTAGAATTTTTAATTGAAAAAAAAGTTCACCATTAAGCAGGATTCGAACTCACGTACCTGGTTTGCCAAACCATTGCTCTGCCACTAAGCTATTAAGGACTGTGGCTTCGAATACATCGGGAAGCCTTAAGTTGCATTAAGGAAACAGATGTTAATATTTTTTTGCCTGTAGTCGACACTTGTTGCAAATTAATTGCATTTTTTGCGAAGTAATGCGAAATTAAATATTGCTTTCTACATTTTACGACGCTAATTATTCGAAAAATGCAATTAATTTGGAATAAGTGTCGACTACAAGCAAAAAATATTAACATTTGTTTCCTTAATGTAACTTAAGACTTCCCAATGTATTCGGAACCATAGTCCTTAATAGTTTAGTGGCAGAGCAATGATCCGGCAAACCAGGGAGGTGGGCTAGAACCCTTTTTCCGGGCAAATTTTTTTTTCAATGAAAAATTCGAAAAATTAGCGCCGTAGAAAGTAGAATGGAGAAAGCAATATTTAATTTCACATTATTTCGTGAAAAATGCAATTAATTTGCGTCCATTAACTGTTTCACCTGGTGGAAGAAATTTTTTGTGCACGATGCTACCATTTGAGTGCAAACGCAGTGCCGTAGCGGGTGGGGATTTGGTTGTACGTGCACGTATTATATTTTATATGTACGTATTGCTATGGACTTTTCCCCGCAACATTATGAAGAAAACATTATTTTATGATAAAACCATAATTTGTGATGACTCTGTATGTTTTTTGAAATTTATGATTACAGATTTTGTATTGAACTATTTTATGTTAGAGATGGTTGCTCTGAACCGAACCTGTTCCTTTGAACCTAGTTCGCGTGCCGGAGCAGGTGCACCTAGTTCGCATTTTCCAAAAGAGTAGATCCGATTGAAACGATTCCGAGTCGTACAATTCTGATTCCGATCGTTCAAGTCGGAGCGTCCGAGAGTTGATCTCGCAGTTGCACCTACATATTCGCATCGTATTATGTAAAAGAGTAGGTCCGCCTGGAACGAGTCCGACTAAGCGAAGCGAAATATGAGAAATAAACGACGCAACTACTCATATGTATAAATAAATACAACTGGCAATTGTAGTTGCTGCGATTCCGAATAATTGTATATAGCAATTGTGCAACCAAATATATTTATTTTTTAATAATTAGTATTTAGTATGATTTCTAGTCATAAGAAAAACTAAATTTTTAGCTACACAAAAAAATATATAATAAAAAGTAAAAATAATAAGAACTAATACATAAAAAATAGTTTTAATTTTTGTATTTAAATCTAAATGAAGTCATCGTTCATATTTAGGAAAACTAGTTTTTCTACTTTACTCGCTCTTAACCGTGTTCTTCTTTCATTTAAAATATACCCCGCTTTAGAAAAAAGTCTCTCGCATGGAACTGAAGTAGCCATTGCACAAAAAATTTCCTTTACAACGATACTTAGAATCGGGAATAAATATTCACTGTCCTTTCACCACTGAAATGGATCCTGATTTCGATCAGCCATTTCACACAACTTTTGTAACACATTCTTTGGCCACATAAATTACATTTAGCAAAGTCTTTATCAACTACAGAAAAAAAATTCCATACAATACTGGTTTGCCTATTAGAACTCATTCTTAAATATTTATAAAATTTAAATTAAATTCCACAAAACTACAACCGACAACGACAATACTTATTATGCAACTAATCGAAATATATCCTATTTAGTAAAGGAAGGTAGAGAAAATACAAATAAACCAAGTGATGTGTTTATTTTAATACATCATACATTTATAGTCTTCACTTTTTTTAACAGTAACATTATGTCTCTCGACTAGACACTATATTTTTTGTATAAGAAATAGGCGATAATACTATATTTATGGTATTATTTTTGTGATTATTTTTTTTGTGTATATCGTATGCACTTTAATTAAAAAAAAAATCTATAAATTGCAATCTGACACCTCATTTAAAATGTAATAAGTTAACTGCTATTTGTATATCCTAGTTGTGTGCCTAAGTAAACATAAAGATTACCCTGACTGATCGGACGCAAAATATGACTCATAATCGGTCGGTGTCGGAACTGATTTGTGCACCTAGTTTGCCGCACCTAGTTCGGAACTGGACTCCGGGTAGGTGCACCTACTCCGCTCAAGGAGTAGGTTATATCATCTCTATTTTATGTTGATTTAATTTTGACTAGGGATGTAGTTCGCCGTGTGGCCATGATATATCCTTAGACACGTCTAGATATCCGAGTAAGAGTGTTGCATATTTGTAGATAAACTTTTTATCTCTCATTTCAAGTTAATTTCGGTTTTTGTTTTGAATTTATAGTGGTTCTGACTAGAGATGATATAACCTACTCCTTGAGCGGAGTAGGTGCACCTACCCGGATTTCAGTTCCGAACTAGGTGCGGCAAACTAGGTGCACAAATCAGTTCCGACACCGACCGATTATGAGTCATATTTTCGTCCGATCAGTCAGGGTAATACTTATGTTTACTTAGGCACACAGCTTGGATATACAAATAGCAGTTAACTTATTACATTTTAAATGAGGTGTCAGATTGCAATTTATAGATTTTTTTTAAAATTAAAGTGCATACGATATACACAAAAAAATAATCACAAAAATAATACCATAAATATAGTATTATCGCCTATTTCTAATACAAAAAATATAATGTCTAGTCGAGAGACATAATGTTACTGTTACAAAAAAGTGAAGACTATAAATGTATGATGTATTAAAATAAACACATCACTTGGTTTATTTGTATTTTCTCTACCTTCCTTTACTAAATAGGATATATTTCGATTAGTTGCATAATAAGTATTGTCGTTGTCGGTTGTAGTTTTGTGGAATTTAATTTAAATTTTATAAATATTTAAGAATGAGTTCTAATAGGCAAACCAGTATTGTATGGAATTTTTTTTCTGTAGTTGATAAAGACTTTGCTAAATGTAATTTATGTGGTCAAAGAATGTGTTACAAAAGTTGTGTGAAATGGCTGATCGAAATCAGGATCCATTTCAGTGGTGGGTGGAAGGACAGTGAATATTTATTCCCGAATCTAAGTATCGTTGTAAAGGAAATTTGTTGTGCAATGGCTACTTCAGTTCCATGCGAGAGACTTTTTTCTAAAGCGGGGTATATTTTAAATGAAAGAAGAACACGGTTAAGTGCGAGTAAAGTAGAAAAACTAGTTTTCCTGAATATGAACGATGACTTCATTTAGATTTAAATACAAAAATTAAAACTATTTTTTATGTATTAGTTTTTATTATTTTTACTTTTTATTATATATTTTTTTGTGTAGCTAAAAATTTAGTTTTTCATATGACTAGAAATCATACTAGTTATTAAAAAATAAATATAGTTGGTTGCACAATTGCTATATACAATTATTCGGAATCGCAGCAACTACAATTGCCAGTTGTAATTATTTATACATATAGGAGTAGTTGCGTCGTTTATTTCTCATATTTCGCTTCGCTTAGTCGGACTCGTTCCAGGCGGACCTACTCTTTTAAATAATACGATGCGAATATGTAGGTGCAACTGCGAGATCAACTCTCGGACGCTCCGACTTGAACGATCGGAATCAGAATTGTACGACTCGGAATCGTTTCAATCGGATCTACTCTTTTGGAAAATGCGAACTAGGTGCACCTGCTCCGGCACGCGAACTAGGTTCAAAGGAACAGGTTCGGTTCAGAGCAACCATCTCTAGTTCTGACTGCTTTACTCATTACCGAATTTTTACGAATTTGTATACTTCGTAATTTTGATTTAATTAAATTTTTACTCGAGGTGTGTCTTATGTATTTAGAAAAAATATATTTTTTCGTAAGTTGAATTTTTATAATATTATTATTCCTTTATTGTATGCATTTATTGTATTATTGTTTGTATGAATTTCTATATTTTAATATTAGTTAAAAATAGATGACAAAGATAGTTTTTCGTTTCTAGTAAATTTTTTGTAACGTTAAATTCTAGAACGTTTTAGTTAGTCAAGGTTGGAGTTTTTGCGCATGTGGTATCTGCGCATGTCTTAGAGACTTGTTCGGTTTGACAGATTTATCTGTTTACTTTTTGAGTTTGTTTTCTGGGGTGATAGAAAAAAATATCTTTGGAATTTATTTAGATTTAATTTTGTTCGCGAGTTATTAGAGGATGTTTGAATTTGTTTAGCGGTCATTACCAGCAAATTATTTTACCTCTATGTGTAATTGTTATACACAGTTCTTTATATTTTATAAAGAATTATTTTTTTTTTTTTTTTTTTATAATCAACAGTCTTTTGAAAATTGTGTTTTTAATTATATTTAACATTTTCGTTTATACTCGATACTGGCGCCTTATTAAATGTTGTAGGAGTATAATACCACGTTTTCCTACTGGAAACCCGGAGAGGAAAGCTGTCTCATTAAAGAAGTTTACCGATTGAGCATCAAAGTTGGACAGTGTTGTGGTGAATAGTGATTCATTCAAGGACGAACTCACTATTCATAGCAGTATGTTGCCGATGTGTTCAGTCTCAAGGCGGTTGTGATATAGTATTGTTATTTCATCTAAAGTAAAACATAATAAATCAATAATGTCGAAAGCTATAAAGGGACCGTTCTACCACGAAGCACAGAAATTAATAAGTAGATTTCCGTATTTAGTTTACGCTGATACTAAAATAAAAGTTGTGAAATACCGCTCTCGTGTAAACTGGCGGCCAAAAAAACTTACAACAAAATATAACTGCCATGTGAATAGCGCAAAGCATATACGAAAAAAAACGTGTTGACGTAAATGTGTTCAAATTATGTATAGACGTTTAAAACGGTAAGTATTCCATTTTATTATTTATTTATAAGTTATAAATTATAACTTATAAATGAATAATAGTAACCTTAACGTAAAATAAATACGGAAATCTGCTTATTAATTTCTGTGCTTCGTGTTAGAACGGTCTCTTTATAGCTTTCGACATTATTCATTTATTACTTAACACAAAATAACTATACTATATCGCGGCCGCCTTGAAATTGAATACATCAGGACACATACGTAGATATAAACTATAATACATGGGCGTACAACCGAAACCCCACCCACTGCGACACTGCGTTTGCTCTCAAATGGGCAACCTTAGTGATCACGAGAGCGTCTTCCATTGCGATGACTGCTGCTTTGTTTCGGGATCATACCCGTACACCCATGATTCCGTCGCCAGTAATAATTGTAGTACTTAAGTTCGTATTCCTTTTGACAGTTTTCTTCAGCTCTGTACACATTTGAACACGGTGCTGCGTTTGTTAAGTGCTGATTAATCTTGGCACAAGCTTCGCAGTAATTTGCCTCTTGTTGACTTCGATGGATAGAATACGCTGAAAAATGCCGTATGACAAGCCGAAAATCTTACAAATGTCATGGATTGTTCTTCTTAGGTCTTGTAAGAATAGCATCACGTACTTTGACACATTTAGTAGCGTGTTTACCGTCGATGAACGACCGGAATTCTCATGGCAGCTCGTCTATAAACCAGTTCAAAATATTTTAATATGCAATTACACCACAACGATAGGAAAATGCACACCAGACAACCTTCTTAAAATATTGACGCTTAGAATTTATTACATAACCGAATTTATGTTCAGACCAATATCGACAATTCTGTGAGGAACACCATTAGTACTAAAAGTCGATTCATCTGACTTTCAACAAGACGGTTGTCCTGCTAACTCGGCATTGGAAGTTTGTTACTTGTATTTTCAAGAAAAATTGATCGGCAGTGCTCTGGGTACACTTTGAGGCCGATCAGATCTCCTGATCTAACAATCGTGGATTTTTTCTTCTAGGGTCGGATAAAACAAATAGTATATTCAAATAGATTTACAAATAATCTAAAGGTGTTAAAGAATCGCATTAGAGATGCTGTAAATTAAATTTCTCTTGAGGAGATAAGAGCAGCATTCAATGTATATCGGATAAAAATTGAGAAATGTGCAAATAAAGGCGACGGACTTATTGAATGAAGGAATATTTCAGATTAGGTGAATATTGTTAATTAAGTTTCAACGAAGTGAATTGTTTGAGTTTTGTTGCAGTTTGCACACTTGCATAATTTATCAATCTGAACAGCTTTTCTTAATAACATTTTGTCGTATCTCCTGCAGAAAAAGCATTAATGGGAAAAATTACCTCTTTGTATATTTTCAAGGTATGCTTGATTTTTCAAAACTAAAATTATGATACGAATTATTTTCTATCCACGCAGAGCAGAAGATAAAATTTCAAATAAAATATTTTCAGACTTTTTTACCCATGCATGAGTCGCTTCGGGGACGCTGTATGTATGGTTGATTAAACCTTTTATTTCTAACTTTTAGAATTACACACATGCATTAATAAAGACAAATAAACATAACCTCACTTACGGTTTGACGCCTTCAATATCGAAAAAGTGAAAATGAAGATGAACTTTTTCATTTTCATTACCGTAGAAGAAGTAGTGGCATTCGGTGTCTCTCGGATATGGGCCAGGATAATTGGGACTATGAAAATATCCCATTCTGGACTCGTTACAACTGAAGACGAAGGCACATGGGTATTCCGGTATTTGCGTACCGCTAACTATACCGTAATCTGTAATAGAGGCAATAAATCTTCGCATATCGATGCATGTGTCAATTTTAATAAACAGGTGGCGCGATAAAGTCAACAAAACTTAATAAATGATGTTAGCTTTTCATTTTCCACATACATATCTACATAGGTATGTATAATTGATGAACGAAATACAAATTTTGGTAAAACAAAATTTATATTTTTAAGGTAATTTAAAATATTCATAAAGTGTGGTTTTGCAAGAACTTATTATTAGTGACATAGGGACACTGCCAAAATGCAAAAAATGTAGTGAAACATATTTTCTTTGGAACAAGCTATGGAGCAAATATTATTCATATATACATATATAACAAGTGTTCATTTGAAAAGTCAATCTAGGTTACTTTGAAATTTCGATAGAATAAGACGCAAATATATTAATATGTGTTTGTTGTTCCGTAAACGTAAATCCAAATGACATTTGATAATGTCAATGACAAATATCAGTTAGTGCATAAAATAATCGTGCGTCGATTCTGGTTTAAATAAATTGCTTCTCAGTTTTAAAATGGCTTTCACTTTAGAACATACAATTTTTTTAGTCCAGGCCTATTTTCGAAGTGGTAATAAAATTTAGAGTTTATGGGTTTATTCAGTTCAAGATTGCATGGTAGAATTTCAAGTTGAGTTTCCACATTGTGTAATATATTATATACAATTTAAGAATGCTTTGGATAGAACTTTAAAACCTTTTCTGAAACTGATAGTCTCTTAAGAAAATCAGGCAGCGGAGCAGTTAAGAAACGTACACCTCAAGTTGTCAATCGTGTTGAAGAAATAATGGAAAATGAACCACAAACATCTGTTCGACATTTGAGTCAACAAATAAACCTTTCTGATGGTACAACTTATAAGTTATTAAAAAAAGATATGCAACTTTATCCATACCGTGTCACAGCAGTACAAGAATTGTTAGAAATTGATTACCCACGTAGACTACAGTTTTGTAATTGGTTTGTAAATATGAACAATAATGGAGAACTTTCGCAAAAAGTCACCTTTACTGATGAAGCATGGTTTTATAAAACGAGATACCTAAATTCACAAAATACAAGAATTTGGAGTAATGAAAATCCACATGTAATTAATGAAGAATCGCTACATCCGCAGAAAATTGGTGTTTGGGCAGCGATAAGCCAAAGGCGAATCATTGGATCAATATTTTTTCAGGGAACGTTAACTGCTCAAAGGTATCGTACGGAAATTTTACAACCATTTGTCAATCAGTTTCATGATGATGAATTTCAAAATGCATATTCCAACAAGACGGAGCACCTTGTCACTGTATTGCAGAATCTTTGGATTATTTAAGAGAATTCTTTGATGAGCGTATAATTAGTCGAAATACTGAAATTGCCTGGCCTGCACGTTCATGCGATTTAACACCTTGCGACTTCTTTTTGTGGCCTTATCTAAAAAATAACATATTTCGAACACCTATATTGAATTTGAGTGATATGCTACAGAGAATCGAACAGAAATGCATGGAAATTAATAACAATCCAGTAATATTGCAGAATATCATCAGAAATTTTGAACGGAAGATTTTAAAGTGCATTGATCTTGAAGGACAACATTTTCAACATTTGTTATAGTTTTCAATAAATACCTATTATTTGTTATTTATTTATATGTATGAAACTGTCAAAATATACGACTTCGTAGGTTAAGTAGTAAATTTTAATTTACGACATACTTCAAAATGTTCTCAGTAAATCACATGCTACTAGATTGACTTTTCAAATGAACACTTGTTACATATATATATATATATATATATATATATATATATATATATATATATATATATATATATGTATATATATATATATATAGACTTGTAAGAATTATCGACCGTACTATATTAGTAAATAATTAATTGAACGGGTAAGCGGTCTGTAAAATTAAAAAAGCTCATTTATGTTACTTTTTATATTTCATAATCATTCGTTACTTCTTCAGGAGATCAACTACAGTGTTAAAATTTAGCAAAGACGCCATTAAACATCTTAAAATCGATTGTTTACATTAAAGGAATAAATTAACCAGATATTGGTTTCACGACAACCTTTTAAAAACATTTGTTTTTATAAGGTTGACCTTTAAAAAACACTCGTCTTTAAACGTGAAAGAAAAGTTTGTCAAAGAAAAGTTTTGACAAATAGCAAGAAAAACAACATTATCAAAAAGAAAAAGAAACAAAAAGTTTACATTTGCTAATTTAGCTACCATGTAATTTTCGGTATGTGCAAAAATGTGTTTCGGGTCTCACAAATTTTATGGAGAAACCAATCGTTACTCTAGTAATAGAAAAAACTGCCACTTTGACAGGTCGCTGTTTACGAAGTGTAAATTCAGTTGAAGCCAAATTGCGCTAGAAATATAATTAAAAGGACCTATGCGTGTAACATGTTCAATATTCTGTGGTAATTTGTTATAAAACTTAATTCCTATTAATAAAGGATTACGTTTAGTCAAAACTAGTTAATAATACTTCAACTATATACAGACATGGCAAAGGTAGTATTCTTAGAGTCCGAAACAGGATTCAGGTAACGCCAACCCTATTATGTTACGTATAGATCGTTTTTGCATTTTAAAATCTCATTGCATATTGAATGAGGACCCCCAAAAGACTAATCCGTACGTAATTTAGATTCGAACTTAAAGCAATAGCAAGTTAATAATACAAGTGAGATTCGTCGAAATTTGTATTCACAAAAGATGCGACGATTGTGTCGTACATACCGAAGAAAGGTCAAATGGTTCATGTAATGTCTTCTCAGCATTGTGATTCCCCCATAGTGTAAATGGAGAGCAACAAAAACCTTGCATGATAGAGGATTATAACGCCACCAAAGGTGGTGTTGATAATGCTGGTAAATTTATCTGCGAATATAGTTGTGCTCGCAAATGTAACATGGTCGTTTAGAATCTTCATGCAAATGTTAGACACTGCAACTCTAAACGCCTTCATAATTTACATAACAAGAAATCCTGGTTGGAACAAGAAGCTTGGATGCAAACGACGAATGTTCCTTAAGATTTTGGGTAAAGGCTTAGCTACTCAAAATATGAAACTCCGCATACCACAACAAAAAACAAGTATTTTTAAGGCTATCCAAGTCTGTGGAGTTGATGCAAACACAGTTCAGACTGAAGAAGCAGTACACACAGCACGTAAGACTGGGAAACGAAGAAGATGCAGACTTTGTCCATGATCTAGCGACAGAAAAGTGAATATTCTTTGTGAAGAATGTCGAATGTTCAACTGAAAAGATTATATCAATAAATACCTATAAACATATTTATTTAGTTATTTTAAATTTTTTAACGCGGGGTCCCTTGATTCCACATCGTTATTAGTGTTGCTAAAAAGTATACAGCATTTTAGGGGTTAATAAAGTGAGGATTAAGTTATTAAAAGTTTTATTTCCATTTTGAATTGTGAATATTACTTTCTTGCCTGATAATGTGGGAGATTATTCCAAATCCTGGAAGAATTAAAATGTAAACTTCTGGGTGTTCAAAAAATCAAAATAGGTGTCGATATAGGATAGGTTCCCCGCCACCTGCCGGATCAAAAAAAGAAGTATTGATATTTCGGTCAGTTAAAAGCATCGTAATAGCGCCTGCTAAAACTGGTAGGGAAAGTAAGAGAAGAAGGGCGGTCAGAGCGACAGATCAAGCGAATAGGGGTATACGGTCAAAGGTTATTCCTGTAGAGCGTATGTTAATTACTCTGGTAATAAAATTTACTGCGCCTAGAATAGAGGAAATTCCTGCTAAGTGTAATCTAAAGATTGCTTAGTCAACTGATGCCCCTCTGTGGGCAATATTTAATGAGAGGGGAGGGTAAACTGTTCAGCCTGTTCCTGCCCCGCTTTCAACTAATCTTCTTGTGAGAAGAAGCCTTAAGGATGAGGGAAGTAGTCAAAATCTTATATTATTTATTCGAGGAAATGCCATATCAGGAGCCCCAAGTATTAATGGGACGAGCCAGTTGCCGAACCCCCCGATTATGATGGGTATGACTATGAAGAAAATTATAACAAAAGCATGGGCTGTGACAATTACTTTATAAATTTGATCATCCCCAATTAGTGTTCTGGGGTTTCCTAGTTCTGCTCGAATTAATAATCTTAAAGATGTTCCGACTATTCCAGCTCAGCTGCCAAATAGAAAATAGAGGGTTCCGATATCCTGTGATTTGTTGAAAATAACCATTTATTCAGTGAAGTGGCCGAATTTAGGCGGTAAACTGTAAATTTACACACGAAAACGATTTCCTTCACTAAGTTTTATAGTTTATTTAGAACATTAAATTGCAAATTTAAAAGAGGGTAGAGGCCCTAAGGCTTGTCAAGTAAAAGCCGAATCAATTCAATAATGTTTAATGGCAATATATTACATAGAATTAGTTTATGAGCTCCACAAAATTTTATTTAATTTTATGATGCATAATATAGTAATTACGAAATTTAATAATTCCTCTTAAGACCAGGTGAAACGTGTAATACACAGGAAAATAATAATAACTAATCCAGCTTATTTGCGACGCTGGTTGTAAACGTGCGGAAAATAATTACCAACTTTGAGCACAAATCCCGTAGTTTCACGCTCACTACTCACTCTCTATGAAACTGTAAGCAGCCTTAAAGCCTCTCGAGTATTGTACGCCGAACATGCTCTGCAATTCCAACAACAGGCGAGGTCCGTTGGACATGACCGGCTTGGGCAGTGTGGTCCCGCAGAAACTGTCTATCTTGTCCATTCTACCGTCCACTAGGACGAATGCCATCACTGAATCCTGGCTGTCGCAGCTGTGTAAAGAGAACGTGACAAGAATATAATCGTCGGAACACAAAAACAATAATGATACGTGTCTGTGATTGATTTATTTAATTTTCATTACTGAATATTGTCGGTCGCTCATCCAAAGAGAGCTTTTTATGATATTATTTGAGGGTGTACTTACTGATTTGAAAATGAAAAATTTAATATCGTTTCTTGTTTTCATCCGAAATTTTGTAAATGCGTTTGTAATATATAAATGTGAATGTGTCCTAACTGAGGAAGATTACAAATTAAATTTTTTCAAATATTAAGAAATATTATATTAAACGGTGAAATGCAGCCATATTTTAATATCGTTTTATTCATATAAAAGATGAAGAGATAGGTAATAATATATTAAAATACACGTTTCATAAAACATGAATGATTAAATCGAAGACTGGCTGATTCTGCAAAAGTTAATTGAAAAATAGCGCTTACTACGAGGTATTGTAATAGGGGTGACATGTTTTTAAATTGACGTAGCAGCCATATTTGAAATGCCGAAATTGTCTGTCGTCAAGTATGTTTAGTAAAAAATTGATTGTGGAAGATGTTACTTTGTCATACTCAATATTGACACACCAAAAAAACTATTATTTAATTTTAACAGATAACACTACTGAAGTTTCGACATTGAAAACAAGTCATTCTCAAACGAAATTAACAATACATATGAGAAACAATAGAGTAGATACATCGTATGTTTCATAATTGAATGTCAATATTGAAAGAGCCGATTTCTCAGGACATTTTAAGGAAAAAAGTTAATATAAACATGAGTCTTATAACCAGTACAGATTTGACGTTGAAACAAATATAATGATCCATCACAGTATTGGCGATTTGTGAGACAAAGGAGCCGTAAATCCCGGTTTTCTGTCTGCTTGAATTCGGGAACCGATATGTTAACTGATCCGGATGAAATTGTTGAAGCATTTGGACACATGTTATGCACTACATTTGTACCACGTTCAACTATACCTGATCCTTTTCCTGAAAATATTCTTTCATTTAACAGTATTAATATTCCGGCGGTTTCGACTGAGGAGGTCTTAATTCAAGTGAAGGGTGATTACACCTCCGGTCACGATGGGCTTCCTAATTGTTTCATTAGAAATTGTGAACGGGTTCTGAGCGAACCTCTAGCTTCAATTTTTAATTTAAGCATCAGTACGTTTACTTTTCCGGACTTTTGGAAACTGTGTTTTATTATTACCAATTTTTAAATATGGTAATAAGGGTTTTATGAACGATTATCGGCACATAAGTATTTTATCTACCTGCTCCAAAGTTTTCGAACAACTTCTATACTTGAAAATATATACTTATGTATCACCTTACATTTCCCCATACCAGCATGGTTTCAAACTGGGAAGATCGGCAGTAAGAAACTTGGTTGAAATTACGCAGTATATTAGTCAATGCTTGGACAAAAGAGAACAGGCAGATGTGATATACAAAAGCGTTCGATACATTAGTTCGCAATATACTCATCACTAAAATGTCATCCTTCGACTTTTCTCCTGAGAACGTAAAGCTAATTGTTTCCTATTGGACAATAGATCGACCTACGTTTGCTACATTGGATATAATTCCAGGATATTCACTGCGTCTTCTGGTGTACCGCAAGGGTCCAATCTAGGGCCTCTACTATTTATAATGTATATAAATTATCTTTTAACCTCAATCGACTGCCGAGTTCTTGTGTATGCTGTTGATCTAAAAATTTTTTTAAAAATCGATAAATCGAAAAATCGATCTCCGTGATTATTAGCGCCTGGTGCCGTGTAAACAAGTTTCAATTAAGTATTAGCAAATGTGCCATTGTCATTTATTCCAGGAACGAGTAACTTATTTCATACGATTACGATGCTGAACATACACCTCTTCCAAGGAAGCTAGAAGTAAAAGATCTAGAGGTGTTTTATTTGATACACAGTTTAAATTTACTGGGCACATAGAAGCAATCTGAAACTCTGCTGCTCGCGCTGTAGGCTTCCTTATAAGAACGTGCAGGGGATTCTCTAACATGTTTACACTAAAAATGTTATATTTTAGTATGGTCAGGTCTAAACTGGAATATACCTCTGTCGTATGGTATCCCATCTATACTTACCAGCAAAACTTCCCACTATCCAATTTAAACACATCTCTTTAAATTAAGTGTATGTTAAATTATAAAAGTAGTATTTTCGTTTTCTGCTCCAGATAACGATTGAACATTTAACATGGACGCATTAACTTTCGCAGAAACAACAAGAATTGGGTCAGCCCATAACCAAGCTGCTTGCGAACACGAAGAATGATCCATGCAATAGAAAAACCAAGAGTACTTTTCGAAGCGGATCAACACATTAAACCAGTATGGAAAAAATTCAAAGGAGGTTCTCGAAATATGTTCCGCTGAAGACTAATGGAATAGCCTTTTAAGCGAGGACGGCATGGAGTCGTTGTCGGAACGGAGGGATGCTTCTAGTGCCAACTTTTTAATCAAAGTTGTTACAAACAAAATTACCATTATTAAGCACTGTGTCGTTAAACCACCCTTTGACCACAGTATAAAGTGAGACTGCTTTCTAGCAGTGTGTATCCTTTCACTTTCGGGAGTGAGCCTGCTCTCGGTAGCACAAAACTTCCCACTATCCAATTTAAACACATCTCCTTAAATTTAGTATATGATAAATTATAAAAGTAATATTTTCGTTTTCTGCTCCAGATAACGATTGAACATTTAACATGGACGCATTAACTTTCGCAGAAACAACAAGAATTGGGTCAGTCCATAACCAAGCTGCTTGCGAACACGAAGAAAGATCCATGCAATAGAAAAGACCAGGAGTACTTTTCGAAGCGGATCAACACATTAAACCAGTATTGGAACCAAGTGGAAATAAATCACAAACGAATGTCCACTATGGATCTATTACACCAATATTTTAAGACAGATTACTACACTCAACTACAAAACCTATACAACGAAGCTAAAGCGTACCTCGCAGCCGCTCAAGAAAATATAACAGAAACAGGAAACAAGAAGAATCCAGAGACCTCTGGAGAAAGAAAAAGTCAAGAAATACGATTCAAGAGACAACAAATAAGAATCCGGCAACTCCTCCAATCCGTAAACCAAGCAAAACAAGAAATCCAAGAACACAAATCCAAATTCAAGAATGAAGCCCTATTAAAGAAAATTACAAAGCAATGGGAAGCGGTATAAGAACTTAACGAAGACATAATGATTTTTGAAGAAAATTACACAAACGAATACTTCGTTCAAAATACATATACTGAAACAGAAGCAAAATACGAAGACATTGAAGAATTAGAAAAAGCGACAGCCATTCTTCCACTACCTGGAGTAAACCTAAAATAAACCTTCCACAAATAAACATTCTTATCTTCTATGGTGACTACGATTCCTGGACCACCTTACACGAAATTTTCCTCAGAATAATTCACACAAATCCATTCTTAACTAATTCCGAAAAAATGCAATATCTAAAAACCCATGTCCGAAGTGAACCAAGACGAGTAATTCAACATTTACAAATCAACGAGGCAACTTATGATGACGCATGGGAACTACTAAAGAGAAGATATCATAATACCAGACTGATTGTAGGGAAATTAATAGATACAATTTTGGATCTACCGCAACTACACAAAGAATCCGCCGAAAAGATCAAACACCTGCATAGTGTTATTTCCGAATGCCTGAAAAATAAAAACAATTTGGACATTAACACGGAAACTTGGGGTCCTATCATAAGCAGAATTATTACAAGCAAGTGGCATCCAGAAACCAATAGAATTTACGAGCAGTCCTTAGAAAAGCCTCATCAAATACAAGATTTCCAAACACTTTTACGATTTTTATAAAGAATATTTTAGTCACTTGAAACAATATCCGGCTCGAAGGACCATGAATATTGATTAAGGAATGTTCTGTTCTTTAATCAATATTTAATAAGACTATTGAAAATTAGATTCAAATAAATTTAGTTGGTCCTTATTAACTTCTTCCGAATTTTTTATGGTTTTATAAATTTCTATGGATTCTGAAATATTCAATTTGAAATCCTTTTCCTCATTGCGTGCAAATAATGTATTATTTAAATCGGGAAAAAGATGTCCTTTTTCTAAAATATGGTTGGCAACAGTAGAATCTGGTTTACTATTTTTAAATGAACGTAAATAATTAATCTAAATTCGTTTTTTTTGCATTTCAGAATAAATACATTCTTTTATGAATAATTTACTTTGTAAAATATAGTAATTCCAAAGTGTTTTAGACAAGTTGCTCTAATATGAAATAACATGAACTACTCTCTTCTTAAGAAAATAAATGTCATCTAATTAAATATAAAACTTACTCTTTGTTCTCATCTCGTCTAGAAGTATGCATATAAAAATCTTGAAAAACTATTCGCACCCTTTCCCTACCGCGTCCTTCGAATTCGTATCGGCAGGTCGTCCTTGCAGGATAAGGGCCAGGATAGTTCGGACTCGATATAGTACCATTTTTCGCTAAGTCGCTACTAAGAACTAAATCACAGCTAGAGCCTGAAAGAATAATTGGGTTGAGATATGATCGGATATCGTTTTTTCTTTCGTGGGATAAAAGGGAAACTACGATTTCGAAAAGGAAAGGTCTGCTATTTATTTTTAAGATAAAATAGTCGAGGTAAGCTGATTTCCATATTTTCTATGTTTTGCTAAAATGTAAATAAATAATATTGTGTAAAGTTAATACTCGTATATTAAATTGCGTCTACATATAGTGTTCTAATTTACTAAATCAAGTAGTAATTTAGTTTGTGTAATGTTGTAAAGGCTGTTCTTTTAGAGAGGCGGAGAATTTTAAATTAAAATAAAACACAGAAAAATGTTTTTAATCTCCACGAAATTGACTTTATTTAAAAGATTATTTTTAAGGCATTAATGGTTGAAGATGATTGCCGGCATATGGCCGCCGCGACCGGCTCATACATGGCGTAATCTGGAGGTCCAAATTTCACACATTCTTCGCAGTAAATCAGGCTGTATTTCGGCAGTAACTTGTCGAATGTTGGCTTTCATCTATACATGTACAGGGTGTATCATGAGGTTTTCCCCTGGTATATGGAGGTGATTCTTGTTGTTATGTGGAGCAAAAATTAATATATAATAATTAGATGACACTTATAATTCAGGAGTTACGGCAATATGAAGAAAACAGAAAAAAATACTTTTATTGTAAAATAGTACTAACAAAAATGGAAATTGTAGTTGGAATACAAACAATTGCTTTATTTTATACCAGTCTCTTGCATTTAGAGCAAATTTAAAGCAAATGTTCAAAATTTCCTCCCTGCATCTGAAGTCAAACATTCGCACGGGTGTGAACGCCGCGTGTAGCATTTTTAGCTTCACACGTTCGTGACTTATTGTCGCGGCAGCATCGAGAATGTGTTGAATCAACTCTTCTCGTGTTTGCACCCTAACCTGGTACACGATGTTTTTCATCCACCCCATATGCAGCAATCAAGGGGTGTTAAATCTGGGGATCTGGCAGGCCAGTTGATTGGACCTCCACGACCAATCCAGCGATGGGGGAATTGCTGATTCAGATGAACTGTGTTCTCATGGTGAAGTGTGCAGGCGCTCCGTAATATTGGACGTACATTTGGCGTCTTATTTCTAGAGGAACATCTTCAAGAAGCTTCGGTAACTCTTCTTGAAGAAAGTGAACGTACATCGCACCAGTTAAATTTCCCGAAAGAATGAACGACCCTATCAACTGGTCACATATAGCACCACACCAGACATTGACACTGAATAAAGTGCTTGTTGATACGGCAACCACTCGTCCACTCGGTTGTCCTGCGCAAACATGTCTAACGCGTCATTCCCTATGAAGCGAGAATTTGTTATAACTCCTTATTATGGATGACATCCTATTATTATATTTACAATTTTTTCTCCACATAACATCAAGCATCACCTCCATAATCCGGGAGAAAACCTCATGATACACTCTGTATATATATATATATATATATATATATATATATATATATAATCTATATTCCCTTCTACCATATAATGGTGTCGCGACGAAACTGTATTCTTATCCTAGGCGTCCACAAATTCTTTCCATCCTTTTCTTTCATCCGACATTTTTTCTGCTTCTGTCCATGCTCTTTCGTTTCTCTCCAGTATTTTCGCTATTACTCTATCCCATTGCGTTTTTCGCCTTCCCCTTCTTTTGCGTTTCAGTATTTTTGCCTCCCACACTGTTGTGCTGGTCTTATTCCTTCAATTCTTTTCAAGTGGCCCCACCAACACAACTCTCTTTTCTATGAATCTAAGTGTTGGCTCGGACTCTTCTCATGTATTTCATCTCGATAGCCTTGTAACTTGCTTTTTTGCTTCTCTCTTAAAACCTAGGATTCGCAGCCAAATGTTAAATACTTTCATTTTTGCGTCTCACGAAATTTCTTTGTTGTTTATGAATTTCTTCTAATATAATAGAACTTTATTCTCTGGTTAATTTCTACTTCTTTTGTTCCACTTTCATCTATTGGCACTCCAAGATATTAAAAAGTCTTCATTTGCTCTATTTTTATCCCGTCGATTTCTATATTTATGTATTTAGGTTCATCTCCTATCTTCATCACTTTTGTTTTACTTTTATTCATTCGCATTCTGTGGTTTTTCAGCTCTGTGTTCCATATTTCTAAGTTCTTTTGTAGTTCTTTTTCACTTTTAGCGATTATCATGACATCATCTGCGAAAGCTCCCTCCGAGATATCTACTCTTTGTAGTAAGTGTTGTAAGTGTCCAATATTAAATTTACTTGTTAGAAAATAATCTAATGGTGTGTCACATCTCACAAACGAGATGACCAGTTAACAGGTCTATTTCGCGAAATTAATCATTCGTCAAAGGTTCCTCTCAGCAAGTTAATTGTATCGCGCTCTGTATGGCATGTGTCGCCGTCATGCTGAAACCACATGTCTGCAACATTAATGCCTTCCAATTGAGGCACAAAAAAGTTGAAGACATATGGACCAATGATTCCACCGGCTCATAAAGCGTCACATAAAGGTGACTTTTTCTGGATGTAATGGCTTGTGGATTATCATCGCTCCACACGCGGCAATTATGCTTATTGACATAACCAATTAACCAAAAGTGTGCTTCATCACTGAACAAAATTTCTAAATGAAATTGTGGATTAATAGCAATGTTTCCTTTGGCCCATTGACCAAATGTACGGCGCGAACGATGATCGTATAGCTTTAATTCCTGTGCAAGTTGAATCTTGTAAGCAACCAATATCTTTACGCAATAATTTTATTAAAGTGGATGGACACAAGTTTAATTGTTGAGCACGACAACAAATTGACGTATTTGTATTAGCATCAACACTACGCTGCACACCATCAATCGCTTGTTGTGAGCACACGTTACGACGCCTTGCGGGATGCGTATTATCCTTTAGAGTAAACGTATTGCGAAAACGATTCATAGTTTCTCGAAGTAATCGCTCTAATAGACGATTATGAGCACCATAAAATGCACGTAATGCCCGATGAGTTTCTCGAATTCCACCATGTTTCTCAAAATAAATTTGAACAATTTACAAATGTCGCTCCGACGTGAGTCTATTCATGAATTGTCAAATCAAACTGACCCTAAAAAACCGAGAACTGTCAAATTGGCTGTCACATAAAACAGTGTGGCCAATTTAAAGTTCTCCGCCTCAAAAAATAAAACCCGTTATTATAAAAAAATGATATGAAATGCAATAAATTTGCAAGAACTGCCGACTAAAGGCGAATTATACATCTGTTTCCTTAATGTGGCTTAAGGCCTTCCCACAATGATTCGAAATCGCAGTCCATAATAGCTTAGTGGTTAAAGCAATGTTCCGGAAGACCATGGACGTGGGTTCGAATTCTGCTTAAGGGCGAATTTTGTCTATTAAAAAATTAGAATAATTAGCATTGTAACACGTAGAAAGCATATTTAGATTCACATTACTTCGCGAAAATGGAATAAATTTGCAAGATTTTGCTTTGTTCAAGGAAAATGGCCTGGGCTAACTAGATATCAATATCCTCTCATAGAAGAGGAAATTTTTGAACACCATTGTGATTTGTTTTAATTGTAGAAAATTCACCACCCTATGTCTCCTAATTCGACTCCAATTGCTATTTTCGTTATTGTAATTTCCTACATTACTTAAACATTTTGTAAAGTTTATTGTCGTTAATAGAAACATTATTGCTTGAAATATTTTGTTTTATTCATTTTATTTTTATTTTTATTATTTACTTAGATGTACGTAGATGCAGTGAAAGAGTGTAACGTAATAATAATGCGAGGAAGTCACCGATTTGCCTCCCGAAAATGTCAGTTTACTGTTTCACGACTAGTAATACTTGACGCCGAAATATTTCAATAAAGTTATGCGGTGAACTCCGTTGTATGAGACAAGCGGTGATCGTGTCAACATTTAAAATTACGGTGATTGAGAAAGAACGGTCGCCAATCACTGCATTCTTTAAAAATCACAGGATCGTTCATCTCTACAATAAACAGTTTTAATAGCTTTGAAGCTGTGAAAGAGGAAAATCTACTTAAAAGGTAGATGTTTTTATTTCAATAGTCTCGTGAAATTTTGCTGCATTATTTGTTAGTGAAGGGAATTCAATGTTCTTGTTGAACATTGAATCTATCCAGTTACATAATAACCGATGTGAAGTTAGTTGCGTTATTCAGATGTGGCGTCTCGACTAGAACTACCATGAATTGGAAAATGAAGCTTTATAAGAATATAGATGAGATTTTGCGCTGGAATCCCCATCGTATATTTACTGAAATAAAAGCTTTTTGAGTCCACAAGGCAATTCTGATTCATTTGGACCTGCATTTCGTATTAGATTTGCCTGCAGAATATTAAAATTTATTAGAATTTAAAATCCATTTTGTTCGTGAAGTGTCAAAATACATTCTAAAATTTTCTGTTTCTCTTTATACTATATTGCACATAGTTAAAAATTTTTGGATTCATATTATTCAAGCTTTTCTTAGAAATGATTTATTACGTTCTTCATTTGTATGAATTAATTAGTAGACTTGAACTATATCTAGAGGAAATAAAACAAAATGTCTTCTAAAAGACATCTCACCTCGCTAGAATAGAAATTAACAGATTTTAGATCGTCTTGAACAGAGGAAAACGTATCACATGTCTAAAAAATCTTAGATTTGAATGAAGTAACAATCCGAGTATATAAAATAATAAACTTAAAATTAGAGTTTCCATTGTTGTTGGCGTTTTATTTCCGCAAATATCACCCAGAACACCAATAATTGAAATGATGGAAAAAGCTTTTAATATCTACACACATCAAAATAATCTAGGAGACAAGCAAGGAAATGTATTTCTGCTCCATACAGGTGAACAATTGCTTGTTATATGTGAAGGTATAAGCCCACCATCATTAGTTGTTTACTTTGAGAAACAGTTAATAATATTTGATGAGAAATATCTGTATATTTCGAAACATACATGAGTGGGTAAAAACCACACCGATTTGTATAATACAAAAGTATTTTTAATAATATAAAATATTATTAAAAATGGGGTGTGAAGAACACAATACAAGTTAAATATTTGTGAATGTATCTCCTCTCCAGAGCCGCAGAGAGCAGGGGCGTACCGACGATCCTGTAGAAAGGTGAAATACGTATCTGCGTCTCTGGAGAGGAGATACATTCACAAATATATAACTTGTATTGTGTTCTTCACACCCCATTTTTAATAATATTTTATATTATTAAAAATACTTTTGTATTATACAAATTGGTGTGGTTTTTACCCACTCATGTATGTTTCAAATTATTTTGTTATATACGCATTCGGTTCGCCCGACAAGTAGTGAAGACACGATAATACAGTTTTTTATAGATATGGTTGTTACCGTCTATAGAAACACGTTGCTTAGTTCGGGAGTTATTATGTAGACAGCGCTGAATATTCTTTGACGCTCTGTCTTAATAATTTCTGGTTGATAGCAAGGTAGTTATGTTTGGTTGAATGTATCTCTTCTCCAGCAGGGGCGTACCGACGATCCTGTCTAAAGGTGAAATACGTATCTGCGTCTCTGGATAAGAGATACATTCACAAATATATAACTTGTATTGTGTTCTTCACACCCCATTTTTAATAATATTTTACATTATTAAAAATACTTTTGTATTATACAAATTGGTGTGGTTTTTACCCACTCATGTATGTTTCAAATTATTTTGTTATATACGCATTCGGTTCGCCCGACAAGTAGTGAAGACACAATAATACAGTTTTTTATAGATATGGTTGTTACCGTCTATAGAAACACGTTGCTTAGTTCGGCAGTTATTATGTATACAGCGCTGAATATTCTTTCACGCTCTGTCTTAATAATTTCTGGTTGATAGCAAGGTAGTTATGTTTGGTTGAATGTATCTCTTCTCCAGCAGGGGCGTACCGACGATCCTGTAGAAAGGTGAAATACGTTTCTGCGTCTCTGGAGAGGAGATACATTCACAAATATATAACTTGTATTGTGTTCTTCACACCCCATTTTTAATAATATTTTATATTATTAAAAATACTTTTGTATTATACAAATTGGTGTGGTTTTTACCCACTCATGTATGTTTCATATTATTTTGTTATATACGCATTCGGTTCGCCCGACAAGTAGTGAAGACACGATAATACAGTTTTTTATAGATATGGTTGTTACCGTCTATAGAAACACGTTGCTTAGTTCGGGAGTTATTATGTAGACAGCGCTGAATATTCTTTGACGCTCTGTCTTAATAATTTCTGGTTGATAGCAAGGTAGTTATGTTTGGTTGAATGTATCTCTTCTCCAGCAGGGGCGTACCGACGATCCTGTCTAAAGGTGAAATACGTATCTGCGTCTCTGGATAGGAGATACATTCACAAATATATAACTTGTATTGTGTTCTTCACACCCCATTTTTAATAATATTTTATATTATTAAAAATACTTTTGTATTATACAAATTGGTGTGGTTTTTACCCACTCATGTATGTTTCAAATTATTTTGTTATATACGCATTCGGTTCGCCCGACAAGTAGTGAAGACACGATAATACAGTTTTTTATAGATATGGTTGTTACCGTCTATAGAAACACGTTGCTTAGTTCGGCAGTTATTATGTAGACAGCGCTGAATATTCTTTCACGCTCTGTCATAATAATTTCTGGTTGATAGCAAGGTAGTTATGTTTGGTTGAATGTATCTCTTCTCCAGCAGGGGCGTACCGACGATCCTGTAGAAAGGTGAAATACGTATCTGCGTCTCTGGAGAGGAGATACATTCACAAATATATAACTTGTATTGTGTTCTTCACACCCCATTTTTAATAATATTTTACATTATTAAAAATACTTTTGTATTATACAAATTGGTGTGGTTTTTACCCACTCATGTATGTTTCAAATTATTTTGTTATATACGCATTCGGTTCGCCCGACAAGTAGTGAAGACACGATAATACAGTTTTTTATAGATATGGTTGTTACCGTCTATAGAAACACGTTGCTTAGTTCGGCAGTTATTATGTAGACAGCGCTGAATATTCTTTCACGCTCTGTCTTAATAATTTCTGGTTGATAGCAAGGTAGTTATGTTTGGTTGAATGTATCTCTTCTCCAGCAGGGGCGTACCGACGATCCTGTCTAAAGGTGAAATACGTATCTGCGTCTCTGGAGAGGAGATACATTCACAAATATATAACTTGTATTGTGTTCTTCACACCCCATTTTTAATAATATTTTATATTATTAAAAATACTTTTGTATCTGTATATTTAGAAGTTATTTTCACAATTAATAAATTTTTACAAAACTTATTTAAAAAAAACAATAGCAATCAACATGTGACGATGAGTACAATATCAGTACCTTCTGTGCGACCTTCAAGAGTGTTGACTACTTTTCTGCACCTGCTTGGCATACTTATAATCAAATGGTCTAGCTCGTGTTAATCGATGTTATTCCACTGTTCTACAAGACAATGATACAATTGTTGTTTTGTTTCAAAGACTAGATTTTGACCCAGTTTGCTTCTTTTTCGTGGTTTTGAAGAAATGCATGACGCGCATTGTCGTGCATGGGTTGAAAATTTTCACAAACTCTTGTAGCATATGGTAGTACAACGTTTTAAGGGATAATGTTCTGATAGTTAATGGCGTTTAAATAGCGATCCAAGAGAACGAGGTCAGTTCTTCCACCAAGAGATATTCCACTCCATATAACTACACTTTTAGAAGCTATGAACAGTTTTCGATGTAGCTAATCGTTCTGTATTCCCGGGACGTCTCCACACACTCATTCTTCTCGTATCTGGGCGCGTATCTGGGGACTAAATCGGGATTCGTCAGAGAACAAAACAGATGCCCAGTTTTGGTAATCCTAATTTAAATGTTGCTGCATCCATTCTAATCTTCTTCCGAGATTTCCTCTCGACAAATCAGGAACTCTCAGGGGACGACGGGCATTAAGACCAACTGCATGGAGTCTATTACTCACTGTTTGATCGCTTATTAACACATCATCATGAGTGTCGTAAAGTCGGATCACTAATTCTGTCGCCGTAATATTGTGGTTTCTCAATGCACAGGGTCTCAAGTATCTGTCATGAATTGGTTGAGTTGCTCTTGTGCGGCCTGTATGATGTTCACGCACATCATTGGTTTGCTGATATCTCAACCACACACGATTTATGACACTTTTTGACGTGTTCTGCAACGTTTCTGCAACGGCCCTTTGTTGTTAAACCACTTTCGAGCATTCCAATAGCGTTTAATTGCGTATCACGTTCTAAATGTCTCTCGATCCCCAATTAATGCTAAGAAAACTGGAAAAGAAATTTTATCGCAAAATATAGACAAAAATCTCAAGATACAAATCAACAAATCATACTTTTTTTAAATTTCTACTGATTTTTCAGTTAATAAGACCTTATTGTCACTTAAACTGTCGAAACACCAACAGCAAACTCTATTAATGTTTAAAATGACATTACAAGTCATTTGTTATATATGGCTCGCAAAATACTAGCAAATAAAAGCTTAATACAAAAGTATACAAAAGTAATACATTTGTATTATACAAAATTGGTGGGTTGTACCCACTCAAGTATGTTTCAAATTATGTTGTTATATACAGTCGGTTCACGCCGAACAAGTAGTGAAGACACGAGAATACAGTTTTTATAGATAGCTCGTATGTTACCGACTATAAAAAAAATTCTTTCACGCTCTGTCTTAATAATTTCTGGTAGATAGTAAGGTAGTTATGTTTTGTTGAATGTGTCTCTTCTCCAACAGGGGCGCAACGACGATCATGTAGAAATGTGAAATACGTATCTGCGTCTTTGGAGAAGATACATTCACAAATATATGAACTTTTTAATAATATTTTATATTATTAAAAATACTTTTGTATTATACAAAATTGGTGGGTTGTACCCACTCAAGTATGTTTCAAATTATGTTGTTAAATAAAAGCTTGTCCCCTTGATTATTTTGATGTGTGTATATTGATGAATGTTCGAAAAAACGGATTTCACTGGAGACCTATAACTATTAAACATAAAGCTTTAAAAATCTACAGCTATTTAAGGAAAAGCGGAGAATCTGCCGCTAACCCTGATTTCATTGCTAGCAAAGGATGATTTGAGCGTTTCAGAAAACGTTTTCCATTAATAAACCTAAAAATACAAGTAGAGAACCTAGAGGAATTTCGAGAAATTATTAAAGGGGGTGTATATCCAATGGATCAGGCCTTTAATACCGAGACCAGTCATTGGTGGAAAAAATTCCCAAGAGGATACTTATTTCAAAGGCATCAAAAGACCGCGCAACATTACTTATGTGCAATAACATTTCTGGCGTTCACGTGGTAAAACCTATACCTGGCCTATAAATCTCTCAATCCTTGTGCAATGAAAACCCTAAATCAGAGGAATTTATCGGTGTATTGGACAGCAAGTATAAAAGCGGGGATATTTAGACAGAATCCATAAGCGGCAAGCGAAGCTTACCAGCTACAATAATAACATAAAATATATTGTTTACTACTATTTATTCATACTGCATTGCGGTATTTATTGTACACATTTCGATTGTCTCACGATGCATGCATTTTTGTCATCGCAACGACTGATATACGTCGGTGACTGCGTAGACTGGCAGAGACATCAGTAGCCCGGCCATGCTCTCTAAATATCCTCGTTTAATTATTGATTTATTTAAAATGTTGTTTTTAAACTGTTTCATACCAAGTCACAGTGTTTCGCCTAGAACATGTTAGGTGGACAAAATTCATGTTATCATTTCCAGGAAATCTTATTTGCAAAATGTAAACAACACTCCCAAACCCCGAATTCCGAGAAAAGGTTGTTTGTCAAATGCGCAAGTGGTGAGTCATAAAGGTCAGAAGTCAGGCAATGAGTTTAATGCAACCCTTTCAATAAATCAGTTGCAATTTAACGACACTTTCGTGCACATCTCATAGTGGCATATTGTAATATTGTGAAAGTTTTTGTGATGGATATTAATACTGAGGGTAAGTACTATTTTTTAATGTTTTTTTTTTAATTAGAATCTATTAATTTGAAATTTTAGTATTTTTTTTAATAGCCTATACATTTTAGCGTGTTTTTCTTTTAAAAAAAAACTTTGAAAGTTCAGAATATACAGACATTCACGTCTATCCGGGCTAGTTTTTAGATATTACGCAGAAATAACTTTATTCTTCGTCAAAATACACAAATTGCTTAGCACACTTCAGTACAACATGTTTTTTTACTTTTTTTTTCAGGGGTAGCCTTTTTTGAGGAGTGGTTGAAACACACGAAGGATGAAAAAAATCGCGGGTATATGACTATCTTTCTTCAAAATTTCACTTTGGTGACATTACTGAAAGCAGCCAAAAAGAAATAAAGTTGAAGATATCCAACTTGTCTAATAAGATTGGTGCCAAATGGTTGGCTTCAGGAAAGTCGAAGGAGCGTTTTTTAATTAAAAATTGGACTTGGTTGGATGAAGCAGACATACAGTTTACTGCGAGTTCTTTTGCGCCACAACCTTCGACATCAAGTGAGGCTGTGACTCCTGCAAGAAGACCTCGCAAAGATTTCGAGGAATCGTCGTTTAAGACGAAGAAACGTCGCGTCGTGGATCTCGTAGAATCTCGAAGTTTCAGTGAATTGGTGACTGCTGCCGAAATTGCTGTGCGTTCAGCAGGGCAAAGGAAAATTTCCAATGTGATTAGAGACATTAGTGAGAGCCCAGATAATATTTCCCACACTTGCAAGTATGGGAAACTATTTCAAATATAAAAATTTAGATTTTAAAGTTCTACTAATATTGAATAACAAATCCAGCCATTTCAAAGATTTAAATCGCCCAAATGCCTAAATATTTTTTTTACCTCCGAATACAACTTCACTTTAACCTTAAATCAGAGAATTACAGATACATTTCAGACTAATTACGTAAGGAAATTAGTACAGACAGAAACAAGCAAATCCCTAACCACAATAAAAAAATAAACACTAAACACGTATTTCGGCAGCCAAGTTGGTATCTTCAGTAGAACAATCTGAAAACGAAAGAATTTATTGCAATGGGTTTTGAATAAGGTCGACGATGTATCTATGGAAGTCATGGAGGCTCACACATTTTTATAAGTTTTGATTGTATTAATTAATCTCATAAATTCATCCATCAACAATATAAAACCTGAACTATTACATACTTGTTGGAAAAGTATCTGGTCAGAGTAAATTCAAAGTGGCAATATAATTGAATCGGCAGAAAACAGAATAGATGCTATAGGTTAAGTCTCTAGGAGAGGAAAGTTTTGACGATATCGACAGTATTTAAGAATTACTAGCGAAAGAAGAAACTGATGAATTTGATTGGTATATGAAAAATGTCAAGAAAAACATAATGACTGGCGGCCATTAAAGCCATTTTAAATCCATCTACTAGATCTAAACTGGCGAAACATTGTAAACGGGACAATAGACTGGCACAAGACAATACTGTGTCACTGATATGTGTGCTAGGACATGAGGAGATTAAAGACAATGAGAGCCGACGAATTGGCCAAGGAAGGTTCTAAGAGGAACTTCATAGGACCAGAACTTGTATGTGGAGTCGCCCAGGATTCCGTTACAAGGCAAATCAGATTATAGCTAGAAAAAGAACGTAGAGAGAGCAAGCCCTGGTGTAGGAGATGTGAAATATATGAGAAAACTAACCGTTATGTAATATGCACTTGTGAAGAACTGAAGGTATTCAGAAAGAAACATTTTGGAAGAGATCTATTGCATCCTACATGGGTACTCAAATTTCCGCTGAGGATGATAGTGGCTTTTATCGACGACACAAGACCAACAGAGTGAAACAGAGATTTATTTGGGGTGGTACAAAGAGAACTGTGCTCAAGTGCCTGAAATTACTGACGTCCAACTCAAAGAACGAGAAGAAGACGAGATGCCAAAATTCAGGGGACAATTCACGGGACGATGTCACAGAAGAAAACGAAGTTGAACATTTTAGTATAAACCGTGCAAAAAAGCTTAGACTTAGCTGAATTGTTGGAGTTATATTTCTTAAACGAAGATGCTGCCATTGAAAGAAGCGTGCAGTTTAGGAGCGAACCCCGCAAGTGTTTATTTAGTACAACATAAAGAAATTTATTTAGATTTCTTGGTTAAAAGAAAGCAAAAGCAATTACAGATTTTTGCGAAAAGTAGAGCAAAGAGCTCAAGTTACTGATAATATCTTGTCAAAAATAAAACGCACTCGTTTAATCAAGCTTATTAGAGATGACAAAGAAACATTCTTTGAAACATATTAAAATTGCTTTAATAAATGTATTTTTTCTACAAACACCGTTAAAAGTTGACATTTTGACACGGCTAACTTTAATTAAAAATGCGATTTTATAGCGTAGCGTGTTAAAAGTAGTACTTTTAACACTAGTGTTAAAAGTAAATTGACATGACAGTTTGTCAAAAATGACAACATATATTAAAGTGATTTTTATTACTAAATGAAAATTACATATTTCTTGGATAATTAATATTAAATGTACAGTTTGTGTAATTCGAGATATTTATTTCCTGTGTTGCAGTACTTTCGGAATTATTATTCTCGCTATTACTTCATTTTCTTTATTAAAACACGAACTCATCTTTTGTATGAATTGTGACAACTTAATTTGACGTAATTTAATGGTTGCGTCCAGTTGTGTCAAAACGTATTCATGAGCTGTCAAATTTGGTCAGTGGAGTTTCATTATATTTCATAATAAAAATTGTATTTGTAGAAAAAATATTGTACGATACACATGTTAAAAATGCTATTTTATTTCACTCGTAAATTGCGACACTCGCTAACGCTCGTGTCGCAAACTTTTACTCGTGAAATAAAATCGCACTTTTAACACTTGTATCGTAAATAACTATTTTTATGTCTATTTTAGAATGTAGAAGCATTCTGATATCAATTTTAAATATGGAATTCCTTATATTCTACACACCATTATAGAATATTATTTCATCACTAGTGATGGAATGAATACCAGAAGCACCCTCTGTTAGTCTTAATGCGAGAGATAGTGATCCCAACGATTAATTAATAAGCGTAATGCTATGTTGACGACGGCTTGATTGCCTAATCCTACATTCGAATAAACTATATTTATACTATTTAATTATAGTCGTTTAAATTTCTTGATAATTATACTTATTATATTAATAATTTTGTGGCGACACCTACTGTCAAATTTAAAAAAAAATGAGCAGTAGCATAGGTACAGATTGTGATTTCCCTGACTTGCTAAAATGCTGTGCTTATTTTAAGAAATTGCGAATGTGAACTGTTTTCGTAGGTAGGCGAAGAAAAAATATAGTCTGCAACACGTTTGGAATGGTAATTCCGCACTCGTGGAACCGTCACACTTGCCTTCGGCTCGTGTGACGAACTTTTCCACTCGTGCAGAATATGCCACATTCGAAACTTATTAAAGAATTTACCAGTCTCTTAATATGTATGTTTTTCTATTTTTTGGACTCTAACTCCTTTTTTGTACTAATTCCTTGTTTTCTGTAACGACCGTGTTATACGGGTAGATTGGAATTTAGTATATAAATAATACAAATATGCATAAATATATTTGTATTTGTATACATGAAAATAAAGCACGTATTTAACCAGTGATCATTTCAAACCGCAGACACATGCGTTTCTGTCTAACGACTTCATCAGTGCGGGTTTGTGAAATGACGGTTAAAGTTTCGCTTTCGCCAAGTAAAAAATAATTTTATCCTATCACGTGACAAGAGATAATCTCGTGACATCTGATGGAAAAAAGAGACTCGCCGATAAAAGCGGTTTCCTATTGAATGGCTAAGCCATTACAGAAAAGGGAAAAACACATATATTAGTGTAGTCCATTAACTCGTAGCCATATGGCTTAATATACCAAAAAAATAAAGCATATCGGTGTATAAACACATCAAGCGTATGTATAATAACACAAATATGCATAAAACATATATATGTCTGTACACATGCCAGTGGTCATTTCAAACCGCAGACACATGCGTTTCTGTCCCACCACTTTACAGATACAGATTGACGTGTTGATATGCTATATTTACTGGAACTTTAACATTATTTTCTGAAGCACATGCTAATATTAATTTGTATAAATAAAAAATACTCGCATATACTTACGAGTTTCACTAACATTCGCACCTAATATCTTCGATCTTCCTGTATTTTCTATCCTTTCGTAATCTGAAAATATACCAAAAAAAACACACGAAATAAATTGTGGTATTTAATATACTATTAGAACCTAAAACATTTTCTAACCTATAAAATTATCGTCCGTGGATTGAAATTGATATTTGGCTTTGAAACCTTGACCGGGCCAGTCGGAATTCGCCACGAATTCGATAAATAAGGTAGAACCGGTGGAGAAAATTTCCATTTCTGTGCCTTCGTTGCACAGGAACTTAATGGCGGGCTCTGAAGTCGAACTCCCATCGTATATACGGATTATGTCGGCCCGATTTAAGCAGCTAAAAAGAAACGGGAATAAATAGAGTTAGCAAATTCGGGTCGCATGCGGTTGTGAACTGGACAAAACAGATGTATATAACTTTGTTACCTTATATCGCCTTTTTGCAGGGACACCTCTTCGAAGAGGACCTGGATTCTCTCTTTGTTTCTATTTGTTGGAAAAAGAAGACAAAACTATAAGAAACGCTTCGTTTAACTTTGTTACCGTAAATAAAGAAAAGAAAGCATTTTTTCTTTATGTAATTTTGGGTATAGAATTTATATAATTCTGTTCGTTTTTGTTTTAAGTTGTTAGAAGATTTGCGGTTGCTTTTATTTGTTTATACAACTGACAAAAAATGAAGTATAGAAATTAGTAATTTTATTACTTTACCTTTCAGCTAATTTTGATGCGAAAAACAATAACAAATATTATAATTTTGAAATATATTTTGTTATATACGCTATCGGTTGTCCGATGTAGAGTGGAGGTATGTTAATATAGTTTTCGCAAGTTGCGGCTGTGCCGCTAGATCAAAACCCCCGGCTTAGTCACACTTGTCATGAAGACAGCTATGGTGTTTGTGATGTTGACATTAGTCAATGAGCGGCGCTGAATATTTTTCTACGATTTGTCTGGAAGACTTTTGTAATGTAGTGAGGGTGTTATTTATGGTGAAAGTATCTTTCCAGCAGCATGTACTGATGATTCTGTAGTAAGATGAAATACGTGTTTCTATGTTTGGAATTACATTTACACACAAATATGGACTTGCATTGCGTTTCCACACCCGATTTTTAATAATATTTTTAGATTATTAATAATGTTTTTTTTAATTATATTATTCCATAAAATTTTTGGGTTTTCTTTTTAATTTGAACGAGTCGTTAAACACTGATACTGTATTTACTTGTACGATAAATTCAATTTCTTTTTAGAAATTACACTATAACATACACTAAGATTGGTTGACGTAATATAATCACTAACATACACGTAGGTATAGATGAAATAATATTTTAAATTCACAATCTTGGTTGAATGTATTAAAAATTTCTTAACAGTGGAGCAAAGTTAATGCCTAGAAATTTTTTGAGGACACCAGCGACAGAAGAAAAATAATTAATCTATTTTTTGGGAACACCGTACCAACTGAATTATCCATTCAAGAAGATTAGCATAGGTGATTATAAATGAGACTAATATAGAGGAAGCACCTGGACTCGACTTAATCTCAGGCAAAATCCTACTTGAATTACCAAAAAATGTCTGAACTTGATTACCTTTATTTACAATACTATACTACGAATCTTCCGTTTTCTGATCCTATGAAAAATAGCTGAAATGATAATGATTCCGAAGCCTGGTAAAAGGCTCGAAGAGATCACGTCGGATAGAATAATAAGTTTGCTTCTGGCATTATTAAAAATCACGGAAAATATTTATTTACAAAGATTAAAACCTTTACTTGAAGAGCAACCCTTCATTCTAAACCATCAATTCTGATTCAGAGATAAGTTTGACACTATCAAACAGGTACTTATCAAGATACTGCTCTAACTGTGTTTTTAGATATAAGCAAGGTATTCAATAAGATCTGGTATAAGACAAAAAAAATCTTCCTTACCAACATTTTCTTATTTTAAGATCCTATCTTAATAACACAGGCCTACAAAAAAAAATTTTTTTTGGTGCATCTCTGTTTGTTTGAATTGTCGATAAAGTAGGTAATGTACAGTATATTGACATACGTCATTTTAACTCATCAGCTCTAGTTTACCTACTACACTACCCTCATTGTGAATTGTTGTCGGTCTTGTTTGTAACTAGTCATTATTACAATATCATCGATAAAGTTTGTGTTACTATTTCATTATGGCTAGTACGTCCAGACGTTGTGTTAACGATCCTGATATATTTTGTTATGTTTGTGGTGAATACATACTGAAAAATCAGCGTAAATCGATTACAAACACAGTGCGTCGTTTGTATTTTGCTTACTTCGGTATTGAAATTCTACACCAAGATAAAGTGTGGGTGCCTCATAGTGTTTGTAAAATATGCGTTGAACATTTGCGACAATGGGAGAGAGGGAAACGTAAGTCTTTGAAGTTTGGAGTGCCTATAATATGGCGAGAACAAAAAAATCATTATGACGACTGTTACTTTTGTATGATTAATATAGTGGGCATCAACAAAAACAATCGCCATAAATGGAAATACCCCAATATTTCTTCAGTACAAAGACCTGCTCATCATTCAGAAAATGTTCCAATACAAACTTTTCACCAGGTAGTGCAGCAATCTCAGGAGGATGAAGCTGAAATACCTATTTCTTCCCAAGTAGATGACGACTTTCAATACTGCGGAATAACATCAGATCCTAAGCCATTTTCGCAGAATGAGCTTAGTGACCTCATCAGAAACTTAGATCTTTCGAAGGAACGTGCTGAGTTACTAGCGTCAAGATTAAAAGAAAAAAATTGTCTTTCCTCAGATGTTCGAGTGTCTACATATCGCACGAGAGAGGGAATGTTATTGAAGTTTTTTTCATCTTATGAAAATTTTGTGCATTGCTGTAATGTGAGTGGTTTGCTGGCTTTCATGGGTTTAACGATCTATCAGCCCAATGAATGGCGTCTCTTTATTGACAGTAGTAAACGAAGTCTAAAAGCAGTTCTTCTACATAATGGAAATAAATATGCTCCCGTTCCAATTGCTCACTCAACATGTGTAAAAGAAGAATATGAGGTAATTTCAAATCTTTTACAAAAAATAAAATATATTGAACAAAGCTGGGTGATCTGCGTCGACTTGAAGATGGTTAATTTTTTATTGGGTCAACAGAGTGGTTATACTAAATACCCATGTTTTATTTGTCTCTGGGACAGTCTAGCTAAATCACGTCATTGGACTGCAAAAAATTGGCCTGTGAGAGATGCTCTTGTTGTTGGGAAAAGAAATGTTATAAATGAACCCTTAGTTTCAAGAGAAAAAATCATTCTTCCGCCATTGCATATAAAATTAGGGCTAATGAAGCAATTTGTTAAAGCTCTCGATAGAAATGGTCAATGTTTCCAGTTTATTTCTCACAAATTTCCTGGTTTAAGTACTGAAAAACTAAAAGCAGGTATCTTTGATGGACCTCAAATACGTAAATTGATGAAAGACACAACTAATTTTGAGACTTGTATGAATGATGTGGAGAGGCTTGCCTGGCAATCTTTTGTAGCAGTTGCACAAAATTTCCTCGGAAATCATAAGGCTGACAACTATGTAGAACTAGTAGAGGAAATGCTGGTGCGATTCAAAGATTTAGGCTGTAATATGAGTATAAAATTACACTATCTCAATAGTCATCTACATCATTTCCAACACAATTTAGGAGATCTAAGCGAAGAACAAGGGGAACGTTTCCACCAAGACCTAAAAACAATGGAGAATAGATACCAAGGAAGGTGGGACAGTCATATGATGGCTGACTATTGCTGGGGAATCATGCGAGATTGCCCGAGTCAGTTTCATTCTGGAAAATCACTCAAAAGACAATTTCTTGATGTTTAATGTCAATAAAATATATATTTTTTCGTGAATTGTGTTTTTTTTTCTCGGGAACTAGAGCTGACAGAAGAAAACGGGTAACATTTTTGATATCGCCATGTAAGACATACTTAAAATCGGGTCTAAAATCTCCGGCACCAAAATGGTTGTAGGCCAGTGTAATAGACATTTTCGGATAAAACAAGTTAATGAATACACCAATATTTTTCCCATATTGTCTGGTGTACCTCAGATAAGTGTATTAGGTCCTCTGTTATACCTGGTCTATATGGCAAACTTGCCGACCACCAGGTTAACTACATCTGCTACATTTATTGGTGAAATTGCCGTCACACACAAATCCTGAACAGGTGACAAGAAATCTTCAAAAAATCTAGAAAAAATGGAAACGTTGCTGAGAAAATGGAAAATAAGAGTTCAACCCTTTCTTTCTATTTGGTTTACTATTACTGATTTATATTTGTTCTGGATTATTTCTAATTTAATTTTCTTAAATTCCTCTGACCACGCTGTCAATAGTTCTTTCAAAATGCGCCCAATAACTGTTAGTTTTTTACTAGTTTTCTGCCTGGTATTTTTTTAAATTCTATTAATTTATATCAGAGGCAACCGTTGTTAGTCGTTTCTCTATAATTTTCGTATAAGACTTAAAATCAGTGGTTGATAGGCACATATCTCTAAAATTTTCGTATTTGGAAGCATCTCTTTTTTATGGATTGGCAACATTAAGGTTTTCTGTCACTAACTTGATATTTTTTCAGTTCGTCAAGGCATTCTAAATATCTAGAACATTTTTGTCTTCATTTTCTGAAAATTTTACCATCTCTGGCTTAGTTCTGTCTATTCCGCAAGTTTTTTTTCATTAGCAAGTAAATTTATTTTTGTCTTTTACCTCATTGTTCGATACTTAACTCTATCAGTAATATTAAAAAAAATGTTTTCAATATATATACCAAAATGATTTACGATTTGACTTTTATTCACAATTTACTGAAGAAAATATTTCCAGTGAGATATATTCATAATTGATAGGCTTAGATTTGGTTCGAATTTTTTATGGAGGGGACCTTCGTGAATACTACAAAGCTTTTCGAAACTCTTTAGAAATAATCATTTATTGTTTATGTTCATCAGTGAAGCATCAGCAAAATTCTAATAATATCGAATGAACACGTTACTTAGATATTGTCCCTTTTTGTTAGATGTACCTAATCGATTCGTGACCTGTATATGCAAAAGGAATTTTTCCAAAGCTCGTGATTACATTTTCCTTTTTTTTATCCTACCATTGAGTTGATTCTATATATAGCTGAATCTCTTGCAACATTAATTCCATGGTAATTTCGCTGTAAACTTTTTTAATAAGCCCTCGAATATCTCTAATTTAGTAAATGTAAAGTTTGTATTTTTCCGCATTCCGTCCCTTTTTTTCATGTACTTTTTAATTTGAAACGCAATAGATTAAATTCCTTTTCTTTGCCTTGCAGTTTTACGACGGTTCAAATACTCGAATGTTTGTCTTTCTAAAAAGTACAATCGAACATCTAATTTAACAATTTTTTTTTAGATTTGGTTATATATGTTTTATATATATGATCTAGTTTGAAATTAATTTTATGAAAGACAAACCAGGGGAGCTTGTGCCGATAATTTAAAAAATATCGCTTCCTTGTATACCGAAGTATGATCAATCAATATGCACTTTTTGGATTTAGGATTTTAAATAAATTTTAACTGGGTCATGTTGGTCAATGCGTAGGTCACTAGATTATTGACTAGGAGAAGCGGATTTACTTTTATCTACAATTTCGTTCATCCATACCAGTCTTTCGGCCCCAACTGATGTTACTTCAATAAAAATCTACCCGATGTTAATTAGCTTAAGCTATGTTCTGCTTTATGAAAGAGAAGGAGTCAGGCTGTTGTAGTTAAACATTTATATAAAAAAGAACAATAACAATAATAACAATTCCTCGTAAGGTTCCTGAGGTTCTCATACAGGGATACACAGACTTATAGGGAACAGGGGCCACTCGGGAAAATTATAAGCTAAGGACGGGCCACTACAAAGAATACTTATTAACACAAATATTTTTATTTCTAAATAGTATGGATTACTACAAATGATAAAAATAAAAAAACATTCAAAAATGTTTGTTGTAATTATGTAATCGTAATGTAATCTAATCATTACAATGTAATATTTCATGTTTTATTATTTTGATGCATGACATTGTATTGACCTAACAATTTTGTTTATGTTTGGCTCCACATTACTTGTCGCCACACGTAAAATTGCTTCCAGATTTTCATTTGTCAGATGGTTTCGATTTTTTGTTTTGTTAAGTTTCATCACTGAAAACGTTTGCTCACAAATATACGTCAATCCGAATAAGCTTGCGCATTTCAATGCATTTATTCGCAACTCTTTATAAGCGGTTTTGTCAATGCAACGGCAAAAGTTGAGTAAATTACCTTCATTAAACTATCATAAACTAAATTATCATCATTATGCATGTCTATCAATTCCAGCTGTATTGATTCCGGTGCATTTTCGGGTGAAATGTTGAAAGGATTGCTGAAAATGTCTAATATAGGTTTAACTTTTTTGAAGTCTAGAAAACGATCATGAAAAGCTTGTAATAAAATATCAATTTTTTCAACATACGCGAAATTGGCATCAGTTTTATTGAAAATTCTTTCTTTGGAGACTGTGGTTCAGTAAAAACTTAAAAAAGGTATATAACCCCTTACCACAATTATTAATCGTATCCTAAATACGCATTTCGACAACTAAGTTGTCATCATCAGTATGTAAAAACCACTAATTAAAAAGTCGCACATGGGGCACAGTAGCTTTACTGTGCCCCATTTTGTTGTGATTGTGATTGATTTGTTGTGAATTGTGTCCTTGAAACTCAATTTGCTTTGAAAGGACGAAACATGAGAGTATAACTGCGAAATCAATTGATATTTACCTTGGAGTCGCGTATTTAAGACATTCAAGTGATTTGTGATGTCTACAAGAAACGCTAAGTCACACAGCCAATCAGGGTTGTCGAGTTCGGAGATGTACTTTTTCTTTTCCGCCAGAAATATTTTGATTTCTTCAATCAAGTTAAGAAACCGTTCTAGTGACAACCCACGACTTAGTCACCTTACTTCAGTGTAAAACAGGAGATCACCATATTCGCTTTCAATATCCACGAGAAATTGTGTGAATTGTCGGTGATTGAGACCTCGTGATTATATAAAGTTTACAGTAGGTACTACAACTTTCATCACATTTTCAAATCTCAATAATTTTGAACAGAAGGCCTCTTGATGTATAATGCAATGAAACTGCATTAATTCCTTGGTATCTATGTTCTTAGTTTGTAAATACTCTTTTAACATAGTTATTATCCCAGATTTACTTCCAACCATTGAAGACAAAACCGTCAGTCGTAATTCCAGATAATTTCGTTAAATCCAAATCCATTATAGAACATTTTTTCAGAAGAGCTTTTTTCAGAAGAGCTCCCCCTGGTTTGACTTGTCAAAGAACTCAAACCAATCAGTTCTTCACTCACTTCAAAATTTTGCGTTACACCTCGTAAAAATATTAAGAGTTGAGCAGTGGAACTTATATCTGTAGATTCGTCGAGTGCTATAGAAAAATACTCAAAACTTTTCGATTTCGTAGCTAATTGCTCTTCTATATTAGCTGCTAATGTGGTAAGTCTTCTTGGAACAGTCATCCGATTTAGTTGAAATTTCTCAAACCTCTTTGCATCTTTCGGACACATTTTTTTTTTGCGGCGATATCTAAACACTGCTTAACAAATTCACCATCTTTAAAAGGCCGACAAGTTTTAGCTATTATTCGAGATATTTCAAAGCTAACTTCAGTAGCTGTTTCAGCATCTTGGGTTGGTTTTGTAAACATAGCTTGCTGGCCTATTATTTCCCATTCTAAAGTGGCAATTTTTTGTGTTCATTTTCGCCGGTTAATTTGGTAAAAGTATGATGCTGGGTTTCATAATGCCTTTTCACATTATATTCCTTCGGAATAGAAACACTACTCTTGCATATTAAACAGACACTTTTGTTATGCGATGAAATAAAAAAGTATTTTTCGGTCGAAATATCTTGAAGCTGTCGATTTTCATCTTCAACCTTACGACTACGTTTTTTACTGGGGCCTGGTTTATCCATATCAAAATTGATATTATATTGTTACGTACGTAGATGCCATAAAAGTTATACACTGCGTCCAAGATAAGAATGAACTGCTTGGAGATCTCGGGAATGGTAACAGATACAAAGTTGTTTAAATGGGAAAAAGAGTTCCGCACTTTAGTAACCTTTTACATGGCATTTACGTAATTCAATTATGTTTCTTGTTTCTGGAGATATTTAGAAAAATGTTTTTTAAATTTTTTTTTTACTTTATTTTACAAGTTATCCAAAAATAAATAAACTTCATCATTGGCACTTTTAAAGCTTTACAAGATAGTGTTGTTATACTTTTTTTTTATATTGACGGAGAAGAAAGTTTCATTATGAATTCAACGGTGTATCACACATTAAGTTTTCGAAATTAGTTGTTGCTGAAAAAGTAAATTTATTATTTTTTTGGTATTTTTGTAGTTCTTCCCTAGTGATAATAACGCGCTTTGAGGGTAGCCTAGGTAAGTTAATTATACCAAATACAATGTTTTAATAAAAATGATGGAACACAATAAAGTAGTGTTTTGAGAAATACGCTTTTGTTATTTTATAAATTGCATGTGTATTTTACAGTTTTATTCTGAACCCACAACAGATGTTTAATTTTATCTGGATATGCGCTACAAAATAATGATTTATTATTTTACAACAATTTTGACGTTAATATTTGTAAGTTACGTGTTACTTCTTCTAAAGTTTAGTGTATTGTTGTTGCTGTTCGTATTGTTTGTTATTGTTGTTTATTATTTTTGTTGTTCGTTGTTATTTATTCACTTAATAGTGCACTTTGATTTAAACTAGAAGAAGATGAAGGAGAGTTAATTAAAACGTAGAGCAGCTGAGCCAGAATACACAATGTAGAATTTTTTATGATCTACTCTCTTATAAATTTCTTCAAAACTTTTCTATTATTCGTCGATTTCTTTACATTTATACATAATTTCCTTTATTTGTGCTATGATTTTGTCCCGTATTTGTTCAGGTATCTCGTTATCTTTCCATAATTGTCTTACATGTCTTTGTTTTCGGTATATATTCCAACTCCATCAACCTTCTCTTAATATATTCTAGAGTCACCGTATTTTTTGCTCTTCACAAACATACACGTTTATATTATGTGGATTCTAATTTGTAAACATATGCGTATAATTATAATTTAATGATATATCTCTTTCTCAAAATTTAAAGTAGCTTTTAAATTGAGAAACAAAATCATTTTAGCCGGCCCCATGTTGGGTGCCAAATATTTGTTATATGTGAAAATCTCGAATGCTAAAACGCAATGTCTTTGCTTTGAAATAAGTAAATAACTAAACTAGATATAGAAATAAATAACATTTGGAATTTACTGCAAGTGAGAATTAATGAATATTAAATCACATTCTTACATGTAAATGTCGACTTATTTAATGCGTATAAATCTACAATCCGTCAAACTAAGTTTGTACTAGTATGCAGAACACACTCTTTCGCGACAACGAACTTCCTGGTAGTTAGGTTAATTAAGAATTAAGAAATACTGAAAAAACAAGCCTATCAACGCGAGGAAACGTACAGACGACCGTTTCGTTCTAATTGGAACTTCTCAATGTACGGCATTCCCTTTCGATGACGACCTTGCTTTTTCATTTCTATACTTTCTGTATATATAGTTAACATTTGGAATTTACTGCAAGTGAGAATTAATGAATATTAAATCACATTCTTACATGTAAATGTCGACTTATTTAATGCGTATAAATCTACAATCCGTCAAACTAAGTTTGTACTAGTATGCAGAACACACTCTTTCGCGACAACGAACTTCCTGGTAGTTAGGTTAATTAAGAATTAAGAAATACTGAAAAAACAAGCCTATCAACGCGAGGAAACGTACAGACGACCGTTTCGTTCTAATTGGAACTTCTCAATGTACGGCATTCCCTTTCGATGACGACCTTGCTTTTTCATTTCTATACTTTCTGTATATATAGTTAACATTTGGAATTTACTGCAAGTGAGAATTAATGAATATTAAATCACATTCTTACATGTAAATGTCGACTTATTTAATGCGTATAAATCTACAATCCGTCAAACTAAGTTTGTACTAGTATGCAGAACACACTCTTTCGCGACAACGAACTTCCTGGTAGTTAGGTTAATTAAGAATTAAGAAATACTGAAAAAACAAGCCTATCAACGCGAGGAAACGTACAGACGACCGTTTCGTTCTAATTGGAACTTCTCAATGTACGGCATTCCCTTTCGATGACGACCTTGCTTTTTCATTTCTATACTTTCTGTATATATAGTTAACATTTGGAATTTACTGCAAGTGAGAATTAATGAATATTAAATCACATTCTTACATGTAAATGTCGACTTATTTAATGCGTATAAATCTACAATCCGTCAAACTAAGTTTGTACTAGTATGCAGAACACACTCTTTCGCGACAACGAACTTCCTGGTAGTTAGGTTAATTAAGAATTAAGAAATACTGAAAAAACAAGCCTATCAACGCGAGGAAACGTACAGACGACCGTTTCGTTCTAATTGGAACTTCTCAATGTACGGCATTCCCTTTCGATGACGACCTTGCTTTTTCATTTCTATACTTTCTGTATATATAGTTAACATTTGGAATTTACTGCAAGTGAGAATTAATGAATATTAAATCACATTCTTACATGTAAATGTCGACTTATTTAATGCGTATAAATCTACAATCCGTCAAACTAAGTTTGTACTAGTATGCAGAACACACTCTTTCGCGACAACGAACTTCCTGGTAGTTAGGTTAATTAAGAATTAAGAAATACTGAAAAAACAAGCCTATCAACGCGAGGAAACGTACAGACGACCGTTTCGTTCTAATTGGAACTTCTCAATGTACGGCATTCCCTTTCGATGACGACCTTGCTTTTTCATTTCTATACTTTCTGTATATATAGTTAACATTTGGAATTTACTGCAGTATATTTTCAGTATTTCTTAATTCTTAATTAACCTAACTACCAGGAAGTTCGTTGTCGCGAAAGAGTGTGTTCTGCATACTAGTACAAACTTAGTTTGACGGATTGTATATTTATACGCATTAAATAAGTCGACATTTACATGTAAGAATGTGATTTAATATTCATTAATTCTCACTTGCAGTAAATTCCAAATGTTAACTATATATACAGAAAGTATAGAAATGAAAAAGCAAGGTCGTCATCGAAAGGGAATGCCGTACATTGAGAAGTTCCAATTAGAACGAAACGGTCGTCTGTACGTTTCCTCGCGTTGATAGGCTTGTTTTTTCAGTATTTCTTAATTCTTAATTAACCTAACTACCAGGAAGTTCGTTGTCGCGAAAGAGTGTGTTCTGCATACTAGTACAAACTTAGTTTGACGGATTGTAGATTTATACGCATTAAATAAGTCGACATTTACATGTAAGAATGTGATTTAATATTCATTAATTCTCACTTGCAGTAAATTCCAAATGTTAACTATATATACAGAAAGTATAGAAATGAAAAAGCAAGGTCGTCATCGAAAGGGAATGCCGTACATTGAGAAGTTCCAATTAGAACGAAACGGTCGTCTGTACGTTTCCTCGCGTTGATAGGCTTGTTTTTTCAGTATTTCTTAATTCTTAATTAACCTAACTACCAGGAAGTTCGTTGTCGCGAAAGAGTGTGTTCTGCATACTAGTACAAACTTAGTTTGACGGATTGTAGATTTATACGCATTAAATAAGTCGACATTTACATGTAAGAATGTGATTTAATATTCATTAATTCTCACTTGCAGTAAATTCCAAATGTTAACTATATATACAGAAAGTATAGAAATGAAAAAGCAAGGTCGTCATCGAAAGGGAATGCCGTACATTGAGAAGTTCCAATTAGAACGAAACGGTCGTCTGTACGTTTCCTCGCGTTGATAGGCTTGTTTTTTCAGTATTTCTTAATTCTTAATTAACCTAACTACCAGGAAGTTCGTTGTCGCGAAAGAGTGTGTTCTGCATACTAGTACCAACTTAGTTTGACGGATTGTAGATTTATACGCATTAAATAAGTCGACATTTACATGTAAGAATGTGATTTAATATTCATTAATTCTCACTTGCAGTAAATTCCAAATGTTAACTATATATACAGAAAGTATAGAAATGAAAAAGCAAGGTCGTCATCGAAAGGGAATGCCGTACATTGAGAAGTTCCAATTAGAACGAAACGGTCGTCTGTACGTTTCCTCGCGTTGATAGGCTTGTTTTTTCAGTATTTCTTAATTCTTAATTAACCTAACTACCAGGAAGTTCGTTGTCGCGAAAGAGTGTGTTCTGCATACTAGTACAAACTTAGTTTGACGGATTGTAGATTTATACGCATTAAATAAGTCGACATTTACATGTAAGAATGTGATTTAATATTCATTAATTCTCACTTGCAGTAAATTCCAAATGTTAACTATATATACAGAAAGTATAGAAATGAAAAAGCAAGGTCGTCATCGAAAGGGAATGCCGTACATTGAGAAGTTCCAATTAGAACGAAACGGTCGTCTGTACGTTTCCTCGCGTTGATAGGCTTGTTTTTTCAGTATTTCTTAATTCTTAATTAACCTAACTACCAGGAAGTTCGTTGTCGCGAAAGAGTGTGTTCTGCATACTAGTACAAACTTAGTTTGACGGATTGTAGATTTATACGCATTAAATAAGTCGACATTTACATGTAAGAATGTGATTTAATATTCATTAATTCTCACTTGCAGTAAATTCCAAATGTTAACTATATATACAGAAAGTATAGAAATGAAAAAGCAAGGTCGTCATCGAAAGGGAATGCCGTACATTGAGAAGTTCCAATTAGAACGAAACGGTCGTCTGTACGTTTCCTCGCGTTGATAGGCTTGTTTTTTCAGTATTTCTTAATTCTTAATTAACCTAACTACCAGGAAGTTCGTTGTCGCGAAAGAGTGTGTTCTGCATACTAGTACAAACTTAGTTTGACGGATTGTAGATTTATACGCATTAAATAAGTCGACATTTACATGTAAGAATGTGATTTAATATTCATTAATTCTCACTTGCAGTAAATTCCAAATGTTAACTATATATACAGAAAGTATAGAAATGAAAAAGCAAGGTCGTCATCGAAAGGGAATGCCGTACATTGAGAAGTTCCAATTAGAACGAAACGGTCGTCTGTACGTTTCCTCGCGTTGATAGGCTTGTTTTTTCAGTATTTCTTAATTCTTAATTAACCTAACTACCAGGAAGTTCGTTGTCGCGAAAGAGTGTGTTCTGCATACTAGTACAAACTTAGTTTGACGGATTGTAGATTTATACGCATTAAATAAGTCGACATTTACATGTAAGAATGTGATTTAATATTCATTAATTCTCACTTGCAGTAAATTCCAAATGTTAACTATATATACAGAAAGTATAGAAATGAAAAAGCAAGGTCGTCATCGAAAGGGAATGCCGTACATTGAGAAGTTCCAATTAGAACGAAACGGTCGTCTGTACGTTTCCTCGCGTTGATAGGCTTGTTTTTTCAGTATTTCTTAATTCTTAATTAACCTAACTACCAGGAAGTTCGTTGTCGCGAAAGAGTGTGTTCTGCATACTAGTACAAACTTAGTTTGACGGATTGTAGATTTATACGCATTAAATAAGTCGACATTTACATGTAAGAATGTGATTTAATATTCATTAATTCTCACTTGCAGTAAATTCCAAATGTTAACTATATATACAGAAAGTATAGAAATGAAAAAGCAAGGTCGTCATCGAAAGGGAATGCCGTACATTGAGAAGTTCCAATTAGAACGAAACGGTCGTCTGTACGTTTCCTCGCGTTGATAGGCTTGTTTTTTCAGTATTTCTTAATTCTTAATTAACCTAACTACCAGGAAGTTCGTTGTCGCGAAAGAGTGTGTTCTGCATACTAGTACAAACTTAGTTTGACGGATTGTAGATTTATACGCATTAAATAAGTCGACATTTACATGTAAGAATGTGATTTAATATTCATTAATTCTCACTTGCAGTAAATTCCAAATGTTAACTATATATACAGAAAGTATAGAAATGAAAAAGCAAGGTCGTCATCGAAAGGGAATGCCGTACATTGAGAAGTTCCAATTAGAACGAAACGGTCGTCTGTACGTTTCCTCGCGTTGATAGGCTTGTTTTTTCAGTATTTCTTAATTCTTAATTAACCTAACTACCAGGAAGTTCGTTGTCGCGAAAGAGTGTGTTCTGCATACTAGTACAAACTTAGTTTGACGGATTGTAGATTTATACGCATTAAATAAGTCGACATTTACATGTAAGAATGTGATTTAATATTCATTAATTCTCACTTGCAGTAAATTCCAAATGTTAACTATATATACAGAAAGTATAGAAATGAAAAAGCAAGGTCGTCATCGAAAGGGAATGCCGTACATTGAGAAGTTCCAATTAGAACGAAACGGTCGTCTGTACGTTTCCTCGCGTTGATAGGCTTGTTTTTTCAGTATTTCTTAATTCATAGAAATAAATGTATAATTACCACAAATAAATACTATTCAGTAATGCTTACCAAAAATGATATTTAAAAATTTCAGTTAAAATAACTGAAATCCCTATTAAATTTCGTTTAACACCCATAAAGAAACAATATAGGTCGAATTCATATATTTTCAGTATACAAGAAAGAAGTCGTGTTTTGTTAATGGGCGACTGTGATTTAGTACTCCCAGCGGTTCTTCATTGCGCCCCCTGAACCTGAACACACCCCGAACACAGCGAGGCATATTGATATAAACTCCAACCTGACCCGACCGCACATTTCACACAGTTCCACTCTCTAATTAAATTTAACCCTGTAGCATATACATACGTATAGACACATCTAGATCACGCTTACACTAACGCCATCTCTGCTGGAAAGCCTAGACTACATACAATTAGACCATTAATTATTATACGTCGAACTATCGGCGAATTAATTAAGAAACAATTATACGAAAGCGCCTGATGAGAAGACGAACTGTGTCTTTGAGGACTGTATCGCGGCTTGAACGATAATAATAGCATGCTAAATACGCGTAAGTTCCTCTATCTTCAGCACAACTAATTTATAAATTGATCGGATTGCCGGCGGTTCCGTAGTTTTTGCATGTATCTAGAGGGCGTTTCTATGGCGGGATTTCGAAATATTTTCAAGGAAAGCCTTAGGAGAAGCCTCGACTAAATCGGTGAATTTCTCTGGAACGACATTTAAAGGAATCGTGTAATTAATTTATAATTTATTGCATAACGATTGCGTAGAAACGCTTGAAGTTGATTAATTTCGAAGGCTTTATCGAATTAGCGAAGGTAGTCTTTGTGGTTTTGGAATTCGAATTAGGCCAATGTGTAAATTGAGTTTAAAAGTGTCTAAGATTTAGAATTTGTGTTCGGTTTCGCTTAACTGTTCTTTAGGAAATATATAAAATTAAAATAAACACAAGACAAGTATTTCATCCACCTGATGAAGCCATTGTATGGCGAAACAATATTGTAGTGGTATTTACAATAAAAGAATTTTTGAAACTAGAAGTTTAATTACTTATTTCTTAGCGTTAAACACAAGACATTGGCTTCGCGTAATATTATCATTAAGATAACTATATTAAATAATAAAAAAATTTTCAGTAAATGCCTTGTAAATAAAATAACACCATCTCAATGACAAAATGCAATTATATTTTTGTATAAAAAAGAAAAAAACAGACTAATCAACCTTCTTAGCCATGCATTCTACCAAAACTATAAATGAAAAGTCTTTCTTTGGAGGCTGTGATTAAGTAAAAAGTTAAAAAAAAGGTGTAAACACCTTGCTACAATGAACATTCCTATTCTAAATATGTATTTCGACAACTAAGTTCTTATCTTCAGTAGGCAAAACTAGTATTACAATTTTGAACATGAGGCACAGTAAAACTAACACAAAGAATCGCGAAACACTTTACAAAGCATCCCCGTATATACTAAGTGTAAGAAAACTGAAATTACGTCCACTTATTCCTCTACAGACATGAAAAATATGTGATTGTTCTCATGCCCTCCATTTTCTACCTCTTTTCTAAGAATGAAAGGGGACAGTTAGATGGAACAGGACCGTTGTCCTCGTTGAAATTATTATTTTTGCTTTTAGCGATATGCATACTTTCGTATATATCGAGCCTCGGATTGCTTACATCTTTGATAAGTTTTTGCCCATCTACCGTAATGTTATGAACGGCTTCTAATACACGGCGTGCGTCACTAGATTTTTCTAGACCATCCAATTTAAAATATGCTATATATGTTCTTTATGACGGGTTATTATTGAGCGTTTCGTTTGACCTATATATCTCCAATTACAATCACGGCAATTAATTTCATATATACTCGATTTATAGTTCAAATCTACTTTATTTTTGGTATTACCAAGAAGAGCTTTAATTGTGTTTTCTGACCCAAAAGCAGCTTAGAGACCTTGCTCTTTAACAACTCTCAAGGTTTTTCGTAATTTAATGGTATGGTAAATACATACAGGGTCGCTATTATGTATGGTAACGGTCAAGTGTCTCGAGAAAGGTTCGAGCTATCTTAATGAAATCCTGTACACAAACATAAGGAATTTTTTGGATCTTTTTTTTTTTTCTTATCCCGTATTTTAAATCCGAGGCTAACTTAACTTTTATTTTAATGGTACCAGTGCTTGAGTTTGCCATCGTTAGAAAGATCATTTTTTTCTGAATTCAGAGATGCAAATATAATGCAAATATTCTCTTTTTCAAAATACTTTAAAAGAAAACGGATAAAAGTCGTTCGGTCTCTTTTGGGGTAACAATAATAATAAAAAAAAATTATTAAATAAGAAACTATTTACAAAAGGTGTTTAAAGTGTCCACCATTAACTCCCTGGCAGTAATGGATATCGAATGATGCCTCGAATTCGTTTTCCCACCAAATCAAAGGTACACCGGAAATTTCTTGCCGAATTCGTAATTTGATATCTTCGTAATTTTTTGGCTTGTTAACGTAAACCCAACTTCTTAAATACCTCCCAAAAAAGGTGGAGCTAAATGTTGTGACCTTGCCGACCATTCGATAGTTCTTCGTCGGCCTATCCATCGGTTTGGGAAAGTAGCGTTAAGAAAGTTTCTAACTTTAATGGCATAGTGTTCTGGTGCACCATCTTACTCGAACCTTATTTCCTGGTTTTGATTAAGTTGAGAGATGATATTTTCTTACAATAGTTCTAAATACTTATTTGCTATCAAGTTGCCAGCCATTAATGAAAAAAGATCCTACAATATTGTTGCTACTAAATCCCATCCATACATTTAATTTTTGAGGATTTGATCCAACCACGTGCAGATTTGTATCAGCCCAGCATCTACAGTGGTGTCTGTTAACATGACAATTTAAACAAAATGTTGGTTCATCTTTGAAAATTATATTTGAAACAAAATTTGGATTGGGATTCATTTTTTACATTATAGCTTCGCAAAATTCAATCCTATGATCAAAATCATCTTCACTTATAACTTGCACTAATTGTATTTTGTAAGGATAAAAATCTGCTTTTATTATTTTTTGAACTGAGCGTCTCCACATACTGTAGTTTAAAGCTAATCATTGAACAGAAACCTTACCATTGTATATTACATCATAAAGACATTCAATGAATTTTTGACATTAGTTTTTGTTTTTTGTCTTCCTAATTTTGAATGATTGTTAACGCTGCCTGTATTCCTGTATCTTTTCACCGTTTCTGAAACTGTTGTGCGTTTTCTGTCACCGTATCGACCCATTGCTATTATTAGAATTATTTCTCTTTGAGTTAGATATATCTTAATTCTGTATGATAATTGAAATAAAACTAAAACTCACAGATGGACGTCAACGGTTGTCAAGTTTAATTAAATACTTGATCCGTCATCCGTAGGTTCATAGCCAACTTGCTACCAAACCGCGACCAAAATAAAATAATGCAAGTAATAAGGAGGTTGCGAGCTGAACTGCAAGATCTCCCCCTCTGGCCTGAACCTACCTGGTGATGGTCGTCCCGAGGATATACTCTGCCGGTTAGCTCAAATGAATAGGAGAGTGTCGCGAGTCCCTAGGTCGCTTGATGGAGGATAGACTCCACCGTATTAAATAAACCCGCAGAGACCCCCAAAAATACGGAAGCAGGCGGGACCCTGGTAGCTTCAATTTAATGGCCTGCAGCGATACAAATGATATTCTAATATTATTTACAAGTTCTCTAATTGTCAATTGACGATTTTTGAGCAAGGGATCTTTTATTTCCTTAACGTGGTTTTTATTAGTTGATATGAGATCGCTCTCCATTTTAAAACGCCATTGTACTATTCAAATATTCGTTCTTGAGATGTGCTCCTCACCGAAACCTTTTTCCAATATTTTCAGCGTATTTGTGGACGAAATTTCGTTCCGCTAACAAAATTATATACTAATTCTTCTCACAATAAAATCCGATATTACAAAAACCTATTTCGGTACAGAAAAACAATCGTTTGTTTACTTACTAACAAGAATAATGACATGGAATTTTGTACAGACGTTAAATTTCAGGTGTTCGAATTCTTGATATAAGTTTTGATGATTAATGGTGCCAACGGAATAATTGTTTTGCACATACATCAAATAGGATATTGAAGTTTTTAAATTATACTTCCCCGGACAGTCTTATTAGCGTAGGGGGTATAATAAACTGTCCACCACGATCCCCTGAGTTAGCGATCTACTTCTCTGGGGATATATTAAAGAAAAAATTTATGGCTCTGCATGTAAACGTACTTTAAGCTTAGATGAGTTACATGCCAATATTTTAAATGTATTAGCTAATACGAGTATAACACCTAACATCTGAGTTAATGATCGTGAAGAATTTTATCGTTTAATAGTTAGAGTACTACCAGGTGTAAGATAGAGGGCACTCTAAACATTTTATAAAGTAACATTTCGAATATTTTAATTATTGTGTGTGATAGAAAAATTTGAAAGTGTTTTAGAAATTCCGATTTTCACATGTTAAAAGTAGTTTGCGGAGGTGCGTCTAAAGAGCCATTAAGTTATTTCCAAGATTATTTTGAATATGCAAATATTACAACATTGGATGTGGAACGGTCGTTTTCGGCATTAAAACATGTTTATTCTGCACGTTGCACTAACTTAAGTGAAACAGCTGTGGAGACATATCTGATGATTGGAATATTTGAAAAATCTTAATCAGATAATGAATTCACTGATGATTCATAATGCGGTAAGTGTTTTATAATTTTTTTCTTATAATTTAAATTAAATGCAAAATAGCATGCGTACGCCGCTGGTATGTGTGTCGAATTTGCCATCTCCAATAATTAATCCAAATTGTGATATTGAAGAAACGGATGCCATATTTCAAGAGAAACTGATCGGACTAAGCACTAACGAAGAACTTAAAGTACAGTTTAGAAACGGATATCAGATTTTTTGGCTTCAAAAAGACATACCTGTTACCTATGCTGTATATTGGAATATCGCAAAAAAAAAATAGTGCTTTTCCATCTTCGGACCTGATGGAAAGGGGTTTCAGCGCGGTTGCTAATCTCCTAACAAAAAAAAAAAAACAGACTGGACATCACTGACCGAGGAGATTTGAGATTAAACCTAACTAAATCGACGCCAAATTTTGAAAATTTGTTATTAAAGCATCAGGTTCATCCCTCCCACTAAAAGCGTTTACTTTTTGCTTAGTTATGTTATGTAATAGATACGAAATTTTGATTTGGTTCGTTTTAATTTGAATTCTATTAATAAATGTAACGGGTGTTTTTTTATAGAGGTATAGAACTTTGAAATGGAATAAAACAAAGATGAATTTTTTAAATTGACATGAAATTTACTTTATTCGAAAGATAATCTTCTGGAATTATAATTTAAATATGACTTCTGGCATATGACCGCCACGGCTGGCTCGGACGTAGTCTAATCTGGAGGTCCAATTTTCGATGACTTTTTCCAACATTTGTGGCCGTATATCGGCAATAACGCGGCGAATGTTGTCCTCCAAGTGGTCAATCGTTTCGGGCTTATCGGCGTAGACTAGCGACTTCACATATCCCCACAGAAAATAGTCTAGCGGCGTTAAATCGCACGATCTTGGAGGCCAATTCACGGGTCCGAAATGTGAAAGTATGCGGTTACCAAACGTTTCCTTCAATAAATCAATTGTGGCACGAGCTGTGTGACATGTTGCGCCGTCTTGTTGAAACCACAGCTCCTGCACATTATGGTTGTTCAATTGATGAACGAAAAAGTCAGTAATCATGGCTCTATAGCGGTCACCATTGACTGTAACGTTCTGACCAGCATCGTTTTTGAAGAAGTACGGACCAATGATTCCACCAGCCCATAAAGCACACCAAACAGTCAGTTTTTCTGGATGTAACGGTGTCTCAACATATACTTGAGGATTAAAATCACTCCTAATACGGAAGTTTTGTTTATTGACGTATCAATTCAAACAAAAGTGAGTGTCATCGCTAAACAAAATTCGCTTATGAAAATCTGGATCAACGGCAATCTTGTTTTGGGCCCATTCACCGAATCTACGCCTTGCTAGGTGATCGTGTGGCTTCAATTCTTGCACGAGTTGGATTTTGTAAGCACGCCAACCAAGATCTTTCCGCAAAATCTTCCATAAAGTGGATAGACACATATCCAATTCCTGTACACGATGGCGGATAGACTGATTCGGGTCTTCCTCTATGCTACGCTCTACAGCAGCAATGACTTCTTCTGTACGCACTGTACGACGTCTCTGTGGATGCGTATTATCATTTAGAGTAAACGTTGTGCGAAAACGTTCCATAGTTAATCGAATTAATTGCTCTGATGGACGATTATGTTGACCGTAAAATGGACGTAGTGCGCGATACGTATTTCGAACAGAACCATGATTTTCAAAATAAATTTGCACAATTTGGAAGCGTTGTTCAGGCGTCAGTCTATTCATGTTGAAATTCCAAACCAAACTAAACATAAATCACTTGACGGCTGACAAAATGGCCGCCAGTTAAAAAAGTTTTGCCAACCTAAAATTTTATACCTATATGAAAAACACCCGTTATATTTAATTTCTAATGAGTTGATTTTTCGATGATTTGTTTTATTGCAAACACATGATCTTGAGTGCTTCTTCCGCTTCTAAATCCACTTTGTGATTCCTCTAATGTTTTTTCTATTTTCGTTCTAATCCTTTTTTCTATTATCCAATATTTTTACAGTAACGTTTAGTAACGTAATACCTCGGTAGTTATTACACTCCTTCATATCTCCTTTTTTCCATATAGGTACAATCAACGCTTTCTTCCACTCCTTTGGTATATATTCTTCTGTCCATATCCTGTTATAGATGTCTAACAACATATCTTTGCCTTTATGTCCTCCATTCTTAATCATTTCTGACGTTATCTTATCCGAGCCTGGTGCTTTTCCATTACTCAGTTCTTGGATTACTTCTTCCAATTCTAGTCTGCTTATTTCCTCCTCTGTATCTTCTTTTACTTCCTCATCTTGCTCAGGTTCTTTGGTATGTTGTCTGTCGTTCAATAGCTCCCGGTAATGTTCTCTCCATCTCTCCATTTATTTATTTATAACCTAATTTTGCCTAATTTATAACGTCTTCTTAAATTTATAAATGTATTGAAAATGGTTTCATTATCGACATTTAGATTATTTATTTCAAGTAGAATCCTTTCTTTAATGACTTGAATATTATGCTTGTTATCATTGTGTTGCCGACCTAAAGTTCTATACCTCTATAAAAAACACCTTTTATGTAACTTAAAATGTTCTTTTTATGTTTTTCACCATATAGTTCCAAATTTAAATCTTTAAAAATGACTAGCACTATACCAGATGTCAAAAACACTTTTGAAGTCGATGAATTTTGCAAAAATTCAATATTAGATAAGCAAGGTTTCTACTCAAAATCGAAAAACCTGACAAGTGGTCTACGAGACAAAAAAGTTTTGGAACTTCTGACCTATCACCATTTCATAATTTTTTAATCGTATCCGGAGTTCACACGACTCCTGGATATCTACTTTGTTATTCATAATAATATATTGGTCCGGCCATGTCTAAATTCAGTAGTCCTATATTTTATGGTTGCAATCCATTGAGAGTTGCTTCCGTGAACACACCCCAGTTCAGCTTTGATTTGATAGTTTGTTTTGATCTTTAAAAGTGAGATCTTAATTGGTAGTCGGGTTTTTCCACGTTTCAAAACAAACCAAAGGCAGTAAGTTTCTTCTCAAGTAATAAACTTCCTGACGATGAAAGCAAATGCAAATTTTAGACATTTATGTTTTGAAGGCCTATCAACTTGAAAACCAAATAAGGTTTTTTTAGTACAGCTTTTTTTTTCAGGTTCAGTAATACTGATCCGACAAACCGCAATTCCGTAACTCTTTTGGTTCCGTGATATTCGTGAAAAATCGCAAAAATTTAAAATGTCGAATTTCGATGTTTTGTGCAATGCAGTTCATATATTTTGATGTACTGATTGAGATAAAGGAAACCGCAGTTCTGTATCTCTTTTGGTTTTCGAGATATTCGCGAAAAATTGGTAATATATAAAATGTCGAATTTTGGTGTTCCGAAAAATGCACTTTTTGTATTTCGATGGGCTGATTGAGATAAAGAAACCGGAATTCCATATCTCTTTTAGTTTTTGAAATATTCGCGAAAAATCGGTGAATAATAAAATGTCGAATTTCGAAATTCTGAAAAAGACACTTTATATATTTTAATGCGCTGATTACGACAAAGATGATAAATGAAACAATAATAATAATAATGTTCTTTAATGTCCAACAGAAATAAAATTCCAACTAGAGGACAAAATATAACTTAAATAAATACGTAATGTAATTACATAGAATGTAGTGTTTAAAATAGTAAATAATAAAATTAAAAAATACAATGTAAATATAAAATAAAAAACAAATAACAAATCATAAGCATATATAGTGTAGTCAAAATTAATTTCAATTCAAAGAAAGAAGGAATCAGGATAGTATTTGTGCAATTTGTGTACCATATGTGACAAAATTGTTTTAAGTAAGATACTCGATCTGCCAATGAGAATTGCGGAACAGTTCGACGAGTGAGTTAAATGTCCTGGAACCAAAAAATTCAACTGTGATAAACAGAGTGGACCAATTCGGAGCGAAAGCAGAGGCGTGACTAACGAATTGGTTCCCGCATGCGAAACATTATTAATATCTAGAGATATACTATCATGAACGGTGCTGATATTATGTTAGATACAAAAAAAATGTAAGACGGTTTTTCTAGATTATGAAACGTTCTCGATGATACGTATAAAAAATAAAATCTAAAATGTATGTAATTAGATGATTAAAAAAAACTTACCGTCTTATGCGTTTTCCGTGATTTGAAAGTCTGGAGAAGCGCGATGAAATATTGTTAACATAAGGTGCGTCTCTAAAGTTATTTCTCGGTTTTTTTACTGTACGCTCCTTCAACATTATTAAATACACAGAATACAATTTAAAAAAGGTATATAACCCCTTACCACAATTATATACCTTTTTTAAATTATTATTTAACCACAGTCTCCATTGAAAGAATTTACACAGAATACACTTTCCTGCTGCTATTATACGTGTACACACGATGACCGTGAACAACATACTAAGTAATCGTATGTGCGATGGGGTACGCGGGAACCAATTCGTTAGTCACGCCTCTGCTTTCGCTCCGGATTGGTCCACTCTAGTGATAAAATAGACAGACAGTCAAACCTGTCTTTTAATAAATTAGAGAGGAATTAGCAATTAGATGTTCTCTTCTACCACTAAGAGAATTCAGAGTATGCGTTCCAGAAGAAACGTACATGCAATGCCTCTTTTCGGATATGATCCATCACACTTTAATGATAGTAACGAGCCATCGAAAAAATTCATAATTGGAGTAGACTGTGAAATTGGGTTGGTACTTTAACCACTTCCACATTATGACATTTATTATTTGACATTGAAACTATAAGTTTGTATCAAATTTGTCAAAACTCTTATTAAGAAAATTGTTTGTGTTTAGATGTAAATGGACAACATTTTCAACAACTTATGTAGCTATATGTAAATTTTGATTATGATTTCGATATTAAATAAATTACTTGTTTTCTTTTTTGTTGTAGTATCATTTCAATGCCATAGCCATTTTTTACAATGAAACCAAATGAAACTGTCAAGCTTCAAGTAATGTGTCATTATGTGGAAGTGGTTAAAGTATCAACCCAATTTCACAGTCTACTCCAATTATGAATTTTTTCGATGGCTCGTTATAATGTTACAATTGTTCTTCAAGACGTGGGTTCTTTTAGAAAATATAACGAATGGTGGTAAAGAAAATCAATTCTAAATTGTACATATATTACAATTTTTTTTATACTAATCTAATAAATACATACGAGTATATTAAACAAATAAAAACTTACGTGTATTAAAAAGAGTTTAGTGTATATACGATTTAAATGTGTTTTAAAAAATAATTTTCTTCTATTCCAATCGCATACATATAAATAAATATACCGCTCATGGCACACTGCTCACGGAATAAAAGGAGATAGAATTTGACGACATTTTTACGTACTTCCTGCTGTTTAGGCAACCCAGTCACTGCCGTTGTATAAACATCTTTGATAGTAGTGTTCGCAGGTAGTGTTTACTGTTTATTTATATACATGTGACGTTTTTTTTTCAGTTCCGTTGATTATTGAGATATATCCATATTATATTGCGTTTATTGTAGTTTAAAATAATATTAATTGTATTTTACTCTAAAATATTTTATGTTATATGACTGTGCCGATGTGTGGATATGATTTAATATATATAATTTTTTTTAATATATTTAATAAGTTTTGACTTCAAAATAATAAAGCTCTTATTTAGTAGCGTGTGTCCGTTTTTCTTATAATTCCGGGGAAAATAATAAAAACGCTATTTTACTAACTAAAATTGTTGTAATAGCAAGCGAGAGAAAAATTTAAGTTGAAGTGCAAACAAATCTTTTTATTTTACATCTATTGGGTTTGTTTTTAAGAATAAAAATGAATTGTTGTTTGCCAATATTTAAATATTAAGAAGGTATTTTAAAATTTAATGTTCATACATTATACAACAAGACACTTGAAAATACTCGATTATACGAGACGTATTGCCTGTCTTTTTAGGCAATACGTCGAGTTTCGAGAATTTTCAAGTCTCGAGTTGTATACAGATAGACTATATCATGATAATAAAAAGAAAAAAAAAGTTGTGCGAAACGAGCCATGATGACAGCTATCAAATCTGACAATTTGGTAATGTCAAATTTTTTAAGGCGATACCATAGTAATCTAATAGTAGTTTTGGCAGCGAATATTCAAGAGTTCGTATATTCCGAATATATCGAGCGATCAAGATAATTTGTAATCGAGTTAACCTTGAATCCGAAATCGTATGTATCTACTTGAACTTACATTAGTTACATTACACTTACATTACATTGCACTTACATTACAAACGTCAAGTAAAATGTCAGTTGACAGCTAAAATAACAACCAAATATAAAATAAGAATTTATTGTCAAAAATACGCGAATGTTCAAGAAAAATCAAGAAAAATGTCGTAAATACATTCGTCCTCAGTTGCATAGTTTACTTTAACTGTTAATAACTAACCTCTGTCTAATATAGTGCTGTTTTTGATGGTGAAATAGTATCTGTGCACAAATCATATATTTTAACAACTTATTTCGTATAGTACTTAAAAATGGCATTTTCAATGGAACATAAAACGTTTATGGTCGAATCATACTTTCGAAATGGTGAAAAAATTGACGGCGTATGGAAATATTCCAATGAAGAAGCATGGATTGAATTTCGACAGGAGTTTCCCGATAATATTATCGATTACGCTCATTTCTGCAATACATTAAACCGGGAAGCAGTAGACGGAAAGATAAACGAACACCAGAAAACATTGCGATTATCCAAAACGTAATGGAGGAAGCCCCTACAACATCCATTAGGCATTTGGCACAGCAAGTGGAATTATCATATGGCACATGTCAAGTAGTACTTAAGCAAGATTTGGAATTATATCCATATCGATTAACTTGTGTGCAAGAACTGCATGCAGATGATTTTCTAATACGAGCTGAATTTTGTCAATGGTTTTTGAACACGTTTGATGACGGTATGTTGGATAAAACATTCTTTACAGATGAAGCATGGTTCCATCTAAGTGGATATGTTAATTCGCAAAACAAGAGGATTTGGGGTACTGAAAAACCCCATGTTTTTGTAGAGGCCCCTTTACATTCACCAAAAATTGGTGTTTGGGCAGCAATTAGCCGATGACGTATAATAGGGCCATTATTTTTTGAAGGTAAATCAAGCATTTAGTTATAATATTAACTTTCTAGTCTTTTTAAATCATTTTTCAGATAATCTAACTGCAATTAGATATCAACAAGAGATTTTTAGAACCTCTTATAAATCAACTTCATGATGGTAAATTGATCCTAGGTTATTTTCAACAAGATGGAGCCACCGCACATTCAGCTAGGACTACAATAACCATGTTGCGGGAGATTTTTGATAACAGACTTATTAGTCGGAATACAGAGAATATCTGGCCTCCGAGGTCTTGCGATCTTACAGACTACATTTTGTGGCCCCATTTAAAAAATTCTATTTATCGGATACCTCTACACAATTTAGAAGAATTAAGGGCGAGAATAACCGAAAAAATTAATGAAATTAATAATAATCCAGATATGTTGCAAAATGTCATCAATGGAGTTAGACGAAGGGCTCATTTATGCTTGCAACAAAATGGAGAACATTTTCAGCCTTTATTGTAATAGTTTACTAAAATCATAAATAAATATATTTTTCTTGAACATTCGCGTATTTTTGACAATAAATTCTTAATTTATATTTGGTTGTTATTTTACCTGTCAACTGACATTTTACTTGACGTTTCCACACGAAGATCCTGCATTTTCATTGGTTCATAATTTTAGAGTGATATAGTCAAAGATATATTTTCATTAGATTTCGAGTAGAATTGCCACATCTAGCTGAAATACTTATATTAGCTTTTTAGATATTTATGCAATCAATATAGAACATTTACAAGTTGAATAGTCTATCTTTCAGGAAGTACGTAAAAATGGTAGCTCCCATGTTTGCGCGTGTCGGACGTCTCTTTTGTGCGGTATATTTATTTAAGTACATGGTTCCAATACGAAACGTAAATTCCTGTATCCCCTCTTTTCTTTCCCGTTCAAATCCAAAAGATTTTCTTAATTTGAAAATTCTTCCTAGTCTTGTTGCCTTACTACATCTTTGTTACTGCGCATTTTTAATTATATTTTTTTATAACTAATGCAACTGAATTTATGCGAAACTTTTCCAATTTATATTCACCGTTTACATCAAGTCAATTTTTTTCTTCTCACATTTTTCTTATTATCTCCAATGCCCATAGAAACACCTTTAAATTTGTATGTTGGTTTTCTTACTAACAATTTCTCCATATGGAGTTGCCTTTTATCATAACATCTTCTATATTTCATATCTTAAATAGGTCTTCACGATAGATTTCCGAAGTTATCTTTTATGTAATTTTGTCTAGTGTTAGTAGTTACAACATTCTAATATGGATTAATTTTATTTGCCTAACCATTACATACAGAATGCTTTCAAACTTATAAATACTGCCAAAATTTAGATTTCAATAAAAATAGAAATAATGTTACAAACGAGTGACAACAAACCTTTTATGGAAACATCGTACAAATCGAACAACTTTTGATACACAAAGTATCAATAATAATACTACAATAGATACTTAAAAAATCGACTTTGAGCACTTTCCACACCCAGTCCCAAATGTAAGTAATAAGGAGAGAGGATACCACATAGGACAGCCATTCTAATCTACTTTATATATAAGTATAATACAGAGATTTTAGTATTAACGGATTACGAAACTGTTTACAAGATCTTATAATGAATCCCAAAGATTTAACAGTTGCGATGCACATATCGTAAATATCGTGTACGAGGAGTTATTAAAGACCAGATTGCTGGATTACTTCAACAACGCTTCTCTCTTTTGTGATCAGCAATATGATTATCTAAAAAATAAATCCACAATCCAAGCTATCTGTGAACTAGTTGATAGCGTCATAAGTGGTTTCGACGTGCTTTAGAAAATATCTGCAATACTACTGGATTTATCTAAAGCTTTTGACTGTGTTCGTCATGAGATATTACTACAAAAATTACAATACTACGGCATCAGGGTCAACCTTTGAAATTATTCCAATCATATCTTTCAGAAAGAAAACAAGTAGTAATGATACAAATCAGTTCTTCTAGAGAACAACTGGTCAAGTATGGAGTTCCGCAAGGTTCCAAGTTAGGACCAATATTATTTCTGATATATGTCAATGATTTATGCGCATGTTTTCACATGTGTAAAATAATAATGTTTGCAGATGATACCACCCTAGTGTTCAGTGCTCCTACAACTGAGGAATTGACAATAGCGGAGTCATTTGCAATATCTGAAGCGGAAGTATGGTTTAAAGCCAACAACTTAAAATTAAATATGGATAAAATTCAAAAAATCAAATTTGAAACTAAACCATGTAACCCAAACTATGTCAAAATGTTGGGCGTCTACATTGACTCATGCTTAAATTGGAATACACATATAAGCTACCTATGTGAAAAGCTAAGTATACCTGTTTATCAAATACGAAGAATCGTAGAAATAACAAACATAGATACAGCAAAACTAATATATTACTCAAACTTTTACTCACTCATCAATAGCAGTATTATACTTTGGGGCAGCACAGGGCATACAGAGAGAATTTTTAAAATCCCAAGAAAATGTGTAAGAGCAATGATTAGTGCATTCAGTAGAAAACATTGCAAACCACACTTCATAAGATTGAAAATATTAACAATCTCTGTTTATATACAACTGTTTGCTTTTTGCCAAAACAAACATAAACAAGTTTGAATCGCAATCTAATATCCATTTTTACACAACTAGGAACACGTCATCTTTCCAAATTCCATATCACAGGTTAACTTTAACTCAACAATCTGCTAAATACCAAGCCCATAAAATTTTATAATCATTTACAACAAAAAACCAAAGAATTACCATTACATAAATTTAAAATACTAATAAAACATAATCTAATACATAGTGCCTTCTATAATATAGAAGATTTATTTACGTCTAATATGTAAAAACCATTATAAATAATATTACTTAAACTATATTAATATATGTATAATTTTCATTCCATTGTGACATTCCATGTATTATTATTTAATCGTAATTCTGAATTAAATAAAACACCTAGATCCCTAACATCATCCATTCTGAGAATTGAAAAATGGTTCAGAGCATATGAGAATAGATCTGAACTGGCAACAAGAACATACGAGACAATTCCACATTTGCCAGTATTCAAGGCGATTCGATTATGTCTACGCCACTGATTAACCAAATAAAGATTACGGACAGTTCCTTATAATCGTCCAACGACAAACTCTAGAAAATATTTTAAGATCATCCGCGCAAGCTAGCACTCTACAATCCAAGAGCATAACGAGATGATTAATAAAAATACTAAATAATAAGGGTCCTAGAGTAGATCCCTGGGGAACGCTTGACAATGGAGTATACTGCCTGGATTGAAAGTCATCGTAGTAGAAGTAACTAGGTGTGTTACACAAATAAGAAGAGATTAGTCGAAGTTAACCATTCAAGAAACCGAAAGCATTTAACTTGGTTAACAGAATAGTTAATAGTGTGATGTGAATTATCCACAATATTCGCGAACAGTCTAACGATAACTCACATGCGCGAACGTACCACCGTCTCTAGAAAGACAGAGGAACTTCGGGGTTATTCTTGAAGATCTATAGACTATAAGAAGACTGGAAATGGAGGGAGAGATTCATTCGATACCGAATTATCGCCGAGTGAACTTACATAAATACAAATACATAAATGTGCTTATTGTTATTAATTAGTTTTATATTGTTATTCGTTTTTACATTACCGTTAGTTTTATTTAAGAACCCGAAAAGTACACTACATACTACAAGTACATTACAATAGAATAAAATGCTCTAGTAAAGGCAGTACAAATTACATCTTCTTGTGCCGGAGCATCTAAAGCTCTCCATCGAATCAGTATGTGAAGTAATGTTAAAACTTACAGCTAACAAAACGGTCTTGTGCAGCAATATGAATTAAAAAAATTAAGTATGTAATGTTATTAGATAGTTATTTTAATTTAATCCGACTATTTACTAGACATAGGGAAAGAAAAAAAGGTTCTTCAGATTTGAGAAGTAGCAAAAGTTTATAACTCTCAGCTAATCTTCTTCATGTAAGCAATGTTCTTAATGGAATTTAAATAAAATTCCATTTTAATTTGACTTTATTGAGAGATCTGTTAAAAAATTCATTATCTTCAGAAAACTTATTTCAGTCGCAGAAAAAAAAAGAGGCAAAATTCAAATTCGCTCATGTTTGATTTAGAAATAGATAAAAAATTCAATTGACCTTATAAATATTTCAAAGTCGTGGAATAATCAGAATACATCCCGGCGAGCTCGTAAAATAACGCGGGCCGTAAAACAAATAACGTTAATTCCTGACCGAATCCGGGGAGCAAGAGATGAATATTTAAGATAAAGTACGTACCTGGCTTTGAAATGATAGGAACACTTTATGTTTTTGGGGTAGCTGGAAGGGTACCTCGGCGAATAGAAATTGCCGTAGTAGGCCACCATGTAATCCGTACTGGAGAATTGGTAATCGCAAGCGGTTCCGGATAGTTTTTGGCCGCCAGTCTTAAACAGTCCTAGGCATTAGAAAATATATTTTATGTTAGTATAAAAATCTCGTATATAAGTTTGGTTTTCAATTGACACTGATAAGATATTTTATACTAAGGTTTAGTATATATAGTATATATAGAACTAACAACAATTTATCCAAATTTATAAAAAACAATAAAGATTTAACAAACAACAATAAAATGTCAGGAGTCTATGAGTTAACCTGCGGTAGTTGCCCTATGACGTATATCGGACAGACAGGTAGATCGTTTGAAATACGAATCAAAGAGCATTTTTCTTCATTTAGAAATAATAAAAGTGACTCTTTTTTATATGCGTCTCATATTAATTCAACGAACCACAATTTTAACAGAGAATTTAAAATATTACACGTAGAAAATAAGGGCAAAAAACTTAATTTATTAGAGTCACTTGAAATCAATAAATTAAAGAAATCCGACAAGATATTAAATGATCAATTAGAAACAAATAATTCACCCTTACTTAATTTATTTATTTTATACTCAGACAGTCACATATTGTATTTTTCCATAGAATTTCTTTACTTCCCTGTAATATAATGTAAACCCCTAGTTTTTATTACTTAAGAACAGTATTGTATAAACCGAAGTGAAAGTTTGTGAATATACATTTTGGTAATAAAAAGAACCCATTCCTTCAAATATTTAAAATAAAACATGTGTTTGTTACCGTATACTTGTGTTAAAAAATTTGTAAATAAGTTAGTTATATGTCTGATGAAGCTCAGGTTGGAGCGAAACGATCGTTGTAGTGTCAATTAAAAAGTGAAATTCATTAATATTTGTTTTATTTTATCCTAATAATAGTTTAGTATATTCCTTGGAGTATAATGAGTTGAAAGTATATAAAAAGAGTAAATAGTGTCAAAACGTTAAAAAGATTGGAAATTTTAGTATGTTTCTATGTGAAGAAATAATAATAAGAACAGTAATTTTCTTTTGGTTTTTCACTTTTGTCAAGTGTATTTCACTATTTCTCAAAACTATTTCACATTTAATTAAAGAGGGTGCTGTGTATGTCAAATTATTTCCCTTTTTGTCAAAACTATATCATCAGAATAATTGCAACATACATGAGTAAGTAAAACCCCACGGCTGTCTGACAACAGGCAGCGCTGAATTTACTTCTACGCTCGGTCTAGGTGATTTCTGTGATATCGCGATGTGGTTATTTTTTGTGACTATGAAGATTGTAACTATGAAGATATCCTTTCTCCAGCAGGAGCGTACCGATGAGTCTGTAGAAAGGCGAAATACGTATCTGCGTCTCTGGGGAGGGATATGTTCGGACACGTTCACAAAAAATATTAATAGTGAACCTGTATTTGTGTTCTTCACACCAGATTTTTAATAATATTTTATATTATTAAAAATACCATTGTATTATACAAAACTATATCACATTGTTATTACATGTATGTATGAATGAATGCTGAAAGAAGGCAAAATAACAAAATCTCGAACGTGCTTTAATAATTATTAAATAATTAATTCGCCAGTCCAGAAAATACGACAATTTAATGTTTTACCGAACACTGTAAGAAAAATTTACAAGACAAAATAACGAACGAGATGAAAAAAGAATTGTTGGGCATCGTCAAAATAAATTTACTTAAGATGAGCAAGAAAGAAAATACAATTTAATTGATGAGGATTGTACTTTAACACTAAAACAAATAAAAACCAAATTGTTAGAGGAAAATCCACAACTAGATGTGAGCATATCAACCATTGACAGAACGTGTTACAGCTTCAGAAACATTATGAATTAGAGCATGCAGTTGTTCTTCATCCGTAGGCTGTCTTCTCTTTATGATAGTCTTTCATTGGTTAAACAGCTCTGCAATTGGGTTTAAAAAAGGACTGTACGGGGGCAGAAATACTGGTACATGTCCATGAGCTCTGATCAGTTGTTGAATCTCATCCGTTCCATGAAATCGAACGTTGTCCATGACAAAATATGCACCATGTATATTATCTTCGGCTAAATGGTCATTCAAAGATGTCAAGAATTAAAAGTGTTCTACATTGTAAGGCCTGTCTTGAATGGTGAATAAATATAATAAATTAATATAAATTGCAGCAGCAATCGAATAATTACGGCCTCTTAATTGGGTTTTAACTTTGTTGTAGAGTTTTTCTGTGATCTTCCATAAGATTTTCAGGAATTTACTTGAATCCCAAATTCATCAATAAAATATATTTTTTCTCTATGAATCATTATTCTTCTATACAGAACGGCATAATCAAACCTACTTTGGATAATATCTGGCGCGTTACGCCTTTCTGGCATCAAGGAAACGCGTTTTGCAGAATAGTGAAATGCTTTTGTCGCTCTTTCAATAGTCGTTATGCTCACCTCTTGTTGTGAATTTTCTCTAACAATTTGGTTTTTATTTGTTTTAGTCTTAAAGTTACATCCTCATCAATTAAATTGCAGATTCTTTATTGCTCATCTTCAGTAAATATATTTGGACGATGCCCAACAATTCTTTTTTCATGTCGTTCGTTATTTTGTCTTGGAAGTAGCTCGATACATGTTATTTCAGCTTTAATAGTTAAATTTTATGATAAAGAAAAATATAATAGAATCCTAAGTTATTAGAATATAAAATAAAAGAATATGCTAATATTATAATTGTATACTAAATATTACATTTAAACTTTAAACTAATTGTTTATTTCGTCTAGTTAAGACTCAAGCTCACGTTCGGATTTTCTTTTTGTTCTAATTTACGCGCTGGGTTTCGTGTCTTTTTTCAGGCACTCTTAAATTCCTTTCCTTCTTTGTATTTAATTTTGAGTTTCTTTTGTTTTCGGATCTTTTTTACGTTTCAACTCTCATATTTTTTATTCCACTATACAAAAATGCATTTTTGCTTATTCTCCTTGATTCTTTTCTTCTACATTTTTCCTACTTTTGTCGTAATTTATTATTTTAGAAATAAAATTCTTTTAGTTCACAACTTCTTTTGTCCAATTATGTTCAAGTGTAAATTTAACCTCGGCCTTCTCAATGCCGGTGTTTTAATTTCAAAATCTCGTCTGGGTACTGGTTGTCCGACGTTCGAACTTCCTATTGGCACATTTCGATATTTACAAGTTTGTTGTCCCTTACTTAACCTCACATTCTACACGAGTTTGACATTTAATTTTTTCACGACTTATTTTATTTTTCCTTCAGATCCTGCACGTTACTTGATGTATTGATGATTGTTGTTATGTACCTTGGAATTTCTCTTATCGTAATGGATTCGTTTTATAATCCACTGGGCCTATCTTATCTGGGTTTTCCTCTGTTAAATATATAGTTTGCATTGCAGTTGTATTACTTACATCTGTAATAGTAATTAAGTCTTGGAAAATGTTCCTGCAGTGTTCGATAAAACATTAAATTGTCGTCCTATCTGGACTGGCAAACTATCATCGTTCATTCCTCTGATTATTAAAGAACAAAGTTTTTTATTTTGCCTTCTTTCAGCATTAATTTTTACATACATGTAAGAACAATGTGATATAGTTTTGACAATTGAGGAGCAATCAAGCAAAACTGGTTAAATCCATTTTACATGAAAAATAAACTAAGTATGTACTATTAGTAAGAGCAGTCAGATAAATTCATTGGTGAACCCAGAATCAAGTAAAATGCAATATTTCAATGTTGAAATTAAGTTTCACAACCTAACCAATCAAGCAAAACTGGATAAATCAAAAAAAAAAAATTTTAAATTGACGTTTCAACCAAAACTGTATAAATCCGTTTCTAAAGATACCTGCAACAGAACTATGACTGCAGTGTTATAAGTGCCTAAAATAAAGGCATCCACTTTGAAAAAAGCCAATATCTATCAGTGTCATTATTACTTTGAACGAACACCACAGTTTACTCAAGAAAGGAAAAGCGATTCTAATGGAGTTAGAAGAAGAAATTGACTTAGATCGTAACCTTCCAACATAAAAAAATAAAAACTATTCGTCACCCAATAGAACAACAATTTGGCGCTAAATAAGAGGAAGACAAAAATTTGGGCTGGTACAAAAGGATACTGTCTGAAGCTAGTGATGAGCCCGAAGACAGTGACAACGAAGAATGTGACCGACCGTCTTGAAGATGACCCTGGCATACATATTTAAAAATCAAATCAAATTTCATTTCCAAAAAATAATTGGAGTTTTAGAATAAAATTTTATGTTAAGAAACATTAATAAAACGGTTTTCATTTTGCTTAAATAAGAAACAAAAAATTGTCTTTAGTTTCGACCTAAAATTTTGATGTTAAATCATCCTTATTGATTGCATCTAGTACGTAGTAGTATCCAATAAATACAATTTTTTTTTCTTTTTTCAAACAAAATCAGGTATATCCACTTCTAATCAGGCAAAACACGATAAATCCATTTTATTATTTTTAATTACCCTGGTGTGAGTGGAAAAAAAACTATTGAAATTTGTAGTTTGATGTATAGTGACAAAGCTCTATAGAATACACGGGTTACTCTTTGTTTAAATATATGAGTTTCATAAATAAACGTTTTTCATTCATATCTCGAAACTGTTTATAATGGATTTAACCTAAAATGGATTTTGCCTGATTGCTCCACAATTAGGGAAATAGTTTTAACGAAAGGGGAGATAATTTGACATACCTACACATCACCCTCTTTAATTAAGATGTGAAATAGTTTTGAGAAATAGTGAAATACATTTGACAAAAGAGAAAAACCAAAAGAAAATTACTATAATTTATTTTATTAAATCGTGAATACAATAAATGTTATCTTGTACAGTTCTCTCAACAGAAAGGTTTACGATCTCAGACATAAAATCAATACAATATTTTTAGGTCTGACCATAATTATTTTATGAATGAAAAATTTGGAATGTCGAAAGCGACGAAGATAAATAGAGAATAGTGCTCGGTCCTCATTGTTCTTAATAACGGGTGTTCATTTGAAAAGTCAATCTAGTAGCATGTGATTTACTTAGAACATTTTGAAGTATGTCGTAAATTAAAATTTACTACTTAACCTACGAAGTCGTATATTTTGACAGTTTCATGCATACAAATAAATAACAAATGTGATTGACATTATCAAATGTCATTTTGATTTACGTTTACGGAACAACAAACACATACTAATATATATGCGTCTTATTCTATCAAAATTTCAAAGTAACCTAGATTGACTTTTCAAATGAACACACGTTATAAGCAAATGCTAATGTTATGATTATTTTTTATTTACAAAGAAAACCTGTGTTGTTAGATAAACTACATTTAGTGTAGTGTTCTTCTTTGATTTAAATGTCAGTAATTATAGAGAAAACGCGTTGTATCTAATTGTACGTCATTCTAGATCCATGATATATATTGTCGGCAAGATGTCAACTATAAAATTATAAGATGTCAATTATAAAAAGGTCAATAATGAAGCAATTAATTGCTTCGACTGTTTACAGAAATCTATCGGGATTATATCCAAATGAAGCAACGAGATAATAAACACAACTTAGTTCTAAAAGGAACTTTTTTAAACAGGTTTTATCAAAACAAAATAAACGGAAAAAATGTACACAAAACTAGGCTTATTTGACAGGTGTGTTATCTTTTAACACCGCAAGCAACTATTACCCTGTTAAAAATATTTACAAGAAACATTTAGAATTGATTCAGAAATTATGTGTGTATATATGGATGTCTATATTATCATCAATTTATAACATTTTGTATTTAAATTAATAAAGTAAAAGCTTTCAAATATAGTTTAACAAACTAACTTTTTTAGTTTCTCTCATACAGTTATGACAACATGTAAACGGCATTAATGACTTACAATAGAACTTAATAAACACCTACTAATATAACAGGCTTAACAACCAATTTCAAATTTCCCGATGACGTCATATACATTAGTCCATGTCAACCTTGTCACAATTGAGTTAAAGATCCAATGTTTTAATAGGTGTTAATTATATTTAGAAGTTTAGCTTACTTTATAAATAAAATACACTCGGTATTAGCTAATTTATAAACAATGGTATATAAATGTTGTAAAATATTCATATAAACTCAATTTGAAGTCGTCTTTTTGACCAAACAACCTAGAAAGGCAAAATATGAAGTATGTTTTAAATGTCTTTCTTTGGAGACTGTGGTTAAGTAAAAACTCAAAAAAGGTATATAACCCCTTACCAGAATTACTAATCGTATCGTAAATACGTATTTCGAGAACTAAGTTGTCATCATCAGTAGGTCCACGTATACACTGACTTTAAAATAAAAATATATTGACTGCATTACTGCATGTGTTAGCTTACAGTGCCCCATGTGTGACACTTTGATTAGTGGTTTTACCTACTAATGATGACAACTTAGGTGTAGAAATACGTATTTAGGATACGATTAGTAATTGTAGTAAGGAGTTATATACCTTTTTTGAGCTTTTATGATATAAAAGCTTTAATGAACACGTTTCACAAGGCTTGTTAGTAATTATGAAACTACGGCCAAATTCATTATGTTAATATGTAAATGGTGGGGTATTGTAAATGTCAAAACAAATGATAAAGAATTTAGTCTCAAGGATGTTTTGTAAAAACCATTCTCCAGCCAAAATGGAGAATATTATAAATTTTTGGAAAATTCTTCCTCTGGTTGGGTTTTTGGAAAGATATAACAAACCTTAAAAATAAATTGACTAATGAAACTCATTAGCAATTTCATATATAACCTACGGTTTACTGGAATTGACAAAATACTGTGTTAACGTATTAAATTTAAGTTATTTACTACCCGGTAAAATACAATACAAGCGCGATTTGGTAAATATCGAACAATGGCAGTATTTAGTTTCAGTAAGACAGGTATGTGAAACTGAGTCGAAATTGAGAATTCAAAATCTTTTACCTTTTACAATTTCGACGAAAACATTTGGTAAATTAACGGTAAATATGAATAATGATATTGTAAAAGATGATGTTTGAAGTACTTCTAATATATTACTACCTGAAAACTTTGATTTAGATTACAGTGAAGAATAATTTGAGTCTGTTCAGGAACAGTTATCAGTCTTTGTAAATATCACTGGTTATTGTGCTAGATCGGTGTTAAAAAAATTGAACTGTGATAATTGCAAAATATTTTTAGTTTTGTATAAAGCCTGAATGCTCATACATTAGATTCACACTACAACTTTAGACGCAGCATGTATAGAACAGGACTTCAATATCCAAATGTTGATGTTGTTAATGCAGTGCTTTATACATATATCACAGTTCAAAATTTAGTATCTGAGAGATATCAACAGTCATTTTTAAAATACTCATCCCAAAGAAATTTGATATGAAACTGTCTTTGGATATTATAATTAAATCTGATTTATTTCTTTCACATTTAAATTGTAATCAGAAGGGCCACTCTAACTATAATATTTTATATTTGCTTATTAAAACATCCACAAATATTTTTTTAAATAATTATTTAAAAAGAAGAAATGATATAATTGCAACAAAGAGTAGACACTTAAAAAAAATTAAAATAATATAAAAGCCCGCGACGCAAGCCATTACCATAAAAAAAGCAGTATAAAATGTATACGCGAATAAGTCTTTGTAGTGACCGCTTACGAAACGTTTGGTCTGTCGGGCCGCATTTAGCCGGAAGATAAACAAATCAAATAATTTATAAGCCTAAAATTTTAGATTACTTTACTTGTAAACTAGCAGATTTCAAAGATCATTATGTTGCAGCTGACGCTTTTCGCTACAAATCCGTTAAGGTCTGTCATCTCTCGCGCGGCCGGACACGCCCGTCAAACCGACAGCAAGGGGTGTTTTTGATAATAAACCATTACTTATATAAAAAGCAGCACATATTAGGTACCACATTATTAAAGCTTATGACGTCCGCTAGACAAATGACCCGGTCGGTCTGTCAGCATGAAAATAGCCGAAAGTACTTGACAGACCGAAATTTAGCCTAATGAAAAAAATTGTCAGTATATTGCGGTACTTTATATATCTAGTGACTAGTTGCAACGCTCGTCAAAATACGTTAGTTTGCGTTAGTTCTCCCAAAAAACATAGGCTTGTCTCTTTTTTCCTTTTGACTTTACAAAATGAATTGTTTCGTGTGCGAAAAAAGCGATGATGTGAAACCATTCACCGATGAATTGTTCGACAAATTTTTTACAAATGAAACAGACATGAAATATACATATCTCTAACTGTACACATGGACAATACACCTCGTATTTTCAGCATTTACTTCTGCTTAAGACACGTGTTTCTGCCATCTATAGGCGTCGTCAGTCAAGCTAGTGAAGCAATGTAATACAAATGATACAAATCTTTTTAAGAACAGATTTGTATCTGTATATACATTTACGCTGAAATCGTCTACAAGATATAGCAAATTTCGTCCTATAAGGTGGCACTATTTAATAAGTAAATGCTGAAAATACGAGGTGTATTGTCCATGTGTACAGTTACATATATGTATATTGCATGTCTGTTTCATTTGTAACAAATGCGTAATACGTGCATATAACGTATTGATATACTTAAACCTTTTTTGTACGTTCGACAAATGCTCACAAATTTCTGCTTTTCGGAATATTAAAAAGTTAAAAAAATGAAATGTATTGAAATACGGTAGGAAACTGTAGAGATGTCAATTCAGCGAGATTCGCAATTTTCCAATCAATGTATTTCAGTAGAAAAATGACGAGAAATTTTTGAGAAAAGTCGGGGGTTTTGACTCTAGTCTAATCCTATCATGTTGGAAGTCATTGAAACAAAAAGTTCTAAGAACAATATAACTTGCCTTCAAAAATTTTCCTCATTAGAGGCGGCCATGCTTTTTTGATAATGGTTGGTGACACGTAATCTGTCACAAACGTATAATTTTGAATGAGCATGGCCGTCTGTAATTTTAAGGCACGTTATGTTACCGCGATATGGCAAAATGTTACACTTGAAAAATGTTATGTGTTGGAGGCGGAAGAACATGAATGAATATTGCTGAATGGTAGATTTGAGTTGAACTAGTTTGATGGCGATCCCACCCCACATGCAGTTGAAATGCTTTAATTGTAACGTCAGAAGACGACACGATATACGTAGTTCTGATTTAGAGGAATTTTTAGCTTTGTTAATTACCTAATGTATGTTTGCATCTAAATATTTGTTATCGTTTAAATAGTTAATTGACGAAGGAGATACTTGTTGAAACTTCATTATAACGCTAAGAAATAAGTAATTAAACTTCTAGTTTCAAAAATTCTTTTATTGTAAATACCACTACAATATTGTTTCGCCATACAATGGCTTGTATTTCATCCACCTGATGAAGCCATTGTATGGCGAAACAATATTGTAGTGATATTAACAATAAAAGAATTTTTGAAACTAGAAGTTTAATTACTTATTTCTTAGTGTTATCGTATACTCTAAAACTAAATATTGAAAGCTCGACTGTTTTACATTTAAGGTGACTTCCAAAATAAAAAGCTATTTACAGCCGTAGAAGTGCAAAATTGTTCATATTTATTTATTCCATATTTTGCCAATAAACTTTTTTCACTTTTCTTATTATTTCATCTGACTAAATTTCGGTCTGTTAAGTACTTCGCACATGAAACAATTTTATAAACTCAAAAAGAAAAAAAGAGACAGCGTCTTGCCATCATTTGCAACTAGTCACTAGATATATAAAGTACCGCAATATACTGACAATATTATTTCATTAGGCTAAATTTCGGTCTGTCAAGTACTTTCGGCTATTTTCATGCTGACAGACCGGGTCATTTGTGTAGCGGGCGTCATAAGCTTTAATTTCATACCTAATATATACTGACTGCTTTTTATACAGGCTTAGTTAAAAGTATGGAGACGACGATTTATTGTCGTTAATATTCATTTTAGGGATTTATGTTCAATATAAAAGTTTGTTGGGATATTTTGATCTACGTTTGAGAATATTTGATTTTTTTTTCTTCAATTGTTTTTTAGTTACGCCTGTCCGCGCATTTTTTTAAAAGGGAACTAGTAAATTTTACTCTACCATTCGATAGAGGTTTTTTTTCTCTTTACAATAATATTTTTATTTTTTTTAAATTCATTTTAATAACTTTTTGACAAGAAAAATTAAACAAATTAATAACAAAGTAAATTAAAGTAAGTGTTCAAATTGTCGTCCATTAGTAATTTGACAATTGCCCAATCGATTTACAAAACCCCGTACAGAGTTCTGTAAAAAATCTCGGGGAATTTCTTGTATCGTTCTGGTAATTCGGATTTGTAAATCTTCGACGTTATCGGGCTTTTCTTTGTAAACTTTGTTTTTTACGTATCCCCAAACAAAAAAATCTAAAGGACTTAAATCTGGCGAACGGGCTGGCCATTCAATGGTTCCTCGCCTTCCAATCCATCTGTGGAGAAAAACGTTGTCCAGATATTGACGAACATTTACACCATAATGTGGTGGGGCGCCATCTTGCTGGAACCAGATACTGTCATTGGGCAGGTGTTCATTGTTTTCATTAGCATAGAGCGTTGGACTAGCAGGTATTATTTCATTTTGCAATAACTGCAAATACAGAGCCGAAGTTAAATTGCCATTGATGAAAAAGGGACCGATAATATGACCGCCTAGAATGCCAACCCAAACATTAACCTTTTGGGGGTACTGCGTATGGTGCTCCAAAAACGAAGAGGGATTTTCCGACGACCAGTATCGGCAGTTATGTCTGTTTAGTTCACCGGTAAAGCAAAAAGTAGCTTCGTCTGAGAAAAGAATATTGTTGACAAAATATTGAAATTGGACGCTAATTGATTGGTTGATAAATGGGGATATTCAGATACAGCCAAGAAAATATCCAGTTCGTTATCATCGTTTTTTGCTGTTCTAGGTCTACCACTCCTTGGCAAATCTTTAACGCTACCCGTTTGTTCAAAGCGTCTTAAAGTTTTAACAACAACGGATTTAGAAATTGTATTTCTATTTGGATGCGTATCATTAAATAAATTACTAACGTCTTGTAAACTTCTGTGTCTATCTCCATAACCCAACATCATAATTATTTCAATTCGTTCATGTTCACTTAAACTCGCCATTGTTAATATTAACAGCAACAAATTGCACAAATGAATTATTTCTGTCAATGATTTGACGTACACAATAACCATTGATAAAATTATGTCGCTCAAGTTTGTTTATCGCTACGCTTCTGTCTATCTGCGATGTACCGAACATCTGTTAAACACATGAACCGGCTTTTTTTATAAAAAAGTTATTAAAATGAATTTAAAAAAAACAAAAAAAAATTTGTAAAGAGAAAAAAAAACTCTATCGAATGGTAGAGTAAAATTTACTAGTTCCCATTTAAAAAAAATGCGTAACAGGCGTAACTAAAAAACAATTGAAGAAAAAAAAATCAAATATTCTCAAATGTAGATCAAAATATCCCAACAAACTTTTATGTTGAACATAAATCCCTAAAATGAATATTAACGACAATAAATCGCCGTCTCCATACTTTTAACTAAGCCTGTATAGGTACTTGTTTATTATCAAAAACCCCCTTGCCACCGGTCTGACGGGCGTGTCGGCCGCGCGAGAGGTGACGGACCTTAACGGCGTCAACTACTACGAATGATCTTGAAAATTTGTTAGTTCACAAGTAAAGGAACCTAAAATATTGGACTTATAAACAATTTGATTTGTTTATCTTCAGGCTAAATGCGACCCAACAGACCAAGCGTTTCGGAAACGGTCACTACAAAGACTTATTCGCGTATACATTTTATACTGCTTTTTTTATGGTAATGGTTTGCGTCGCGGGCTCTTAGACTAAAATACAATACTAAATTTGATTAATAAGAATAAACGACTCGTTACTGAGAATTAAAAATTGCATATCTTTTATTATTAGTGTTCACAATATGTAATATTTTTAATTACTTTATATTATTTCTTAATAAACTTGTAAATATGTGAATTTTTTGTTTCTTTTCTATCCTTTCACCAAATACAGTAGAAATATACTATAAATATTTTTATTTGAAAAATTTCGCAAGAGATTATAGGTTTTCTTCTTTCCGTGAAAACAGTGGAATTCACAAGTTGTCTATGTGTAGGCCTAACTATGAAGATGTCATAAACTTGTAAGGCCAGTTACATTAGCAGGTGTTGATTTAATGCGTTTCTTCTATACGTATTCGGAACTGGTAACACCAGTGTTGCTAGGCGCCATTTGACATATTCATCGTAAGTTTGACATTTTGACAGTACGAGTATACATACGTTTTGTCATACAGACGCTATTTGTGTCGGTTATAGTAACAAAAAATATAACTAGCTCGCGACAAATTTCGCGTGCTGATTTATTACGACTGTCGGCGTGGATTATTTCAACAACAGTGCGATGGAAAACCATTGAAAACTACAAAAAATCGGTAGTTTTGTAAATTTAATCATGGCCGTGCGATTTAATGGCTTTTGTTTATAAATACGAACATTCTAGCAGCTACAGCAGTGAGATATTTGTTCGGCATAATATTGCGGTAAATATACAATATGAGCGAAAACTAAACATTATGTAATCACACTCTTTGTCAAGACAAACATAATTTATTTAAAATATGTAGTTAGCGTAACATACTTAAATATGAATTTACGCAAACATGTTTTAGCAGAACAAAGACTAAAATACAAGCGTGTAATATTAGGTAAACTTTCAATTTGTAGGCTGTCTATGTAGTTAACATGTATAGTAGATGAGGTCAATGCATTGATAAATTGATAACCATTTAAAAATTTCTAAATAGACTGAATGAAAATATAGAACACAGATAAAAGAGTTATTCCATTTTTTGGAAAAAATTAACGTTTCAATATTTTAAGTTATTCAGAGACAAAATTACAATGACTACAATACGAGGGGTCTCTTTTGTTTTGCATACTGAGACATAGAGGGCGACACTAATCAAATGTCAGTACTAAAAATTAACCACCATTTTTAGTTACTCTAAATCCAAAGTTTCAGTGGCTTACGTGTAGTGTTGTAGTTACAATGAACTGCCAAAGTTAACAAATTAGTCGAAAAATAGAATTATTTATTCGTGAAAAAAAAATCGTGAAAATTTCGCGCAATAACTTTTTCATCATTTTCGAAGAAAATTATCTCAACAATTGGTCTCTGTTTTCGGTAATGAAGCAAGACATCAGTTAACAATTTCTTGTTGGTATGGAGAATTCAAACGTCCGTCCACGTTTGAATTCTCTATAAGTCTTAGCGATCGTCCAAGAGCAGGTACACCCAAAACGGCAGTCACTCAGGAAAACATCGATGCTGTGCGCAAACTCATCAAAGAAGATTAACATGTGACATATCGCGAAATTGAGGTGTCATTGGGGATTTCATAGTCCTCAATTCAAAAAATTTTGCATGCAGAGTTTTACATACAGTGCGCTCATAAAGTATGGACACAAGCCCGTAGTAACGTTATTGTGCATTATTTGACAAATTTTTTAAGCAAAATCATCTGGTCAGATAAAACAAAATTTACAAATTCTGGAATGTTCAACAGAAATACGGAGCACTATTGGGCAGTACAAAATCCCCGACAAAACAGGGGTAGAAGACCACAACATCGTTTTGGAATAAACGTTTGGATGGGTATTTTGGCAAATCGTCTCTTAGGACTAGTTATGAAGAACATTTAAATGGAGAAAGATATTTACACATTTTACGTACATAAGTATCTGACTATCTTGACGACAATATCCCATTAAATCAATTACAATATTTATGATGGCAACAAGTTGGCGCACCAGCACACAATGCAGCTGTGGTTAGAAATTTCTTAAATCAAGAGTTTGCAAACCGTTGGATTGGAAATAGGGGAGTTGTTGAATGGCCTGCGAGATCACCTGATTTAAGTCCGCTAGATTTTTTTTTATGGGGATATGTTAAAAATAATATTTATAAAGTAGATGCGCCACAAAACATTGAAGAATTGCGAGACAGACTTCAGAATGCCTTCGATGCAGTTCCTAGAAGAACTATACAAAGGGCAGTACAAAATGCCAGAAGGCGTGCCCAATTGTGCATTACCGAAGATGGCCAGATAATTGAACATTTACTGTAATTGTTTATTGTTTACTTTTCTATGTATTTTTATTAATGTTTTTGTTATCTTGTAGTCGCTACTGTTGAATTTCGTTTCGAAAAATAAAAAATACTTTTCATATCTCGTTTCTCTTCGTTAGTGTATGACATTTTTGTATTATTAATGAACAATAAATGAAATGTTTGATAGATTGAAATTCCAAAGGCTACCTTATTTAATCTTATAATATATTCTTTCGAATAAAACCTAATGTCAAAAACTATAGTCAGCATGTTGTACATGGTTGAAATCAGAAAAAAAAACTCTTTCTGAAGATGTCTAAATCCAATATGGCGCCTATAAGAAATTAGATAGTTGATGATGGCCAGAAAGAAACGAAACGTCGTATAAAAATTTAGAGTACACCACTGGATAGAGGTTTAGAAATGGCTACAAGAATGTGATTTTATTTTTTTTCTACAAGGCCAAATGTCGGTGCTACAGGTAAAAGAAGAAAATGGGGTATTCGAGTTTCTTTTTTTAATAACGAAGGTCATTTGTCACAGGTCTATTTTCTCTACGGATTTATAACAAACACAAAATTTAACAACTTTGCCAAATTTAAACCTATACTCTATCTCCAATAATAACAGAGATCCCCATGGTGAGGGCCGAAAATGAATCAGCCTGTATATATATATATATATATATATATATATATATATATATATATATACTTTAGGATTATTGCCTGTGGGAGAACTGCGTCCTTCACTGCTTCTTCCCCGGCCGACGTTTCGTGCACTATCGCAAGCGACATCTTCAGTGCAGTACTAGCAGCTCTGAAGATGCAACAGTAGACAAAACGTCGGTCAGGAGGGACACAGTAAGGATACGATTCCAACCCGGAATCCCAGAAGCCATCATGTACAACGACCGTGCAAACCTACAAGCCAATATATTTTAGGATTTAAATATTTTTCAATACTTTAAAGATTTATTTGAATAACATTAAAGCATATACTTGACACTTTATTTTAGATATATTCATCGAAAACGTACAAAGTCCCTCGAAATGAAAACGAAAATAATCAACCCGGAATCGAAATAAAATCAAGTTACTCTAAACTCATTATACTTATAAACGTCATATTAAAAACTTTAAATGAGTTTAGTTTTATTATTTTCGTTAAAGAAACATTAAAGTAATTAGTACATAATTAACTCCGACGTTAATTCTGTAAATTTCAGCATTTAAAACTGACTTTATCCACGATATACCGACGTGGGTAAAACTAATTTGAACTTTAATAATGGAAGTTAATATCATGACATTTTCGACGTTCCAGCAACTTTGAAAATGTCTCTTTTCATTCTGCATACATACGCCACTCGATAAGGAAAAGTAAAGGTCAAGATAATTTAAATAAATTAAGCGACCCCATGAAATTTTCATTTCCATATAAATATATGTATGCATATATGCTGGAGTTAATTAAAAGTGAAAATATCCTGTTTTATGTGTATAGAACGTAACGTACTTCTGTCCATAAATTTAAATGTGCCCGAAAAGCCGGTAGCGTTCGAAGTTTTGACGCCTGTATGGAACTCCAACACTAGACCCGGTCCCGAGGAGTACAATATGGTGGGAATATCCGCCAGTCCACCGCACAGAATGGTCTCCCAGGGGGTGTATTCGTTCACTTGGCCGTTGTCAAGGTGCAGGAAAAGTTTCAAGTAGTCTCCCTTGATGCAACTGCAACAGAGATAAACAAAGTACAAAGGTTGAGTTCATAAACTACTTAAATATACATTTGTGAACACTACATAAAGTATGATCGAAATTTATTCAGATTTCACAAATACGACAGGCTTCGTAAATAATAAATTTTAGCCCTTTCGAGGTACTCCCTAGGCAAAACCACGTATTAAGCTTAGCCCTTTTGTCAGTCCCGAAATAACTTTTCAAATATATTTCCATAGATTGCAATTGTTGTGTAATGTAATGTTCTCTTATTTCTTCTAATGGCAAATTAAAAAAAATGTAGAAAGAAATAGCGGAACTTTAAACAAATACGATAAAAACTGGCAAGGTTCACGAAAAATCTGTAAGGGCACATAATTTATTTATCTACCCTTTTATAGCAATTTTACGGTGCTCATAATCGACATAATCGAATTATTGATCTTCGTTGTACCCAAGGGGCAGTCTTATTAATTTCATCTATGTATCATTGAATTTGGCAAACTAGATATAACTAAATATTATAATTAGAGCAGACCAATTTCCGTGCCAGCCATCAGCGCCGGTATGGGAGTGTAATTCGTAATATATTAGAATATGTGATAGAATAGGGACGCAACATGAGCTTGTTACCGATATAAGTATAGAAGTAGAGACATTTATTCTATCAGAAATAATTAAATATACATTTGATTTTCTGCCATTAAAGTAATATGCATAAGCACACGAAAAATAAGAATAGTACATATTATAGCAGGGTTGTATGTACCTATACATAAAATGGAAAATGTATGAAATCAGTGATTGTTTGCACGACACAGGATTTAAAAACACTTACCGTTTTAAGCGTCTTCCAAGGATTGATAAACTGGAGAAACTCGTTTGTATATTTTCAACATCAGGTGCGTTTCTAAGGTTTTTTCTGAAAAACATGTCCGCCGTGAGGAAAAAATATGTTTATATTCGGAAAACGAGCGTTCTACATCTAGTGATGATATATTCGCATAATCAAAATACTTTTTTAAGCAACTTAACGCATCCCTAGACGTGCCCTCACAAATACGTGTTTTGCGTCTTCTACAGCACACAGTTGTAAGTGAACATCTTTAACGATTTGCAGTGATTCCTCTAACGACAGCGACGAATTTTCTAATTTTGTTATTGCTTCTTCTAGTCCCAAGTAATTCTCACGAATACTGTAAATCCATTTTAATCTGGGCATCTTGAAATTTTTTCTGGCTTGTATTGATAGCTGCACTTTCCTTCGGATCAAATGATAAAACCACGTCCTTAATTTTTACAAAATGTTCATGATAGTAAAACCCTGCCCGTAACCATGTACCCCAACATGTCAGAATCGGCTGTGGTGGCTCAGGGGTATGGGGACACAATTCGTGAAACTTCCGAATACGTTTTGGAGATTTCAGGAATACTGCCTTTGTGCTCGATATTAAGGCATCTACCTCTGGATAACATCTACAAACCTGTTTGCCACAAGGTGTAGAGCATGGAGTTTACAAGTAATATGTAACAAGTTAGGACAATATTTTCTAAGAGACCGGCCTACAGAACACATGGTTGCGGCACCATCGGTCATAAACATTAATACTTGATCTTTCGAAAGTTTAAATTTTTCCAAAGTATCTAATAGCACCTCTGAAATTTTTTCGGCATTACATTGTTCTAGTCGTCTGGATGCTAATAAAATTGAAGACGTTGGTTGATGTGGTTCCATATTACGCGCCATCACATTAACTACAGATTGTTTTTGTTGTCAGTTGTTTCGTCCACACATAACCACATTTTTTAATTTTCAGTTCGGCTTTGATTTTATTTTCAACCTGTTTACGCCCCGATGGTAAATTCCTTCGTAACGTTGTCGTGCTCGGTAATGTTTGATTCGCGTATTTATTCCAAAATGAAATAAATGAATCATTACTTAACAAGGTAAACGGCAGTGTACACACAATCATAGTTACACATAGTTCATTTATAAACTGTTGTCGATAATTTTGTTATTATTGTGCTTCGAACTGCGTACGTGTTCTTTACAATGTGTTTTTGACCAACACATTAGTTATGTATTACACACTAAACATTTAATTTTTGAGCCTACGTATATTAAGTCGGGGAAATCCATAATAAACTTATTCACTTCGTCTGACAATGGTCGTTTTCTCGATTTATGTATCGATGACATTTTATTACGTATGCTTACACTTATAGGCAGTCTAAGCAAGTACCAAACACATACTGAATGTTTTTTATTAGTTCTGATGGAATACAATCATCCTCACATCGGCGCACATGGCGTGCACGGAAATTAGTCTGCACTAATTATAACCATACCAAATTGGGAGTCGATGTTCTTGATATGGAATGTGCCTAACCGCAGAATAAGGCGTTGGCCATTAGTACTATTTTATACCCTAGTAAAGGTGAACCCTGTGAACAGGTTCATTTTATATATGTGTTATCAGGGTAATAAAATGATACTACCTTTTAAATTGGCCAAGGGATTGACTTTTGAACTGGTAGAACCTCACCTTAGGCAAAGACTAAGAATAAACCTTTCCTTTGAACTGTGGATCAATATCGAGGATCATTTGGAAGTTGTGGTTGCACATCAAGCCCAAAATGACGAAAATACTGTTCTAGATGATAAGTTTGCCAAGAAAATAGTTTGCAATATTTGTTCATTATCGAAAATCAGAAAAACGAATTATTGTTGCATCCGTTGTTGTAAACCAATTTGCCTAGAATGTAGTTGAAAAGTTTGCCGAAATAATTAATAATAATAATGTGTACTAAGTTTTGGGTTAAGGATTAAGGGAGGAACAAGGAGAACGCTTCCACCAGATAATCGCATAGAGGAGCGATACCAGGGTTGCTGGAATGTAAATATAATGGCTGAACATTGTTATAGCATTCAGAATAGCACTAGTGGATCAATCCATGTAATAGGTTTTTCAATAGGGGTGTACTATCTTTGAATTGTCATATCGGCTATTTTTGTTATTCTTTCTGACTGCGTTTCTTTGACATTTATTTTCAGAAAAGTTTGACAAATCATTATGAATCATTACACAGGTCAACAACGTTTACAAATTATTCAAATTTATTACGCAAATCAACGATCAGTTCGTAAAACTTATAAAGCACTTCGTGAATTTTACGATGTTCATAATCTACCAAGTGAAGGTGTGCTATTGGTCGAATTATTCAAAGATTCGAACGTAATTTATCTGTTATTGATGTGTCAGTGTCAGTGGGACAAGAAAATGTCAGAAGTTAAATCAGTATTGCTGCCGTGGAGCAGAATGTTCGCGATTATCTTTCACGCCGTTTTCAGGAATTAGGCCTATGTCAAATTTAGGTTTACATCCGCATAAGATCAAATTTGACACAGAACTGAAAGAAATCATCATTTGTGCCGTGAGTTCGCGGATTGGGCTCTCGAAATCTTGGAAACTGCATTTTTATCGAAGAATTGCGGTTTCTGACGAAGCACATTTTTCGTTAAACGAGTACATCAATAAACAAACTTGTCGGATTTGGAGTGAAAATAACCCACACGAATATCTATAAACTCCACTTCATCCCCATAAATTGACTGTTTGGTATGAATTACATGCTGGTAGGCTCATCTGACCTTTTTCTTTATAATATGGCTGGAGAGGACGTAACGGTCGATGGAACACGCTGCAAAGCAATGATCAACGAATATTTGTTTCCGAACATGCGTGACATTGATGTAGACGAGTTTTGGTTTCTATAAGATGGTACTATGGCCATACAGCAGCAGAAACAATCAATTTATTGCGAACCAAATTAAATGATCCAATCATATCTCGAAATGGCCCTGTCGTTTTAAATAACCTATATTGCAAATTAAATTTAGTAGACCAGAAAAATCTAGCGTCACAAGCCATGTATTAGATGCCGATCATAACATCATGGTAGAAGGGTTAAAACTTATCAAACATATAAACAATCTGAGAGAGCTAGATATATACGAAGGCATGCATATCGCTAAAAACGAAATTAATACTTTTAAACTCGAATAACAGTCCTATTCCACAAAGTTGCCTCTTTTCATTCTTAGAAAAGAGGTAGAAACATTTGAAAGCGTGAAAATAAACACATGGCGTTGCCGTTTTCTTAACCCATTAATGCCCAGAACAATTTTTTTTTTAATTTCTCTTGGACCCTGTGATATGTTATTGCTATAGGCATGTTATCATCGAAGTATACGGAAAAAATCCATTTTTTATTTTTTTTGACGTACGATAAAACATACGCTGGGAAGACAGGGGTGAAAATAACTACTAGGTAGAGAAACCTTATCATTTATTTTTGTTACAATTTTTTGCTTATGTTGTTGTTTTAAGCGTTACATTTATAACAACATATATAAATATTGTAAGTATACTTTATTTTTGATGATACAATCGGAAACAAGTATCCGGATGAAGTCCGACATTGCATTTCAAACAAACAAATTTGGAACATTTACCACATTTTGCACAACGCCGTTGGGTTTGTTGCTTATCTATCCAGTGTTCCTTCATATCGTGTCTTATTTCAGACATAACACCTTAAGTACGTTTAGGTTGAGGGCCCGTAACTGAACTTGAAGGTGGAGATATCAGAATGGCCAACACTATCCTTCTTAAAAATTCTACTAGAGAAATTGACCCATCACAACGGCGATATAGATACCACATGTTTACTACGGCTCCATTCAAGCAGAAGCGAAATAGTGGCCAGTACCATTTCTTAGAGCGTATTCTAGATCTGTACAATCCTCTCATCTGATCAAACAGATCAACACCTCGCATGCCTTTATTATAGAAATTTATTGCGGTTGGTTGGTCGACAGAAACACTTGCGTGATCTTGTTTTGACCAACGTCTACAAGAAACTTTCGTTCTACAGATTGTCTCATCTTCCAAGTTCATCGCTAATGTCATCTGACTGTTGTCGTGCCAACGAATGAGAGTAATATTGGCCTCTGGGTCGTGAAATGTGAAGTGTGATCCACGTTTTTCTTTCTTCAATTCCTTTAGGGGTGCTTTCTCTATTCGGTCCGATCTTATTGTTCCAACGCAGTACAATTTCTTCTCTTTTAGCGTATCTAAGAGGGACAAGGAATTAATGTAGTTGTCAATTAAAACAATGCTATTACTAGGAAGAAAATTGACACACATCTTTTCAGTTACGCTGCTACCCAATGTTTTACCCTGCATTTTGTCGCCAGCACCCATATATGGTTCAAATTTGATCAGATACCCATCGAATGTAGTTAAGCACCAAAATTTAAACCCAGAACGGATGGGCTTACCCCGAATGAATTGTTTCATACTATGTCTACCATAATACGGCTCCATCGCTTCGTCTAGCGAAAAATATTTTCCGAGTGGCTGAATGCATTGAATGGAAATAGTATTTAAATGATTTATAAGTGGTCTTATCTTATAGATCTTATCGCTTTTGTCAATTTGAGCGTTATCATTGAAATGCAGAAACCTGTGAATATTTTCAAATCTGTTTCTAGACATGCTATTGCTAACTAAATTATTGTGCGTATCAGCTCTACTCTCCCAGTTCATACGCCTTGTTGGAACGGGCAGATATCCCGATAAAAGAATAATTGCTAAATACTTATATAAATCTTCTACAATAATGGCGAAATCGTGAAAACCCTTTTGATCAGCGTAACTTTTTGTTTCTTGGCATATATGGCTCATTATTTCGTCGTTAAAGAATAATTTAAATAAATCTATTGGACGCCAATTTGCACGTTCAATTTTTTCCGTCATAAATTGGTTATTGTTTTTCATAGTCTCAAGTTTCTGCGCTCTGGGAGCTAAATCAATTCGATTCCAAATCCTGTTTCTTCTCTTTGTTCTCATTTTCATTTGCTTGTCTAGTTTTAGCTTCTTATGCACTTCCGCTAAAGTTTCTAAATCACTATCGCTGTCGTCTTCATCTATTGCGAAATTTACAACTTGTGTTGCTACAGTAGTTTTCCCTCCCTCTTTGTTAACCATCAGAATTTCCATATTTTGAGCTAAAACCCCTTTAACATTTGGAACTTAATGCAAGTGAGAATTAATGAATATTAAATCTCATTCTTACATGTAAATGTCGACTTATGTGATGCGTTCATAACTACAATCCGACAAACTAAGTTTGTACCAGTATGCAGAACACACCCTTTCGCCACAACGAACTTCCTGGTAATTAGGTTAATTAAAAATTGCTGAAACAAACAAGTCAATCAACGGGAAACGTACAGACGCGCGTTTCGTTCTGGTTGGAACTTTTCAATGCACGGCATTCCTCGAAGACGGACATTGCTTTTCATTTCTATACTTTCTGTATATATAGTTAACATTTGGAACTTACTGCAAGTGAGAATTAATGAATATTAAATCTCATTCTTACATGTAAATGTCGACTTATGTGATGCGTTCATAACTACAATCCGACAAACTAAGTTTGTACCAGTATGCAGAACACACCCATTCACGACAACGAACTTCCTGGTAATTAGGTTAATTAAGAATTGCTGAAAAAAACAAGTCAATCAACGGGAAACGTACAGACGCGCGTTTCGTTCTGGTTGGAACTTTTCAATGCACGGCATTCGTCGAAGACGGACATTGCTTTTCATTTCTATACGTTCTGTATATATAGTTAACATTTGGAACTTACTGCAAGTGAGAATTAATGAATATTAAATCTCATTCTTACATGTAAATGTCGACTTATGTGATGCGTTCATAACTACAATCCGACAAACTAAGTTTGTACCAGTATGCAGAACACACCCATTCGCGACAACGAACTTCCTGGTAATTAGGTTAATTAAGAATTGCTGAAAAAAACAAGTCAATCAACGGGAAACGTACAGACGCGCGTTTCGTTCTGGTTGGAACTTTTCAATGCACGGCATTCCTCGAAGACGGACATTGCTTTTCATTTCTATACTTTCTGTATATATAGTTAAAATTTGGAACTTACTGCAAGTGAGAATTAATGAATATTAAATCTCATTCTTACATGTAAATGTCGACTTATGTGATGCGTTCATAACTACAATTCGACAAACTAAGTTTGTACCAGTATGCAGAACACACCCTTTCGCGACAACGAACTTCCTGGTAATTAGGTTAATTAAGAATTGCTGAAAAAAACAAGTCAATCAACGGGAAACGTACAGACGCGCGTTTCGTTCTGGTTGGAACTTTTCAATGCACGGCATTCCTCGAAGACGGACATTGCTTTTCATTTCTATACTTTCTGTATATATAGTTAACATTTGGAACTTACTGCAAGTGAGAATTAATGAATATTAAATCTCATTCTTACATGTAAATGTCGACTTATGTGATGCGTTCATAACTACAATCCGACAAACTAAGTTTGTACCAGTATGCAGAACACACCCTTTCGCGACAACGAACTTCCTGGTATTTAGGTTAATTAAGAATTGCTGAAAAAAACATGTCAATCAACGGGAATGAGATTTAATATTCATTAATTCTCACTTGCAGTAAGTTCCAAATGTTAACTATATATACAGAAAGTATAGAAATGAAAAGCAATGTCCGTCTTCGAGGAATGCCGTGCATTGAAAAGTTCCAACCAGAACGAAACGCGCGTCTGTACGTTTCCCGTTGATTGACTTGTTTTTTTCAGCAATTCTTAAAACCCCTTTACCTATATCTCTAATAGTTCCACTGTTTTCTTCATCACTACGTGCATCGTCCTGATCACTATCTTGACCATCCTCTGGGGGTAAAAGAACAAAATCTAAACGTTGAGAATTTCTTATTACTTCGTAATCTTCATCGTCTGATTCAAGTGTTTCAAGATAATTCAAAAGTTCTTCAACATCCTTCGGATTCGACGGATTGTAAAGCCTTTGATATTTGTATCTAAAATCGAGAAAATGTACCTTTATTTCCCACCGTATGATATATCATACGCGTATTATGTATCAAAATTTTTATACAAAAAATGAAAATTCTTTTAAAAAATAATATGTAGTCTTGTAAATTACCTATTGAAGAACTATTAGACTAGTCCAGAAAGACTGTGTATATACAAGCAAACCTATAAATAAGGCTGTAACCTACCTGCCGCTCATATTGACGAACAATAAAATATAGTCTGTAATAATATAACTGGTACAGCAAGCTAAATATCTTGGACCTACTTTTATCACTTCCCACACCGTAACTGATATATAAGAAGTAGTTTTATTCAATAATGCACTCACGAAATGTCAGCTGTTGATATAAACATAACCTCAAACTAAACACGGTTTTGTGTATGATAAATCATACGCTGGGCATTAATGGGTTAAGAAGGGTAAGTTGATAATTTTAGTTTGTGTATTTATTTTAAAGTCGGTGTATATGTGGACACCGTGTAAAGTTGTGCGTGATTTTATGTGCTAGTTTTACTGTGCCCCATGTGCGATACTTTGATAGTGGTTTTACCTATTGATAATGACAACTTGGTTGTCGAAATACGTATTTAGGATACGATTATTAAATGTGATAAGGGGTTTTATACCCTTTTTAAGACAATATTACAGTTTGAACGAACTTTGTTAATACTATCAAGTGCACATATCAATGCTTCAATGAAATGCGCATGACAGCGCACAATTCACACATTCAAAATCGTAATGGTACTAAGGGTACTAAGAAAATAGGCAGCTACTTACTCTAAATGAGTTTTCCTCACGTCAAAATCGATGAACTCGATCTGAACGATTTCGTTGCGTCTCCCGACAAACGTGTAGAGAATGCAGTCGATGTTGGGTGAATAGGGTTTGGGGAAGTCCGGACTGTTAAAGACTCCCTTTTGTTTTCCGTGCGTAGTCGAATATATCAGGCACTCGCATCCTGTAACAAGAGAAGCCAACACATTCCAAAATGAAACGAAGACTTCCGTGAATTTCGCCGACTCTCGATACATGGAACGCGACCCGTTAGCCGACGGATATGTGTTTTTGGTATCCATTACGTTATAAAAATATTGAAGGAATATTTCCTCGTGCTGTTGGAGGGGGTGTCATAACTCTTCTGCAAACTCAGAGCGTATTCGCGTAGAGGGTATGCGCGACGTGTTATTTTATTTTCTTTTGTGTGTGAATATATTTTCATAAAATTGAATGGTTCACTGTTTGCATGTACGTGTTTTATAAAAGGTCGTAGCAGACAGCTGAAAACGAGCAAATATCAATTCTAAATATTATTTCGACTTCGAAGTTCAAACAAAAAGGGTTTTGATATCGCTGTCTAAAAGAGCTCCTGTTTGAAGATGCCCTTAATAATTTGATGAAGGGTAAATGTATATAAATTTATATTATATTGCATTATTAGATACACGTTCTTTCCAAAGTATTTAATAAATTGGAAATAGTAAGTGTGACAATTTAATTTCTAGAATGGCTAGTATAATGGCTAGTATAATAAGTGACGTAGTTGCAATTGTAACAAAATCATATAAGTAGTCGTACTTCCATATGTTTAAACTAATATGTGCCCAAATTTCAAAATTGATAAATTAAGCTATTAATCAAGGATAGTAAACGTCTAATAGGATTGACCAATAACGGAAATGTGTATCAAGTTATGTGATTACGTGATTTCACCTGTGCTTTGAATATGTTGCGTACAATGCTATTACATTGTAATTTGCAGTTTTTAATGTGAAACATCTAAAGGTGCGTCTCGGGGGTAAACTCGGTTCTTGAATGCCATCACGTGACAATCGCTCAGTCAGCGGTCCCCTCTCTTCAACAAATAGCTGGCACTCCCCTTTCTATGCAGCGCGTATACTGTGTGTGCGTGGATATTTCCGTCCTTTTTGTGCCTCTGCGATAGTCGAGCTAGAAACCAACACTGGATTCAAAAACATTGGCCACCCAGAACATCCCTGGATGTTGAAGAAAAGAATATTATAAGTCAACCTTTAATCGACAGAGGAAAAGTAATTTTTCCACCTCGTCACATCAAATTGGGTCTTATGAAGCAATATGTTAAAGCTCTAGATTTACAAGGTAACTGCTTCCAGTACATATGTGAAAAGTTTCCAAGACTAAGTTACAAAAAAATTAAAGCTGGGGTGGACCTCAAAGTAGAACTTTAATGAGAGATCCAAATTTCATCAAGTCTATGAACGAAGCTGAGAAAGAAGCCTGAACTCCATTCACAATGGTCGCGAACAATTTTCTTGGAAACAAAAAAGCCTGCAATTATAAAGATGTAATGCAAACAATGCTTAAAAAATTTCACCGCCTAGATTGTAAAATGAGCATAAAACTTAATTTCCTTCACAGTCATCTTGATAGGTTCTCGAAAATTTAGGTACTGTAAGCGATGAACAAAGCGAGATATTTCATCGAGATTTAAAAATCACGGAAACTCGGTACCAAGGAAGATGGGATCCTCACATGATGGCCAACTACTGTTGGAGTGTTCAAAGGGACTGCCAAGTCAAAATACACAGCAGAAAGTGCTACAAACGAAAATTATTCCCAGATTTTTGTTTATCCTTTTGAAAATACTCTTCTAATTTTTTTATTGATTATTGCCTAAGTACTTGCACTATACTCGTGATTAATATTGTATTAAAATAAATAAATGAATTATTAAATTTTATACTTTTTTATATCGTAACAGGCCTTATCTAAGTAGCTACTTAGCCGCATTAGTGATTCTTCAAAGAGTATAGTACAGTATACAGTTTAATTTTGAAGTGATACACCTAGTGTTAGATTATAATCCAACGAAGTAAGATCTGGTGACCGCGCTGGCCAAATACCTCTGCTTATACATAACTCGATGAGGGAAGTAATATTCTAAAAGCGCTAAATTTAATCCAGTAGTCCGAAACTTTTCCACAACTAGACGAATATGATAATGTAAAGCGGCATTATCAACAATACTATTAGGAAACTACAAGTGAAACTGTTGTCTACATTCCGCGTAGGAATATTGCAATTCTTCGTTAAGAAATTGTGCACTTCGGTAATATGCATCAACAATAAAAATATTTTCTTGCAATTTGTGCATTATTAATAGTACTGTTTATTAAGTAAAAAAAATATTTGTAAGAAAAAATTATATTGCTACTCACGAAATGACAAATGTCAGAATGACATTAGATAAATAGCTATAAATAAACGGCAAGTGTTAGTTACTCAAAAATAATTTGTTAACTTTTAGAACTGACATCTGACAAGTTTTTTTTTATTAGTAGAAGTAAGAAATAGAATGCCGTTATTGAACGTAAATGCGGCAATGTTTACGTTTATAAAAACGCTAGAAAATAGCATTGAGATTAAGTTTTATTATGGTAAGGGTTCGATAACCTGGTACGAAAGCCAGTTATTTAAAATTTATAAATACTTCCTTGTGAATTTTCTATCTTAAATCAAAAAATTGTGCAAAGGCGATAACAGAAGACAACAGTGGATTATTGGAAATATTAAAAGATCGTTTTTACCAAGAGCGGAATGGACGCACTGCTTCCGTCAGAGACATGCTCTTGTCGCAAAAAACATGCCCGAAAATCTCAATCAAATTCTTTGTGAAGCTGTAAAAATTGTTAATTTGATTAAAATTCGACCATTACAGAACATGCTGTTTGCTAAACTATGCGATGAAGTGGACGAAAATAAATAATCTCATCTTTTCCATACAGAAGGGGTATTTGAATTGCGAGATGAATTAATAATATTTTTCCAGGAGAAACAACCGCTATTCTCATTGTTTTTATAGAATAATTAATGTATGTTGTTGTTGGCTATCTTAGTTGATGTGTTTTCGCATTTAAACGACTTGAATGTGAATTTACAAGGCACGTGATAAGAACGTTTTGTTAATGATTGACAAAGTTCATGCTTTCATTAAGAAGATTGATATCTGGATTAGTCGCCTTCAAAGCAAAAATTTGGGCATTTTCCCTCTCACTTAGGATTAAATTGAGAAATATTTGAACGAACAAGACACTATTATTCACTACAGTTTGGATTACATGAAGATGCATTTGCGTGAGCTAAAAGCTCAGTTGACGGAGTATTTTCTGGAAGAAAAAATGATTTCTCGAAGAAATGGGTAATGAATTCGTTTAGTGAAAACGTTGCCGCCACTGCTAAGTTACCAGTTAAGATTCACGACCAGCTCATCGAAATGTCTGCCGACAAAATACTACAACTGCAATTTACATCTGAAAATTTAAATACGTTTTCTTGCTCCTCGAAATTAATATGGAAATTTCGTCTGTGAAAAGGGTTCCTCGTCTAAAACTACGTAAATACAGTAATCGTCTCTTATCACTCCTTAACGTAGATCCATGTATGGAGGAACTTTTAAAAGAAAAAAGCAAATGCAATTTATTACATTAATTTCTTTTCTTTACATGTGTAGGTACAGTAAAATATTTTTTTTTTTTAAATGATTTTTTATTATTGTTTAGACTATTTCGCGACCCCCATTAATATTGCCGCGACGCTCAGGTTGAGAAACGTTGTTCTAGGCCAACTACATAAAATATTTAACGATTTAAAACTTCGAAAAATTACAGTATATTTATTTTTTTATTTGTGACGTTTCCTTTTTAACTTTACTTTATCTAAATATTGAATTGAACAAAAAATACATACCAGGATGTACGGCTTGTCCAACAATTACGAAATACAAGTCCAGCACGAAAAGGAATAAATTCACCTGAAACAATAAATAAAGGAAGCTATTTCATTACTCTTGCACAGGCAAAACGAAAAAAAAAAATAGCGGGCAGGTAGCTATTTATTGACTGCGTAGCTGCACGATTTTATCTGAATCGATCAATACTTTCGAAGTAATTAAGCTAACGAAGATATGTTGTGAGCGTGCTCCATGCCATTAGCTAATCTGTAAAATTTACAAGTGATACATGTTAAGGGGCTTCGCGATTCCGATCGCAATCTTATAATGGCGTTATAAAAGTTATGGTGTAGCATGTGTCTCCCCTTTGAAATAACTAAATGTTTCGGGAACAGCTTAAGCGTTACCGATAAAATGTAAATTGTCTTGTGAATTGTTTCTTTATTAAAAGCAAGAAATTTTTGAAATTGTAATTATTTGTTTTTCTTAAGTTTAAGAATATTCTGAATCATATATAAATTGTAAATTTATTGAATTGATTCGGTTTTTATTTTAATTAATTAATTATATTACTTATGACTACACTTATAACACAGCAGTTATTCAACGTACACAATCTATGAGAGAATTGTGCATAGCCGTTGACTCTCAACTTACACTTCCTGAATATATCAACACCATAACTGCTTCGTCCTTACGTATTGCTATGAACTTTTCCCCACAAATATTTTGAAAAGTTTAATTATTTATGAGTGTATTATTATTTTAAATATTTTAGAAATATTTGACTTGCGCTGTTGGAGCAAGCCGTTTGCATAGATGTGGACAATTTTGAATACTGTATTTTTTTTAAGCGTAGCCTGCGAGCTTGCTGTATCCTCAGACACAAGTGTAGAGTGAGTAAGAAAGGTGTGTTTATTTAAAGATAAATCTTTATCTTTGTTTTAGTAATTTCGGTTTTTGGTTTTTAATTTAATTGTGTTTTTGTGCTTGCGTATATCATTACCGATTTATTTACGAGTTTGTGTATCTCGTTATTGATTTTTAACACTTTCTTACTCATTGTGTCTCGAGTAAATTAATATATCTTTTGCGTAAGTAATATATTTAATAAAAGATCTTATTTTGATTATGAACGAATTGAATATGATAATTTTCTATTGTATTGTATTATTATTATCGTTTTGAAATTTAATCTTAGTTAATTGATATAAATGACAAAGGTTTTTTAAAATTTCTAGTATAAAAAAAACTTCTGTAACTGTAAAATTTTTAGTACGCTTGGGATATCAAGGGCATTTTTTACATGTGGTTGCACATGCGTTAGAGTTTGTTTCGGTCTGTCATTTTAGTTTGTTTTGATTTTGTTACTTGTGGGAGAAATTAAAAAGCATCTTTGTAATTTATTAGTTTTAATTTTGATCGGATGTCATAAAGGAAGTTTTGATCGCATGCAGCTGCCAATTCCATGCGTTCTTTTAACCTTAATAATATTGTAAATGAGGCAATATTAATTTTTATACTTAATAAAGATAATTTTTTTTTTAATTAAAGTTTCATAAAAAAAAAAAAAGAAATTTATCTTCATTAAATATAAAGATTAATATTGCCTCATTTAACAATATTATTAAGGTAAAAAGAATGCATGGAATTGACAGCTGCATGCGATCAAAACTTCCTTTATGACATCCGATCAAAATTAAAACTAATAAATTACAAAGATGCTTTTTAATTTCTCCCACAAGTAACAAAATCAAAACAAACTGAAATGACAGACCGAAACAAACTCTAACGCATATGCAACCACATGTAAAAAATGCCCTTGATATCCCAAGCGTACTAAAAATTTTACAGTTACAGAAGTTTTTTTTTTACACTAGAAATTTTAAATAACCTTCTTTGTCATTTATATGAAATAACTAAGATTAAATTTCAAAACGATAATAATAATAATACAATAGAAAATTACAATATTCAATTCGTTCAATATAAAAATAAGATATCTTTTATTATATATATTACTTACGCAAAAAATATATTCATTTACTCGAGACACAATGAGTAAGAAAGTGTTAAAAATCAATAACGAGATACACAAACTCGTAAATAAATCGGTAATGATATACGCAAGCACAAAAGCACAATTAAATCAAAAAACGAAAACCGAAATTACTAAAACAAAGATAAAGATTTATCTTTAAATAAACACACCTTTCTTACTTCACTCTACACTTGTGTCTGAGGATACAGCAAGCTCGCAGGCTACGCTTAAAAAAAATACAGTATTCAAAATTGTCCACATCTATGCAAACGACTTGTTCCAACAGCGCAAGTCAAATATTTCTAAAATATTTAAAATAATAATACACTCATAAATAATTAAACTTTTCAAAATATTTGTGGGGAAAAGTTCATAGCAGTATGTTAGGCTTCATTGTAAGAACTATACGTAACTTTACATCTGGGTTTCAGATCAACGACTATATTTTACTATAATAAACCGAATACTAATATGATGATTAAACCACCTCTCTACAGAATCTGTACCTATTATAATACTTAAACGAATACTTCCCTTGATATTCATTTTAATTCATTGGCGATACTAAGAGAATGTACCACCAACCGTCACTATGTATGATGAATGTATAGTTTTTGTTATTGTATATTATATTTGTATGTATTTTGTAGGGCATCATTAGTTTTAAGCGAAATTTAATCACTCCTTTAAGATTTCATTATCTACCATTGGTACTTACTTACACTATATCCTATATTACATCCTTAGTTTGAATATATCTTGTTAGTTTTAAGTATAATTTATATTAGGAACATGTAATTTGCGATGTCTTATAATTGGATTGTATAATCTGTTATAAATATATATATATATATATATATATATATATAAATATAATAACTTCGTGACCTTGGTATGATATGGTAAACCTAATCAGTAGGCGATTAAAGGTCTGTATATTACTTCAAAATATATGTATTTAAAAAACTCTACATGTTTCGGCTGTATACGCCTTTTTCAAGAGAATACAAAATATGAATGACAGAATATAAATGTCAAGTAATTAAGTTGCTATGGTTTAAATTATTCAAAGATACATTCTAGTAATAATAATAAATCATGCCTTAGTATTCCAAAAAATAGATAACAAGGTGTGAAAATATGTGTTGTTCGCTGCTAGCAATTTGTGTCTCCTTCTGGGTATGAACTTGTGTGTTGGTTGCTGCTGGCAGCTTGCGTCTCTCTATGGGTGTGTGGTTTTGTGTGAGAGCGTAAGTGTAGGGTTTTGTATGTCGGTGCGTTCGTGCGTGTGTTTAGTGATCGGTCGCATGAATTTAGAGAGGTCGGATAACCAGCCGTTGCGTAGGGCCGCCAACCCTTTCCCGACAACTTCTTTACAATTCCGTGCAGTACTTCAACGGTCTGACCCCCGCCCCAACGAGGCAAGGCGCAGACAGGCGAAGCGCACCCTGTACGGGGTTGCTCATCGCAACTAAGGGAACACTCTTAGTGGCTACCTCGGTCGACGATGGTCACACTTATGCCATCTTAACGTTTTCCGCCGAAGCGGGGGCATAGCACACACGTCGAACGTGTGTGTGCTGTTAACGGCAACCTAGCCAGGTTGTCGCCCAGGACCGGTCCTAGTGGTGTGTGCATTGCGCGGCGACGAGATAGCGCCGCGTAGCATGGTTCCTCACTCTTGCTGGAAAGGCGGAATGGCACCTGACTGCCCAACGGGCAGACCCCCCTAGAGTTTTGTAGCGCATATGCTAGGCTGCAACCCAGTAGAGGACCACAGACCGCAGACCTTATACATTCTGTAAAATTATGTCTTTAGAGCACTAATTATTAATAACATTTAAATCTTTATGAAGATAGCACAGATCGGTGATATTATCAACATTCGAAAAACGTACAGATCGTCAGTATATGCCAAAGTATTACAATGTAATAACGGAAACAAGTTATTTATATAGATATTAAAGATAAATAGTCTGAGATTGGATCCCAATATAACACCAGAAATAACTGCGAATTAAGAGGAAAAATAGTCATCATAGGAAACAAAGCATGTACCATTGACGACAAAAAAAATGGGTACACTTAAGGTTGCTCTATTGAAAAGAATCATTTTTTTTTAAATCGGAAATTAATTTAACAATTGTCATTGATTGTCATTTTGACATCTGTATTTAATTCCGTGTGTCTATTCGATTTGAAAATGCCTCAACATTTAAGCAGAGTTAATAAAGCTAGAGTGGTGACTATGTTGGAAAACGGGTGGTCAATACGACGAGTTGCTCAAGAGTTCAATGTGGGTAAAAATACTAGCTTGCGAATTAAGCAGAGATGGGTTAATGAAGCAAGATTAACAAGAAATGTTGGATCAGGAAGAACAAAGATTACTACTGCGGATAACGATGCAGCACTTATTAACTACCTCCGGGATAATCCCTTTTCTACCGCTGTAGCAGCAAAAGAAGAAACTGCATTTCCTGCATCGCATAGAACAGCTCTTCGTCGAATTAAAAACTCTAATTTATGAAACTATTCTGCTGCTAGAAAAGGGTTTTTAACTCAAGCGCATCAACAACGACGTCTGGAGTTTGCAGAAGAATATGTAAATATGGATAATAATTTTTGGGAAAATGTCATCATTTCTGATGAAAAGATTTTTCAATCCTGTCATAACGGTCGAGTAAGATTATATAGGCTACGCAACAGTAACAGGTATTCACAGTTGGTTTTTTGCTGATGTGGTCCTCTACTGGGTTGCAGCCTAGCATATGCGCTACAAAACTCTAGGGGGGTCTGCCCGTTGGGCAGTCAGGTGCCATTCCGCCTTTCCAGCAAGAGTGAGGAACCATGCTACGCGGCGCTATCTCGTCGCCGCGCAATGCACACACCACTAGGACCGGTCCTGGGCGACAACCTGGCTAGGTTGCCGTTAACAGCACACACACGTTCGACGTGTGTGCTATGCCCCCGCTTCGGCGGAAAACGTTAAGATGGCATAAGTGTGACCATCGTCGACCGAGGTAGCCACTAAGAGTGTTCCCTTAGTTGCGATGAGCAACCCCGTACAGGGTGCGCTTCGCCTGTCTGCGCCTTGCCTCGTTGGGGCGGGGGTCAGACCGTCGAAGTACTGCACGGAATTGTAAAGAAGTTGTCGGGAAAGGGTTGGCGGCCCTACGCAACGGCTGGTTATCCGACCTCTCTAAATTCATGCGACCGATCACTAAACACACGCACGAACGCACCGACATACAAAACCCTACACTTACGCTCTCACACAAAACCACACACCCATAGAGAGACGCAAGCTGCCAGCAGCAACCAACACACAAGTTCATACCCAGAAGGAGACACAAATTGCTAGCAGCGAACAACACATATTTTCACACCTTGTTATCTATTTTTTGGAATACTAAGGCATGATTTATTATTATTACTAGAATGTATCTTTGAATAATTTAAACCATAGCAACTTAATTACTTGACATTTATATTCTGTCATTCATATTTTGTATTCTCTTGAAAAAGGCGTATACAGCCGAAACATGTAGAGTTTTTTAAATACATATATTTTGAAGTAATATACAGACCTTTAATCGCCTACTGATTAGGTTTACCATATATATATATATATATATATATATATATAATTTAATAAATTCTTGGAGTTTTCAGCTGTTATATTAAATATTTTCAAATTAATATGTAATTTTTATATTATTTGGTAAATGTGAATGTGAACATTGCGGTCTACAAATTACAACGCAAATCATACGAAATTTATTTGAAAAATTTTGTCTATATTGGGACTTGAACCAAAGTCTACGGTTTGCCGGACCGTCGCTCTAACTAACTAAGCTACGATAGACCTTGGTTCAAGTTTATTAGAAACGCCAATGATATTATTCAAAAATACATTCCAGTTTAATAATAATAATTCATGCCTAGCATTCCCCAACAGCTTGATGCCAATTACAGGGTACATTGGCAAGCCATAAGTTATTATTATGTTGTGCCCGTGGAGCGACTTAAGATGTTTAGCTGTTGGCATTCGCTTAGAACGAGAAGGAATTTCTGCACACTGGCTTATTATGCTGGCAGTCCCGATTTTAGATTCGGGACTAGGCTGTCCGAGTAGGTTTTTGTGGTTTTCCTTCTCGTAATATTAGTTGACGTGTACAAACTTAATTCTGACAGTTTAAGTCAAGTACTGAACTATTAGTTTTATTTATAATTTAAATTGTACATATTAATTAGTATAACAAAGTCGAGTTATACTTTTTAAATTATAATTTATTTATTAATTGTTGTGGCAGACACTTCTTGGTGAAACATTTTAGCAACTGACATATTAAATGTTGAGAATAAAACATTTGGCTAGATTTCACTAATTTTATTAGCATAACTCTAACATATGTTTCAGCTGTTATGTCATTATCAAAGAGATATCTTTAAATTTAACTGAATGGATTTAAGTGTAAGACTTATACTTATATACTTAAGGCTCTTTTGGGTGAGTGGGGGGGAAGGGGGGTAATTGATATTTATAATAGTGTCTATGAAGGGGGTATTACAGAAATCGTCCTGTGTATTAGTAACTAACAAATTATGTTCCTATGCTTTTTCTCTTCCGAATACTCCAATTATTTCAGGAATCAAAATTATTTTGTAACCCTCGTACGTCAAGTGCAGTTGATAGAACAAATCGGTATATTTCATTGGTTTTTACTCTTCTTTAGCTGGGATGTTTGATTCACGTGGACATGATAACTCGACGATGTATATTGTTTTATCTTTGTCGTCTAACACGACTATATCTAGTTTTATTCGCTACTGTTTATGTATCTTTGTTAAATGGAAGATTTCAACAAATCTTGCAGCATTCGTTGGAGACTATAAAATCAATTTGCTTGTACATATAGGTACAGTGGGATTAGTTCTTTGTCTATTTTGTACAAGTGTCGAAAATGAAAATAGAACACCTTCAAAGCAGCGTCATGTCTATAGATATACAAATTTCTCGCCAATTTGCATGACGCTGCTAATAGGGGCATAGTGATGACCTAAGCGATGACATTACCGACTGCACATCATAGAACTTTCTACAATATTTTAGACACGGATTAATCCAGCAAACCCGATGACTATATAAACGCTGACGGTGAAAGGTGATTCATTCGACCAGTAATCGTCGTGAACTTAATATCGTAGACATAAATACTAGTCTACTTTTTATTAATACAGTTATTCTTAATTACCATGTTTTATTAATCGAACCCGAATTGAAGATTTATAACGATATTTTCTAGTCTAGAGCGAAGAAAGAATCTAATACAGTCCATGTTTTGTAAATGGACAATTTGGCTAATTTTGGATTCTGAACTTAACAATAATAATTGTTTTAATAATTGGATTAATTTGATTTTCACTTGTTGAAGATTCATAATTCAAAATGGAAGTGAAACTAATAGTTAAATCTTAATATATAATCGTAATACGAAAGTTGCTTTGCTCAGGTGCGTATTAAAGCAATTTACAAACTGACAATGGTATACATAAATAAAAAAAAGGTTAATATTACTTTATAATGTCTTTAAATTGAGAGAAATTACACAAATATTCGAGTAAGTATGTAACCCAGCTCTGTATCCTATAGGAAACAAATTTTTACTAATAGGAATTTAGAGGCATAAAATGTGAATTTTTATTATCGTCTAAACGAGCGCTTTAAATGATCAGTTGGATTTAAATAACTCACCTTTCTTAAATTTATTCATTTAAAGCGACCGTTTAGGCGGTAATAAAAATGCACATTTAGTCCATTACATTTTCGACCCGGTTGGGTCATACATTTACGCGAATAATTGTGTAATTTCTCTCATTTTGAAGATACTCTAAAATAATAATGACTTTTTTGCTCTTATGTTCACCGTTGTTAGTTTGTAACTTGCTTTAGTACGTACCTGGCAAAGCAACTGTATCGGCGAAAGTCATATTACGACTATCTATCTATATCTATATATATATAAATTAAAAACATTACATTTGTTATCTATAGACCCACAAACTACAAAATCGATTTTGATAAAAGTTTGTGTGTATGTTCTTTATGGTGTGTGGAAGGTTGTTATCATATTTTTTCAGATTTTATCGACAAATATTAAAAAATTAACAGTATGTGAAACTACATGAATTTCTGTAGGAAAAAATCGTAATGTAATTTTAAATCATTATATAAATACCATAACAACATGACATATAAAATATCACAGTACAAAATATACTGTCATTTTTTATAATTACATGTAATTAAGTGTTTATATTTAAAAAAAAACTTTTTGTAAAAGGCCATAAGTGCCGAAACATGTAAGAATTAAAGAATAAAAAAAAATTAAAACAGACCTTAAATGGCCAAATAAAGAAAATCTCCTAGGCATTTATGTACGGTTGCGGCCCTTGAAAACTCAGGCACTCGATTTTGACGAGAATGTCAAAAATTTAAAATTTTGTAATATGTAAATCAAATTGTTATCAGCTATTTTGATGGCAGTGTCACATTTGATAAATTCAGAGTCAGTTTATTTTTTAAAATGCCACAATTATCACAATTACAAAAATCTATTATTAAAACTAAATACTAATTTTGAAGTAAAGTTTTGTATTCTGATATTCGAAATGATATTTTTGCAATTTTAATCTTAAAGTAGCATGGCAGTTGGGAATTTTAAACTATTGCTGAAGGCTATGTTGAATCATTTCTAAAGAGAAAAGAAGAAATGTCATCAAGAATTCTTCAAGGTTCGCAATGAAAAATGAAACTTTAGTGCCTTGATACATAAATAACTATTTCCGGCTGCCGATCATGTAAATCAGTGATACAACCCTAGTAATATAGCGTCTAAGTCGACTATAACATTCGTTTGTAGTTTAGTCTTGATAACGGAACTTAATACTATTATGAAAATTCCTAGGATAATAAATGATGATTCTGGTTCAAAAGTTTATTTGGAGTAAAAACCAGGAATATAAAAGCTGAACATTTTTGTGTTTCATGCATTTTTCAATAATCTTCTCGGTTTGTTTGTAATGTCAACTATTTGTAGTATGATATGTTAACACAAGTAACACGATTTACGAAAAGGGTTTAAAATCAAAATTAATTCTGAAAAAGTGACAAACCAAACGATTTTTTAAAAAATATAGATTAATTTCTGACGGCAGTAGGAAAACTATAATAAATCATATGAAATGTAATGACTATTAACATTCTTGGGAGGCAACAAGCTTCGACTTCGCCTCATTTGCTCATTCGCTTGTACAGGGTGGCCCAAAATGACCGAAGGGGTTTGAGTTCATTATAACTTCTTATTTAAGACATAATTATTAAATTTTTTTAATTTTAAACATAGTATATTAATGGAAAATATTTTTAATTTAATTATGAAAAATTATATCTCGCAAGTGGTAGCCATTTTCTGCTTCGCATATTCGTGCTCTTTCCAAAACATTTTCCATAAGCTTTCGCAAAACTTCAGGTGTTATGTTGTTGATTTCGTCGCGTATATTATTTTTTAATTGCTGTACAGTTCGAGGCTTATTAATATAGACTTTTCCTTTCAAATAACCCCAAAGGAAACAGTCTGAAGCGGTTAAATCCGGTGAACGCGGAGGACAATTAAAATCGCTTGTACGGGAAATAATTCGTTCACCAAAGATGTCGCGTAAAAGAGCCATTGTGTCCCTCGCAGTGTGCGCTGTGGCTCCATCCGGTTGGAACCATACTTGCGAATGGTTTTCCACGGCTGGCCTTAAAAAATTTTCCAACATTGTCCGATCTAACACCAGTGATGGAAACGGCGACACCGCACCGTGTTCATTTTCAAAAAAATATGAGCCAATTATCCTTTCCGACGAAACACCGCACCAAACGGTACACTTAAGTGGGTGTAATTCTCGCTGTTGTACTACTCTTGGATTTTCCGTAGCCCATATCCTGCAGTTTTGCCTATTAACGAACCCATTTAATTGGAAATGGGCTTCGTCGCTCATAATTAAATTATGAATAAAATCATGATTTTCTTCTGCTTTTTGACGAAAATAAATTGCATAATCAAGTCGTTGCTGTAATCTGTCGGTTTCAATTGCTGGACAAGCTGAATTTTGTATGGAAACATTCTTATTGTATGCAAAATTCTCTGCAGCGGCCCTCTTGAGAGGCCAAGTTGTGTCGAACGTCTCCTGGTTGATGTTTCTCCATCTTCCCGAATACTCTCCTGTACCCGTTCAATATTGTCATCCGTGTGCACCGTTCGGCGACTGCCGGCACCAGGAAGGTTCCTTACTGCCCCTTGTTCTCGAAAATTTGCAACCAGACGGTTTATTGCTGACTCTGAGGGTCCAACCCGCACATTAAAATAACGACGATATGCACGCTGAGTCAAAACAATGGATCGTTGATTTGAGAAATAAAGTTCAACGATTTTGGCACGTTGTTGAATTGTGTACTGTTCCATTTTAAATTCCCCAAGTCTTCTTTACAAAATACTGAAAACAAGAAAAAAAATTATAATAAAAAAGTTATAAGGAATTAAAACCCCTTCGGTCATTTTGGGCCAGCCTGTATTTACCTATCTCGAATGTCAATACGTTATTACATTCCTTGTGACTTACATAACTATTTATGGTACTTACAGTATTTTTCTTCTTATTAAAAAAAACGGACCTTATTTAAAAAATATCCCTCGTGTTTTGAAAAGAAACGTTTGTTTCTATTTTATTTTATGTTAATAACAACAAGAAAAAAAAATATGATCTTGTAAACACTATAAATTCACTAATATTAATAAATCTCGATGGAAGATGTGATCGTGTTATATCCCATAATAATTATGATTTTAAGTATCTATAAAATGACAATAATTATAGAATATAACTAGTAGAATTCTTTGATATCCATTCTTGATAAAGCTCTTGCAACAGTATTCGATTTTGAGATCGAATTACATCCTCAATACGGATTTTAAAGCGAAATTATTCCTCGGAAACGAACACGAATGATAAGGCTAAAGGTACCCTTTAAAGGGAAAAGGACCTAAGAAGAAAGAGCAGCTTCGACAATAGTGACTCCGGTTTAAGAGGATTTTATTGAAGATTTTATTTCAAATGAGGCAAGCAAACACAAACGATAAAGTCGAAACGAGGTAAAAGGAAATTACAAATGTACTGAAAATAATTAGGTTTAATAATGGTTGGAAATAAAACCTAAATTCAAACTAATTCTTATAGAGGATTTAGAGTAGATAATACTGTATAAATAAGTTGAAATATTTTAATAGGAATGCGTACGGATTCTTATTGTATTCTTTTAAGTGATTTTAAATTACAAAAGTGTATATATTGCATTGTAAATGCATTGTACTTCTTCACGTTAACATATTCTTACACAATTCACATAAAAATGTGTATTTTAAGTAATCTGTCTAAGGAATAATTTAAAGATTAATATCTCCATCCTGGAAGGGCAGTGATTTTTGGTTTCGAAATAATACAAGCTTGTGAAAATCAGTAATTTCTTTATGTATGCTTTAGTAATTTTGAATTTAAAACGTATCTGGGTGTATTATGAAAAACCTTTCGTGCTGTAACTTTTTTATTTTTTATCCGAATGTTATAAATTATACGTCGAACTAAATCGTTTTAAAAACACTATAACGTGATCCGCTTTGAATTTTTTTTACACTTTGTTTTTGACAGACAGCTGCAAACTGTGTTTTTTTTAAATTGCACTATTTTTTTTTTCCTTATTCAAATATATTACTTTTTCTGAATATGAAACTGTAAACAACGATATCCTTGTATGAAAAGAAATCGAGAAATTGTAGGTTTTTTTAGTTCGATTTATTCTGGTTTTTCCGAACACAGAGATTTCTTAAATGCATTTTAAATACTCTATTTCATTTTATTACCAGCAAATGTGTGTACCTTTTAAAATCACTTACATTCAATACTATATAGCCCATAAAGGATTACAAACCAATGTTATCAGTGAGCGGTGGGTCAACAACAACATTTACAGTGTTTATTTTAAAAATTTAAAAATCAAGCAGTCATATTGAATAAAAGTGCATTCCAAATTTTCGAAGAGAGCTGTGACATCTGTCAGTCACACATTCATTATAACATTTTCAACGATTTATTTCTAAATTTTGTTATTGAAATGGATAATGGCGAATGTGTGGATGCGATTCAAGCATATTTTGAATGCGGACCAAATTCTGCAGCTGCTTTGCGACTTTATGGAAATCGTTTTCCTGATTATTATGGACTTGGACTGCGTCCAAGTGCCGATAAGTTTGGAAGGCTCGTGCGAAATTTACGAAATTTTGGATCATTAAAAAAACAGAAAATAAACGCACGTGTAATTCAAGATCAAAATTTAGAATTAAGTGTCTTGCTCTATGTGGAAGAAAACCCTAATACGTCTACGCGACAAATTGCTCACTACATGCAGGTATCACATTCTACAGTTCAGTACATTCTGAAGAAGCACAAGTTCTTTCCTTATAAACCACGGAAGGTGCATGCTCTCGGTGAAAACGACCCTCAACGAAGGGTTCAATTCTGCACGGTTTTCATGAATAAACTAAGGGAAGATCCAATTTTTTATCGTCGTGTGTTGTGGTCAGATGAATGCACTTTTGGGAAAAATGGTGTATTCAACAGAAATAATCATCGCCATTGGAGCACTGAAAATAACCATGTTGTGATGCAACACAATTTTCAAAATCGGTTCAGTGTTGTATGGTGTGGAATTTTAGGCGATAGAGTAGTAGGGCCTTTTTTTGTGGAGGGTAATCTAAACCAAGAAAAGTATAATAATTTGTTAGGCAATGAATTAGGCGATTATTTAGATGAGTTGCCACTTGCTGAGTTAAACAGGGTGGTGTTCCAACAGGACGGTGCCACACCCCATAATGCACGAATGAATACTGATTTTCTAAATAATTATTTTGGCCTCAGATGGATGGGCACTTTCGGACCTATTCGATGGCCTGCTAGATCGCCAGATCTGAATCCACTGTATTTCTTTCTGCGGTCTTACATTCAAGATCATGTCTGTTTGACTCCACCTGATACCAGAGATGATTTAGTAAGAAGGATAGTACAAGTATGTCATGAAATACCACCAAATCTTATATTAAACGCAGCAGTTGGAGTTAATAGAAGGTGTCAAATGTGTCTGGAACAAAATGGGGCCAATTTCGAACATTTGATTCATTAAAACATATGATAGCTTGATTTCTGTAAATTTCGTAGTTTTTTTTTAATAATATTAAATTTGTCACTCAATTTAATGGAGGTGTCTTCAGGAAATAAATGTTTATTAGAATAAGTAAAAAAAATATGTAGTACAATTTAAAAAAAAAAAATTACTACTGTCTGTCAAAAACGAAATTTAAAAAATTTTTTTTTTTTAAAGACAGGTTACAGTGCTTTAAAAACGATTTAGTTTGACATACCATTAGTTAAAATCAGATAAAATATAAGGAAGCTACAGCCCCAAAGGTTTTTCATAATACACCCGGTTTAAATACTTGCTATAGCTATAATACTTTATATAAGTACTAGCTGAACTCGGCAGTGCTTTGGTATTGCTAGATTTGAGTATGTACAAGCATATGAGGGATGTCTTTTATGTTTTGTATGTTGGGACATAGAGGGCGCCACTAATCAAATGTCAGTACTGAAAATTAACCTCCATCTTTAGTAAGCCTAAACCCTACTAAAAAGTTTCAGTGCGATACGTGTAGTGTTGTAGCTACGACGAACTGTCAAAGTTGACAAGTTACTCGAAAAAGTGAAATTGTAATAACTAAACCAGGGCATGTACCTATTCACAAACATGCAATGTGTTATTCATTTTATCAACACGACCTTCCCTTAAACATCTTGTAACCAGGTCACTAGGCTAATAGAACACATTCACACGATATATAAACTACAGACTAAGAAGTCTAGTCAGTCAGAGTCACAGTGAATATCAGAGTGAATACCAGCCTAGTGCATCATATTACTACGTATTATTTTCTGTTGTTATATTCGTTATTAAATTAAATGTTATTATTTAATCCAATGCATATTATTTGTACCACTGAAATTCCTGATGTCTAAATGGAACTGCCTCGGCAACAATGTTACCTCCGGGACCGGGTGACGTTATAGAATTAAACAGTGAAAATTTTCGCTCAATAATTTTTTATAATTTTCGAAGACAATTACCTCAACAAGAATGCCTTGCCGAGTTGATCCTGTTTTCGGTAATGAAGCACCACACCAGTCAACAATTTCTCGTTGGTATGGAGAATTCAAACGTGGATGGATTAGTCTTGGCGACGATCCAAGAGCAGGTGTACCAACAACGGCAGTTATTTAGAAAAACGTTAATGCTGTGCGCAAACTCATCAAGGAAGATCGACATGTGGCATATCGGAGAAATTGAGGCATCATTGGGAATTCCAAAGACCTCAATTAAAATAATTTTGCATGAAGAATTGTGAAGGATTGGTGTCAAAACACTCTATACCGCTTCAACGCAGGAAACTTTAAAAACGTGTACAACATTGTGAGTGGTGATGAATCTTGGTTTTACTAATACGAGCCAGAAATAAACGCCAGTTTTCTGTTTGGGTGACAAAAGTCATCCGTTCTCAAAGTGTCTATAAAAAGATGGTCTGGTCGCGACATTTGTCTCGAAAGCAGGTCATGTAGCAACAATTTATCTACAAGATCAAAGAACTGTTACTGCCGATTGGTATACAATCATTTCTTTGCGGCAAGTCATCCTTGAGCTCCGAGAAACCAACCCACAAGAACGAATCATCCTTCACCAAGACAATACAAGTTCGCCACAGCTCGCAAGACAGCAGCTTACAGCAGAATAATAACGAAAAATTGCATTTTTGGTAGTAAAAATTCCAAACTTTGACGACCTCGTGAAAAGTGATTATCAACCGATGGAAGTTTATTTGTAAGGATTATATCGAAGAATATCAAAAGGAATGACGCCACGTGTAGATTGTCCGCTAATTTCTACAAACCCTATATGTGGTTTTAACCCTTTCAGTACCGGATTTGAAATAACAATGTATGTCGCTAGGACCAGGTTTTTTTACATGCCACCAGGACACGTGCCGAATATATGCGTCAGGTGTAAAAAAAATTAAAATGTGCAAAAATTCATTTATTTATAATAGTATTGTTATAAATAGCATATGTACGTATATTTAAAATGTGTGCTTTGTATGATACACCTCAAAACCAGGTTGTACACACAAACCAATGTTACATTTTGCACACATGTACCTAGACTCACTTCTTTTCTTTGCGTGAAGCGTGCTTTGGCTGCAAACTATACATCGTCGTACTTTATTATCAGGTACCAGGGCAGGAAAATGCCGCCCAATAAGCCGCTCAGGATTTTTGGTCATAGGATTTACTCTGGTTTGGTTAGGCTGTAGTATATTGTATCTAAAATTGCACAAAAACTATTAAGCTAAAGTTCTCTCACTAACTAAAACTTACCGCTCAATAAGCTGTCTTATGATTTTCAGCTGAAAATTTGCTAAAGATTCTCTCGCATTTTGTGTTTGATACAATGCATGTGCGTTGAGCATGGCTAGGTCCACCATGTGGAAAAATAATTTTTTGTACCATTTTACTGTTTTTCTCACACATTCTGTTGAACTTAACATCATGTCCGACCTGTTTATAGCACCCATATTTGCATTATAATCCAGAACACATGCTGGTTTCTTGATAGGTTCCTTAGTCTTGAAATCCAACTTGTCCGACGACATTATTTTGTCCTCATGAAAATTAGTAAGCATATATACATCGCGACGATCTTTCTATTTAACGGCCAGTAAGTGCTCTGTAGATGTTGAGACCGTCTCGCCTTTGGTTAATTTCGTTGTCAAATTCGGCATATATTTCCTATTCGGACGAACTGTTCCACAGGAGTTTGTTTTGTGTTCATGTAAGTACATTGATAAATTTGGACTTGTATACCAATTATCTGTATACAACGAATGGCCTTTCTCCAAATACGGCTTCATAAGATGTGCCACAACTGAACCGGATATACCTAGGTCTTGAAACAGTTATACGTCTGTTGTTTTACCAGTATAAACAATGATATTTAACATGTATCCCGTTTCGCAGTCACATAAAAGAAAAAGTTTGATACCGAAGCGATGGCGTTTAGATTTGATGTACTGTTTAAAATGTAAACGTCCTTTGAAAAGAACTAAACTCTCATCAATCACAAGATTTGCGAACGGATAAAAACATTCAGAAAAACGGGTTGTCATTTTAGTTAACAATTCTCGTATCTTATAGAAAGAATCACCTTGTTTCTGATCAGCGTTATTTGAAAAATGTAACATGCTCAGTATCGCTAAAAAACGATTTCTGGGCATTACCTGCGAAAATATTGGTGTGTGAAGTAGTGCATCCGTAGACCAATGTTCTTGCATATTATTTTTTTTATGACGTGCAGTAAATAACATAACAGCTAAAAATACATAAAATTCATCCTCATCTATTTCTTTCCATTTTAGGTTTTCGTTCTCCTTATTTTCCGAAGCATATTTATTAGTTTCGTCTACAATTAGCTTCACTACTTCTGAATTTACAAAGAACAGAAAATAGCTAAGTGCATTTGACTGGTTTTCTAGAGATTCTTGTAAACCAGAATGTTTATCGTCGAATGTATGTATTGTGGGCTTGAACTCTGTATTACGCCAATTTAGTGATAAAACTCTGCTTTGTGCACTTTGTTCTTTAAGTTCAGAATTATCATCATCAGCTGTAACATTATTATTTTGTTCCAGTTCCCTTTCATCCGAGCTGTCATCACTTGCATCGGATTCATTTTGATCAGGCTCGTATTCACTGCCGCTGTCAACGAAAGGTTCTTCGTCAGAATCTAAACTCGCTAAAATGCTTTCATATTCAGCTGTTGTCATTCCACAAATCCCTACATTGTCATTGTCACGTTTCCTTATACATCTAGAACCACTTGTATAACTTGTAGAAGCACTCGTACTTGAAGCGACAGCGTACACTCGCCTTCTCTATACTGCAATTTACCTAATACTAAAAACATGTCCCAACTTGTACACGGATACCCCCACCTATTTCATTCACAATAACTATACTTTGTAGTGTTGCGCAAAAGTGCCGTATATATGAGGCAGTCGGCCAGCAGTTACTGCTTCAGGTACCTTATTTATCCGGCATTGGGCTTACAGATGCAGCACGAAGCGACACATAAATACGGTAGTGGTCCTAGTAAATGGCTAAATCTAATACTGACACATATACAGTACAAATCTCTTCCCTATAGTCACCTACAAACGTGTATTACGTATGTGTGCGTTCGAGATTCGAGGAGTGGTGACGCACATAGCATGTATGTATGTATGTATGTACTGTAGATCAGTTTGGATGTAAGCACATACATAGTATAAACGTCGATGAATGTGGAACTACCGTCAATAATTGGGACTTTATGTAATAATAAACACAAATAAGTGTGAACTTTTTGGAAGATTTTAATATTTTTAACGTTTAAAACAATGTCAGATATACCTATAACAATAACAATAAATAAAGCGGTAAATCATAATAACTTCTATATTCTATACATAATAAATAAAACTAGAATTAAAAAAACAAAAAGTAAACTATTTAATGTATTGTATGTTCAAAACGGTCTCCTAATGCAAACAAGCAATGTCCTAATCTGTCATAAAAGTTTCTCTGAACATTTAAAATCGTTTGCGGTTGAATATTTAGGATAGATTCAACTATTTTCGCCCGTAATTATCGTTTCAAACGCAATGGTACGTTGAAAGTTAATTTGAAATACCCGTGCAATTTCTCTTATGCTGCGACCAAGATGATACTGTTTTACGACATATTTTTTTTGATCAAGGGTAAAAATATCCATCGTGAATACGGACTATTCGCAAAAGTTGAGCAAACCATCCATCACAAGTAAACTGTAACTAATGGCATGTATGCATCGCTTCGTGCGTCCCCACTCCTCGCTTCTTGAACGCACACATACGTAATACACGTTGTAGGTGACTATAGGGAAGAGATTTGTACTGTATACGGCAATGGTCTACATAAAGTCATACAACTCTTACAACCCTGGTCGTATATATACGGCAGTGATCCTGAGGAACCGTTCATACTTTGACTAATATATACGGCTATGGTACAGAAAGGGTTAAAAAGTGCATTCAAAAAACGAAAAATTTCAAAAATCAAATTAATCAAAAACGGTTAATTTCTTACAAGTTTTACAGCACTTTACAAGGAATTTAAAAAAACAATAAAAAATATAACATTCCATTTCAAATATCAAAGTTGGCTATGACTTCCGGCATAACCGAAAGTGATTCATGAGTGTAAATATTTTATTTTAACACACAAGTATCAGGATTAGGTTACACAAATTTTCAAAAGTGTCCTAAAGCGTTATCATAGCATACTTCTAACGAACAGGTTACGTAAAAAACCCTGTATAATATATTCTAAAATATCGTAAATGTATCTTGTTCGAAAGCAATTGCCCCAAATGGAAGAACTCTCAGACGCACTTAAAATGCATTGCAGCGACCGCCAAAAGAAATATAGGTAGAGATTTACGTAAGTACCTACACTTTGACCTACAAAATGCATCCGCCCATATGTAAGCTTTACATGTCTTCATGAATTTTAAAAAAAGCACCACTTTTGCATGAAAGCAAACAAATGGTTGTCGAACTAATATTTCTTCATTTGAACACCACATACTCTCTATGCATCTAAACTTTTCTTTCCTTTAGTTTATTTTTAGTGTTTTAATTGTTGGAACGATCCTACATGTACGGATTGCCTAATGTAGAAGAAATATTTTTTCCTTTTCTTCGAACATCACATAAAAAATGCATGACGTGTGATAGCAAAAGAATAGCGAGAGAAAGAGGAGAAGGGAGAAGGCGTATTGAATCAAATATGCATCGCGTCCTCGACCCTTCTATATGTGTACGTACGTATAAATATGTACATCCAGATGCCACCACACCGGGGTGTAGTTTTAATGTCTCTTTTACATAATGTAACTTTTATGGTCGTTTGCCACACGAAATGTCCCTGGAGGATTGCAGTAATGTTGTTTTTGTCTATTCTAGTATTAGCATAGAACCCCCTTTAGAATTGTCCCCGAAACTAATTAAAGTGATTATGTTTACTTGTATATTAAGTAGAGGAATTTCAAGAGGATGATGTTTCGTTTTTAATTTCTTTTTTTAATTTGTGAAAAATGTTATAGAAATTATTTCACTGTACTCGTATAGTTAAGTATTTTTCATGTAAGCTCATTGATACTCGAATACTTAAGATTTTGTACAGAGCTAGCAAATAGCTACATACAAAAGCTAGCAAAATCGTATTAAACTTGATGATCCTGGCGTCCCCTATGTGAAATTCGGGGTACTATCAAATGGACCTCGTATACTTAATCTCTGTTAAAAGCACATTAATTTGCTAAATTAAAATAATATGCCTATTATGTTTGGATCCAAAATGAACCTGATATACAAGGTGACATAGTGACACAGTGTTGTATATTTGGTGTACTCTTTTTTTAATAGTTTGGTCTACACTGCAGACACCAATAAAAATTTTAACAATGACACAACATATATCACGATTCCATATGTTCCACAACTCTCAGAAAAAATTAAATACACTTTAAAAGAATATGATATAGCTACAACATATAAACTTAGTAATACTAATAAACATTTATTTTCAAAACTTAAACCTAAAATAGAAAAAAATCGAGAAACACATGTCATATATAAAATACCATCTCGCGATTGCGATAGTTACTACATAGGCCAAACGAAACAATATTTATACAAAAGAACAAAAGCCCACAAATACTCTAAAACAGACAAAACTGCTTTATCTACACACAAACTACAACGCGATCACCATTTCGATTTTGAAAACACACAGATAATTGATAAGGAACAACACACAATGAAAAGACAAATTAAAGAAATGATTAGTATTAAACAGGAAAAAAATTCAATTAACAACAGAAACGATATAAAAAAATTTAAGCAGTATATACTATAACTTAATTGTGTAACGATCTACAATTTACCATCATAATATATTTTTTTTTTGTTGTATATCGTATCTTAAGTTATTTAAATATCAATTACATTTAAATATCATATACATTTGCTTATCATGCTGACTGTTCCGTGTTTTGATTCCTGTCTGGTTGTCTAAGTAGGTTTTCGTGGTTTTCCTTCTCGTTTAAGGCGAATGCCGACAACTTTGCATCTTAAGACGCTCCACGGGCGCATACATAATAATAACTCATGTCTTGCTTTTCCCTGTTTTTGTTTTTGTGCTGATGTGGTCCTCTACTGGGTTGTAGCCTAGCATATGCGCTACCAAACTCTAGGGGGGTCAGCCCGATGGGCGGACAGGTGCCATTCCCGCCTTTCCAGCAGGAGAAAGGAACCAAGCTACGCGGCGCAAATCACGGCGCCGCGCAATGCACACACCACTAGGACCGGTCTTGGGCGGCAACCTGGCTAGGCTGCCGTTAACAGCACACACACGTTCGACGTGTGTGCAGTGCCCCCGCCTTGGCGGAATACGTTAAGATGGCACAAAGTGTGACCGTCGCCGACCGAAGTAGCCGCTCAGAGTGTTCCCTCGGTTGGCGATGAGCAACCCCGTGCAGGGTGCGCTTCGCTGGTCTGCGCCTTGCCTTGATGGGGCGGGGTTCGGGCCGTCGAAGTACTGCACGGAAAAGTAAAGAAGTTGCCGGGAAAGGGTTGGCGGCCCTGCGCAACGGCTGGTTATCCGATCTCTCTAAATTTACGCGACCGGTCACTAAACACACGCACGAGCGCGCCAACATACAAAACCCTACACTTACACGCTCACACAAACACAAAACCACACACCCAGAGAGAGACGCAAGCTGCCAGCAGCAACCAACACACAAGTTCATACCCAGAAAGAGACACAAGCTGCTAGCAGCGAACAACACATATGTTCACACCTTGCTATCTGTTTTTGGAATACTAAGGCATGATTTATTATTATGCAATTGGAATGTATCTTTGAATAATTTAAACCATAGCAACTCAATTATTTGACATTTGTATTCTGTCATTTATATTTTATATCCTTGATAAAGGCATCATTGCCGAAACATGTAGGGTTGTTTTAAATATATATACTTTGAAGTAAACCAGACCTTTAATCGCCGACTGATTGAATTTACCATATCATACCAAGGTCACGAAAATATTATATTTATATATATATATATATATATATATATATATATATATGTGTGTGTTTGTAATGTCTTTAGGTATATAACACTTATTATCTGTCCAAGTTTATATAAATTATATAGGATTATGCAATACCGTCTTTACATCACTCTCTTTCTTCCTCTAGATTCATTTCCAAAGTAAAAAGAGACTGCTAATGTAATAAATTCCATCGTAAATATTTGAGCAATAAAATGTAAAAATTAGTATTATACGTATGCTTTAATGTAACTCAAGTTTGGAATGCTAATTTAAAAAGTGAAATTTTAGTAAATGTGCGAACTGAAATGCAGCGATAGCTAACGGATTAAGTGAATAATATAATTCAGGAAACAATTTTAACATATGTAGAAAACATTCGGTATATATTTTTATATAGTTTACCTAAACCAAATTATAAGATATTGTTAAAAATACATTCTTGTTGTTATGAGAGCATTTTGTAAAACTACAAAGTGTCACACTCTAATAATTCGTAAAAGTAAATAAACAACTGTGTTTTGTTAGATTGTTACTTAATAAAAATAAATACATTTCTATTAAAAGCGAGTATACTGACCTCCATGACATTATCTCTGTGGATTCCTGCCCATTGTTGCTGTTATTTTAGTCCTGGCATAGAAAGAAGACGATACATCTTGTCCTGAAAAAGAAAAAAATCTTCAGCGAAAGGAACACTTATATATTAAATAATTTATTAGTTAAATCCTCAAACTTGGTTGTAATTGTATATTTATATTTGAGTTACATGCATGATTCATAAACGTTAAATGTATGTATATTTAATGTCTTTAATGTCAAATGCTCTTATATTTTTATGTATTTACATAGCTTGTCAGAAGCGACATATGTTTCGTATGTTAAAAATACATTTGGTAAAAGCTTTATCACAAAAACTCAAACATTCGAAGGCATGATTATGATATATTTAAGGCAAGCTTTTCAAAGCAACCTGCTTTTTGTTAGTCTTCAAAATTATTCACATTATGAAATTGGCGACGAGTACCGTTGTAAATTTAAAAATTTTGGAAATATTAAAAGCTGGAAATTCAAAATTGAAATCTACGATATGTCTAAGCAACAGAGAATAATTAATTGTAATCAGTATATAATAGAGTGATCCACTTTGTACCGATTATCTATTGCAAAGAGCCAATCTGCCATCCATTCTGTCAATTCGTAATTAACTTAAATATTATATTTCCAGAGGGACGTGTACAATATACCCAATATGTAACCAATTTATCGCAATGACACTAAAACCATATATAAGCTAACTTATTAATTGAAGTAACTTTATAATAATTTATGAACAGTGAGTGATAAAAGAATATACGTAGTCGTAAACGAAGTTAGTAAATTTAATAAAATCATGAAAATAAAAATTAATATCTGATTTTACCGTAATATACGATAATACATAGATGTTAAAACATATATCGCAGGATAGCAGTAGTGAATATACATTCGACGTATAGAGTTGGTGATTTTCACATTATACGCTGATGAGGGGAATGGCAGGCCGAAACACGTGTCCGTAAATAGATTGTCTCCAATGACAGTACAGTATTCGTTGTGTATCCATTTGTGAATATACGGGTATGTGTTAATATGTATGTGCTGTCAATGTTGTTAGTAAACATCGATATGCAATGTTAAAGGCATTAGGTTCGGTAAGGTTAAATCTAAACTCGTATAGGATTGTGTGCCCTAAACGAGCTTACCCAAGGAAATGCAACAAGTATGAGTTTCAAGACACGAAGACCATAGATCTAATGGGAAGGTGGCTTGATATTTGACTTGGTAGTCCTCATCGAGGCCTTTATAGGACCGGGGCCTTTCTTTGGCTTACAAAAACAATGATTAAAATAGCAATGATAACTCTCCAGTTCAAAGACAGGCAAACCCGTTCTTTAGCAAATATTCGTATAAGTTTATAACTGACGTACTGAATAGAGACAGAAAGTCTGTTAAGATGTTAGTAGGCCTATTAACGAGGCATTGTAAGGTCAACAAATATATGTACAATATGGGAATTGGCAGATCGCGGTTCATGTTCTATGTCAATGAGAAGGTTTGACAAAAAACACGTTTGTTACTAATAGAAAATCGGGATCTATCCAGCTCCCTCATTCTCCAGAGTCGTAAGATTTTTCCGACATCTTCCTCATAGCGAGGTTTAAGTTGGCCTGCAATACGTCTTCATATATCCACGACTCTTAAAAAGCTTCCTCGGCGCAAATATTTCAGGCCTTTGGATTATATGGCTCATCTACCAAAGTCTGGAAACTATGTGGTGCACTACATAAAGTTTATCATAGTTGATATATTTTAAAATTATACCATTGACGCCGCATTCCAATTTCTCTCACCTCGTCTCAAAGATTTTACTTAGAACTTTTCTTGGTTTTTGTTTAGAACATCTTGGTTTTTGTTTGAAAATCCAAGTTTCCGAATCATATATCAGGATGAGTCTTATATAGTTTGAGCCTAAGAAATCTAGTTTTATGTCGTCAATGTAGAGACCTCGATGAGCCTGGTGTTTTGAGTATGTATTTAATTTTTTCTGCATTAATTTTCAGGTCCATATTTTCCGCAGCTAGTATTAATGTCTCAACACTGTCTTTCAATGCCTTTTTTTTTAAGCAATGGCGCCTATGTCATTTGCGAATACTAGTAGTTGGACTCATTTGTTGAAGGTGGTGCCAGTTGCATTAATGCCAGAGTCTAGGACTATTTATTTAGCATATAGCCTCCTACATGGATTGATCTACACGGAACAGAGTTAAATTTTAAAATCAGGGCCATTTATTCAGTCCAACACGGAGTCAAAGGCTTGAAAGAAGTCACTCACTTCACCTCCTTGACGCCCCAAGATATATACCCAAATATGTCATCCAACGTGACCTCCCGATTGCCACCATTCAAGAAGCTATTGCTCACCACAGTTATAAATACCGTGACAGAGTGACACTCACAAATACATAGTTATGTATAACCAATTGGACAAAATGTATTTAGTTTTAGTAGCATGTAGATTGTTTCATTGGAAACAACCTATTCAAGTCACTTTGTTGTATTATCAAACCAATGGATTGTTGCTCTTATGTAGATTTCTAAATAAAGAGAGTTAAATAAAAGAAAACTTAACCTCCATATACTGTAAGGGGACACTTAGCTGTAATATGATGAATAGTCTTGCTAGGTTCTATGCATTCGCAAGTCGGGGTCTCAGTCAGTCCCAATTTATAGAATGAGTCACGACAGATGCCGTGGGACATTTGTATTCTATTGGGTGACTTACATTCGTGGCGAGGCAGCTCCATTCCTGGTAATGGTACGGTAGAATAAGTGATATGGGTCGCTTGAGCGAGTTTCAAGGCTTTCCAATACTTTATCCATCTATCACTTGGGATGAAATTTTAGTTGTGGAGGAGAAGCAGATTTCAATTTCGACAGGCCGACATCAGGTAGGTTACTGGTTACTGTTTACTGGGAGGTGGGGATTCGATATTATTTTATAATATTCTCTAACCAGGCTTTCCTGTCTCCTGATGGTGGGAGGTGCAATTTGGCTTAGAACGACGACCCAGAGTAGATGTGTAATTTTTAAACAATCGCGAATAATTCTCATGGTCTCGTTGGGTTTAATGTCGATCATCTTTGGGTGGCAGCTGTTTAGCCAGACCGGGGCTAAACAGCTGTTTTTTGGAATAAGGAGATACAACCTGTATTTAGAATAAGTCTTTTTTGTTATTAAATAGTAAACAAAATTTTATTCTAAACGTTCATGCTCAAAATGACCTCCATTTGCTTGAGTGCATAACAAACATAACTTTTCGACAGTCGAACATATGCGATATAATAATCGTTTATTATTTGATATTACTGTCATTTCATCAGTTATTACCTGCTACATAAAGTCAATATTTGGTAAGTTATAGCGGAAAATCTTGGCTTTTAAAGCCCACAACGAAAAATCATACGGGATCAAATAGGGATCATGGCCGGCTATTCTGTGCGACTTCGTCGACCAGTGCGTTTGGAGAGTTTGCATTTAAAAAGTTACAAACAAGCATAGCGTAATGACAAGGTATTTCGAGATATTTCTCACCATTTACAGTGCCGTCAAAAAGTAAGGGTCAGCTATGCCTGCAAAGTATATCTCCGCCCATACTGAAACACTAGGCACATTTAATTCTTCTTGAATAACTATGTAAGGATTATCGTGAGCCCAGTCAACGCAGTTATGTCTGTTGATACGGTCATTTAATTTAAGCATTCCCTTCTCACTACATAAAATTGTTTAAAAAAATTTTGTATTACTTTCTACGAGAATTACATACCATTCAGCAAACTCGAGATGACGATTAAGAACGTCTTCCGTAAGTGCCTGCAATATTTTCGGTCCGTAACTGTAATTACTAACGGTTTCACCATACGACGCAAACAACGTCCGGAAATGTTGAAGTTACCCGAAACATGACGAGCTGACTGAGCGGGATTTTCTACGGAAGTTTCAACCAGTAACTGCATGTTATCTTCTGGTCTCGCAGATCTCGGACGACAACTTCGAGATTTACCAATAACAGATTGTGTCATTTGAAACTTTCTATCACTTTGTAAACACTTTCGCGTCGCGGTATGGTGAGTTCGGAAACTTTTCTTTAAACTGCGTACAAATTTATTCTTAATAAAAAAAAACAAGTTCTTCCAAACTGTATTTATAGGAGTTTAATGACACAAGTATACACGGTTTTGGATCTAAGCAACCAAAAGCTGTTTCTATGGTTATTTGGGGCGCTGAATCCGAATCTGCACTCCATTTTTTTTATTTTGGTTCTAGTTTTCGAGAAATTAAATAAACACAATTTTTACAATTTTTACAATTAATCTCCATTTTATTCATTAAAAAGTGTTAAATTAGAAATGAAGAGCAGTCGAACTGAGTCGCTTGTACTGTTTGGGATCTGTTTCACGCATTAAAGTCCAACAGTAGTCGCTCATCATGCCCTCGTCCCAAAATCCTTGGTATCGTTTTTCGATTTTCGCCAAATCTTGGTATAGTCGCTCTACTTGCTCCTCGCTTGTATCACCCAAGTTTTCAGGAAAAAATTCGAGATGGGAATGCAGAAAATGTATTTTGAGAGACATTCGAGCTCCAATCTTGCAATAATTTTGCAACAAACTGTCGATTATCTGCTTGAAATCCGGGGATTTGCGGTTACCGAGAAAGTTGTGAACAACATCTTGAAATGATACCCATGCTGCTGCTTCATTGGGCGTTAAACATTTTGTAAAGTTTCTGTCGGCCATTAATTTTCGAATATCAGGTCCGACAAATATTCCCTCTTTGATTTTGGCGTACGACAACTTGGGAAATAACTTGGTCAAGTACTCAAAAGCCGGTCCTTCACGGTCGAGCGCTTTGACAAAGTTTTTGATAAGGCCAAGCTTTATGTGGAGAGGTGGCAAGAAAATGTTCTGTGGTTTCACAAGTGGTATAGAAGAGACGTTTTGTTTTCCTGGTTCATAATTAGTACGGCTTGGCCAATCTTTTTTCACATAATGTTGGTCAGTTGCACGGCTATCCCACAGACACAAAAAACAGCAAAATTTGGTAAAACTAGATTGCATCCCCATCAAGAGACCAATAACCTGTAGGAATAGTATATAAATCATTTATTCTTTAAAATTGAATTGAAATTTATTTTCAAACCTTCAAATCGCCACAAATTTTCCATTGATGCTCTTTATGTTTTATCTTGGTAAAAATTTTACATATTGTATCGTAGCATTCCTTCGTTTGTACTGCATGAGCAATCGGAATTGATGGTTTTATATTTCCATTGTGTATTAGAGCAGCTTTCAGGCTGTATTTTGAACCATCTATGAACAAACGTCATTCATTTACATCGTATGGTGTATTCATCGCATCAAACAAACCGTTGATGTCATAGCAGAAGCATATATTCTCCTCTTTTTTTAAAAACGGTAAAAGCGCCTCATTTCTGGTTCTATATACAGTGACTTTTGTTTGAGTGTCAAGATATTTCCACTCTTGCATCCATGATGCGAGTAATTCTGATTTTTGTTTCGATAAATTCAAATCACGAACCAAATCATTGAGTTCACTTTGCGAAACTAAATGTTTTTCCTCCATGTTAAAATCGCTTCCACTGTTCGTCGGTGATGAACTACAAGTTTCCATGTAATTTGCACTCGTACCTGGACAAATTGGCAAAGGATCATTGCTCGCACGGGGAACTGGCTTAGACACTGATGATACTTCAGGATATTTATATTTTGATAGTTTTTTTTTGCATTTACACCGACGACATTCATCAAGCAAAAGTAACAATCATCTACATGATTTTTCGGCTCTCTCCATAACATTGGCAATAATGAAAATTAAAAACATACTTTTTTACCGCGTGACCACTTGTATAATATTGTGCTACACGCGTTACAAAACAATTTCGGTACCCACGGCTTGTGAGTGTTTGATACAGAGAAACCAAAATAATAAAAATATTCATTTCTGATCACATTAGTAATAACTTTGCCACTTTTTCTGATCATATAACATCCGCAAACATAACAAAAACACTTTGAATCAACTTTACAATTCTGTCTTTGCATTTTCACACGTTTTGGATCCAAAAAAAAACTTTAAAAATACAAATTAAATAATGTTTCTAGCGACGCCAACAGCTGACTGTCATTATGACAGCGCAGTGCTGCCAACATGCGCGAACTCACAAAGTAGAACCAACTTTGAAAAACGAAACCCGGATTTGAATTCAGCACCTCAAATAACGTCAAGATTTGTTCTCATCTGCCCTGATCCAAAAGTTGACCGGAATTTGTAAACTTGTGTGATTAGTACACGCGCGAATCCAATAACACTATAAGAATGATTACACAATGAGATGATGCCGCGCCGCTATAGGTTTAATGGCGACCTTTGAAGGAATAACATTAATAGTGAAGAGTGTATACAACGTTGTCCGACTTATGTCACGCTAGGTACTTATTCGTCGTTAACTGTATATGTAGCTTTCATTTAATTATTTTAATCCATTTCAAAGCTTACAACATTACAATACAGTCCATCTTTTCGCAATTTGGCGCTCCCACATGAAAAATACAAATCAATCAGCGTCTCAAGTAAGAATTTAGTCCTCAAACGTGTGGCAGAATAACACTCAACTAACATTCTGGTAACAGGTGGAATGTTGTTGAGTAAATGGTGGTAATTTGCCTGAAATTTTCGCAAAATAAATATTTTTTTTGAAACACTGCATCAAGAAAAGAAGATAAAAACGCTAAAATATGCTTAAATTTGCAATTAATGATTAGCTTTCTTACATGGAAATCGCCAGAGTTGAAAAATACTTTTCAAAGATCAACTGGAAATAAATCAAATCCTGGCTGAACTTTCAAGAAATCGATAGAACACACACTTTATTCTTGTACATACATACGTATATCTATGTTCGCTTGAATTTTAACCGCGCTATGAAAAACTAAATCGGAATGACATAAAGAAAGACTGATTTTATTTTTGTTCCACCTAGTTTATGAAAAATGCATGAACTGAACAGAACGATAAAACTGAGCTACCAATCTACATAGCATATACATTTGTATTCGCTTTAAAAAAATCGCCTTTCACACGCGCAGGTTTCCAAATACATGCGAATTCAAATGTAAATGTGCTCGTATTATGCATGACCGGAGTTCTATGGACACTTTTCGATCGCGCACAGTCGATTCGGAGGCGCTCAAAAATAATTATTGCTAAATGTTACAGTAAAAATAACAGAAATTGTATCCGGAACAGCGTCCCTGATAGAAGTAACAGAGCCTCGATATGAATCATATGAAATGATACTGCTAGGATTGGAAAGGGCAGGATATGGATATGAAAATCGAGACGGTCTCAATAAATGAAACGTCATGATGCGAAATGATAAATCCGAACACATTTCAATTAGAACTGTCGTCAGTTACCTATCTGTTTCCAGATGTGTCGCTTGCTGAATCTGAAGTGAAAAAAGTGAAAATTATATAATATCGCTTTGAATTATGATCATCGCTTGAGTTTAAGAATAAGCGTTTTGACAATTTTTAATGGGAACAAAACATATTGCAAACAATCTAATTAATAATTAATGAAGCTCATCATACAGGGTGGTAAAAAATTGGAGGTTTATATTTAACTGAAGATAGTACACACAAAATAATGACAAATGAAAAAAAAAATTGTGATGAAAGTTGTAAAGTTAGCAAACAGATTTAACGCGTATTAACGTAAATATTCGACTTGTTGTTTAAGGTTAAGAGGCGTGCCAGGTGTTTCGAGAAACGTGCATTTCTTATGTTGTTTACCACAATGAATTATTCAAATAAAAATGAGTTTTAAATCTAACAATTAATATACCTAATTGAATATTTCGCAGAACAATTTATGCAATTGCGACATGCGAATTTAAAGAGAGAAATTATCACTCTTTCAGCATATTAATTTACTCAGTGGATTCACATCTCATTACTAGGCGACTGAGCGTGTGATAAAATATAATATTTAAATTATTATTTCTAGTTAGGATTAGTGTGGCTTTTTGCAGATCTATTTTGACAGCTCGATTTTATTCCAGGTGTGTCCGGTTATACAACTTATTTGATTAATGATTTATGCACGCTCTTATCATTTCCGAATTTTGAGACTTGCGTTACAGTTTATTTGCCTTTGTTTTAAAAGTTTAGCATGGATAAAGTTATAGCGCCCTGTATTTAAATTTTACATTTAAGATTTAGTACGTTATATTCTTTGATATAGACTACGCCCTCTATATGATTTATGTGGACCTTCGACAAGATCGCTCTTTGCGCGGGTGTCTTACGGACAACTCACCGGCAACTTACGGACACTCGTACAACTTCTGAGGTTGATATATCTTAGTGTACTCCGATAATCGAAATATGATTCAAGCCTGTCCTAAGCATTTTGGAAATTAATTAATTTGTGGATTCAGCTAGGGTACAGTGAGAAAATTTAAAAACAGAAAGCTCATCGAGTAATTGGACGCCTTTTGTTTTGAGGCAAATAGACGTATGTAGGCTTCGAGCTTTTCTTTTGTCTGTCAATTCGCTGGAAATTTACAATATTTCACATTCGAAGAGAAAAGCCAGATAATCAAGCACTGAATGTAGCTAGAAAGTCAAGGCCACCTTGATTTTACCTGAACACCTGCGTCAAGACCCATACGTCGCTTTTCTTGTGGACCATGTCATCTACGTCCTGTTACAGCCGTTGAGATATATTGTACAAGACTTTTTTTAATGCAGTGAACTTGTAAATTCTCTCCGACATTTTATTTGCTTTAATTACGATTCTGAATTCTAGTGCTAATCAAAACGGCACTTAATCTTAGTTTAATTTGAATATGTATTTGGAAATTCCGTTAAATTGCTTCTTATGCGATTTACGTAAAGTGTAAGGTCATTATTGTACATTTATCCAAATAATTAACGTTCGTATATTTGATATTTAAACATTTATTAAAATTAATTCACGTTCATAACTTTTGTTAAAGATTCTAATCTTAAAATAATTTCACGTAATAATAATTTTGAAATTTTAATTGATGGTTAATTAGTTGTTTTCACACATTTAACTAGTTCGTTTTTTAAAAATTTTGCAACATATTTGTGAGATACTAGAGTTATACATAATACAATGCTTTTCCTGTCATCACGTTATCATAGGCGTGAGATCAGATCTCGGTAAATTGAAATTTCTATTAAATTTCATTACTATACTTGTGTGTAGTACCAAATGTAAGGTTCAACAACAGATCTGCGGTCGAACTACGAATTTTGATCCTAGGTTAAGGAAAATTGAAATTGATTCAATAACTGTTATAATTTTGGTATATTTTTTGCAGATTAATTTAATTGATCTGATTTTGGTGTTTTGTATGCAATGGTGTGTGTATCACGTGAGCATTTTCCTGGTCCTATGTGTGGCAACTTTGTTTATTAATATACCTAAAGAATTGAAAATGTGCACGGTTTACCCTATCTCCAATGGTTCCAGTTTCCTCAAATTTTTTCACTACGTTGCGAATTGTTTCACTCAGTAGGACGATTAAGTTGACTATGACCTTCCCATAGACGTCAACACACAGTTTGCACACAATTGTTATTACTGCAGAACAATTGAGCAATTTTAACGCGGTGGTTAAGCGACCCGTTTCGTAAGTGTGTTAGTGTTTGATGTGTTAAATACGAGCCATTAACCTTTGCGTCTACAGCCGAAAATATATACATGACCATACACTCAGCACACCCGGGTGTCTCATACAATTTGTATGTTTGTTTTTTACTTGGATTCACTCAATATATACCTTCAAAACGAGCGAAGTATGGAATTAAAGTTGGTGGGTATGTGACGCTATTACTTCTTATCCAGTTAAAGGACAAATCTATAGTGGTATAGCACCTTCTGGAGAAAATAAATCAAGGTGAACGTGATTTGTGTTATAATCTGCTTGGTGGAAGTGGACGAAATATTGTACGTGAAAACTTTTTCAAAAGTTATAATTTGGCTTCTACTTTGATGTTAGACTACAATTTGTCAATATGGGGCACTGTAAACAAAATACGTTTGTACCAGCCGCATTTTCTAATCCAATAGGAAGGGCAGTTGAATCATTAACCTTTGGATTTAGAAGCAATATAAGTATATTTTCATATGTTCCAAAAAAAGAACAAAAAGGTTGTGCTTCGATCCACTTTCCATTATAATATCGAAATTGAAGGTCCTGAGAGAAAGCCAAGAATCATACTCGATTACAACAGAAGCAAAGGAGGCGTTGACAATATGGACAAATGCCTTGACGAATATTCAACGAAGAGATGGCTTCGGCTTTTTTTATAACACTGTAGATGTGGCTGCATTTCCAGCGTTCGTGATCAACATGATAAATAAGATATCGACAAACCGTAGAAGGTTGTTTCTACAACAGTTGAGTAAACAATTAGCCATGGTAGAAATGCAAAATTGTTTACAAAATGCACAAATGATGCGAAATTTTCCATCACGTAGTGGAATTGAAAGTATATTGGGCCGCCCAGTAACCCAACTGTTGAAAATCTTCCAGTACGCCAGTGGCGGCTCTTGATGACGTACGATGTGCGCTGCTGCACGGATGAGACTGCTTCGTTTAAGCTTTCATATATACAGAGAAGCAAGTAACCGTACCGAAATCTTCCGAAATAGTTCGAAGTAGTCTCATCCGTGCAGCAGCGCACATCGTGCGTCATCAAGAGCCGCCACTGCAGTACGCGCTCAAGAAGAACGTGAGAATTATAGCAGAATCAAGCAAGAGGGAAATTGTTACCTATGTCCCAGAAGAAGACCAACACGAAAAGCCTGCAAAGAATGCCAAAAGTGTGAACACTGAGTACATATAACTCAATGTGATAGATACGCAACTTAAAATTTTTTTTTTTTAATTTAATATTTTTCTTCTTTTTTCCATATAATATAAAAAATAATGTCAAATAAATAAAGAAGTTATGACTTATAATGAAACAATGTTTCTATTCATTTCCAACCAACAATTTACATACATTTTGCTATTCACACCCGGGTATGTAGGGTATAGTTAAAAGGACACAATCGCAAAAACTACTTGTAAATTTTGTTCCTAAAATTTTTTTTTCTCTTGGAATATGATAGGAAACAATATTTAGGAGGCTACACAAAAAGTCGATAGGATACATAGAACTCAAAATATATAAATGTAAAAATGAAAAAAACACCCGGGTATGTGGGGTAGACACAAAGGTTAATGACAACTGTCTAACTTATTACTAAAGAACGAATGCAATTTCCATAAAACGCAATCGGCAATTGGAATTGTGTATAACGTCGCTCAGTACATCCCGGCGTAATTCAATGAAGTATTTGTTTGATTTACTCGGCCACCTGGTCTCGCAGCGATAACAATGGACAACCCAGCTATTGTATTCGGAGAATATAGTGTTTTCAGTGGTGTCGTGTACGTAGATAAAATAAATAAGTTTATCGTATTTCGTAAGAGAAATAGCACGTACATTCCTTTTCTTTTCATTTAAGCAACATCTTCCAATTATTTTCACGTAAGTGTGCATAAAATTTCGTTATTTAATTTCGTTTATTTGGATCTAGAATATTCTTAAATTTTCAGACAATGGAAGAGCGTCGAGAATGGCATCGTGAAACAATGGCGAGTTGGATAGAGCCCCATACTGATTGTATGTACATTGCCAGTGATTCCGAATTTTATTGTGAAGTGTGTGAAACGTAATTGAAAAATTGCAATAAATCAACCGTAAAACGTCACGTAGGATCGTTAAAGCAGGAAAAAAAATTGAACCCGTTGGAATCTGACAATTTTAACGAAGAACTCTGTGAAACTTTTATGGCAGCTAATATTCCATTATTTAAATTGAACAATCTAAATTTTGAAGACATTTCTGAAAAAATATACTGGTCGAAATGTTCCTGATGAATCAACTTTACTCAAATATTATGTTTCTAGGTGCTATACGAGAACAGTAGAACGCATTAGAAGCCATCTTTTTAAATCAATACATATGCATAGGCGCCGACGAAACGGTGGATATGTTAGGATGCTGTTTGGTAAATGTTGTAGCTGGTGTACTACATCCAACTATTTCCTATAACTCATATGTAATAGCAACAAGTGTTATAAATAGAGTTGATGCGGAAACAGTTGCTGAAACCATTAAGGAGAATATGCAAAAAATGCTTCATTCGGACGCCACGTACAAAGAAAAAATACTTTTATTTGTCAGTGATAGTGCTGCGTATATGTTAAAAACAGGCAGACTATTGAAGAAAACATATCCTAATATGCTGGATATTAGATTAGATTATCAGAGACACTTTTTCGGAAGTTGATAGACTTGTATCAGCTTTTAAAAAAGTTTTCAGAAAAGCACCATTGAGAGTAGCTCTTTTCAGGGAAAAATTTCCATCTCTGTCACTGCCTCCCACTCCAGTAATAACTAGATGGGGAACATGGCTGGAAGCTACTAGTTATTATGCTGAGAATTTCGATAGTCTAAAACATTTCGTAACACTGCTAAAGGAGGATGCTAGAAGTATTGGTGAGTGCAAGGAGCTCACACAAATCCCAAATTTAAAAAATCAGTTGTACTTTCTTCACGAATACTTTGGAAAATTGCCAAAACTAATCACTTATTTTGAAAATCGAAATCTCAAATTAAATGACGGATTAACCACATTAGATGTGGCTGTTAATAATTTGAAAAGTATTTCAAGTGGCTTCGGATGTGGCCTTTCGGCAAAAGTTTGAAGCAATGCTTAATAGATATCCAGATTTAATTACGTTGCAGCAATTATGTATGGAGACAATTCCACAAAATCTAACGGCTAAATATGAAGAAATAAAAGAATATTTCCAGTATGCACCTATAACCAGTTGCGATGTAGAAAGGACGTTTTCTATTTATAAGGATGTACTTAATTCAAAGAGAACAAAATTGACAGAAGAAAACCTTGAGAAACTATTGCTAGTCAATATTAATACTCCTGTACTCAACTTGAACGACAAAATGTTCCAATTATAGAAATAAAATTAAAAACTTTAAAAATACAACTTTTCAACAAATACATATGTATTTCGTAATTTTATAGATCACCACCCGTTTCTTTTCCAATTATATAAATAATTAATTAATAAATATGTATTTCGTAATTTTAGATAGATAGATCACCACCTGTATGTTTTCCAATTATATAAATAAAATTAAAAACTTTATAAATACAACTTTTCAACAAATAAATATGTATTTCGTAATTTTATAGATCACCACCCGTTCGTTTTCCAATTATATAAATAAATTTAAATATTTTAGAAATACAGCCTTTCGCCAGTACTGCACTGGGCTTTGCGTCATATGGTAAGCGTGTCCATTCTCTACTTATTACTGTGTAGACAAGAAAACTAGAATTGGATAATCCATTATTATATTTGCTAAGAAAGTTGTAGAGGCGATTGTTGACCAGTTTCTCTAAAATTCTTGAGGGGTCAGTTAAAAATCGTTGGGCCTTTAATTACAAAAATCATCAGGACAACCTTTCTTGTATTTAGGAATCACAATACAGAAGGTAAAGAGTGAAATAGTATAGGATGTCTGCAATTAGATTATAAATCTTAATATTGACCTCGCATCGATATGGTAATTTGTTTTTTTAGATTGCGCCACCTGGTGACGAATGAATGGACTTCCAGTAATATGCGTATTTTTTCTACTTCTGTAATAGCTTTGCTATTTGCAAAGAAATCACTTTCATCCGCGTAGTCTTTTTTGTCCGTCAGGTGTCACGAAATTATCTGGTGTCATTTGACAGGATAAAACTCCCTACTGAACCAAAAAGCGAACCGTTTAGTCGTTACTTCATAAACCCGCATTGATAGAGTCGTTAGACAGAAACGCATGCGTCTGTGGTTAAAGTTGACGCTGGTAAATACGTGCTGTATGTCCATGTGTACAGATACAGATTTGTTTTATGCAGATTTGTATTATTTGCTTTAACCTCTTATTAAGTAATTATTTATACAAATATGAATGTAATCTAATATCTGCCTTACGTACAATAAGATTTGTGTTATTTTATTACATTATTTTGACACGACAACATTTAACCCAATTCACGCTCTACCACAAAAATACAAAAGGCGACTTATAACCCATTCTACACCGTCTCTTTATAATATATATTATATTCACGTGACGCCAGGATATTACAGTACTGATGAAAGAGATTGCGAAATCTCGGATCGCATAACAACACGACTGTACAGTAACTGCGTCCGTGTATACATACGTAAAACAACACGTAAATACTTAAAGATAATCAGAGCGTTTAGTGCATTAATTTCTCAAACCGATTGGAGAACCGAGTAACACCCTTTCCATGCTTACGAAGAAAGCCGTTCTTGTCTATTGTAAGTGGTTTTACCGAGAATGTGTCTCCTGCACGAAATGCACGCGAAGAAGTAGAGAGATTTTCTAGATAGATATTCTCGCTGAGGAATATCTCCGAGTTCGATATTCAACTAATAGACATATTCTTTATCGGAATGAAGAGATAGCAGAAGAACTGGTTGCTCAATGGTAAGAAAACATCGACGGCAATCTCTTATCGCAGTATTTCCGCTTTCTTGAAATCAATTTTAAATGCTAATAAACGTGCGCTTTCACTTATAATGTGAGGTAAGTGCCTGTAATGTCGTTATTTTATGCACGCGTGGTTTTACTTTAAAAATAATCACGATCTGCGTATCTACGACACTATCGTAAACGATATTGCAAAATTGAACTTCATTCTCTAATTGGTTTGTCTAAAAACAATAAGTACGTTTCTTTAAAATGTGATGAAATAAATTTCTTAAAATCTGTTCACCTTTGAAAATTGTGTTTTAAGTATTTTAATTACATTCGATACACAATACGGTTATTTTCTTTTGCTTTTCCGCATTTGTCAATTGCGTTTCACTTTTTGTGTAATGAATTTCCATTTCTTTAAACGTCAGCTGCGTTTGTCAAATGAAATTCCCTTTTCGTTAAATTACTTTACATCAATCTTGTTTATATATGTGCAGAGTTGGTTGGTTTTTCATTGTGCACTCAATATTTTCGTTGAAAGTATCATGAAACAAAATATGATATAATAAAATTTTTCTTTTTTAAATTGAACAGCCTGTATATTATCGGATATTTAGCTAGCTTATTCAATTCTGAATACAGTATTTTTTTTTCGTTTGGCAATGAATAACACCATCATAGTAACAACAAAAACAAACACATAAGTAGGATATAATAAAAATAATAATAATAATAATAATAATAATAATAATAATAATAATAATAATAATAATAATAATAATAATAATAATAATAATAATAATAATAATAATAATAATGATCTTTATTGAAATAAATGCTTTCTACATATACGAGGTTAATCGAACTGATTCGATTCGAATTTTAGTCCCTTAATAGCTTAATGATAAAAGCGTGGTCCGGCAAACCAATGAATGTAGGTTCGCATCCTGCATAAGGGCGATTTTTTTCTCAGTAAAAAATTCGAATAATTAGCGTCGTAAAATGTAGAAATCAATATTTACAATCACATTACTTCGCCAAAATGCAATTGATTTGCACAATTATACTTATTGTCCAATAATTTATAAACCAATTATAGGACATTATACAAAATTAGATTATTTAATATCTGTAGAAAAAATACCCAGCATTACAATGAGATTACTTACACCAAATAAATACACTAACCCAAAGAGATAGCGTAGCGTATAAAGGATATTTTACTAAAATATTAATTCTCGCAGCCGGGATGTTGACAACGTCAAAATTGCGGGTAGTGCGAGTTAATACATTTAGATTTATTTGCGCGAGTAGCGAAGGGGCGTCGATTCTTTGTGTTAGAATATTACAAAAAAACTTTTCACTATAATCCACTCTACGACGGGATAGTGATACAAAATTATGCTGAGCCAATAAATGCAAATATTCGATACTACGAGCAGGGTAAATGCCGTCCATTCTATACGACCATTATTTTAAGAATCTCCTCTGAACACGTTCGACCGAGATTTGCTGGTGTAGATAATGCGGATACTAGACGACAGATGCATTTTCTAACCTGCATCGAACAAGGGCATAGTATAGCACCTTAATACAGTTCATATTAGAAAAATTGCGATACAATCTCACAAGAAAACCCAGAGACCAGCTAACAGAAGAGCAGATGCTAGATATGTGTTGGGTGAACGTCAGACCATTATCGAAGAGTAGCCTCAAATTCCTAAACAACGCCTTTCTAACAACCGAATCAGAGCCGGACGTGTAATGAAATGTAACTGGTTTAGAACACCTAATGTAAGAACCGCATACTTTTAAAACAATTTGATTTACGTGGCACCAGTTCCGAATCCTGTCGAGATGAGTTTGAAGTTTAATACAGTCGTCATGGTTGCGGATAATACTGAAAATCTTCAAATCATCGACATACCCCAGGCATTCACAACCAAGGTCATCCATCAGATAATTTATATATATATATATATATATATGTATATTAAAAGTAAGGGACCGAGATTGGGAAAAGTTATTAGAAGAATAACCGTTTTAGAAAACGTAACCTTTTCTATGGGATAAGTAAGATGCCATTAGTGTAGTAACAAGGACTGGGAAAAAGCCAATTTGATCCAATTGGGCCAGAAGTATATTATGATCAATAGAATCGAATGCCCTTGAAAAGTCTGTGTAGATGACATCGATCTGTTTGCGTTGATCAATAACATTAAAGAGGTATTGCACGATCTCCGTTAAGTTTATAACCGTGGACCTTCCAGAAATGAAATCATGCTGATTGACAGATAGGAAGGGCCGTCACTGCTATATATGTATTGGCTAAAGAACAATAGAAAAACAATAACACGCTAAAGCAGAAATTCTATTGAAGAAATTGTTCAAAATGTCCACCATTTTTGTTGACGCACATACGAGCTCGGCGTAGTAAATTGTATTGGGATCTTCTTAACATATCATGTGTAATTTCCTGTGCTGCCAATTGTATTTTATTTTTTAATTCTTCTAGGGTATGAACATGCATCTTTTTCCGTTTAGTGCATGAAATGTTTACTTTCTATCTTATTTTCTGGAACAATTATAACTTCATTTTGTTTGTGAAAATTGTCTACTTTTACGCCACAGACTTTTATAAATTTCTTTGTATTTTGAATCAAAGTAGACTTTACTTGATAGAAATTCATAATTAATGAAATCAAAATTAAAAAGAAATATTACTTAATTTCTACTTTATTGAGGTAAAATCACATTACAATTGTTTCGACACACAGTGTCTCTCTCGGATGGAGTTGTATTGCAAACTAAACCTAAAGGATGTTGACAAATTTAAACTTAAATGACTTATTATAACGAAAAAAATAATTATATTCGGAGGATGGTTCAATAATAGGCAGTTTATATTGAAGATGTAAACTTTATTACACAAAGGGACCAAAGTTTACCGAGTACAAACATAAAAACAGGAGAACCAAAATAAATAAACGAATCACTTGTAAAACAGGCTTAATAAAGGAGAATTGCCGAAATCTATATGGTTATTGAGTAAAAGGTCTGTATTTTTAAATTTCAAAATTTCCATAACTTCAAGTAAATTGAATTTTTGCCATTTATTTTCTGGGTGTAAAATTTTAAAGTTATAATTAAAATTATGGGCTTCTTCTCTCAGATGTATTGCATAATGTGAGTAATTCTTGTTATTAATATAACTTCGTTCATGTTCTTTCATTATTTTAGAAAAGGATCTACCTATCTGGTCGATATAAAATTTAGGACATGAACTACTTTCGAGTTTGTAAACTCACGATTTATTGTTTTTATCTATTCTTTTAAATTGTTTTTAATAATTGAACCTAAAGAGTTATTGGTTTTGAAAGCTATGTTATAATTATTTCTCGTTAAGAATTTAGAAATTTTTTGCGTAAGATTACCAGTATAAGTAAGAGTTTTATATTTATTATTCATATCACGACTGTCTGTAGGGTATACTAAGTTAATAGATTTCTTCTAACTTTGTTTATTCAGAATATTGTAAATAATATCTTATTTATATCCATTGTTATAGGCTATTTGTTTAATGTAGTTAAGATCTTTACTATAATTTTTTATCGATAAGGGAGTACTAATAAGTCTTTGAATTAAAGAATTGAATGAAGCCATTTTATGCGAGTATGGATGTGTGGATTTATTGTGAATTACTGTATCAGTATGTGATTGACGGTTTATAGTATATGCTTATTGTTTTTATTTAAAATAGTTATATCTAGGAAATTGATGGTTTTATTTATTTCTTTTTCAACAGTGAATTTAATATTAGAATGGAGATTGTTAATATATGATAAAAAAAGGTTTAAATGTCTGTACCCGTAAAACAAGCTAACACATCGTCTAGGTATCTATGCCAATAAATAATATATTTGCAAAGTGAGTATTCATAAATTTTATAAATTATACAAAATAAGACTTAAATCGGCTTATTTTGCTGTATGGAATAAATAGTAGGTTTTTATAAAGACCTTTTACAGACACCTTTTATATTTAAAAAGGTTTACTAAAGATTTTATTTAAACGAAAAATGTAAATTGTTAAGTAGGATGTTCAAACCGCTGGGGTCTTTTAAAGACCCCTGTTGGTCCTGAATATAAAAAAAAATGTAACAAAATAATTGAAACATACATGAGTGGGTAAAACTCCACTAGTTTTGTATAATACAAATGTATTTTTAATAATATAAAATATTATTAAAAATCTGGTTTGAAGAACACAAATACAAGTTCAATATTAATATTTTTTGTGAACGTGTCCGAACATATCCCTCCCCAGAGACGCAGATTCGTATTTCACCTTTCTACAGGATTATCGGTACGCCCCTGTTGGAGAAAGGATATCTGCAGACATATTCACAAAAAAAGAACGATTTCGTTATCTCACAGAAATTATCCAGACCAAGCGTAGAAGTAAATTCAGCGCTGCATATTGTCAGACGGTCGAAGTACCTCGCTCTGTCCATATAACCAATGCGAACCAAAGACGTGTTTCCAGAGATGGTACTGCCTTATCTCTAGAAACTGTATTTTGTTTGTGTCTTCACTCATACTTACGAACTAACAGCATGTGTAATGTAACAGAATAATTGAAACATACATGAGTGGGTTCTTCACACCAGATTCTTAATAATGTTTTATATTAATAAAAATACATTTATATTATTAAAAGAATGTTGTTTCTCAAAAAGGTTAATTAAATTCTATTATTATTTTGTTTTTTTAAGGCCTTACAAAATTAACGAGAACATGTAATTGCGTCTAATATAATTTATTTTGTATATTCAGCATTATTGTGATCATATAATTGCTGGCGAGGATATTTTGCGCGAAAATTTAAAGTTTAAATTAAATTAAATGTACTCCAAATGTTAAACAAATATATTACAAACGTTTCACTTCATTAGACTAATGGTAAAGCTGTCGTTTGTTTTCTCAATATCCTGCTGTATTAAATTTAAATCCGTATTCATATTAATATTCCTGAAGTTTGTAAATATATACTGTAAATGTACGCATGTTAGAATTGGAGATATATACAACAATAGCAGCTCCATATACGCAGGTATAAATCAAAAACTTCAGTAGACAGCTTTATAGAAAATTTCGACGAAGAACAATATTTCAAATGGGAAATAAATTGAAAGACATTTATTTTAATAATAAATATCTCGTTCATATGCAATATAAAATGTCATAAAAACTGTTGAAATAAATTTTATTTTCTCTTTTTTTTTTATGCGAACGTACATATATAGATCAATAACGAAGCTCTTGAAACCCATACAGCTACGGACATATAATTAGCCCATTCATCCCAAAAGTCCCAAAATTTCAAAGGATGGGTTGGACATGTCTTAGCAACTCATTCTTGAGCACTCTCTATTGTTGTCGAAGTTACAATTTATAGGGGGTCTACTGAGAATTGCATCCTTTTTAAAATGTATGTATCTATTGAATCGATCGTACTATGTTCAATATAACGGATATAATTCCAATGTTATTCCTGCTACCATTGGTGTTCCCCAAGACTCCAATTCGGGCTTGCTACTTTTCAATGTATATGTTAATGATATCTTGATGCTTCTAGACTGTAAAATTCTCACATGTGCAAATGACGTGCGAACAGTCTTCTGCAAATGGAAGCCTTACAGTTCTGAGAATGTCCGTACACTGAGTTTTATCCAAGAGCAATACAGACTTATTGATTAGGAAACGATCCCACTGCCGAAAATATGTCAATAGCACAAATCACAAATGGAAAGGGTGCAGTAAAAAATCCTATGCCGAAGTTGCAGTGGATTTAATATGAGGAATCTTTGATACATTCCATTTAATATAATATTATATACTTATATAATTATGTGCCTCTTTCGGACTGAAGTCGGCAAAATTAAATTATGGTGCGATGAAAACAATCCGACGGTGAATATAGAGAAGTGTAGGGGTGATTTCATATGCCAGGAAAATTAATACTTTGGAATATTGCTATAGTTAGACAGTATTGAACTACTGGATTGTACTTTCATCAAGGAATACATGCAATAATCAGGAATACACTTTGATAATTTACTTTCATTGAGTATGTTAATCAGTTCAGCGCTGCAGCTTTGAGAATATTGTGGTAATGTTAGATTTATTCAAGAATATTTCGACAGTTAAAACCCTCTATGTTCCTTACTTGCATTTGAAAATTGAATATGGCTTTTAAATATAGTTTCCCAAATCAGTTTGATTTGGGATCGATAGGAACAGGACATAAGTTGAGCAGTTTAAAGTTTTTATACAACTTAATGCACAATAAAGTGGATTACATGTTGTTACTCGCAAAATATTTTTTTACATCGTTCATCTTCTAGATTCTAGACAGTATGCTATCTTTTAACTGTCAATGTCGAGAACTAATGTTGCCTCTACATATTATATACAGAAATTTCAATTTATTTTCTGACTTATTCGATATCAATTTTATTTCATTGATAAAAATTCTAAACATAGCAAACCGACTGTGTATATAATCCTTTCATGTATACAGGGTGTCATTGAAAGAAAGAAACAATGTATGAAAAATGGGAAGATGTAATTATATTGAATATGAATCCAAACTATTTTCCCAAAATTCCTTCTCGTAAAGGAGAAAAAAATGACAAAAATATTTATAAAATATTTGTCACGCCACTGCACGATCGACTGTATCATAAAGAATGTCTTCATAAAGAATTTCTATATGTTATTGCCGGTCAGCTTTAATTATCGAAATAATTGTGTATCCGATTCAATCAGTTGTCGATCGTTACATGCGTACATATGCACGTTCGATATTATTTATATTTACGTTTTCAATTAAAGGTAGATTGTTACCAAATTGGATGGGAAATATCCCGTAGAGCACACATCTTACATCTTCTTTTCAAAGTTTAGACAAGTTTTCGTAAAAAGTTATCGAATCCGTAGCATACAAAGCTGCCTAAACAATGCTATCTGCTGGAGTTTTTATAAACACAAACATTGCAGTATGTGTTTGCGTGTCAATTGAATAACGGTATTTCTATAGACATGTAAATTCAATAGAGGTATTTTTTATAGACATTCTGAATTCATTGGCGGTACATAATATAATTCTCAAGGGATTTTTAAATTTGGAGATCGTGTTGTAATTAACTCACAATTTCTTGGACTTGTGTTCTATATAATTACATCTTTTCATTTTTCATATGTAGTCTCTTTCTTTCAAGGACACTCTGTTTAATATAGTGTTGTTACATAGGCACTGCTTGATCGAACGTGCTAACAGTAAGGAGAATGCGTTAATTGTAATGTAATGATGATACATTAAAGGCCAGGGGACGTGTGGTAGTATTTTGAAAGAAATGTATTAAATAAAAGAAACACAATAATGTTGCCCTTAAAGTTTTTCTAATAAGTAAATAAAAGAATTTAAAGCTTGGGTGTAATTAATTAAAGAAATATTTATTTATTCGGAGCGGAAAAAGAAACGTGAAGACACGCTGGACATCGTGTTCACTACACGAGGTCGATTGACGAGTTGTTGCTTTCGTTACCGTGGATGAAAAGGTAAGCGTCCTTCTTCTGAATAAAGTTCCTTAGAATATTGGAGTAGTTTTATGACTGAGTTAGGAATAACCAATCATATTGCAAATAAGTGACTCCACTAAATTAAAGGCTAATTAAAGAGGCGAGGTAAACGGTTATGTACTGACAATAAAATTAATAGCACTCAAATATTCTTTGTAAAAGACACTTTAACATGATATATCACAAGATATGATTTGGATAACCTATACAATATAATAACTATAATTAACTAAAACGCGGCTATTAAATTATGTCAATTGATACGCAGTAGATATAATTTCGACATGTGGAACCCTGCAACCTTGTAAAGACTGTCTTTACAGGGTTGCAATGTATAGTAGTTGTGCGGAAGCGTTTATTTTACTTTACTGTGCCCCATGTGTGACTTTTAATTAGTAGTTTTTACCTACTGCTGATGACAACTTAGTTGTCGAAATACGTATTTAGGATACGACTAATAATTGTGGTAAGGGGTTATATATACTTTTTTAAAAGATTTAATAATTAGAAATATAGATAATGAAGCTTACTATTAACATTTCTTTGTAATTATTATAATTGAAACAAACTAATTGAAAAGTTTGTTCAACGGGAGTCAGGGTTATTTTTTGTGCGTGTCTGTTTGCACATGCGTAATTTTGTACGTGTATCAGAATTTGTTTATAAAGTGTGGTTCTCTGGGGAGAAATTAATAGTAAACTTAATTATTTTTAGATAAGTTTGTTCAGATTCATAAAGAGGATGTTTTCCATTCATTTAGCTGTCAATTTACGATGAATGTTTTTACCTCATGTATTTTTGTATAATACAGCATCTTTATACTTTGTAAAGATAGATTTTTTTTGAATTTTTTTTATTTTGTATTAAATATTCATTTTAATTTTATCCTGCGTTTGATTTATTGTACTCATGCCTATATTGCTGTTTAAACTTAACTTATATAAGTAATTAAATTTTTGTGAACATTTCACTGGCGCTAAATTTACTCTGTAGACACGCTTTTCCTAAGTGGAACCCGAGAAGTTCGAAGTCTCATATTTGAAAATTCACCGGCTGAGAAACCTAGTTGGGAAAACTAGTTGTGGATGGTGGAGTAACAAATCTTCAACCCACTATTCATAGCAATACGTTATTAGATATCGAACAGTCAGTTGTCTTCGTTTTATAAAATATTTCTTTACCACTGCGTACAAGGCTCAAGGAAGCGACAGTGGAAACGTACGCCATGAATCGGATCTTTAGTTGAATGCATTCGGAATTTGAAAATTTATATAATAATATATAAGGTACGGAGAATGTTTGAAGCTATTGAAATCCACGATCTGACCAATATTAAGAAAGTTAGGGGCCTACTAATATAATATCAATAGTAACAGTACTATTATTTAAATGTAGATGGTACCACGAGAGAGTACTTCTCACATTGAAGTTCACATGGACAATTATACGTTGCCTGCTCCCAAGTAGGAAAACCAAGGGATTTGTTTGTATATATGCTAAATGGAATCACCAAAAACATTGTATATCCAAGAGCACTGCAATGAACTTAAAGTTGAATACAACAGTAATTACAATTTATGTAATTCAAAACACAAAAATAATAATGTATATGTAAATACCTAATTTTAACTAAATACAATAATTGATATCCAACTTTAAATTGTGTTCATTTAATTTATACACTCGTATAAGTATACATAGTTTAGTAATTTATAAATTATTACTTAAACAAAATTACGATACTAGTCGGGCTCCTATGATCAGGAGCTGTGATTTGTCCTTTGGAATTCAAATAAAAATAAAATATACTGCAGGAATTTCAAATATTCTTTGGATTCAGTTAAGAAATTACAAGAAATATTGCAGTGCCTGAAGGTATTTGGTGATTATATTGAAATAGCATTTTTTATATGAGTATACGACTGCGGTATGGATAATAAATCTTTACATATTTATGAGAAGCATGTATTTTCGTTGAAATACAACAATATTACTTTATAGACTGTTCTAGAAAAATAATTTCATCAACAAACAAGTAGGTCGTCCGTAGATATAAAGAAAAAGAGAAATATTTAACGCACCATAATATAGAACAAAATAGTAGGTCGAGGTATCAATTTACCAGCGATTTAAATGTCCGTTTCACCTCTAATTTTCATATTATTTGACCTCTAAATTGTGAAATGTACCGGTTCGATACGAAGGAAGGGTATGTCACGTGCAATAGGTGTCGTATCAAGTGACAAAGATGGAATTCTATATCACAAAAATTTAAAACCTAAAGGTAGATGTAAATATTACAAGTTACATTTCCGTATTCATCCATCCATTGTAGAATATCGAATTTGTAAAAGATATTATCATATATGACGGTCGATATTTAAAAAGTTTTTAAAATGTTGTTTGTACTTTCTTAGGTAGTTTTGGTCGACATACGAGGTTTGTCTATTAAATACTGACACATTTTGTGGACGAACCTTACAAATTTCCGAAAAAAAAGAAAAAAAAACATATTTTTTCGAAAAAAAAGTTTATTGTTTCTCAAAATATTTGCCTTTAAGTTTTAAGAACTTTTGAATCTCAAGAAACCAGTTGTCGAAATATTTATTCCAATCTCAGAACCATCACTTTTAAATGGTTCCGGTTCCGGCTCACCATGCAATCTGCTTTTGACAAAAGCGAACAGGAAGGCGTCATTAGATGATAAGTCAGGCGAATACGGACAATGAGTCCTTAATTCAATGTTATTCTCATTTAAATAATCGACTCTTGGATGTGCTGTGAATGCTGGCGTTGTCGTGGTGAAGGTTGATGCGCCGATGTCTGTCGTTTTTTCTGATTTCATCGAAGATTTCAGTCAAACAAATTATTGTGTAACAATCATTGTCTACTGTGTTTCAATCCTCAAGAGCAATGATAGCAAAAGGCCCAGTTTTACTGAAGGAAGAAGCAATCATTATTTTGTTTCGAAGCACTTTGTGAACGAATAATTTTTGTTGGTTTTGTTTCACTATGGAACCATTGCTCTTTTGTTTCTGCTTCGTATGAATATATCCAATTTTCCTCATGAGTTACCATACTTCATACGTTGACAGAAGCACCACGTTTAAATTTCTCAATCATTTTTTTGCACCAACTATATGAGCTATTTTTTGAGCTTGTGTGGAATCCAAAAACTAATGCTCATGCGAAATCGTTTGTAATTGACTTTTACCAATGCTCAAAGATGCCTCTATCTCCCGATATGTCGCATATCGATCCGCTTCAATCATTTCGCGCACAACATTGATATTCGCTTTAACAACAGCAGTTGATGGACACCTTCACGAAACTCGTTCTTGACACTAGTACGTCTACGCTTAAATTCTGCAAACCAGTCATAAACTCTGGTTTTGGATGGTGTTTCATCACCAAAGACAGAATGAAGTCGATCGATGTATAGCTGTTGAGTTAGACCGCAGTTAAAATCGTAAAAATCATGGCACGAAAATGTTCACAAGAAATGCATGTTTTCACTAAATTGATTTCTTTGAAACGCCATTAATACAAAGTTACATAGCCGACTGTTTTCCGTCACTGGTGTTTAGCACACTAAATGTCAAAGTTTAAGATAATCATATTAAAATGTACAGCAAGTGCCATCTAGTGGTCATTTCCGGAAATTTTTAGGGTACTCCTCGCAATTATGCAGTGACGTATTCTTCGTAGAAGTTCTGTTTCAATATATGAGGCTTCTTTTTCTTTACTGCAACCATGGACTTAAAACGTGTTCCTTTATGCACTGATTTCAATCTAGGAAAAAAAAAGAATGTCATAGCGCCAGCTCTGATGAAGAGATGTTGAAACGTAGTAATGTGTTTGTTAATCAAATAGAGTATTAGGAGAAGTTAACTTATGAAGCAGCATTGTACTCAGAAGCAAGAACAAAACCATTTTTCTAAAGTTTTAGCCGTCTGTCTGTAATTCCTCCTCACGACTTTTTCGAAATTTCCTTTTCATAATATTGGTTCTTTGGCGTGTATTCTAGAACCTATTCCATTAAAGTAACACCGTCATGTCACCATGTTTTTTAATTTCTGCTTGTTTTAACACATTGCTATTATTCTAATTGATGACGGTGCTTTCTAGTATATTGACTGTTATTTTGTTCCGGATCCAATTTCGATCATAAGTCATAGCTTTTTGAAAATAATAAAATCCAATCCCCCTTGACTTGCTACAAAGATAATATGCCAAATTTCTTTGTGATACGCTTCCTATGCTGGTGTCAGAACTCAAGGATCTATCTTGCCAAACATTTTTCATATCGAAGCCCTAAGCAAAATTTTCCATGCTATATTCATAGTTTCAACTATCATTCGCACACTAAGCCGGTGATTTTGTCCAATAATTCGTCCAGGAATTGTAGAAATTTTTTTTTTAAATTCCTTCGCTTTTGAAGTGGGAGGGGTTCATTGTCTTCAACGTTTTCACTTTCTTCACCGAATCACTGTATTTGTATCATTCAAATACACCTATACGTGACATGCAGTCTTCTTCATAAACATTTTATTAATAATTTTTTATTCTTCTTAATGTTTTGCTTAATTTAACTAAATATTCCAAATTAAATTGCTCGATTTTTAAATTTAGCACATATCTGAAAAGGCAACTTCGTTAAACGGTATTTGACAAGTTTCAACGGGTTTAAAACTGTTTGGCTCGCGATTAGTTCTAATTGCTTCGTTTAAGATATGGATACTTCTAAAGCTGCCTTAACAGCTTGTATACTTTAATCCTACTGTGTATGACACATACTACCGATATTATTTTTACAGATAATCTGTACACTTAAGGGAAATTAAAAGGTCACAGATAGAAACATTTCTGTATGGATCTCACAGATAGAAATATTTCTGTATGGATCCTTAGGAACACACGAGAGTACTCAAATATCCCCTGAGGAGAATAGTGACTTCAAACAGCATTACGTTCAAGTGACTATTTATTGACGTCCAAACTTAATGAAGTAGAAATTGAATAGTCGATCCGATGAGAGCTTAACAGGATATGGCTAACCAAGCACAAGGATCAGGACAACGATAAAAACTGAAATTTTGTACCACCATGCACCTCAGCACGTTATTTTCTACCTTAGTTTGGGCTTAGCTTGAGGTCCTCGGATGGGTCAAGTTCACAAACTTTCTGAGAGTTCTCAAGTTTTCTGAGAAATGCTTCACGGAAACTTTATTGATCTTTATTGGCTTATCTCATCTCTTCAGTATCTTTTTTCTTTTCTATTCACAATTTTCTCTTTTTATTATGAGGTAGAGTCTTTACAGGGTTGCAGTGTATAGTAGTTGTGCGGAAGCGTTTATCTTACTTTACTTTATTGTGCCCCGTGTGACTTTAATTAGTAGTTTTTACCTACTGATGATGACAACTTAGTTGTCGAAATACGTATTTAGGATACGACTAATAATTGTGGTAAGGGGTTATATACCTTTTTTAAATTATGAGGTGTGTAAATTAAGCAATGAGACTGACTTTTTTAAATTTTATTATTCAAATAGAATTACAATTCAATATTGTCTTCCTCAAATTAACTTCGTTGAGAAGCTACACAGCGTTGGAGATTTTTTTATAATCCTCATAGCAGTGCGGTAACATGGATACTGGAATAGCCTTCAGCTGGTTGGTTACAAACGTTTGAATGTTTTTTAGTGTCCTAAAATGAAAAGAGAGAAAAGTCACAAGGACTCAAGTCAGGCGAATAGGGAGGCTGAGGAGCAACAGGAATGTTTTTACAGGCCAAAAACTCGTTTGTTGAAATTTTTGTGTGACAAGGCGCATTGTCGTGATGCAACACCCAGTCGTTCTCGATATTTGGTCTCGCATGTATGATCTTTTTTCGAAGTTTTTCAAGAATCTCTCAGTAAAAGTGTTTATTAACCGGACGATTCTCTGACTATCGCAAAAGCAAATCAGCATGCGTTTCATCTTCGGTTTGCTCATTCTTGCTTTTTTTGGCCTCGTGAAGGTTGAAGTGTTCCACGCTCTAGGCTTGATCCGAGTCATACTCAAACATCCAAGACTTGTCACCAGTAATGACACTTTCCAAAAAATAGTGAGCATTTTCTATAGATTCCAAAAAGCCAAGGCACCTTTCCCTCTTGATGTCCTTTTGGTCTTAAGAAAGTTTTTTTTTTTTTGGAACCATTTTTGCACAGATTTTTCTCATTCCCAATTCATTGATCAAAATCAGATATACGGAGCTGTGAATCAATTCAACTCTTCCCCCATCAATTTTACGATCAACCGACTATCTGAATGCACAAGATCCCGAATTATGTCGATATTTTCAGCGGTGAAGGCTTTCCACTCGTGGTTAATTTTCAATCGATTCCCTTCCTTCTGAACATGCCTTAAGCCATCGAAAAACCTGGGGTTGAAGTTAAAAAGTTGGCGTTAGGTACATTATTTACAAGTCTGAAGCAAAATCTGAGATCACACCGTTGCTTGAAATTGATATCCCTCATTATGAGAACGCTTTAGAAAGAATTGTTTAATGAAAAAAATCGCTATGGACAACCAAATGACTCTAGCGGGTTCAAACTTGTTTTGAAGGCATACCACATGTACACCTGCAGCCCCTCCAAATCCCGCGTTTAAGTGTTGCCAGATCAAAAGCTACGTTGCCAGTCTTACTAGTTAATTTACACACCGCGTATTTCAAATTCTAATATGAAGGTTTTAGAATATCCTTTTCAATGAAAATTTTGCAACATTATCGTTTAGCATATAGTATATCCCCGCAAGCTACTTAGTACGATTACTATAATCGATTATAAAGCTTGTAATCTATATTTATATTATATATACTATACTATATATATTATATATATTCTATATTTTATTATTAACAATAGTATTGTGAAGAAAGCTCGGTAGCTTAAAGTTAGGAGTATTTTTTAAAGTATATCTAGTACTTGCTAGTAGATGCTACAACTCCAAAACTGAATTTGTATTTTGTTTAAAAAGCACGAAACAAGTAAAACGTAGAAATATAAAACAGAAACCAGCAAACTACCAAAGTTTTCGTTAACGCGGTTTTAGAAAATTGACGGCGAATAAACCGTCTGCGGAATTATGAAAAGCATTTAGTTTCGCGGTAATGTTGCTTCCTTTCAGTTATTGCTTCGTTCGCCCCGGGCGTTCCTTCCGAGCTGGGCGCCACCGGACCGGGAGGTAGAGCCCGGACGAATTTTAACTGGAAAATTAGCGGAATTCAGCTCCGTGTTGTAAATATTTAAACTGTTTTAACCGCTGCGCCGGCCAAAAAAGCTGAAATAGTGAGAAAGAACTCGAACAATTTATCATTTGCGCTGACCGTTCGTCCTGGGTATTATTCGAAACTTTTCGGGCGGTAATTTTTCGACATGGGAAACAAAAAGCGAACGATTAGAAAGGGGTGTTGAAAACAATGTGTAAATGGAGCGAAACAAGTGGAATTTGATACGCTGTATCGAATAACGACACAAAAAAAAAATGTACAGGGACACTTTTAAGGTAATTTTGTCACTTGTTAAAGTGGATTGAACATTCTTGTAGATTATACTTTTTATATGAGAAATGCTGGAAATATTTTTGAAAACAATGCAGAAAATACAAAATTTAGAAACCGATTTTATTATTTTTGACGTAAATACACGTTCAAATACTGAAAGCTGATACTTTAAAACACAGTGTAGAAAATCCTTAATACAGTTTCCACAGGTTGCGGCTGTGTGCGTCAAATAGAAGCCGCTGGTCAAGCTTTACACTTGTCATAAACACAGCGATGATTGTTTTGGCATTCGTGATGTTAACATTAGTCGATGAGCGGCGTTGAATGTTCTTCTGCGCGCTGAATTGATGACTTTTGTAATGCGGTAAGGTTGTTATTTATGGTGAAAGTATCTTTCCAGCAGTATGTACTGATGATTCTATAATAAGATGAAACACGTGTCTGAATGTCTGGAAAGATATTTTCACACAAATATAAACTTGTATTGTGTTGTCCACGCTGAATTTTTACGAGAGGAACACTGAAAACATCTAGAATAGACATGTTTTAAAAAAAAATGATATTTGTTTTTACGTATTTGACAGCTACTGTTTAATGTTTTATGTGTATATACATTTACGCTGAAATCGCCTACAAGATATAGCAAATTTCGTCCTATAAGGTGGCACTATTTAATAAGTGACATCTGACGGACGAAAGAGACTATGCCGAAAGGCATAGTCTCTTTCGTCTATATCTTGTAGGCGATTTCAGCGTAAATGTATATACAGATACAAATCTGTTCTTAAAAAGATTTGTATCATTTGTATTACATTGCTTCACTAGCTTGACTGATGACGCCTATAGATGGCAGAAACACGTGTCTTAAGCAGAAGTAAATGCTGAAAATACGAAGTGTATTGTCCATGTGTACAGTTACACATATGTATATTGCATGTCTGTTTCATGTGAAGATTGGTTTAGAAATGCATTTGGCGAAAAACCCATCTAAGGCAACAGTTTATAACACCGTTCAACAGTGAAATTTTTACATAAAGGAAAATATCCAGTCTACATAGATCAGCTCTATCAGTATATATACACATGCATCAAGTAATAGAAGTTATTTCTTTAAGATCTTTTATATTTACTTTAAAAAAAAAGTATTGATTCAGTTCTCCGCAAAAGTAATAAATGGCATGAAACTTGTACTCGCTGTAAGTAACAAGACGTTTCTCAGAGTCTTTTTCCGAAGTACGCGCTCTTGACTCGGTTATTCCAAGGTAAGGTTGATCCTCGCCCGTCTTCTCGTGGGCAAGGCTGTCTCGGATCCGTATAAAGTCTCAAGTAGAGCGAGTTCCTACTACAAACTGTTTAAAGTTTCTAATTCTGCAACGTGATTTTGTATAGTACGTACGAGTGTTTTAACGCTAGTGACAATGTAAGTGCTCTTACAGTTTTCTGGTTGTTCAATTAATAAAGATATACTTAACTGTATATAAGATCTCGCGCGGAAAAAATGAAAGTGTGAAGTTTCATTTTGCTGTTATTAATGAGGAATTTATGTTAAATATATTATAGTGTGTTGGTTTGAGTGTTTCGTAATTTGGATATTTCATGTAATTATTATCGGATAAATAACTTCCTGTAATGTTTTCTAATTCTGTAATGTCGCTATGTAAATTTAATTGTTTCTTTTTTAAATCTTGAAGGTAGTCATATTATTAGTAGATCTAATTAATTTTAAGTAATTTAGTATTTTTTTTATTGAATCAAAGTAGCCTTTACTTGATGGAAATTCATACTATTGATGAAATAAAACTGAAAAAAAAATTTCACTTAATTTCCACTTTATTGGTAAAACACTACAATTGTTTCGACAGACAGTGTCTTCTTCAGATAGAAATTTATTCCAAACTAAATCTAAAGGGTGATAACTAGAGTGGACCAATCCGGAGCGAAAGCAGAGGCGTGACTAACGAATTGGTTCACGATTACTTAGTATGTTGTTCACGGTCATCGTGTGTACACGTATAATAGCAGCAGGAAAGTGTATTCTGTGTATTTAATATTGTTCGATAGAAGACGCAAGAAATGAGTGTATTTTAAGTAAGTTTGAAAGTCACGCCTCTGCTTTCGCTCCGAATTGGTCCACTCTAGTGATAACATATTTAAACCTAAATGAATTGCTTATAATTAAGTAATATTTATTAAGGTAATTTAATAATCGGTACTGTATGCTCAAGATTTACAACTTAATTAAGCAAAGGGATTTAATTTACATGTACAAACATAATTAAGGGAAAACCCAAACTAAAAGTAAAGATTTAGTTGTAAAATAGGCTTAATAAATGAGAATTAGTTTCAGTGTGATTATTAAGTAATTATTTTTCAAAGTTTCCATAGGGACAATTATACAGCAACAACCAAGTTTTAAGATATAATTAAAGGGTAATTAAGTGACTGTGGGGAAATTTCCGAAGTAATAACTACTGGAGTGTATAGTACTAAGCAAAATACATTATGACTATTGTGGATTAATGAGATTACAGGAAAGGTTAGTTTTAAATGGGCCTAGCTGGTCATCAAGAATTTTTAATACTTTTATAAGTTTCTATGTATTCTAAGATATTCAATTTGACACATTTTTTTCTCACTGTTTATAATTAATATAATTGCCATTATTCAAATCAGGAAAAAGATGTTTCTAAAATATGGTTTGCGAAAGTAGAATCCAGTTTATCATTTTTAAATGAAATAGAACAACCAGTTTGACCTATGTAAAAGTAATAAAAAACAAAGCAATAGTTTTTTATGTTTCAATATCACTATCTATCATGAAGTAACGACTTTCGCAATATTTTTTTTTTAATTTAGTAATAATTATTAACTGTATAAATTAGTAACACACAGTGTGTAAACTAAAACTAACTTACCTAGCAAAAGTTTAATGTGATTGTATTTTTACAATGGGTAATATGTCTTTGACCCAAACACCAACAATTGAAATTATTAGGAAATACGTCCTTGAAAACTATTAAATCTTTTTTATATTTGTGTTGCAGTAAAAATTCAGTAAAGTTTGTTTGTTCATTTATTTTATTTTATTTTTTTAGTTTATTTATAAACTTTCTAATAAATTTAATATTTAGTCTTCAACTTTCTATGTTTATTATTTTATATTCATAATTAGTCACACAACTGTTGTTAATTAAATGATTGGCAAACAAAGAATCCATTTTATAATTTATGATTGAATTATTATGTTCTGATATCTGTCTATTGAAAGATCTTGCTGCAATTATGGATTTTTTCTTTGTTATTTTTTATAAAGTATGAAATGGTGTTATTTGTTCTGAAACCTACTTGGACGTATTGTTTTTTTTTTAGAAATTTTGATACTTTGAGGATAGGAGATCTAATGTACGTAATTACTTTAAATTTATTGACAAAATTTTTTTTTTATTTTTGGGTGAACATTTGAAATAGCCTTCTGGAACAACTTTTTTAATAGGATATGCTATAATATTTGGGAATTGTACCTATTGTTACTTATTTACTTCGAACACCTAAAGAAACCACTGTGTGGTGAAACAATTGTCATATAATGTACAATAATTTAAAAAATATCTTTGTTTATTGCTAATGGATACGAACATGGATTTTTATCAATTATAGGCCGAATTAATGCAAATTAATAAGTTTTAAATTATCTGGAAATTATATTTGAATTTAGTAATTTATGAAAACTTGAAGATGTAATACTCTCGCTAAAAGTAACTTATTTTTTCTTAATCATTGTAATCACTAAAACTTATTCATTACTTGAAAGTTACCTCAAGATTTATACAGGGTGGGGCACGGCAATCGGATGTTTTTGAAATAACAATAAAATCGTCAGTTTTTGCTTTAAAAGAAATTTATTGGTAGGATTACATACGCAAGAATTTAGCATTTCATAATGTGCGGAAAATTACTTCAGGCATGTGATGTCCGTTTTCGTTTACGCAATGTTGTAGTCGTTCACGAGAATTGACTTCCACTCTTTCCAGCAGGTTTCTAGGAATTAGATTAACTTGTTGACGTATCGCTTCCTTCAGTTCTTGTAACGTACGAGGTCTACCCTCGTAAACACGAGACTTGAGGAACACCTATAGAAAGAAATCACATGTGAACAAGTCGGGAGACCGAGGAGGCCATAAAACATCACCCAATCTCGAAATGAGATGATTAGGAAACAGAGTACGAAGAACAGTATACACGCTCTGACGGTGTGTGCCGTGGCTCCATCTTGCTGAAACCATAATTGTAGAGGATCCAAACCTCTTCTTTGCAATTCAGTGTTAAAATAGGTGTTCACCATATTAATGTAACGCGCCGATGTTACAGTAACGGTAACATCATTTTGTTCAAAAAAATAGGGACCGATAACGTCAAACCTCCCCACTGCGCACCAAACTGTAACCTTAGGACTGTGCAGCGGTTTTTGATGCAGGTCTTGAGGATTTTCGGCAGCCCAATACCGACAATTTTGTCTATTGACAGCCCCATTAAGGTGGAAATGGGCTTCATCACTCATTACCACCAACATTTTTTCGTTCTGCTCATAAAGTGTAAGCATTTGTTGGGCAAAATTCACTCGTTGCTGGTAATCCCTTTCATTCAATTCCTGCACAACCGCTATTTTGTATGGATGCAAATGTAATTCACCATGTAAAATACTTCTTACAGTACGATTACTGATTCGCAGTCCGACCGAATGAGCCCGAGCAGAGCGGCGTGGGCTTCGCAGTATCGCTTGTCTAACCCTTTCAACGTTCTCTGGAGTGCGCACTGTACGTTGGGATCCGAGCGGTTTTATTTTAAGTATTAGCCTCGTGTTCGAAGATTATGAACCCAACGTAGGATTGTGTTACGCGTGGGGACAGAGTCATTTCGATTAATATTGAATCTCCGACGAAATTCACGTTGAACCGTAGTCACTGATTCACCACTTCTAACGAAAGAATCATATGCAAATATGCGCTGTTCTAGTGTCCACGGCTCCATGACAGCAACTGACAGTAAAATGCTTTGAGTCAGGCAAGGTATCCCCACCTGTCAAATGCCCTTTCCTTTTCTAATGGTCGAATATTATGCATTCTAAAAACATCCGGATCCTGTGCCCCACCCTATATTTCAATGTATTAAAGTTTAAAAATTTTATTAATTTTTTTAATAATTTGAAAACATTGCAAATGTTTTAATGTTAATATTGCAAATTTATATATCATTTGTCAATAGGTCTTTTCCTTCGCATAAATGGTATAGCACCGAACTGCACTCAACTACACTTTACACCATATTTCATTCCTTTGCATAGAATCAACACTTTATTGCTACACTTTTGGTTTTCCTTTGCATGGTGCACCGTGCTGTTTATCTACACCTGGGTGAATTACACTACACTGAAGTATTAAATGTGTCAATTGTAATTTTTGAATAGTTGAATGTTTGTTTGTGTCTGTTTTGTGATTTATTTTCTAATTTTTTTTCTAATTTCTTGTATACCCATTTAAAACAAAATGGATGCAGAAAAATTAATGACAATATTGGAAGCAGATATAGATGAGTTAGATAATATTTCGAGTAAACTAGAAGAATCAAGTAGCAAAGATGATGATATAATGGACAATATAATTTAATTTAACGAGTTTACAACTTAAATGTGATCACACCACTCCATATATTTACTATTAATTACAAAACCAATATTTGTGATTTTGAGCAACTAATATTTATAATTTATCGCGAAGATTAAGAAAAATTAATTAGGTATTATCTAGAATTAGGTTTTAGTTGCGTCATGTCGTGTAATTCTATTAATTTTGTGACGGTTAGGCAAAGCATTCTAATTACAGACATCTACAATAAAATCCATAAAAATCTATTCCTTTGTATTTCCGTATTGTTGCAGCAGTCTGTAACAGCTGACTAGAAAGTGCTGTGCAAACTGCACTGAGCTGCACTGCCCTGAAAGACGAAGGGAAAGATCTAATGATCTCCGAATTGAAATAAAAATTTTTTCACGTTTTATTGTTACTAATTTTATTAATTTTATAAATATTATTATTACATATAAAAAACAAACGAATATCATAATTGAAAGTAAAAAGTTTCTTTAGAGACTGTGGTTAAGTAAAAACTCAAAAAGGTATAAAGTCCCTTACTACAATTAATAATTGTATCCTAAATACATATTTCGACAACTAAGTTGTCATCATCAGTAGGTAAAACCACTAATCAAATTGTCGAATATGGAGCACAGTAAAGCTAACACAAATTAAAGTTACGTCAACTTACCCCTCTTAAGAAAACGGCAACAAAATGTGTTTATTCTCACGCCCTCAACCTTTTCTACCTCTTTTCTGAGAATGAAGAAGCCAATTGCATGGGATAGGACCGTTGTCCGAGTTAAGCGCATTAAATTGGGTTCGAACGATATGAATGCTTTCGCATGCGTCGAAATCTCTGAGTTGTTGATGCTTTGGACAAGTTCTAACCTTTTTACCGAGACGTTATGATCCGTGTCTAATGCATGGTTTGCCACGCTCGATTTTTCTGGTCTATTAAATTTAATATGTGATGTGTTCTTTAAAATGGATTAGTATTGAGCGTTTCATTTGACCTATATATTTAAAGATACAATCGTAGCAATTACTTTCGTATATACCTGATTTCAAATTCAAATTAACTTTATCTTTGGTATTACCTAGGAGAATTTTGATATGTTTTCCGACCGAAAAACAACTTGGATGCCTTGTTCTTTAACAACTCTATTAATGTTTTTCGTGAATGGATGGTATGGTAAACACATGTACACCATAATTAATAAATTAATTAGAAAAACGAATTTAGAAAGGACAATCCGCGAGTTCACAAGTTTGATATCTCAACGTAACCAGGAGTTTACCATAGCATCCAATATACCTGACTTTCACCTAAGTTTCACCTACTATATGATGATTCATTGGCAAAGAATGCAATATAGATTTGCCTCATCCTACACGGCCCCCTTTTCGAACTGGAGTCAAATTGTGAGGAATCCAACGGAAACAAAGCCTACGTATCTTCAAATATTCATCTAGCATTGTGTTAATTGGCTTCACACCATTCTTGTGGCGTTGTTTGAATACTATTTCCGGGTCCTCTCAATAATGTCCCGAAAAAAAACAATATTGTTTTCGGTAACAGCCGTTTTTGGCTTTGGAAATTGATTGCATCACCGCTTTACGGTAGCTAAGAAACATGACTTGTCACCAAGTACTTGATTTATATGCTCAAAACATCTCTCACGATTTAAATTACGTTTGGAATTGTAAATAATTACAGCGACAATGCTCCTTCCTTGTACAATTCCATAATTTCTTGTGATAATGGTTACTTTAAAACTTTGTACTGTCCGTGAGCAAAAAAAAAAAACGGGACAGTGTCAAAATCGTTATGTAAATTTCCTTTATTTTTTAGCGTTGTAATTTAACATTTGATTAACTTTCAAACTCTACGTCAAATTATATATCATAGTTGATAATTCAAAATTGAAAATGCCGAATCTTTCGAAAACTGATAAAGCTACACTTGTTACTAGTTTGAAAAATGGGAAATCATTAAGAAGTGTATCGGTTCAATTTAATATTGGTAAAAGTTCAGCCGCAAGAATATATAAAAAAAAATGAGAGGATAATTTAAATCGGAAAATGATTTCCGCACGTAACAAAATTTCGAATACGCAGGAAGACGAAACATTAGTTACTGAGATTAGGCACAACCTTTTCAAAACATTAAAGAAAGCTATAAGAATAACACAATTTCCTGTCTTATCTTGTAACGCAATGGTTGAGAATGAAATTTAAACTTGAGATATCCAGCCCTACAGTCCTTATCTAAATCCCATTGAAAATGTATGGGGATTAATGAGATAGAGCTTCTACCCAGGAAGAATTTTGGGAGAGTGTCCAAAATGCTTGGCATCAAATTTCTACAAATTTTGTACAAAATATTGTCGCTTCTATGTCTACAAGATTAGATGCAGTTAATAATAACGGTGGAATGACGAAATACTAATTATTTTAATGTAATAATTATTTCAATTTAATAAATAATCTTTCTCTATCGTTTTTAGTAATTTTTATTTACATTTATTTTAAAAATGTTTAATAAATGTCAATAAGACACACATTTTTGACAATTCCTGACTTACTATTATGAGTAAAGATAAGCCACTTAAGTAGTCATAATTTAAACCCACGCACAAACAGTATCCCGTTTTTTTTGCTCACGACAGTAGTTAAAAAGTACTAAAACATATTTTCCAACCGTCACTGTCATAAAACTTGTCAATAATTAGGTTAAAATGTCTAACAGAATTTGTAGCAAAATGTCATGACCTACTAGAGAGGTTCGATAGAAAGAGAAACGCTCGCGTATATGCATACAGACACCTAAAACAACTAAATGTAATTTGCACATGTTTTGTCTAAATTTTTTAAATAAATAATCTAAAAAAGTACATGTAAGACTATTACAGAAAAAAAATATTACATACTACAGAAAGAGGTTTTTCCTTTTTTAATATTAATTTATACTAAGCCGAGAAACGTTTGATATGGAAATCTATTGGTGAATGAAAACGTTATGGATGAGTGGTCCTTTTCAATATATATCAATCTGCTAGCAATAAGCATAGTAGACTGCTTGTTCCAAATGGCAACATATCCATTTGATGTCGTGATTACTTGATCATTCGTAAAGCGTAATATACGCTGGAAATTCGCATTTATTCCTCCTATAAATGGTATAATGGTAAATATAGGTAATATATATAAGATAAAACGTAAAAACATCAAATAGGTAATATATATAAGATAAAACGTAAACACATCAAAGTGTTTCTTTGGGAGTAGCATCCAGGTAATTAAAACAATATTTAAAGTATAATGACGTTTCGATCCTATATATAGAACCTTTTTAAAACTGATATATTTATTGATTCAAATTAGTAAAAGTACGATGTTTATGTTGACTGATCTACTTACATTAAATATTATTCTGTTGACATTGACATAAAGTTACACTGTATTTTTAAACTTATATTATTCTGATAACATAGAGCTGTGCTGTATATTAAATCTTTAAAATTAGACTGTAAAATTACATATTAAAATTAGGTATTAATATTTAAAGAAAAAAATGGCTATATGTAATAATAGTGCATGCTGTCTGTTTGTATTCTGCACTGAACGTGTCTAGTATCTGTTTTCTTTTACACTTAAGTGCAAGTTTTGACCATTCTTCTCGGATACTGAAGTGTTTATTTTCATATTTATGTACATGTGGATAATATTTCGCAATGTCGCCGTATGAGAGTTTATATATGATGGTCAAGTATATCGTTGAAAGTTTATTTATGTCCGTGCTGTAATTTATGGAATTTGTACTTTTTTGGATGTTAATGCTCCCTAAAATATTTCTAGCTTTGTTACTTTTTTCGGATGTTTTTTCGAAGTTACATGTGTGTTTGTACTGGATATTAAATCTTTAAAATTAGAATGTCAGTTTTTAAAATTACATATTAAAATTAGGTATTAATATTTAAAGAAAGAATTGGTTATATGTAACAGTATGCTGTCTGTTTGTATTCTGGACTAAACGTGTCTAGTATCTGTTTTTTTTTTACACTTAAGTGCAAGTTTTGACCATTCTTCTCGGATACTTAAGTGTTTATTTTCATATTTATGTACGGGTGGATAATATTTCGCAGTGTCGCAGTACGAGAGTTTATATATGATGGCCAAGTATATTGTTGAAAGATTATTTATGTTCGTGCTGTCATCTATGGAATTTGTAGTTTTCCGGATGTTAATGCTTCCTAAAATATTACTAGCTTTCTTACTTTTTTCTGATGTCTTTTCGAAATTAAATGTGTGTTTGGTTTGCTTGATGTGTCTTTTTAGGGCTACACTATTGCTTGAAAATTTGTGTCCATTTAATCTATCTTGTAAGTATTGTGTTGTTTGTCCGTTTTATACACTCTTGCAGTTGTTGCATGGAATTTCATATATAACATGTGTTTTCATTAACGTAGATATTTTCTCTTTTAATTTAGGATAAAAATTTTTAAGATTATAGAAGTTTTGTGAGTTACTTTTGAATTAAATACAAAATACCTACATTAAAGAAAACACATGTTGTATATGAAATTCCATACAACAACTGCAAGGGTAGATACATCGGGCAAACAACACAATGCTTACAAGACGATTAAATGAACACAAATTTTCAAGCAATAGTACAGCTCTAAAAACAAATCACACATTTAATTTCGAAAAGACCTTTATCATTAGATCCAAGAAAAATATCAAATCCAGAAATATATTTGAAAGCATTCATCTTTCAACAATCATATAAACTTTAGGTGACACTGCAAATATTATCCATCAGTATAATTATTAAGACGTAAGTGTTCTTAAATTGTCAGAACCTTAAAAGAAAACAAATGCTAGACTTTTTTAGTTTAGAATACAAGCAGACAACATGCACTATTACATTACTACAGCCGATTTTTTTTTAAATATTCGTAGGTACCTAATTTTAATATGTAAATCTAAAACAATTAATTTCTAATTTTAATATTTAATATACTGCGCAACTCTGTCAACAGTTTAAAGTAAAAAATACATTGCAAGTTTATGTCAACAGAATAATATCGTGCGTTCAAAAAAAAAACAGCCTCAAAGTTGACTATGAAATTTTTAGATATGTCTTAATTTAACCGCACCGTTATGAATTGTCAAATGTTAATGTCATTAGTGTCATCCAATAAAAGCGATAACACGGAATTTTGTTTATTTATAACAGGAAGATTATAACCTAGCCATTAACATGGCAATTTTCTAAAGCCGTCATTTAGATGTAACTGTCATAGCTTAGAAAATCACTAATAATTAAATTCAAGAATATTAGAGAACTTTAGACCGTTGCATCTTATACAAAATCAAGTTAATAGTCATAGATCTTTTGTTTCATTAATACTTTCTATTGAACTATTATAAAGTATATTCATATATTTAAAAGTGAAGATATTGTTGTTAACAATTTCTATTTATTAACTTTCTTAGTTTTGTTATGCGAAAGTTTATTTTTACGCTTAGTCTTTTTTTACTGTAATTTTTAATTTAAATGCTTTATCATGCGGGGGTGACGGGATCGGGCTAGGTTGTTCGAAAAGATTTTCCTGATTTTGCTTCTCGTTTAAGGTGAATGCCGACAGATAACCAAATTTCTTAAGTCGTGAGATCGGCTTCTGGGCTCAGCTATCGACAGCTGAATATCTTAAGTTGCTCCACGGACGCAGGCGAAATAATAACTCAAGGCTTGCCAAAGCCTCCTATAATTGGCGTTAAACTGTTGGTGCTTGATAAGGCATGAGTTATTATTATTATTATTATTTTGTTTTTTCTTTTTTTTAATCGACTTGTCAAACCTCGTCAACGCTACGCTAGGCACTTTTCACCCATCTCGGAATCAGCGTCGAGATTGGGATCGTTCGATTTTTTCTTGTTATAGTAAGTTTTTGTTATTAGAGTAAGTTTAATTGTATTTTTGGGGTTACAGTAGAGGCGCGATCATATTCCTTGCGGAGGCATGCGGTGCGCCTGCCTCTTTGTTTCAGCTGCTTCTTCCAAAGAGGATAAGCTGCTGAAACTTCTCACATATTTCTGCGCCTGTCTAATCACCGTGTGCATGTGATTTTCCTTAATGGTTCTGGTTTTATTTAGGAGGTGGTATATGTTCACCTTTATTCTTCTGAATACTCCAATTATTATTGGGATAAAGATTATGTTATACCCCTCGTACATCAAGAGCAGTTGATCGATATATTGCACTCTTTTTTTCCTCTTTCTTAGCCGGGATGTTCGATTCATTTGGAAACGAGAACTCAACGATGTACATTGTTTTCTCTTTGTAGTCCAAAACAACTATGTCTGGTTTATTCGTAGCTATTTATACAGTCGTACTAAACGGAAAATTATTATTATTATTATTATGGATGTGAAAGCTCCTTTCGGGAGAAAGGGAAAAAGTTGATACACGGCCGCGAGGCAAGCATATCAACATCAATCCTGCTTGATATGGATGGAAGCATTGGTAGAATTATACATGTATATTAAATATAATTTTTTTTTGTCTTTGTTGTTCTTTTTTTTTCATGGATCTACTGTAACGTTGTTCTTTTGGCTTTTTTTTTTCTCATTAATCGACGCAATAGATCGTAGGAGTCGTTTAGTTCGTGTTTTCGGAGATATGGTGTTTCGGTTTGCCGCACCTGCCGCACAATGCTTGTTGACTCTAGCATGACAATTTTTTTAAAATGTTTATATGTCATAGGATGTATATTTAGGGTCTTTAGAGCCCCATGTAACTTCAGCGTTATTTCTCCTGTAGCACCGATGATGATGGGTACTACAATCACTTTGTTTTGGCTCAACACTTCTTTAACATCTTGGGCAAGTGGTAAATATTTGTCGATCTTGTCTCTGTGCTTTGCCTGGATATTCGCTGGCGTTGGCACAGAGATGTCTATGAGGTATGTAATGCTCTTGTTATGGTCTCGTAACGTAATGTCTTGTCTGTTGTGTTGGACAGTTCTATCAGTTTGTATTGTCCGATTCCAGTCAATCATGGCCTCAGGCAACTCCACTACTTTTTCGTATTTTTCGCTGGTACTGGTAATATGGCGTTGTTCCAGTGGTTCCATCATACAGTTTGCATATTGCCTGGTGGATCACTTTCGCAACATTGTTGTGGCGTCTGGTGTATTGTTTTGGGGCTAAAATGGAGCATCCGCTGAGTATATGTTCTATGGTTTCCGGTTTCTCGCCACATACTCTGCATGACACTGATGCGATGTTTTCTTTTAGTATGTGTTTCTTGTAGGTGCGAGTTGCTATCACGTGATCTTGTATAGCCATCATAAAGCCCTCTGTTTCGACAAATAAGTTCGTGTTACATAGCCATTAATATTATTAGTATTATTATTTAATTTTAATCTAAAAAAATTCCTATGATTATATACAATACTAGCTGCCCGCAGCCCGGCGTTACTCGGCCACATTCTATAGAAAAATTAAAACTTCTTTTGTGTTAAAATATAAAATTTTTTTTTATTCTTTTGCTAAACAACGATTCAGTGATATTTTATTATGATCAATCTGTTACTCCAATGCCTTTGGATACACAATATTCTTCGTTATTCGATCTGGTGCAAAAACAAACAGAGCAGATGGTTTCGCAATTTGCGAACATGCTACGTATGCACATGAGGATTGATATATCCAAATGTTGTAATCACGCATAGCAATTCGATAATTGTGCTCGTAGACGAAAATGCATTGTTCACCTTAAGGTCGAGGTAGTTGCCATTCTGTCGAGACAATTGCTAAGAGACAACTTGAGAACAAAATACATATGTGCAGTTGCGGCCCTTGAAAACTCAGACACTTAAATAAAAAAACATTTTAAACGGTGTAAACTTTTTTTAAACGCTACTCGAACTAATTATAGGAGTAGAATGCAAAATGTATTGCAAAAATAGTAAATTAAAAAAAATTATTAACAAAACTGCAGATAGTGTCCTGCTTTACTTAAATATCAAAAATATCATTTTGAATATCGGAATACGAAACTTTACTTCAGAATTAGTATTTAGTTTTGATAATATATTTTTGTAATTCTGATAAGTGCGGCATTTAAAAAAATAAACTGACTATGGATTTGTCAAATGCGACATTGTCATCAAAATGACATGAAAATTTGATTTATACACATTACAAAATTTAAAATTTTTGACATTCACGTCAAAATCGAGTGTCTGAGTTTTCAAGGGCCGCAACCATACATATATGCATAGGAGATTTTCTTTATTTGGCGATTTAAGGTCTGTTTTAATTGAATATTTATTTATTTAAGATCGTTTAACTCTTGCATGTTTCGGCACTTATGACATTTTTCAAAGAGTTTTTTTTTTGTAAATATAAACATTCAATTACATATAATTATAAAAAGTGACAGTATTACTCGTATTATATTTTGTACTTTTATATGTGACGTTGTCATGGATTTTATATAATGATTTAAAATGACATTTCGATATAGAAATTCTATAAGAATTCATATTTCATGTAGTTTGTCAGACTATAGAGAACAATGAAATGTTTTTGATTTTTATATATATATAAATAGGGACTCATTAATGTACGACACGTAGATTTAAAAAATACATAAATGTGGAAACTAATTTCAATTCCCCACTACGTGGTTGCGAATATCTACTAAAAATTTCCAATTTAAACTTTGATAAAGTAAATTCAATATAGCCAATCGACTATTTTAATATCATGTGTTGTTATAGAAAACAATGTATGCATATTTTTCATTGAAATTTAATGTTTTTTATTAGTCCAACCAAATAGGTACGCAATTTCAAATCATATTGTGCATAAAATAATTTCAATGCACAAATATTTGTATATGTCAATTTATTAAAAAAGCACGCAAGCCCGTGTTCCATTGAAATTTTCATATTTTAATATCTTCGGCCGAAATATTTTATAAAAGAGGAGAGGCAATAATAATAACAGGAGAGGTCATATTTTATAACAATTAATGTTTTCAAATTTTATTGGTGTCATGCACTTTATGCATTAAAAAATATTTTCCACAAAATTAGTTAAATGATATATTGTTATTTTACTGACCGGAAAAATAAATTGCCAGATAAAATATGAAAATTTGTAAAAATATATACATATTTTTATTTGAATTTTTTTTTGTACATAACACTGACTAACAAAGATTTTTTTTTACTTGTACTTTTGGAAAACAGAGTTAATAACTAGGAAAAACATAAAACATTCACTTATTCCTTGTGGCCGAAAATTTGATAATGTTACAAGATCTCTGTCTGACAAGGGATAGATAAAAATGCTTTGTTTTTAGTTATTTATGTTATTTTATTTCAAAATAGAATATTTGCTCACACTGGGGTAGAGTTTCCTATAATTCGCAACAATTTGCACTATCAATTGTTTTTCTTTTTCATCTTTGGATAACACTAAATTAAAATCTGCGTGTACAGGTGATTCATTTTCGGCCCTCACCATGGGGATCTCGCTTATTATTGGAGATAGAGTATAGGTTTAAATTTGGCAAAGTTGTTAAATTTTGTGTTTGTTATAAATCCGTAAAGAAAGATGACCTGTGACAAATGACCTTCGTTATTAAAAAAAAAACGCGAAAACCCAATTTTCTTCTTTTACCTGTAGCACCGACATTTGGCCTTGTAGAGAAAATATAATAACACATCCTTGTGGCCATTTCTAAACCTCTATCCAGTAGTGTACTCTAAATTTTTATACGACGTTTCGTTTCTTTCTGGCCATCATCAACTATCTAATTTCTTATAGGCGCCATATTGGATTTAGACATCTTCAGAAAGAGTTTTTTTTCTGATTTCAACCATGTACCATATGCTGAATAAAGTTTTTGACATTAGGTTTTATTTGAAAGAATAAATTATAAGATTAAATAAGGTAGCCATGGAATTTCAATCTGTCAAACATTTCATTTATTGTTCATTAATAATACAAAAATGTCATATACTAACGAAGAGAAACGAGATATGATAAGTATTTTTTATTCTTCGAACCGAAATTCAACAGTAGCGAGTACAAGATATCTACAATTATATCCAGAACGACAACAGCCTCATCGTACCATTTTTCTAGATCTCGACAGAAATTTGGTCGAGAATGGATCGTTTACTAAGCCGCGTAATGGTCAAGACAACAGGAATTTAAATGAAAATCGACAAGATATTTTACAAATGGTAAATTAAAAGCGTGTTTTCAAATTTCATGTTAATCTTGTATTTTTATAGATAAATAATAATCTATAAATTTCTACAAGCGAAGTAGCGTCAGAATTAAATTTGTGCCAGGCCAGAGATTGGAGAACTTTACATAAAAGTAGGTTTAAACCATACAGGATCCATGTTAGTCACTCTTTACTGCCTGGAGATAATTTGAGAAGGCTAGAATATTGTAATTGGTTAATGGGAAGGATAGAAAATGACGAAAATTTTTTAAGCAAAATCATCTGGTCAGATGAAACAAAATTTACAAATTCTGGAATATTCAACAGAAATACGGAGCACTATTGGGCAGTACAAAATCCCCGACAAAACAGGGCTAGAAGACCACAACATCGTTTTGGAATAAACGTTTGGATGGGTATTTTGGCAAATCGTCTCTTAGGACCAGTTATGTATGAAGAACATTTAAATGGAGAAAGATATTTAAACATTTTACGTACATACGTATTTGACTATCTTGACGACAATATCCCATTAAATCAATTACAATATTTATGGTGGCAACAAGATGGCGCACCAGCACACAATGCAGCTGTTGTTAGAAATTTCTTAAATCAAGAGTTTGCAAACCGTTGGATTGAAAATAGGGGAGTTGTTGAATGGCCTGCGAGATCACCTGATTTAAGTCCGCTAGATTTTTTTTTATGGGGATATGTTAAAAATAATATTTATAATGTAGATGCGCCACAAAACATTGAAGAATTACGAGACAGACTTCAGAATGCCTTCGATGCAGTTCCTAGAAGAACTATACAAAGGGCAGTACAAAATGCCAGAAGGCGTGCCCAATTGTGCATTACCGAAGATGGCCAGATAATTGAACATATCCTGTAATTGTTTATTGTTTACTTTTCTATGTATTTTTATTAATGTTTTTGTTATCTTGTACTCGCTACTGTTGAATTTCGTTTCGAAGAATAAAAAATACTTATCATATCTCGTTTCTCTTCGTTAGTGTATGACATTTTTGTATTATTAATGAACAATAAATGAAATGTTTGACAGATTGAAATTCCAAAGGCTACCTTATTTAATCTTATAATTTATTCTTTCAAATAAAACCTAATGTCAAAAACTTTAGTCAGCATGTGGTACATGGTTGAAATCAGAAAAAAAAACTCTTTCTGAAGATGTCTAAATCCAATATGGCGCCTATAAGAAATTAAGATAGTTGATGATGGCCAGAAAGAAACGAAACGTCGTATAAAAATTTAGAATACACCACTGGATAGAGGTTTAGAAATCGCCACTAGGATGTGTTTTTATTTTTTCTCTACAATGGCAAATGTCGGTGCTATAGGTAAAAGAAGAAAATGGGGTTTTCGCGTTTTTTTTTAAATAACGAAGGTCATTTGTCACAGGTCTATTTTCTTTACGAATTTATAACAAACACAAAATTTAACAACTTTGCCAAATTTAAACCTATACTCTATCTCCTATAATAAGAGAGATCCCCATGGTGAGGGCCGAAAATGAATCAGCCTGTATATTAACACGTGTACCTTACGCATTTTTGCTACGTTTTCTGCATTTTACAATATGGAAAATTTGTTATATGCATGTGCTGATGTCGATGGTTTAAGCAGGAACTCAACATCGAGGATTCTCCCTATGAGTGGCGCTTGTTCATAGACTCATCGAAATATAGTTTAAAAGCTGTGTTATTGCATAATGGAAATTTAAAATAATCTATACCACTTGCCCATTCAGTGACGATGAAATAAACCTATGTAAATATGCGCATCTTTTTAGATAATCGATATAAATGGCAGCTATATGGGGATTTGAAAGTCGTTGCAGTTTTACTAGGACCTCAGCGAGGATTTATAACATATATTGCTGTTTTTTTTTGTTTGTGGGACAGTCGTACATTGAACGAACATTAATGTAACTAAAATATGGGCGGAAAGAACTGAATTTCAATCTGGAACTCAAAATGTTATGTATGTGCTCCTTATAGACCCAAGAAAATGTTCTTTTGCCTCCTCTTCACATGAAACTTGGACCGATGAAAAACTTTGTCAAGGCTATGAATAAAGTGGATGAAGGATTTAAATACATAAGACAAGTCTTTCCCAAATTAAGTGACGCCAAATTAAAAGAAGGAATTTTTATTGGACCACGAATTTGATAATTGCTGGACGATGTTAATTTTATAGGAAAACTATAGCGCAAGACTCAGAGCTTGTAATTTATTTGTAAGTGTAGTGAGAGGATTTTTAGGCAACAATATGGATGGTAACTACGAAAAACTAGTGAACTATTAGACTCATACAAATCGCTGGGTTGCCGAATGTTATTAAAAATTCACTTTCTTCATTCTCATTTATCATTTTTTCTTAAGAATTTGGGCACTGTCAGCGACGAGCAGGGTGAAAGATTCCATTAAGATATAAGGACAATAGAAATTAGGTACCAAAGACGATGGGATTCAGCCATGATGAGTGATTACTAAAGACAGGACACATTGGGCTGAAATGGACGTTATTACGACGGACGAATAAATAGTCTACAACATCTGTAAGTACATCACGCAGTTGTTGAATAGCGCTATTCGTTCGGTTAACTGCACATCTATTTTTTGTGTGAGTGTTAACCGAATGAATAGTGATGTACTTACAATTATTGCATATTATTTATATCGTTCATCGTAATGACGTCATTTCGGCCCGATGTGTCCGGTCTCTAGTGATTACTGTTAGCTTTTAAAGAGAGATGTAACCCCTCATAAAAGGAAAAAATAGAATTATTGTATTCCAAATAAATATTTTTGATATTTGCTTTTTTCTTAGATGTCAACTTAATATAAATTATAAATATAGTCGAATATACAGGGTTAAAATTCTTGGTAAATCATTTTTTTAATAAATACAGTATGACCAGAAATATACAGTACTGAATTAAAAAATATTTATTGCTCACTTAATTTAACAAAATTGACAAAGTTAATGTCTATTATAATGGCGAATGATATGCTGTATATGCCCACCATTCTGTTGGACGCACAACTCAAGGCAGGGTTGGAAATTTCGTACCGTGTTTTCAAATGTAGCTTGTTGCAAAGTTCGGAAGAAACGAATAATTACCATTCTTAATTCCGACATTGTAGTGAGTGGATCGTCTTGAAAAATTACTGTTTCCATTATGCCCCAGATGTATGCATCAGGGTGAGTAAGGTCCGGGTTATTTGAAGAATAATTAAAGTCTGTTTTTCGGGAAATAATTCCTAATCATCCTCAACGATTGACCAGCGATGTGACTTGTCGCACCGTCTTGCTGAAACCACTGTCGATGCATCAACAGATTTCTTGATTTACAGAATCGTCTGAGATCCTCTATAAAAGGTATCAGAACTTGCTGCTGATATCTTTCACTGTTGACGGTGGCAGTTCGCCGTTCATGATCAGTTATGAAATAAGGGCCGATAATCCCATTTCCAGAAACTGCACACCATATGGTCACTCTTTGTTCATGAAGTGGTGTTTCAATAAATTCCTCAGCAGGACTAAACTCAATGCTTCTAAAACTCTTCCTGTTAATATGGCCAGAAAGTGAAACATTGGGACTTTCACATCTGAAAACCAGACATTAGTCAAGAACTAATCGTCCTCATAAATGTAAGCCAGGTTCCGAGCACGGCAAACTAATCGTTGTGTTTATAATTTTTGTTCAGTTTATGGCACTTTTGAATTTTGTAAGAGAAACCACCAATATCCTTGACCATCAAATGCACAGTTTACCTTTTTATATCCAGTTATAAGGCAGTTCTTCGAATGCTTCTTTTCGGTGATTGTAAGACTTGCAGCATTACTCGTTCGTGATTTTCGTTTGCTCGAACGGTATTCTTTCTTCCTGACTTGCCTTTTCGTTGTATGTTAACATTGCCAGTAGTTTTGAATTTATTAACAACGTACAAAATAACACTGTTTGAAAGTTTAGGTTTTTGAAACATCTGGTCAAACTGGGATCCTACCCATTTAATGCTGAGACCTTTATTTCTGCCAAACTCGTATGAGCTTCACATATAAAAGTTTTTTCTTTGACTGTGTGCATCTTGTTCACATACAGTGTTTTCTACCCTAACAGATAACAGGTTAATGTTTATTTAAAATAAGTTTGACAGCGATAACAACTGTGAACAGAGTTACAATTTCGGTACTGTTTATTTACGGTCATAGTGTTTTTTAACGTATGGAATATAAGTTTCGACAAAAAATCAAAGGTAAAAATCGATTAGTAGTAAAAATTTTATGAAAACATAAACATTGGGAAATTATCATACACTATTGTGCCAAAAAAAACTAAATTCACAAAACTGATAATGGCTCATGGTCCTCATTGACGCTCAATTTTGGATCATTCTCTCCACGACGTTCATATTCACTTCTTGGATCTTTTGGAATATTTTGGCCCATAACTGTGCTTCATTTTGAGCTTCCCAACCCTTGTTATAAACTTTCCTGCTCAGTAATGCCCAAAATTCTTCAACGAGGCGCGCTTGGGGTACATTGGAGAGATTGTCTTCCTTAGATACAAAATTCACGTTATGTTCAGTTAACCAGTTCTGAATGATTCTAGCATAATGGCATGGAGCCAGATCGGGCCAGAATATTACATCATCATTTGGATGATGAGCATTAATGAAATTTATAAATTTAGATAGACATTTGCGAATATAGAACGTTTACACAGCTTCCACAGCTTCATCACTAACTATCCCAACGTAAGGTCTTGAAATTCCTGCTTGAGAAATAGCGTACCAGACCATAATCTTGTCGGCATATTTCGCTTTCGGTTTTAATTTTACGGACGTGTAAAAGCCATCGTTACTCTTTATTTACAAATTGGATAATTTGAAATATTTCTCATTGTCTAAAACAATAACTCTGTTGCCAATAAAATGTGGGCGCCTTAATGTTGGGCAGTATCTGGGAATTATCTCTAGCTGGGTTGCGGTGTATTTGAAACACTTCCTTCTTTTTAGATATTCTAATCCATTTTTAGTCAAAATTCTGCCAATAGTCCTATCTGCAATTCCAAATCGACGGTCTAAAGTGCGCGTAGACGTCCCAACTCTGTCTTGAGTAGATTGGATGAGTCTGTTTACTTCATGTGGGGCCAAAACTGGAGGTGGTCCACTTTTCGGTAAATCCATGCATGACCTTCTTCACATTCCTTGTGCGGTAAATAGTTGACCGTCCAATCTTTTGGCCTCGAAAAATGTTAACAATCTTGCGTTTAAATACTAGTCCAACTAAATTATATATAGACTTTCGTATTTCAATCTTGTATGACATCTTTCAAAACATGTCACCATAGTAACTAACAAACGAGAATCTTTTCTAGCCCAGTGGTAACTAGTTTGGCCATTCCTCGCCAAAAATTTTTCTCAAAACTTATGTTCCATACGCTACATGCGGTTTAAGAAAACATTACGTGTTACAACTCTTTCTCAGCTATTTTCGTATTTAGATAGGTTCATTCTACTACAATATGCTGTTCAAATTGATGTTACAAAATTAAATTTTGTCGGCCAGTGTTATCGTTCTCTTTATTTCTCTTCATTATTGATGTTTCAGGTTCATTGATTTTATATCTGTATCACTACGAGTATTTAGTTATGAAATTATTGAAACTAAAATTGCTATACGCTTATTTTTTAGTCAACCATTGTATACGAGATAAAATTTACTAATTCATCTTTATGAATTCCAAGATTTACCTTGAACAAAATATTTATAAACGACTTTTATCCAAAACTCATTTACCTAATGAAAGGATCGCATTTCTTAACCACGAAATACGCTTAAACTCCATTTATCTCGTAAAGTTGGGTTCATAAGCCATTGTAAATGGCTTATGAATGTGTATTTGAAGTCTTCCGACCGAGCTACTCTTTAATTATGCGTATTTAATCTTTTAAATTATTCATTAATCATTAATGAATGAAAATAAATAATAAAAAGACTAAAGGGGCGAACAATAAATGAATTTTACGAAGTAACTAGGTTCGCTATAATTTCAAAAGGAAGAGGAAAAATTGAGCGCTACATAATGAAAATATCAATTCAAAGTTCATTAGTCAATGACGATGGAAAAGGGCAAGGCAAAATAACGACCTTGGGCGAATAAAATTGCTGTTAGAATTAGTTTTAAAGATCCGCTTTATATGTAGTGTTGTAGTGAAAGCAAAAAATAAATCGAGTAATGAATAGAATCAGTTTTTAAGTTAACGAGGCAAACGGCTTTGTTACCGTTTTGTTCGCATTTCTTGAATATAAATGTGTATTTGTTTGAGCTGATTTGTATCATGTATTCGCGATCAGCGTTTTGTATATGTTACGCGTACGATAAATTAAGTTTAGATGTGTTGTGAAATTTAAAAAAAAATATGTTAAGGACAAGATTAATAGGCTGTAGAAAAACGAGAAACAACGCTACAACCTAAAACAGGTGTGAGGGTATGACTTTGCTGCAGTAATAAAAACTAAAATAATAGAACAGGCTAAGATTCAGTACAGATTGCAACATCACAATGGTGACTTGATGCGTTATCAATGTTCATATACGAATATTGATATATACTCACTTTCATATGAAATCCACCACCCACTAAAATTCAAACCACAATTTTGAAACTTCGGTAAAATAATGCTTTATCATCAACTAAGAAACGATGAAAGTTTCCGCCGAAAAAACTCAACTATTATGTTTCCTGTATCATTGTTATCTCCAACTTTCAATATTTTCTTCCTACCAATTAATGAATTTCTGTCAACAAAATGCCAGTTTATTTTATTGTCAAACTGTCAAGTAGACACTTTGTAATGCCCCCAGTGCGACGTCGTCGAAATTTTACCCATATTAATGATTTGGTTAGGGGCCAAATTATCGGTATGAAAGAGGCGGGTCTCTCATTCCGAGAGATTGGGAGAAGGCTGAATCGGGACCACACTACAGTTGCTCGGATATGGTCTTTATGGTCCGAAGAAGGTATTCAGAGGCGCCGTCCTGCTGGAAGACGTACGTGAAGACCGACTTCTTAGGCGGATGGCTACCAGGGATCGATTTCAAACAACAAAGTCGATTGCTGTGGATTGGATGAGAGCTTTGAACCCACACTTGTCGATGGCAACTGTTTACAAAAGAATTTCTTCCTTTGGGCTACATTCATACCGTCCTTACTTTCGGCTTCCATTAACACCTCCTCATAAAGCGGCCAGACTTGCATGGTGTCAAGAACGGCAAGGGTGGGTTCATCAATGGAATGACATCGTCTTTAGTGATGAATCAAGGTTTTGTTTATGGGTGAATGATGGTCGTAGAAGGGTGCGGCGATATCGAGAAGAAAGTCGGAATTTGGAGTTTCTTTCAAGGACGACACACAGCCTTAACACCTGGGGCTATGGTTTGGGCGGCGATATGTTCTGGACGAAGGTCACCTCTTACGTTCATTCCAGGCACATTAAACGCACGTCGTTACATCGACAACGTTCTGGAACCGGTGTTAGTACCTTTCATGCAGACGTTGCAGAATGTCACTTTCCAACAGGATAATGCAATACCCCATACTGCTGTGGTTACAAGAACATTCCTGGAGCAGGTTGGATTGCAGATTTTGCCCTGGCCTGCACGGTCACCGGACTTGTCGCCGATTGAACATGTCTGGGATATGATGGGTTGGCGACTAAGACAACTACCCAGGCCTCCTGAGAATCTGAATGAACTCCGACACCATCTAGAGGTTCAATGGAACGAGATACCCCAGGAGGACATCGACCACTTAATAGAGAGCATGGGAAGAAAAGTTAATGCATGCATAGCTACGCGTGGGGATGCAACCCACTACTAGCTTCTTCTTGAAAAATGTTAATTTTTGTTTTGCTTATTTCAACTAAACTTTGATCGTTTCTTAGTTAATAATAAAGCATTATTTTACCGAAGTTTCAAAATTGTAGTCCATTTCTTATTGGGTGGTGTATTTCATGTGAAACTGAGTGTATAAGGTCTCTATAATATAAGAATAAGAAAGGACGAAATAATGAAACCAGTCTTAAAATCAAGTCAATTTGTTGTATTATCAATCTACAGAATTGTTAGCCATTTCTTCATTCCGTCTATGAAAAAGCTTTCTTGTTTACTGTTGCCCATTTGTAAACAGCAGCCCTAACTTCAGTATCTGATGGAAATCATCCTATAAATACGTCCTTCAACTTTTGAGACAACCAGAAATATGAAGGTGCCAAATCTGAGTGTGCAAAACAACCGCAAATTTCAGGCTCGTTACTGTCTTAATCATTTCATTGCTGTAATGCATGTCGGGTAAGAAAAAAGTCGTTCTTTCTGGCTTTAACCTTCGGATATGACCCTTTAATAATGTAAAGTTTTGCAGTATCTTATTGATTTAATACTTGATCGCTTCGCCGGATATTGGGTACGAATGAACGGTACGAAAATTCGAAAGAGCTTCATCACTGCAGAATGTCATACTCACTATTTTCTTGGGAGTCAAAGGGAGTTGACTCCCAAGAAAATAGTAAGCATGACTTTCTGCGGTGATGAAGTTCTTTATCCTCCGTCTTAATTCCCTATATAAGGCGAGATCTTCCACAGATTTAGTTCTCCTGTATTTTTGTCGATAGTAATTTTTGTTTATTACATTAACAAAATAAGACTTTTCTTTACTGACAGTAACACTGGGATGGATGTTACCACTTGCAAGTGGACTGCATTGAAGGTAACGGTCGTGAATGAAATGCAGATATTCTACAATTTTTTTTATCGCTACATTCCAAGAGTTTTTGGATATCACCTCGTATATAAATTCTAGGTAATTTCAAATTGTTGTACGCACTTCTTGGATATATCTCAAATTCTTTTCGGGTATGGCTTATCACTCATTTTTATAATAATAAAAGAAAAAAAAACAGTCGTAAAGTTAAAGAAAAACGTTTTAATCCTGCGGTAATCTTTTCCTTTTTCCGAGCACGACCAAATTTATGATGAACAATATCGACTGGTGCCGAGTTAGCGAAACAATAGGTACGCACTACGTCCTCGGTATATATGAGAATACATATATATTTTTTATTTTACGGCCGTCTGTAGTTGGCAAGGCGAGTTTCGAGCTGCCGTCGCCATCATCGTCGTCGTCGTCGTCATCCGGGAGCATAATTAATGATATATTTTAAGGAAAATAGGTGCGAAGCTACCCGCCTCTGACGTCGTAAATCATCGCGCACAAGTTCATCATCTAGAATATATTTATGTTTCATTCGAAGGGGGAGGATGGAGATAAGACATAATGCGCGAACATATAAGATATTATATATCCCGAGAATTTGAAAGGGAAGAAGCAAAGAAAAAAATGCGGATAGCAAAAATGAAATATGGGGCATGTTATGAAGTAATTTTATTTATGCTCGATATTTTTTTGCTAATAGATTGTTTATTTTCTTCTAATATATTTACAAAAAAAGAAACTAGATTCACAGAATACTTACAATTTCAAACAACAAAAATTATTTTAGTGTTGTTGAATACTTCAATATAATGTGTGTTTTTTAATACCTTTCTTCTTCAATAAGAAGAAACTCTGATATTAGAACAGTTAATTTCACAATCTATACCGCTAATTTATTCAGTATTGTATTCAGACTTTTCATAATGTAAAAACTTACAGCCCAGCAGCGTCTACAAATTGTGGAAATTTATTTCTAAAATCAGTGTTCAGTTAAAAATGTTCAAAATTACAACATACATCATCGGCTAACTGAGACGACCATTCGCAACATAATTGAAAAATTTTGCACTCAATTTACTGTTTTGGACTTCCATCCACCAACGAGATTGCGCGAAGAAAATATCGTCCCCGTTTAGGCCAGCGTTGAGGATGATCCAAATTCATTGATTCTTCATCGTGCGTAAGAACTTGGCCTGTGACCATCGACATTTTGGAAGATTTTGCGCAAGATTCTTGGCTTACATGCCTACAAGATTAAATTGGTTGCAAGAATTGAAGCCAACCGACCATTGTTTTCAACGTCAGTTCAGTAATTTGGCGATTGAACAGTTGTAAGTCGATCCAGTGTTTTATGGTTAAATTGATTTCAGTGAGGAGGCTCACTTCTGACTCAAAGGCTTTCTGAATAAGAAAAATTGTCGTATTTTGAGCGACACTAATCCACAGGTTACTCATCAACTACCGATTCACCTCGAAAAATTCACTGTTTGGTGCGGTTTGTGGCCCGATGGCATAATCGGGCTATGCTTCTTAAAAAACGAAGATAATCAACCTATAACCGACAATGTCGGCCGGTATGGAGGCATGTCCAACGATTTTTTATTCCCAGAAGTGCATGAACATGGTTTGAGAGACCCTTGTCTTCATTAGGACGATGCCACATGGCGAAACCATCAAGTGTTCTGCGATAGGATTATCTTCAGAAACGGACCTGCACACTTGTCTTCAAGAGCATATGATTTGACGATTCTAAAATATTATTGTAGGGTTATTTGAAGTCATTAGTCTACGCAAACAAGCCAACTACTATTGCAAACTTAGAAACCAATATCGAGCGCACCATTCGTAACATACGGCCTGAAACTCTCGAAAAAGTAGTCTAAAATTAATGCTCCAAGATGACGTGCCTCAAACGCTCCCGTGATGACCATATGCCCGAAATCATCTTCCATCATTAATGTTATAAAACTATCTGACCGATTTTTAAAAAAATTCTCATTTCTCTAACACATGTTTTTTATTTATTATTAAAATTGATTCAATTTTAATGTCTGGGTACGTCACTTTCATTTTTTGAACTCTACATTTTTATCTCCTGGAGAAGCAACAAACTCGTTGTGAAATATAGAGATAATAAATAAATGAGTTTTAATTGAGCGCTTACCCGTTCTTAATTTATTTTAACCAATATAGTACGGCGATAGTTTCTTTTAAGTTCATTAATATTTGGGTTATCGGTCTGTTTACAATAAAACTCAAACGTTCAATCTCAATATTTCATCATTCACTTATGACTTTATTAGGAGATGAGCTAGAGTTTAGCGTTGGTAGGCTTATTAATTAATTGGCACATAACTGTAACTATCAATTCACTACTAACCACCACCAAAATTAAATTTTAAAATTTTTTGATTTAAAATGTAATTTTATAGGAGAATGTTCGGAAGGTATTTTAATTATTTTTTTCTCTTTTAAATTTGCAATTAAAATGTATGTATTGTACATCAATGGATCAGAAAAAAAATCTCTATCCAATGATGTGAAAAAATATATACCATAAAATTTGAAAAAAAATTGGCAATCACTAGGAATTAAAGATGGCGCTGGAAAAAAGTAAATGTGGCCTCAAACATAATACTCATCAAACAATTTCATTTGGTATCTGTCTCATGAAAATCGAAGTATAAATAACAGAGTTACCGCTTGGGGCGTTTTTTGCGTAACACCCTATATAATATATATATATATATATATATATATATATATATATATATATATAGTTACTACATACTACAAACTAAAAAGTATTTATACAAAAGATTACAAGCCCACAAATACTCCAAAACAGACAAAACTGCTTTATTCACACAAAAACTGCAACGCTAACACCATTTCAATTTTGAAAACACACAGATAATCGATAAAGAACAATATACAATGAAAAGGGAAATTAAAGAAATGATTTATATTCAATTAACAGCAGAAATCTAAGCAGTATATACTATAACCTAATAATGTAACGCTCTGCAATTTACTATCATGAATATATTTTGCTATTATATAATTATCTCTCATATGTTATTTAAATATCTGTACACGGAATTATCATGCTGGCAGTTCCGTGCTTAGATTCCTGACTGGGCTGTCCGAGTAGGTTTTCGTGGTTTTCCTTCTCGTTCAAGGCGAATGCTGACAGCTTAAAATCTTAAGTCGCACGACGGGCGCAGACATAATAATAACTCATGGCTTGTCAATCCCCCGTAATTGACGTTTTGCTGTCTAGTGTTCTGAACCATGAATTATTATTATTAAACTTGAACATATCTTTGAATATTTTAATTTTATCCATGACAACTACAGATATAAAAGTTTGACATTGATATACTGTCATATATATTTTTAATTTCTTTGATAAAGACACTATGTGTCGAAACATAATCTCTCTCAAAATAATCTCTTACATGATTCGGTAAATATTACCTTTATCAAAGAATTATAAGTAACAGTATATTGAATGTATACATATTAGAGTGAAACAAACCTTAAATCTAATATATATATATATATATATATATATATATATATATATAATAACTTCGTGACCTTGGTATGATATGGTAAACCTAATCAGTAGGCGATTAAAGGTCTGTATATTACTTCAAAATATATATATTTAAAAAACTCTACATGTTTCGGCAGTTCGCCACTTGACATTTATATCCTGTCATTTATATTTTGTATTCTCTTGATAAAGGCGAACTGCCGAAACATGTAGAGTTTTTTAAATATATATATTTTGAAGTAATATACAGACCTTTAATCGCCTACTGATTAGGTTTACTATATATATATATAATTGAAAAAGGCATCATTTGCCGAAACATGTAGGATTGTTTGTAATGAATTAGTATGAAGTCTATTTGGGTTAACTGTCATGGGATATAGAAATGACTTTTCTAAGACATTAGATTTAGCCCTTCAACATATAATATAATAATAATTTATTGAATTATTCTTAGGATATTATAGACGAAACGGGCAAATTCAAGCAACAAAAATATACGAAACTGGTTCTCTTAATAATCTCTTAATATCTCTTTTATTATGAACATTTTTAAGTACCAACTTGAAACAAAAATATGTAATTTTCTATTAAGCCCTGAACATCTTTAAACCCCTAAGAAGAGGGTTTCATTTAATATAAAATTAAATATTTTTCAAGTACTTCAAAATTTAATTTATTAATTTTAAGAAAAATATAAAAAGCGAAGCTTTTACAATTAAATTTGAACGTTTGGAGTCCTTTATAACTCCGTTGAAAGCCTCAAAAATATTATGATATAAAATTGCAAATATAATAAAAATCTCAAGATTTATGAGTACTTTTAAAAAAAGAATAGAGTTTCCAAACAATTACACTTTATATACCTTTCATTATTCTCCTTTTAAAATTAAATAATATAATTCAAAATTCAAATCAAGAATAAATAAAAAAATATTTATTAAATCGTTATGAAATTTAATATATGGATGTAATATAAATATTATCAGGCAAATATCTACAAATTCTTTAAGTTTGCTTTAAGTAAACTGCAAAATTTACTAAACTATTGTTAACATCTAAATCTTAATTAATTTTTAAAAATCTGTACAAATCTCTTCAACAATTTTATCTTTCTGTAATTAACCAATTAGCTCTGCCTTCACATACTTTCAAAAGTTTCCTTATTTCAAAAATTTCTACTAACTATACATAGATAATCGTTTGGAATAGTTTTCGCCTCGTTTGGTTTATTTAGTTTCTTTTCAGCTATCCAAATTTAATACTCCTTTTTTAATGCCAACGACATTTATATTCCTACTATTTCTTAGTGAATACGAGTGTAAATCATTTTCAGCAATATAATTAAATGGTCTTTTATAATACCTTTAATAATCATATTTCGTCTATACCAGGTTCCAATTAAGAATGGACCAGATGGCGCTGCAATCTGAGTGTAATTTAAGCAGAATAGACTTTGTAATTTGAAACTGCATGACAGGATGCGTATGATTTTTTTACAATCTCAAGCAATTCAACCTTTAGCATAGCTAAAATTCCTTTTGTTAAAGGCAATTAAATAAGTGCCTCCTTTTTCCATAATAAAGTAGGTGACTTTTCTGTTTTAGTAGAATTATAAGTCGCATTAATCATTACTATAATACGATTGTTCTGTAGAGAAGTTATTTTGTAACCATGCGATGAACACTAAACACAATATCGCTGCCAATATGAAGCACAATTAGGTGCTTTCCTTTGCCGGACAGACCTTTGAAACCAGTAGATGATCTTCAACAAATGCTTGCCTTTGATTAAGTATCTTTCCATATTTTTGATTTTGTGTGACCTGCATTCGTCCATGTTTCAACTAAATAATAGATCTTTCTGTCTTCTGTACGAAACTTTCTTACATTGCTCAAATAACGACGTCTCCATAAGATAATATCATTTCATACAATTAATATGTCGTTTCGTGTGTTTTTCCCAGAATCCTAGTTTCTTTAGAATTCTCCAAACTGATATTCGTTTTATAAGTAAACTCGCATCTCTTCTAATAACTTCAAATATTTTTGTACAAATTGGTATCTCATTTAAATGAAAATGAATTCACGTGCCTTCTAATCGTACTTTTTGTTATTTCGTCCAATTTATTGTATCTTGGCAACTTAGTTTTCTTAGGAGAATGTGAAACCCCATTTCAATTTCTTTGTTAAACATAGTATTCCTGCTAATTCCTACTTCCCTTAATGTTTGATGAACAGCAGTTGTTTTGAACACATTATCTTTGAGCTAAAAATACACATTATAGTCCATTTGCCTCTGTCCACTTTTTACATATTTTCCTTTAGGATTTCCCGATGGACTAGGTAAAGCTGCGCCATCTATGCTATAAAAAGTTTATGATTATGTAAATAAAAAATTAATAAAAGTGATAAAATATCTTTAGAAAATGAGTATTTCACTTTATGATTTGTATAACGAACAATTTTTAATAAATATTAATAATAAATAGCACAGTAAACAACTGAACACGCAACAACACGCAAGCTGATAGCACTGAGCAATAAAGACAGTAAAAGAAAATTTGACAGAACAAAATAAAATTCTTGATTATGCCTGCGTAAATTCGCCCTCTCTTTTAACCAATTACAAGCTTTTATTTTAAGTCCTCTTTCCCAACGCTCCGGTCCATTCTTATTTGGAATAAGGTATATCTCTATCTTCTTTTAGTAATATTGGGTCACTTTACATTTCTCTTTTCATAAAACTGATTATTATTTATACTATAACATTCAGTTTTACTTAGAAAGGCTAGTATTTGATTTATATTTCATCCAATTCTTTTTAATTTAAAAAATAATCAATTTTATTATGATCACTTAAATTTTTCTTGACTTATTATTCTTTTAACGTAGCTATCAATAATATCATTCACTTATTTTTTTTATACGACTTATTTTAGATTAAGTTCTTCTCATTAAAAATACTTCTACTATATATTTATGTAAAGACTAGTAGTTTCTAATATTTTCTTTCGATTTTCAGTACTTCCAGCAATATGAAAGCAACGTTAGCACTTGCAGCTTTAGCCGTCTTGGCAGCGGCTTCCAAAGCACAAATACTCAACTCCTACAATCTAATCACTCAACAGAATTTAATAACGGACGTCAATTCAGTAGACCCTAGAGGGGCTCCGCATCCTGCGGTCGTAGAAAATGCGTTGGCAGAGGCACAATTACCACCTGAACTATTGAATCCCTTCTACAAGAACCCGTCAATAGTGGCCGGTCTGGCTAAAGAATCCTGGTTCGGGCACAAAGAATTTCCGGTACATAATCGCGAGGCTGACAAGATTCCCAGATCGGAAATATTAAAGATCGTTAGGAGAATACAACATCAACGCAAATAAGTGATAGTGATCTGTTTGAATATTAATTTGGACTATTAAAGAATTGTAAAAATAAATAAATATAAGAGATAATATATTTCTAAGTATATTTCCCGTTTTCGCGAATTTATTTAAGTGAAAGTGTTTAGTAAATATCAATTTCACTGATAGTATAGATTATAAAGACGATAAATGATTTCTTGGAGCCTGATTTTATAAATACTAATAGATATTATAAAAGAAATGAAATTGAACTGTACGCCTTTGGTGTGCGTTTGATAATAGGTACATTACACAAAATACACAGTAAATAATTATTTATAAAACGTGGTGAAACAATTACCGCGTAAATTCCTGTTTATAACTAATTACTTGTGGAGATACGTGTTGAAACTTCATTACTATAATTAATAACACAACGTTTTAAGTTTCATAAAGATATAATGTAGATACTACATATGTTTTGCCACACTGTTACTTCATTAAGTGTTGATAAAAAAAAAGGTAGCCATCATCACCTGATGAAACCACAGTATTTTGAAACGTACGTAGTGTTGAAACTTAAAATGTTGTGTTAATAATTATTCCTGTTTATAATAAATTTATTCACTTCGTCTGACAATGGTCAATACTCGATATAGATTCTACGCTCATGGCGCACAGCGCAATATTCGCTTCCTTAGATATTACTCTTGAAACTTGCCAAAATCTTGAGAAATTCTTGCTTCTTTTTAATAAACAATACTAGCCGAAGAAGCACACATCTACTTTCTCTGTTCTCTTTTTTTAGCTAATATATAATGTAACCATTTAAAAATTTCTATCACTGCCTTTGTAGTACCGTATTTCGATATCTGGCAGGATTTAAAAATTAATGCAGTAATACAAAAATGTTAAAAAACATATCTGCAAAACTACGCATAGATATACACAATGCATACTTATTTCGCTTTGGTGAGATTTCTACGTACAGACACGTGTTCCGAACACATCCTAGTTCTCGTCAGTGTATAAGGAAAAAACCACACCAAATGCATGCGTTGCTGGTAATATAACCAAAATCAATGAAAAAACATCTCAAAACATCTGACGACCAAGAGAGGCACGCCAGAAACTGTTTCCATGGATATCTACTAGAAGGAAACTATGAGTTTAAATGTATAATACACTACTCGTGGCCTAGATACATCCAATATATAATTTTAGAGATAGTTATAAAGGTATAGATGTTTAATTAACATTAAGTGTAAAATTCAGTAACATGAAGGTATATATACACATGGATATACACAACGCATATTTATTTCGCATTGGTGAGATTTCTAAAGGGTCTACCAATAGGGGCTTGAGAACTTTATTTTCTAATAAAAAAACTTAATGTGTAAGGTACAATGTTAATTTTTGTATATATTATGAACTTTGAGTGTTCGAAAGAGGACATCGTATAAATATTCACGTCCTCCTCGTGTGCAGGTACGCAATCACTGAATCCAATTTTCAGTTACTTTTCCCAGTATATCCAGCTAAATTTGACTAATTTCTCGTTCGATGTTTGTCTTCAAGTCGTCAATCGTTTGAGGTGTGTTGGAGTAAACTAATGATTTTACATAAACCTGTAGGAAAAAATCCATAAGAGTTAAATTACACGAACGAGCTGGCCAATTGAAAGGTCCATTTCGTGAAGTGATTGAACCACCGAACTTTTCATCCAATAAAGCGATTGTGTTATTTACAGTGTGGAATGTGGCACGATCCTGTTGAAACCGCAAATCTTCCACATCCAGTTGTTCCAATTCCGGCCACAGAAAGTTTCTTATCATTGCTCGATATCTCCCTCCATTCACTGTGACAACATTTCCTTCCTTATTTAAAAAAAAATATGGTCCAATAATGTCTCAAGACCACAAGCCGCACCAAACAGTCACTTTCTGTGGATGAAGACATTTATCTTTAATCACTTGTAGGTTTTCGGCTACCCAATAGCGCATATTTTGCTTATTAACGAACCCATTCATTCAAAAATGCGCCTCGTCACTAAACATGATTTTCTTCCCGAAATCGGCACCATTTTCCAGCTGCTCCAATACCCAATCTGAGAACACACGACGCATGCGATGGTCAGCCGGCTTCAATTCTTGTGTGAGAACAATTTTGTAAGGGTGTAGTCTTAAATTCTTACGTAAAATACCCCACGTTCTCACTGCAGAAAGTATCAATGCCCGAGAACGATGCAACACCGACAAATTCAAGTTTTCGGCTACACTGGCTTCCACAGCAGCGATATTATTATTGCTACGGGCAACTCTTACACGAACGCGTGGCTTTTGGTCGAGCAAAGTAAAGTTTCTTTCGAAACGATTGACAATTGCATGAGTAGCTTCTTCACTAGGCCGATTACGACGGCCAAAAATATGGCGTATTGCTCTGTATGTAGCTAGAACTGATTCCGCATTTTTGTAATAAATTTTTACAATTTCCAAACGCTGTTGTGGCGTATACTTCGTCATGATTAAAAGGTTAACTTTACTACCTAAAATGCACACTGACAGATCACATTTATAAAATGAAGGCAATCTACTTTGAAAGATCTCATGTTCCTATTGGTAGACCCTATACATACAGACACGTGTTTCGTATTCATCCTAGAACTCGTCGGTGTACGAGGAGAAAAAGCACACCAAATTCTTGCGTTGCTGCTAATAAATGCGATTAAATCAAAGTGAGTAATTTGTGCCACCAAAAATGCGAAATTTCAAATACAGTCAATATTGGGCTACTAGCCTCTTTTTACTGCTGCAGTTGAATTTACGTTCTTGTATCAGAATTTATGCTAGAACTTAGCTGCTGCACGTTTCGCATAACTATATCATAATTATTTCTTGATTTTGTACGCCATCTATTGTTATTTTAACTTTATTTGACTTTGATCTCTTTTAAAGTTTCGTTCTTTTAGTATCAGTTTGCATATCCGTGCTACATGTTAAAACTGGCCTAAATATTGCGTTTAATTTTAAATGTTTAAAAATATAGAACCCTGGAATAAGGGTTTAGTATTTTGTGGACGCGTTAATTGAAATTTGTTTTGACGAAAGGTAAAGCAAACAGCAGTAAATTAATTAAAATTACCAGACAGTTGAAGCTGTTAAGTAAAAGAAAGCAAAAAAGCAGGCCCTTTAAAAGTCGGCAGTGCAAATATAAAATGTTAAATAACACAAATTTATGTCTAGATAAAGAGAGAGAAAAAAGAAAACAGTAGATTGTTTACGTATTCTTTTCATCTCCTGTTACTTTATAAACGCGTTACACTTTAAAACGAAGCTTTCAGAATCTTGATTAATCCTCCCATAAAATACTAAATTATTGTTCAATCACCCAGTCTTTATGATAATTTTGTTATTTTGCTGTACTCTTTCGAAATATTTAATATTTATACTTGCCCACATATACATTTTTAAAATGGAATAAATGTTAAATATATGTAAAATACAAGGCCAACGTATCGGTGTACTGATTAGGTGTAGTAATTTTAAAATCTATACAGTTCAAATATGATAAAAGTTATCGCTGTTACTAATTTTTTATTTTAATTAAATACCTTTTTGCTGATAATTTTCTTAAATATATATTGAAATTGCGGTCGGTTTTTTTAAGAAAAACAAGGTTTTATTCAATACGTTTCGGCTGAATAATTTCAGTGTTATTGATTTGATTTTATTAACTGTAACAATGTGAAGAACATATAATACTGTTTTACATAGCTGATCATGAAAAACAGTACTTACATTACATCCTAATGAATTTAAAAGTATGAAAGTCACGAAAATATATAAAAAATATAATGAAAACATCTTCACGGAAGCATCGTTAGGTTAATATTTAAAAGTTAAAACACAAAGACTATACAATACAATGACAATTACTTGACAGATTAAAACACATTTTAATTCACATTCAGTCATAATCTGGTACATGAAATGGATGTTATTTTGACCATATATATCGTAATAAAAGATTAAAAACAGACGGGCCAAAAATCCGAAAAAGCACTAACATTTCTTGTCGCACAAAATTATGTTAGAATACTTATGGCTGTTTAAACTCTCTTGCAAGTGTTGAGAAGTCTGTCCTATGTATACTCCATCGCAGTTCTTGTAAGGTATTTTATAAACGGTATTATTTTTTTTCAAATTTGAAATTTTACCTTTAAGTTTTGTAAAATGGTGTCTAGACTATTAAAAGCCATAAGTATTCCAACAATAGTACCGCGCTGAAAAAGCACACCCATCAAACAACCTATAGTTTCAATTATCCACAAATAAAAATTCTCACTACTGAAACAAATAATACCGCAAGAAAAATCTTGGAGAGTATTTATATCCAAAAAGATAAAAACTCTATTAACAACTGAACTGACACTAATAGTTCATCAAATTTATATTTTCCAATTCTTTAACAATAAATTCCACACCGACGCCACTGGCTAGTACAGTCACCGTACAATCTGCCGTGTATTGTATAGTCTTTGTATTTTAACTTTTAAATATTAACCTAACGATGCTTCCTTCAAGATGTTTTAATTATATATTTCGTCATTTTCATACTTTTAAATTCATTAGGATGTAATATAACTACTTTTTATGATCAGCTATGTAAAAACAGTATTATATGTTCTTCACGTTGTTACAGCTATTAAAATCAAATGAATAAGGCTGAATTTATTCATCTGAAGCGTATTGAATAAAAGTTTGTTTTTTCTTAAAAAAGCCAACCGCAATTCCAAGAACTTTGTATAATATATATATATGAAAATGAAAAATTTGTGAGACATATCCGTCCGGAGCGTGCAAATATCGATATTTCAATGTTTTTTACTGATCATCAGCGGAGACAGACATGACTTTCACATTTATACGACGTCTATATATACGAACTCTAATTGACTTCATGTGTATGAGAATTAATAATTATTAAATCTCATTTTACATGCGTTTGTCGCTATAATTTGTTGCATTAAATTCTACAATTTCTACAACGTAGTATAGAAGTGAATTTCATGTCTGTCTTCGAATAACGTGCACTGATGATCTGCAGAAACAGTGAAATATCGATATTTACACTTTCCGGGCGAATATGTCTTTCACAAATTTTTCATTTTCATTTTTACTGACAATTGAACAGTTTACGGCGCAGCTTATTGAGTCCACAATCTAGAGCAAGTTTGATTTGCCGGATTGTAGAATTTAATGCAACCAATTATAGCGACAATCGCACGTAAAACGAGATTTAATAATTATTAATTCTCATACACGTGAAGGTCATATATATATATATAAATGTTTAGATAATTTGTATTGATATCATAATTTTCAGGCACACAATATATTAAATAAATTTGAAAATAGTTATATAATAATACATGAATAAAATAATTGTTTCTGTTAATTTTCAAATATAATGAATGAGGAATAAGTATAAAAAATGTATATTTTTACGTCAATTTTTTGGATTTTTTCACATTTGTCTTATTTTCATAATAAATATAACATTATTTATATGGTGAATATGGTACAGAATAAATATTTTATTCATATACTCGTATATAGAAATATGTGTATAATTTTACCCATATCCTTTCATTTCATGCTATTCTTTTAGGTTTCATATATTTTCCTATATAATACATGTATATTTATTCTGTATAATGTGAATGTAATGTAAATATAAATATATTTTTGTACATTTTACAATCGTGTACTTTTGAAAATATTAATTTTGCTGTAAATAGTTTAGTATAGTTCATATAGTTAACAATAACAGCGTACAACAAGGTTCGTACTCACAGATATGTAGGTTGGGTAAAATGTTTTCGGGAGACAAGTTGAGGACGTAATAATATTGATAACTAAATCCTTTATCAAACCTTAGCGTTCAAACATGATAATTTTATTGCAACCATAATATTTTACACGAGCGAACATCAAAAATATGTAATTAATTAAGAATTATAACTAGACTACGAATTAAAAAAAAACCTTTTGAATTGTGAGGATGATAAATTATGCTACAGGTAAGTAGTTAATTGACGAAGGAGATACTTGTTGAAACTGCATTAGAACGCTAAGAAATAAGTAATTAAACTTTTAGTTTCAAAAAATTCTATTTATTATAAATATCACTACAATATTGTTTCGCCATACAATGGCTTCATCAGGTGGATGAATACTGAATATGTACAATGCAAGTTAGAATATTTATGTGAAAATTATTGGGGAATGGTGGTGGAAAAATTTTTACAATCTTAAATTTAGTAGAGGGGAGTTGTTTAAATCTAGTTGGTCATTTAAAGCTAATCTTAAACTATTGTATCTATTAATTTCTAAGTTTTCTAACAGGTTAAGTTTTTTACTTTTTCCTTGAACGTGTAAAATTTTGAACTCTATATTAAATCTATGATTAATTTCTAAACAATGATTTGCGAAAGTTGAATCTGTTTTCTTTTCCTTATGGCTTCTCTCGTGTTCTTTCATCCTAATTTTGAATGTCCTCCCCGTTTGTCCTATGTATACCTTATTGCAATCTTCGCATGTTAACTTATACACACCAGAGTTTGATTCTTTGTCTATTTTATCTTTGTTATTTTTAATAAAGTTCTGTATAGTATTGTATGTAGAAAGTATGTAGAAAGGTATAACTTCCAAATAGGTTCTTTTGTTTAAATAAAAAATGTTAAAGTTTCAAAAATATAAATACCAAATGCAGGATAAAACAAACATCTGCATAATTAGTTGATTGGTTATAACCAAGTTATATGTTAAATAAAAACTCATTACTACCACCCCAAAAGAGAATACCGAATTTTAGATGCGGATAACATACACCAAAATATGATAAGCGTAACACCTCATTGTTAAGTATATGGGCACAAAAACAGAAAGAACTCATCCTTCCGTACACTCTATCGATATGATTACTCCACACACTCATCGATGGACAACCCTAGAAGAGCGACAGAATTTTACATTGTAGTTACTAAGCGTTAGAGCAGCAAGGCCATCAACTTCCTTAGTTTAAAATAAAATTACGTTTGTTTTGTTATGATTAATATTTAAGTTGTTAATATTTAGCCACTGTTCAAAATTTAAGATGTATCTAGAATCAACATCGACTGCCGTCTCACGTGTATCATCACTAATTATAAAACTGTTAAGAAATTATTTTCATTGGAAGAACCTTGGGCAGCATAGATATAATTAAAGTAGATCACAAACAAAAGTGGTCCTAAAACACTGCCCTGCAGCACACCATAATTTATAACAGTTTCCTTTGAGTATTCACAAGTGCCGTTAGAATACAATATTCACAGCTTGCTGTCTACAGGACAAGCAAGGTGAAAACCACTCTTAAGCTGTGCTTTGAACCCGGTAGAGTTCGAGTTTACAAATTAATTTGGAATGATCTATACTGTTAAATGCCTTCGACAGATCAAGGGACAAGGTATATCTCTCCAGAGATGTAGACATAAGACGTGTCTACGTCTCTGGAGAGAGATACTTTAACAAATACATGAACCCGAGGTCGAGATTGACGTGGTATCTCTGGTTAAATGTATGTTTTAATGTAGACAATCTATTTTAACATGTTTGGTGGCGTCTTTGCTAAATTTTAACTCTGTAATTGAACTCCTGAAGAAGTAACGAATAGTTATGAAAAATATATAAATTCACTAATATTTGGGTTATCGATCTGTATACATTAAAACTCAATTGCTCTTTCTCAATATTTCGTCAATATATTAATGACTTCGTCAGGAGAAGCTATAAAATTGCCATATACACTTTACTCTTACACTGATATATTCAAAAAGGAAACTTACAGCTAGAGTTAAGCGTTGGCAGTCTTATTAATTAATTTACACATAATTGTCACTAGCAACGCACAAATAAAACATGAAAATTACAATCTTAAACAACAACTAAAACTGTAAAATTTCAACTTGACATGTTTTTACCCGCATGAAAAATGTCAAAATCAAACGTACTTAAAAAAACAATTACAAACTATATAAAATATTACCTGTTCAAGTTTTAACAAAGACTCAAAAAGGTAAATGGTTGGACTTTTGCCGTGATGTGATTCAGAATATGAATGAAGATGCCGATTATTTGGCTAAACTATTATGGACTGACGACTCATCCTTTTCCACTGTAAGAGTTTTTAATAGACAAATCTATGGTCTTGGGAAATATAAATACGACAGAAAAAGATTAGTAAAAGACACAAAAAAAAATGAAATAACAAAATCGTTTGGCCTATATTTATTTCATGATTATAATTTAAATGGAGCTACCTATCTGGAAATAATTATTCCAGGAGCAGAAAATTTCTTATACAGAATTTTTCGAAGGCCGAACTTGGTGATATGATTTGGATGCAAGATCGGACAACTCCGCATAGTACCCCACAATTTCGAGATCACTTGAATAATGTACCCTCGGTATGGATAGGGAATAACGGAACTATTAAATGACCACCAAATAGACTTGATTTGATTTGACACCTGTGGATTCCTTTTTCTCGATTTTTAAAAGATAATGCAATGATAACAAGCATAATATTCAAGTCATTAAAGAAATGATTCAACTTGAAATAAATAATCTAAATGTCGATAATGAAACCATTTTCAATACATTTATAAATTTAAGAAGATGTTATAAATTAGGCTAAATTAGGTTATAAATAAATAAATGGAGAGATGGAGAGAACAGTACCGGGATGTATTGAACGACAGACAACATACCAAAGAACCTGAGGAAGATGAGGAAGTAGAAGAAGATACAGAGGAGGAAATAAGCAAACGAAAATTGGAAAAAGTAATTCAAGAACTGAGTAATGGAAAAGCAGCAGGCTGGGATAAGATAACATCAGAAATGATTAAGAATGTAGGACATAAAGGCAAAGATATGTTGTTATACATCTATAACAGGATATGGACAGAAGAATATATACCAAAGGAGTGGAAGAAAGCGTTGATTGTACCTATATGGAAAAAAGGAGATATGAAGGAGTGTAATAACTACCGAGGTATTACGTTACTAAACGTTACTGTAAAAATATTGGAAAAAATAATAGAAAAAAGGATTAGAACGAAAATAGAAAAAACATTAGAGGAATCACAAAGTGGGTTTATCATGTGTTTGCAATAAAACAAATTATCGAAAAATCAACTCAACAGAAATTAAATATATATATGGTATTCACAGACCTTGAGAAAGCATTTGACATGGTCCCACGACAGGAACTATGGAAAGTATTAAGCGAAAGAGGTATCAGTGGAAAAATTTTAAGTTTGGCACAAAAGATATATCAAAATAACATAAATGCAATTATAAAAAAAAATAACATTCACTCAACTATAGGATTTAGACAAGGAGGAAGTTTAAGTCCGTTGCTGTTCATAGTGTTCATGGATGAGATAATTAAGAGATGCAAACCACTAACAAAAAAACTGGATATAGGTTATTTACGACTGCAAAAGGTACGAATAACCGAAGGAGCATTTGCAGATGATGTCGTGATATTGGCTAAAAACGAAAAGGACCTACAAATAAACTTAAATGTCTGGAATAGAATAATGAAGGAAAGTGGAATGAGAATTAATAAAACGAAGACGAAAGTAATGATGATTGGAGCGAACAGTGTCAAAGTGTAGAGTGTCAAAGAAAGATAGGATTAAAAGTGTAAATATAAGGGAGACCTTGACATACAGTGCATACATAGATTCATAGAAGACAGACAATTAACTTGGTGGGGACATCTACAGAGAATGAACGAAGAAAGACTAGTTAAAAAAATATGGCAAGCCAAAATACAGATGATCACAAAAAGAGGGAGGCCAAGAAAGACATGGAATAAGATGGTAGCTGAAATACTGACGGACAGAGGCAAAACCTGGAAGGAGGCTACTGTGATGGCTCGAAATAGAAAAGAGTGGAGAAAATTTGTTAAAAATTAGACACTATACCCCACACCATTAAAGGTAGAAGGGGGTTTTAGATTATATACATATACACATATATATATATATATATATATATATATATATATATATATATAAATTAGGCGTTGAAAATAGCGATGGACATATCAAATATCTTTTATAATTTATTATTTGTATTTTAATTACTTAAATAAATCTTTATTTTGTATTAAAAATTTTTTGTATCCCATTGAATCTGCACACCACTGCATTCTTTATGTGTAAAGAAAATTCGGTCACACACAACTTTTATTTGAAACATTTTTTCATCATGCATGCAATAATAAGGCTGATGTGTGGGTGGGTAATTTATAATGTTACATTTATAATTTTTTAACTAATTTTCAAAAATACTAAACAGTTCAAACTAAATTTAATTTAGAGCATCCCCGTATTCTCAAAACGTTTAAATAACAATGACGCAATTTCGATTTTAATCGCGTCTAATTAGTTTGATACATATCTAATCATAAAGCATTATAAATTAAAGGACTTGATTCATTTCGGGCAATATATGCAAACATATATACATGCAAACCATGACATAATTTAAACTTGGTAAAGTTATACCAACCAATCTGTCATTTATATTTAATGAGATTAAATTTTAACACATACCTACACATGAATGTACACAGTTGAGAGTATATAAATGCACATTGTAAATATATCAGTTGACATTGTGTATACTCGTATACATATATTGTTTAGATAAAATGTAAATAACACGTATATTGCTTTTATGGAAATGATAACACGTAAAACTCCCATTTTCTTTGCATAATTGGGATTTAAAATTTACTTTTAAATCGCTTAGGGAACATTCACTGTTTAAAATAGGTTCAAAATGTTTTACACGAAGCTGAATAATTATAAAATTTTGAAAAATAATTACCAGATTTGAGTTAACAGTACGTGATATTTTGTGATTTGTAATTCGTCTCGATATAGATAACAAAGGTCTGCCAAAAATATTGTTTTTAAGCTGCGTAGGATGTTTTTAGTGAATATAATGTTTCCTTGTCTGCAGAATCCAAAAATGATCCCCATTTCCTGGCGTCATGTTGTTTCTTTTCTAAATACAAATACAAATTTATTCCCATTATACGCCAAGACTGCTTTGAGACTTATTTTTAACGATTCAAGGAATTGGTGCCACTCAGAAGAATTATAATCTAACGGATGCGGCAACTGTTAGATACTTTTAAAAATGCATATTAAATAAAAATGTAACAAATATTTTCAAATGATTTATACTTTATTTTCGAGAATACACTTTCCCAGTAAGAATGGAATATTATTTCATTTAAATGATTGCCTCGGCTGGCTTTGCAGTAGTCCATTCTGTCGACCCAATTTTTCAGTATATTTTCAATCGTTTGAGCGTTGATTTCATCAAGAGCTAATTTAACTAATAAATATAAAGTTGTACTTTGCGACCGTAACGCTGAATCTATCAGTAGATCTAGAGGTGGTGGTGTTCGATACCACCTACATTACAACCATGATTCCTCTAATTGATATTCTGATCTGTAAATGCTATCTTGATAATTTCTCTTTTTTTGTTGTACTTTTATATATGCCTCCAGATAGATTACCTGAGTTTTGAACTAATATTAGATTGCCTGGAATTGCTTTTGTTAGGCTAATCAATTATCCCTCTGGGAGATTTTAATCTTCCTCAATTTCATGATTGCTGTTCTTCGCCTTTGTCTATCGATACTAAAGTATCACTTTTCATAGACTTTATTAACTCACTTAGTCTTACTCAATACAACATCTTTAATTAGCAGGGAAGGTTGCTAGATCTAGGACTATCTAACATAGACTGTAATCTGTTACTTGAACGAGATCCAGATTCTGTGGTGCCGGAAGATAGATATCATCCTTCACTATATATAAATATTGAATTTCGATTTTCGAAAAAAAACAGCTGCATTTCCTTCTAATTGCAATTTCAGGTATGATTTTAGAAAAGCAAATTTTTATAAACTTTACTATTTCTAAGATTCAATCCGAGAAATCAGCTAGGTTTCCTCCATGGTTTCCCAAAGCTATTAAAGCCAAATGAAAATTAAGCTCTACTATCATTTATCCACGGCTAGTCAATTCTTCAAGGAAAATTTTTATCATGTCAGGAGAGAACTGAACTTTGAAATTTCTATGGCGTATAAAAATTACCTTCTGAATGTGCAAGGTGCCATATGTTCTGATGCTAAAGCTTTCTGTAAATTTATTCAATCGAAACAAGGTACCTCCAGAATTCCTGATAAAGTACATTTTAACAATACGCATTATGACAAACCGGATGATATAGTGAACGCATTTTCTGCTGATCATGCTGATATGCTCTCTAACCTTCCTCCAACTGCCATTGTTGATGTTGACATGGACGACGTCGCTGTATGCGCTGGAAAGTTGAAGAATTCGACTTTTACTGGTCACGACAATATCCATTCCTGGTCAGGGATTGTGCTCGCATTTTTTCTGCTCTTTTACCGAAAATTATTAATCTGGCTATGCGTACTTGTAGGTTTCCAAGTGTATGGAAGATTACTAGAATTTGTACTGTCTGTAAAAAAGAAGATGCTGTCAACATCCTGAATTACAGACCTATAGGCATCCTAAATAATTTTTCTAAAGTTTTTGAACATTTGCTGCACAATATTATAGTGAAGAACGTTAGAGTATATATTTCGCCGTCTCAACATAGTTTTTGAACATTTGCTGCACAATATTATAATGAAGAACGTTAGAGTATATATTTCGCCGTCTCAACATGGATTTATGGCTGATCGTTCTACTACAACAAGTCTTGCTATTATTATACAGGATATAGCTGAAGAGCTCGATGGGGGCGATCAAGTTGACGTAATATATACTGATTTTACACGAGCTTTTGATACTATTGACCATGTGTTATTGCCGCAGAAATTAAGTGCATTTGGTCTGTCTAATGCTTTGATTAGGTTACTTCATAGTTATCTTCAGGATAGGCACAATTATGTGTATTGCAATGGCTTTAGATCAGAGCCTTACATTTTCACCTCTGGTGTGCAGCAGGGCTCTAACTTGGAGCCATTGCTTTTCATTATGTTTATCAAATGACCTACTAACTTCCATATCTTGTGCAGTTTTGGCCTATGCAGATGGCGTTAAGATTTATCTTACCATATTGAATGAGCTAGACATTACTTTTCTGCAGAACGCACTGAACGTTGTAGTTCAATGGTGCATGAAAAACAAGTTGAGTCTTAATATAGGGAAATGTAGTTCTGTATCTTACACCTGGAAACATAATGCCTTCATGGCTACTTATTTCGTCCATGAGGAACATGTTGCGCGTTCCAATAGTGTTTTGGATTTGGGTATCACGTTTGACAATCAGTTGAATTTTTGGCTGTGTCTTTGCCAGTAAACAGTTAGTTTTACTATCAACCCTCACATATAGATAAGTCTTTGGAACTCAGCAGTATATTGAAAAGTAACAGAAGCCAGTTTCGTGAGATTTATTAACTTCTTCATTATATTTTGAAGAATACCATTCAATAAAACGTACTTTTTATTGGCGATATAAGAAGTTTATGAAACAAAAGGAATCACGATTTTGTATAAAACTGCGCAAATTACATTTTTATATCAAGGGAACGTGTTTAAGTCCGCATTCTTATTTTATTATTTCACTACCATATATTTTGATTACACACAGGATGATTTATGGAATTCCAGATCCTCTTTCTCCTTATTTAATGACATATCGGAACCGCAAATGAATGGCTGTAATCTATTATTATTCTTTGCTGTGGTTAGATCGCGGTAACTAATCACATATAATAATGATTTTTCTTGACCTTACGCCATCTATAAATCATTCTGAAGATGTGTATACGTCCTCGATGTTCCATCATCATCACGACAATGAGCCACGAAAACGCTATTTGTCACACAGAAGGCAACACGTGAGGGCAATCTTCTTCTATTATGTAGGTGCCGTGATTTCGGAGCCAATGCCGTCTTGCCCTTTCATTTTATATCGGAGATATAAATTCGAAGAAGATTCGTGATTCCCGATACATCTTCCGTGAATTCCATCAGCAGATATCCACTGTACTCTCTCCCGCCGCCTACTATGTATTTTCTCATAGAAAACGGCTTTGGATGATGGAAAAAAGATATATTTCGTATCAAGGGACATGGTGATCGATATTATTTTAATAAGTTCGGGGTGGGTATATGTTCTACAGATGCTGAGATTGTTTTTCATGTAATACATTAAGTGGATATGCATGACGAGGATAAAATAAGAGGAAAGCTATGTCGATTAATTTTTAGTTAGATTTATGAAAGAAGATAGCTTCCGTATTATTTTTCGTGTTTTGTTGCCGTTCATATATTCGATTTATTTTTTACATACGTTTCGGATTACAAATTAATTTATTTTTAAAAGAGTTGCTACATAGTATTTTTATTAATTACTTGTGAAATAAGCCCAATATGTGTACACTATAATATCAATAATTAATTGAATTGATTCGGCTTTTACATGACGAAGATACATAATTTAAAATAGAAATAATATTGATTGTTAAAATCTTCACGTCATTAATATGTGATTGTAAAACGACAATTATTTCGCCAACACAGCGTCTTTATCAGGTACTTACAGAGCATGTTACAAACTCAGAACAAGTTTGTAAAATGCTCTAGTAAATATATGATGAAGCCACTGTGTTGGCGAAACAATTGTCATTTTACGAACAAATATTAAAAAAGTGAAAATTTTAACTATTAATTTTATTTCTATTAATAACACAGGTCTACAAAATTAAACTTTTTGACAGATGTTTTTATTTTGAAAACTGATTTTATATAATTTTGGTAGGCTGATTTCAAAAATTCTATGCATCTATTTGTATCACGTAAGGTTTCTTTGCAAATATTAAATGAAAAAAAACGATATTTCTAAAAAAAATTATTTGTTTATTGAGTAAAAAGGTGGAATACAAGTTAAAAAAGTGGAAAAAAATAATTTACTCAGTCTTTTTAAGTAAAATCTTTGTCTTTTTGCCAGAAAGCTGCGTTGTCCGGACACTCGGTTGTATGTTTTTAAGGGCATATCCAGTTTTAACATCCAGCAGTAGTCCGCCATCATCGTTAAGCTCCATCTGCTTTGGTATCGCCGTTCCATTTCCTTAATGTCTTGGTGAAACCTCTCTCCCTGCTCTTCGCTAACTGCTCCAAGATTTTCAGGAAAATAGTTCAAGTGTGAAAACAGGAAATGCACTTTCAAACTCATATTACAACCTAGACGATGAAAGTGTTGTAACATATTTTGAACAATATTTTCGTATTCGTCCTTAGAGTTCCCAAGAAACTTATCAATTACTTCCTTAAATGAAACCCAGGCGTTTTTCTCGACATTGATCATTGTGTTTTGAAAATCCTTGTCTTTGCCTAATGTTCTTATCTGCGGCCCAACAAAAATACCTTCTTTTAGCTTGCATCGGTTAAGGCTGGCACAAATATTTAAAACACTGTCCATTTTTGTCTAGGGCTTTAACAAACTGCTTCATAAAGCCAAGTTTGATATGGAGAGGAGGCAGTAAAACTTTTTGGGGTCAACCAAGCTATCTCTTAATACATTTTTGCTACCAGGTGTAAGGCTTGTTCTAGAGGGCCATTCTATTTGAGTCCAATGTGTATCCCTTGCTCGACTATCCCACTCACAAATAAAGCATGGAAATTTTGTATAACCTCCTTGTTGTCCTAGTAGCATGCACAGCACTTTAAGGTCACCACAAAGCAGGTTTCAACGTTGTATTGACGCTTCTGCGCCGACTCTGTTGCTTTGCTGGGAAATCTAATATTAACCAGTGTTTCCAAATCACATTTAATTTCATAAAAATCAATTCATTTAAAAATCGTGCCTAACATGGAACAAACATATTCTTGTCATAGGTATGTATATTAATAAATTAACATTTTTAAGATATAGAGCGCTATAAAAAAAATTTACGTGATAGAGCAAAAATATGGCGTTTTTTTGAATAAGGGCCCCAAACATATACAAATTAGCAAGCAGCTTTCAAACATCAAAATCACTGTAAACCTGTGTAATTAAAGAAATATTATCACTTAAAATTTAAATTAACTAAACGTGTGGCATAATCTTTATTAAGTAAAATTACTTTAAGCATTTATCCCTTCACAATAGTCGCCTTCGAGTGTGATACAATTGCTCCAGCGGTTTTCCCATCATCGAAGCAACGTCGAAAATCATCTGAAGTTAACCCCTTACCTCCGTCTTGAATAACTTCAATCGTAAAAAAGGTATAAGACCCTTACCACAATTAATAATCGTAACCTAAATACGTATTTCAACAACTACGTTGCCATCATCAGTAGGTAAAACCACTAATCCAAGTATTTAGTATGGGTCACAGTAAAGCTAACACGCAGAGTCGCGCACAACTTTACACGGCTTCCACGTATACACTGACTTTAAAATAAATACACGAACTCAAATTACGTCAACTTACCCTTTTTAAGAAAACGGTAACACCATGTGTTTATCTTACACGCCCTCAACCATTACTACCTCTTTTCTAAGAATGAAAAAAGACAACTATATGGGATAGGACTGTTGTCCGCGTTAAACGTATCAAATACGATTTTGATACGTTCTTTGATACGGGCTTGTTGATGTTTTTTACAAGTTTTAACCTTTTTACCGATACGTTGTGATCCGTGGCCAATGCATGGTTTGCGACGTTCTATTTTTTTGGTCTATTAAATTTAATATGTGATCTTTTCTTTAAAACGGGTTATTATTGAGCGTTTCGTTTGGCCTATATATTTCAAATTACAATCGTTGAAATTTATGTTGTATATACCTGATTTCAAATTTAAATTAATTTTATCTTTGGTATTACGTAGGAGACTTTGGTGTTTTCGGAACGAAAAGCGACTTGGAGACTTTGTTCTATAACAACTCTATTAACGTGATTCGTGATTGGATAGTATGGTAAACACATGTACTTTTTCTCCTGATGACGTTGAGATATCATAATTGTGGATTCTCGGATTCTTTTTTAAATTGTGTTTTTCTAATTAATTTAGTAATTATTTCTATGTCAAAGCCATTATACCTCGCAATGTTTTTAATGAAATCTAGTTCAATTTCGTATTTCTGTTTTGTTAACGGAAAGTTCAGTAACCAATTGAACAAGAAATTAAAAGAAGCTGTCTTATGTTGAAATCTATGATTTGAATCCGCGGTGATAAACTATTGACATTAGTTTCTTTCCGGAAAATATCGATTTCTATTTTATGCTTGTTTCTAATTACTAGTGTATCTAAAAATGGTATCCCATTATTATTTTCCTCTTCCACCGTGAATTTAATAGTCGGAAATTTCAAGATATATACGAAATTAATTGCGAGGACTGTAATTTGAAATATATAGGTCAAACGAAACGCTCAATAATAACTCGTTTTAAAGAACACACATCCACGGCCACGGATCACAGCGTATCGGTAAAAGTCTCTCCAAGTTATCGTGTATAGTATAATAAATTGGTAGCCAGAGATTAGATGTGGATCTACCAGTACCGGCGATAATCCCCATTAAAACATTAAGTTGTATATCTTATATAAGATTAGTGCACAGCACCACTATATTCAGAAGACGAGTAAGCTAGTGCAAGGGCTGCCCTTCGCAAAGTCTTGCTATGTGCTCCCTATGAATTGCTGGCAAGTTTATGAAATATATTATTGCGAGTCTTCACCTTTTGACTAGTTTTATACAGTTATTGCCTGAATGTCAGAGACCGGTCTAACATTACGCCTAGATATTTAAGGTGCGGGTTGTGGCTAATTTGGCAACCACCAAATTCAACATTCAGCTCTGTGTTGGCTTCTTTGTTACACAAATGAAAGGCACGTGATTTGGATTTTGAAGGGCTTTGCTGTAAAAGCCAATTCTTATAATTTTCGCCTAAAACTTCCAAATTTTCAGCAAGTTATAATTCTCCATTCTTTAAATTCTTGGTTTGGGTGAATAAAGCCAGGTCATCTACATGTTGAACTTTTCGTGATTTTGTGGGAGAAAATCTGGCTTCATAAGAGGAGCCAGAACCGAGCCTTGAGGAAGGCCGTTCTTCAATTTTTTACCATTGCTAGTTCGGTTCTTTAGGCAAACTGCGATTCGGCGATTGCTTACCATATTCTCAATAAGTTTGCTTAGTTTAGAACATGGGATGTTTTCTGTTATTTAAAAATAATTCCATTCTTCCTGACTGTGTCATCTGCACTGGGGAGATCGACAAAAGCAGCAGATGTTTTCAGGCCCTTTTAGAAACCTGTTTCAATGTGCGGTGTTAATGCCAAGACTTAGTCGTAACAGTTTCTTCCCGTTCTGAAACCGGTTTGCTCCTTATTAATAATCTCGCCAACTATGAGCTTTTATACGTGTGTTTAATATATTTTTTTATTAGTAAGAACCTCCTCCAATTATATTTAATTTAAATGAAATCTAGGTATTGCTTCGAAATTATTTTAAGTGCTTTTTTGTTTAAAGCTTCATTAATTTGATTTAGAACAGCAACAAAGATGAAAGAAAAATTATCTCCGTGTTCAACAACCAGAATATCAAATTCAGTTTTCATCTTTTCGCCCACATATCATTAAATAAAAGTTGGTTAATTACTATCAAACACTTGAAGTCCACAAAGCATGTTTCCATGTGATGCTATCCAGACATAGATGGTAATGAACCAAGTGCACTAATTTATTTGGAAATTTCGAGGTCTTAATAAAGATTTGGGACAGCAATTCACTCAAAAGTGTACAATAATTCTGTAAATATCGTTATAACTAGTTTTTGTCTAAAGAAAATTTATTACTTAGATATAAATAAAATATAAGTTATTAATATAACAATTTATATATTCGAAAATAATATAAATGTAAATTATGGATTATACATTTGAATCCTTCTATTATTAAACAATACTATTCAGTATATATGAAGATTTGTTTTGTTTTTCTCATTTTGGAGTCAGTTACGTACACGAGTACTGCTCTTGGTATTCCTGAATTGGCGAATTCATATCCTCTATTCCTCGTTATCTCGCGATGCTGTTATTTCGATGTTCAGAAAGAAACCAGGATGAGAGCTAGTTATCTGAAATTGAGTCGATGAGATGAAAAATTTTGAAAGAAACAAGCGATGAATATAAAAATGTGTTTCGTTACGATGTCGATGCTTTTTTCAGTTATTTTAATGTTGTTGTTCTCCATACAATAAATATATTTTATTGCAGTAATGGAAATAGTATCATATGATATTTTTAATTGAAGAATAATTTATTAAGCTGACTTCCAAGAAAAAATGAACCATTTATACTTAAGAGAACGGCTAAGCAAAATAGAGAAATTATATATATATATATATATATATATATATATATATATATATAATAACTTCGTGACCTTGGTATGATATGGTAAACCTAATCAGTAGGCGATTAAAGGTCTGTATATTACTTCAAAATATATATATTTAAAAAACTCTACATGTTTCGGCCGTATACGCCTTTTTCAAGAGAATACAAAATATGAATGACAGGATATAAATGTCAAGTAATTAAGTTGCTATGGTTTAAATTATTCAAAGATACATTCTAGTAATAATAATAAATCATGCCTTAGTATTCCAAAAAATAGATAACAAGGTGTGAAAATATGTGTTGTTCGCTGCTAGCAATTTGTGTCTCCTTCTGGGTATGAACTTGTGTGTTGGTTGCTGCTGGCAGCTTGCGTCTCTCTATGGGTGAGTGGTTTTGTGTGAGAGCGTAAGTGTAGGGTTTTGTATGTCGGTGCGTTCGTGCGTGTGTTTAGTGATCGGTCGCATGAATTTAGAGAGGTCGGATAACCAGCCGTTGCGTAGGGCCGCCAACCCTTTCCCGACAACTTCTTTACAATTCCGTGCAGTACTTCGACGGTCTGACCCCCGCCCCAACGAGGCAAGGCGCAGACAGGCGAAGCGCACTCTGTACGGGGTTGCTCATCGCAACTAAGGGAACACTCTTAGTGGCTACCTATGCCCCCGCTTCGGCGGAAAACGTTAAGATGGCATAAGTGTGACCATCGTCGACCGAGGTAGCCACTAAGAGTGTTCCCTTAGTTGCGATGAGCAACCCCGTACAGAGTGCGCTTCGCCTGTCTGCGCCTTGCCTCGTTGGGGCGGGGGTCAGACCGTCGAAGTACTGCACGGAATTGTAAAGAAGTTGTCGGGAAAGGGTTGGCGGCCCTACGCAACGGCTGGTTATCCGACCTCTCTAAATTCATGCGACCGATCACTAAACACACGCACGAACGCACCGACATACAAAACCCTACACTTACGCTCTCACACAAAACCACACACCCATAGAGAGACGCAAGCTGCCAGCAGCAACCAACACACAAGTTCATACCCAGAAGGAGACACAAATTGCTAGCAGCGAACAACACATATTTTCACACCTTGTTATCTATTTTTTGGAATACTAAGGCATGATTTATTATTATTACTAGAATGTATCTTTGAATAATTTAAACCATAGCAACTTAATTACTTGACATTTATATCCTGTCATTCATATTTTGTATTCTCTTGAAAAAGGCGTATACGGCCGAAACATGTAGAGTTTTTTAAATACATATATTTTGAAGTAATATACAGACCTTTAATCGCCTACTGATTAGGTTTACCATATATATATATATATATATATATATATATATATATATATATAATTGAAAAGAAATTATCGACCGTGATATATTATCAAAAATTAATTAAAATTCGGGTAAGCGGTCAATTAAAAAACTCCTTTATTAAATTACCCTATATTTCGCAGCAGACTTTGTCGCTTCTTCTGGGGTAACTACAAGATTAATGAGAAAAATAACAAAAAATAAATAAGAGTATAAAACAGTAGTAAAAATACTTACAAAATGTAGAGTTAAAAAATAATAAAATTGACGTACAAAATATAAAAATGATTAGATATAAAAAATAAAGTAACTATAGAAACAAGCCTTAAGAACTTTTAAAAAACATATATATGAAAAGTTAAAACATGAAAAATAAAAAATATAATGCAATATAAATTAAAACAACATATGGAACAAATAACAAAACGATTTAAGATTGTCAACTAACAGTCAAACCCAGTATATTAAAATAAATTATACTAAGACCATTAATATCAGATCTATAATTTATGTTATTTGTGTCTCTGTTGATGTGGACCATTTCTAAAAAAGTTCTTTTTTTATGGTTATTTTCAACGTCTAAGATTTTAACGTCAATAAAATTGAAAGTATGGTCACGATCAAGAGCATGGTCCACCAATGCACAAGATCTCTTACCAATACGGACATCACTTTTATGTTGAGTAATGCGCTGTTTTAGCCACTGTGATGTCTGACCTATATAAACGCCACAACAATCCGAACATGCTATCCTGTAGACAACATGACTATTTAAAAGGAAAGGTGTTATGTCTTTTATCTTACTATACAACTTCTTCAAGGTATGGGTGTTGTATTTAGCAATTTTAATGTTATTAAATTGTTTAAAATGTGATACAATTGTATGAGTAAGACCGCCAAAGTATGGGATTTTTTTGTAAATCACGCTGTCTGCAGGAATGTCCTCAGTAGGGCCATCAAAAAAGTTTGAGCTAAATATCCATTTATTTAGTATATGCTTAGGATAGCCATTGTTGACAAAGATGTTGAAAAGTTCTTTAAGATTGTCATTTAAAAAGGTTTCATCACAAATATGTGATATTCGGTTTCTCATACCTATAATGGTGTTATACTTCTGATTGAGAAGATGATGAGAGTGATAATTAATGAACCGATCAGATGAAGTTGGTTTTCTATACCAATTCAAAATGATACAATTATTAACGTCACGAATTACTAAAACGTCCAAGAAGGGCACGCTATTGTTATTTTCTTTTTCCACAGTAAATTGTAAGTGTTTGTTGTAGCTATTAAAAATTTTTAATGTTAGATCTATTTTTTCTTGTGGAACAGAGCAAACAATGTCATATGTATGATAATATATATATATATATATATATATATATATATATATATATATATATATATACATATATATATATATATATAGTAAACCTAATCAGTAGGCGATTAAAGGTCTGTATATTACTTCAAAATATATGTATTTAAAAAACTCTACATGTTTCGGCTGTATACGCCTTTTTCAAGAGAATACAAAATATGAATGACAGGATATAAAAATATATATATTTTTATATCCTGTCATTCATATTTTGTATTCTCTTGAAAAAGGCGTATACAGCCGAAACATGTAGAGTTTTTTAAATACATATATTTTGAAGTAATATACAGACCTTTAATCGCCTACTGATTAGGTTTACCATATCATACCAAGGTCACGAAGTTATTATAATTATATATATATATATATATATATATATATATATATATATATATATGTATAGAATAAAAGAAATTAAAAGCGGGCAAGTGGTCTGTCAATTAAAAAACTAATTTATTAAGTATCCCTATATTTCTCAAACTACTTTGTTGCTTCTTCCGGAGACAAAAATGTAGAGTTGAAAAAAATAATAAAATTCACGTACAAGGACAATAAAATTGATTAGATTTTTTTTCTTTCTAATCAATTTTATTGTCCTTGTACGTCAATTTTATTATTTTTTTCAACTCTACATTTTTGTCTCCGGAAGAAGCAAGAAAGTTGTTGCGAAATATAGGGATACTTAATAAATTAGTTTTTTAATTGACGGACCGCTTGCCCGCTGTTAATTTATTTTATTCAATATATTACGGTCGAGAATTTCGCTTAAATTATATATATATATATATATATATATATATATATATATATATATATATATATGTATTCTTTAATAATTTTAATATGTTTATCACGTTCTTGTTAGTTTTATGGTATTTTATCTATTTATATGTTTCTAAAGACAATTCTGACATTTTAACGTTGCAAATGTATAATGTAGTAGTTTATATGAAAAGAATTTCGACTTAGGATATACATAGTTCACAACACAGCCAAACCTACACCATTGAAAAAGGAACACACTTCCGAAACATATATGGTAAATGAATAAAAATATCTTGAAAAAATTACTAGTTTTATTTGATCTATAAAACGCAAAACCCTCACGAATATTGTATATATATATATATATATATATATATATATATATATATATATATATTACATAAATATATATGTAAATATTATTTTCTACATTTTAGGACGCTAATCATTCGAATTTTTTATCGAAAAAAAATCGCCCTTAAGCAGGATTCGAACCTACGTCAATGGTTTGCCGGACTAGCGCTCTACCACTTGAGCTATCAAGGACTGTGATTTCGAATACATTTGGGAAGCTCAATCACATTAGGGAAGCAGATGTTAATATCTGCCTGTAGTCGGCATTTTGTTGCAAATTAATTGCTTTTTCGCGAAGTAATGTGAATGTAAATATTATTTTCTACATTTTACGACGCTAATCATTCGAATTTTTAATTGAAAAAGGTTCGTCCTTAAGCAGGATTCGAACCCACGCCCATGGTTTGCCGGACCACCGCTCTACCACTTGAGTTATCAAGAACTACGATTTCGAATACATTTGTGAAGCCCTAATAACATATATATATATATATATATATATATATATATATATATATATATATATATATTGTTATGATACAAACAGCTCAGTTATTCCAGCTATCTGTAAGTGAAAGAGTAAGAATTAATACAAGAAATACACTCAATTGAATAGCTACATTTGTTGGACACAACTTGTAAAATTAGTGTCGAAATGTTAATAAATTTATATCACGACAACTTTGTATATTTCAGATTAAATTATATTTATTTCAAAATTTACTTTTCATATTTTTAATTTTCAATTTTGTCATTCAAGTCAGTTACGCGAAATTAAAAAAGATAGTAATTTTCCTTCAGTTTTATAGGACTATAATACCACCGACGATGACCCTAAGTAAGAGTCAAATTGATTTAGTATCTTGGTCATGCTCTACCGACATCTAGTCGTAATTAGAGATACTACGTACTATTGGCTGGTAATCTAACTTTACCTGTTCATATTTTATAAGGCGCCCAACACATCTTACAGCTAAAGTACGTTTTATTCACTAAATAAAATTACTAAATATTCTGTTATTATTATTCATCAGCTCATTCGCCTTTTATCAATATATATATTTGCATTTACGGTCGGATTCCTTCCGCGTTGTAAAGGTTCTTTTGTTGGTTCGAAGACCAACCGTTGACTTCTTGAGGTTTCAATGTTCTCACTAGCATCTTCTTCTGAAGCGTGTGTTACTAGGGGCTGCCCGATATACACACGCTCAAGGATTAATACATTTGAAGACATATAGGGAAGTGAAAGAAAACAAAATTAAGAAGAGGGATATAAGAGATTAGACCTAAGAACTTTATAATGAAAAACAGGTGAGAACCTCATATTGTTATTTAATTTTTTTAATAAAAAAGAGCATGTCAAATCCTATTACAATAAACATATATACATATATATATATTGTAATGGGTCAAACAGCACCCGAATTCCAGCTCCTACAATGAGAAATACAGGTAAACAACACATAAAAAAACATTGTAGAGAAGATTAAGTTGGCGGACGTAATTTGTGAAATTAGTATCGAAATGTAAATAAATTAATATGACGATAACTTTAAATATTTCTAATTAACTTATTTTTATTTCTTAACTTACTTTTTATATTTAAATTTTTCAATTTCATAATTCAAATTATACGCAAGAAATTACAGATATCTAATTTATCTACATCAATATTTTATATCGATACTAGTTAACCACGCCCACTAATTTAAAACTATAATGAACCCGCGAAAGCGATATTTACTGTACGAATTATAACTAAACCCATATTGAAAAGTATATTTTGAACACTTGAAAATTATTCTACTAATTTTACAATCTTATTAAAACCAAAATATTATGTATATTCATATTTTAATTGATGTGGAGAAAGTAAAAACTTCGAGGCTTTTTGACAGTAATTAAAATAGGCTGTGGAATAAAAAAAAGCCGAGAAGGCGTCTGATATAAAAATTCTATAACAAATGGCCGCATTTTTTGAACATCGTAAAATTTAAATTATTTTATAAAGTATAAACCAAAGATATCATACCAATTATTCGATTATTCGATACCTAAATAATAGGCCCAACTTTTGATAAACAAGTTTAGAGTTTATCACGTCGAAAACAATAATTATCAAGCATAGCCTCATTTGAAATTGGGACTCCGTAGAACAGGCAGAACCAAAACCGTCGATCGCTATAAGCGCCGTTAACCTAAGTGGAGGAGCCGAACTTAACATTTACCCTGATCACAGCGTTTCCAGCCTACATCACAGTCAAAGAACACCGGAAAACAGGTTCTCATCCAACGTTATTCCAAATAAAACCTAAAAATCAATATTTATCTAAATAAAACTACCCAATACAACTTATTATTTGCATTAAATCCTTGAATTTTTACATTTTAAAACGTCAATAATAATCTTACCATCAAAACATACATATTTCGTAAAGATAATTACGTACTCACCTGTATTGTGTCTAATTTAAGTACCATTTAATATTTATTTATATTGTATTCACAGTACCTAACCTTATTGTTGTTTAATAAATAATAATACATGTGCACCATTTAGTAATTCCGTTTTTTGTCGTATAGCACATATGATACAATTTATGTTACAGTTTCCTTATTTTATATTCAATTTCAGTTATAGTTTCCTTATTTTACATCAATAAACTTTATTTTTTTATTTTACTTAATCTTTTATTTGTTATTGTTTAATTGTTGAGTTTAGCATTATAGAAATACTAATTAGATTGTTCTTACGGGGTAATACATCCACCAACGAAGATCCTGGGATATATCTTAATTAATTTATGTACTCTTGCTATACGAATATTAGCTGGTTGTTATATAAGTACACAGATAGCGTTGAACAACTAAGAACTGTTTATAATTTATGGCGCCCAATATTTGAATTTATATTCATCAACGTTAACTTATATTAATTATTTTTCTTAGAAAATTCACCTTGTTCTTAGTTTGACCATCTCAGCGCTTTATCAATATATATATATATATATATATATATATATATATATATATATATATATTTATATATATATATATATAACATTTGATAAATTATTGGAGTTTTTCGGCTTTTTTTATATGAAATATTTACAAATATTGAATTAGAATGTATGTAATTGCAGAGTAAGTGGGGATGTAAACATTGCTGTCTACAAATTACAAAGCAAATCATACGAATTTTTTTTATTTGAAAAATATGGTCTACGTTGGAACTCGAACCCAAGTCTACAGCTATCCGGGCTGTCGCCTATACCACTAGGCCACAATAGACCCAGGTTCAAGCCATATAGAAATGCATTATAAAGTAACAGTGTTAATGAATCAGATGCTGTTACACTGTTACTTTATAATGCATTTCTATATGGCTTGAACCTGGGTCTATTGTGGCCTAGTGGTGAAGGCGACAGCGCGGATAGCTGTAGACTTGGGTTCGAGTCCCAACGCAGACCATATTTTTCAAATAAAAAAATTTCGTATGATTTGCTTTGTAATTTGTAGACAGCAATGTTTACATCCCCACTTACGCTGCAATTACATACATTCTAATTTAATATTTGTAAATATTATATAAAAAAAGCCGAAAAACTCCAATAATTTATCAAATGTTATATTTAATGAACGGCTAAGAAATTATCTAAATAATTATATATATATATATACATATATATATATATATATATATATATATATATATATATATATATATACATATATATATATATATATATATTTATGCATACAGGCTGTCCTTGAAATAAAAGGACAACATATGAAAAAGGAGAGATGTAATTATATAGAATATGAATCCAAAATATTTGAGTCAATTACGACTCCAAAATTAAAAACCCAATGAAAATTCTAATATGCGCCGCCTATGAATTCAAAATATTCAGAATGTAAATATGTACTTCTATTGGAGTTACGCACACACATCGTATGTATACGTAAGAGCTATCGATGTTATAAAAGCTATAATATCCTGTATGTTATGTGTATAAAAACAGCTTTTTATACATTCAATTAAATAATTAAAAATTAATATGTGTTAGATTCGTTTACAAACTCATTTTAAACATCGTACTAAAATTTCATGTGTATTACGAGAATGTTTTTTTTTTAATTTGAAGTAAGAAACATAAAATACGAATACCGGATTCAGAATGGTCCATTGTACTGTAATATTAATACTGTTTATATTTATAAAACCGATAAGTTCAGTTATGGTAAAGGTTCGATAACTTCAGTCAGCAGTTAAAAATTTATATTTATAAATTTTTAAAGCTGATATATTAAAGGAACTTCCACGATGTGTGCTTTTCGAGCATTTAAGTTACAATCTCTTATCTTTAATCGCAAAATCATATCGAACCCCGAAACGATAGACTATATATTTTTTTATCACATACATGAAACTTCTTAATGTAGCTAAAGTCGTCTTCATAAAACAATGTTTTCTTGCTTTATTGGGAAGGTGCTTACTTCGCTTTTCTTGAAGTAAATATGCTGTTTGCTGAAAAATATAAAGTAAAACACAAGTCATGCTATTAAGCATTTGACAATTTATTACGGCGATATTTCACATTAACCAGCATAAATCTGGTGTGAAAAATTATATTTTTACATGAATAAATTCGTCCATACAATCACAAAACCATGTTTTTCATTATTTGTAACAATAACGTATATCTTGACAGATTACTTATTTATAAATACGGAATTTTGTTTATATTCAAATAGAGATTCCTTCCACTTAAATTATGATTTAAGTTAGTCATTGCATTATTCAAATCAGTATGCTCTTTGTTTATGTTGTTAGCGGAAATAATCGAAGATGTATCATCTCCGAACAGAACTGAATTAGAAATCAGTCATTTGCATACATACATATATAATATAGAATATTGAGTTAAGGGTATTGCGATAGTAAAGCGATTGTATAGCGTCGCTTGTTCCATAGTTGACTATCGACGTCTAGATTGTATCTAATTGGATCTTCAAATATTAATATCCAATTTATTTTTTGCGTTATCATTTTGACATTAGACTACGAAGGGCGTTCGAACTTAACCTGGATTTGATTTATAAAAAGCTATTTCGATATTACAACAAAATAAAGCTATATTATTTTTATAGTCTTAAGTGTAAACCTAAGACAAGAAATTTATAAACTTAAAAAATGAGGAATTAATTTAAACTTTCTTTGCATTTTATTCATTTCGAATTGTATATTTTATATACAGGTGATGAAACATAGTAAAGATGTGGTTAAGTAAAAACTTATATGTAGCTAATTGCCGTGATTTAAATTGAAATATATTGGTCACACAAAACGCTCAACAATAACCCATTATAAAGAAGATATATCGCATATTAAATTCTATAGACCGGAAAAATCGAGTGTTGCCGTCATGCGTTAGAGGCTAATGATAATATCACCGTAGATTATTTAAAACTTATTAAAAACATAAGCAATCTTAGGGAACCGAATACGTAAGTATTCATATTGTTAAAAATCAAAATAGCAAATACAGCGTTGACAACGGCTTCATTTACATTCCTGTTCGAAATCTTACAAAAGTAGGGGACTGGAGATAGGAGGTGAAGATGTGAGAACAAACACATCTGTGTTATTTCCGAAGAGGGATAAGTGACCTAATTTAAGTTTATCAAAATTTAGTGTATACGTGGACGCTTTGTGAAGTGTTTCGTGATTCTTTGTGTGAGCTTTGCTGTGTCCCATGTTAAACACTGTGATTATTAATTTTACCTACTGAGGATGACAACTTAGTTCTCGAAATACATATTTAGGATACGAGTATTAATTGTGATAAGGGGTGCTACACCTTGTTTACTTAATAAAGATGGTTGTACGTGCGAGGGTGATTTGACGGAAGACTGACTTTCTAATGAAATAGCTATTTCAGGATAAAATATATACTTTATTTCTCAACGGGATTCTTATTGAATCCTATATACTTACCAGCGACTTTTGAATTTTATTAAGTGGTCCGAAAAGTGATCCTTCGGAAGCTCGTCAAAATAGGCAATCGATGCTCCAAATCTCTTGCCACCAAACCATTTTTTCAGGTTGGGAACAGGAAAAAATCACTTGGAGACAGATATTGTGAGTATGATGGATGTGGCAGCAATTTTACAAATTTAGCGGTTCTAATACTAGATGGTACAGAGCTCTTTATCCTGATGGAATAAAATTTTTTTCTGGATAAATGGGAAAGTTTTTCTTCAGTTTAGCTTCGAAGCGCCAATATTATGCTGACATATTGGCATAATATTGGCCAGCTATTGTATGTCCCTTCTTTAAATAGTCAATTAAGATTACGCTTTCGGGATCCCCAAAAAATTGTGGCCATAATCTTATTGGCAGACAGAAACGGTTTCTGCCTTCTTCGGATCACGTTCATTAGAAGAAACCCATGTCGCTGTCGCTGTACTGAAATTATTCAATTATCCAGTTTCAATGCAGCACTGTCTTGAAGATATTTCTTGAACCAAACACCGGCCAAGAAAGAAGCAGTGGCAAGGACACGATTCCAGGTCTGAATCTTAGAAGCAATCATGAATAACGACTACTAGAGACCTACAAGCCAGGAAAAAATAATACCAAGCGTACGTCGAAAACATATTAGATAGAATAAGTAGACAATGATTTGAAGAAATGAAGACACAAAATTGAAAAAGGAGTTAAGAATAGAGAACTTAAAAAGGGTATAAAACCCCTTACCGTAATTAATAAGCGTATCCTAAATACGTATTTCGATAACTAAGTTGTCATCCTCAATAGGTAACATTAATAAACAGTGTTGAATATAGGGCATAGTAACGCTAACACTAAGAATTATATTACTCACCCCTCTTCTGAAATGGCACACATGTGTTTTATTTCTCTTCACCTACGCTCTAGTCTTATCTACTTCTCTAAGAATCCGAAAAAATAACTACATGACACTGGGCCTTTGTCGACATTGTACGTGTTCTTTTGGTTCTTAATAATATCAATGAACTTGTAACAATCCAACTCCCTCAGCTTGTTGATATTTTTTATAAGATTCAAACAATCTACTGTAATATTATGATTAGTTTCCAATGCGTGGCAGGCGACACTGCATTTTTCCTGTCTATTGAATTTGATATGCGCTATAGGTTCTTTGGTTCTTTGTTACGAGTTATTATTGAACGTTTAGTTTGACCGATGTATTTCAAGTTACAGTCGTGGCAATTTATTTCATATATACCCGACTTCTCGTTCATATGTAATTTATCCTTTACACTACCCAGAAGAGATTTTATTGAATTTTCGAGCCGAAAAGGAACTTGGAGAACCTGTTCTTTAACAACCTTTGTTTATTTTTCGTACTTTTTCTCACGGTTTTGTGAAAGTAACATACATGTTGAATCACGGATTGTCTTTTTTAAATTAGTCTTTCTAATCATTTTATTGATTATTTCCGTTATATCTCGCGATATTTTTAATGACATCTAATAATTTTTCGTGCTTCTCTTTATTTAGCAACCGATTGACTAGAAAATTGAAAGAAGCTGTCTTTTGTTGGAAACTATAGTTTGAATCCGAGGTGATAAACCTTTTGATATTGGTTTCCTTCCGGAAAATATTAATTTCTATTTTGTACTTATTTCTAATTATTAATGTATTTAATTTAGTTTCATTCGATGTAACGTCATTGTTTCCATCGGTACCTATTCCAGAAACTTTGAAATATTTAAAGGACTAACTTTATAAGAACAACATCGAAATGTTAAAAGTCAAGGAATACGATTGGCAACTCTTTACATGTCACAATCCAAATAGGAAGATTTTATGAACAGAAACAAAGCAGAGCAATGGGTAATTGCCTATCTCCATTCATAGGCAACTTATTTGTGAGTCACTTCGAAGTACAATTTAAATATTTCCGATAGTTTGGAATAGGTACCTGAATGACATTTTCGTGATTTTTGATACACGTAAATGAAAATTGTATATATTCGTAAAACAGCTAAATTCGAAATTCCCGGCAACTAAATTCTCTTTGGTAACGGAAAACAATGAAAAGATACCATTCTTAGATATATTAATAATTAGAAGTAAT